>OY821755.1:35394575-36775648 GCA_963682095.1 Potentilla sterilis | reverse complement strand
TTCTTTTACAATTAAACATTTGTTATATGTACATTGCAAGTTTGTCATAATTCTTTTTCTTAATTTAGTATTGTACTTTTTAGATTTATGACTTGTTGATTAGATAAAATTACTGTTTTATTAATTTAAAATCGCAGTTGTGAGTCTGTGAAACATGGAGAGATACTTTAAACGAACATCGAGCGAGACATGTTCTGTTGTACAGAATGAAAGATCAAAACAGAACCAGGTAGAGATTAATTTAAGTGAGCTTCCTTCTGATCCTGGATTAAAAACTAAAATTTCGGATTATCATCCTGATCTTAGGGATACAATTCAAAGAGAGTACTTGTTAAGAGGCCCTTGTTAGCCTAGACACTAGTTTGTTCAAACACAACGTGTAACTCGGAAGCGAAGGTTCTGCGAGAATTGGTATGATGATTTTTCAAATTGGTTAGAATATGGCATATCCAAAGATGTTGCATTTTTCATATGTTGTTATTTGTTCAAACCAAATGTTGGTGAGTAAGGAGGAGGTGATTGTTTTACTAGTGTTGGCTTCAGAAATTTTTTTGGCCCCCTCTCGCAAATAATCTTGCGTCCGCCACTGGATGCAGTGACAGATTTAGGATCAAAATCTGGTTGAGCTTGATTTTTTTTTTAACTTATGTGATAAAAAAAAAATTAACTCAATGTTGGTATATAAATAAAATATATATACACTTTATTTTGATGCCAAAAAAGAACAATTGAACATTAAGACCCTGTCTCTAAGCTAACTCTAGGCTTTGAGAGAACTAGCCATTCCCAAATCCTACCGCTTTTGAGCTCGAACACCGATTGGCCATTTTCCGATCGATTTCTTCCCGTTATTTTCATAGTGTCCTATCTTTCTCACACTCGGCTTGGCTCGGCAAAAGCATGTACGAATTTCTCTCTCTTCTCATAAAGCTGGAGAGGGAGTTTGTTTCATAGTGGCATTGCAACACGTGTATCTCTCATAGACCTAGTGCAAATATAATTCAAATATTCACAAAAAAAAAGTTAATTATATGTAGAAAAAGTAGAAAATAAGAATATAATTTTGGGTTTAATGTTTTGATAATAATATTCTTCTCCATAATAGGAGGTATATATAGTGATACAAACTTATATCTAAAAGGAAAATATATCCTAAGATTACATAGAACAATCCCCCTCAAGAATATTCTACAAGGAAAGTAAATATCCTAGAATATTCTACACTCCCCCTCAAGTTGGTGCATAGATGTCAATCATGTCCAACTTGTTAATTGAATCGTCGAATGCTTTCCTTGACACTCTTTTGGTAAGAACATCCGCCAACTGGTCTTCTGTATATACGAAAGGGAATCGAATGATTTTCCTGTCTAAGTTCTCCTTGATAAAGAATCGATCCACCTCCACATGCTTTAATTCGATCATGCTGAACCGGATTATAAGCAATTTCAATTGCTGATGTGTTATCACAATGTAAATCCATAGGCCTCTTAAGTTTGACACCTAAGCTCTTTAACACATTTCGGATCCATAACAACTCACATACGCCATGTGCCATACCTCGAAACTCTGCTTCTGCACTTGATCTAGCAACAACTTTTTGTTTCTTACTACGCCAAGTCACTAAATTTCCTCCAACAAAAGTGAAGTATCCAGATGTAGATCTTCTATCAGTCTTATCACCTGCCCAATCAGCATCTGTGTATCCCACGACTTCTAATTCATTCTTCTTTTCAAACAACAAACTTTTTCCAAGTGCCTTTTTGAGATACTTTAGTATACGATATACTGCATCCATATGCTCTTCACTGGGACAATGCATAAATTGGCTAACCACACTCACAGCATAAGCAATATTAGGTCTAGTATGAGAAAGATAAATGAGTCTCCCTACTAAACATTGGTACCTTCTTTTATCTGTTGGAAGCTAATTCAGATAGATGGCAAGGTTGTGATTCATCTCAATTGGTGTCTTAACTGGTTTGCAATCAAGCATCCCTGTCTCAGCTAACAAGTCGAGTACATACTTACGTTGGGATAAAGAAATTCATTTCTTAGATCTTGCAACTTCAATACCAAGAAAGTATTTCAATTGCCCAAGGTTTTTCATCTCAAACTCCTTCGAAAGATATTTCTGTAGGGCCTCCATCTCTTTCGGGTCATCTCCTGTGACAATAATATCATCAACATATACTATCAGAGCAGTAATCTTACCCTGACTATGCTTAATAAACAAAGTATGATCTGAGTTGCTCTGTTTGTAACCAAACGCCTTGATTGATTTGGAAAATCTACCAAACCAAGCTTTGGGTGATTGCTTTAAGCCATATGATGACTTCTTTAATTTGCAAACCTTGCCAGCATCACAATGTTTATTTTTGACTCCTGGTGCTATGTTCATGTACACTTCTTCTTCCAAGTTTCCATTGAGGAATGCATTCTTCACATCAAATTGACGAAGAGGTCAATCTCTAGTTGCTTGTAGTGAGATCAATATGCTGACAGTGTTGATCTTCGCTACAGGTGCAAATGTCTCTTCATAATCAATTTCATAGCGTTGGGTGTATCATTTGGCAACAAATCTAGCTTTATATCTGTCAATACTCCCATCTGCTTTGATTTTCACTGTATACACCTAACGACATCCAACAGTCTTCTTTCCAGGTGGCATAGTCACAATATCCCAAGTTGAGTTGTTCTGCAAGACTTCAAGTTCTTCATTCATTGCTTGTTTCCACTTGGGATCTGTCAATGCATCTTGTACACTACTCGGAATAGATACAAAAGATAATTGGTTGACAACAAGTGCATGTGACCCAGACAACCTATGATTAGACATATAATTGGCTATATGATATTTTACTTTGGCTTTAACATCTGGTTTATAGTGTTTTTTTGGAACACCTTTGGTAACCCTCTGTGATATTTTAAGTTTAATATTATTTGAATTTGAATTTAAAGGTACCTGAAGAGCAACATTCGTGGTATGTTCTTGAGTCGAAGGTGTAGAATGAGAAAAAGATTATGACATAAGAGGACTTTCAGATGTTGGAACAGTAATACCAGACATATTCTGCTCCTTAAATTCTGTGGGCCTTTCAGAGAACGACACGTGTCACTCTTCTCTTTCACCTAGTGTGCATGTCAGATGGCTCGGCTGCTTAGCTTGATGGCTCAGTGGCTTGCCTGTATGATGGCTCGGCAACTTGCATGTCAGTTTGTGGACCACGTGGGTTTTGGGTTTTGTCTGATGCTTCAAGTCAGGACCACATGATAATATGGTCTGCTGGTCCACTCTATTTTGTTCCGTGTCTTCTTTATCCTGTAGTACTTTTTTCTTGGTTTTTAGTTGTTCCAACTCCAAACCTCGCCTCTAATAACTCCAATTCTTCAAATTCTTCGAAATCAAATATATTTTGAGATTTTCTTTCACCGACTCTCTCCCCTGAAGGAAAGACTTCAAGACACCCTTTGAGAAGTATGGCTCAGATTCACGAAAAGTGACATCAAGAGAGGTATGTCTAATATCGGTGTGTGGGTCATAACACTTGTAGCCCTTTTGAAACTCTACATAACCCACAAAAATACATTTTCTTGTACGATGATCAAGCTTACTTCGTTGAGGTTTGGGAATATGAACATACACTGTGCATCCAAATACACGAGGCTCCAAATTAGGCATAGATGGTACCGGAAGGAGCTTGTAAAGTTGTTGTTGAGGGTTTTAAAACTTAATTACTCGAGAAGGAGTACGATTAATGAGATAGGCAGCAGACTTCACAGCTTCTCCCCAATACTCACGAGGCACATTCATGCTAAATAATGAGGCACGAACAATTTTAAGCAGTTGTCGATTTTTCCGTTATGCCAATCCATTTTGCTGAGGAGTATATAAATTTGAAGTTTGATGTCGAATTTCATGAGATTATGTGAACTCTTGCATAAGACCATTAACATATTCTCCATCATTATCGTATTGGAAAACACGAATGGTCTGTTGATATTGTGTAGATACCATCTTGTGAAACTCTTTGAACCTGAAACAAACGTCATTTTTGTTCTTCAAGAGAGATACCCAAGTCATTCGGGTCCAGTCATCAATAAAAGTGACGAAATAACGAGCGCCACATAGTGAAGGGATTTTTGCAGGGCCCCATACATCGGAGTGAATCTTCATTAAAGGAACCGAACTTTTGTGAAGACTTGGTGAATATGAAACACGGTGACTCTTGGCCAGTTCACAAGTGTCATAATGAAAATCTGAAGCGTTGACATCAGAAAACAACTCAGGTTGCAGCTTCTTGAGATAATGGAAATTGAGGTGGCCTAGGCGGCGATGCCACAACCACACAGCTTCTCGACCACTCACGACTCCACGAACCTGATTAGCTTGGCCCAAAAGATGTTTATGTTTTTCTTCAGTCTCTGTCAGATCCAGATAATATAATTTCCCCCTTCGTACACCATAACCAAGAATCTGTCGGGTCAGAATGTCTTGAAACACACAGAATGATGGATAGAATGTAACAATACATGCAGAGGCTAGAATGATATGACCAACAGACAATAGATTATATGCTAGTGATGAGACAACTGATACAGAGTCAAGGGTTAAGGTATCAGATAAGACGACCGAACCTTCTCCAATAACTGGAGTTGGGCTACCATCAGCAGTAAACACAACATTTTGAGAGGAAAGTTTAACTGTGGTCAAGAGACTGGGGTCATTTATTATGTGGTTTGATGCTCCTGTATCAATTATCCAGGTAGAATTCAAAGTAATTTTATCATTCATACTTGACTGTGCTACATTGGTGGAGGCATTAGATGAATGTTCGTCTTCCGTAGTAGTCACGACAACTGCTGCTTGATTTTTGCGAGGTCTCTTGGTGAAATCTCACCAATCCGGATATCCAAATATTTCATAACACAGTTGCTTGTTATAACCAAAATATCCACTGAGCGGGCACTTTGTGTTTTCATACCAATTTGGTTTGTCCGAAGAGATTCCAGGTTCCATCTAAATAATAGAAAAGAAATAGAACCTTTGATTGTAACGGGTATGTTGCACGTGATGTACTGGAATGGGAAGATAGTGATGTTCAGTGGTCCCCAAGTTGGAGACTGACAAGGGGACAGGAGCACAGCAAGCAGAACAAGAGCAGGAAAAGTAGCAGGGGGACACGTCCTGCTATGGAGCAGAGAAAGCAGTGGCTCGGCTGGGCTGGTTCGTCGGCTCGGCTCGGCGCTCCCTTGCACGTGGGGTGGACAACTCCTTTTTTTTTCTTCTTTTTTTTCTTCTACTGTGTGAGTTTGTGTTTGTGCTTGTTGTGGAATTTGGATAGCTTCGTGGGATTTGGGTGTTGCTTGCTTTTTAGTTTGTGCTTTGTTTTTGCTTTTGTGTTTTTTGTTTGTGGGATTTGAGTTGTGCAGCGGAAAAATTGTGATAGTATGTAAGGTTTATGGTTTTTACTTTGTGTTGGCTCTGATGCCAAGTAGAAAATAAGAATATGATTTTGAATTTAATGCTTTGATAATAATATTCTTCTCCATAATATGAGGTATATATAGTGATACAAACTTATATCTACAAGGAAAATATATCATAAGATTACATAGAACAATTTACCTATATATTTACAAAGAAAGTAAATATTCTAGAATATTATACAGAAAATCGAATGAATAATGCATACCAAACTAGGATAAAACGTGGCATCACCTCTGTGCCTTGCTCCATAATATTTTGTTCTCTCATCTAATCCTTCCTCTTATAAAGGTCTCTCACATACCACCATCTCCAACTACAGATATGGACCCTCATAAAAAAGTAAAAAATAAAAAATAAAACTTCAGATATGGACCAAGACTTGAATAGTTGAACTCCTCGCTTACTCTAACCACAATCTATCAATTCTAAACACTCCTTACCCCGTCCACCACCTCCTAACCCGACTCGATTTGACTCATGTAGTCATGTTGTATTGAATTGGGACTCAATGTCATCATTTGATTTCTCCGGAATCTTCTTCCGCTTGGTTTGAAGATAACCCCACATCAATACCATCGTCCTCCGCCGCCGTCCGGGCGACTAGAGCGACGTACCACCAACTAGGTCTGGGCGATTGGGTCTGAAGGACCGAAAGCCCGGCCCGAAAACCTGAAAAAAAAAAAAAAAAAAAAAAACCGAAACGAGCCGAGTTGAAAATTTTTAAGGACCGGTCCAAAATTCTGAAAGTAGGTCCGAGCTCGGGCTTTGTTTTTTTTTTTTTACCAAAAGCCCAGCTCGGCCCGAAATTACTGGTTGTTCTTTCTTTTCTACTCGCGCGACAACACAGTCTCTGCACTCTTCATCTCCACCGAAACCAATCCGAGCACCACCACCTCAAACCGTCGCCGTCAAAGCGACTCCGACACATGTAGCCACACCATAACCATCTCCTATTTCTTCCCTACATAACCATATTACTCAACCTTACAACCAACCTCAATTTCATCAAAATCGGAGAAGGAAGCAACGTCGAGCTTCCATGGATTCAGACGATTTTTTAAACTTCAACGAGTTCCCTAATCTTATTTTGGTAAAACCCAGTCCTCTCCTTTGATTTCTAGTTCAATTCTAGCTTAAATTCTTTAAATCAAAGCTTGACTTGAATTTCTCTGTTCTGCCACGTCGCCACCACCATCACCGCCGTCATTCACCTCCCTCTCGGTGAGTTTAAGAGTTGCCCTGTCCTGTGACTGCGCCTGCGACCTCGATTGCAACTGCGCCCTGCTGTCTCCGTCGAGGCGTCGCCGTCTTCAGGGCCTGCGTCCTGCCGCTCCTGCTGTGTCACCAAGAGTCCGGCGTCTTCATACTAATAACTCGGCCTGTTATGGTCGGGTTCGGGTCGGTCCTCCGTCTTTAAAATGCCCAGCTCGGCTCGGCCCGAAAGTGTCGGGTTTTAGGTCGGGTTTCGCAAAATTTGAGCTCGCGGGCCGGGCCCTACCACTAACCAACATCAATACAAAAACAATATTCAGATCGCAAACTAAGGACCAATGGTGAAAACAAGATTTTGAGGATTTAGGGGTTTGAGGGTCTATATTAATTGATAAAGAGATATAATCGTTGCTTCACTTGTTTGTGTGCTAAGAGAGGACAAAACTTATTGTTGGTTTCTAGAAATAAATCAGGAACGAGAGTGAGATAAGGAGAAAAGCTAAAATTACATTGACTCGGCTAACTATGTGAGCATCTACTAGGCTTGATATGAAAGTGGGTGTTTGAGCCTAAATTGACATTTGTCCGAGATTGTGGATCGAGGCCCATGAGGTTATTCATTAAAGAATAATCTGATATATATTTAATCTTTTCTTCTTAGAAAGGAGTTGGGGTTCCTTTGGGAATCCGAAAAGGAGGTGGTTTAAGGTAATTGAATCCTAATTGATCTCTAAATCTATTATGCTGCTTGATACGCAAGTATTAGGGTTTGACATCCTCTATATAAAGAGCTCTTGTCCAACGTAAAAAGGGTTCACAACCATCTAACAAACACACAAGCTTTTGCGCATCGCAAATCTTGCAAAGTCTCCCCGGAGCATCTTACGCGCACTGCCTCCACAAACCGCAAACAACCACCATCCAACCTCGCTGCAACCTTACGCCCGCCACCGGTCGCTGTATACTTCACGGTTGTCGAAGTGTGACTTGCATTAATGTCGAGAAGTCGCTAAGACCTATCGCTTCCAGCATCAGCACATCGTAGCCGCACCTTGCCACCATACGTACAGAGTCGCACGCTCGCCTAGTGTCCGTGTTCGCTGAAGCACCCAGTGTCAGTCGCTACGCCAGTAGCAAATCGAGTCGTTACTCCGGTAACAAAACATAAGCCAATCTGCTATAGGTTGGAGGAGAACTATTCCCCGCGATCTTGAATTATTGCTCTGCTTTGCATCACATGATCGAAGTAAGATTACTCAATCTGCCATAGGTTGAAAGAAAATCCTAATATACTTTTGTTAGGTCTTGTTTGAGTCTCTTACGCCGGCCTAGTCAACGCCCGCGTGACAGTCGCTTGGTCAAGAAGTCAGAAATTGGGAGCAGACAGATACACTCGCCAGAGATATACTCGCCAGAAGTACGCTTGCCAGAGGTCGTCCGCATCGAAGTTGTACCTAACTCAAAGGTACTAGCACGCTCGCACACATCACAACATGACTCAAGTTGACGTCCGCCACCCCACGTGTTGACCGTTCCCCAGGTACTAAATCTGCCACGAACATTTTGGCACGCCCAGTGGGACCAGTGTCACGATTGCGGGATCTAATCCATATCGACGAGTCATGTCTCCCTGCAATAAACCAGAACACAGGTTGTCTACCTCGCACAACTCATCAGAGTGTAGAGGTTTAACAGAGGTAGAAGTAGGCCTCAAACTTGGAGGTGTGGCGACTAACATTGAGGATCTTATGAAGGTCATCAATGTTGGCAAAGGGGTTTCTGAAGCTCCAGTAGATGCTGGTAGCCAGAATGAACTCACCAGCATTCTGAATAAGAATACGGCTGATGCCTCAGAATCTTTAGAGATTTCAGAGGAGGATAACAGTGCGGTCCTTGCCGTTCCTTCTCCCGAAGATGTAATGGAATCTTTGAACTTGATGTTGGCAAAGTCAGCAAGAACCGATGAGGTTCTTCAGAGGATTGAAGCTAGTTTGAAAAAACTGAGGACAAAACAGATTGAGAATTCAACCGACATTAAGTGGTTGGCGAATCAGCAAGACAAAACCGCCAACTAGATGGTTGCCCATACTAAGGACTTCAATGAGAAAGTGAAGACTCAGCAGGATCAGATGACCAAAACCTCGGCTGCTATTGAACAATTATCACTATTGTTTAGACAGAGGTTAGAATCTGAGTTTCAGGAAACGGAGGGTCGGAAAAAGGCAAGGAAAGGGTTCTTCCAGCACGATACGGCCTCCTATTCAACCTCACACAACTCAGGGGTTTGATTTTTCTGAAGCTTCAAAATGGAGAAGAGGAGGAGGAAAGCTTATTAACCCTCCATCTGACGACGAAGAAACCGACGAGCCAGAAAAGGAGGAAGTCCAGTTTCTAACTCTAGATGCTGTGAATAAGCTGTTTGAAGAGAAGATGAGGGTTATGCATGGTTTGCCAGATACAAACCGAACTTATGCTAATCCGTTTCCCACAGAGGTGAATGCGCTTCTATGGTCGCAGAACTTTAAACACGTCTGATTCACCCAATTCTCTGGGGATTCCTCAGAAGATGCTGAGACTCATATTACTCGCTTTAACAACGAGTGTGGTCCCTACGCGAATAACTCCATACTCAAGCTGCGAGTATTTGGTACATCATTAACGGGGTCGACATTAGCATGGTACCGGTATAAGGATTTAGCGCCAGGTTCGGTTCCAGACTGGAAGACTATGGAAATCCTGTTTAACACTATGTTTGGGGTTGTTGAGGCCAAGGTCATTGTGAAGGTCTTGGCTGAAACAGAATAACCACCCGGCGAGTCAGCCATGGATTATCTAAAACGCTTCAAGCTGCAGATAATCAAATGCAAAGATAAGCTTCCAGAGGATACTATAGTGGACTTAGCTATTGCAGGGTTAGAGGAAGAAGTCCAGGCTGGCTTTCAGCAGGTTTATGTTACCAATATGGCTGATCTGACCAATAGGTTGGCCGTTCAGCAACATTGGATTGATCGTACAGAGTTGCACGCTCGCCTCGTGTCCGCGTTCGCTGAAGCACCCAGTGTCAGTCGCTACGCCAGTAGCAAATCGAGTCGTTACTCTGGTAACAAAACATAAGCCAATCTGCTATAGGTTGGAGGAGAACTATTCCACACGATTATGAATTATTGCTCTGCTTTGCATCACATGATCGAAGTAAGATTACTCAATCTGCCATAAGTTGAAAGAAAATCCTAATGTACTTTTGTTAGGTCTTGTTCGAGCCTCTTACGCCGGCCTAGTCAACGCCCGCGTGACAGTCGCTTGGTCAAGAAGTTAGGAATTGGGAGCAGACAGATACACTTGCCAGAGATATACTCGCCAGAAGTACGCTCACCAGATGTCGCTCACCAGAGGTCGTATGCATCGAAGTTGTACCTAACTCAAAGGTACTGACACGCTCGCACACATCACAACATGACTCAAGTTGACGTCCGCCACCCCACGTGTTGACCGTTCGCAGGATACTAAATCCGCCACGAACAGTGGGCAAAATAGGCACAGAGAAACTTGGTTTTCTGTTAGTCAAGATTGATTGACCATATCATGCTGCCCGACTGGTTGGGTAGCCACCCCCTTGTTTAGAAATTCAAAATTCCAAACAAAGATCTAAGTAGTCAGACCCTACTCGAAAAACTTGAGTTTCAAATGTGCCGCCGGATGAACTTTGACCACCTCGTTGTCACGAACAACACAAGTCCAATCATCTGTTTCAATGAAGTCCCAATCATCATTGTAGATCTCAGTAGATTCAGGAGGTGATGGAGGCAAAGTTGATTCCACAAGCTGCCATACCCCTTCTCTCTTCTTCTCCCAGACCCACTTGGTGTCTTTAGTATACCTAAAATAAAATGGAAGTGGTTGGTCCGAAGGAGGGAAATTCACCATTTTTTTCTTTCACAGATGAATTCTTGACACACCCCATTCGGGCCGCCCTAACGATTGTGATAGAGAGAGACTCATGATACTTTTTTATTTATACCTATAAACCCTACATATACAAAGGCCCAATTCTTTGTGAAAATGTGCACACCACATGAAAATTGGGCACGTGATTATTTTGAAGTCTAAATAACCATATTATTATACAAAGGCCCAATCTTTCATGAAAGTTGTAATGTCAAAAGAAAATAATGAAAATTTTAAAGAAATGACTACCTATTTATGTTAGAGTATTGCTATTAGGACCTCCACATTTGCTCACTTGACCTCCCTCTATTTTCAATTATTGAATTACATTTATATATTTTTATATAAAGACTATTGAGGACAATAAGTGTATAAAAAAATTATTATATTTATTGTCTATAGACTTTCCAATTCAATAATGATGGTATTGTTGAAGGAAAAACACATTGTGTGTCTTCGTCAATGTAATTGACGAGAGATAATTATGTAGTCATTATTGTCATAAATGTATTTACTATTACCGTTGTAATACTCACCCTATATAAAAGGGATTATCAATGAAATGAGTAGACCAATTCATTATTTCCTACAACACGTTATCAGCACTAGGCCTGGGCATGGGTCGGGATGGGCCGGGATTCACCTGATCCCGGTCCTATTCCATGAGATTTTAAACGGGATGGGACGGGACGGGACGGGATTACACTTTTTAAAAAGTGATCCCGCTAGGCCCGGGATCCCGACGGAACCGAGACGGGACTGGGACCAAAACGGGATCCCAAAAACCCACAATCCCAAAAAAAAAAAAAAAAAAAAAAAAAAGGAGACCATGGAGAGTTGGAGACTGAGGCTGAGGCGGCGGAGTCCTTGGAGACTAGTGATGCGGCGGCGGCGGAGGAGACTAGTTGGCCGGACTTCTCAACTCTCTTGTCTTAGTCCGAACCTGAATAACCAATACTTACATCACTTATATATACTTAACATATATGCTTACATCATTAATTCGTTAATCAAGCAATTAAGTTACACTGAAATCAATCCGAATCCAACTAATTCACTTGGAAATGTAACTAATTTCTACCTCATTAAGCTCGCATTTCTTATATCTCCAATTCAAAAATTGAAACTAAATTACGAATTTGAGCTAGAAATGCTTCGGCGTCTTCTTTGCGGAATACAGACTTGGACAGCTTCCTGATCACCTCGACGGAGCCGGAGGCGAAAGGCTTGACTGCATACATGATTGGAAACACCGTCGCCCTGAAATTCTCCACCGGCAGAACCAACAACCTCGCTATTAACGCACTCCTCTTCTTCCAGACCAAGTCCACCATCGACGAGACCCAATTAGATCGAATCGCCAACGAATTTTCGCTATCGATTAGCTTATCTCCGGCGAGGCGGCTCATGCGTTTGGTGTCGAACTTCAAATTCTTGTCCCCAGCTGCATCACCAACAAGCTTCTTCCCTTTAGCCATTGATTCGTCGATGGCAAAGTCACTTAACACTTAGTCGATGAAGTCGATGTCTCAATGAAGGAAAGAGAGAATTGGGAATTAGGGATTAGGGCGATGTCTTGATGTCTCTGATTCTGGGAAAGTCTTCAAGAGATGAAGCTGAATCCAACGGCAGTAATGAAGCTAATAAATCCAACGACACAGATTAAGCTACATTTACATATATTAATATTAATTTAATTTTACGGGACGGGTCGGGATCTAACGGGCCTAAATTGGGCTAATCCCGATCCTGTCCCATTACTTTATAACGGGATTGGACCGGGACGGGATGTGAGTTTTTAAGAGGCAATCCCGTCTCGTCCAGGCAAAATTAGGGACGAGATCGGAACGGGATCGGGATTATGGGACTAAATGCCCAGGCCTAATCAGCACTATGAGGACGTGAAAGTATATAGATATATCTCTATAAACACATTACACTAGTGTACATGAGGACGTGGAATAATGAGTCTAATATCAAACCACACTTTGTTGAAAAATGTCAACGTAGTAAATTGGCTAAATGGAAAGAAGCGATACAGTACAAACAAAAAGATGGGTCTTTGGGCAGGTGACGCCGACACCGCAAATATAAACCCTATCAAATATATCTTTATTAGAATGCGTAATGAGAATAACAGTATGTAGACTCACCTTATGGCGTAAGGTCTCTCAAAAACCACTGGAATCGACTACGAGGATATATTCTCTCATAATGGACTACTAGGAGACAATCTCTCGTAATAAATGTCATTGCACTCCACTACCTTGTCAGTTTGGCAATTTCTGAAAAACTGAACATGCAGCTTATGAAAGTGGTCAAAACATATATCTCTATGAGGATCTAAATTAAGAGATACACATAAGGATCCTAAACGGACTTCATCCACCCAAATCAAGTGGCTCTAGATCACATGAGTACGTTTCCAAAAGAAATTGAAACATTCACTAAAGTGACTACTTGATTGAGAAGAGATTGATGAATTATGCCCTTGCGTTTTCATTATGGATATACATGAATTCTAAATGAACTAAGAGATACTCTATGTATTGTAAACTCTAAGTTAAGAATGAAAAAGATCTTGGGAATACACAGTCTTGAAATGGAACTCAAGGACTGTAATGATGGTGACCATCCATCAATCGGCTTAGGCACTCTAAAGAATAAAGTGAGGCCTACATATACTCCCATGATCAGTCAAAGTCTTTACTCTAACAATAGATCCATTTATCATCTAATGGAAGATGATGAAGAAGTGTTGGGAAATAAAATTCCTATACAAGTGCAATGACGCATGATTGTACTTAAACACAATATGTAAGACTCGACCTCTCATTCGATGAAAATTTGTAAAGCTATGTGTAGCTCTGCGCCCACGCAACACAAATGGTTCTTTCAAATACTTAAAGATATGAAAGATTTGGGCTTATTCAATCTCTACATAGAATGTGACATGATAAAGAAACTATTCACGTCATAGCTAACTATGCGTAAAGAAAAACGCATTAAAGGTGAAATTAGAAAACTGTTGTTACAGATCAATTTCAAATCTCTTAATGGTTCATCCATACTCTAGATGAAGTTATGACTGTTTTGTTATATGAAGGTCATACCACGAGTGAACCTGATGTTCAATATGATCCTATGTGTTCGGTTCATGAACAACCTTATCCTCAAGATCAAAGTAAATCAAGTTGGATCTGAGGACGATGTGGCAAGATTTAGTTACTAAATCATTGCTCAAAGTTATATTTGGAAAAACATGTGAAAATGCATAGCTATGCTAATGTTACTGAAGCTCCCTTGATCAAATAAAAGAATCAGGGAGAATCCCATGATTAATGTAAAAATCAGGGGGAGGTGCAGACATCAAGGGGAGTCTAGCACATACTTGTTGTTTTCAAATGTAATAGGTGCGTTGTGCTCTTTTTCTCCTTCAACCAAAGTTTTATTTTCTCTCATTGGGTTTTTATTACTTGGCAAGGTTTTTAATGAGGCAACACCACATGTACAATTTTATCTCTGACTCGGCACAAGGGGGAGTGTTGAACGAAAAACACATTGTGTGTCTTCGTCAATGTAACTGACGAGAGATAATTATGTAGTCATTATTGTCATAAATGTATTTACTATTACCGTTGTAATACTCACCCTATATAAAGGGGATTATCAATGAAATGAGTAGACCAATTCATTATTTCCTACAACAGGTATTTATTATTTTCCTTATCAAATTTATTTTCTAATTTCAGTAAGTGTTGAAACTAAGCGCATATACAAAATATAAGATTGTTAATGTAACATAAAATTACTATAATTATGCATGTTTAAGCGTATATATAAAATATAAGGTCAAGAATAATTGTGTTGAAAACTAAGCGCATATATTTTAATAAGTTTGCAACATGAACAAAAAAAAAAAGTTAAGTTTTTTGATATATATATATATATATGTTAAATATTTATATATATCTTATTAGACCTTAATTAAATATATTTGGAGCACAGTAGTAACTATTGAAATAGTACAAGGGCATATGTTAGTGTGTTTTGAAATATTTGTATATCGTATGTTTTGATTTATCTCATTAGATCTTAATTACACATGAAAGAAAAAAAAATTGTGGTCTATTGAGTGAATAGGAGGTTCAATGAGTAAGTTATTGAAATATATATAACATATTTAAGGTTATTTCGGTAATTCGAATGGAGGTCTAGTGAGTAAATGTTTATATTCAAAAGTATAATGGAGGTGTAGAAAGTATTGGATGTCTAATGAGCAAATGTGGAGGTCCTAATAGCAACACTCTAATGTTATATGATTAGAGAAAAAAAAATGTGGTTGTTAAAGTAAAATGGAAATTGGTCTACTCATTTCATTGATAATCCCCTTTATATAGGGTGAAGATTACAATGGTAATTACAACGTACATAATGACAATAATAACTGATTGAGTCGTTACATCCTTTGATTGATGATATTATAATTTCCTATCGTCAGTTACTTTGACGATGACGAAGGCACATTAAAGACATTTTTCCTTCAACACTCCCCCTTGTGCCAAGTCAAAGATAAAATAGTGCATGAGGTGTTGTCTCATTAAAAACCTTGTCAATTAACAAAAACCCAATAAGAGAAAATAAAACTTTGGTTGAAGGAGAAAAAGAGCACAACGCACCTATTACATTTGAAAAAAACATGTATGTGCTAGACTCCCCCTGATGTCTGCACCTCCCCCTGATATTTACATTAATCATGGGATTCTCCCGATTCTTTAATTTGATCAAGTGAATTTCAATAACCTTAGGATAGTTATGCATTTTCACATTTTTTCAAATATGACTTTGAGCAATGATTTAGTAACTAAATCTTGCCACATCGTCCTCAAATCCAACTTTATTTACTTTGATCTCGAGGATAAGGTGTCCATGAACTGAACACATAATTTCATAATGAACATCATGTTTATGCTAAGCATGACCTTCTTGTAGTAAAACAATCAAAAACTCTATCTAGAGTATATGTATGGACGAACCGTTAAGAGATTTGAAATTGATCTGCAATAACAGATTTTCTTATTTCGTCTTTAATGCGTTTTTCTTTACGCATAGTTAGCTATGACGTGGATAGTTTCTTTATCATGTCACCTTCTATGTAGAGATTGAATAAGCCCAAATCTTTCATATCTTTAAGTATTTGAAAGAACCATTGGCGTTGCGTGGGCGCAGAGCTACACATAGCTTTACAAATTTTCATCCAATGAGAGGTCGAGTCTTACACATTGTGTTTAAGTACAATCATCTGTCATTGCACTTGTATAGGGAATTGCATTTCCCAACACTTCTTCGTTATTTTCATATAGATAAAAAACAGATCTATTGTTAGAGTAAAGAATTCGACTGATCATGGGAGTATATGTATGTAGGCCTCATTTTATTCTTAAGAGTGCCTAAGCCGATTGATGGATAGTCACCATCATTACAGTCCTTGAGTTCCATTTCAAGACTGTGTATTCCCAAGATCTTTTTCATTCTTAACTTACAGTTTACAATACATAGAGTATCTCTTAGTTCATTTAGAATTCATGTATATCCATAATGAAAACGCAAGGGCATAATTCATCAATCTCTTCTTAATCAAGTAGTCACTTTAGTGAACGTTTCAATTTCCTTTGCAAACGTACTCATGTGATCTAGAGCCACTTGATTTGGGTGGATGAAGTCCGTTTAGGATCCTCATGTATATCTCTTAATTTAGATCCCCATAGAGATATATGTTTTGACCACTTTCATAAGTTGCATGTTCAGTTTTTCGGAAATTGCCAAACTGACAAGGTAGTGGAGTGCAATGACATCTATTATGAGAGATTGTCTCCTCGTAGTCCATTATGAGAGAATATATCCTCGTAGTTGATTCCAGTGTGTTTTTGAGAGACCTTGCGCCATAAGGTGAGGATACATACTCTTTTTCTCATTACACATTCTAACAAAGATATATTTAATAGGGTTTATATTTGTGGTGTCGGCGTCACCTGCCCAAAGACCTATATCTTTGTTTATACCGGTTTACTACGTTGACATTTTTCAACAAAGTATGGTTCGATATTAGACTCATTATTCCACGTCCTCATGTACACTAGTGTAATGTGTTTATAGAGATATCTATACTTTTAATGATTGGTTCTAACATTTGAGACGTCCCCCAGTGATAACCACAATCCATAAATATTCTCATGAGACGGATTTGAGTATCACTGATCAATAGATCATGTTGTGCCAAAACTCACTTTCTTCCTTTAGGTGAGTATTTATCGAACATAAGGTGGTCTTCCCCTCTTCCTTGGAGAGTCATGGCCTGTGACACCATTTATGCCACTTGTGGCGTTACCATGCCACCATCCATAGTGGTTGTGTAATGCCCAATTCCTCTTGGGTGACTGATAGGAGCAAAATGTGCGACGATATTACATGCTTATGCCATCGTTTATGCTTTGTTTAACCCTTATTTATCTAAGATAGAGTCATAATATAGTTAGTGTCAATTTTGGTAGAGTTTTGGTGAAATGTGCTTAATTGTCGGAAAAATGACTAAGTATGAGAAATCTGGAAAATAGTGCAAAATATGTCTTTTTCGCGATTTTGAGACGAGTAAAAATATGATCTATCCTTGTCCGAATTCTATACAATTTGGTGTGCTTAATATTCATATACTGAGAAATGTTGTGTTAAAGTTTCAGATCAATTGGAGTTCGGGAAGTCACCGAAAAGTTGGCTGCAAAACGGCAGTCCGAGCATTCCAATCCAGGGGCTTCCAGGATTTTCCTGGGACTTTGTCCCAACTTCGAAAAATCATTCCCAACGACTCACAAGGAATTTGATCGAACTGTTTTATGGGAAGATGGCCATATGTGTCTAGTTTATCTGAGACTTGGAATCGCATCAATCGGAGCTCCGAGGATGGAGATATGCCGAAGTTACTACTGCAACATCAAATCTGCCGATTCCAGGAACCTACTGCCCCCTTTTTGTGTTTTCTGTTTTTGATGGACCAAATGGTGCACAAGTGCATTTATGAAGTTGGTTCAAGCTTAAAGAAGGGAAGAGGAAGACACCAAGCCATGGCATTGAAGAAGAAATCGAAGAGAGAAGTTCTCCTAGTCAAACTAGGAGAAGCTGCCGAATGAGGCAGATTGTGTGCATTGATGTGCTGCCGGCAATTGGGGCATTTTCGATGGACCAAGACATATGAAATGAAGTCCAAGATCATACAAGAAGTCCATTAAGATGTGAAGCCCAAGCCTTGAAGAAAAATTCAGAAAAAGAAAACCTAATTGAACTATGAAAGGAAGGTTTCAAACCTTATCCCACTAGGTTTTCTGAAATCCTTATGCACGAAGGGCTGCCGGCAATACCCTAATTTTTCCCTATAAATAGCCAACTTTTACACAGAAAAACTTGTCACATTCTAAAGCAAAAAACCGTAGCCAAAGCTCTACCAATTTTCAGCCAAAGATCCTACATAAAAACACAAACCAAAAACCACCACCACCACCATAAAATCCTGCCGATTCTTCACCCTTCATCCAGCCACTACCGAACCACATCCCATTGGATCCACACGACTTGAAGCCATCAAAGGTGTTTGCAAAAGTGTGATCTACTCCCTACTCTTGGTTTGTAATAGTTTTTATGTAGTTATGTGTAGTTTTGTCTATGAAACTCATATGTATGTTTGGTTATTGTGTTTTCATGTCTATGTGAAAAACGATTGTGAATTTGGTTTTATAATGATGCATGCTAATTTAATTCTTATGGTATTAATAAAGAATTTCAAAGATAAGTTTCGAATTGCATGCTAAATTGTAATGAAAATATGAAGTAAAGAGATAAGATTAGATAGGCAAGCATGTTCACTCTGATTCTAGTAATTCGTTCTTGGTTTAGTCTTTTAAATCCGTGTGCCTCAAAGATTGGTACTTAGCATATTCGCGATGTGTTTTGGGTATTGGTCTTGTATCTGTCAACATAAATAGGACTAGAGTGGTTTAAATGACTATGCATGTTAACAAGAAGTGGTGACGCCTTGCTTGATTGATGTGTTTCCAATTAAAAGGATTTCGTACTTCATTGGTTAATTGATTATCTTCGACGCTGCGTGTTTATAGTCGGTTAGCTAAAGATTAGGGTTATGCGCTGAGCTAATTCTAAATACCTTCGTGAAGTCTGAAACAACTTAGATAACCGTTGAGGCCCTAGTTGGGTTGGAACTAAATCGGATCTAGGATATTGTGTGCTCTTGCCGTGTCTTGTTTTATCAATTTGCTATGTGTTTTCAGTGCTTTTGTGTTAGTAATTTGTGGAAGAATGTCGACCAAACTTGTATATAGTAATTTAGGATTTTAAATTGCTGTTTTTATGCATGATTTAGAGGCAGCCTATTGCTGCCGAACCTAGGATCTTTTTGTTTCTTGTTTTTTCTCTTTTAATTTTTGTGCCGAACCTAGATTAGGGCAGCCTAGCTGCCGATCCATTCCATTCCCCATATGTGACGTTTATATGTATATATGTATATATTTGTCTAACAATTTCATATCTCAGGTACCCTTAATCCCCGGCTTAGAATGATCCCTACTTATGTCTATACTACTAATGATTGCAGGGTTTATTATTGTATGCGAGCTTAGGCTCACATCAATTTTTGGCGCCGTTGTCGGGGATTATAAAAGCTTGTTTTATGTTATTGTTGTGTATATATGTTGCTGGAAATTTTTGTTGTAAAGTTGTAAAGTTGTAATTTTTAATTTTATTTTGGGATTTTGTAAAGTAGAAATATGCTTCGGCATGTAGAGTTTAAATTTCGGAAGTTGCATGGTGTATAATGATGTATGTTGGTAATCACTTAGTTTAATTTCTAGGGAGTTGATAGTGTTGTGTATGTTTGAGTTTATTGTAGTTTCTAAAGTATAACATGTAGGTGAAGCCACTTTTGTTGATCATAACCAAAACCCTTCATGTGAATGGTGCTATGTCGGAGGCCGTTTCTATGTAGATTGGGAAACGCGGGATACTTCCCCCCCACACATATAAGCGTCTTTTCGGCAATAGTATTACTTCTATGAGGTTGAGGGCGGTTTTAATCAACACTTGTAGACTGCTAGGGATCCGTGTTTGTTTTACAAAGTATGGGGAAATTATTATCATAGATATGGTTCTCAGGTTTGTTTAACTGGATCTCAAGGCCCACAGACTGATGTTCATTCTCGGTGAGTGAGTCGATAGGGGGTTCGCCCTCCGTGGTGTCCAACAACGAGTCCTGCCTGGTTCCTGTAGGGGGTTCGCCCTCCGTGATTTTAATGACCTTTGAAATGTAAAATACGCACGACCTAGTCGACAGCTTGTGCCGAAGCATCACCTCACTTTAGACGCTAGAACATAACTTGACATATGTGGCCTATTTTCTTCAAAGATAAAACATGTTGTGTGGTTCACACTCTTGAGGTATATCGGGTAAAGCATGATACTACCGAGGGCTGTATCAGTCCATTGCACCGTTATCTCCTCTGCTCCACGTACTTCGAGAGTTAGAACAAATTTTAAAAGAAATTAGACTTAGCGATTACATGATCATGGACGTTTTGATTTTTGCCCTCTATTGCCGAATGTATGTATGCTTTGCCGAAATCTTTGTGTTGCCGAATGTTTATATGTGAATCATTGTTGAAATATATTGTGTAATCGCCAATGCCGTGGCTTGTAATGATGTATATTCTTGCTTTCTGTTTTCTTTACGAGGTTCTAACTTGTTTAAATGTTGCAAATTTCAGAAATAATGCATGTCCGAATCTAATATTTGGACAAGAGATCTTCAAGGCCGTTTGTAACGTTTAGATCAAGAACTCGCTATTGCTCGTTTTGTGCCATTACCGCCATCGTCACCAACCAGTTCATCAGTTTCATCATCATTGCCGTCATCACCATTAGTGCCGTCCATTTCTTACAGTTTGCCGAGTTCCCCTTCAGTTGTTTCGTCATCGTGTGATCTTCAGAATCCAGAATTTGAAGCCTTTGCCGAATCTGAAGAAGAAGAAGAGATAATGGCTTCAATCCGATCACAGAATGGTCATGTTGCTGGAGCTGGAGTTGCTCCTTCAAATATTACTTATCCTCCCTTGGAAGCTGACAAGACTGGAGAGATTGAATTGAGGAGTGGATTCCTCCATAAGCTGAAATCGTTTTATGGGATGCCGAGTGAGGATCCTAACAAGCATCTACAGTGGTTTAACTTCACCACGGAGTCCATGTGTCCAAGAGGGACCGATTTGCAACACTTCGAAATGAAGGCTTTTCCGTTTTCTTTAGAAGATCAAGCGAAGGAGTGGTTGTTTGAGGTGCCTAGTGGTCGCATCGTTTCGTGGAGTACTATGATGGATGAGTTTTTGCTCAAGTACTTTCCTGCTTCACGTATCACTGATCTGAGGAAGCAAATTACTAGTGTGAAGCAAGCCGGAGATGAGACTTTCTTCGACTACTACAAGAGGTTCAAGTCCCTAGTTTCTTTGTGTCCATCGCATGGCATTAGCGATGGGCTCTTGCTACAATATTTTTATGAGGGATTGCGCGTCATGGAGAGAGAGTTTCTCGATTTGGCCGCGGGAGGTAGCTTTTTGGAGTTAAATGCCGGTGCGGCAAGAAGTTTGTTGGAAGTTCGTGCCTTGAACAACCAACAATTTGGCATGGCACGAGGCAATGTGCAAAGGAATGAGAAAGTGCATGAGACGTCTTCGAGCTCAAAGTTAGAGGATAAAGTGGACAAGCTTACCGACTTGGTGAGTAATTTGATGAAGAAGCGTGCCATGGTATGTGGAATTTGCACCGAGGGCCATGAAACCGAACAATGCCCTCAATTTGGATCGAATGAGGGAGTAGAGGAGTGCAATGCTATTGGCTTTCAAGGAGGCCAACGTTTTGGAAATTTCAATCCGAGGTTCAATGATCATCCTAACTTTCGATGGGCAAATAATGACAATGTGCTTAGGGCACCTATGCAACCGAGAGAGGGAGGAGCACCGTTTGTACCGAGAACACCCTTTGTGCCTCGGCAGCAATTTCAGCCGAACCAAGGGCCGTATGGGGCATTGTCGAACCAAACTCAAGGAGGGCCGAGCCTAGGCCATGCCGCACCTAGCAATCCAAACTATGATGTTTTGCTTCAATCATTGTCAAGTGCTACTCAAGCATTACTCGCGGGGCAACAAAATCATCAAAAGGACATTGGAGAGCTCAAGACTCAAATGGGCCAAGTTGTGGATTTCATGGGAAGATTTAATGAGCAAGGGAAGTTGCCAAGCAATACGATTCCCAATCCGAGAAACGAGCAAGCCAAAGTGATTCAAACTCGTAGTGGAAGAGAATTGTTTCCTCCAACAAGTCCAAAGAAGAAGCGAGTAACTTTCAAAGTCTTTGAGGATGATGAGATGGCTGCCGGACCTGCAATTGCCGGCAGCCATGATGGGAATTATGACCATGCTGCTGAGATGGAGGACACAGCCGAGAGCTATGATGCAACCAGCAGGGTAGCTGCCGAGAAGGAGAATTCTGCCGAGCAAGGTAGAGGGGCCGGCAACAACAATGTGAGAGATGGGGGGCTGCGCAACGAACTTGAGTTTGATCCCGCAATATCGAAGAATGAGTTAGTGCCGAGCCAAGCAAGCAAGGGAGGGGTGCCAACATCAAGCATTCCATTCCCTTCTCGCTTGGCTAGAACGAAGAAGGATAAGTCCGATGAGGAGGTGTTGGAGATTTTCCGAAAAGTGCAAGTCAACATCCCTTTGTTGGAATGCATTAAGCAAGTACCGAAGTATGCTAAGTTTTTGAAGGAGCTTTGCACAGCTAGAAGGCATACGAGGGAGACTCGTGTGGTGACTATGAGCGAGACGGTATCGGCCGTTATTCAAAGGAAGTTGCCACCAAAGATGAAGGATCCGGGAAGCTTCAATGTGCCTTGTGTCATAGGCAACACTCGTTTTGAGAATGTGATGTTAGATTTGGGAGCATCGATCAATGTCATGCCACTCAATGTGTATCAAACGTTGAGTATAGGGCCTCTCAAGAAGGATAATGTCATCATTCAACTTGCGGATCGCTCAAGTAAGTATCCGGAGGGTTATGTGGAGGATGTGTTGGTGCAAGTCAACCAATTGATATTCCCTGCCGATTTCTATGTGGTTGAGATGGAGGATTCGCCGGTCAATAACACTCAATTGCTACTAGGGCGACCATTTATGAGGACGGTGCGCACAAAGATAGATGTGGCCGAGGGCAACCTAACTATGGAGTTTGATGGTGAGGTGATCAAGTTTAATGTGTTTGATGCCATGAAATTCCCCAATGTTGATTTGAAGGAGGGTTGTGCCATTGATGTTTTGGAGGAGGTCGAGCAAGTTATGTCGACCTCGCTCGACGCATAGCAATTAGCGATCGAGCAAGGGGTCGGATTTGACAAGAGGGGAGAACGAATCATGCATAAGAATGAGGAAGAGGTGCCGGCTGAGCCAAGCATTGCCGAGCAAGGCATCATTGCCGAGCCTTTCATGATGAAGCCGAGCCTAATAAAGATTTGTGCCAAGCTAGAGGCTCGGCCCTATGCCCAAACTTTTATTTCGTTCTTGTCAATTCCAAGTGCCACAACAAAATTTCGACCAAGTGTGGAAGAGGCCCCAAAGTTAGAACTAAAAGAGCTCCCTAGTCACTTGAAGTATGCTTATCTTGGAGAAGGAGATACACTACCGGTTATTGTGTCTTCAATGCTTAGTGAGAATCAAGAGGTTGATTTGATACGTGTGCTTAAGAAGTACAAGACCGCCATAGGTTGGACCTTGGCGGACATCAAGGGAATAAGCCCTACTACTTGTGTTCATCACATCTTATTAGAAGAAGGAGCTAAGCCGACAAAAGAAGCTCAACGTCGACTTCACCCTCCCATGATGAAAGTTGTGAAAGAAGAAATTATCAAGTTGCTTGATTGTGGGGTGATCTACCCAATTTCGGATAGTAAGTGGATATCTCCCGTGCAAGTAGTGCCGAAGAAGAGTGGTGTAATGGTTGTCAAAAATGAGAAGAATGAGCTTGTGCCACAAAGACTTGTAACCGGTCATCGGATGTGCATCGATTATAGGAAGCTAAACGCTACAACGAGGAAGGATCACATGCCTTTGCCGTTTATGGATCAAATGCTAGAGAGGTTAGCCGGCCATTCTTTCTATTGCTTTCTTGATGGTTATAGTGGCTACAATCAAATCATGATATACCCGGATGATCAAGAGAAGACCACTTTTACTTGTCCATTTGGCACGTTTGCTTATCGGCGGATGCCATTCGGACTATGCAACGCACCCGGCACGTTTCAAAGATGTATGTATGCTATCTTCTCGGATTTTATTGAAGACATTATCGAAGTGTTTATGGATGATTTTAGTGTGTATGGAGGCACCTTCGATGCATGTTTGGGGAACTTGGAGAAGATACTTGAGAGGTGTGTAGAGACAAATCTTGTGCTCAATTGGGAGAAGTGTCACTTCATGGTCACGCAAGGCATTGTTTTAGGGCACATTATTTCGGCAAGAGGCTTAGAGGTTGACAAAGCCAAGGTGGAGCTAATACAAGCATTGCCGAGCCCTAGGTGTGTGAAGGATGTGAGAAGCTTTCTTGGCCATGCGGCTATCGACGATTTATCAAAGACTTCTCTTCAATTGCCAAGCCATTGAGCAACTTGTTACAAAAGAAGGTGACGTTTGAGTGGTCGGAGGCATGTGAGGCAAGCTTTTGCCGATTGAAGAAATTATTGTGTACGACGCCGATTCTTGTGTCCCCTAATTGGGACGAGCCATTTGAGTTGATGTGTGATGCTAGTGACTATGCACTTGGAGCGGTACTTGGACAACGAATTGAGAAGAAGCCATGCGCCATTTACTATGCTTCAAGGACTCTCAACGATGCTTAACTCAACTACACAACAACGGAGAAGGAACTCTTAGCGGTAATTTTTGCTTTGGAAAAATTTCGATCATATCTTTTGAATTCCAAAGTTATTGTTTATAGTGATCATGCCGCTTTGAGATATCTTATGACAAAGAAGGATGCTAAGCCGAGGCTCATTCGATGGATTCTTTTACTTCAAGAGTTCGACATTGAGATTAAAGACAAGAAAGGAGTAGAGAATGTTGTAGCCGATCATTTGAGTCGCCTTGTTCATGAGGAGGATCGGCTGCCCCTATGTGAAACCTTTCCGGATGAGCAACTTTTTCGACTTGAAGTACATGAGCCTTGGTATGCCGACATTGCCAATTTTCTTACTACAAACCGATTTCCCAAAGAGATGCCGAGCCACCAACAAAAGAGAATAAGGAAGCAAGCTCGACACTTCTTGTGGGATGATCCGTACGTATGGAAGCAATGTGGTGATCAAGTTATTCGAAGATGTGTGCCGGAGAATGAGCATCGCTCCATCCTTGCTTTTTGTCATGGCGAAGCTTGTGGTGGGCATTTTGGACCAAGGAAAACGGCATTGAAGGTACTTAATTGTGGTTTCTTTTGGCCTACGATTTTCAAAGATGCATTCATGTTTTGCAAAACATGTGATAGATGCCAAAGAATGGGGAACATTGGAGCTAGAGACCAAATGCCGCTCACGCCTATCATTGAGGTAGAAATTTTTGATCTTTGGGGGATTTATTTCATGGGACCGTTTCCTTCAAGTAAGGGTTTTCTCTACATATTGCTTGCGGTTGATTATGTATCAAAGTGGATCGAAGCAAGGGCTACACGCACCAACGATGCCAAGGTGGTAGCCGAGTTTCTCAAGACCAACATCTTTTCACGTTTTGGAGTTCCAAGAGTCTTGATTAGCGATGGAGGATCCCATTTTTGTAACCGCACCATTGCAGCCTTATTAAGGAAGTATGGAGTCACACATAAAGTTTCTACACCGTATCATCCCCAAACGAGTGGTATGGCCGAGGTGAGTAATCGAGAGATCAAGCACATTTTGGAGAAATCGGTTGGACCTTCAAGGAAGGATTGGAGTGATCGTCTCGATGATGCTTTGTGGGCTTATAGGACTGCGTACAAGACACCGATAGGTATGTCTCCTTTTCGGTTAGTTTATGGCAAAGCATGTCACTTACCGGTTGAGCTAGAGCACAAGGCATGGTGGGCAATCAAAGCTTTCAACATGAACATTGATGATGCCGGTCTTCATAGAAAGCTTCAACTCAACGAACTTGAAGAAATCCGTAATGAAGCCTATGATGCCGCATGGATTTGCAAGGAGAAGGCACGTGCCTACCATGATAAGATGCTTCGTTTGAAGAAGTTTGAAGTTGGCCAAAAAGTTCTATTGTATCATTCACGACTCAAACTTTTTCCGGGGAAGTTGCGCTCTCGTTGGCTTGGACCATTCATTGTTCTTCAAGTGTTTCCTCATGGAGCCATAGAGATTCGGAATGAAGTTACGGGAAACACATTCAAGGTAAATGGCCATCGTCTCAAGCCTTACTACTCTTCCTTTCAAGAACACACCGTGGAGGAAGCATTCATATCACCTACCCCTCAATTACCGGCCACAAACCCTGCTGCCGTGCAGCAGCGCCCCACAAGAGCCGGACCACCACCCCCTGCCGGACCTGCCATTGCCGGCAGGGTTGACACACTCACACCAGAGGCCGGACACAAGGCTGCTACGCCACAGGATACGTTGGATACTCAGCCGGACACGCAGCTTCTGCTGCCGGATACGCTGCCCTCTACAAGTGCCCAATCGGATGCAACATGCAACAAGCTACTTCTTGAACTACTTCACGCCGATTTGAGTTACTTTGGAACAAGATGAACACATGCAATATGCAATGGTGAAAAGTCTAGGCTATGGACTTTAAACACAAAGCGCTACTTGGGAGGCAACCCATGTCGATCAAAGTAAAGTGAAGGAGCCATCACCGAGAGTTTGAATTTTCTTAACCCTTCTCTTCTACTTTGATTTGTGATGATTTGTTGGAATATGTTAGTCAATGGCATGCTTAGGAAATTCGTTGATATCGTTTTGTGCTTACATTGAGGACAATGTAATTTTCTAAGTGTGGGGTGGGATAACGTATTCCGTTTATATTTTCGTGTGCTTAGTTTAGAAAAGAAAATTCTGAAAATTGTTCCACAAAAATAGAGTGTTTAAATTGTTTGTTTCGAGTCTTAGGATGCCCCTAATATGTCAATGATGTTTTTCTCCTCTTTGCATACATAGATGATAGTTGTGCATACAATTAAAATTGTGAGTTTCATGGATTATGTGCATTGGTAGGAGCATGTAGGACTTGTTGATTAACGAAGCATGCATGTTTTAGCTAATTTATTTCGATTATAACCTATGTGAGCTTTAGTGCCAATTTGCTTTCTTCTTGAGCGATAAAAAGACAAAATTTGATAGATTTGTAGGAAGTATGAAACCTCATAATTCTTTGTATATTCGATGACTATGTGCCAAAACTTTTTAATGAACTCTAGTATGCTAGAACTTACTCTTGTTGATTTTCAAAACGTTTTTAGTCATAAAATACCTTGATTTTGAATGTGATTGAAAAGATCTTTTAGGTTTACCACCATTGCCAAATAAAGCATGTGCCCTATTGGAGCCCGTCGTGGGACACCTTAGTAAACCCCCTTTGAGCCTACAATTAGCCTTTTCTTTCATCACCCTTAAACACTTTCCATGAGCTTAGTATAGTTGTGCCTTTACCCTTGATCAAAGTGTTGGCAAAGCTTGATTTTTGAAAGCGTTTCCGCGTGTGTGATGAAGAAGAACAAGTGTGGGGTAGACTTAGCCATAAATCTATATGAAAAATGTATGTATGCCGTGCCTTAGAAAAACAAAAAAGAAAAAACTGCTCGGACCAAAAGAAAGAAAAATGCCGAGAGAAAGAAAGAAAATATGAGATTGAAGGGCACGGCATAGGCTTGAAAAATAAAAATTTTTGTACATGGCTATTGTCTAGATTGTTGTTGTAATATTTTATGGGAAGAAAAGAATGAAGTATGGGTCCAACAAGATGAAATTTGACCCTTTCGGCGAGAAGACATAAGGAGATTTGAGCTTTGCCAAAGGCCATGGTGACGTTTTTGAGCCTCCTTATCCAAATATCGAATACCTCTTAGCCTAGCCCCATTACAACCCTTTTATTGATCTTTTTCATGATTCTTAAGATGGTTAAATTTGATTGTGGAGATATCTCAAGAGTAAGCATATGGTTTTGGTTCATTGGTGCATATAGTTATCATTTGAGGTTTTTCCATCAAAATTCACAAAGTTCTTTCGTTTCTTCGATATATGCAAGTCACTCTTTGTAATTCATCATCTTTCGCTTGCATATACTTATGAGTGAATACCATGCTTCGAGAGAAAAGAAGAGAGTATGCCTAGTGAGGAGGATTGGATTAGCTTTAACATGTTTACATGCTTACCTTTTGCTCTTATATGTTCATATTGATGTCACATGTTCATGAAGCTTGGAATTTTCGTGCCTAACATTCTCATGAATTAACTTGAAAGCTATGTGTGCATACGAGCCTGAGACAAATTGTTAGGGGCAATAGTTTGTTTAGAGTCTAGTTTAATTTAGTTTGCTAAGGGACTAGCAAAGGGTAAGTGTGGGGTAGTTGATAGGAGCAAAATGTGCGACGATATTACATGCTTATGCCCTCGTTTATGCTTTGTTTAACCCTTATTTATCTAAGATAGAGTCATAATATAATTAGTGTCAATTTTGGTAGAGTTTTGGTGAAATGTGCTTAATTGTCGGAAAAATGACTAAGTATGAGAAATCTGGAAAATAGTGCAAAATATGTCTTTTTCGCGATTTTGAGACGAGTAAAAATATGATCTATCCTTGTCCGAATTCTATAAAATTTGGTGTGCCTAATACGCATATACTGATGAATGTTGTGTTAAAATTTCAGATCAATTAGAGTTCGGGAAGTCACCGAAAAGTTGGCTGCAAAACGGCAGTCCGAGCATTCCAATCCAGGGGCTTCCAGGATTTTCCTGGGACTTTGTCCCAACTTCGAAAAATTATTCCCAACGACTCACAAGGAATTTGATCGAACTGTTTTATGAGAAGATGGCCATATGCGTCTAGTTTATCTGAGACTTGGAATCGCATCAATCGGAGCTCCGAGGATGGAGATATGCCGGAGTTACTACAGCAACATCAAATCTGCCGATTCTAGGAACCTACTGCCCCCTTTTTGTGTTTTCTGTTTTTGATGGACCAAATGGTGCACAAGTGCATTTATGAAGTTGGTTCAAGCTTAAAGAAGGGAAGAGGAAGACACCAAGCCATGACATTGAAGAAGAAATCGAAGAGAGAAGTTCTCCTAGTCAAACTAGGAGAAGCTGCCGAATGAGGCAGATTGTGTGCATTGATGTGCTGCCCGCAATTGGGGCATTTTCGATGGACCAAGACATATCAAATGAAGTCCAAGATCATACAAGAAATCCATGAAGATGTGAAGCCCAAGCCTTGAAGAAAAATTCAGAAAAAGAAAACCTAATTGAACTATGAAAGGAAGGTTTCAAACCTTATCCCACTAGGTTTTCTGAAATCCTTATGCATGAAGGGCTGCCGGCAATACCCTAGTTTTTCCCTATAAATAGCCAACTTTTACACAGAAAAACTTGTCACATTCTAAAGCAAAAAACCCTAGCCAAAGCTCTACCAATTTTCAGCCAAAGATCCTACATAAAAACACAAACCAAAAACCACCACCACCACCATAAAATCCTGCCGATTCTTCACCCTTCATCCAGCCACTACCGAACCACATCCCATTGGATCCACACGACTTGAAGCCATCAAAGGTGTTTGCAAAAGTGTGATCTACTCCCTACTCTTGGTTTGTAATAGTTTTTATGTAGTTATGTGTAGTTTTGTCTATGAAACTCATATGTATGTTTGGTTATTGTGTTTTCATGTCTATGTGAAAAACGATTGTGAATTTGGTTTTATAATGATGCATGCTAATTTAATTCTTATGGTATTAATAAAGAATTTCAAAGATAAGTTTCGAATTGCATGCTAAATTGTAATGAAAATATGAAGTAAAGAGATAAGATTAGATAGGCAAGCATGTTCACTCTGATTCTAGTAATTCGTTCTTGGTTTAGTCTTTTAAATCCGTGTGCCTCAAAGATTGGTACTTAGCATATTCGCGATGTGTTTTGGGTATTGGTCTTGTATCTGTCAACATAAATAGGACTAGAGTGGTTTAAATGACTATGCATGTTAACAAGAAGTGGTGACGCCTTGCTTGATTGATGTGTTTCCAATTAAAAGGATTTCGTACTTCATTGGTTAATTGATTATCTTCGACGCTGCGTGTTTATAGTCGGTTAGCTAAAGATTAGGGTTATGCGCTGAGCTAATTCTAAATACCTTCGTGAAGTCTGAAACAACTTAGATAACCGCTGAGGCCCTAGTTGGGTTGGAACTAAATCGGATCTAGGATATTGTGTGCTCTTGCCGTGTCTTGTTTTATCAATTTGCTATGTGTTTTGAGTGCTTTTGTGTTAGTAATTTGTGGAAGAATGTCGACCAAACTTGTATATAGTAATTTAGGATTTTAAATTGCTGTTTTTATGCATGATTTAGAGACAGCCTATTGCTGCCGAACCTAGGATCTTTTTGTTTCTTGTTTTTTCTCTTTTAATTTTTGTGCCGAACCTAGATTAGGGCAGCCTAGCTGCCGATCCATTCCATTCCCCATATGTGACGTTTATATGTATATATGTATATATTTGTCTAACAATTTCATATCTCAGGTACCCTTAATCTCCGGCTTAGAACGATCCCTACTTATGTCTATACTACTAATGATTGCAGGGTTTATTATTGTATGCGAGCTTAGGCTCACATCAGTGACACTATGTCCTCTTGATAGGACACAATCCTTGAAGGTATGTTTGCAGCAGGTTTATGCGATCTCGTCACTTTAATGTATCAGACATTTACGCACTTTACTTTGTGTGATTTTGGTGATCAAGATGAGACACAGTGGGGACAAACCACGACAATTCTTGTCGTTCCACTTGAACATGCTTTTTCTTATCTCCCATAACGACGGGAAGATTGTCTCATCAAAGTGACACACCGCAAATCTAGCGGTGAGGAGATCGCATGTCAAGGTTTCGACATAGCAGACTATAGCTGAAAGTTCATATCCATCATAAATATTTATTCATCTCAAGTGACCCATCATTGTGCGCTGTGGCGGCGCAATTTTGGCACATAGAAACATTTAACTGAGCTCAAGGATTGTAGATCCGTGTCAATCCAAAAAAAAACTCAAGAATTACAAGTTTGTTTGAAATCCTTTAAAATCCTCACACACAGTCACTAGCTGTGATGTAAATTAGTTCAATGATGGTGGGCATAAATGAATAAGTAACGCTGCGTGCAAAATTACATAACCCAAAACGGAAGTATTGGTGTGCTTTACCAATATCTAGACTATCACTGTAGTCGTTTTCCATGAGACCAATTGGGTTTTTATATAGGAATATGATGCCCTTTACAATTCTCATATAATAAGCTATAAAATCATTGCACCTACGAAAATTAACCCAGCCTAGGTGCTTTGACTTTCTAGCATAAGCAGCATAAGTATTAATAGTAGATGGTATCATGACACGTGACCAACGTGTCGACACAATAACCAACACCATAAAATATCTAAGGTGTCCGCAAGTTGGTTGAATCATTCCACTGAATCCTATTTGGATTCAATATAAGAACATAATGAGAACACATGTTTCCTTTGCATATGATGGTGTCAATCATAATTTTACGAGTATGCTTTGAATGATGTGCTTTTATTCATAAAATCACGATGGATGTGAGAAGCATAATAGGGTATAAGTGCATATACTTGTGCATCAAAATTATAATGCCACCTTAGGGGAGCGGTGGAATTTAGGGATTGAACACACGTCTTCAACCCTACATGGATTGTGTCGAAACAATATTTTAAGATAAAATGTTCTTTGGTCGTCCTCGGTTTCGTGTGTGAACCATATTCTTCTGGTGTTTGCTTCTATTCATCCAAAATATGGGTGTCCATGGTAATTTCTTTAATGTACGGATCACTAGATTATGAGTAGTTGCGTCAAAGCCAATCTATGTTAGAATTCCAAAATACCATTTTCTTATGACGTTGGATTCAATTAGCGGTTACTTATAACCCACTAAGTTGACATATAAACTTCTCTAATATATACTCTTTTACATCCGCAGTCGTTAGAGGTAATACAAAGAAGGTTAAATAAATTCTCAATTGTGTCTTTCATATGAACATCGTGACATAAATTTCTTTAAAATGTGAAAAAATTTCAATTTTCTCTTGTCTCATAAATTGCCAATTTGACATATGCTCAATATATATATATCGAAACGTAACCCAAGTTCTTTAGAGTAACTCGATGGGGATCGCAATAAAAGGTATGGTAATCCCAAGAAGGCAGGTCCATTATGAATCTGAAAGGAACAGATATACCAATCCTTATCACTCTTTTATTATATCTATTGATATAGTACTACTGTTCTTCAATACTATTATGTTATTTTGTGATATATTAGTACCATTGTCCTTTAGTACTATTATTCTAAGGATTACATGGTGCGTTTCTTTGCACACAGTTCTTTATGTCGTGCCTATATTATATTGCGTTGTTTTACTTTATGCAATACTTTGCAAAGTTAGATGTGGAAAATTGAACCATTTATATCATGAATAAAATTCGAATAATCTCAATTCATTGAGAGAAAATTCAAAAATTAACATGCCAACGATTACATTTAGTCTTGTCCAATTTAGAATTAGAAACTTTAAGACCAAAAGTCTAATTTATTATATATAAGGCGTGATAGCCTTTAAAATGATATTTTAAAAATTTAAAAGTAGACTAATCAAAGTCTATCTTGGATTGAGCCAGATCCTTTTTGCTCTTTTAATAGTTGTAATGATGAGATGTGTCAGTGACATTTTCTTCCCATATGATATGCCTTTAGTTGTAAATTCATTTTCAATGTTATTGTTGGATATTGAAGATACTTTTCTAAATCCGCGTGCTCGTATGATTCTTTATACTTATTGTAAGTCGCGGCTAATTATTTGCTAGCTTGTAATGTACGTATCAATACTTCATTAATTTACAACAATGGTAGAGTGTTTCACTGTACATGACATGTCCCTTAGGTCATCTTTCAAATGGTGCATTGTTTTCACTTGCTTTTGGACGATTATAGAAATCTTTACGTTCATGGTAATTGCCCTTTATTTTAGGGTTGTTGCATTACTTTGCATAATTTGTTTTAGAAAATTTCTTTGTCTCAGACCTTACATCGTCATTCAAGATATTTTAATTATTTCTCAGCTATTTACATAAAGCAGTTTGCATAAATATACCATGCTCAAGCCTTAGTTGGCTCAATAGGGGAATTTGGTACTCAAGTTCTTCAGAGTCCAATGTGTCAAAGCCAAACTGTGATGGTTAAACCATCTGTGAAATAGAGGAAGAAGAAAATGTATTAGTTTCACAGTCTAAATAGACATCAATGACAACTATAGTATACCAAAATATATTATGGTCAATTTGAAGTTTTGTGAAATTACGTTATCACTATAAAATTTTCGATTTTATCAATTGCGTTTTAAGCTTACGAAATTTCATTTTCCTTACTTCTTAACAACAGTTACAAGACAATTGTGTAAATTAATTTCCAAGAAATATGAATTGGATTCAAGACCAAGATTCGTAATGGTCACTTTTTTGATACTTTGTGAAAATGTTTTATCACAATAGTAGGTTTGTCCATTTTTCTTTATATTACAATTCTCATGAAATTGTATTATCATGGCAATGCTCAAACTAAATAATATGTTAAATAAAATAATTATTTAACACTAATAAAATGAACATATAATGCTCCAAGTTTCACATTTATATAAAATACTAATGCGATCAAATTGAATAGAACATTATATCATATAATAACTGAAACAAAATATAACGAAAGCAGAACTTCAATTTAAATATTACTTGTAAGTTTGCCAGATAAACTATATATGAAGCGATTGCTCGATCTCCGATTCCATATTGTCGTCGCATATTAATTGTTGCATCGTAATTGATACGTCACATAAAAACAAACAATGTTCATATGATTAGTCACTTTAATTATATCTATTTTAAATTTACCATATAAATTAAGCAATTTCGTATTTACCATTAAATTCGTAAAACAGTAAATAGGAAAATGATCAGTAATTTTTAAAAATTACCTTTTAATTTTACTAGGAGTGGTAACTTATTTTTACTGCGGGTCGGATCAAGCAGAAACTGGATTGAACGGAGGCGGGTCGGGCAGAAAAATCGGGTCGAGCCGCAATTTAGGTCGAGGCAGAAAATCTGGATCGAGGGTCCACGCTGGACGTCGAGGATGCTCGATGAGCGGGAGGTCCGATCTGGGGCAGAGGTTATGGCCGGAGCGGCAGGCGGAGTAGTGCGGCGTCGACTGGGTTGATCGGCGATCGATGTGGGGCTACGTCGAGGAAGACACGAATGGCATAGGGGTCAGGTCGACAGCGTCCAAGGCTGCCTAGCGGCAATGGCGGCTGAAAGCTAGGCAGACGCGCAGGATTCGGCTTGGTTGAGAAGGGTCGTTGGCCTTGGGCGGGGCTGCTGCTAGCAAGGCTAGCGGCGGTGGTGCTGGTTCGTCGGTGCAGAGGCGAGAAAGGTCGCAGGGGGAACGATCCGGGTTATCGGCAGAACTTGGTGCTCTGAGTATTTTTTCGTTCTGTTCCGACGAAGGGGTTGTCGGCGGAAGGGAATTTCTAGTTTTTTTTTTCGTTTTTTTTTCAGGAACAAAACCTAGGGTTTGTGAAATTTTTTTCTTTTTTTTTGCTATCAGACTCTATGTTAGGCAACATGCTGATAACGTGTTAAAAGTAAAATAGAAATTGGTCTACTCATGTAATTAATAATCCCCTTTTTGTAGGGTGAAAATTACAATGGTAATTACAACGTACATAATGACAATAATGACTGATTGACTCGTTACATCCTTTGATTGATGATATCATAATTTCCTATCGTCAGTTACTTTGACGAAGGCACATTAAAGACATTTTACCTTCAATAGTGGTAAACAATTTTGAAAGTTGAAATGTCAAAGAAAAACATCTTAAGGAATGATTAATTTGAACTCTAAAAATAACCCTTTACTATCATACAAAGACCCAATCTTTCATGAAAGTTGTATTGTCAAAAAAAAAAAAAGATGTAAAGCCTTAAGGAAATCAACACCTATTAATATTCTATGATTAGAGAAAAAAATGTGCTAAAGAGTATTGAAATAAGGATGCCAAGACTGCTAATCTTAGAAATTCGAGGAGCGAATCTTTGGTCTGATATCCATGCTGAGGAATAGACATGCAAAACTTGATATCCATCGTCATCAATTGTCGGTAAATACTAACAAAATTAAATTAAATCGACTAAAGTGATAAAATCCGCAGCGAAGCGCGGGCACATCATCTAGTGCATACAATACATGAGGGCGGCATATTACCTAAGTTACATGGAATCGGGTGCGGGTACGTAGAAGCGAAGCGTTTGGAAACGCGAAAGCGTTTTTTTCGAGAAAAAATTGGAAGCGGGTACGTTTTGGAAGCGTTGGAATAAAACTATATATATATATATATATTTAATTTTTTACTTTAATAAATAAAAAATATATATTTAACTTTTTTTTTTCTTTTTTTTTCTTTCTCTCTTTTTCTTTTCTTCCTTCCTCCCCGACTCGGTCCCGAACCTCTGCACCGACCTCCGCCGCCGACCTCCTTTCTGCGCCGTCCGGTCGAATTGGACCGCCGCACCGGTCACATTCGGACCGTCTCGGCCTCCTCTTCAAGTCTGTAGTGGTGGCGCGGCGTGATTCGCCGCCATTTAGGCGTACAAAGGCGGAGAGGGTTCGACTGCCTTGTACCGGAGCTCGCTCATCCGGCCACCGTTTGACTCGATTTCGGTCGGGAATAGAAGGCCTCGGCCTGCTCGTCAATTTTATGGAAGGAATTGAACCGATTCAACCCAGGTAAGGAGAATTTTTGAATTGAAATTCTAGGGTTTTTTATGCAAAGCTTCCGCCGCGCTTTCAAATCGGAAACTCACGCTTCCACAGCGCTTCCAAAACCTCCTTTTCTCGGAAGTGCGCTTCCGGACGCTCCGACGCGCTTCCGCTTCCGAAGCGCGAAACGCAAGCAAGGTGGCGCTTCCGTGCTACGCAGCATATTACGCGCCTTCTAAATCTAGTCATTATTTTAGTAATATGTCTTTATGAGTTAAAAAATAAATAAAATTATGTTTCATTTTTTCTTTGTTCAATGGCCACATATCCTTCTGGCCAAATTAAGGTACGGGAATGCCTCTCTCTTGTTACATACATTTGACCACTGAAAACTTAGCTAGCTGCACTGCTAGGATTGAGAGGTTTCATTCTAGTTTCCTTCAAACTCGAGCAAATTCCATTGCATCTCTATGATTCAAGACATAAGCAGCGACGCTGTTGGCAGCACTGGCTCTCTTTCTGATAGCGCTGAAGTAGAAGTTGGTGCATCGGGGGAGGGGATTGTATCTTGTGGGAAGAATGCTGAATCAGAAACCTAATGATGCAATGGGATCGACTTCTAAAGCTCTATGGCAGAAGAAGATGAGATTTAGCCAACGTACAGCCATTGATTTCAATCACGCCTGCTGTCGACAATAACATTTTGATTATCACTTATATTTTGCTACGAACTTCTCAGCTTTCATGCATGGCTCGTTTTATGGGATTTTTCTTCGATATTAAACTTGTTTTGTAAGTTTTAACACACATATTTTTCTCTCTATACGTTACCTGCAAATTGTAGTACATAACAACCCCATCCAAGGCATGCATTAGACATTAAGAGTACGTACACGACGATAAACCTGAGCAGTCATCCTGCCGATCGATGCTTGATTGAGAGTGTAAGGATTACTACTCAACCAACACGACTTTATTTCACATGCTAGTGCTTATTCATAGTTCATCATAGTAATAATACTTATGCAGCTACCACGCCTGACAGTAGGCGAGGCAGCGCGCAAACGATTATCTAATTCTTAGTTTCATGAGCACCAGGTCCATGCTCTTCGTGGTTTCCATGGCCACCGTGTCCTCCATGCTTTCCGTGTCCACCGTGCCATCCGAGTCCTCCGTGTGCTCCATGCCATCCATTTCCACCCTGCCATCCGTGTCCTCCGTGCCACCCAATTCCATGCCCACCATGTCCATGATCATGGTGGTCTTCTGTATTCAAATATAAAGATAATATGTTATAAGAGAACAATATCAGCTATGTACAGCTTGCTATTGTTACATAGTAAATGAAAATCCAAGATCGATATGGTTTTCTAACAAGAACATGCTCAGTATCTGAATAATTTTGCAGTTAATAGTCATGTGATGCTGAGTGGCCCGAAACGTAATGCATTTTAGTCACACATTGAAATGTTGAGAATACCCTAGTCAGAAAGGAAGAATATCATCACCACCATAATGATGAAAAGCTGAGACCTCCGGAGAGATGAGGAGAACAGCAAAGACAAGGGCAACCAGAAGAATAGTCTTCGGGAATGACATCGATCTCTTTCTTAGTTTGCTCGACGATAATCTGTATGAAGGAAGTGATTTGTGAGTGAGTACACAATGCAGCTTGGCTATCCCTATTTATAGAGCTGCAAGAGAAAGAGAGAACTAGAGATAAGAGAGACGTACAGATAATCTTTGAGAGTGAGAGCCAACCTTTTTCTTGTTATTTAAATGGTGTTAACAAATGTAGCCTAAAAAAATTGATTGGAGTGGGCAGTGGGGTTGTCTATGGTACGGGGATGTATATTATACAATCATTTTATAACTGATTAAATAAAATTACCACATTGACAACAACGTGATTGAATTAATTAACAATTTTGACAACAAAATTATCACATTCATTTTATAGAGTTACATATAATTGTACAAAATTTTCATATTGACAACAATTTGTTTAAAATCTTGTAAAAATGTTGCAAATAAGTAATTATTTATAGTAGAACTACAATTACTTAAAACATGATCATTTTTGTCTCATTAACAACAAATTTGTTGTCGTATTTGTAAATGTAAGTATCACATATATGTGGGTACCTAAGAAAATTTCGACAATCAAAATAGCGAAATTTTAAAGAAGATAACATGCAGTGACAAGAGAGTGAAGAGGATAGCTTGACATATACAATTTAGTTTGGTCTAAAATTAAAGAAATTCCAAAAATGCAAAACTTCGTAAAATCTATTTTTGTGAACCAAAAAGGCAAAAACCCTTTTAAACTGGCACCTGAAGAGTGTCCTTCAGGGACATCCGATGACGGAAGTCAAGGGTTAATTGGTGGGGTGAAGAATATAGATGCAAGAAGTCGATTTCACTGCCTAAAATAGGCAACGAATGATTCAAGTAAAACGAACTCTACCCCCCACAGACTCGTCGTTCATGGGAATTGACATAGATCTCTCAGCCAGCAAACTTAGCTATAGTCAATGTGCGGCATAATAAGTCATGACCAGTCTCTATTTAAGTCCAACGAGTGGCAGATTGGGGTTGAAAAATTTATCAAGAAGAGAATCAGATATCATCTTTCCTACAATCGATCATGAAAATATTGGTCTTTTTCTTAGTAGCAAGCTATTAGGTAACATGTGCAGATTGCCAATAGAGTCTGGTAAGTTCATTTTCCAATTTAAGAAAACAGACTCACGCTTTAGCACTTGTTTATTCGGTGACAATTTAACGATCATCCTTCTAAAAAATAGAAAATCGTAAGATAATCTGCTGGGAAATGAAAGTAAGAGATATCGGCACAACAATGTTAATATTCTCAGTAGTTCTTAGTGGAAATTAAGTAATGTAGGGTTATGTAGCATAAATGTTGGTGTGAAGCAAAGATAAAGCAGAAGAAGATAAGATTTAGGTAGAAGCCATATATATATATATATATATATATATATATATATATGTTTCTTTTCAAACCCGTACGCTTGACAGAAATACAATAATAAAGACTAAGGGCTTGCTGACTAGGTGGAGCCGTTGGCCCTGGATACACTTCCTCTAGTAGTATCGGTGGATCCTCTGGCGAGTCTCCTCCTGACAAACCTGAACCTGCTAACTATAGGGAATACCGGGCGGGCCGGTCTATTCCGCTCCGATGCTTAAGTCAGTATAGGTGTGGTAAACTGATAAATTGCCAACAGAGGATTAGTAGTTGAGGAATTGGTTACCTTTAATGAGGTTGGTTGAGGCCTTTATATAGGCATCCAAGAATGAGGGCTAGCCTTATTCTTCGATGTGGGACGCTTTCCCCCGGACTCACCGTCGGGCCGCCTGGGCCACCGCTTGGGCGAGCCGTCCTTCTCCGGTTATAAGTAGCCGCTGGGCAGTCTGGGCCACGTCTAGGCAAGCCCACGCTTTTTTTCTTGCTTCCTGGGCCGAGGCCTAGTATTTGGGTCTGTGGGCCTGAGTAGCCAGCCTGTGACTACTGTCAACAAGTCCCCCAAGTTTCCGGTTAAGTGTCATCTTGAACGGGGACTTAAATCTGTCTTGCTCTTTCAGGCCCTCAGACCCGATGGACCTCGGACCCCCCAGTGCCCCTAGGCCCCCAAGTTTCCGTTGAAGATTGGACTTGGCCGAGCGGTCGGGAGTACCTGTGTTTTACCGTGTGATGCTGTCATGAGTATATGTAGGCCAACGGTGCTATACGAAAATAGATGCCAATCAGTGCTATAAGTAAATAGATGCCATCGGTGCTATAAGTAAATAGATGCCATCGGTGCTATAAGGTGTTTCGGTGCGAGTCCCCTAGTGAGAGTAGAGATCGATGGGAAATATGCCGTTTGTCAGAGTGAATTTTCCCGTTGGGGTGTTGCGGTCGTGTTAGAGCACCGGTCAACATCCGCTAGTTCTTCTCAGCCTGATCGTTATAGGCGTGAGGCAAGGGTGGATGTTGCGGCCGTGTTAAAGCACCGGTCAACATCCGCTAGTTCTTCTCAGCCTGATTGTTATAAGCGTGAGGTATGGTGGATGTTGCGGTCGTGTTAAAGCACCGGTCAACAACTGCTAGTTCTTCTCAGTCTGATCGTTATAGGCGTGAGGTAAGGGTGGATGTTGCGGCCGTGTTAAAGCGCCGGTCAACATATGCTAGTTCTTCTTAGCCTGATCGTTATAGGCGTAAGGTACGGTGGATGTTGCGGCCGTGTTAAAGCACCGGTCAACATCCGCTAGTTCTTCTCAGCCTGATCGTTATAGGCGTGAGGTAAGGGTGGATGTTGCGGTCGTGTTAAAGCACCAGTCAACATCCGCTAGTTCTTCTCAGCCTGATCATTATAGGCGTGAGGTAAGGGTGCAGGGTTGCGAGCCTGCAGGGAGGCATGTTAGGTGCGAGCCAACAGACCTGCCTAATGGGATGTTGCGGCCGTGTTAAAGTACCAGTCAACATCCGCTAGTTCTTCTCAGCCGGAACGTTATAGGCGTGAGGTGGGTGCAGGGTTGCGAGCCTGCAGGGAGGCCTGTTAGGTGCGAGCCAACAGACCTGCCTAATGGGATGTTGCGGCCGTGTTAAAGCACCGGTCAACATCTGCTGGGTTTATAAAGCCCAATGGTACCGAAAGCCCGGAGGCTGGTTAGTAGGAACAAGTCGATTTTGCAACCGGTTTATTCCGTAGGACTTGTTTCTGCACAAACCCGTAGGCCTTGTAGAGACAGATGAATCTTCACGTGATCTCCTGTAAACCTGCTTACTAAGGGGAATACCGGGCGGGCCGGTCTTCTCCTCTTCGATGCCTAAGTTAGTATAGTTGGAATAGATATAACTTAAGCACGTATATAAGCGGTAGGAAGGATCAGTTACCTATTAATGAGGGTAGTTGGGGCCCTTATATAGGTGGCCAGGAGTGAGGTCTGGCCTTACCCTTCGATGTGGGACTGGTTCCCTTCTGTTTGCACACCAAAGGGCAGCTTTGGTGACCTCTTTGGCAGGCAGGCGCCACCGGACCCCGGGCCCCTGGTGGCAGGATAGACTGCTGGACCCCGAGGCCGGGTGCTGGTGATCCGGTCCTGGGCCTCGGGCCGGCCCCTGGTATACTAGCTGCGGGTCTGTGGGCCTGCTGTAGCTACTGTCAACAAGTCCCCCAAGTTTCCGGTCAAGTGCAATCTTGAATAGGGACTTAATCTGTCTTGCTCTTGCCCCACAGACCCGCAGGGTTACCAACCCAACGGTGCCCAGTCCCCCAAGTCCGTATTGAAGATTGGGCGTGACCGGGCATTGTGCTATATCAAGATAAGCCGGAGAGTGCATGGGACCTCGACCGGGCGTTCTGCCATATCGGTACGAGTCGGAGAGCATGGGACCTCGACCGGGCGTTCTGCCATATCGGTATGAGTCGGAGAGTACTAGCCTACGGGAAGGCCTGTTGGTGCGTGGAATGAGCCAACACGTGCCCCCGGTGTTGCGGTCATTCCGAGGCACCGGTCAACACTTGCTAGTTCTCAGCTTTTGTTAGAATAAGCGAGGTAAATGTGCAGGTTTGTTAGCCTGCGGGGAGACTTGTTCTGTGTTAGAGAAACAATCTGCCCGGTGGGGTGGCGTTGAGATAACGAGTCTCTCCAAGTATCCCCAAATGTATCACAGTTCAGTGTGATGCAGGGTTTTTATCCTGCTGGACAAGAGTACATGTGTTAGATGTAAACTCGCCCGGGTTTATAAAGCCCATGCGTTTGGAAGCCTTGAGTTGTTGCTGGCTCGTTCCTGCCCGTAGGCGAAGGAAGGTGACTAAACCGGTGGAATGCTTTGAGTCGATTGAATGTCACATGCGGGGTGGAATGTCATGGGACCGGGTGGATCTCGCCCGGGCGTTCTGCCATATCGAGACGAGTCCCCGAGTGAGATGCCATGCAGCCGGTTGAATGATACCTAACCGTGAACTGCCATGGTACCGGATGGATGGCTCATACCCGGAACAATGCTCTCGAGGCGGTTCAAGCTGGTTGAAAGATCATAACCGATGACTTCTTGGGGAAGTGGAGGGAGTGGACGCCTCGTTCTGCGCTCCTATCTCCCTCAACTGCCGCTTGTAGGTGGGACAAGTGGCGGACATGCGATGAAGGGGAGAGCCCATCAGTCCCATTAGTTATGATGGCATGGGAACCTTTATCGATGCTGGGACACGTGTCGGCAAGGAACGGTCTGAGATGAAGGGGATCTGCGGCTGGGGTTGCCTTTCTTTTATGCTTGCCCTATTTATCATCCCCTCTGCTCTCCTTCTGCCGTCATATCTTTCTGTTCCTTGCCCTTTTCCTGCCGTTTGTCTGTGTTGCTATCTTGCTACATCGCTAACCTCCGTTATTTAGGCTTTATGGCATCTGGGAGAGCGAATCCTGTCGGTTCCGGCCGTGGGTTGAGGTATGAGCTGCTGGATGGTAACAGAGTGATTTTCTGCGACGAGCCAATCAGAAGCATGTCTGAGAGAGAGAGATAAGAGACTTTCGGGCGAAGTCGGACATTGATTCCTCCGTTAAGCTTCGAGGCCTGCATCCCGGGGAACTGGCCTGCAACCCGGAGCCGGGTTGGGTTGCCGTTTTTGATGATCAATTTCGGCACGGACTATCTCTGCCGCTGCCGAAGTTTGTCCAGTTTATGCTGAGCAGTATAAATCTTTCCCCAGCTCAGCTGCCTAGCAACCAGTGGAGGCAGTTTCTTGGTCTCGGGTGCCTATTCAGCCTGAGCAATATGGACTGGCCCACGGTGAATGAGTTCCGGACGCTGTACAAGGTTCTCTACTGCAAAAAGGCCCAGGCCTGCGGTTGTGTTAACTTTGCCGCGCGGGACTTCGACCCTGCCATTACTCACCTGCCGTCGTCGGTTTCGAATGTCTGGAGGAGGTCGGTTGTGATGGCCGGGGGCAGGTGGCAGCGTAGTTCATGGAACTTTCAGGTGCCCGGGGCTTATCAATCGATTGGAGATCAGTCGTACCAGCTCTTGACCAGCATGTCATCTACGTAAACTTCCACCGTTTTGCCCATTTCCTGCTCCAGCATGCGATTCGCCATCCGCTGGTAGGTGGCTCCGGCATTCTTTAGACCGTACGGCATCCTCTTATAACAGTAGGTACCTCGGTCAGTTGTGAACGATGTGTGTTCTTCGTCGTCTGGGTTCATCCTTATCTAATTGTACCCGGCGTAGGCGTCCATGAAGCTGAGCAGCTTAAAGCCGGACGTGGAATCTATAAGCTGATCTATCCGGAGGAGTAGGAAGCTGTCTTTTTGGGCACGCCCAGTTTAGATTGGTGAAATCCACGCACATGCGCCACCGGTCGGTTCCCTTCTTCGGTACCATAACAACATTAGCAAGCCACCGGGGGTACTGGACTTCCCGGATGAAACCTATGCCCCTTAGTTTCTGTACTTCTTCTCTGATTGTTTCATACTTCGCCGGACTGAAGGACCTCTTTTTCTGCCTCACCGGGGGAACGTTGGGCAACGAATTTAGCCTGTGGACGGCTATCTCCGGGGATATGCCTGCCATGTCCTCGTAGGACCATGCGAAAACCGAACTGTTGTCTCGGAGGAAGGCGATGAGCTCTTTCCTAACGGCCGGAGCGAGCTTCGTCCCTATCACCACTTTTCGTTCCAGGTGGTCCTCTGAAATGGAGACTGTTTCAGTTTCTTCCACAGCCGAAGGTCGCTTTAGCTTCTCGTCGTCGGAATCGGTGTCATCACGGGGGTCCATACTCGGACCCGGCACCGGCGCTTGTTGAGTGGCCGTGAAGACCTCGGTCCGCTTTCTCCCGTGGGTCAGGGCCTCCGCATAATACCTGCGAGCGATCCTCTGGTCCCCGCGTATGGTAATGACACCGAGCGGTGAAGGCATCTTCAGCATCAGCATATGGCCGGCTATAAATGTTTTCAGTTTCCATAACCCTGGCCGACTAATTATGCCATTGTACGATGACAAGCAGTCCACGACGATGAACTCCAAGTGCTCCTTCTTCGTCCTGTCTCCCTCGCCGAAGATTAGCGGTAGGTAATCCGATCCCAAAGGCTGGACCACCTCACCGGAGAAGCTTATCAGCGGCTCATTATCCTGGGATAACTTATTCTTTCCTCTCTGCAGCCCTTTGTATGCGTCTCGGAACATCACATTGACAGAAGCTCTGGTATCGATCAGCATGCGGCTAGTTATCCAGTGGTCTATTTGGACCGTAATGAGGAAGGGGTCATTGTGCGGTTGAATCAGATCCTCCGGCTCTTCTTCCTCGTAGAAAGTAACCGAGTTCCATCCGGTTTTAGTGGCCTGGCCGCTTCCTCCTCCAAAAGCATATACCTCATTTCCCCGGATTGCTCTTAAGCACCGCTTCTTTGAACTCCGGGTGAGTCGATCTATATGGTCCCCACCATGTATCATGTTTATGCTCCCGTGCACCTCTATCCCCCCGGGGGCTCGGGTGCTTATGGTCCCTACTTGCCGAGCTGCCTGCCGGTCCCTTTGCGGGTCATCCGGACGGTCTCGGCCGTCCGCCACCGTCTTCCGGGGTCTTTGGCTGCTATTCCGAAGGGCTGGATCTTTGGGTTTTTCTGCCGGCATAACGGCTAGAGCCCGCGGTGGTCGCTTCACTGGCGCAGCTGCCAGGGGCCGTGCCGGTCGCACAAGTGGTGGTCTTCTACTTGAACTGTTGTCATCGCTCCGTCCCCAGTCCTCCCGTACTTCGGCTTTCTTGCTAGTCGCAGGTGTATGGTTGCGATCTTGCCGCCCGGTCTTGCTTTCACGGGAAGACGGCGGTAGCAGGTCATCCGGACTCCGCTTGGGCATCTTATCCCCATACGTCTCGTGCTCCGCCTGGGCGTGCCTGACGGCCACGGCCATCAACTCATTGTATCCCATCGGCTCCTTTACTCGCAAGTTGTACGAGAGTTCCCCGGGTTTTAACCCCTGCTTGAATGCCATCCCCGCTATCCTTTTGTCCAAGTTTCTGACCCCGGCCCTGGCGATATGCCACCGGTTAACGAAGGCGCGTAGCGGTTCGTGGTCAGTCTGCATGCAATCGAAAAGGATCGTTGATGTTTGGGCCGTCTTGGCTCTAATGGCGAACCGGGCGACAAACTTATCAGCCAGCTGTTCGAAAGTTTCCACCGAGTTCGCTGGCAGCTCGTAAAACCAACTCAACGCCTCGCCCGAGAGCGTCTCTTGGAATATGTTGCAGCACGTGGCATCGGAATAGCCCCTTGTACACGTCTGCGACTTAAAGCTGTCCAGGTACTGGTACGGGCAGCTTGTTCCGGAGTACGTCAGTTTCAGGGGCCTTTGGCTACCAGATCTTCCTGACTTCCTAAGCTGGCGCGGAAAAGGTTCAGTGCATTCGCTGAACCGTGCGCTATCCCGCGGTCGCCCCGCTTTTCTCTCGCTGACCTCTAGGCGGTCCTTCATGTCTGACACCGAAGCGGAGAGCGCCTCGAGCGTCCTTGCGGTGGGGCTGTCCTGCTCGCTCGATGCCAGGCTTGTGCGGTACGGAGGCTCAACCGAGCCGGAGTTTTTTAGAGCATCCGGGAAGAGAGGTGTGGGCACATGCGCGGTCGTTCTTCTTCCCGTAGGCTGTCCCACCTCTAGGTGCGGGAATTCGTTAGCATCGCTTGCGGGCCGCGATGCCGCTCGAGAAGTGCCCTGCTGGCCCCCTTTCTCCAGGGCCGCCACTAAGGCGATGTTCACTGCTTCCAGTTCTCGGCACCGGGCATTAGCCCTTAGTCGGTCCCGATCGCCCTCTTCTCGCAACCGCGTGACTTCTGCCTTCATCTTTTTTATTTCCTCCCCTGCATCATACCGGTCGGGGTTCTCGGAGTCTTGGCGATCGTGGGTTCTGTCTTGGTCAGGAGAAAGGGCGAACCTCGCACCGATCTCAGCCCTTTGGGCCCGGCCGGGGATCTGAATTCGCTCTTTCGACCTTCCCGCGTCAGTTTTTATCTTCCTTCCTTCCATGGCCTCCGGACTGCGGATTTAACTGCTTTCCAAAGGATCGATCGGGTTCTATTCTTCGGTAGAGTAACGCTTACTTTTCTCGCGGATCAAACCGTTCCCACAGACGGCACCAATTTTTTCTGCACAAACCCGTAGGCCTTGTAGAGACAGATGAATCTTCACGTGATCTCCTGTAAACCTGCTTACTAAGGGGAATACCGGGCGGGCCGGTCTTCTCCTCTCCGATGCCTAAGTTAGTATAGTTGGAATAGAAATAACTTAAGCACGTATATAAGCAGTAGGAAGGATCAGTTACCTATTAATGAGGGTAGTTGGGGCCTTTATATAGGTGGCCAGGAGTGAGGTCTGGCCTTACCCTTCGATGTGGGACTGGTTCCCTTCTGTTTGCACACCAAAGGGCAGCTTTGGTGACCTCTTTGGCAGGCAGGCGCCCCCGGACCCCGGGCCCCTGGTGGCAGGATAGACTGCTGGACCCCGAGGCCGGGTGCTGGTAATCCGGTCCTGGGCCTTGGGCCGGCCCCTGGTATACTAGTTGCGGGTCTGTGGGCCTGCTGTAGCTATTGTCAACAGGACTATATGCGGGAATTCCGAGCTGGCAGGGCCGGTGGAGTTTCGCAGCCACTGGTGCAAGCTAGCTATGCATGGTAAGTGATTTGTGTGAACTAACCTGTACCGTTGCTACGTACGGTGGAGTCTCTTATTTCGTGAATTTTCGTAAAACTGATGATTAATTTTGTGGTGCCTGGAACTTGGTGTTGTTGTTGTCGTTGGCCTGTGGTGTAGCCGATGACCATTGACGTGAATACGTCCGGACAGGCGTACTGGGGCCAGGCATCAGGAGGTGGCGCGTTTGAGCGGCCGAGGCTCTTGGTGCCGTGTGGGTTTCCTTGTTGAGCCTCTGTATAGCAGGAACGTGGGCCTCCGTGCACTGTGTGATATTTTAATGCGAGAGTCCATCAGTCATGTATGTGGGAGGCTATCGTGCATGGAGTGGTGGAGATCTGCGGCTGGGATTGCTTCGGTCTGTGGGATACCCTAATTATTTTTTTGGAGGAAACAATGGGTCGGCGCTGCCGCCTATAAAGTTCACCGAGCCTCTCTCCATTCCACCTATAATACCAGTGTTATTTTTTAGGGGAATTTTTCCAGAGAAAGAAATCCCACGGAGAGTGTCGCGGCCGTTTCAGCCAGCACCTTGCTTGTTGTGTGTTTGTGGATTTGCACTGTGATTTGGCTGGGTTCCGTCGACTACCACTTGGAAAGTAGTGGTTGTTTGGATTTGTGGTGTAAGATTGATGGCATCTAAGAAATCTGGCGTCCCTGTGCGATCTGCCGCCAGGGGGTCGATCGGTGGGGAGAGTTCCGGGCCAATGTCTGAGACCGGGCGCATGGCCGTCGCAACTACCACTGCCGGGGGTAGAGGGGGGCCAGCTAAGATGTACTCATTCTTAGATGGTGACACGGTGGTGTATTGTTCCGAACCTGGCCGTAGCATGTCTTTTGGGGAGATTCAAGACTTCCGGGTGAGGTGGGGCATAGACCAGTTGGTGGGGCTGCGGGCACTGAAGCCCGGAGAGCTGGCTTGCAACCCGGAGGAAGGTTGGGTTGCGGTGTACGAAGATCAGTTTCGTCATGGGTTCTCCCTGCCCTTACCGGAGCCTGTCCAGTACCTACTTAGCGTGCTGAACCTTTCCCCCGCCCAGCTTCCTTACAATCAATGGAGGCAAATGCTCAGCGTTGTGTGCCTATTCAGCCTCTACAATATGGGTTGGCCAACGGCGAATGAGTTTAGGGCTATGTATCGGATGCAGTACTGCCGGGAGAAGGACTCTACCGGGTGCATCACATTTACCGCGCGGGACGCCACCCGTGCCATGACGAATTTGTTCTCGAGTTCCGCAGGCGAGTGGAGGGACCAGGTGGTGATGGCCGGGGGGAGGTGGAAAAAGAGCTCTCGTGTTTTCCCCGTTCCGGGAGCTTACCAGCCTATTGGAGATCAGTTGTTCCATCTGACTGATCTGGAAAGGCAGCGGCTAGGAAGGATTTTTGGCTGTTGGAGTAGAGTGGGCCGGAGCTCCTACAACTTCATCCGGTGGAATATCCTGGAGATATGCGGCGCGGGGAAGAAGCCTGGTGGGGATCAATATGCTATATATATGATGTTTTGTTCCCGCTGGGGCTATCTTGTAGAAACTGACCCCATGCTAATCGCTTTATACTATTTGATATTTCAGATGTGCCTGTCCGAATGAACGTACCGTTGACGTATACCCTTGATCCGGATGACGAGGTGTTAGCCCAGAAGCTGGCGGAGATAGGGGAGGCTGCATCGAAGACGGTTGTGGATCCTGATACCCTGGGGAAGACGGTGTACGAGGATCCGGTGGCCATGGAATTCTCGCCATCTTGTTACAGGGAACACGCGATCCGTGCAGCGGAGATCCGGCAAGGAGCTACCGGTCGGTCAAGGAGCATGGGTATAGCAGAAATGGCCGCAGAGTCAAGCGGTACCCTGGGCAGTCAGGAGGTGACACCAGGGATGGCGTCTACTCGGACAGCCCAGCTGCCGCATGTGGGGTTGCAGGCTCCCACGAAGAGGGTCGCGACCACCGACTTGGTTATTTTCTGGGGCAGGACCGCTGAAGAGGGTTCCGCCAAGAGGGCCAGGGTTGCTAGTGTGGGGATGTCCGCTACCGCAAGTGGGGTTCCTATGGGGGCACCGTTAGGTGACAGGTGGAAGAAAGTGTTGGAAATGACCCTGCAGGTAAGCAGTCCCTCTGTTTGGTTTTGCCGTACTTGTGTGTTATGGTTGCTTTGAACGCTTCTCACCGTTCTTCTCTTCCAGGCCATGCACACTTTACACGTCGCTGCAGCCAGTGATGATGGTCCGGCTCTGAGGAGTGAGGTTGCGGAGCTGAAGAGACAGCTGGCGGCGCTGGAATCGGAGCTGCAGGAAGAGAAGGACTGAGTTACAGGACACGCCGAGCTGGCGAGAAAACGGGCTGTTGCTGATGATGAGAAGATCAGGGAGCTGAGTTCGCAGTTAACCGGTGCCGTAGAGCGAGCCTCCGGCTTGGAAGTTCAGCTTACTGAAGTTTCTGGGCGGGTGACTGACCTGGAGGTCGAGAATTTGGAGCTCAAAGCTAAGGTCACCGCTGCTTGGACGGGGGTGCAGAAAGCGTTGGAGTCCCAGCGCTTGGAGGCTGAGGACAAGATTATCAATGACTTTACACGCTCCCCGGCTTTTGATGACATGTTGGACGCTGCCCGAGAAAAAGGCATAAACGAGGCCTTCATGAAGTGGAGGGATAAGGGCTGGCTTGACGTTGAGAAAATGGAAGCTTATGTGGCCGAAACGGACCGGTTGGCGCAAAAGCAGACTCTCAAGGCCGGTGGTTCAGGGGTAGCCATTCCTAGTGATTCTGATTCTGAGTGAGGCCCCTGGCGGTGCTTTGTAAAAGATACTGTTTGTGAAATTGGCTCTTCTTATTTCTGAGCTCGTTAACTGCTATGAAACTTTACTTTTAATCTTCAGTGTTGTGCCCGAAACTTACTGGATTGCCATGTTGTATTGACTGGAAACATTGGGGTATTCTACCCCTGCCTGATAATGGAAATAGGCCTTTGCGGAGAGGGGCGGTCCAGGCTGCTTTGATACCACTAAGCCTTGACCATCGTAGCCTGACCGGTCCCGCACCGCTTGACCATCGTAGCCTGATGATGGGCCTGGATGCTGGGTCGCGGTGGGATTTGGGTGGGTTTGGTGGCCTCGATTTTAGCCCCTGCTCCTCCAACTACCCTTGGCATGCGTGTCTGACATGCATTTAAGGAGGTATTCCGTCAGTCCCATCAGTGATGATGGCCTAGGAACCTATCGAAAGTGGGACACGTTTCACGAAGGGACGGTACTTGATGGGCGGTCCGGATTCGTGAGTGTTTGATTTGCCCTACCTTAGGGTTTGGGGGAATCTAAAGGGGCAGTTTGTGGTGTCGGACCTGTATATAAACCCCTTCGCTGCTTATGCCCCTTTCTTTGAAGCTTTGTACTGAAGAGAAAGCGCTGCCAATTTTTCTACTTTTCTTGTGTTGCCGGTTTTCACAATTGCGCGTTGCCTTTCTGTGCATAGCTTTCCGTGGTCGCATACACGAAGAGGTAATCTAAGCTTCTATGCTTTCATATTGATTCTGCTTTCTTGGGTATGGGTTGATCCGATGGGCACACTGCTGGATACTGGCTTGCCCTTTGGGTGTGCCCCGTTTTATCCAGATCTGGCCGGGATCTGAGCCTGTTGGGATGTGAAGCTCGGCGATCGTTGTTAGGTCGTGTTTGGTAGTTTGCTGACCGGTCGTAGGGTTTTGTTGCTTTTCCCCTTAGGTGCATGGCTTCTAGGACTTCCATTGAGACGAGTGAGTCAACCTCTAGGCGGCCGGTCGTTGACGACCAAGGGACGATGGAGAATTGGCTTGCCTCCTCGCATTCTGGTAGGGATGCACCTGCCCGCTCCCTCGGGGAGGCGTCTCCTTCTAGGTCTCCAAACCAATAGAGTGTTCCTCCTGGGGTCTCTGGGAGGTCCCGTGAGACCGCTCAGACCCCTCGTCTGGTCTATACCATGGTAGATAGGAGAAAGACCATACCCTGTGATGAGCCGGGGAGGTCCATGACGTCCCTGGAAGTAAACGTGTTTCGGGCGAAGTGGGACATTCCTGCGAAGGTAGAGCTCCAGCCCTTGAACCCCGGAGAGTCGGCTTGCAACCCGGAGGAGGGCTGGGTGGTGGTGCATGAGGACCAATTTCACCACAGATTCTCCCTCCCGTTGCCCAATTTTTTGCAGTACCTGCTCAGCACGATAAACATATCACCGGCATAACAGCCCGGAAACCAATGGAGGCAGCTTCTGAGCTTGGCCTGTATGTATGAGCTGAGTGATATGACATATCCCACGGTCGGTGAGTTCCGGACCCTCTACCGGCTATCTGACTCGAAGAAGGTTAGATGTCGTGGGTGTGTTAGCTTCTCCGCTCGGGGCCACGCGCCGGTGGTCACCCATCTGCCCTCATACCTAGACAACCGTTGGAGAAATAAGGTGGTGCTGGCTGGGGGACGATGGCAGAGGAGGAGCCAGGTCCATCGCGTACCCGGTACCTTCCAGCCGATCGGTGAGCAGGCGTACGAGCTATCGGACATAGAGAGAGATAGGATAGCCTGGGTCTTTTCGTGCTGGTCTGTGCTGGAGCGAAGTTCTTTCAACTTCATTTGCCCGGTGGTGCTAGAATTTTGCAAGCTGGGGGGACATCCCGGTGGGTAGTGGGGTACCTAGAGTGATTGCCCGTGGTCTTTCCCACCATGTCACGGTTATGGTTGACCTTTTGTTTGTTGCTGTGCAAGTGTGTACGCTGGAAAGACTATCAAATCGTCCGAGACGCTTGCTATGTACAATCAGGAGTTGCTCCAGAAACTGACGGAGAAGGGGAATGAAGCCGCACAGTCGACGGTCGACCGGGAAACCGGGGTGCTGACCATACATGATGACCCGGTCTCTCTCGACGTGTCGGACGAGGAATACGTCCCGGTGGGGGTGAATGAGCCTAATGAGCCCGTTTTCGCTCCGGTTCCTACGCCCGCTCCTAGTGAACACCGGGACGTGCCAGCTTACGGCGCTAGCCGGATTCCAAGGCGTACCGGTTCGGTACCGATTATTACCGGGTTCTTGTCCCCTGGCTAGTCTTCTTCTCCAGTGGCCACCCTGGGGGAGAAGAGGAAAAGAAACATTGGGCTTCCCGCCCTTGCGGCTGTTGCTACTGGGCTGGGCCATGGCAAAAGCCTGGCCAAGAGGCTGAGGGCTGCCGCTGGTGTCCCTACCACCTCAAAGGGGAAAGCTCCAGCTGGATTGAGGCTGGCCGAGAGTGGCGCAGGCGCGTCGGTGGTGGAGAAGACTCCAGCTAAGGAGCCTACTGCTGCGAGCGGTTCTCCGGACCAGTTGTTTGTCAACGGTCTTCTACGGTACCTGAAGGGGCCTGTACTGGAGGAAGTGAAAACTCCGGATGCCACAAGGGGCATAGAGATGGCCGCTCGGGTGAGTTGTGTGTTACTAGTTGGATGACCATCCTGTGTATTTTCCTTTCTAACCACTGGCTCTGATTTTGTAGGTGATACATAGCTTGTGCCAACTGGGTGCAAGGGATGATCATCCGGAGCTGAAGAGGGAGCTGGCTGAGGCCAATAGCGCTCGGGAGCTGTTGGAGGCTGAGAAGGCTCAGCTTCTGCGGGAGAAGGCCTGTGCGGAGGAGAGGGCCAAGAGGCATACGACCAAGCTGGAAGGGCAGGTCCGCGCTCTTCAGGAGGAGAAGAGGATCTTGGAGGAGGAGAGGGCGGAGTGGGAAGCAGCGGCTGACGAGTGCTTCCACCTCTACTCGTGGTGCAGCGCCTGAAGAAGACTCCGTGGTCTATCAACGGTGCGTTGAGAAGTATCTCTGCAACCGGAAGCTGGTGGAGACCTTGGAGCAAGCTTGGCTGGCGGGCATTGATGATGCCTTCTTGGAATGGAAGGCCAAGGGGTGGTTTGATCTATCCAAGCTGCCGGTGGAAGAAGAGGAGGAGGCTTGCCCGGCAACTCCGGGCCCTGACATGGTCGCTCCGATGGAGGGGGCTGCTCCAGCTGAAGAAGCTCCTGTAGAGGGGGGGACCGCTGCTGAGGGGGAGGAGGCGTCTGTACGGTAGGATGGGCGGTAGACCCCTCGCATTGCTTGGCCCATTTTTTTTGTTTTTTTTGTATATTTTCTGGGGCTTCGCTCCTGGACCTGTTAATGAACCCATTTTTTGCCTAGACTTTGTGTTATGCCCCTTGCTTTTTGAACTTGACTGCCGATTAGACTGTGAATCCTGGCCTTTGTTGAAATAAAATTGGAATATATAACTGCTGATATGTACATCGGTTACAAACCGTTGGGATGCCTTGGCTGGTTTTGTGCCAATATATAGTACTTGCACCGCTGGGCCTATAAGAGTTTAGGCCGCCGGGTAGCTTTACTTTCTGAACTGCTGAAACATTGGGCCTTAAGTGGGGTGGTAGGAATCGCGAAACCGTGCGGTGGCTACCGGTTGGGTTCTCCTTGATACCGTTGCAAGTCACCGCTACGGATGAGCTTTTTCACTGTTGTCTTTAGGGCGAGGCAGTCGTTTGTCTGGTGCGTGGCCTCGTCATGGTAGGAGCAGTATTTACCGGTTTGCTCCTTGGTTAATCTGCCCTTCGGGTGCCTCCTCTTCGGTGGTGGGGGCATGTTGTGTCCATTCTCATAGAGGATGTCCTCGAAGGAAGTGGTCAAGGTGGAGAAAACCTCCTCCTACCGTCCTGCCAGCATGATCGCCAGCGGGCGGGCCTACACAGGGGTCTGTTGACAGGCCGTGGTTCCTTACCTCCCTGGGAGGGTTGAAATTGTCCCTTCGGCGTTGCTGGTTTCCCCAACTCCTGGCCTTCCTGTCAAAGGTGGCCCCTCGGTCTTGGCCCTGCTGCCAGTTTCGGGCTTCCTACCGGATTGGTTCCTGGGCGGGTTCTCGGAATGACTCCTGTTCTTCCAGCTTTCTCTTCTGCGGGCGACCCCTGTATGTCTCATGGTCAACCTGGGCGTGTCTGATGGCCATTGCCATCAACTCGTCGTAATCCTGCGGGCTCTCCGCCCGTACGGTTTACGAGAACTTTCCGGGTTGGAGGCCTTGCTTGAAGGCCTGCTCGGCAATTCCTTTGTCCAGGTTCCTTACTCCGGCTGTGGCCGTCTGCCAACAGTTGACGAAAGTCTTCAGTTCCTCGCCATCTGCCTGTTTGCAGTTGAAGAGAACCGTGGACGTCCGGGCTCCCTCGACCCGTAGGATAAATCTGCCCACGAACCGGTCGGCTAACTGCTCGAAAGCCTCTATGGAGCTGGCCGGGAGCTCGTAAAACCAGCTGAGGGCTTCTCCAGACAGGGTTTCCTGGAAGACATTCTAGCAGACAGCATCAGAGTAACCTTTGGCACAGGTTTTGGACCGGAAACTATCCAGATGCTGGTACGGGCACCCGGCCCCTAAGTAGGTTAGCTTGAGGGACTTCTGGTTGCCTGATCTTCCAGATTCCTTTACCCGAAGGGAGAAGGCCCAGATCGCTCGTTAAATCGAGCACTCTCTGCTGGTCTCGCCGCCTTTTTCTCGTTGGCCTCTAATTGAGCCTTCATGTCTGCCACAGATTCAGACATGAAGTGCCCGTGTGGTCGGGCTCAAGGCGTTATCCTTGAACGAGGTACTGATCCACTGGGGAGTCGGCACAATCTCTGGTGGGGAGGCCGGGGTTGGGAACTCCTTCCCTACTACGGCAGCGTTCTGTCCTCCCGATGACTGCCCTTCCTCCCTGCAGGGATATTCCTCGTCTAGCGCTCGTGGGGCTCTTGCGGAAACGACGTCATGGCGCTGCCCCCTTTCTAAGGCTGCAATTAGAGCGGCATTCAGTGTCTCCATGTCCTGGTACCGGATAATGGCCTCGGCTTTATCCCGGTCGCTCTCCGCCCAGATGGTGTGAGTAGCCAGCCTGTGGCTACTGTCAACATTAAACCCAAAATCATATTTTGTTCTCTCATCTAATCCTTCCTCTTTATGAAGGTCTCTCGCATCACCTGTCGTACCGGATATTGCACACCTGTCGTATCGGTCGGGACTTGGGGCTTCATCCTGATCGGAATCGCCGGTCAGTTCAACCGATTCATAGGCCCGGATAATGGGGGGTGCAGGCGCGAGTCCCACGCCTGAGACCGGGCGGACCTCAGCTGGCCTCTTTCCTCGTGCCCGCCGAATGGACTGGTCTTGAGAATCGCTCGGGTCAGGAGCGACTGTGGTGTCCTGAACGTTGCCATCAGTGAACCGTTCCGAACCCATACCCGGGGCAATGACTCCTATTGGCTCCCGGACATGCGGGTTCGTCTCTCTTTCAACGTCAAGCTCCCTCTCTTCTGAACTCCCTGACATGTTTTTCGAACTACCTTCTTTGGCGGGTCGTTAGGATCTTTATCCGCTAGCAGAACAACAAGAACTTTTTGTACTATTTCCCACAGACCCGTAGGCCTGACAGAAGTACAATAATAAAGACTAAGGACTTGCTGACTAGGTGGAGCCGTTGGCCCTGGATACACTTCCTCTGGTAGTACCGGTGGATCCTCTGGCGAGTCTCCTCCTGGCAAACCTGAACCTGCTAACTATAGGGAATACTAGGTGGACCGGTCTATTCCGCTCTGATGCTTAAGTCAGTATATGTGTGGTAAACTGATAAATTGCCAACGGGGGATTAGTAGTTGAGGAATTGGTTACCTTTAATGAGGTTGGTCGAGGCCTTTATATAGGCATCTAAGAATGAGGGTTAGCTTTATTCTTTGATGTGGGACGCTTTCCCCCGGACTCACCGCCGGGCCGCCTGGGCCACCGCTTGGGCGAACTGTCCTTCTCCGGTCATAAGTAGCCGCTGGGCAGTCTGTTCCACCGCTAAGCAAGTCCACGCTTTGTTTCTTGCTTCCTGGGCCGAGGCCTAGTATTTGGGTCTGTGGGCCTGAGTAGCCAGCCTGTGGCTACTGTCAACAATATCACACCGACATTATATACATTTTGATTAATTATCACATTCATTTGCTATATATGAACTACTCAACTTTCATGAGTGGCTAGTTTATGAAGTTTTTTCAGCAACACTTTTCTAGATTTTGAGCAGGTGAGTCACGTTTACTGGATTTTCGATACTCAAGATTGACATTTCATTAAGTTATTGATATGCATTTCTCATGCTGCTATAGCTACCAATCCTGCAGTTGAAAGCTAAAAAAAATTATATATCAAGAGAAAAACACCACCATACCCCATATTGCTTCTTTCGGTTTGTATTGGAATAGATTCAGAGGTGGGTTGACTACAATATATTTTCACCAAAGCATTTCTCTTCCAGGTCTCGTGTTTCATAGTTTCTGTTTATATACCATTTTGATTTTCAAGGCCGGCATGCATACTCGCAAATCGATCATCACTGCTATACTCTACAGTGTATGGATGTAGACATTAAGACATGTAGTTACGTTGATGCAAATTATAGTTCAAAACAAGGCCATCCGAGGCAGACATTACAAATCAAAAGTACAAAGATAAAACTTAGAAGTAACCAGCCGCCGATGTTTGATTGAGAGTTTTTGGATTACTACTCAACCAATACGACTTTTATTTTACAAACTAGTGCTTCATATATAGTTCATTGTTTCATACTAATAATACTCATGCAGCTGATCGACATATATAGGCCAGGCAGCAAACGGCGGTTATCTAATTCTCAGTTCCATGAGCACCTGGTCCATGCCCTCCGTGGCCGCCGCGTCCTCCATGTCCTCCGTGCCCTCCATGCCCTCCATGACCTCCTTGTCCTCCGTGCCACCCTTGCCCTCCATGTCCTCCATTTCCATGGCCACCGTGTCCATGATCTTTGCCGTGGAAGTGGTCAGAACTTTCTGTACGTACTCAAAAATCAAAACATTATTCAAAAAAGAGAACAACATACAATAGCTACGCTGAACAAAGTGAATGAGTGAACCAACATCTGGTTTTCTAACAAGAAAATGCTCAATTTTTGAATAAGTTTGCTGTTAATTCTCATAAGATCAGTGGTCCGGGTAATGCATTATAGGTACTGATGCAAATGTTGAGAATACCCTGATCAGAAAGGACGAGTATCACTCACCATGAGCTGAGACCTCAGAAGAGATGAGGAGAACAGCAAAGACAAGGGCAACCAGAAGAATAGTCTTTGAGAATGCCATCGATCTCTCGTTTGCTCAAAACAATAATCTGTATGATGGAAGTGGTTTGTGAGTGAGTGCAGAATGCAGCATGGCTATCCTTATTTATAGAGCTGCGAGAGAGCTATGAGAATTGAAGAGATATTGAGATAAGAGAGACAGATAATCTGTGAGACATGAGACCCACCTTTCTATTTTTATTTGCTTGGTATTAACTATGGGGTTCTAACAAGATCGTGTAGCCTTAAAAATTTGATTTCAGTGACAATCAAAATGACGAAATTGCAAAGACAAGAACAGTGACAAGAGTGTGAAGAGGACAACATGCAAATGACATATAATTTCAATATATTTGCACACGAGAGTCATGACCAGTTACTAATCAAGTCCATCGTGTGGCAAAATTGGTTGAAAATCGATATCAATCAAGAAGAGAACTATCGTTTGGTCTAGTCGTATAAATCTATTCTTTATAAATGAGAGGCCGTGAGTTCGACTCAAAATAGACTCGTTATAATATATTATTTGTATATTTGGTCAAACATAAAAAAAGAAATCACATACGTACCATTTCTACAATGGACTGAGATCCTCTGCTAATAAAACCCTCCTAATATTTGCCTAATAAGTAAATCTTGGCCATCTATTATTAATCAACGGTCGATATCACTCTCCAATTTTTTTCTCCCTTCTTTTTCTTCTCCCCCCATTAAGCTGATTCTCTGTCTCCTCTCATCCCCAAACTCTCTCTTTGACTCCTTACTGAAAGAAAAAATATTGGGACGCTGATCTCTCCTCTCTCCTCGTCCCCCAATTGCCAGCTCTCCGCCGCCGATAAACTGTCGGCGTCCTCCGCGGCGACCCAGAAGACGACAACTCAACTCCTCCATTTTTTTTTCTCGATTCACTCTCTCTCCTCTCATATTCAGAAGATTGGAAACCAGAAAATTGATTTGTTTTAGGACTTGATTACAACAATTACAACCATTTGAAGGTTTTTCAGAGTGATGGATCCTCATTAATTAACACCAAGAGAAGTGTAAGAAATTTGGGATTTGAATTGCTTTGAGTTAATTCTGTTGAATAAAACCCTATCAGAACAAACTTGTCCCCAACAAATTCTGGGTATTTGGCACCAAAACGATCAAGGTAATTCTGACTTGTTTGGAGTCCATAACAAGTACTCTTGCTTGCGATTCTCGTATTAAGTTATAATTTTAGCCATTTGCCCATTTCTCATTTCTGTCAGAATTGAAAACAGATGAACTATTTTTTTTTCTTTTTCTTTCAGTAAGGTCGAAGAGAGACGGGATGAGAGGAGAGAGAGAATGGAGAAGAAAATGGGAGGAGTGATCTTGGGCCGTTGATTAACAATGGATGGTCAAGATTTACTTATTAGGCAATATAGGAGGATTTTATTAGGAGAGGATCTCAGTCCAGGACGGACTGATCGACATTGCATGTGGAGTAGATTAGCGGAGCTTTGGCGGTTTTCTACTAGCTAGCTATCTATTAAGTAACAAATGCAGACATGCAGCCGCAGATCGAGTTTGAACAGAGCTTGGCTTTCACACGTTGTTAATTAGATAACCCTAAACCAACATACATACGATCCAAGCATGTATACGTCCCTCGTGACGTCATATGTGTATGGACAAGTATACTACATTGATTTGATCGGCCCCAATCGACCAACCAGTCTGCTTTCAATTGGATTTGCGTTATTTTTCAATGCAAGTTTGCATTCTTTGAATCTCACCGACTCAGTCAGCTGACTGGGGTACCTAGCTAGCTAGCTCGGGTTACATATCTAAGATCATTTCATCTCCCGTCATTTTCAAATAAGTAAATTCTTCATATAGTACCTTATGTATGGTTAATTAGACATTTTTATATCTAAAGTTTTAAAAAAGACAATTTGGTACTTGAAGTTAGAATTTGAGACTCCTAGAAAGCGTGTACGTGGTGGTGAATATATATTACTTCTCCTCTAATGAATTAAAACAACACTTAGAGATCCTTAACCTTGATCTGCAAATGGCTTTCATGCACTTTGGTTGACTGGCTGTTGACAATGTTGGAGGTACAAGTCCTAGAAGGAGCCTAGAGGAGGGTCAATAGGCTCACAACTAACTTTTTCATTCGATCAGACAAATGCCTAAAAGAAGAATCGAATGAAGACTCATCTATCTCCTACTGTACGTCTTTGAGATGGTTGCCCAGGAGCGAGCAGATTTAGCTAGAGGATCTTGGCTTTCCAGCTTTCAGGCATGTTTCATAATTAATTCTCTTTAAAAAAAAATATACATAATTTGAGTTTGCTAATAGCTTTCTGTTTGGGGCAGCTACTCTTGATGAATGCCTCTCCTTCATGAACATGTTGAACACTTATGATTGAAAGAGCCTGGGATCAAGAAGTAAACTTCCAAGAGGTCGATCGTAGTACACGTTTTAGCAAAAATGTGCATCCAGACACTTAAAATGCACTTGCTGCTACATTGGAGCTGAAATGTGTGGACGAACATAATTACCACTTCGGTCTTCCAATGCAGATAGGAAAGTCCGATCCCCAGTTACCGGGTTCTATTTTTACACATTTCGTATTGGTGTGGGAAATTCACACTCCCATTTTTACAATCCACACTCCTCTTTTAACTTATTCCTCTATGAAAAGACTAAACTGCCATTTCTCATTAATTTAAATTTTCTGTTAATCTTTCCTTTTTTTTATTTTCGATTTTTACGTTTTGACGGAGCGTGGTGAACCCATGAGTTTTTTTATTTAGCCATATAACATATATACAATTCATCATCTATACTTGAAGATAGACAGTTATTTTTATTCATAAATTATTTCTTCTAAGCGTTTAGATTATTTATCAAATATCAGAATAACTGAAAAGAATTAGAAGAAAAAAGAGAAAAATTGAGAAAATTTAAAAACTTTAGGAAAAAACTTAATAGAAATAGGCCAGATTAGTGGAATATAATTTTTAGATTTACACGAGGTATCCATATTCTAGAAAGATATATTGCATATCTTAAAGAATTATATCATTCAGAACAAGAACCGCTTGAAATTTTGAGCAGAGGTTAGCTCCGCCCTGGTTGGTATCAGAGCCTGTTTTGCTCAAAAACTGGTACAAGAAAAAGGCTTATGCCACAAAGTTGGCTTCTCTTGACTAACAAAAGAGAACCAAAACTTAAGAACTATCAAACCTATTGCATTGAGAAAGAAAGTGATAAGTGGAATTCGTGTTTCCACTCAAGACACATCCAAGAAAACCAATACTCCATTGAATACGCTTGTAGAGTTCTAAATACTCTATACGACGAACATATTCATCTCCAGAAAGATATAGGAGCAGAAGAACTTGATCCTTCCAGACCAAGCATAGTTGAATTTCTAGATCATCTGTTTAGAAATAAAACTTCTAAAAAGCAACAGAACAACTCGAAAGAGTTAATCTTAAGATTTATCAACTCGGAGAAATACCAGCAATGTTATCAAAGCTTGAAGTCAAGCTAGATTATCTTAAAGAAAAACAATATCTTTCAGATATTGAAAAGAAACTAGTGAGAACATAGATATTCTTGCTAACAACATCCATCAGCAAGCAGCTGAATTAAGAGAAACTCAAGAAAATTTGAAAAGACTTTTAGAAACTCTTATCTCCAGGATAAGATGAAGCAAAGAGTAGAACAGAAAGTGAAACAAGAAGACATAAAGGCTATAAGTCTTTATCTTCCTACAGAAAAACTTGCGGAAAATATAGAAGCAATAATACACCAGCAAAATTATAGCAACACCTATCTTCAAGAGATAGGAAGAGACATAGAAGAACAATTTCTAGAAATAAGCGCAAGAATCTCAAATCTACAAAAAAATGTAGAAAAAATGAAAGAAAATTCTAACGTTGAAAGTATCAACTAGGAAACACTAGCACAAACCTTGGCTAGTAAGATTATAATACCTTCTCCAAAGGTAGAAAGTGAGTTCAAATTTAATGAACCTAAATTACTTGAATGGAAAGCATCCAAAACTCCCAAACGAGACCTAAAAATCCTGAGTAGAATACTCAGTAAGAGACATGTTGTACCACCAGTACAACTCATAAATTGTAATACCCCATGCATTTTAAAAAGCAAATTAATTATATTTGTAAAATGCAAATGACTCATTATTTATATTTGTATTGAGACGAGCTAGCTGGTGTTTGCCGGGAAATCTAACTGAACCCGATGAGTACTGAGAATGCACAAAAATTGAAAATGTGATGTGTGCCTAAGCTCACACAAATAATAAACCCTACAATAGTTAGTGGTATAGACATAAGTAGGGATCGTTCTAAGCCGGGGATTAAGGGTACCTGAAATATGAGAATGTTAACACAAATATTCACAAACACATATGCACATAATTGTCACACTTATATACATATATACATATTCACACACGAAATTATGGGGGATAAAAGGCTTGGCAGCAAAGCTGCCTCTAAATTCCTAGACATGAATTTAAGACATGAAATTAAATCCTAAAACTACTATTTACAAGTGATCATCATCTCTCACACAAAACAGTTCACACAAAAGACTCTTTAACTAGTAGATTTGCATGTAAGAAGGTAAGAGACAAGTATTTAGGATGTTCAAGACTCAAATTAGTTTTGATCCCAACTAGAGCCTACGAGGTCATCTAATCGTTTGATTGCTAGAGTTCTTAAGATTAACTACGAGTATAATCCTAAGGTTATGCTAACCGATTTTACATGATTAACAATTAAGCATATGAATCACAAATCGAAGACATGCAAACAAGCAAGGTTGTCAATCATCTTATTTAACATGCAAGTTCTAAGGGTTTTACTCTAGGCGAAAACACAAACCAAGACAACTACGAGTATGAATTATTCATGTTTTCTAGTTTGATGAAACCTAACACCTAGATTTACATGCAAACAACAAATGCTTAAGCACAACTAATGTTTCGGTTTTTAAGGCACACTCCTTAGATTACTAACCAAATTAAATCCTAAACATGCTTCTAATACCACTGCTCTTAATTATCCATACATACGAAATCCATGAATTAAAATTGTAAAACAACTACATAAACTTCAACAAAGTTGATTCATACAAAAGTTTAGCAAAAACCAAAAATTGAAACAAGTTCTTACAAGATAACCAAACATAAATAAATACAAAAGCCATAGGGGAATGGATCACACTTTAAGAACCTTGAAGACTCCTCAAATGTGACAAGGTGGTACTCGGCTGCTGCTTGGTAGATGCTCGGCAGGAACAAAAATTCGGCAGAAGACCAAGGTGAAGGTACGGCAGTTTTGGTGGTGGTGGTGATGGGTTTTGGCTATGTATTTAAGTGTTGGTGCTTGAGAAGACTTGGTAGAGCTTTAGGCTAGTATTTTATTCATGAGATGAGATGCTTTTCAGAATGAAAAGTGAGGCTATATATAAGGGAGAGGCTGCCGGCAACCCTAGTGTAGGAAGGGTTTCAGAAAACCCAATTGATTAAAGATTTGAAACCTTCCTTTTCAAAGTTTAATTAGGTTTTCTTTTTCTGATTTTTCTTCAAGGCTTGGGCTTCACATCTTCATGGACTTCTTGTATAGGCTTTGGACTCCATTTGAAAGGTCTTGATCCATCGAAAATGCCCCAAACCGGCAGTTTTTCATTTTGGCACAAATCTGCCTATTCCGACAGCTTCTCCTAGTTTGACTAGGAGAACGTCTTTCTTCGTATTTTTCTTCAATGCCTTGGCTCGGTGTCATCCTCCTTCCTTCCTTAAGCTTGGACCATCTTCCCATATGCATTTGTACACCATATGGTCCATTGAAAACAGTAATTGTGAAAAGGAGGCAGTAGCTTCTTGGAATCGGCAGAAACAACCTTGTTGTAGTAACTCCGGCATATCTCCCTCCTCGGAGCTCCGATTGATGCGATTCCAAGTCTCAAATCAACTAGACACACAGAGAAACCTCTAGATAAAACAGTTTGATCAAATTCTTTGTGAAACGTCGGGAATGAATTTTTGAAGTTGGGACACAGTCCCAGAAAAATCCTGGAAGTCCCTGGATTGGTTTGCTCGGACTGTTGTTTTGCAGTCATCTGTTGGGTGACTTCCCGAACTCCGATTGATCTGAAATTATAACACAACATTCCTTAGTATATGAATAATACGCACACCAAATTTCATTAAATTCGGACAAGGATAGATCACATTTTTTACTCATCTCAAAATCACGAAAAAGACATATTTTGCACTATTTTCCAGATTTCTCAAACTTAGTCATTTTTCGGATTCTTAACCAATTTTTCCCAAACTCTAGCAAATTAACACTAAACTATATTATGACTCTATCTTAGACAAATAAGGGTTAAACAAAGCATAGATGAGGGCATAAGCATATAATATCGTCGCACATTGTGCTCCTATCAACTACCCCACACTTATCCTTTGCTAGTCCCTTAGCAAACTAAATTAAACTAGACTCTAAACAAACTATTGCCCCTAACAATTTGCCTCAAGCTCGTATGTACACATAGCTTTCAAGTTAATGCATGAGAATGCTAAGCACGAAAATTCTGAGCTTCATGAACATGTGACATCAATAAGAACATATAAGAACAAAAAGTAAGCATGTAGACATGTTAAGCTAGTTCAATCCTCCTCACTAGGCATACTCTCTTCTTTTCACTCGAAGCATGGTTATTCACACATAAGTATATGCAAGCGAAAGATAATGAATTACGAAGAGTAACTTGCATATGTCGTGAAACTCGAAAGCACTTTGTGAATTTTCATCGAAAAACCTCATATGATAACTATATGCACTAATGAACCAAAACCATATGCTTACTCTTGAGATAATCTCCACAATCAAATTTAACCATCTTAAGAATCATGAAAAAGATCAATCAAAAAGGGTTGTAATGGGGCTAAGCTAAGAGGTATTCGATATTTGGATAAGGAGGCTCAAAACGTCACCGTGCGCTTTAGCAAAGCTCGAATCTCCTTATGTCTTCTCGCCGAGGGTCAAATTTCATCTTGTTGGACCCATACTTCATTCTTTTCTTCCCATACATTACAACAGAATTCAAGACAATAACCATGCACAAAATTTTTCTTTTCTTTTTCAAGTCGTGCCCTACATTTTTCTTTTCTTGCTCTCGGTATCTTTTTCTTTTTTCTTTTGGTCCGAGCAAAATTTTTCTCTTTTCTTTTCTAAGGCACGGCATCTAGTACACTTTACATATAAATTAATGGCTAAGTCTACCCCACACTTGTTCTTCTTTATCACTTCACGCAAAAACGCTTTCAAAAATCAAGCTTTGCCGACACACAAGGTAAAGGCATCACTATACTAGGCTCATGGAAAGTGTTTAAGGGTGATGAAAGAAAAAGGCTCAACGTAGGCTCAAAGGGGTTTACTAAGGTGTCCCACGACAAACACAAATAGGCACATGCTTTATTTGGCAATGGTGGTAAACCTAAATGATCTTTATTCAATCATATTCAAAATCAAGGTATTTTATGATATAAACGTTTCGAAAATCAACAAGAGTAAGTTCTAGCATACTAGAGTTCATTAAAAAGCTATGGCACATAGTCATCGAATAATCAAAGAATTATGAGGTTTCATGCTTCCTACGAATCTATTGAATTTTATCTTTTTATCACTCAAGAAGAAAGCAAATTGGCTCTAAAGCTCACATAGGTTATTATGGAAACAAACTAGCTAAAACATGCATGTTTCATTATCAACAAGTCCTACATGCTCTTACCAATGCACAAAATCCATGAAACTCACAATTTTAATTGTATGCACACTATCATCTATGTATACAAAGAGGAGAAAAACATCATTGACATATTAGGGGCATCCTAAGACTCGAAACAACAATTTAAACACTCTATTTTTGTGGAACAATTTTCTGAATTTTCTTTTCTAAACTAAGCACACGAAAACATAAACGGAATACGTTATCCCACCCCACACTTAGAAAATTACATTGTCCTCAATGTAAGCACAAATTAATATCAACGAATTTCCTAAGCATGCAATCGACTAACATATTCCAACATATCATCACAAACCAAAGAAAAAGAGAAGGGTTAAGAAATTTCAAACTCTCGGTGATGGCTCCTTCACTTTTCTTTGATTGACTTGGGTTGCCTCCCAAGTAGCGCTTTGTGTTTATAGTCCATAGCCTAGACTTTTCACCGTGTTGATTGCATGTGTTCATCTTGCACCAAAATAGCCCAAATCGGCAAGAAGAAGTTCGACAAGAAGATCATTGCATGTTGTATCCGAATGGGTGTCATTCTGCGTGTCATTCTGCGTGTCCGAAGTGTGTGGTGTGTCCGGCAATGTTTCTATTGTTTCCGGCGTATCCTGTGGTTCAGCTGGGTTGTTATGTGCTTCTTGTATCATCTCATCAATCCTGCCGGCGATGGCAGGTCCGGTAGGTGGTTCAGCTGCAGCAGGAGTGCCGTTCGGTCTCTCGGCATTGAGGTTTGTGTCCGGCATTGTTATGCTTAAACTGCCGGCAATGGCAAGTCCGGCAGCATGGTATGGTGGCGGTGCTTGTGGGGCAGTGTGTAAGCCAACCTCTTCCACCGTGTGCTCTTGAAAGGAAGAGTAATATGGCTTGAGACGATGTCCATTTACTTTGAAAGCCTTGCTTGTGATTGAACTTTGAATTTCTATGGCACCATGGGGAAAAACTTGAGTGACAATGAAAGGGCCAACCCATCTAGAGCGAAGCTTACCCGGGAAGAGCCGAAGTCTTGAATTGAATAAAAGAACTTGTTGCCCAACTTCAAACTTCTTTCCTTGTATCATCTTGTCATGGTAAGCTCAAGCCTTCTCCTTATAAATCCATGCGGCATCATAGGCTTCATTACGGATTTCTTCAAGTTCGTTGAGTTGAAGCTTTCTATGAAGACCGGCATCATCAATGTTCATGTTGAAGGCCTTGATTGCCCACCATGCCTTGTGCTCTAGCTCAACCGGTAAGTGACATGCTTTGCCAAAAACTAACCGAAAAGGAGACATACCTATCGGTGTCTTGTATGCAGTTCTATATGCCCACAAAGCGTCATCGAGACGATCACTCCAATCCTTCCTTGAAGGTCGAACCGATTTCTCTACAATTTGCTTGATCTCTCGATTACTTACCTCGGCCATAACACTTGTTTGGGGGTGATAAGGTGTAGATACCTTATGAGTGACTCCATACTTCTTCAATAAGGCTTCAATGGTGCGGTTACAAAAATGGGATCCTCCATCGCTAATCAAGACTCTTGGAACTCCAAAACGTGAAAAGATGTTAGTCTTGAGAAACTCGGCTACCACCTTGGCATCATTGGTGCGTGTAGCCCTTGCTTCGATCCACTTGGACACATAATCAACCGCAAGCAATATATAGAGAAAACCTTTACTTGAAGGAAACGGTCCCATGAAATCAATACCCCAAAGATCAAAAATTTCAACCTCCATAATAGGCGTGAGCGGCATTTGGTCCTTAGTTCCAATATTCCCCATTCTTTGGCATCTATCACAAGCTTTGCAAAACATGAATGCATCTCTGAAAATCGTAGGCCAAAAGAAACCACAAGTAAGTACCTTCAATGCCGTTTTCTTTGGTCCAAAGTGCCTACCACAAGCTTCATTATGACAAAAAGCAAGGATGGAGCGATGTTCATTCTCCGGCACACATCTTCGAATAACTTGATCACCACATTGCCTCCATAAGTACGGATCATCCCACAAGAAGTATCGAGCTTGTTTCCTTATCCTCTTTTGTTGGTGGCTCGGCATCTCTTGGGGGAATCGGTGTGTAGCAAGAAAATTTGCAATGTCGGCATACCAAGGTTCATGCACTTCAAGTCGAAAAAGTTGCTCATCCGGAAAGGTCTCACATAGGGGCAGCCGATCCACATCATTGACAAGTCTACTCAAATGATCGGCTACAACATTCTCTACTCCTTTCTTGTCTTTGATCTCAATGTCAAACTCTTGAAGCAAAAGAATCCATCGAATGAGCCTCGGCTTAGCATCCTTTTTCGTCATAAGATATCTCAAAGCGATATGATCACTATAAACAATAACTTTGGAATTCAAAAGATATGATCGAAACTTTTCCAAAGCAAAAATTACCGCTAAGAGTTCCTTCTCCGTTGTTGTGTAGTTGAGTTGAGCATCATTGAGAGTCCTTGGAGCATAGTAAATGGCGCATGGCTTCTTCTCAATTCGTTGTCCAAGTACCGCTCCAAGTGCATAATCACTAGCATCATACATCAACTCAAATGGCTCATCCCAATTAGGTGAGACAAGCACTGGTGCCGAACACAATAACTCCTTCAATCGGCAAAAGCTTGCCTCACATGCATCCGACCACTCAAACGTCACCTCCTTTTGTAACAAGTTGCTCAATGGCTTGGCAATTGAAGAGAAGTCTTTGATAAATCTTCGATAGAATCCCGCATGACCAAGAAAACTTCTCACGTCTCTAACACATCTTGGGCTCGGCAATGCTTGAATGAGCTCCACTTTGGCTTTGTCAACCTCTAAGCCTCTTGCCGAAATAATGTGCCCAAGTACAATGCCTTGCGTGACCATGAAGTGACACTTCTCCCAATTGAGCACAAGATTGGTCTCTACACACCTCTCAAGTATCTTCTCTAAATTCCCCAAACATGCATCGAAGGTGCCTCCATACACACTAAAGTCATCCATAAACACTTCGATAATGTCTTCAATAAAATCCGAGAAGATAGCATACATACATCTTTGAAACGTGCCGGGTGCGTTGCATAGACCAAATGGCATTCGTCGATAAGCAAACGTGCCGAATGGACAAGTAAAAGTTGTCTTCTCTTGATCGTCCGGGTGTATCATGATTTGATTGTAGCCACTATAACCATCAAGAAAGCAATAGAAAGAATGGCCGGCTAACCTCTCTAGCATTTGATCCATAAACGGCAAAGGCATGTGATCCTTCCTCGTTGTAGCGTTGAGCTTTCTATAGTCAATGCACATCCGATGACCGGTTACAAGTCTTTGTGGTACAAGCTCATTCTTCTCATTCTTGACAACCGTTACACCACTCTTCTTTGGCACTACTTGCACGGGAGATATCCACTTACTATCCGATATTGGGTAAATCACCACCCACAATCAAGCAACTTGATGATCTCTTCTTTTACAACTTTCATCATTGGAGGGTGAAGTCGACGTTGAGCTTCCTTAGTCGGCTTAGCTCCTTCTTCTAACAAGATGCGATGAACACAAGTAGTAGGGCTTATTCCCTTGATGTCCGCTAAGGTCCAACCTATAGCGGTCTCACTACTACAAAAAACTCAATACACAACACAAATCAGACAACACTTTGAAAGTTACATGTTGTGTGAATCACTGAACTGTTTCAGACGACCTAAAGTGAATAATTTGTGTTGTATGATGGTACACATTTTTCATATTCTGAAAAAAAAATTTCCAGATTTTGTCACACAACTCTGAGACACATTTTCTGTTGTATGATTAATGAAAATCTTGGCGGCAGAATTCCCTCCGACATTGAAACTCAAATTTGGGCAAGGTCTAGATGGACAGACAACATAGTTATTGTTTTGTGTTGTGTGATAATGTCACATCCTGCATTAGGTGTCACCAAGTGCAAAGTGACAAATACTTGTACAACAGAATATCGTAGTTTTGTTGTATGAGTTGGTTTGCTTGTCATTGCCCCATTTTCATTTTGGCTCCAATGGCAGAGGTAGCATTTCTGAAAGCGGGAAAGTTGCCTCCATGGTTTTTTGGTTTTGAAAAACATACATGTGCTACAATTCTCACAACAGTTTATTTTGATTCTGTTGTGCAATTGTTTTGTTACTGTTACAAGAACTATACCTATGAAATATCTAGTGTAAAGAAAAGGAAATTGGTACAACAGTTTAAAAGTTTTCAGTTGTATGAAGGTTAAACCTAGGGTCATGCCAAACTTGCCAAATTTTAAGCCAGGCGGCAAATTTTCCTCTTTTGCCAAAATATTTGAGCCAAAAATCAACCAGGATTTGAGTTGAGAGTGGGAAAATACCCTAATGGGTCAGCTGAGCCTCATTCTCAACAACTATCGAAGATGCAAAACCTCTCGACTCTCCTCACAAAAGTCCCTGGTCTCTCTTTTTCTCTCATTAGCAAAACCTCGCCTGCTCGAAACCTCCCTCACAAACCCACCTCCGCTCCACCTCCTCGACCTCCGCTCCACACCACCTCTCTTCCCCCCACACCTCTCTGTCCCCACCCCACCGATGAAGTCCCCTTCGCCTCAAAGCTGAAGTCCCCTTAGCCCCGAGAGAAAGAAAGCTCCAATAACAAAAGCCTCCATTCCCTCCTCGCCTCAAAGCTCACCATCCCCTCCTCCTCCTCCTCATCTCCGCCTCAAGACTTCGACTTCAACGACGTTTTCGACCCCCCAACCGCCTCCACCGACTCCTCCGTGCTTACTCGTCATCCACAACCGCTCCCACTCCTTCGTCGGCCCCTCCCCACGCTTCACTCCCTCCTCCCCACGTTTTGAACCTTCTGCCAAAAAACGACGCCGGATTGAAGACCTAGATGACCGGAGCTCAAGCCAAGACGGTGGTCGTCGGCGTCAATGGGTTTGGAACTGCTTATTTGTCTGATTACTGGGTCTGAAGTTGTTTGGTTAGATGAGTTAAGCTGGATATTTTGTGATTATTGGTTATGGAGTTGTTTGGCTTTGTGAATGTTGGGTTTTGTATTGTTTGGTTGTATGATTATTGGGTTTGGAATTCTGCAGGTTATATTGGTGAGTTTGAGTATGTTGATGACCACAGATCTGGAAAGATTGTGGTTGAACTCAATGGGAGGCTGAACAAGTGTGGGGTCATCAGTCCTCGCTTTGACCACAGATCTAGCCTTTCTCTTCTTCCCGGTGGCAAGAGGGTCTTCGTTTCTGCAGCTGGTTGGCCTTACATCAGAAGCAAGTATCAAGTATCATATCTGGCTCGGCCATCTTGTCATGATTATCTTCACAGCTCATGGTTTATGCTACATGATATTTTGGGCCTGCACAAGTCAAGTTTCACAGGTAAATTAGAAATGAATTACTTCAACTTGGCAACTAAGTCATCTGAGTTAATTTCTAAACTTCAGAATCAATCTTGTGTTACTGCTGTAGATGCTCAAATGGGAGAAGATTGGAATTTCGAATGTGGCTGGAGAAGTGGCATTACTGGCTGGATTAACCATGTGGGCTACAAGCTTCCCTCGTATAAGGCGCAAGATCTTTGAGCTCTTTTTCTACACTCATCACCTCTACATTGTCTTCATTGTGTTCTTTGTGTTCCATGTGGGCTTCTCCTACGCTTGCATAATGCTTCCAAGCTTCTACCTCTTCATGATTGATAGGATCCTGCGTTTCTTGCAATCTCAACAGAGAATTCGTCTCATTTCAGCTCGTGTCCTACCTTGTGAGGCTGTTGAGTTGAGCTTCTCCAAGATCCCAGGTGAGAAGGAACATTTAGTCAAATACTAATCTTTCCCAATGAGTTATTTTTCCAATTATTAATATTGTTTATTATTTATTCCAGTCCGTCATGCATATGTATAAATTGCTCTCAACTCACCTCCACTAACTGTCGTTCTCTTCTTCTCTTCAATCAATCATTCAGGAATTTGGGTTCGATTGATTTGGGCTACTGCAACTGCATCTTGTGTCTTCTTAAGAGGTATGGATTGTATCCTCTGGCTGGTCAATTCTGGTCGGATCTCAACTCTCCTAGGTTGTCTGTCTGCAATTCTGTGTATTGTATAATGAGCTTTGATTTTCAATATGACTTGATGTGCTCATCTGCTCCATTTTTTTTGCAACTTTAAAGGGTGTAGTAGAAGGTTTTCAGATGTAGTTTTGGTTCAGAACTTAATTCTCAGCTCAAGAGTATGTAGTTGCCCGGGATTCGTCTTTACTGGGGCCAAGTCAGTTATCATTTCTCAACTGCTTTCCCATAAATTTTTTTGGCAGATAAAATTCCCGGACTTGATTCACACTCTGTAGGGTGATGCCATATTTTAGTTCCCTACTATCTTTGTGTACCAAGAGAGTGTTAGATGGTTCAGTGTATATGTTTATTCTTTTGGGATCATTTTACTGTCATTATACCTTTGGGGCTATCGGTCTCTGCAAAGCAATCTATAATGATCAGAACAGACTTAAAAAAGTCGTGCAATTATACTATAAGAAGTTGAGATTAAATCGTGATCTGTTCTATGTGTTGTAACAGATTAAACGGGAGATTGCAACAATGAAGCTGATTAAGCATCCAAATGTTGTTCAGTTGTATGAGGTCTCTCTCTCTCTCTCTCTCTCATTTGCGCTTATGCACAATCCTGCACACACCATATCCACCTTGCAGGTTATCTCAAGTATGAGCTCTCTATTTTAAATGGTCATTATTCTAATGACAAATATGATTATATCTGTTCACTTCATTCTGGTTCAATCCTGATCTTGCACGATAATCAATATAAAACATAGAAGGTTGGTAGACATAATTGCTACTATTATAAACCATACATAGTTGATGGTATGAATAAGCAAGATGAGCAATTGGCCGGAGGGCTGAGAAGGGTTTACTTGTGGGAAAAAGACAACTTCATATAGAACTCAGTAAAATCGGCGCAACATTTTGGCTGTTCTTGGAGTTGATTTCCTTACAATGCACTCTTTATGTATAAACCTATGCATTTTCAGGTCATGGGGAGCAAGACAAAGATATTTATAGTTATGGAGTTTGTTACAGGGGGAGAGCTCTTTGACAAAATTGTGAGTGCCTGAAGTCTCTGATAGTTCAGTGTTAGACCCTTATCTGCCTTACTAGTCAAATAACTCATTCAAGTACTGAATGCTATTTAACTATTCCAATTTTTAATTGTATGATGTTACTGTGCCTGCTCATTTTTTCTACTTGGACGTCTTTTTCCTGTTATTTGGTAGAGCTTGCATATCTTCTCACAAAGACTTGCTTTGAAGGTAAACAATGGTCGGATGCGAGAAGATGAAGCACGTAGATATTTCCAACAGCTTATTAATGCAGTCGATTACTGCCATAGCAGAGGCGTCTATCACAGGGACCTGAAGGTATTTGACATTTGCAGAAATTGATATTACAAATGACTAGAGGAAATTGATAATTAATGATCACACTCATTTTTATGTCATATGCTGCAGCCAGAAAATTTGCTATTGGATGCGTATGGGATTCCCTATCATGTTATGCTCTGTGTAAGCACAGTAAGTACTATGGGGAGGTGGAGCGAATTGAACTGGTAAGGCTTGACTCAAAGGACTAGTTGATAGAGTTGATTTGCTCTGTGTACTATTAGATTGATGACTCATGTTCAGTTTCTGATTAGGATTTTATTGCCTTACTGACATGAAAGTCTGAAACAAAGAAGAATGCCCGCTGTACTTGTGCTGATGCAAAAATTGTATGATACAAAATACTAGCTAGGACATATTCTGACCCAAGCCTAACCTCTCTGTATGCTTTCAGCCTAGTACCTGTCAGTCTTTTGCAATCATATGAACGAATTGAACAATTCTCATAGTTGCTCATTGTTAGATATGTTAAATATGTCTACTCTGATTCGTTATAATATCGTAAATAAAGACAATCCCCAGTAACTCTATTGTGAATTTAGATTATTATTATTATGGGACTGATTGCTAATCACCTACTTGTGGGTTTTAAGAACTTGTATAAGCTCCTGTAGTTTTAAATTTTGATTGATTGGCCTCTCATTAGGGAATCAACATCAATGGTTAGTTCTGGAAACTAATGTGTTTCATTTTGATCTGATCCTTCAGAGAAATGGCGTCTCACATTGTTGGATACCCCTGTATGGGCCCCAAGAGAGAGCTCAAGTTCGCCTTGGAATCTTTCTGGGATGGCAAGAGTAGTGCCGAAGATTTGAAAAAGGTGTCTGCTGATCTCAGGTCTTCCATCTGGAAGCAGATGGCTGATGCCGGGATCAAGCACATTCCCAGCAACACTTTCTCGCAGATTAGTATGGCTATGTCTTTATTATTGGCTGGGAAGTTTACTGTTAGTTTTCGGCTGCTTTCTGCTGCTTTGTGTTTGAATGACTTCTGCTGCTTTGTGTTTGAATGACTTTTTGGGATAATGTTTCAGCTGAAATGCTAGCTAGGTACGTAGGATTATTGCTAGCAAATTTTGAACAATATCAGCTTGTGCCTTCATGGTTTCAGCTGAAATGCTAGCTAGGTACGTCGGATTATTGCTAGCAAATTTTGAACAATATCAGCTTGTGCCTTTCATGGTTTCAGCTGAATGCTAGTTAAGTTTTAGTTTGCTTTTGCTCTATGCATCTATGTGGTACATTAGTGTGCTCCGGCCACTTGAATGATATGTAGAATGGTTCAATTTATGTATAATTATTGTATCTGCAAAAACTGCTCTTCTGGAAATGGTAATGGTTCAATGTACAACAGTTTACATGCTTTTTGAGACCTCATTTCTTGTGTATTTGAAGCTCAGACAACAAAGTGGTCATATGACCAAATGCTTAAATCTATTGTGTGATAGAAACTTATACAACACTATAACAGCATTATGTGTTGTACAATATGACCAAAAGCCGAATCAAACTAGTGTCACAAACTGCTCAATTCTGTTGTCTGGTTGTTGAATCATACAACTGTAAAAATATCATATGTTGTACAATATGACTAAAAGCCACATCAAACCTGTGTCACAAAATCCTCAAATCTGTTGTTTGATTTGTAGAATCATACAACTCAATAAATATGAAACGAAACCAGTTGTCTGAATCAGACAACTAAATAAGTGGGAGATGAAATCTGTTGTGCGAATGAGACAACAGAATAAAATTGCAATATTCTGTTGTAAGTTTAAAACTTACACAACATAAAAGTATGTATATTCTGTTGTATGAACTAGACATGTCAGTGCAGCGAATGCCAAGCCAGCCATGGCATGACATATAAGTTGTACAACAGAAATTATAAGTTGGTTGTTGGACGTTTCATCACACAAGCTCGAGATATACGACGGTTTTTTCGAACTTACACAATGGTGCAGCACCGTTGTGTATTGAGTTTTTTGTAGTAGTGTCTTGTACTTCTTAAGCACTCTTATCAAATCAACCTCTTGCTTCTCACTAAGTATTGAAGACACAATAACCGGTAGTGTATCTTCTTCTCCAAGATAAACATATTTCAAGTGACTAGGGAGCTCTTTAAGTTCTAACTTTGGGGCCTCTTCCACACTTGGTCGAAATTTGGTTGTGGCACTTGGAATTGACAAGAACGAATCAAAATTTGAATAAGGCCGAGCCTCTAACTCGGCACACACTTCTATCAAACTCGGCAACATCATGTAAGGCTCGGCAATGATGCTAGGCTCGGCAATGCTTCCCCTCTCCTTAAACGTGACTCGTTCTCCCTTCTTGTCAAATTCGACCCCTTGCTCAATCGCTAATTGCTATGCGTCGAGCGAGGTCGACATAACTTGCTCGACCTCCTCCAATACATCAATGGCGCAACCATCCTTCAAATCAACAATGGGGAATTTCATGGCATCAAACACATTAAACCTAATCACCTCACCATCAAACTCCATAGTTAGGTTGCCCTCGGCCACATCTATCTTTGTGCGTGCCGTCCTCATAAATGGTCGCCCTAGTAGCAATTGCGTGCTATTGATCGGCGAATCCTCCATCTCAACCACATAAAAATCGGCAGGGAAAATTAATTGATTGACTTGCACAAGCACATCCTCCACATAACCCTCCGGATACTTACTTGACCGATCCGCAAGTTGAATGATGACATTGTCCTTCTTGAGAGGCCCTATACTCAACGTTTGATACACATTGAGCGGCATAACATTGATCGATGCTCCCAAGTCTAACATCACATCCTCGAAACGAGTATTGCCTATCACACAAGGCACATTGAAGCTTCCCGGATCCTTCATCTTTGGTGGTAACTTCCTTTGAATAACGGCCGATACTGTCTCGCTCATAGTCACCACACGAGTCTCTCTCGTATGCCTTCTAGCCGTGCATAGCTCCTTCAAAAACTTAGCATACTTCGGTACTTGCTTAATGCATTCCAACAAAGGGATGTTGACTTGCACTTTCCGGAAAATCTCCAATACCTCCTCATCAGACTTATCCTTCTTTGATTTAGCAAAGCGAGAAGGGAATGGAATGCTTGAGGTTGGCACCCCTCCCTTGCTTGCTTGGCTTGGCACTAACTCATTCTTCGACGTTGCGGGATCATACTCAAGCTCATTGCGCAGCCCCTTGTTCTTCGCATTATTTCCGACATCTCCTCCCTTCTCAGCATGCTTGCCATTCTCGGCAGCTCTATCACTCTCGGCTGCAGCATGGCTGCCGGCTGCAGCCCCTTTGTTTCCAACTCCATGGCTGCCGGCAATTGCAGGTCCGGCAGCCCTTTCGGCTTCATCAACTAAATCGAATGTTACTCGCTTCTTCTTTGGACTTGTTGGAGGAAACAACTCTCTTCCACTTTGAGTTTGAATTACCTTGGCTTGCTCGTTCCTCGGATTGGGAATCGTATTGCTTGGCAACTTCCCTTGCTCGTTAAATCTTCCCATGAAATCTACAACTTGGCCCATTTGAGTCTTGAGCTCACCAATGTCCTTTTGATGATTTTGTTGCCCCGCGAGCAGTGATTGAGTAGCACTTGACAAAGATTGGAGCAAAGCATCATAATTTGGATTGCTAGGTGCGGCTTGGCCTTGGCTCGGTCCCCCTTGGTGTGGCACGGTTTGGTGGTTGCTCGGCATGGCATTGTAGTTGCCATGGTTTGGTTGAAACGGCTGCCGAGGCACAAACGGTGCCCTCGGTGCAAATTGTGCTCCTCCCTCTCTCGGTTGCATAGGTGCCCTTAGCACATTGTCATTATTCGCCCATCGAAAGTTAGGATGATCATTGAACCTCGGATTGAAGTTCCCAAACCGTTGACCTCCTTGAAAGCCAATAGCATTGCACTCCTCTACTCCCTCATTAACTCCAAATTTAGGGCATTGTTCGGTCTCATGGCCCTCGGTGCAAATTCCACATACCATAGCACGCTTCTTCATCAAATTACTCACCAAGTCGGTAAGCTTGTCCACTTTCTCTTCTAACTTTGAGCTTGAAGACGTCTCATTCACTTTCTCATTCCTTTGCACATTGCCTCGTGCCATGCCAAATTGTTGGTTGTTCAATGCACGAACTTCCAACAAGCTTCTTGCCGCACCGGCATTCAACTCCAAAAAGCTACCTCCCACGGCCGAATCAAGAAACTCTCTCTCCATGACACGCAATCCCTCATAGAAATATTGTAGCAAGAGCCCATCGCTAATGCCATGCGATGGACACAAAGAAACTAAGGACTTAAACCTCTTGTAGTAGTCGAAGAAAGTCTCATCTCCGGCTTGCTTCACACTTGTAATTTGCTTCCTCAGATCAGTGATGCGTGAAGCAGGAAAGTACTTGAGCAAGAACTCATCCATCATAGAACTCCACGAAACGATGCGACCACTAGGCACCTCAAACAACCACTCCTTCGCTTGATCTTCTAATGAGAACGGAAAAGCCTTCATTTTGAAGTGTTGCAAATCGGTCCCTCGCGGATACATAGACTCTGTGGTAAAGTTAAACCACTGTAGATGCTTGTTAGGGTCCTCACTTGGCATCCCATAAAACGATTTCAACTTATGGAGGAATCCACTCCTCAATTCAATCTCTCCCGTCTTATCAGCTTCCAAGGGAGGATAAGTGATATTAGAAGGAGCAACTCCAGCTCCAGCAATATGACCATTCTGTGATCGGATTGAAGTCATTATCTCCTCTTCTTCTTCTAATTCGGCAAAGGCCTCAAATTCTGGATTTCCAAGATCACACGACGATGAAACTATGGAGGGGGAACTCGGCAAACTAGCAGAACCGGATGACAAAGATGGCAATCTGGATGGCGATGATGGTGATGACGGCAAGGTTGGTGATGGAACTGATGAACTGGTTGGTGACGATGGCGGTAATGGCACAAAACAAGCAATAGCGAGTTCTTGATCTAAACATTGCAATCGGCCTTGAAGATCTCTTGTCCAAATATTAGATTCGGACATGCATTATTCTGAAATTTGCAACATTTAAACAAGTTAGAACATCGTAAAGAAATAGAAAGCAAGAATATATATCATTACAAGCCACGGCATTGGCAATTACACAACATCTTTCAAACAATGACATACATAAGGCAATCGGCAAAGCATTAACACACTCGGCAAAAGAGAAGAAAAACTGGAACGTCCATGATCATGTAATCGCTAAGTCTAATTTCTTTTAAATTTGTTCTAACTCTTGAAGAACGTGGAGTAGAGGAGATAACGGTGCAATGGACTGATACAGCCCCCGGTAGTATCATGCTTTACCCGATATACCTCAAGAGTTTGAACCACACACTTTGTTTTATCTTTTGAAGAAAATAGGTCACATATGTCAAGTTATGTTCTGGCGTCTAAAGTGAGGTGATGCTTCGGCACAAGCTGTCGACTAGGTCGTGCGGATTTTACGTTTCAAAGGTCATTAAAATCACGGAGGGCGAACCCCCTACAGGAACCAGGCAGGACTCGTTGTTGGACACCACGGAGGGCGAACCCCCTATCGACTCACTCACCGAGAATGAACATCAGTCTGTGGGCCTTGAGATCTAGTTAGACAAACCTGAGAACCATATCTATGATAATAACTTCCCCATACTTTGTAAAACAAACAACGGATCCCAAGCGGTCTACAAGTGTTGATTAAAACCGCCCTCAACCTCATAGAAGTAATACTATTGCCGAAATGTCGCTTGTATGCGTGGGGGGAAGTATCCCGCGTTTCCCAATCTACATAAAAACGGATTCAACAAAGCACCATTCAAATGAAGGGTTTTGGTTATGATCAACAAAAGTGGCTTCACCTACATGTTACACTTTAGAAACTACAATAAACTCAAACATACACAACACTATCCACTTCCTAGAAATTAAACTAAGTGATTACCAACATACATCAACATACATCATGCAACTTCCAAAATTTAAACTCTACATGCCGAAGCATATTTCTACTTTACAAAATCCCAAAATAAAATTAAAAATTAAAACTTTACAACTATACAACAAAAATTTCCAGCAACATATATACACAACAATAACACAAATCAAGCTTTTATAATCCCCGGCAACGGCGCCAAAAATTGATGTGTGCCTAAGCTCACACAAATAATAAACCCTACAATCGTTAGTAGTATAGACATAAGTAGGGATCGTTCTAAGCCGAGGATTAAGGGTACCTGAAATATGAGAATGTTAACACAAATATTCACAAACACATATGCACATAATTGTCACACTTATATACATATATACATATTCACACACGAAATTATGGGAGATAAAAGGCTTGGCAGCAAAGCTGCCTCTAAATTCCTAGACATGAATTTAAGACATGAAATTAAATCCTAAAGCTACTATTTACAAGTGATCATCATCTCTCACACAAAACAGTTCACACAAAAGACTCTTTAACTAGTAGATTTGCATGTAAGAGGGTAAGAGACAAGTATTTAGGATGTTCAAGACTCAAATTAGTTTTGATCCCAACTAGAGCCTACGAGGTCATCTAATCGTTTGATTGCTAGAGTTCTTAAGATTAACTACGAGTATAATCCTAAGGTTATGCTAACCGATTTTACATGATTAACAATTAAGCATATGAATCACAAATCGAAGACATGCAAACAAGCAAGGTTGTCAATCATCTTATTTAACATGCAAGTTCTAAGGTTTTACTCTAGGCGAAAACACAAACCAAGACAACTACGAGTATGAATTATTCATGTTTTCTAGTTTGATGAAACCTAACACCTAGATTTACATGCAAACAACAAATGTTTAAGCACAACTAATGTTTCGGTTTTTAAGGCACACTCCTTAGATTACTAACCAAATTAAATCCTAAACATGCTTCTAATACCACTGCTCTTAATTATCCATACATACGAAATTCATGAATTAAAATTGCAAAACAACTACATAAACTTCAACAAAGTTGATTCATACAAAAGTTTAGCAAAAACCAAAAATTGAAACAAGTTCTTACAAGATAACCAAACATAAATAAATACAAAAGCCATAGGGGAATGGATCACACTTTAAGAACCTTGAAGACTCCTCAAATGTGACAAGGTGGTACTCGGCTGCTGCTTGGTAGATGCTCGGCAGGAACAAAAATTCGGCAGAAGACCAAGGTGAAGGTACGGCAGTTTTGGTGGTGGTGGTGATGGGCTTTGGCTATGTATTTAAGTGTTGGTGCTTGAGAAGACTTGGTAGAGCTTTAGGCTAGTATTTTATTCTTGAGATGAGATGCTTTTCAGAATGAAAGTGAGGCTATATATAAGGGAGAGGCTGCCGGCAACCCTAGTGTAGGAAGGGTTTCAGAAAACCCAATTGATTAAGGATTTGAAACCTTCCTTTTCAAAGTTTAATTAGGTTTTCTTTTTCTGATTTTTCTTCAAGGCTTGGGCTTCACATCTTCATGGACTTCTTGTATAGGCTTTGGACTCCATTTGAAAGGTCTTGATCCATCGAAAATGCCCCAAACCGGCAGTTCTTCATTTTGGCACAAATCTGCCTATTCCGGCAGCTTCTCCTAGTTTGACTAGGAGAACGTCTTTCTTTGTATTTTTCTTCAATGCCTTGGCTCGGTGTCATCCTCCTTCCTTCCTTAAGCTTGGACCATCTTCCCATATGCATTTGTACACCATATGGTCCATTGAAAACAGTAATTGTGAAAAGGAGGCAGTAGCTTCTTGGAATCGGCAGAAACAACCTTGTTGTAGTAACTCCGGCATATCTCTCTCCTCGGAGCTCCGATTGATGCGATTCCAAGTCTCAGATCAACTAGACACACAGAGAAACATCTATATAAAACAGTTTGATCAAATTCCTTGTGAAACGTCGGGAATGAATTTTTGAAGTTGGGACACAGTCCCAGAAAAATCCTGGAAGTCCCTGGATTGGTTTGCTCGGACTGCTGTTTTGCAGCCATCTGTTAGGTGACTTCCCGAACTCCGATTGATCTGAAATTATAACACAACATTCCTCAGTATATGAATAATACGCACACCAAATTTCATTAAATTCGGACAAGGATAGATCGCATTTTTACTCATCTCAAAATCACGAAAAAGACATATTTTGCACTATTTTTCAGATTTCTCAAACTTAGTAATTTTTCGGATTCTTAACCAATTTTTCCCAAACTCTACCAAATTAACACTAAACTATATTATGACTCTATCTTAGACAAATAAGGGTTAAAAAAAGTATAGATGAGGGCATAAGCATATAATATCGTCGCACATTGTGCTCCTATCAAAATGTAAGGATCTGAGATGATATTGCTCTAATTGCAAAATTTTCACAGATATTGCTTATTAAATATTTATATCCAAGGTAGTAAGTGATTAAAATAAAAATAATAATAAAAAAGGAAATCAAAAAAGGGAGTAGTGGGAAACTAGAACTGTGAGGCCCGGAAATATTGACAAGCTAAGTTGAGATCGTGTTAGAATTATTTTACGATCTCGGTAATTAAATGAGAGTCATCGGAACTATTTTTCAGGATTTTTCACAAGGGGAAATCCTTAATTTAAGAGTTTGATATTAAATTGCACGTCACGATGAGTTCGTGAGAATTTTCAATGAATTTTTCGGATACCCAATCTATTTTATATGATTTTCCAAAGTTGAATTATTAAAAATTATTAAAAAAATCAGAATTTCTATTTGAGTGATCTAAGCCGTCTAATCTCACCGTTAAAACATAGCCATTGGATTCTGGCTGGTGACACCTGTATATGTATAGTACGTGACAGAGGGGAAGAGTGGAGAACCATCGAGTCGTAGGGCGATGTGCTACCTCACTGACTCGGCTGAAGCACAGAGGAAGATCAAGCAAAACCTCTCCGTCCGGCCACCTCTTGACGCCGGGCTACCTCTGTCTGGACTACCTCGACGTCGCCGACCAGCTTGTAGCTTTGGTTCATCCTATCGTCACCAGAGTAGGAGGAATCGAAGGCTGAAAGTCTTACTGTTCTGGTTTCATCGACTAGCTTATAGCTGCTCCATGGCGTCTTCGGTTACAGTTTGGTTTCTTCCTGGTTGATGGAGTTTCTGGTTTCTGGTTTCTCTTGGCTTAGTTTCAATCTTCTTCGATTTCTTATATCACTTTTGCTACGATTAATTAACTACTTGTGAGTTTGAGATTACGTGATGGCATAAGTTTGGTAGATTTGGGATATTGGGTTTTTGGCGTAATAGTTTGAAGCTGAAGAACTAATGTTTGAGACTCATTGTAGAATCAATTGTTGCTATTGCTTATCTGGGTTATTGCCATGATTCAATTTCTAATCTTGAGTTGTTTATCTGGTGTTGTGAATTGGAAGAACTAGGCCTCCATTTGATAAAGAATGATTATTTGATATACAATAGGGCATCATTCCAGTATCTTGTGATTGGGTTTAGACTGATTTTTAAGTCTAATTGATTTTTGATGTTCTCATATGAGACTCGATTACAAATTTATTTTCATAACACCTTAATTCCTGATTAATCTCTCTTAATCTGGGTCAGGGTGTTACATAAATGCTCAAGAATTTGAGTATAATGAAATTGAATCTAGCGTAAGGGAAGCATCCGCGCCTAAATTCATATTTAATGAGATCTATAAGAAAGGATCTTTAATCTTGAACTCTCATAGATTCAAGATCTTAGAACTAACAGTTCCAGCAACCGGTGGAGAAACATATATCAGGTTAATCACCCAAAAGGAAGTGAGTGAAGCCTTCCAGAAAAAATACTCTTACATGCATATTGGTGTTGTTCAAGTATCAATAAAACTCTTACAAGATGACAAAATAAAAGATTTCAAGAAGAGTCTGTTAGGAACAGTTGAAGCCTCACTATACAACCAGGTTGCATACTTTAATGTTTTTCCAAACTTCACTACTCATCTGAGTGACGCAGCTCACTGTTTGAGATTGAGAATCAAATTAGATGGGATTACCATGAAGCAAGGCATGATGGAACTAGCTGTTGATTATAGAATTTATTACAAGCTATTGAGTTCTAACGAAACACCAAACACAAGATTCCTTAACAGCCCTGGAATCACCACATCTGTCCTCATAAATCCGAGAAACAATTCTCAGCAACAACATGTCACCAAATGGCATGAACATTCCTAAGGGAATGGAACTTAGCACCTCCTGAGAGATAAATACAGAGCTCGAATGCATCTATCTATGAAGATATGGGAGGGAAAATAAGTCTTCAATTTCACAGGCACTTGTTTGCTAATTATGAGCAAGCAAGCACTTCAGAAGCAGTTCCTGAAGAGTCTTTTGAAGAAGAAGATTCAAAAAGGCCTATGAGAATGCTTAAGATAGAAGGATTAAAAGAGCTTTATGCACAAGCAGAGGCTTGTGATTCCATAGAAGGATTAGAAGAAATTGTGAATAAATTTTTTTTTAATCCAAACTGAAAAAAATAAAAGAAAAATACTGCCGTATCAGGCTGCCACCGAAGAATCAGGTACAACGTCCATGGATGCAGAAACAGGTAATAACCAATCAGTGCCCCAAGAAGGGTATACTATCATCCAAAACATCACCAATAATCCCACTAAGATTATTAGGGCAGAAAAGATCAAACTTCCTAAAGGGCAAGCACCTACAGGAAAGAGTGGAGTGCGAAGCTCTCAGAAGTACATTCCTACATAACCAAAATGGGGACAAGTAGTCTCCGAAAGAGGTGTCTATCTAAACCTAGATAGTGTATGAGATAAAAGAAAATATAGATGACTGGATTGCAAGCTTGAAACTAACCCAAGCGTTAATTCTGTCCAAATACGCCTATGAAGATGCTCATACTTATTATGAGTCGACCTTAACAGGAATAGCCCAGAAATGGTACAGTTCCTTTAAGAGAAGCTCTAAATGGGCTGATTGGGCAACCAAGCTAGTTCAGACTAATAATCCATTGGATTTTGCTATTCTCATATATGCACAATTCTGTGGAGATATAACGGGACATAGTGAGCAGTCTAAAGAAAGAGCTAGAGCAAATATTCAAAAACTGAGCAGTTGCAATATGAGATACTTTGAGGAATATACCAATGAATTCCAGAATTATTTCTACACGATCGAAGATTTAGAAAATGATGATCTTGTAAGAACATGCTACAGAAAACTACCAGAACCCTGGAATAATGTCGTAGCACAGTCCCTTGAAGAAAACCCCCTCCAGTACTTTACTGTTGGAGGAATAGCAGAAAGAGTGAGAGATCCCTTAAGAAAGCAATGTACTGAAAATCAAAAATCTAGAACTGCCAAAAAATAACTCAGAAGAGTTGAGAACATGTGTCCAAAAATATTGGATACTCCGACACAATGGGGATGTCATATCCACACTGATCGGAAAAACAAAAGCAAGTTTAGAAACAAGAAATACAACCGTAACTTTACTCCTAAAAAGAAGTATAAGTTTAGGAAAAGTTTTAAACGAAACAAGGAAAAAACATCTCCTAGAAAGAGATTCTTTAAGAAAAAGCCACCAAGGCAAAATTCTTCGAGGGAAACAAAGCCCTGTAGATTCTGGCTTTGCAAGGCATAAGGACATTATGCGAATGAATGTCCTAAAAGAGAAAAAAGATCTTCGAAAGCTCTCATAGTAGAATATGATGAAGCTATAGAATATGCAAACCTAAAAGGTTTCGAAGTAGCCTATTCTGATGAAAAGAATGAGTCAATATATTCTCTTGAGTATTTATCAGAAAGTGATATAGAAAGCACTTCAGATGATTCTGAAGAAGAATATAATTATCGCCCTATATTCATGTTAATTTAAAATTAGAAACAAGAAAACATTGATAGTATCAATGAATCTGAGTTTCTACCAAATCCAGGAGTCTTCACCTATGACTATTGTAATTGCTACTATAGTAACACAATACCCATGTATTGTGAAGAAACAGGAGAAACATACCATAAAGAATGTTTCATAGCAGAACTAAGAAGAAAAACCAAAGAAAACGATGCCCATACCTTAGTAGATCAAGAATATGATATATTCAATGATCAAAACCAAAAGCAAGAACTAGAAAATAACCTCAAGAAAATGCAAGATTTTGAGGATGACCTCAAGAAAATAAAGTTAGTAACTTCATTAAGTCAAAACACAATAGAAACATCAAGAAATGATTCTCCTCAGGAGAATGAAAGGAAGATCAATCCTTTCATAGAAATCTCTGAAAAATACAATCCAACCAGTAAAATAGGTTCAGACGAGTATATACAGCAACAACATCACCGTTGGCCTGAAATTTCCCAAGTATAAAAAGTATCATCTACATGCATTTATAGATAATGGTTCAAGATACAATCTAGCTAAAAAATATGCTATTCCTGAAGAATATTGAGAAAAGTATGACAAAACTGTTATTAGAATTGGAATGGGAGATAACGAATTCCTAATGGATCATGTTGCTAAGAATATCAAAGTCTCCATAGAAATCTATGAATATACAATAGGTTCTACTGGGAATCTTGACTTATGGATGTTGTAAGCATTGCGAGTAAATGATTTACAGAACATTATCAGAAGTCGCCAGCAAAGCATGGTGATAATAAACCACCTTTTAAACCGATTTTGCAACCAGTATTGGCATTTCAAGAGTACAAAGAAATCATACCAAATTAAGCAACGAGTTCAGAAGACTTAGAAGCAGGGATAGAATCTCAAGATTCAGAAAACTCTGATGGTGAAGAAGAATTCATCAAATAGCACAATCTAAAAGTATACGCTAACAAGATAGAACAAAGGAAAGTTCCAAATCTTGTTGAAATAGAAAACCTACTGAAACCCATAATCAGTGAAGATCCCCAGCTATACTGGGAAAGAGACCCGGTATATTGTCAGCTAAAAATGCATGATACAAATGCAATATGTCATGTCAAAGTCATTCCTCATTATAAAGATGAGGATAGAAAAGAGATGGAATGGGATAGCTCAAGTGGTAAAAGAGCCTCAATACCTAGGAAGTAGGCTATTAGGTCCTGGGTTCGAGTCACGACATGGGGTAGGTGTGAAACCCTTAGATCATCTTTTCAAAAAAAAGAAAAAAAAAGTCAGATTCAATAATTGCTTGAAAATAGGCTAATTAGACCCTCAAATAGTCGTCATCACGCTCCAGCATTCTTAGTTAGAAACCATGCAGAGCAATTGAGAGGAAAAGCCAGAATGATAATAGATTACAGAGATGTCAATAAGAAAACAGTCCAAGATGGTTATCAAATTGCACAAGTAAGAGTCCTCATCAACAGACTGAAAGGAGCCAAAATCTTCTCAAAGTTTGATGCAAAGTCAGGTTTTTGGCAAGTTAGGATGCACCCTGATTCCATTGCCTTGACAGCCTTTGGAACTCTTCAAGGACACTACGAATGGCTAGAAATGCCATTTGGACTTAAACAAGCACCATCTATCTTTCAGCGAAAGGTGGATAATATTTTTAAGCCATATTCAGACTTTTGCATAGTTTACATTGATGACATTCTTGTCTTCTCTAAAACTATGAACGAGCATCTGAAACATCTTGAGCAAATTTACAAAATTATGGTCCAGAAAGGGATTATCCTTGGACAGAAGAAAATTCATCTCATAAAAGGAGAAATAGATTTTCTTGGCATACATGTCAAAGATTGAGAAATTCGCCTTCAGGAACATATTGTGAAGAAAATTAGCCAGTTCCCTGACAATATCCCAAATGTAAAATCTCTTCAGAGATTTTTGGGAGTTGTTAACTTTGCGAGAGATTTTATTCCTCAAGTGAGTGGCCTCACTGCTCTCCTCTCTCCAAAGACAAGCTCTAAAAAGAAATAGTCATTTACAACGGATGATAGTAACACCGTTAAGAAAATCAAAGAACTCACAAAGCATCTCCCTCCTTTGCAGTTACCTGAAGAAGGTGACTTAATCGTTTTGCAGACTGATGCAAATGATTATTACTGGGCATGAGTAGTTTTGGCGGTTACGCCAGATACGAATCAAGAAAATATTTGTAAATTTTTGTCAGGAAAGTTCAATCCTGCAGAATTGAATTACTCCATGGGAGATAAAGAAGTACTTGCTCTTATAAAATCTATTAAGGGTGCAGAAACCTTTTTAGGAAATAAGTTTCTGGTTAGAACTGATAACAAAAGAGTAAAAAACTTCAAAAACTATAAATTGACAGATGCAGCTGATAGAGGAAGAGTTCTTAGATGGCATATGTTTTTAGCCCAATATGAATATGATGTTGAAATGGTTGTAGGAGATAAGAATTATCTGCCTGACGCTCTAACAAGAGAAATGGTGAGTTTTGAAAGAGATGAAGGGCGAAATCCAAGAAGCAGAGGACCAGAAAAGGAACCTGAAGAAAGAAGAAGGCCAGACTTTGAAGAAAGACCAGTGACTGAAGCCAAGGAATCAAAAGCAAAAGAAAGAATTATGTGGGAGAGATACAAAAGCGGAGATAAAACTGTAGGACCTCTACATGATGGACCAGGATACCAATGCATAGTGTCATACTCCCCTGCAGAATCAAGCAAAGCCTCAAAGATGATTCAACCAGACCCAGTAAGTTGGGGAGATCATCAAAACAATAAAGCTTCTTCACAAGATGAAATGTAGTCTGCTAATTCAGAAGAAGAAAGACAACTCTTAAATGAGTTCTTACAGCACCCTAGATATACGGTTCCAAGTAACCGCTTCCAAAGAAAATCGGCAGGAAATCACCTCAAGCAGCAGATAGAAGGTCCAAATCTACATATGACAGGATAGCATCCTTCAAAAGCAAACAACCGGTGGTAACAGGAATTCAGAAAATCTTTAATCATCCAATGAGAGTTTATGAAAGGCCAGTGTTCAGAACAAGCAAGGTTTTACAGTTCAACTAAAAGGTTATTATGGATAATATCCTGACAGCCTCCGTGAAAAGAATGAGGCACTTGTACTTCAAGCCGTAGAAGTATTAGCTGAAGAATTCCATAATAGCAATCAGCAGGAAGACAAGCAAGCTACTGAGAAAAACTCAAGACAGCATATCTTGAGAGTCCTGAAAGTGCAAAAGTTCCTATAAGAGCTTTATCATAAGCTGAATGGTTCAGTTTTCATAATCTCTTAGGAGATTTTGAAAATAGGAAAGCACTCCAACCAACTTTATCAGTTATAGCAGGTCCATACTATGGAAGATATTTAGTCGATGTTCAAGCAGAGCATCTGCAGAAACATAAGCTTTGGTTGGTAGAAAATGGTTTTGTTCATAATCTTTGGACAAAAACCAATAAAGACTTAGAAGGTCTTCCAGAAATAATTTGTGAAGTAGTTAAAAATATTAGACCAGAATGATGTATTTTGAGATTGAAGTTTATCTCAACACCTCCAGAATGGACGACCGAAGAAGGAAGAGTAAGTTACATCTCTCCATATCATTATGTCAGATTAATTCAAGGTCGTACATACAAAAATGTTTCAGCACTAAGCAACGGCAAGCCAAACCAGAGTATCTCTTGGATGAAGGCGATGGCAATAACCAACATACAGAAGTTGGTTCAGAAAGATTAGTTTACCACTCTTCTTGCTAGTGGTGAAAAAGTAATGGTTACTAGCTGTAACTATCCCACTCCAGATAATTATGATTTTTTCAGAGCTCTAGAAAGAAGAGAAATAGATGGGACATTGGCCACCACCACATGGATAGAAAACTGGAAAAGGAGCAAAAGCACAAAATACATTATGACTCATATATGGAATCTGAGGAGGAAGAATAGGGAAGGTTCTGGAGCCTCTTTTTGTGATGAGGAATTGCACAACCTTATCAACAAAATGGAATACTGAGTGATTGCTGACGCATAGAGACAAGCATCTTTAGGTAAGTGGAGGCCAGCGCAAAAGTAGTTTTTAGTAAGATAAGAAATAAACGGGTGCCAACAAAAGCAGACAAATCTCCAAAAGAAGAAAAAGTTAAAATCTTATCGCCGATAAGATTCCCCTTGTCTAAAGTGTCTTAAGGAAATTAAATGGAAGTTTAAAGTCCGGCACCTATATAAGAAGTGGAAACCCTCAAGGAGAAGGCATTCGAAGAGGAAGCGAGGAGAGCACACACAGTATCAGAAAATCTTGAAAGAAGTGTTCTTGAGAGCTGTGAGTATTTGTAAAATAGAGTGAATAGTGTCTGAGTGAGTAGGGACTAGAGGAACTATATCCTGCTAAGTCATCCGGTGTGGATTGCTTTATTTCCAAGTAAGTTTGTGTTTGTATTATAACTATAAGTAGCTAAACAGCTTTTAACAGTTTACCCAAAAGTGAGGCTTTGGGTTATGTATATGTATGTATGTTTAAATAAATAAATTTCAGTTGGTGTTCCCCATTTCCGTCAAAATTTTAGTTTATTTCAAACTTTCTCAAACCCCAGGTGGCGGACTACCGCCTAAGAGTGGTCTTTGAGATTGCTTGTTTTGTTATTTTTCTCAAACCCCAAGTGGAAGACTACCTCCTAGGAGTGGTATTTGAGACAGAATTTTCTTTTAAGTTTTCTTCTTAAACTTAAGAAACCATATTTATTTATTCTGCTAGAACTTAAGTAACTGTCCAGGTTAAGACAACAGTGATTTCGCTTGATTAGTAGCCGTTTAGACAGGAGATCATTAGGTGAATTTGGCATGTTGAAGGCTAGCTCTTAGAATGGGTGGGTAATTGAGTTTTAGTGAGCGAATAAGTAGTAGGTAATTAAGTTTAAAAAAAAAAACAAATCAGATTTAGAGAAGAGGGGTATTTTGGGAAGTTTGTAGGGAAAGGAGTGTAGTTTACAATTTTAGGAGTGTAAGTTTCAATTTTCTTCATATTATGGGGTCGAGTCATTCAAGATTAAATAAAATATTTTTTTTATATAAGTGATTTATTGGATGCACTGAGTCCCCCGAGACAAGTGATTTAGTGCATGAGTAACATTATTGTTTGGGTTCACTTGTGTTGGTTTATCAGGTCTTATGTATATGGGTAAATCCTTCTATATATGGTACCCGATGTATGACCAATTGGACACTTTGGTACCCAACGTTTCAAAGAGGACAGTTTGGTACCTGAAGTTAAGTTTTATATGACACTATGGTACTTATGTTGACTTTTTTGTTTAATGTAAGGGTAAAATTGATATTTAGATATTATTTATAAACATAAAATTAAAAACCTGAGTGTTATGTATCTAACGCTATTGGTTATCATATTGATATTTATCTTTCTTTCTTTTTTTTTTGTCTTTTGGGAGAAAATAAATATGAACTAATTTTTTGTCAAAAGAAAAAAATATGAATTAAACTTTTGGCATCTATTGAAGGTAAAATAATTGAAATTTTGTTTAGAAAATGTAGAATTTGTGATTTGAACACTCACAATAATGCATTTGGTTGATTAGATATAGCTTCGCGAAGTAGTCTTGTGAGTGTTTACATCACCATACGATTGAATTTCTTAATTTATGTATTCAACATAACTCAAAAACAGTTAAAAAAAAATGCATGTTTTTAACACAAAAATTAAGAAAATACAAGTTTTTGGATTACTACTCAACCAATACGACTTTTATTTTACAAACTAGTGCTTCATAGTTTACTGTTTCATACTAATAATACTCATGCAGCTGATCGACATATATAGGCCAGGCAGCAAACGGCGGTTATCTAATTCTCAGTTCCATGAGCACCTGGTCCATACCCTCCGTGGCCGCCGCGTCCTCCATGTCCTCCGTGCCACTCTTGCCCTCCATGTCCTCCATTTCCATGGCCACCGTGTCCATGATCTTTGCCGTGGAAGTGGTCAGAACTTTCTGTACGTACTCAAAAATCAAAACATTATTCAAAAAAGAGAACAACATACAATAGCTACGCTGAACAAAGTGAATGAGTGAACCAACATCTGGTTTTCTAACAAGAAAATGCCTAATCTTTGAATAAGTTTGCTGTTAATTCTCATAAGATCAGTGGTCCGTGTAATGCATTCTAGTCACTGATGGAAATGTTGAGAATACCCTAATCAGAAAGGACGAGTATCACCATGATCTGAGACCTCAGAAGATATGAGGAGAACAGCAAACACAAGGGCAACCAGAAGAATAGTCTTTGAGAATGCCATTGATCTCTCTCTTAGTTTGCTCAAAACGAATCTGTATGAAGGCAGTGGTTTGTGAGTGAGTGCAGAATGCAGCATGGCTATCCTTATTTATAGAGCTGCGAGAGAGCTATTGGGTGGAGAATTGAAGAGAGATTGAGATAAGAGAGACAGATAATCTGTGAGACATGAGACCCACCTTTCTATTTTTATTTGCTTGGTGTTAACTATGGGGTTCTAACAAGATCGTGTAGCCTTAAAAATTTGATTTCAGTGACAATCAAAATGACGAAATTGCAAAGACAAGAACAGTGACAAGAGTGTGAAGAGGACAACATACAAATGACATATAATTTCTAGATATTTGCACACGAGAGTCATGACCAGTTACTAATCAAGTACATTGTGTGGCAAAATTGGTTGAAAATCGATATCAATCAAGAAGAGAACTATCGTTTGGTCTAATCATATAAGTCTCTTCTTTATAAATGAGAGGTCGTGAGTTTGACTCAGAATAAACTCGTTAAAATATATTATTTATGTATTTGGTCAAATATAAAAAATAAAATAAAAAATCACATACTACCATCTCTAGGATGATCGAGATTGCATGTGGAGTAGATTAGGGGAGCTTTGGCCGTTTTCTACTAGCTAGGTATCTATTAAGTAACAAATGCAGACATGCAGCCGCAGATCGAGTTTGAACAGAGCTTGGCTTTCACACGTTGCTAATTAGATAACCCTAAACCAACATACAATACGATCCAAGCATGTATACGTCCCTAGCTCGTGACGTCATATGTTTATGGACAAGTATACTAGATTGATTTGATCGGCCCCAATCGACCAATTAACCAGTCTGCTTTCAATTGGATTTGCTTTATTTTTCAATGTAATTAATTAAGTTTGCATTCTTTGAATCTCACCGACTCAGTCAGCTGACTGGGTTACGTAGCTAGCTAGCTAGCTCGGGTTACATATCTAAGAGCATTTCATCTCGCGTCATTTTCGAATACACAGTGAGTTGTTGGCCTGATTAATCGCTCGTATTCCGGCCACTTAGCTTAATTACGGCAACCACAAGACATGTTAATTATTGGTACCAACCTTTCTTAAGCGAAGGGTTCCACTGCGCGCAGAGCTTAATTATGTCTGTGTTCTGTTCTGTACGTAATTTGGGATTTAAGACTATTCTTACGTATCGAAAGTGTGTACGTGGTCTCAGTGGCGGAGGTAGACCCATAAATTTATGGTGGCACACTTTTACGTAGCCTATATTTAGTGGGTTATTTGAAATTCTTATGTGGGCACAGCTGTTATAATTGCCTACATTTAGTGAGTTATTTGAAATTCTTGTGTGGACCTGTGCCCACCCTCGTCATGAGTTCCCTCCGGCCCTGCGTGGTCTCCTCTAATAAATTAAAACAACACTTAGAGATCCTTAACCTTGATCTGCAAATGGCTTTCATGCACTTTGGTTGACTAGCTAGCTGTTGACAATGTTGGAGGTACAAGTCCTAGAAGGAGCCTAGAGGAGGGTTTCATGCACTTTGGTTGACTAGCTAGCTGTTGACAATGTTGGAGGTACAAGTCCTAGAAGGAGCCTAGAGGAGGGTCAATAGGCTCACAACTAACTTTTTCATTCGATCAGACAAATGCCTAAAAGAAGAATCGAATGAAGACTCATCTATCTCCTACTGTACGTCTTTGAGATGGTTGCCCAGGAGCGAGCAGATTTAGCTAGAGGATCTTGGCTTTCCAGCTTTCAGGCATGTTTCATAATTAATTCTCTTTAAAAAAAAAATATACATATTTGAGTTTGCTAATAGCTTTCTGTTTGGAGCTGCTACTCTTGATGAATGCCTCTCCTTCATGAACATGTTGAACACTTATGAATTGAAAGAGCCTGCTGGGATCAACAAGTAAACTTCCAAGAGATCGATCGTAGTACCCACGTTTTAGCAAAAATTAAACAAAATATTTTATATATATATAAGTGGTTTATTGGATGCACTGATCGATTCCCCCAAGACAAGTGATTTAGTGCATGAGTAACATTATTGTTTGGGTTCATTTGTGTTGGTTTATCAGGTCTTATGTATATATTTGGTACTATTGTATTGTGTCGTTTCACAATTAAAATTCTATGATTTTAACTACAATAAGTTGTTTAGTGGACGTACTGTATACTCTGAATCTGCATGTCATGAGTTCGATAGTTGATTTAGTGTTATGTCCTATATCATATATATTGGTTCTACCTTATAAGGTTTTGAGATACTGCGATCAATCTGAAATGAGTGCATTAAAAGAGAATAAAGTCTATACACAATTCAAATGTGACAAATTATATTCCGTGAGTTCAATTCACAACTTAGAGGGGATTGACACCACTTTTTCTAAAAACAATTTTGACAGCAGAATTTGTATTTTCCGGATAAATGTGGAGTTTCTAGTTTGGGCTTTCTGGAGTAGAGGCCCAGTTTGTTGGTCCAAATTATATAGGTCCGAGTTGATTGTATTCCAGATAATCAAAATCTTGGATCAAGATCCCCATCATTTTTCTTTTCTTTTCTTTTCCCACACTTTCGATTCTTTTCATCTCCCAAGGTTTAAACCCTAAATCGAATTTCAATTGATTTGGTATTGAATTGAATTGCAGAAGCTGATAGGTGTTGCTGATTGTGTGGATCAAGATCGGAGAGAGAAATCCAGGAATGGGGTTCTTCGTGACGAGCTTGATTTTCGTTGTGGTTGGGATCATTACGTCTCTCTGTACCAGAATTTGTTGCAACCGAGGACCCTCTACTAATTTGTACGTCTCTCTCAATCTCTCTGCAATTTTAAAATTTGATAAGCTTGATTTGATTGTGTCGTTGATGTCGTGGTTATATGTATCTATTTAAGACCATCAATCTTAGATTTGAAACACAGTCATAACTAGGTTGAGATTATTCGGTTATTACTTTGAATGTTATGCATTATCTCCTTGTTATTCCAGGTGGAAAGTGCTGACTGTGTTTTCTTATGCAGGTTCCATCTAACATTGGTTATTACAGCCACAGTCTGCTGTTGGATGATGTGAGTTCTTCTCTAAAATGTTTATCTTTTTCCTTTCATGTGATACAACAATGTTTAGGATGAACTAATTGGTTCTGAGAATCTTTTGGCTAGATATATGCTCTCTTCCATCTAAGCTGTGTTTCAGTCTAGAGAAAGGTTGTCATTCCAGAACCGACATTTATGCTTAATTAGTTTCTTATATTCTGAGATAAATTCTCAACAAACATATGCATGATTAGGGGAGAAAACAAATAATATTATAGAGCTCATTTATAGCGCTTTAACTCAACCAATCCACTTCCACCCCGCCCGACAGGCCGTTACAGGCATTGCCGACATGCAGCTAACTAACCCAGTACTAGTAATGAGATATGTGACCTCATGGATTTTTGTTTACGGTGTCATCCATTGAAAGCAGGAAGAAGAGAATCCTACTTTCAAATGACATCACCAAGTAACCCCCTTAGTTGGCCTGCATATGCGGACAGCTCATTTGTTGCGAGGCTGAAGAAGAGTGCATGATGAAATTTGTAGTGCCTAGTAGAGTCAACCTTCCTGATGTGGACTTAACTCGAATATAGAATTATATTGAATTGGTATTCCTGTTGTTTATGCATTCGTTTTCTTTGCTATTCAATCTGATATTACATGAGTCTTTACAATTGATCTTTCATATGCTTGCTCAATATGAAGTTTACCTGGTCAATTAATTGATTCCTTTTGGGCCTAGGTAAAAGTGATACCCCACTTGTTTAAGTGTGTGCCGAATTCCAGTCTCTCTGATGATCATACTTATTGTGCTTTTTTGCTTTGTCAGGTGGGCAATTGTATATATTGCACAAATGAAACCCCTCATAGTCCCCATTCTAAGTGAAGGAGAATGAAGTGCTTGGAGAAACATATATTCCTTCATTGGTTAGGTGCCATTTGAATTATGGATTTCCTCTTGAGAACAACAAATTTTACGTCCAATGGATTATTTTTAGGAATTGTATGTAATGTTGGAGTGTGGACTTTGAGTTTGCTTGGTATTGTCTACTTTACCTTCTATTAAGTGTTGTATAAAACGCTCATTCATTTTAGAAATCGCTGTCACTGAAAGAGTGCTAAATGTGATTTAATTGGAATAAGTGACAGATTAGAATACATATCTTTTAAAGTTTTGTGTACTGGATAAGATTTACCTCACACTCTAGCTGTTAAGGCACACATATTGTGTATCTTTGTTGATTTTTCTGTTTTGGTCTGAAATGAGCCTAAGTTGTTCATATGCCTCAACTTTCTTGTAATTTAGAAATGCCATTCTATCCTTGGAGAAAGCTGAGTTTTTGCAGAAGGAAGTCATAGGCCATAGCTACACCTAGAGCATAAGAAAAAATGTGATGCGCTTGTTGGTTGGCACCAGTATGACCATAGTTCTGATTTGGATGAGACTTTGGCCCAGTTTGGGATTGATTCCCAAGCTGCTTTTGGGGTCAAAAGTGATTCTGGGCCTAATTTTAAGTGTTTGGTAACAACAATAAAACTGATTTTAAAAGAATTGATTCTCTTAAAAGTGGATTTTAGAGAAGCAGGGTAAGAGATGCTTTTGCAGGAATCAGTTATATTTGTAACAAATTGTAATATTTGTTTTTTCTTAGATTGTGATATATTAATTTAATTAAATCATAATCAATCATTTACTATGGTGTTAAGAAATCTTATGTAATATTGTGGATTAACTTTATAATTACATACAAAAGAAACAATTATTTATTTTAATATCAATTTATAAAATGCCTATTTTTGTTATTATACCCATCTAAAACAATTTTTACTTATAACTCACCAAACATACGAAATTGCTTTTTGGTTCTCACAGCACTTTTAAAAACAGTTTACCAAACACCTCAGCTGATCTACTCATAGCAGATTCAAAAGCAATTCTGCTCACTGCAAATTCAAAAACAATTCTACTCACAGCACAGCAATCCCAAACTGGACCTTTGTTAAATTGACATTGCAAAGCATCTGAAGAATGAATAATTCCAATCACTGAACTACGGTGTTAAGTAGAGTATTATGTTTAATTGTTTATCATCAAGGCTGTTCATTTGGTCACCGGCAACCTTATAGCCATTATCCTTGAATTTAATACTCTCTTTCAACATTAAGCGACCACAAAAGTTTTAGCCACTTTGAACCAAGTAAACACAACTAGGATTCGGTGACATTGGTTCGGTGATCTATTTCCGAAACCAAAAGCTCTACTGTGATAACCAAACCAAAGGTTGCCGTGATCTATTTTCCGAAACCGATATAAATAATATGAAAACCATTCGCGGCAATAAACCTACACTTTGGTTTGGTCTGCTGAAGTTAAGTTACTATCCGTAAATACTTTTCGCTCTTGGCCAAAGAAAAGTAAAGTACTTTAGCAGTAAGCTACAAGTAACTATCAAGTTAAATTCAGCAAAGTAGCAAACACAACTTATGCTAATCCGGCAACCTACACATTCCTCCTGAGATTGGTCATCAGCTCTAGCACCAATTCCACTGCAACGACGACAAGAAAGAACATAAACATAGTTCCGTTCCCATAACCAGTAGTCAGTTTCTTTTATTGGTGAATTAGTCAAAGTTGTAATGCAGTAACAAACAGCTATAAAAGATGTAATACAGTAACAAACACCCTATAATCAAAGTCACGGCTTTCTATATTTTGCAGCTACACATAATTTGATCAAAGCTACACATAAAGTTGCACTGGCCGTTGCTACTGTTCAAGTAGCAGGTTACAGCATATATTTAGTCACTGAAACAGCAAACCAGTACATTCAAAGCCCCATTTATTGAATTTAATATGTAATTTCATAACACATCTACATTGCACGCAGTCTCCCTACATTGGTTTGTAATCAAGTAGGGTTATAGTCCAACAACAGAAAATCACATGGAAATTTTGTTAAAGAAAATAAATGATTAGCTTGATTATCACATTTAAATTGGAATGGTCAGCTTTATTATCAACAAAATAAAAAAGAAACACATCAAAGTTTAACCCATAGTCTACCACAAAAAAATGATCACTTGGTCATTGAAGCATACCTAAATTCGTAAATTGGCTAACTGCTGTGCTTGGCTTAGCTAATCTGTCAATTGAAGTTTCTCCGTTTCTGAAAAGCATATAACAGCAAACAGAACAAATCAAAGAGAAAATGCCTCACACTGAAGCTACAAAATTTCTTACCAGTCTCAACTCCTTATACAACCCAACAGCCTCTTCACTCGGCTATTTGAAAGCACAAAATTCTTCAGCCCTTAACCAATCACAACAGCAAACCAATTCAGCCATTTAGTTCCTCTGCCTTTTGTCTTGACTAGATTTCCATGGCACCAACTGCAGTCCATCTTCCGTCTTTCGAAAAGCCAATGTCTTCTGCCTTTTGTCACGTTTCTCAGACAATGGGGATCTCTTGCAGGTTTTAAGATGTTTCGAAATGCCACTGGTTCCATGACTAATAGAGTCAAACATATGGATGTACCACAATAGTTGCAGATGGCTTTGTCTTTCCTATCACTCACACCATCCTCCTCCTTCATCATTGTGTAATGTTGCCAAGCTAGACATCTTTTGGGTCTCTTATATTTGTTGGCTACATCTAATGTAGGGTTTGAGGATTGCTCTGAGTGATCTGGGTCCGGATTATTTGGTACAGAGCTTGAACCTTGCGAACTCGTACTGCCGGTTGATTCCATAACCTTTCAGAAAGCACATAGCAATGTATGTAGAAAATGACAATCACCCAGAACAGGAAAGTAAAAGAGAAGTAATACAAATAAGAAAAAGAAGGAGGAGAAGAAGAACTGACCTTGTTATCGAGCCTGTGAGGCTTTGAGGTGAAACTTACGAAGGGTGACACACAGTAACTCAAAGAGTGAAAACGATGAGAGTGCTGATGAGTGAAGAGAATGGAGGCTGAATGAGAGATATTCGTTAAGTTAGGTTATAGACGGGAATCACATATGTGCGAGCCTACCGTATGAGAACTATATCCCAATGAAAAATAGTTATATACAATTATTAAAATAATTAACTAAATACAAACATCTCGATTTGGTCGGCTGAACTAAACTGAAAATTGGAAGGCCAATTCGGTGCGATTTCCAGCACCAATGGCAAGTCCACCCCTAGCAGGACTACAAGAGTCAAAACGTGCGCATCCGACGATCGATCTATAAAGGCTATGACCTCACTTTACCGATTCTAATAAGTCTTGTTTATGCATTGAAAAAGAAAATGAGGAAAATCTTGAGCCACATCTCCTATTATTTATAGTAAACTGCTACTTGTTTAAAGAAAGTTAATTCCGTAATTTCCGTGGAGTGTCTTGACTTAATTAGACTAGATATGCAGTATCTTTAGTAGATAGGGAATTCCGATTATTCGGGATACTTGATGTAATGTCTATATAAAGGTCTCTTTATCAATCAATAAAATAACGCTTTACTTATCTATTGTTTCTCCTACAACACGTTATCAGTACGTGCATCTAGCTTTCGTCTAATAACCCTAAAAAAATATTCAGAAACCCTAGGGTTCCAATCTAAAGAAAAATCTAAAAACCCAAAATTCTCTTTTCTGCAGGCAACTACCTTTGTCGGCAAAAAAGGTCCCCATCAGAAATTATCTTATGCCGACAACCCTTTTGTCGGTAACGAAGGTGAAACAAAACTTCTGGCGACAATTTGTTAGTCGGAAAAGCAAGAAAGAGTGAGGACCCCAGTTCTGCCGACGACATCTTTGTCGGCATAGATTGAAATACGCTCAGGACACCCAGAATATTGCTCTGGGCACCCACGCCATCCTGTCGCGACGCCCAGGCTGATGGCTTCCTCCGGCCTCTGCTCGACGACGTCAGCCGTGCGGCTCCATATCCGACGACCCTCCTCGCCGATCCGACGACAGGGCAGATCGAAGAAGCCAAGATCGAGAGTGTGATCGGTGCCGCCCCTGCCTAGTCGTCGCAGCCTCTGCTTCCTCCGACGACCCAGGCCAGCGCCGCCCTCTAACTCGGCAGCGACCTAGGGTTGCCGTGATGCAGACCCGGCTCAAGCAAGCCCGACCCAGCAGCGTTTCACGACCCGGATTGAATATTCGATAAGTCTGCCCGACCCGACCCGTCTGCAAGGATTTTCGACCCGGATCATTTGATCCGACCCAGTCCAAATGGTCATTGTTTTTACCTCAGATTAAATTTTTTTACCTTACGGGTTAAAACAGTTACTGCAGTATTTTTTATTAGTTTCACTGCACTGTATATGGTGAATATGACTAACCATATGCTCTTCTTTTTCATGAAATTTATTGCACGACGCATCGCGATGAAATTGCGAGAATTTTTCGTTGCACACACATGGAAGAGCATCTCAAATTTGCACAAGGATCAGAACCGAGTCCTCAAGCGCAATTTATATTTCTACGCAGTTCATTTGGCGAACTAGCAAGTATGATTTAATAAAAGTTCCCGTTTTTCACAATTTCAATTATTTAAATTTGTATGTTGAAACTTGTGTGTTTTTCAAGACGATACAAAGGGGCCCCACCCACCCCAGCGTATCACAGTAGTTAAGGGGTAACTGTGATGTTACCGTTCAAAGTTGTGCTTGTGGCTGTGATGTCACTGTGAACCACAACTCTTCGTGACTATTTTATCACGATTCCGACAGAATATTGTCGATGCTTGTGACGATCTTAAGGGAGTCACAAAGGGAAAAACTCATGATGTGCGACGAAAATTGTCGCTGTAACATCGATATGTGACGGAAATTGTCACAACAGATACTGAATTGAGTTACCATAATCTTGGTCTCGACCTAAATTCAATATCTTCCCTCTTGTTCTTTTGAGAAAAAGAAAAATTCACCGCAAAATGTGCCCAGAAAAAGAGAAGGAGGCTACGCCTCGAAAACCCCATGTCATAAAAATAAAAAGAGAAAAGGGCCATTGAAAAAAAAGAAAATCATGTCCTTGATATGGTTCTACATCGGTTCAACAATTGCAAATAATGCAATCATATGGTCAATGTATACAAGAGATACACGGAAAAAGATGAGAGTATATCCTCATGATTACGGATTTCAAAAGCAAAAGATAATTTGCGATAAATATGAAGCATATGACTTCAATTTCATAGTCAAAGTGACTACAAATTCGTTAATTTTATGAAGGCATAAACCTCACATGTGTGACTGCTACTTAGTCGATACACTTTTTATGGTCAAGACATCGATGTAACCGTTGGCATTTAATCTTAATTCTCTCATATTGTTCAAGTAAATGAACGGACGAGAATTTTATGATGCATACATGGTTCGATCCCCTAAATCGCTATATGTGAATGCAATGTATTGCATTACACATTTACATGGCATGTTGATTTGAGTTCACCAATCTAATTGATGATGTTAACTCTAAAATCACAAAGATAAACGAGTCTATGCTCGTCAAGAAACGGATAGACATGCTTGCGTACATGCGCGGATGCATGCGCATTGCCCGGCCTCTGCTTCGGCACTCTTGCGCACACCAAAGCTTGCCTTGCCTAGCCTCGGTTTCGGCCTTGGCTTGGCTTGGCTTGTACACCGCTTGGCCAACAGCTCTGCCACAACCACATGTTGTCGCCGCCTCGGTCTCCAGACCTTGGCCTGCACAACGGCCCGCCTCTCCTCGCCCCAGCCTCAGCCTCGGGCGTTGGCCTGCACACGGCCCAGCCCTATCAGCCCATGCACACGCCCCGACACGCCTTGGCTTCGGCCTCGGCCTCGTCAGGTCCTCTCTTTATGCCTCGGTAAACCTTAGCTTCGGCCTCGGTAAACCTTAGCTTCGGCCTCGGCTAGCCATCGGCAACTCGCATGACTTCGACTCCAACATCAAGCCTCGTCCCCATAAGCATTTGCCTTTGCCTCGCCACGCCTTGGTTTCGGCCTTGGCCTGCCTTGGCACTTGCTCGGTCTTGGCCCGCCCGTGCACTACCTCGGCTTCGGCTTTGGGAAGCATTGCACCCGCTTATACATGACCCCGGCCTCTCTCTTGCCTTGCTTCGGCTTGACTTCCACTCTAGCTTGGCTTCAGCCTTGGATAGGTAGCTCATGGCTTCGGTCCTTGATACTTGGTTTTAGACATTTATGTCTATATAGTATCGATGTTGGCTCATTTGATTGTTTTTCGGCTTTATCTTTGAGCGTTAACGGATGTATTTACTACGCTTTTAAGCATGCCTATGTTTTATCTTATGATACTACACGCCATGTAACGCACTCTATAGGAATTGAATATATATTCTGATTTATATAACTTGGCATAAAACCTTGTCTCTACTCTCTTATGAATGTATCATAGAGACATTGAGTGTGTAGCTAATCTTCATGGATTTTATAAATCCATTGTGACTATGATGACTAGATCATCACACATAATCATAGAGCATTCCCATGCTCAAAAATTTCCATGTCTTATGACATTATGATTCAAAGTCACATATGCTATCCATGCATAAAGAAGCAATCGAACCTTGCTCACTATTTAAAGATATTCGTGCCGACGTTTATCACCTTGAAATTCATTGTGAAAATTGAATTAATTTCTTATGTATCGCTTCTAATCAATGAGCACAACTTATGAGTCAATATTGTGAATATATTTCACGTATATTATGATTCGGATTCTTTGAACCGGCCACTCATATAGACTCTAATGAACATCGTCCAAAATTTTGGCCATGTTTTGATGATCCATATATGAAAGTTACATGGACATCCTTTCTTTTGAGCAAAGAAGATATTGGGATTAAGGATGACATTGACGTCACCCAAGTCTTCCTCCAAGTCAATGGAAGCACTATTTATGCATTTAAAAGTGCATATGACCCCCCCCCTTATGATTCTTCATTAGCTATGCTCAATATTTGAAAGCTTAATCTTTAGCAAAGTTTCGGAGTAACGCCCTCCTACACTAAATATAATGATACATAAGATGATAGCCTTAATGCCCTATCATGGTTCAATTTTGAGACACAATGATACTTTGGTGATTTACATAATGGTTAAACTCAAGTCATAACACTTAGATGTTATGAAGCACCTTGACAATGATTGAAAAGTTGAAGAAAACCTAGAAATTCCGGATTTCCAACTCGCGGACTCATCATTAGATGGACCGGTTCACCTACTTTTATGCCGATTCTTGAGGTGAAATTTGTTCCACCGATTTCTAACACCCATGGCTACGTGCTCATAAAAATTCAGGGTCATTGAGCACCTCGAAGGTGGTGAACCGCTCGACACAAACGTTCACTGACCTCGGGAGACTGTTCCAGCCGGTTCGGTATGTTTCTGACTGGTTCTGGCCTCATGGCGTTGGAATTCTAACACATGTGTCTACCTACTGTTAAAATTTGGTGGCATTTGGTGTCCCAAAACGTAGTAAAACGTTTCAGGAAGCATACATACATGTTACATTTTGTAACGGAATGCATCTTGTTAACGTATAAGTGTTAACGATCAATACCCTTAACCGTCCACATACTTTATGTGTCATATTGCGCCACCACAAGTGCTTAATGATGGGTATTTGTCTTTGAATAAGACATAAGCTTCCACCTATAGTCCGCTACACGAAAACCTTAACAGGAGATCTCGTTTATGTCACTTTTTGATGAGCCAGTCTCCTCGTCGTTAGGGGGAGAGAAGAACAAGTTTGTTCAAGTAGAACGACTTGGCATTGCCGTGGTTTGTCCCCACTGTGCCTCATCATGTTCCCCAAAGTCCCATAAATCAAAGTGACGAGACTTGATATACATGCTGCAAAGAGTAAACTATTGGTCTTTCAAGGAAAAGACCGGAATAGTCCTCTTGTATCAAACATGCTTGTAAGGATTGATGTCCGGATAAATGGACACATTGTCACCCATAGATGGTGACATGGTGACTCCACAATAGTGGTAGATGGTGTCACTAGGCCGTGACTCTCACAAGAAGTGTAGAGAGGGCACTTAGTTCGATATACACTCGCCGAATGCGAATATGGCACAACTTGATCCTTGGATTAATGACAACTCATTCATCTAATGGATTTTATGGATTATGATCATGAGTACAAATACGAAAAATCAATCCATATGGAGATCTCTACAAATACGAATTACACTAGTGTACATAAGTACGTGGTCTATGAGTTAGATATCGAACACTCACTTCGTTGAAGCAAATACCAACGTTGTAAATTGGCCTACACGGAAAGATATGCGATCCAGTTTAAACAAAGAAATAGGTCATTGGTCAGGTGATGCCAACACCGCAAGTGTAAACCCTATCGATAATCTTTGATGGAAAGCGTAGTGAGAAAAAGAGCCTAGACTCACCATGTGGCGCAAGATCTCTCACAAACGCCCTGGAATCGACTACGATGACATATGCTCTCGTAATGGAGTCATATTACACTCCACTACCTTGTCAGTTAGGTAGTTCTGAAAAACTGAATATGCAGCTTAAATCATCTCTATTGGGACTAAGTAAAGAGATGTGCATAAACATCCTGAACGGATTAGTTTTCACCCAAGTCAAGTAAGCAAAAACCAGGATTCAGTGACTACTTGATTGGAGATGGGATGTAAAGAATCATGCTTATTTGCGTGTAAACTTTGGATGAATTGTGATTGAAGTATCACTAATCCGACGTTAAGAATGAAAAGATCTTGGGAATAGTTGGTCTCGAGAGTGAGAACGTTAGTAATGAACTTACTCATCAATCAGCTTATGGCTATCTCAAGGATGTTAAACCAAAGTCTATATGTATCCCATGATTAGTCGATATCTTAAGAAGACTTGTTACGTCCATATGAGGAGAAGTCTTGGGAGATGAAACTCTCCATCTAAGTACCATGTGCGCAATCATGTACTTGTCATAATATGCTCGACTCGACATCTCATTCGCTATAAACTTATAAAGCCAAAGTAATGGCTAGATGTGCCCACGCAATATCATGGTATATAGCGATACTTCCTTTCAAGTACGAAAGATTTAGGCTCATTCAATCTCATCATGAAAGACACATCAATAAGCAATTCTGGAATCTACCTGGTTCTGTATGTCGACTTCTCCTAAACCTACAGAACAGCCCACTAGTTAGAAAATAGTGAAATTGGTACCATTAGAAAGGTCTATGTATCTAGTTTCCAAGAAGACCAACCATTTGACCATAGCTATCATATTGAGTGAGTTATTGCCATTTTAGCAAAGTAGGACGAATTTGTTCGGTAATTTGTAGATCAGTCATCTTCGACAGTGGTTTGTGATCAGCTCTGAATAAAACATGTTGTGTACTTTATATCACTAGAAAGATGTGGGTGTCTAGTTTCTAGAAATGTTTACGGTTCATTCATACCTACTGTATCGAATGAGTTATGACTATTTACGCCAGCCTGCCGAACAGACAACCAAAGTTGCCCGTTTGTGTACGAACATAAGGGAATCAGTCACACATCGAAGAGTAAGACCAGACCTCACGCTCGACCGCCTATATAAGGGCCTCAACTACCCTCATTAATAGGTAACCAAACTCTCTAACTACTTATTGTTCCCGCTTAAGTTATCCATTTGTCCCAACGGTACTAACGTAGGCATCGGAGAAGAGAATACGGGTCCTCCCGGTATTCCCCTTAGTTAGCAGGGTGTACAGGAGGGAATCACACTAAGATCCACCAGTTTCTATCGGGCCTACAGGTTTGAACGGAAACAATTGGCGCCATCTGTGGGAAGAGAAAAAAGTCACGTCGCATTACCAGCTGGTAGAAGAGCGGGTTCAAAAAAAAATGGCAGAAAGTTCAGAAGCGGGGCGGGAAAGAAATGTAGAAGAGGATCAGCGGATCATACCAGAGCAAGTGCTCATCGCTACCCCGGTCGCGGTACTAGGGCAGCACCCCGGCCAGCGACAGCGACCAGGACACCGCATATAGCCCTGATCGGCACGATATGGCAGGGCAGGTAGAAGTGATGAGAGAAGAAGTCGATCGCCTGCGTGCGGAGAGCGACCGGGATAGAGCAGACTCTAATGCCCGATATCAGGAAATGGAGACAGTGAATGCCGCCCTGGTGGCTGCCCTAGAAAGAGGACAGCAGCGCAACGCCGCTTTGGTAAGGGCGCATATATCCACACCAAGCCGGCCCCAGCGCCCGGAGGCGGGACAGTCATCGGGAGAAGTTCTTTCCGACCCCAAGGAGGTGGAGTCCCCGGGCGGCGTGGCACTACCAAGGAGCACACCGGCACCCCGGCAACTACACGCTTCATTCGAGGATGAAGCCATGACCCCGACCGCGCGGGGACTACAAGTACTGACCGACTCCGTGTCAGATCTAAAGGCCCAAATGGAGGCCAACGAGAGAAGGGTAGCGCTACCGCTGGAAGGCGCGCGATTCAGCGAACGTACTGGCCCCTTTTCGCACCGGGTTCTGGAATCCGGGAGATCCGGTAACCAAAAGTCCCTAAAGCTGACGTACTCAGGAGCCGGCTGCCCATACTAACACTTGGATAGCTTCCGGTCCCAAACATGCGCCAAGGGCTACTCCAATGTTGTGTGCTGCAACATCTTCCAGGAAACCTTGTCCGGAGAGGTGCTCAGCTAGTTCTACGAGCTCCCGGCAAACTCCATTGAGGCATTTAAGCGGTTGGCCGATCGGTTTGTCGGCCACTTCATCCTGCGGGTCGAAGGAGCCCGAACATCGACGGTTCTCTTCAATTGCAGGCAGGCAGAAGACGAGGAGCTAAGGATGTTCGTTAACCGCTGGCAAACGGCGAAGGCCGGGGTTAGGAACCTAGACAAGGGCATCGCCTAGATGGCATTCAAACAGGGTCTCCGGCCAGGGAAATTTTCCTATGCCGTACGGGTAGAGCTCCCGCAGGGGTACGATGAGCAGATGGCGATGGCCATCAGGCACGCTCAGGTGGACCACGAAACATATAGGCATCACCTGCATAAGAGGAAGCAGGAGGAGTTCCTTCCAGCCCGCCGAGAAAACAGGGTCAGCCAGCGTGGCGAGGACCGAGGCACCCAACCAAACAAACTGAATATAAATTGGGGGAACCAACCGCAGCAGAAACACTTCCCTGACAAGCCCCAGGGCGAGCAAAGGCCCGCGCATTACCTACAAGAACCCCCCCTGGCGATCATGTCAGCGGAACGTCAAGAAGTCTTTACCACTCTAACCTCTTCGTACGAGGACATCCTGCACGAGAACGGGAACATCATTCCCCCACCGCTAAAGAGGAAGCACCCAAAAGGAAACCTCACCCCGGCGTGAATAGGCAAATACTGCTCCTACCACGATGAAGCTACCCATAGGACAAACAATTGCATCGCCCTCAAGACAGCGGTAGAGGGATTAGTTAGCAGCGGTCAGCTGCATTGGTACCTAGGAGAAAGGCGGACAGATCCCGCCCGGGACCAGGACTAGGGCTGGTAAGCACGCCCGGACCCGGTGATGGGTCAAGCGGCACAAGAAATTTTGAGCCCGAGCCTAAGTGCTAATTTTTCCAACACAATTAGCTTGGCATACCAACGGTTTAGCCGATGTAACATTACAAGATATATATGCCAACTATTTTGAACGAAATACAAGGCAAACCACCGGTACTATAAAAAGTCCAAAGGCAGGCAACACAAAAAAAAATCCATTCCAGCAATTTACAAAAAAAACAACAACAAAATCCTAAGGAGCCGTGGCCTCCTCAAAACCGGGCCCAGCCTGTCCACCGGTTTCCTCAGGTAGAACCGTCGCATCCTCCCCAACGGGCTCAGATGGCTGAAGTCCGTCTCCCTCTTCAGGCTGCTCCTCCTCTCACGGCTGCCCATCAGCATCATCATCGGTCTGCGCCTTCGGCATTTGCGAGGTATTCAGGTACCCCTTCTCTTCCCACTCCACGTAGGCATCAGCGATACCCGCCTCCCTAGCCTTCTCCAGAAGGGCAAGAAACTGATCACTATCGTGATATTTCTCGATAACCCGCTAGAAAATCTCTGGGTCCTCTTCTCCAGCCGCACGCAGAGCGGCAGCTTCCAACTGGAGCTCATCCACCTTGGCCTCCAGCTCGGCCCTCTCCTCCTCAGCCCGCTCCTTCTCCTCCTCGAGGCTCCGAACTTGGCCCTCTAGCTTGGCCACCTGCCTCCTGGCCCTCTCCTCCAGTCTGACCTTCTCCCGCTCAAGCTTGGACTTCTCAGCCTCCAAGCGCTCCCGGGCTCCGGTCAGAACGACCACCTGCTTCTTCAGTTCCGGCAGCTCCTCACTCAGGTCCGGCTGGTACAGATTGTACAACAGCTGCAGAATGACACGCCACCGATTAAAAATAAAAAAAAAATAAAAAAAGCTGCAGAAGTTTTTCGACCGGTACCGTAGCACCAAACTATTCTTACCCGGAGGACCAACTCCTTGCTCTACTGACGATTCTCCCCCGACAGGACTCCAGCGGCCCCAGGCCTATCCATACCAAGGCCGGTCACGTCCTCCACCAGGTTCCGGCAGAACTTGAAGCCGCAGCGGCTCTATCCCTAGCAGGACTCGTTCCACCACTGGTCAACTTAAGCCGTTTTGCCAAGTTCTCACCAGACGACCGGCCGGTCAGCATCACCAACGCGGAAGGCGGACGTCCATGATCCTCCGCCTCTTCTCACCCAGGTCGACCGGTGAAGAAGATTGTGCGCCAGGCAAGGTGACCCTGGTGACAAGTGGGACCAATCCCGGTCGATATGGAATCCTATCCGTTCCACCAGGAACCTTTGGTGGCCCTCCAATAGTTTTCCCCTTCCCGGGTCCCGCGACATGAGTCTTCACACGCCTTAAGACGTAGTCATCATCCGCAACATCCACGGCCATCGGTTCGGCGTGGATGGTAAGCCGGCTAGTCTCCCGATCCACCGTGGTTCACGAAACGACCTCCCCCTTCTCCTTCAACCTCAAGACAAGATCCTCACCATCCATGGATAATGTGTTACCGGGCTTGACGACCGTCCGAGAAGATGCACCTACAGAACACCAAACAAAGAGTTAGTATAAACTCAGTCAGCGGGAACATCACTACTAAAATCCCACTACGCACCGGGATCCCGCCCGAGACCGCAGTACTCTAACACTTCCAGCCGTATGAAGTTGTAGGAGCTTCGCTCAAGCCCAGACCAGCACCCGAATTTCGTGGCAATCCTATCCCGCTCCAACTCAGACAGTACGTATGATTGGTCGCCAAGGGGCTGGAAAGTACCAGGAACCTGATACGTCCTCCTCCTCTTCTGCCACCTGCCATCACCACCTTCTTCCTCAAGCTATTGTCTAGCCAGGAAGGCAGGTGGGTGATAATAGGCTTAAAGTGTCGGGCGCTAAAGGTGATGCAACCCCGACACCCTTTCTTTTTCGAGAAGGACAGTCTGTACAATGCCCGGAACTCTCTCACCGTTGGCATGCTCATCTCAGACAGCTCGTACAGACAACCAAGGTTCAGCAGCTGCCTCCACTGGTTTCCGGGAAGCTGCGCAGGAGACACGTGCAGAGCGCTGAGCATGTACTGCACAAAGTCTGGCAGCAGAAGGGAGAACCCATGACGGAACTGGTCTCCATGAACAGCAACCCAACCCTTCTCCGGGTTACAAGCCGATTCTCTGGGATTCAGCGGCCATAATTTCACCTCAACCGGGATACTCCACGTCTCCCGGAAAGCGGCAACCTCTGCAGGGCTCATGGTAGTCTCCGGTTCATCACACACCACAGCCCCTTCCCCATCCCCGATCGTGTAACTTGCGGGCGAGGTACCAGGAAAAGGTACCCCGTGGGGGATGTTCTCATGCCCCAGAGACCCGGACGGCGAGACCTCATCCCGGGAGCGGGCAACGGCTTCTGACTCAGAGGAAACCGAAGCAAGCCAATCTTCCAACCTTTCCTCATCGTCCACCACAGGTCGTCTGCCGGCCGATTTAGAAGTCCCATCAGAGCTCCCAGAAGCCATGTAACCTAGGGGGAGGAAAACAAAACCCCACCGCTGGTCAGCGACAAGCTAAAACAGTGCCCTCTGGGGCTGCTCCCCAAATCTGCCGCAGATTCCCCGCTCCAAACAACTCACCCGTTGCGACAGGGACCCCACCCCCCCCCCCCCCCCCCCCCCCCCCCCCCAAGACAAGACTCCCGCAAAACAAGAACCGACAAAGGGATAAAACGGAAACAAAGGAGGCGGAACTTACTGATTACTATGCACAATCGAGGAAAGTCAGTCCTGAGAAAACACCGAGCAATCGTAGGTAAGAGCAAGAACGCATGAAGCACGGATAGCGCGAGGGTACCTTCACAGAACTTTCTCCGGATTCCTCTCCAACGTTTTCTTCTTCTCTCTAAGACAAGAGCAAAAAGAGTAAACAATGAAGACATAGAAGGCCTTTTTATAGACAGGTCTGATGCCCTAGGCACCCCTGTAATCCCCCCAAAATACTCAATCGGGGCAAGTCCAACGCTTGTGAATCCGGGCCCTCCATCTCAGACCGCTCCCTACTGACACGTGTCCCAGCATCGATAAAATCCCCATGCCATCATAACTTATGGGACTGATGGGCTTTCTCCTTCAATGCATGTCAGCCACTTGCCCCGCCTACAAGCGGCAGTTAAGGGAGATAGGGGTGAGAACCGAGGCGTCCAGCCCCCCACCACTTCCCCAAGCGCCAACCTCAATTCAAGGAAAGCCACCCCATCGGGACATCACCGGTGCACAGGCATTCCATCGGTTATGTGGCATTCCACCGGTTCACAAGCATTCCATCGGTTATGGGACATTACCGGTTCACAAGCATTCCATCGGTTATGAAGCATTCCACCGGTTCACAGGCATTCCATCGGTTGTGAAGCATTCCACCGGTTCACAGGCATTCCATCGGCTCAAAGGCATCACATCGATTTAGTCACTTTCCTTCGCGCCTACGGGCACGGACAAGCCAGTAACAACTCAAGGCTTCAAACACATGGGCTTTATAAACCCAGAAGATTTTACCTCTAACACAGGTAAATTCTTCCAGCATGCTAGAAACCCTACATCACACCAAGCTGTGAAAAATATGGGGTACAAATGGCCGGGCCACCCCACCGGGCAGATTGTTTCTCTAACACATAACAAATCTCCCCGCAGGCTAGAAACCCTGCACACAGCCTCACGCCTATAACGTTCCGGCTGAGAAGAACTAGCAGATGTTGACCGGTGCTTAAACACGGCCGCAACATCCCACCGGTGGACCTATTGGCTCGCACCCAAAAGGTCTCCCCACAGGCTCACAACCCTGCACAATACCCCACGCTTATTCCAACACAAGCTGGGACGAATCAGCGGGTGTGGATTGGGGCTATAACATGGCCTAAACACCCCACCGGGGTATTCCCCTGCCTGTGCCACAGTTGGTAGCAATTTTCACTGGGGGACTCATTCCTACATGGCAGTCCACCGGTCGAGTCCTTGCGAAGCATGGCATGGCGGATTTCAACGCCACATTATCATCCCATGCACTCATCCGGGTTCACCCCGTTCCATACGCATGGCATGGCGGATTTCAACACCACATTATCATCCCATGCACTCGTCCGGGTTCACCCCGTTCCATACGCATGGCATGGCGGATTTCAACGCCACATTTTCATCCCATGCACTCGTTCGGGTTCACCCCGTTCCATACGCATGGCATGGCGGATTTCAACGCCACATTATCATCCCATGCACTCGTCCAGGTTCACCCAGTTCCATACGCATGGCATCATCCCATGCACTCGTCCGGTTTCACCCCGTTCCATATGCATGGCATGGCATGGCGAAACTTAAGCACAACACCACCATCATTACAACACAAACTCATAACTGTCGCACGTCATCATGAACAGGTACTCGCATCACCACGCACCATCATAACAGCCTTTCTGCTCGAACGCCCGGCCAAGCCCAATCTTCAACACGGACTTGGGGGACTGGGCACCGTTGGGTCGATAACCCTGCGGGTCTGGAGGCCGGCAGAGCAAGACATATTAAGTCCCCATTCAAGATTGCATTTGACCGGGAACTTGGGGGACTTGTTGACAGTAGCCACAGAGGGACTACCCAGGCCCACAAACCCGCAGCCAGTACGCCCGGGCCTTAACTGGGGCCCGGAGCAGGATCGCTAGCACCAGAACCCGAGGCCCAGCAGTCTACCTTATGGCCATGGGCCAGGGGCTCAGGAGCCGGAGACGCCAGCCTGCCGAACAGACCACCAAAGCTGCCCCTTTGTGTACGAACAGAAGGGAATCAGTCCCACATCGAAGAGTAAGACCAGACCTCACGCTCGACCGCCTATATAAGGGCCTCAACTACCCTCATTAATAGGTAACCCAACTCTCCAACTACTTATTGTTCCCGCTTAAGTTATCTATTTGTCCCAACAGTACTAACTTAGGCATCAGAGAGGAGAAGACTGATCAGCCCGGTATTCCCCTTAGTTAGCAGGGTTTGCAGGAGGGAATCACACCAAGATCCACCAGTTTCTATCGGGCCTACGGGTTTGAACGGAAATAACCTCACATGTAATCTTCAATTGTAGTTGGTGCGTTGTACTCTTTTCCCTTCGACCAAGCTTTTATTTTACCCAAGTGGTTTTTGTTTTACTTGGCAAGGTTTTAGCGAGGCAACATGTTATGCACCGTGTCACATTAGGTACGCGACACAAGGGGGAGTGTTTAAGGAAGGTTAATTCCGTAACTTCCGTGGTGTGTCTTGACCTAATTAGACTAGATATGTAGTATCTTTAGAGCAACTTTAGAAATGCTAGCCATTTTTTAGTCAAATTTTAGCCAAAATAGCTAAAATATCATTTTGGCTAGCCAGTTTAAAAATATATTTGTATCAGTTCTCTCTATTTTAACTATTTTGAACTTACATATTAATTAAATTTTAAAAAAAATTACCTTAAATGCAGTTATATATTACATAGAATCATCTAAAAGGAATGTATTAAATTATAGAGAGCCTCATCTCGCTCTCTATATTTAGGAGCGAGATAGCTAAGAGTTAAAATAGCTAGCTACTTAGGAGTCTGCTGGAGCTCCTAATTTTGATATAAAAAAAACTAAACAGACTCTCTAAAATAGCTAAAAAGTCAAAATAGAGAGTCTGCTAAAGATGCTCTTAGTAGATAGGAAATCCGTGATTATTCGGGATACTTGATGTAATACCTATATAAAGGCCTCTTTATCAATCAATACTTGATGTAATAACTATATAAAGACCTCTTTATCAATCAATAAAATAACGATTTGCTTATCTATTGTTGCTCCTACGACACTACTTTATATATCCTTAATTCTATTCGATCACTACTTTCACAAATATTTGATTTAGGCATCAGAAAAACTTAGATCTACAACTTGGTCTTCTCTTTGACCTCTCGTGTATTTATCTTAACTTGGAACGGTTTTTTTTATTTATTTATTGATTCTTAACTTGGAACGGTTTTTTTTATTTATTTATTGATTCTTAACTTGGAACGGTTGATCCATGGTGGAGTGTCGGAGTCTCTGCTTCCTGACTAAAACCCAAGAAGAAGAGGCGAGATGCATGTTATTCAATTTTTTTATATTTAGGATTTAATCCGGTGAAATTGTTCATATTTAACCCAATGCGACCTACTACCTTTCAATAATTATATGACACGTCGTATAGTAAATTTATTAACGAGAATACGCAAGTATAGCATCATACATGAAAATTAGAGAAAATAGTATTTAAACTTAAATAAGTTAAATGAAAAATTAAATATATATTTATCATAGCAAAGTTTTTCTTAGCAATCTTACATCAAAATAAACGTAAAAAATGCGTAAACATAACACACCAAAACTAGAAATACATCAAAGTAACTCTTGTTAGGCTCTTAGAAGTTAGAACTACTTGAACAATTTCTCTCTTGATTAATAGTTTATCACCATATTTCGTTGAGATTGCGTGCACCGAAAGAATCGCTATTTCCACCTTTTGGAGGAGGACGCGTCGGGGCTGACGGGCAAGGAACTTTCTCTGGTGGAGGCAGTCTGGATCATTTATCTTTTGGGGTTGTTGAAGATGTGGACTTGTTGTTTGAAGATGTGGACTTGTTGGCATCCGTGGCTGATCCATACTCATATGAATAGTGTGAAGAACTCATCTTTTGGAGAACAAATACTGATTAAACTGAAACTCTTGTTGAATTGATGAGAAGAACAACACCAAGGGCCTCTATATATAGCGCATGTTTTTCCTTTTCCAAAATACAAGAGGAATTTTAGTAGAATCAGGAGTAATCTTTTCAAAACATAAAATTTCCTTAATCCAACAAGGAAAAGGGAATTTTCCTAGTAAGCTGTACTTATTACTAAGTTACCATGGTAAATTTAATTAAAAATATTTAGAGAAATAGGCAACAGAAAAGGAGGACCAGTTAAATTATATTTGGTTTCCTAAAACCCTAAAAACCCAATTCCCATCTGCCACAGTGAGCTCCAATACAGATGGCTACTTGGGCGAACCCAAACGACCTCATCTCGTCCACGGCATTTCACCACCACCACAACTCACTCACTTCCCTGAGAACCAGGACGACGGCACTGAAACGACACCGTGTTAGCTGCTCCTTCGCGCCCATGGAATCGGCCAAGATTAAGGTCGTTGGGGTCGGCGGCGGTGGCAACAATGCCGTTAATCGCATGATTGGCAGCGGTTTACATGTTAGTAGCTTTTTACTTTTACTGGGTCTCTTTGTTTTTGAAGGCTCAGGTGAAAATGCGGATAAATAGTTGAGTTTTACTATACATTTTGTACATTGTTTGTGATGTTGTTTACTGTGCAAACCCACTTGAATTAGGGTAATGGATTGGCTTAGAAGTTTGTGTTAGCTTAATTGAGTAACCCAGTTAAGTATGGCATGGTAGTTTGGAGTTAAATGAGAATTTTCTGAAAGAAGTATGAAGGATGTTTTCACTATTAACTGATATCTGATGGTATGCTGATTGTTCTGACACTAGGGTGTTGATTTCTATGCGATAAACACGGATGCTCAAGCACTGTTACAGTCGGCTGCAGAGAACCCGCTTCAGATTGGAGAGCTTTTGACTCGTGGACTAGGTCAAGCATTCTCCTTTTGATATAGGGAATCTATACTTTGTGGGGGTGTATACATTTATATCAATTCATGATGTATGTATGCACATACTATAGCAATGTAGTACCCTTGTGTTATAATTACAGCTATACATGATCACCGCTCTGTAATTGTATAACTTTGTGAGGTTTTGTGATTTTAAACATTTGATAGAAATGCAGGTACTGGTGGGAATCCACTTCTTGGGGAACAAGCTGCTGAGGAATCAAAAGAGGCCATTGCGGGTGCTCTTAAGGGCTCGGATCTCGTGTTTATAACAGCTGGTATGGGTGGAGGCACAGGGTCTGGTGCTGCCCCTGTTGTTGCACAAATATCTAGAGAGGCAGGCTATTTGACAGTTGGCGTGGTAACTTATCCTTTCAGCTTTGAAGGGCGTAAAAGATCAGTGCAGGCAGGTGTCAGTTTGGTCCTTTTATTCTCGTTCGTTATAGATACATTTGACAACTACCCAAGTGCATACAAATGACCGAAAGATGCTTGCACAGTTGAATCATGTTGTTATTAAATCGTGTAGCATGCAAATCTTGATTAGCCTACTCTTATGGGTTTTACATGTCCTACTCTGTATTGATACTGTATTTACAATTCCCCATTTTGCTTCTTCCAGGCATTAGAGGCTATTGAAAAGTTGCAGAAAAATGTTGACACTCTGATAGTCATACCCAATGACCGCCTGCTTGATATTGCTGATGAGCAGACACCCCTTCAGGATGCTTTCCTTCTTGCTGATGATGTTCTGCGTCAAGGAGTTCAAGGAATTTCTGACATAATCACGGTGAGTACTAGCGTGAAATGCTGAAACATATTAGAAGTTCAAATGCATTCACCATTATATTGATTAAGCACCATGTTGTTCTGCCATTAGCTCTATAAAAATTGGTGAATACATTATACTTTGTAAGTAGAACAAAACAATTACCATATTTCTATGACGACTGTATTTTTCTTTATTAGTATGATATACTTCTATCCTAGAGGTAGTGGTCTTTGGATTTGAGTCATTTTCCAGTGCTAGTATATGCTGCTTTTTTTCGAGACCAATTGATGTGTTCCCTCAATTTGCAGATACCTGGACTGGTAAATGTGGATTTTGCAGATGTAAAGGCAGTCATGAAGGACTCAGGAACTGCAATGCTTGGAGTAGGGGTTTCCTCCAGCAAAAATCGTGCAGAAGAAGCAGCTGAACAGGCGACTTTGGCTCCGCTGATTGGGTCTTCAATACAATCAGCCACCGGAGTTGTGTATAATATCACTGGAGGAAAGGACATAACCCTGCAGGAAGTGAACAGAGTGTCTCAGGTACTTCAAACTTATGTTTTCGTAAATTTTAAAATTTCTTACAGTAAAATCTAATGAGATTGAATTTGTTTGAAACTGCATGTCATGTTTCATAAATGCTTCATTCTAATTTAGATATAGATATACTCTACATAATTGGTTTTACAAGAGCCTGTTATCATACTATAGTATGCGTCTCAACTAGCAAATTGTAGGTAATGTACCACAATTTTTTCCATTTTAACTTTTAAGTCCTCTTAAAATTCCATATAATCCTATTAATGCTATCTTTTGTCACTAAAGAGAGTTGGAGCTTCCTTGATACTACTGGCATAACATGATAACTTTTGGAGTTCTGAGACTGCTAAATTGCTATGGCTTTTAAAAGTTCTCTAGAATATTAGGTGTTCCAGATTTCTTACAGAACAATGTAAGAGTTTTGCTCAATCCTATTGTGTCTCAATTAACGCAGAATATACTATAGTGCTATGGAATGAGCTCAAAGCAGCTCCTCACGGCATCCCCGTCTTACATTTCTGAGATGAGGACAAAGAACTTAGTGTATTCATTTTCAAGTAGACTGATGAAATCTGCACGTAATGTTCATTTTCAGGTTGTAACTAGTTTGGCTGATCCTTCAGCTAACATCATATTCGGGGCTGTTGTCGATGACCGCTACACTGGAGAGATCCATGTGACTATTATTGCAACAGGCTTTTCACAGTCATTTCAGAAGACACTACTAACAGACCCCAAAGCAGCAAGCCTGGTTGACAGAGTGGCAGCGGGTCAAGAAACGAGGGGAGTCCCCCTTCCCCTCAAGTCCTCCACCACTCCATCAAGACCGGCTACAAGAAAGCTTTTCTTTTAACTCATTGCTGCGTGTTAGTCTCTTTAGTCTATTGTGCATTTGCCTTGTAATGATATTGAAGCTCCATTATAAGATATCATCTTTTTTTTCTCTATCAATTCTGTGCCAATTTTGAGTGCAGTTAAAGAAAATTATGAAACAATACATGCCAATTACTGAATTATAAAGGAAAACAAAAATCAATTTACTTTTTTCTGGACTAACACAATCACATTTGACCATTGAAGATTACGCTGCTCAAAATTGTACAGGAATGCAACATCTGTAAGGTGTACTATCTACTCTACGACCTCAGCTAGTACAATTCAACTGCTGCAACCTAAAGATTGATTTTGAATGTGAATAGTTACTTCGTTGTGCATACATACCGACATCCAATAGGATTTAACATATTCTACCAAACAAATGATTTACACATTCATCGGAACAATATCTAAGTACAAATTAATCACAAGAAAAAAGATAACTCCGATTTGGGAGCAAAGGGGAATACACTTTCACCAAAATGTTCAAACAATGATGCGACTACATTCCCAATATCAGTCTCTTCTTTCCACGCCTGAGCAAGACCAGCAGACCCCTTTACCGTTTGGCCATTGACATCCCTTCCTGACATTTGTTCCTTTGGTAACTGGTTGGACATCGATGATACACCAACATTCAAGCTCCCAACAGATGCGGAAAATCCGCCTGCAGCCCCTTGCATGTCAACTTGCATGGAGTTCATTGGTAATGATCCAACCATGCCATCATGAGCTAATTTTTTGAGTGGTGGTTGCAGCATCAAGTTGTCGGTGCTTGCTTTGCGTTTATCTCGATTGAAAGGAAAAATGTTAATCACGACATTGATAATAAGAAAGTTTAGATGTTTAAGTCATTAAGTTAAATGAGGTAACAATCTTGGCAACCTTCATAGCTAGATTGTAAGCTACCAAGCAAAAAGTAAACCTATGTATATACTATAAGCTGATTGATCTCATGAAGTAAATATCTAAAGGATCATCAACGGACTTCTATGCATGTGCACACAGAACGAAGCTCCTAACAACTTTAAAAAAATCAAGAACAATTAAGTATCTAATAAAAGTTACAGTAAGATTTCACCTTTAATCTGAACACTGGTTCCAACTAAGTTAACCCTATAACGGGTCACTATAATCATTATGGATTTGAATCTACTGTGATCCCCACCTTATTCTCGTCAATTCTACATAAACACAACCTACATGCACATACGTAGTGGTGATCAAGCATACAGAAAACGCATCTTCCACGCTTTTCTGCTTTTACTAAATGATGGCCTCATCTTCTGGGTGGATTGCATACAGTATACCCAAGCACATACACACATCACCCTAACCATCCTCCAAAGACAAATTATTACAATATGAAGCTCCTTTATTGCCCCCATTAGAAGTCAACCTTCAGGTTCTCTTAAATACGCCCACATATAAGATATTTATCATCAAAAGTGCATAGATGTCACTAAATGGTGGAGACATATCAAAACAATAACACAAAGAGCTTTACATTGGATGAACTCATATCCAGGCATGTATCATAGCAGTTAATCGAGTTGAAGAAAGGCATACTTGTCATTGTTGTTGCAATCTTTCCATTGCTCTTCCAAACAGGATGAGCTGGAGGAGAGAGCAAACTGTGAAACATCTTGAGCCGGTCATGCATGCATTGGCCAGCCGCACGCTAGAAGCAGTTTAATTAGTTGGTTCCATGTCCCATTCAACAGAAAAACCATTAACAGAACAGAAAAGTTCAGGCTGAATTATGAACTAACCAGCAAGGCCCCATAGACACACCAAACTTCATGCCTCTTTATCTCATTCTTTTGCTTCTCAAGTATCATTTCTGGCTCAAGAAGTTGCATATATGAATCGAGATTTGGCAGTATCAGTAAGCGAACCTGTTCAAGGTGAAGAAGTGTAGCCATTTACTTATAACACAAGAGAAAAAGGTATTTCAACTAGGAAAAGCACAAGACCACTCAGATGCAGGCGCTACAACTAAAACAACTCAAGAGTGTGCTGATACACCAATGGTGCAGCCTTAATAGAATTTTCTATTAATATAAAAGCATTTAGGAGGGAATACCACATTGGGACCAAGAGCTGCTAGCCCTTGAATTGCGCCATAATGTTGGGGCAGTGTTTTGTTTGGGTCCAAGAAAGCATGAAGCAACGTCCTTGTCAAACGTGGCTGAAGATTATGATACACATGTCCAAATCTGCAACAAAAGTATTGCTCATGGTTAGAAATTATTCAAACCTATTGAAATACTTTGAACTCCAAAGGCGGGATTTCTAGAGTCTCCAACACACCACTCATACCCACTCCCGTTTTTTTTTTCTTCTTAGAATAACCCTCATACCCCCTCCCGTGGGGGATGTCGAACCAATTCTTACATTGGAACTCGTAGGGCCCAGATCACAAATGGTTGTAGCTCTTATACCCTGTTAGAGTTAGAGCATCCAAGCTCACACCAATTTACAGTGGGTTGAGAGGCATTAATGTGGGAATCTACATTCTCCAATATATATATATATATATATATATATATATATATATATATATATATATATATATATACAGTCCTTCTTGGCTAAGGACGTCCGCACCATTCTTTATGGTGCGGATTTGGTGTTTTGACTAACTTTTCGATTGAATTTTTACATCTCCACCGTCTAGTCTTTAGGTGCTCATGTATAGATCATCTCTGCAAATTTTCAGACAATTTGATAACCATTAGCATATCAAACTAGATTAAAACAAATGGATAGACTGCATTTTGTCAAAACTGAATCGTTCATGTTTATGATAGAAAATCGCACTTTTGAATGCCTTAACGATTATCAAATTGGCTGAAAATTTTCAGAGATGATCTATACATGAGTACCTAAAGACTAGACGGTGGAGATGTAAAAATTCAATCGAAAAATTCAAAATGTAAAATCCGCACCATAAGGTTTGGTGCGGACGTCCTTAACCAAGAAAATTCCTATATATATATATATATATATATATATATATATATATATATAACACAACAACTCAACAAGACTCAAAATCGAACAGTCTTGTTCTCGTTCCATGTCACCAAATTATTCAGAAAATGATATTGCAAAGGAAAATTGATTGGAGTATGCTTTCTTAAATTTGTTCCTAGATCAGGTTTGTGTGATCAAGGTTCTTGCTTTATTGAAATGAGCCCGACTATAATGTAAATATGTTACTGTATTGCCATTATATGAATCATTTAGAAGTTCATGGCATATGTGCACCTTTACCTCTGTATGAGTTGTTATATGTTTCTAAAATGACCTTCTGATATTAAGGACAAGATCTGCCAGTGTAGAATGGATGCATGAATAACCAAATTGAAACTAATGATCATACTTCTTTGGAGCACACTTATCTTCCTCAATAACTTGCAAAAGCATTTGCAGAACGTAGTTGCATATGATTTTTCCTCAAACAAAGAAATAAACTTAACAGAAGAGAATCTTCACCTTTCGCAAATTGAAGAAACCAGGTTGGCAGTAAAGTTTCTAAGTTCCCAGTGATTGTCAGTATATCTATTCCCTAGTCTTTTTGCAACAAGGCAGGTAATAACAGAAGGCATCAATTGGTGTAGCTGGAAGAAATTATCAAATTAGACAGATATATATTCACTTAAAATTGAGTATATAAATTTCAAATACATAAACTGGTCATAATCGATGCAAATAAGGTCATGTTCCTTGTACTTCAAAAGTAGATCATAGGGAGTGCTTACATAAGGTTCAACATGTATGTGAGGATTTTGAAGAAGGCTCCGGACAAGACGCATCAAAGCAAATAGGTAGAGAAAATTATTCATATTCTTCGTAACCTGAGATAATTACAAGAAAAACACAACCACAAATAAGTAACATATAGTAATGAGTGCCAGTTTGGGTTATTGTCACAGGATTACCTCATCAGCAACGAAACACGTAAAGTAAGGGACCAACGGATGGAGCCCTGAATCTGTTGCCAAGCTCAGTAATGCTTGTTTTAAAAGCGTTGAGCTAGACCTTTGAGCAAGCCCTGTAATCTTCTCAAAGTAAAGCTGCAGAAATCACAGAGAAATTATGGTACTAAAATGTTTTTTTTAGTAAATAAGTCATACAGAACATGAAAAGAGAAATACCTGAAGTTCTCTTGATAGTACATGCTTAACAGGCAATTTGATGTCTACCGGAAGTCCATCTTCCTTGTATTCAGATTTTTTTACATCAGAGTATACAGCAAGTGCTAAAAAGAAAAGCAGAATAGCAATCTACATTAAAAGTTTAATATAAAAAACATAGAATTACATAAGATTACTGCATATAGTAAGTGAGTTATTTGAAAAGGATCATATCAAACTGAATGAGAAGCATGTGATGAAGCATGCTTTATGTATATATGCAAATGAGAATTCATGGTATGATGCTTGCCTCGGCATGGTAGACTAGGAGTCTAGGATAATAACTTGGTAAATATCAGAACCAAGTTTAGCCAAGAAACCTTGCAGCTAAGTTTAGGCAGGATACCTTCAACTGGAGCATTTTCTGGAATTGCAGGTTGAACACCTTCAATTGCCAGCCAGTGAGCAGTAACTGATACATCAAATGGTGCTTTTGGCAAAGGTGCCTCAATCACATGTACATATCAAGAGATGCATATAATATGAGAAGATAAAAAATTATGAAAAATCACGTTTAAAGTTGCTAATAAGTTCTTACATCTTTAAACTCAACATCCTTGTCATCCATGTAGAACAAATCCCTATGTCCAGCAGCTCTCTTGAACCTCAAAGAATCACCAGAAGCAAAGCCATATATTGGCTAACACAGGTAGAAAACAAGTACAGTATTATTCTTTTTATGAGATGTATATGATATGAGCCTAGATATATATGACCAGAAACTGAAACTGAACCCTACACCATAAACACTGCAAAGGTAGTTGCATCTGAATACCTCCACATTTCTTAATTTAAGTGCACTATCCACATCATCAGTTGTCAGAATAGTCCGCCGCGAGTGCCTCATACATTTGATGGCCTCCTGCATTTTAAGATTCAATTACTTTCATCAATTGCTAATTTTACTGAATCATGTGATAATGCAATCCTCTCAAACTCTTCACTGTTTAAACAATCCCCATGTCTAATTCCTATATCTAAGCATGACCCTAAACTAAAGCTAGTTCTTCCTACACAATGGCACTGAAAACTACACAAAATTAAGATAAAAAATCGTGATATAACCACAAGGGACATGGAAATACCTGCATGATCTCGCGAACCCGGTACTCGACATCAGGGGTGAGAGCAAGAGCAACATCAGAAGACAAATTGGTAATGCCAATGCTCTGTGCTATGACCTCAATTGCTTCTTTAGGCACGTTGCTCATCTTCACTTTTGTTGGGTGATCTTTATTTGACTCAATTAACCTTCATAGCAAGAACCCACTTGGTTGGAAACTGAGTATGTTATTTCAAGCACTATGAATGAAAGAAAATCGCAACAACTCATCTGGGTCAGCTTCATATGATATATAATTTATGTAAGGAAGTTACCTAAGATTGGATTGAGTGCCGAAGTTGGAGTTGCACGCTTTAGAGAAGAGACATGGTTAGTGAAGCTGGGTTCAGAATTATAAGGCCTAAGAGGATGGAAGTTAGGTATCATACGAAAGTTACTGCAGTATAATTACTTTAACAACGTCATAAATCAAACTTAGATTCTGGAATTCTCAACTTAACGTTTGACCACTCACATTTTCACTTTGTTGAACTCAAATCTAGTTCCGCTGGAAGGAAATTAATTTATTTGTCTAGTAACCCTATCATGAATATGGAAGATTAGATTAGTTGATAAATACACAATTCATGAAGATCAATTTTACATTCGATCGGTTCTTTCAATTTGAGATGTGGATTAACAGTTTGTCTTTCAATCACTGTGCAAAGTAAATCCTGTTTTACGGTTATTAGGCCATTGTATTTAAAAATCTCAAGCGCCATGTATATACTTCGGCTTGAACATCCTACATTGAAGGCCACCCCCAATGTACACCACCAGTTTCAACACACGCAACTCTGTAGCAAACGAACCAAACAATAGATCTCCTTCTGCTTCTAATGTTCAATTTAGAGTTTTGAACTACAGCCTTCCGTTAAGAGTGTTACAGCATGCAATTCGCTAGCTCAAGAATCAATTAAAACAAAAGGAAAGTACTTCGAAGGTACCAACAAGCAATGAAAATTTACAATTATTTAAACACCTCTGGAATTCACAAACAAATATTGAGATAGCCGAATACAATATCACAACCAAAGACCATTCCACAGCAACACACAGAAACAGCAACCAACAGGAGTTCATTGTGCTCTATGGACTTACAGTCAGTGTAATATAATTACAAGTATTTGATCAACAAAAATATCACTGCAACCAGCCCCACAATACCAAGAACAGCTAAGAGCATGCACATGCAGGAGCAACCACCCTTTGTGCGTTTGTTCAAAGCTGCCAAGTTCTTCTGCACTCGCTGTTTTGAAAATATCGATGAAAACAAAATAGTATGAGAACATTGCACCACAATTAGATGTGTACTCATGAAAGCAATCTAAATTTAAATCAACTCCAGCAACTGCTCAACTGTTATCATATATGAACTCTTCAAATTCAACCAACAAAGTTCTAAAGATGAACGTTTCGTTCTTTTTACAATAATGCAGATACCAACTGAAGTAGCTGCAGCAAAATATTCAGGTCTTATCATCCAAAGCAAAAATATATTCGGTTACAGAGTGCATCACCACATCCAGCACTTGCTCTATGTGTGCACAAGAAAACACACAATCGAACATCCTAGTTGGCATGCCTCTCAGTCTAATTCTTTGACAAAAGGTGAAAATAATTTAGCTGATCATTTTCTATTACCTTGTTCACTTGTTCAGTTTCTTTTAGTCAACCAATAGAATACACATCCAAACCCAACATAGAAAAAGAATGCAACTTTCAACCAACGCTATTGCAACATTAAATATAGTTTTTTAAGCATATTGAGCTTTTAGCTCATGCAACACAATTTTCTTGCACATAGCACAATTACAGTACAGATATTAGTAGCAAACTTGGTTCATGCTAACAGGAAATTTCGTTAGGAAAATGTAAACTCAAAAGCTATTCAAACCCTACTGTATCCATTATGGCTGGGTAAGAAAAATGGAATTTATCACTCACATCACATTGCCTATTTTATATTATATTTCCCAAGCAATAAGGATATGCAACAGTGACACTTCTAGATTGAACAACTTAATACTTTTTCTTCGTTGCTCCACAACATCTATTGTTTTCAATTGACTGTGACCCACAATGCAACTACAAAACGTCAAGATACTGTATATTTGATTGCTTAGCAACACATAGAATTTAAACTACAAAAATGAGAATATTACCCGTAGCCGGGAGTCTGTAACATCCACATGTTCATCCAAATCATCCTGCATAAAGGGGAAGAGATAATAAGATGATGAAAACGCTTGGGAAAATAAGTAATTACATTTTACGTTAATACAGTCAAAGATAGGAGTTCAAATGCAATAACGTACTATAAGTCTTGTGTGCAGAGTGAGTTCTTCATTGACTGCCAATGCAATATGTTTTGTGCTTACTACAGTCTCCTCCAATCTGTCAAGCCCCTCATCTTGCTCTGGAAAAGGTATACCGAGAAATAAAATAAATATACATGTTCTGAAAGCCATTCCATACAAAAAATAAGAAATAGCAGAAAGATTTGTTCTGATTAAGTAGGAACTTGCCTTTCATAACTTGTCGCTGAAGACCAACAAGGCCATAGTTGTCCAGGCCAGCTGTTCGTCCCATGGCATCAGCTTTACTTATTTCAGGTCCAAGCAAGCTGTCTCTGTTACCAGAGTGTGATGTCAACGTTGATGACATCTGGTTAACTTTTGATCTCAAATTTGAAACCATGTCCTTCCGACGATTCATCTCTTTGGTTGATCTGAGTGCCACAATTGACAGCATAAAAGAACTTCAGATGATGATAACAAGAACTGATACTATCAATTATCAAAGATTATATTATAAGAAGCATGTTCGACCAATAGTTTTACAACATTTTATCCAAATACCAACTCAACGAACTCATACCATACGAAGAATCCCCATACATTCAAAGACAAACAATAGGAAAAGAGATCAGAGTTGACAGATTTTAAGTAAGGTATCTATTTAGCTTTATTGCAGATTGTGTTATATACTAAAAAAATTCAACCATAATGACTTACATGTGTTGCTTTCCGGGAAGTGCTGACAATTCGGACTGTAAGCTATCAAGTCTAGTCCCCAATATCGTAATTTTCCTTCGAATAGCAGACAAATGCCGCTGAGTTTCTGGACCCGACGGGGGAAGTGAATTCCGTTCAGATATCATACCACTGATATCATCAGCAAGTTTTACTGCTTCATTATATTCCTTCATCCATGAGTCCGCAGAGGATGCCATTGATCTGGGGTACATATCGTGCAGATTGATTCAACAATAACTCAATCAGCAGAGGAATCTTTATATCTCTTGGGTTTAACACATATAACGAAAATGATATTCATCTTTCTAGTCAATTCTTATATTTACCCCCAGACTTAACTATAAGATAAGCAGGCCAAAAGAGCATTATAGTATCTGTTTTGTCTATCCAAGACAACAAGGCTAAAACTTGCAGTCGGCCATAACATACATGAAACCAGCTGTAAACTACATTGCATAAGATTGTCGTCACTCCAACTCTCTCTGAGGCCACCCCGGCTATAGCTAAGCTCTTAATTTTCTCAATTCTAAGCTAAGCAAACTACATGAACATTATTAAGCCCAAATTAACAATTAAGGAACGCAATTCAAGTAAATATTAATTGTAAACTGATCAAATAAAAAGCTAAACCCCAAACGAAAAGGAAATCGCATCGACGATCGCGATGTAGTAGGTGGATTCAATTACCTGAATTAGGGATTGCGATTGTGAATCGTGGAAGATGAGAATTGTTAGGTGAATGAAACTAAGAGGAGACTGGATAGGGAGGTTATGGGATTTTGAGAATATAGAATTGAGGATTGAAAGGGGGTGGGTTAACTATTGTGGATTTTGATGCGTCTTTTGTATTCAGATTATTAATCAATTATTGTCATTCCTTTTTGTTTTTAATTCATTATTTCACATATAATCATTATTAATAAGGTACCAAATTTAAGTTTATGACTCTCAGATGTGTCACCCAAAACTTCATCTAAATCATTGTTGCCTCTTCTAAAACATCCTCTCTCTAATCAAGACTTTCGTTTGAAAAAAAGAAAATTATGAACTATTTGTTCAAGGAAGGTTAACTCCGTAACTTCAGTGGTGTGTCTTGTCCTAATAAGACTTGTAGTCTAGATACTCTATTAGATAGGGAATCCCTGTTCGCCAGGGATACTTGATGTAATGCCTATATAAAGGCCTCCTTATCAATGAATAAACACAGAGAGATTTATCAATCTATTTCTCCTACAACACGTTATCAGCACATTGCTCTAGCCTCCCGTCTAATAAGCCCTAGAAACCCTAATTCCGATTTTTTTCGAAACCCTAACCTACCGTCGGCCGCCGATTCTTCTCTTCGGCACCGTCGGCCTCTTCTCAGCAGCATCTGCGCTGTTCGCTTGCCGCACTGTACCCTCGAGTACTGCTCCTTCTCTGCCTCTAGGCAGACAACCCGCTCGCCAGCAGCTCTCCCTTGCGTGCTACTTTTTGCACGCATCCGCCAGACGATCAAAATTGCTCGCAAGCCAAGCAAGCGATCCGCGAACTCTTATTCGTGGTTAAGAAGAAATCAAGAAAAATCGAAGAAAACAAGCTTCCCCAAGAGTCAAGTTTCGTTTGATCAAGCTTCTCTTGAAGAGGTAAATATTTTCATAAACGTTCCCGCTTCTGAAATTTCAATAGTTGGGTTTTGTTTTCTCTTCCGGGACCTTTCCGTGTCCCTGCTTCTTCATCCCGATTCTATCGCTTCTCGGGACGGCATACGGGGATTTAGTCACCCCGGTGCCAACGTTTATTGGGGTAACTGTGATGTTACCGGCCACCGTTATGCTTGTGACTGTGATGTCACTGTGAACCATAACGTATTATTCTTTTTTGGAAAGAAAACAAAGGGAAGATATCGATTGTGACTTGAAGTCACGTTAAGCATCGATTTATGTGACCATGATATATCTTGGCACTGTTCTAAAAGAACAATCAAACTTGATTAGTATTCAAACATACTAACGTCTCCCTGTTTGTGTTCTGTAGATGGCTGACACTCAGCGTCCAGAATTTGACATCTTGGATGTCCAAGGCAAGGAATACAAGAGGTGGGTCTCAGATGTTGAGAACACTTTCATTGGTAAAAGATTTACTGCCACCATCAACCCTCCTGAGGATGAAAGCTTACACGCTTCTCCTGAACAGAAAGCACAAGCCCTGATGTTTCTCAGGCGCCATATCCATCCAACGCTCAAGAAGCAATACCTGAGGAAAACTGATCCCAAAGAGCTATGGGATATCCTCAAGGACCGCTTCGACAATGTGCATGACGCACAACTCCCAGACCTCATGTCTGATTGGGAGCAAATCCGCTTACTGGATTTTGATTCCGTCCAGGAATATCATCAGACTATGCTAAACTTGCAATCTGATTTGAGCTTTTGTGGGGTCGAAAAGACCGATGATGATATGATGGAGAAGACTTTCACGACGTTCCCAGAATCTGCGTCCATGTTGTCGCATCAGTACCGCGATCTCCGCGAGAAAGGCACTATCAAAACCTTCAGTGATTTGATGAATGTCCTTCAAAGAAAGGAGAGGTACCATGAGTTGATTCTTACCACCAATAAGAGGCCTCGAGGACCGAAATTCATTGCGGAATCTCATCAAGCCCGTGGTAAAGCTTTTAAGCAGAAGCATCAACCTCATGAACGTCAAGCACCGCCACCACGTACGCCAAGAGCAATACGTGGCGGACGAGGAGGGAGAAGAGGCGTCGGCCGTGGCCGACCGCTTTCTTGGACAAGGGATGATGGCAGAGCCGCCGCTCCCAGAGGGAGGAACAGTTTTGGTTCCGGTCCCAGGCGTGGTGGCCATACGCCGAACAATGCTTCGGCTCCTTGCTTCAAATGTGGTTCTAAGAATCATCTCCAACGCGATTGCATAGCAAGCAGAGATATTCAAGCCGCTTACAAGAAACACAAACAATACATAGAACAAGAAGCACACTATGTAGGAGACTTTGAGGAAGAAGTATACGATGAGGAAGATACGAACTTCGCCATCGATGACTTCCAACCTACCAAGAAACGTAGGACTCAGGAGTATGATACTCCAGACTATGAATAAGTATTTGACTTAGGTCATGAGATACGTGTTCAAGTTTGATTTTGATTGTTATTTTGACAGAATAGTCAATAAATCACGACTTTGTTCGATAAGTCGTTCTATTTAGAACAACCATGATGTATTTTTGAGTTGTCATCAATAAAATCTATCTTATTCTACGAATGATTTGAGATTTTTACATCCCTGAAAGCAAAATTGGTTCAATGCGTCCAATTCTCAATGGCATAATCATTTTGAGTTCACCAAAATTCTGGTGATGTTAACTCATATCCGAAAAATCACAAAGACAAAAGGAGAGATCCGCGAGCCGCGATACGCCATCCGCGAGCCGCGATGCACGATCCGCGATCCGAGATCCGCGATCCGTGATCCGCGATCCGCTATCCGCCAACTTGGCCGCGATCCGCCAGGCCTCGCTCGCCATGTCTATTCGCCAACTAATCCGCGATCCGCGATCAGCGATCCGCCAACTTGGCTGCGATCCGCCATGCCTCGCTCGCCAAAGCCCATAAGCGCTTGGCCGCGACTCGCTAGGCCTCACTCGCCATGGCCAATCGCCAGCTTGGCTCAGCACCGAATCCGGTTTTTGAAACCAACAATCGATAGCCTATCAAACAAATGCAACTTTTGCATCAATGGCTCGGCAACGAAGTGTCTTCGGACTCGCCATGCTTCGGATTTAGCTCAACCGTCGCATCGCATTGCCTCAATGCCTGACCGACTCTCACCACTCGCCTTGCTTCGGCTCGGCCTCTGGGTCGCTTTGGCCTTACCACAGCTTCGGCTTTGGCTTGGCCCCGGCCTTTGCCTTGGCCTCGGTCTTGGCTCGGCCACGCCACCTACGACGGTGTCCGGTCTCAATCTCTGAACTAGGCTATGATTATCAATGGTGATACTCGGTGATTAAAATGCGGCTTATATCTTTCTCTCAAATTTTGTCGTTGCCATGGCTATGTTATTGGCCTTAATGCACTTCATTTTGTGATGATATATTGTTTCAGTACACTTACTTTAAAGTGTTCGCCAAAGTCTAAAGTAGACTATTGATTCAATTTACATTGTTTTTGTAGATGTATCAAGGCGAGATTGAGTGTTTGTTGGATTGTGCAACAACTCACACGATTCTGAGAAATCGGCAATTGTTTTCGGATTTTACGCCAAGAGAATCGTCGTTATCTACGATGACAGGAACTGGACCCGTAATTAAGGGTCGTGGCACTGCTCAATTCTTACTGCCAAATGGCACTGAGATTCGGGTAGAGGACGCCCTATATGCGCCTAAGGCGCCAAGAACCTTGCTAGCTTTCAAGGATGTGCGTGACAATGACTATCACCTCAGCACTTATGTTGAAGATGGAACTGAATATCTGTTGATCACCTCCACTCAATCTATGCGCACTCGCATTGTGGAGAAGTGTAAGCGAGTTCGCAATGGCATGTATTTCACAACCATTCGAGCCAACGAATCTCATGTTGTTATATTATGTGATTCTGATGCTTATAAGCTTTGGCATGATAGACTCGGTCATCCGGGTCGTGATCTGATGATCCGTATTTTGAAATGCTCCCACGGTCATCCATTTTTCCGATCACAAAAGCACAGAGGGCGCCTCGGCCTCGGTTCGGCCGTGCCGTCGATAGCCGCCTCTCGGTTCCAAGGAGAGGTTCGGTCCCCTCCTGCTTCTCATGCTTCTGTAGCGATGTCTAATGCTCATCGTTCGTTTTGTAAAGCTTGTTCACTAGCAAAACTTCAAGCAAGACCATCTTTTGCTATTGATAATAAACAGAATATTCCGTTTCTACAACGAATACAAGGTGATATTTGTGGACCTATAACACCAGAATGCGGACCATTTCGATATTTCATGGTTCTGGTTGATGCATCAACGCGTTGGTCACACGTAGCGTTGTTGTCCACGAGGAATGCTGCATTCGCTAAACTCCTAGCTCAGATTATTAAGCTTCGGGCTCACCACCCGGACAATCCGATTAAGTCCATCAGACTGGATAATGCTGGAGAGTTTACCTCAAAGTGTTTTGATGACTATTGCATGTCAGTTGGGATTGAAGTTGAACATCCCGTACCCCACGTTCATTCTCAGAACGGTCTTGCAGAAGCCGCTATCAAGAGACTACAGCTTGTAGCTAGGTCTCTTGTCATGGCCACAAACTTGCCAGTTTCGGCATGGGGATATGCAATATTACATGCAGCCATGCTTATTCGTCTACGACCCACAGATAGCCAACCATTTAGTGCGTACCAGTTGGTAACTGGTTACGAGCCTGATATTTCGCATCTGCGTACTTTTGGTTGTGCCGTATATGTGCCTATCACGCCTCCACTGCGTACCAAGATGGGTCCACAACGACGATCAGCTATTTATGTTGGATATGAAGCACCAACTATTGTCCGCTATATAGAGCCTATGACAGGTGATCTGTTTACTGCAAGATTTGCAGATTGTCACTTTGATGAGACATCCTTCCCGCCGTTAGGGGGAGATGGGGCCGCATCCGTCCCAAATGAACGTCAGGAATTGACGTGGTTCTCTCCCACTATGTCTCATTATGATCCCCGTACGTCTCAGTGTGAGACTGAAATACAACGCATATTAGAACTACAAAAGGTGGCGGATACGATGCCCGACTCCTTTACTGATATTGCGAAAGTGACAAGATCAACCATACCTGCTGCGAATGTACCTGCAAGGCTTAACATTCCTCGCCATGCGCGAGCACGCGCCGCCGGTCTCGGACCCGCAGCCCTAGGTGCCATCGGCAGCCTAGGCTCGGCACCTCCAAGTGGAGAGCCGGCGTCGACTTCGGATCCTCCTAGAAAGAGGGGGAGACCAATCGGTTCCAAAGACAATGTACCTAGAAAGAGGGCATGTGTCCAGGCACAAAGCGATCCGTTCATCATCGATACTGTGACGCCGTCACACGAGATTGTCTCCGACTATACCTATGTCCAAGAATCAACTCTGAATCACCTGGGGGACGCCTCAGACTCACTGTTGATGTTGGAGAACAAGGAAATCTCACTAAACTACTTATGCATGCACAATCTGATGGAAAGAAATTCCATGTATATCGATGATGCATTCGCCTACGCCGTTGCTCAAGAAATCATTGACGACGACGATATGGAACCCCGCACTGTTGATGAATGTCAACGTAGGGCGGATTGGCCGAAGTGGGAAGAAGCAATCCAGGCTGAACTAGACTCTCTAAAGAAAAGGCAAGTTTTCGGACCGGTTGTGCCTACACCGCCGAACGTGAAGCCTGTTGGACATAAATGGGTCTTTGTCAGAAAGCGCAATGAGAATGGCGAAGTCCAGCGATATAAAGCTCGACTCGTGGCGCAAGGTTTTTCTCAACGCCCTGGAATTGATTATGAGGAGACGTATTCTCCTGTCATGGATACTATTACCTTCCGATACTTAATAAGTTTGGTAGTCTCAGAAAGACTCAATATGCAGCTTATGGATGTTGTAACTGCGTATCTTTATGGGGACCTAGATACGGAGATGTACATGAAAGTGCCAGAAGGACTTTCGTTACCCAAGTCAAGTGAGCAAAAACCACGAAGTTCATTTGCTATCAGGTTGAGACGATCTCTATATGGACTCCGACAATCTGGTAGGATGTGGTACACACGGTTAAGTGATTACTTGATTGGGAAAGGATACAAGAATGATGAGTTGTGCCCTTGTGTGTTCATAAAGAGAACAAGTTCAGGATTTGCCATTATAGCCGTCTATGTCGATGATATGAACATCATTGGAACTCTGAATGAGATCAATGAGACCGCTAGCTATTTGAAATCCGAATTCGAGATGAAAGATCTGGGAAGGACTCGGTTTTGCCTAGGCTTAGAACTAGAGCACCGAAGTGGTGGAATTTTTATACACCAGTCTGCATATGTCCGAAAGATGCTCAGGCGATTTAACATGGACAAAGTTATGCATCCTACAGGCACTCCCATGGTCGTTAGAAGTCTGGATATCAACAAAGATCCCTTTCGTCCGAAAGAAGATGACGAAGAGGTCTTGGGAGCTGAATATCCATATCTTAGTGCGATTGGAGCTTTGTTATACTTAGCTCAGTGTACTAGACCAGACATCGCTTTCTCTGTGAACTTGTTAGCTAGATTTAGCTCTGCGCCAACACAACGTCATTGGGTTGGAATCAAGAACATCTTCCGATACCTTAAAGGAACCCTTGACATGGGCTTGTACTATCGATACACTCATCAGGATTCGACACATAGTCGATCTCTTGCATCTAACAGCACAAACCATGGCTCGGATTGCCATCCGCCAGCCATATCCGCCAGGACTGGCTTTGGTTCATCCATCCGCCATCTTGCAGACATATCCGCCAACTTATCCGGACCCGCGGATGCTAAGTCGTGGTCCCGATACGGCTTTGGCGATACCCCCTCCTACTCAGATACACCAAATGATGTAATGGTAGGATTTGCTGATGCTGGATATTTGTCAGATCCACACAAAGGACGTTCCCAAACAGGTTATGTTTTTACCATTGGGAATACGGCGATATCTTGGAGATCAACCAAGCAAACCCTTGTTGCTACCTCCTCGAACCATGCTGAGATTATTGCACTACATGAAGCAGTCAAAGAATGTATTTGGCTTCGCTCAGTTATATCTCACATTCGAGAGTCTAGTGGACTTGAGTCTACTACGATGGGACCAACTTGCATATTTGAAGATAATGCTGCATGCATTGAGCAGATGAAGTTGGGATACATTAAGGGTGACAATACTAAACACATTTCGCCTAAGTTCTTCTACAATCAGCAGCAGCAAGAGACTTTGAATATCCAGGTGAAACAAGTCAGCTCAGAAGAAAATGCAGCGGATCTGTTCACCAAGTCTCTACCTAAATCTACATTTATGAAGCATGTAAAGCGCATTGGAATGTGTCGCTTATCCGAACTCAAAGACTGAATGACTATCAGGGGGAGTTCTCATCTAGACTTCAGGGGGAGCCTAGTTATGCATGTCTCACATACTTGTAGTTGGTGCGTTGTACTCTTTTTCCTTAGACCATGCTTTTATTTTTGCCCAAGAGGTTTTTGTTTGCTGGCAAAGGTTTTAACGAGGCAACGGTTCATGCACCATTGAGGACGCGACACAAGGGGGAGTGTTCAAGGAAGGTTAACTCCGTAACTTCAGTGGTGTGTCTTGTCCTAATAAGACTTGTAGTCTAGATACTCTATTAGATAGGGAATCCCTGTTCGCCAGGGATACTTGATGTAATGCCTATATAAAGGCCTCCTTATCAATGAATAAACACAGAGAGATTTATCAATCTATTTCTCCTACAACACTATTATCATTATCGTAAACAAAATATTAATTTTCATTAATTGAAAAAATAAATAAATCATACATTGTTCGGTCACATGAAGGGACCAACTGCTCAAATATTGCACAATTTAACAAGGACTCCTAACATAGACTCGTAGTACCTTGCTCTTAATTGGACAAACTCTATTAGTTTTAAGAAAATAATAATAATTTTTTTTAATAATAATAATAAGGAATATATGTGAAACTCTTAAATTTTTTTAAAAAAAAAAGTGAAAAAAAAAAATAAATAATAAATTTCTTCAAACATAAATTGACGGACTTTCATGAAATTATGAGCAACATTCCAAAACATGAAATAAAAAACAAACACAAAAGGATAAAACAAAACTAATCAGATGAGTACTTGTAATGAATTCAACAATGACAGCTTCCTTTTCTGTTTTTCGTTTTCGACCAGAAGCAGCTGGTCAGATTCGTTTAAAGTTTAAACTGAAGCTCAGAAGAAAACAAAAAAAACCAAAAAAAAAAAATGGTGATTAGATTTGATCTCTTTCAATGATGATTCAGGTCCATTGGCGTATCTTATTAAAATGCATCACAATTCAAAACCCCATAGAAATGCACCGGATTGTTTTTAAGCAAAAGAGAAAAATATGGGGTCCTTCACAGAAAAATGTTCCTACACAATTCTCAGATTTTAATGTCATCAAACCTAGGGGAACTTGCATATTTCATAACTTGCAAAAGTCTCCATGTTGAACATCGAGCATTCCCCCAAGTACCAAATTATGGAAGTATATAACAAACACATAATTACTTCGATTTGCCGTCTAAACTCTTGATGGAAGAGAAAAGTACATGTCTTATTCAAACTACATAAGAAGCATTGCTCAGTACCCAAATAATCATCTTACACAACTAATCTGAAGAAATGAGGATGTAGGAAAGATTTTCCCATGAAGATACAGCATCTTATTTCATTCCAAACCATCATCCCATCAGGCTTTAAGAGACTCCCCCACTTTCACAAGGTCCTGGAGTGCTTTTGAGATCTGTTGCTCTGTCAAACCTTCCAGCCGGACACCCCTCTCAACACCCAAGTCTGTTTTACAATCAAAGGTCAGGAACCAACAAAAGAATTAATTAACTTGTGTGTTCATGAAAGATGTCAGAGTATCAGATCATGAAGGGCAATCAAAATGGTGGATCAGAAGGCACATACATCCAACACTGGACACAGTTTCAACAAATGAAGTTAATCACTGCTGTCAATCAACACACAGAATGACGAATGCAAAGGTAGAATGGTTAGCCATGAGGGTGAAAGCAGGCAGACCAAGACCCTTACATTTCTAATGTTGCTTACATGCACATGTTAAAGATAGCTCATAACATAAAGTTCATTTTTACAATAGAAAGCAAGGTTCAAGTTTTGGACCCTAAGGATATTTCCAACCCTGTGGAAAAGAAAATTAATAACAGAAGAAGGCTTGGTCCCAACCTTAAATAATGCCAGAATCACTTATTGGAGGTTAGCAGAAACAATAATAGTTTGGTCATTTTAAGTTCCAACAATGTCATCTACCAGTGTCAGCAAATTATGCTCCTGTCAGTGCCCTATCCTATTTTTTTTTTTTCTGTGGCTATTTATCCAGCTACTTCTCTCCAGTGGCACTTTCAACTGAATATAATTGTTGAGTAACTCAAATCAAAAGATAGGGTGGATGGATAATAATAATTAGGCTACTTGGTGTGGTTCATTCTTCACCACACTTAAGAGTCTTTCTTGTAGCACCCAACAATTTGTTCCAGGTATTAACGCACCTCATTGATTTTTTTAATAATTTTTAATGTGAATTCTTCAGAAGGTTACAGTGTTTTGGTGGTCAAAGGAGTTTTACTTTGGTTGAGAAGCCGCTAATCATCATCAAGATTGTAACTACAACCTTCAAGAATCCCTCATTATTTGTAACATATATGAAAAGGTGCTCATTTCAGCTTTTGTTAATGGGGAAGTGGGAATGTAAGAAAGAGTTATATGTGGATTGTGGAGGTTTTTCTTAAAGAAGGAGTCACAAAAAAGAAATAGCTTCCATATATGAGGGATTAGTTTGCACGTAATTCAAGCTCTCTTCTAGCTTTCCTTTGCTTGCATACAATTATAAATCCCAAGCTACAGGCAAAACTACACCATTGCATATGCACATCTCTATCAAATATCTACGCAGCTCTTCACAACATTAGTGACTCCGTAAAATTACTCTTATACCAGTAAACACAGATCTTCTAGTAAAATATACATCAAAAAGTAGAATTCCTTTGAATGATCAGCTCCTAAAAAACTCAATACCAGATTCAATCAGGCAAACATAAATGTGCCTTGTCATAGGAGAGCCTCTCATAACCTAATTCTTCACTTCATTTCTAACTAATAAAAATTAAAAAAGTAAAAAAATTGAAAACCCAGAACAAATAAAATAAAATAAAAATAAATAGGGAGGGAGTGGGAAGAATACCATATCTAGCCCAGAGCTGTGGCTCAATCCCACTGCTCTCGCGAATCAAGATGGGCAATTTGGGGTTCAACTTCTTGAGATCCTTGTAATTCTTGTCCACAAATGTTCTGCAAATGCCAATACGGGTTTCCATTGTTATTGATGATAAGGAGAGATTAAGAAGATTAATAAAACAAAGGAGGAGAGGACTGACTGAGTACCTGGTGGTGGCGCTAGAAGGAGAGGACTGGCAGAGTAGGATCCTGAGCTCCTTTAAGTTCCTAGACAGATTTCCCCTCCATGCCATTGTCTCTCTCTCTCTCTCTCTCTCTCTTCTTTTCTGCTCTTGGATTCGGGCTGTGCCAACGTTTTTATTTGGGTCAAACTACATGTCGTCCGCAAAAACGACGTGTTGTTTTTCACTGAGAGAAATCGACTTGTTAAATCTTTTTCTATTTTGCACTTTTCTACCCTTTGGTTTGAGAAATTATTGTATACCCCCAACAAATTTCTTATACAGTATCCATACTGGTATGTCTTTGTAGTTCGCCCATTAGCTAATTCATCTACATATTTAGTTATTCTTAACAAAGTAAAAAGCGACGTATTTAGTTATTTGCCACCTTAAAACAATTGTGTCGTGTAAGCGGGAGTGTGGAGAAGAACCACAAGGATCTCAAGAAGTTGACGGGACGGGGATAGGACGGGATTCACCTGATTTTGGTTCTGTCCTGTGAGATTTTAAACGAGACGGGATTAGACTTTTTGAAAAGTGATCTCACCAGACCCGTATCCCGTACGGGACCGAGACCAAAACAGAATCCCGTGACTCCAATTCTACTTCAATTCAATCAAGGTCTGAATGGTTTACTTCTCTGCTTCAATGGGTGGCCTTCAATCAAACTTTCACTCGAATCGGATTCCTGCTAAAGGAACGAAGCAATCAGTCGGACCTTAGTGAGTTGGATCGAACCTTCACTGATAATCGAACCTTCAATGAGTTGGATCAGATGCTGGAGCGGCCATCAGTCGCAGGGATTTCAACTTCTTTTCTCGATGGAAGGACAAAACCGAAGAAGTGACAAATCAGGAATCCAGAAGCTATAAAGCATCTCTAGGTCGGACCTCGCCTGCTTGTGGGGGGGGGGGGGGGATTTCAAAATTGGATCATGTTGATTGAGTAAGATGTTTCATATTATATAATATAGAGGATGCAAAACTTTTTCTTGTCTTACATATTATATAAGAACATGTACTAGTAAGTAGATTTCTATAAAAATGAGGAGGGTTGCAGCCTATGAAGCACGGACACGGACACGGACACGAGTGTCCAATATGAACACAATACAATACGTGGACACGTTAAAATCAAATTTTAGTTGGACACAGACACGCGGTGGACACGTTAATTAAATAATATTATATATATATATATATAATTAAACAAAAAAATAAAGAGCCAGAGCCCGAGCCCGAGCCCGAGCCCAAGTCCAAGTCCATCTCGTCGAACAAGGGGGGAGGATAGATGAATTGGTAAAGAAAGGGGGTCAAAAAGATGGAGGAAGGAACATGACTTTGTTCCTCTGTTGCCTCAGAATAAGCTCTTATTAATCGATTTGTGAGGGGTTGATTTACCTGAGACTGAGAGCAAAAGATGGGGCCGGCGGAGATGGGAGACCTTGGAGAGCAGTGGCACACTAGGGTTTTGGCTTTTGAAGTACTGAAGGCGTAATTAGTACTATTTCTCAGGATATAACCATTTCTCAATCCAGGAGCCGCTCCACAAGGACGATTTTGATGGGTCGGAAGGGCCCGGAAGAGGAAGTGCTTGCCCTCCCACGACAGCCGATATAAGGGGGAAGAATGATCTTAAATCGATACATACGTGAGAGAAGACGTAAATCTGGGGCGAAGAAAGGCTCAAAAATAAAAGAGTTCTCGCCTTGTTGGCTCCGTTTACGGCGGCGGCGGGCTTTATCAGGCCTCTGAGGACAACAGTGGGCTTGGCAGTGGCGGAGGCGGAGGGTCTGCAACTGGCTAGGGTTCTAGTGTTCGCGACGGTGGCGTAGCAGCAGCAACAGCAGTCGCCCGTGTCCAACCCCATTTCACGTGTCCGTGTCTGACACGCGATACTGCTGGCGTATCGCGTGTCCATGCGTCATAGGTTGCAGCACACCTCAACCCCCTAAAGTTCTGTGCCTAAAGGCCATGGTATATATGCTCCATATCTTGTAGTTCTTTTGACTATGAATGAAATTTTATTTTCCAATTAAACAAAACAATCTACATGTTTTATATCACTAACAGTACCTAAGGATGGAAACAAGTCGAACTAAATGTGATCAAGTTTGATAATTTGGATTGAGCTTTAAATTTTGTTTTTTAAATTGAAAACTCAACACATTTTATATATTTCAGCAAACAGTACAAGGAATAAAATGTTCGTAAGGCCAACAGTAAGAACTACTCCTTATGACTACAACACCTAGATATATTTAAGTCCCTAACAATCAAAAATATATTCACTTTCTCAATAACGTTTATACCGCATTTATTTCAACATACCTGATCCACTTAACAGCTTGAATAAAGTGAAACAACCAAATGGAGAGTGTACCCTTTTCATTCAAATTTAAAATCCCTAATAGGCCATAAAGACACCATCCAACCAAATTGTTATGGACAAACAGATTTGAAACTTGTAATGGCCCAAACCCAGGCCAATCCAACCAACCAAAGCCTCATGGAGACAAAACTTACGGGAAAGTCTACATGTCGCGTCACCGCCTTCTTCAAAAGGACGTCACCACTGTAGAAGGCGGTAGAAGCCCCAAAGAAAGTCAGCAATATCAAACCATCCACCCTAGAATTGCAATCAGTGTCAGAAGTACCACCATTAGATTAGAACTCCGACGAAAACTAACCACCACAACAGGCGTTATTCCAATCGCATCGCGCACACCAAGTCTCCACTCTAATTCGGGCCAACGAGGAAGCAAAGATTCATCGTCATACCCGAATCTAACCCAAGCATAGATCTGCCAATGGCATAAATTGGAAAAAGAGGACATATAAGTCCTCAAATTGTTGTAGAAGCAAGTGGTCGAAGGAAACCTTCAACCCCATCCTTTTCAGCTGCCCACAAAGCGAAAGAACCAAAAACGTCGGTGCCGCCGACGAGAAAAGCAAGTGATGAGCTTTGGTTTGCCATGATAGCTCGATTTGTTGAATTTTGAACGAACTGCAGACCTTCTACAACCATTTGCATGCATGTACTTATTTTGTTCTTAATTGAGATGGCCATGTCTTCACTTGGGATTTATTTGTATAACAACCCTTATTCGAACTTAAACTTGTAAAACCAATAAATATATATTTTTTTTTGTTAAAAAAGAAAAAAAAAACTTACAAACAAAATCCTCTACAACAATCGACCCCAAAATAAATATAATTCTTTTTAATAATTTTTTTTTTTTAAGAAAAAAAAATCAAAACAATTCTTTTTAAAATTTTCTAAACCGTGATGTATTCCATAGCAACATGCCAACATATGTTAATGATGACTACCACGGCAGTGAGAGCCTGAACTTGGTTTAGGAAAAGCTGGACCAGCGGCTGGGCCCCTGGCTGAGCCACTGGCATTTTCCCCAAAACTTCACCCCACCACATATAGATCAAATCCACATGTTGCTATATAAAAATCAAACCCACTAAATTTACTTGAGGTACCTGGGCGTGTATCAGTGTTATGCCCTCATCGATAGATTGACGCGCCTATTGAAATGATTCCAGCGCTACGATAAAGGCGTTGATGCCATTATAGAGAAGATTCGAGCCATGCTTACCTATTTTAAAGACTTTTAAAAGCATACACTTAGTTAGATGTTGTCTTGTCATAGAAGAGGATACGGTGAGTGCACGTAGATTTCCGCCCTCTCAACCATAATGTGTCACGCCTCAATGACACCACATTCTTACGCCAAACAATGTTGAGCATGTCTATAATCTCATCTTCACCCCTCACTGGATGATACCATTAATAAAATATAAATAACGACCTCTGATCAAGGTTTTCAATGTTGTAATCTCAGCCTTAATCAGACTTCCAAAGAGATGGCATCATGGTGCTCAACCAGATTGCATGGGTATGAACCTCGCAAAAGAATCCACCCGAATACATACATATTCATAATTGAAGAAGAAGCCAAAACCCAGAATTCTAAATGGATTGCCCTCATTGCGTTGGTCCCACGTTGATGTTTTCAATACAACATTTGCTAAGTCGGCTCATGACCCTAACTTCTCAGTATTGTATGTTAATCTCCAACAAACTGTTTTTGTGTTGGATATAGACAATCACAAGCTTATGATCCTCAGCTGGTATGTAATCACCTATCAATATTCCAATTGCTTGATCCGTTCTATAGGCTTTATACTTTTTAAACTAACGTGGGTGTGTCTTTGTGAACTGTTGTAGACAACCATAAGCCTTAAGCAGTGCATCTTCTATTGATGTCACTGCATATTTAGGATCCTGAGTGCCCAATTGCGCATACAAAGCTTACCATATGCATAAATCTACAAAACATCTAAGTGTTCAGAAGATGTGCCCATGGTAATCTCCTCAAACAAGTATGATTTTTTTGGTAGTTATCGATTTCTATTTGCCCGCTTTTAACACCAATTGCGTCTTCTCTGAAATTACTGGAAATCTGATTATCCGAGTAGACAAGATACCATGGTCGTAAACAAACCTGAAAACTATTGTTTCTTTTTAGATTATTCTAAACCTTGTCTGGTACCAAATTCAACAGAAGCCCTCGGTAAATGGTGTCAAAGTTGTCTGAGGATTCTTTCTTTTATAGAAGGAAACGAAAGCCTGGAAACGGTTCGATCATAAAGAGAAAGAAGAAATCGATAGGAAGATGACAGTGATGCCTTATAGAGATGAAGAACAATGAGCTCAAAGTGGTTGTCCCATTTTTTCAGTAAGACTCACTAAATCAATAGAACCAAAACTAAAAAGAGAACTCAAAAGAGAAGATGAAATCGAGGGTAAGGTGATAGTGATGTCGTGGTAGAGATGATGAACGATGTGATCAAGGTAGTTCTGCCCCTTAATCTGTAAGACTCACTAAACTCTCTAAACCATAGCTAAAGAGAGAACCCTCAAGAAAAAGAAATCGAGAGTAAGGTGACCGTGATGCCGTAGTGGAGACGAACAACGGTGTGCTCAAAGTGGTTTGTGCTCTTTTCTTTATAAGACTCACTAAATCCTCAGAGAGAGAGAGAGAGATCAAATGGTCGTATTGTAGTTGTCCACTAGCTTAGAGTCTAATTGAAGGCCGGTTGTAGTTGTCCACTAGCTAAAAGTCTAATTGAAGGTCGGTTATATAGTTGTCCACTTTTTCATTTTCTCATTTTGGTTTTTAAAACTTACTTTTGAACCTGTTTTCAAAATCGTTACTGAACAAGGCCTAAGTTGTCCTGAACTTGTAAATATAACATGTTTATCTACTTAATTAATTTCTTAGTTGCACACAACTGCTATTAGATTTTGAGTGGGGCACTTTAAAGCTTACAGGGTGAGTTTCAATATACACGAAGCTCACCATCCTTTAAATTAAGTATTGGGTCACATATACGAATCTTCACATTTCAGTTTTTAGTTTCTTATGAGTATATCAATTCTAAAGGTTTTAAGTCAAACTGATCATCGAGATCTCGCTCGTTCAGCGGTAGGTGTCGTCCCAGACCGGTCCTTTGGGCTTGTCTGCGGCGTTGGCCTTGCTGCCGGAGGGAAATTTTGAAGAGTTGCCTTGGTTGCCTATGGTTTGAAGTGGCGGTGTTCTTGGTTGAGCAAGGTTGCCATGGCTGCGTTCCAGTACTCAAGGTTTGGGGTTTTGTTATGCTTGTATAGGGTAGGAGGACCTTGGCTTTACCGGCTGTTAGGGTTTGAGTCCTAACTACTGGATTTGTGTTTAGAATGAAGGAAGAGAGAAGAAAAATAAGAAATTAAAAGCTTGTATTCAATCAGAATCATCTTCTTACAAAGAAACGGAGCGTATAAAGCTCAGATAAGGACGATACGTGTCACCCCCTCACAGGACTACTATCAGCAAATAAAAACAAGACAACTGGTAGCTCCAAAGCTTATCCAGACTAAACAAACGACACCAAACTTACATCTCCTAATCCTAACATTGCTTCCCCCTTGAGAACAAACTTGTCCTCAAGTTTAAAATCTAGCTGCGATTACTCCACTTCTTCCCTGTCAAAACCTGAAAATCTTTTATGTATTTCTTCAGCATCCTCCCACGTAGCTTCCTCTGGGCTTGCTCCTTTCCACTGCACTAGCCACTGTGTCCCTGCAGCTCCATGTTTCTTATAAAGTCTTGTCTCTAATACTGCAGCTGGATACCAATGAGGGTTATCTGGATCAATCAATGGTGTGGTAGTTGTGATGATGAAGAGGTCGCATTTCCCAATGTCTTCTTCAAAAGAGAGACATGAAAAACATTGTGGATCATGGCTGTTGCTGGCAGTTATAACTTGTAGGCTACCTTCCCCACCCTCTCAATGATTTTGAAGGGGCCAAAGTACCTTGGAGATAATTTGTGCCACCCTTGTTGTTGTACAGAGTGCTCCCTGTAGTGTTGTAACTTCACGTACACTAAATCATTGACTTCAAATTCCCTCTCAGTATCCTTTCTATCATAGTACTTCTTCATTCTAGTTTGTGCCAGTTGTAGATTCTTCTTGAGCAAAGCTAACAATTCATCTCTTCCTCTTAATTGTTGATCTACCTGCTCAACTGCAGTGGACCCTGCCAAGTAGGGGATTATAGAGGGTTGCTGCCATAGAGTGCTTGAAAGGGACTTATCTTGATGGCTGAATTGACAGGACCCGCCCCAGATTTCACTCTGAAATCCGGATAAGATCTTGCGGGAACCACCTTAAGACTAACTCTATCGATAAATCGATTAGTCAATCTTAAGATGGACAACCCTAAAACATGCAACAACCAAAATACTTCTAAAATTCCAGTTTCCAACCGTAACACTTGGAGCCACCTGCTCCCCAAATCACAACAACCGCCACCAATAAACACAAAATCTAATTCAACTGGCTCACAGGTAATCAGAGCAATCTAACAAATTGAACTGGAATTACAAATGGAAATATAACAAGAACTATAATATGAAAATAAAAGAATAAGGGATCACAGATCCCACCTAGCGGAAGCGACAACGATGATGACTATGCCTCGACTCCGATTACTCTTGACTTCTGATCACTACTCTGCACACTGGGCGATTTAAACCGAAGTGCCTAGGGGAAAGTAAATTAAAAAAAAACGTTAAAGTGAGTGGATAAAAATAATACAATTTAATATAATACTTTAATTGAAAGTATCATATTAGTTTCTCAATATTTTAGAAATAAAATCACATTGCATGCCTTTAATAAAACGTCCCACGTTTTAAGAAAATCGTATTTAAAAATCAGCTCCGCTGATATATTAAATAAACAAATAATACTTTTGTTTATATATGTATTTCAAAACGAAATATTTTGAAAATCAATTAATAATATTTCACGACCAATCCCATTGGTCATATAAAAACTAAGCCCCGCTGGTTCGGGAATTTATTAAATTACAGAAAGTCTCATAGAGAAAATATTCCCAAAAACCAAATAATATAAAATCATGAACAATCTCATTGGTCATATAATAGAATAGGAGAACGTCATTACCACCATTTAATAGTAGCCTCCAAGACTAAGGGTCGAGCCTCCAAGACTCTCTATAGCGTCCCACGCTATGCCCGTACACGTCGACCACCGAGCATGAATCTGATCTATGTGGTCAAGTCGTCACCTCGCATGGGCTCAGGCGACTAAGCTAGCTAGCATCAATATATATCTGGACCCTGATATGGTGAAAATCCGAAAACAAAACCGAAAGTACGCTTCCCCTTATATATCATAAATCCGTACGGTCCCCGACCGCACATCTGAGGCTTATAATAATCATTAGTATAATAGCCTCGAAATATACTCATATATATCCGACATATCCAACATGCAGTAAAATAATATCGAAAATTATATTTATAACGTCGACATGTCTCACATGTCGAAAATCATAAATAACGAAAATATAAAATCTCCGGAAATCTCATTTCCGGTCACTACCTTTAATTAAAACTTATTTAACATAATCAATTATAAATAATTAAAACATACCATTTCCGGAAACCTTGTTTCCGGATAAAATCACATACTACCAAAATAGTAGTAAAAGCAAAACCCTTGTTGACAGTAGCCACAGAAGGGCTACATAAGCCCACAGACCCGCAACCAGTGCATCCGGGGCCGGACTGAGGCCCGGAGCAGGATCACCAGCGCCCGGACCTGAGGTCTAGCAGTCTACCTTGAGATCAGGGGCCCGGGGACCGGGGGCGCCAGCCTGCCGAACAGGCCACCAGAGATGTCCTTTTGTGTGCGAACAGAAGGAAACCAGTCCCACATCGAAGAGTGAGACCAGACCTCACGCCCGACCACCTATATAAGGGCCTCAACTACCCTCTTTAATAGGTAACTGATCTCTCCAACTGCTTATCATACGTGCTTAAGTTATCTATTCATCCCAACTGTACTAACTTAGGCATCGGAGAAGAGAAGGCCGGCCCGCCCGGTATTCCCCTTAGTTAGCAGGTTCGCAGGAGGAGATCACATCTAAATTCACCAGTCTCTACCAAGCCTACGGGTTTGTGCAGAAACAATTGGCGCCGTCTGTGGGAAACTTGTATAAAAGTCACGTAAGCATCACCAAATGGCAGAAAGCTCACAAGCGGGCCAGGAAAGAAATACAACGGAGGGTCAGCGGGTTGCACCAGAGCAAGTGCTCATCCCCACCTCGGTCGCTGTACGGGAGCAGCACAGCGACCAGGGCACCCAGGAAGACGGCAGCTATGGGAGGCCGAGCAGCACGCCGGGGGCATACAACGATAGCGTGCGCGGGAAAGGCCCGGTGGAAGGAGACCAACCAACGCACCGGGACTTTTCGCTGACATTCTCGGACGATCCGAGCGACAAAGAGGAGAGTCTGCTCAGTGACAGCGACCGGGACATCACGTACAGCCCCGACCGGCACGATATGGCGGGGGAGATACAGGCGATGAGGGCAGAAGTCGATCGCCTGCGCGCGGAGAGCGACCGGGATAGAGCAAAATCCAATGCTCGGTATGAGGAAATGGAGACGGTAAACGCTGCCCTGGAAAGAGGACAGCAGCGCCACGCAGCCATGGCAGCCCGGGCGGCGCGGTTTTGCCAATAAGCACGTCGGCACCCCTCAGTCGCGCGCTTCATTGGAGGATGATGTCGTGACCCCGACCGCACGGGCATTACAAATACTCACCGACTCTGTGTCGGATCTAAAGGCCCAAATGGAGGCTAACGAGAGAAGGGCAGTACGGCCGATGGAAGACGCGCGATTCAACGAACACATGGGCCCTTTCTCGCACCGGGTTCTGGAATCAGGGAGGTCTGGTAACCAGAAATCCCTAAAGCTCACGTACTCAGGATCCGGCTGCCCATACCAACATTTGGATAGTTTCCGGTCCCAAACGTGCGCCAAGGGCTATTCCGATGCAGTGTGCTGCAACATTTTCCAGGAAACCCTATCTGGAGAGGCGCTCAGCTGGTTCTATGAGCTCCCGGCAAACTCCATCGAGGCGTTTAAGCAACTGGCCGACCGGTTCGTAGGCCGCTTCATCCTCCGGGTCGAAGGAGCCCGAACATCAACCATCCTCTTCAACTGCAGGCAGGCACCTGGCGAGGAGCTAAGGACGTTTGTCAACCGCTGGCAAACGGCGACGGCCGGGGTTCGGAACCTCGACAAGAGTATCGCCGAGATAGCTTTCAAATAGGGGCTTCGGCCAGGAAAATTTTCCTACGCCGTACTGGTGGAACTCCCGTAGGGGTATGACGAGCTAATGGCGATGGCCATCAGGCATGCTCAGGCCGATCATGAAACGTATGGGCAACACCTGTTGAAGAGAAAGCAGGAGGAGCATCCCCCGGCCGGCCGAGAAAACAAGGCCAGCCAGCGGAGCAAGAACCGAGGCGCCCAACCAAGCAGACCCGGCAGAAATTGGGGAAACCAACAGCAGCAGAAGCCCTATCATGACAAACCCCAGGGCGAGCACAAACCAGCGCAGTACCGGCAAGAACGCCCCCTGGCGATCATGCCAGCAGAACGTCAAGATGTCTTCACCACTCTAACCTCTTCATACGAGGACATATTGCACGAGAACGGGAACATCATTCCCCCACCGCCGTGAAGCAAGTACCCAAAAGGGAAACTTACCCAGGCGCGAACAGGCAAGTACTGCTTCTATCACGATGAAGCTACCCATCGGACGAACAGTTGCTTCGCCCTCAAGACAGCGGTGGAGGGTTTGATTAACAGCGGTCAGCTTCAGCGGTATATAGGGGAAAAGAGAGCAGATCCCGACCGGGAGCAGGGCCAGGGCTGGTAAGCACGCCCGGACCAGGTGAAGGGTTAGGTGCCAGAAATCCCAAGCAGTTAGTTTGGCATATCAACGGTTCAACCAACGCAACATTGTAAGATATGTATGCCAGCTATTTTAAGAGAAATCCAAGGAATTTCACTGGAGCAAAAATATATATCCAAAGGGCATAATACAAAAAAAAAAAAAAAACTGTTCCAGCAGATTTACAAAACAAAAATCTTAAGGAGCCGCGTCTCCCCCCTCAGCGGGCATCCCACCAGCTTCCCCAGATGGAGCCACCGCATCCTCTCTAGCGGGTGCAGATGGTCGAGGCCCGCCTTCCCCTTCCGGCTGCTCCTCTTCTGCCAGCTGCCCATGGGTATCGTCATCGGCCCCCGCCTTCGGCATTCGAGAGGTATCCAGGTACCCCTTCTCTTCCCAGTCCACGTAGGCATCGGCGATACCCGATTCCCTAGCCTTTTCCAAGAGCTCCAGAAACTGATCACTATCGTGATATTTGAGGACAACCCGCTGGAAAAGCTTTGGGTCCTCTTCTTCAACCGCAGCGGCAGCGGCGGCACGCACAGCGGTATCTCACACCTGGAGCTCATCCACTCTGGCCTCCAGCTCGGCCCTCTCCTCCTCAGCCCGCTCCTTCTCCTCCTCGAGGCTCCGGACCTGCTCTTCTAGCCTGGCCACCTGTTTCTTGGCCCTCTCCTCCAGCCTGACCTTCTCCCGCTCAAGCCTGGACTTCTCAACTTCCAGGCGCTCACGGGCTCCTGTCAGAGCGGCCACCTGCCTCTTCGGCTCCGACAGCTCCTCACTCGGGTCCGGCTGGTACAGATTGTACAATAGCTACAGAACAACAGGGAGCCAATTAAGCAAACAGCAAAAGTAACGAGACCCGACAGAAGTTATGAGCGGTGCCATGGCACCAAGCAATTCCTACCCGGAGGACCGACTCCTTGCTCTTCTGGCGGTTCTCCCCCGACAAGGCTCCAGCGACCCCAGGCCTATCCAGACCAAGGCCAGCCACATCTACCGCCAGACTCCGGACGAAGGGACTCTCCAGACCTCCCCTCTGTTCCTCCGCAGGAGCGGGGCTACTCTGCTGATCGGCAGAGTTTGAGGCAGCAGCGGCCTTGTCTCCAGCGGAACTCATCGCACCGCTGGACACCTTGAGCCGTTTCGCCAAGTTTTCACCAGACGACCGGCCGGTCAGTGTCAACAGCGCGGAGAGAGGGACGTCTATGATCCTCCGCCTCTTCTCACCCAGGCCGTCCGGTGAAGAAGATTGTGCGCCTGTCCGAGAAACCCTGGTGACAAGCGGGACCGATCCCGATCGGTGCGGAATCCTGTTCATCCCACCAGGAACCTTTGGTGGCCCCCCGGTGGTCTTGCCCTTTCCGGGTCCCGCCTTGGACGCAGCGGTGTGAGTCTTCACACGCCTTAGGATATAGGCGTCGTCCTCAACGTCCAAGACCCTCGATTCGGCATGAACGGTAAGCCGACCGGACTCCACATCCACTGAGGTCCGTGAAACGGCCTCCCCTTTCTCCTTCAACCTCGAGACAAGGTCTTCACCATCCATGGATAGTGTATTACCGGGCTTGACGACCGTCCGAGAAGATGCACCTGCAGACAAACAAAGGGTTAGTATCAACTCGGTCAATAGAAACGTCGCCGCTAAAACCCTGCTACGCACCGGGATCTCGCCCAAGACAGCAGTACTCCAACACCTCCTGCCGTATGAAGTTGTAGGAGCTTCGCTCAAGGTCGTCCCAACACCCGAGTATCATCATAATCATTTCCCGCTCCAACTCGGACAGTACGAACGATTGGTCGCCAAAGGGCTGGAAGGCACCAGGAACCCGGTACATCTTACTCCTTTTCTGCCACTTCCCACCCGCCATCACCACCTTCTTCCTCCAGTTATTGTCCACCCAGGAAGGTAGGTGGGTGATGATAGGCTAGAAGTGCCGGGCGCTAAAGGTCAGACAACCCCGGCACCCTTTCTTCTTCGAGAAGGACAGTCTGTACAGTGCCCAGAACTCGTTCACCGTTGGCATGCTCATCCCGGACAGCTCGTACAGACAACCGAGGCTCAGCAGCTGCCTCCACTGGTTCCCGGGAAGCTGCGCAGGAGACACTTGCAGAGCGCTAAGCATATACTGCATGAAGTCTGGCAGCAGGAGGGAGAACCCGTGGCGAAATTGGTCTCCATGAACAGCAACCCAACCCACTTCCGGGTTATAGGCCGATTCTCCGGGATTCAACGGTCGTAACGCCACCTCGTCGGGGATATTCCAAGTCTCCCGGAAGGCGGCAATCTCTGCAGGGCTCATAGTACCCTCTGGTTCATCGCACACCACGGCCTCTTTCCCACTCCCGATAGTGTAGCTCACGGGCGGAGTGCCAGGAAAGCGCACCCCGTGCGGGATGCCCTCAGAACCCAGAGACCCGGAAGACGAGACCTCGCCCCGGGAGCGGTCAGCGGCTTCGGACTCCGGGGAATCCGAACCGAGCCAATCCTCCAATCTCTCCTCATCGTCCACCACGGGACGCCTGTCGGCCGATTCAGAAGCCCCATCAGAGCTTGCAGAAGCCATTTAACCTAAGGGGAATAAAATAAAACCCCACCGCTGGTCAGCAATAAGCTAGAACAGCGCCCTCTGCGGCTGCTCCCCAAGTTTGCCGCAGACGCCCCGCTCAAAACGACACAAAGTCGGCGAAAGAGCACCCCGGCCCCCCACCCCCCCCCCCCCCCCCCCCCCCCCCGGCCGCAAAACACCAACCAAAAAGAAAAAACACGAAGCAAAGAAAGCAAGACTTACCGATTACTATGCACAACCGAGGAAAGTCAGTCCTACGAAAACACCGAGCAATGGTAGGCAAAGAACCAGAACGCTTGAAGCACGGATATCGCGTGGCACCTCCACAGAACTTTCGCCGGATTCCTCTCCAACCTTCTCTTCTTCTCTCTGGGCTAAGAGCAAAAACAGAAATAATGAAGACAAAGGAGGCCTTTTTATAGACGGGTCCGATGCCCTAGGCACCCCTGTAATCCCCCCAAAAATACTCAATCAGGACAACTCAAACGCTTGCGAATCCAGGCCCTCCATCTCAGATCGCTCCCTACTGACGCGTGTCCCAGCATCGATAACCTTCCCACGCCATCATAACTGATTGGACTGATGGGCTTCCTCCTTAAATGCATGTCAGCCACTTGTCCCGCCTACAAGCGGCAGTTAAGGGAGATAGGGGCGGGAACCGAGGCGTCAAGCCCCCCCACTTCCCCAAGGGCCATGGCATCTCACCGGTTGGGTAACATTCAACCGGCTCCATGGCCTCTCACCGGTTATGTAGCATTCAACCGGCTCCATGGAATTCCACCGGTTAGGTAACATTCAACCGGCTCCATGGCATCTCACCGGTTATGTAGTATCCAACCGGCTCCATGGCATTCCACCGGTTAGATAACATTCAACCGGCTCCATGGCATCTCACCGGTTATGTAGTATCCAACCGGCACCATGACATTCCACCGGTTAGGTAACATTCAACCGGCTCCATGGCATCTCACCGGTTATGTAGCATCCAACAGGCTCCATGGCATTCCACCGGTTAGGTAACATTCAACCGGCTCCATGGCATTCCACCGGTTATGTAACATTCAACCGGCTTCATGGCATCTCACCGGTTATGTAGTATCCAACCGGCTCCATGGCATTCCACCGGTTAGGTAGCATTCAACCGGCTCCATGGCATCTCACCGGTTATGTGACATTCAACCGGCATGGGCTTTATAAACCCGGGAGAGTTTACATCTAACACATGCAAACTTTTCCAGCAGGCTAAAAACCCTGCATCACACTGAACTGTGATAAATATGGGGATCCAAGGCGAGACTTGTTATCTCCACGCCACCCCACCGGGCAGATCGTTTCTCTAACACAGAACAAATCTCCCCGCAGGCACGTTGCCCCACGCTTATTCCAACACAAGCTGGGCCGAGCCACCGGGCTACTCCCGGCCTGCCCCACCGTTGGCAGCAATTGTACCTTGGGAACTTGGGGGACTCGTTCCGACATGACAGTGCACTCGTCCCGGTTTCACCCCGCTCCATATCTATTGTATGGCGGATCTCAACGCCACATCACCATCCCATGCACTCGTCCGGGTTTCACCCCGCTCCATATCTATTGCATGGCGGATCTCAACGCCACATCATCATCCCATGCACTCGTCCGGGTTTCACCCCGTTCCATATTCATGGCATGACGACACTTGAGCACAATACCATTAGTATTGCAAGCATACTCATAACTGTCACACGTCATCATTAATAGGTACTCACATCACCACGCCTCCTCTGCCCGAACGCCCGGTCACGCCCAATCTTCAATGCGGACTTGGGGGACTGGGCACCGTTAGGTTGGTAACCCTGCGGGTCTGCGGGACAGGAGCGAGACATATTAAGTCCCCATTCAAGATTGCACTTGACCGAGAACTTGGGGGACTTGTTGACAGTAGCCACAGAAGGGCTACATAAGCCCACAGACCCGCAGCCAGTGCATCCGGGGCCGGACTGAGGCCCGGAGCAGGATAACCAGCGCTCGGATCCGAGGTCCAGCAGTCTACCTTGTGACCAGGGGCCCGGGGACAGGGGGCGCCAGCCTGCCGAACAGGCCACCAGAGATGTCCTTTTGTGTGCGAACAGAAGGAAACCAGTCCCACATCGAAGAGTGAGACCAGACCTCACGCCCGACCACCTATATAAGGGCCTCAACTACCCTCTTTAATAGGTAACTGATCTCTCCAACTGCTTATCATACGTGCTTAAGTTATCTATTCATCCCAACTGTACTAACTTAGGCATCAGAGAGGAGAAGGCCGGTCCGCCCGGTATTCCCCTTAGTTAGCAGGTTCGCAGGTGGAGATCACACCTAGATTCACCAGTCTCTACCAAGCCTACGGGTTTGTGCAGAAACAACCCTAAAACCATATTTCTTTAAATATTAAATCAACAATTATAACAGAAGTATATGAATTATCGACTTTCGATAATTCATATCATGCTTACGAACTCATTTAATTAAATAAATTACATTTCAATAAAACCGCATGCATTTATTTTAAAATAAAATCCACTCACAGTTCGGCCGAGCGTGCCGCTATTCCTCGCTCTCATTACGTCGAGTAATTTCTCGACCTGTAACAGAGACGTAATTATAAATATTTCAAACTTCGGAATTAAATTATAAAAGTTAAATGTACGGACGTCCTCACTCGCCCGAAACCTACCAATTTTCTCTTTTTCAATTATCGGTATAGGAATTTCGCCTCAATACTGAAAATCTACGTCCGAAATTACTCAGGACACCCACACCGTGTCCGATCAATTCTTTTACTAGTTAATTCGTCGTAAAACCCTTTTAATCAGCTTTTAACCTTTTTACGGTAAGTCAACAGTAATAATCCAAGGTCAAACAGTAATTATTCTAGGTCAAACAGTAAATTCTGAAAGTCAAACAGTAAATGGTTAAAATCCAATTACTATTTACCATTTACCATTTAATATTTTTACCTTTTTAATTTATTATTTTAGCCTCCGCCGCCGCTGCAGCAGCAGCTCCGCCACAGGGCCAAAATCACCCCCCATTTCGTCCAACCAACCGCCACAACTTCAGGAACCACCTCACTTCGTCTTGGCCGCACAACACCCGCATAGCCGCCACCAACGGTGGCCGACACGGCGGCCAAAAACCCCCAAACTTCAAATTCTCCCAATTCCAACAATTCAACCATCAATTTACACAATTTCAGTCCAAACAACATCCTAAACCTAATTCCAACTTTCAATTACAACAATTTCATCATTAAAATTTCCCAAATCCGAAAACCCCAAAACCCTAGAAATTCCAATTCGAATTTCTCCTTACCTGTTCCAAATTGGATTAAATCCTTTGGAGGGTATGATATACGTCTCTCAAGCTTCAAGAAGACGTATGGATTGCACCCTTTCGTGGCCGGAAACTGGAGCTCCGATCGGTCCAAGGCCGGACTGATTTTGGCTCGCAGCGGTCTCCTCGGGCCACGGCGCGTTGCACGCCTGGTATAGGGAGGTAGAGGAGGAGGAGGCGAGCTTGATGCGATGGGTCTCCTTCCCAAAAGTCACCGGACGACGAAGATGCGTGGGGCTGTGCCGATGTCGGTGGGTCGCGGGTCGGGGAGGAAGAGAGGAAGAAAAGAGAGAAAAGAAAGAAAGAAAGAAAGAAAAAAGAGAGAAAAGAAAAGAATTTCCGTTTTCGGAAATTTCTTTTCCGACTATTTATACTCGACCAAATTTGGAAAGTTACGGTTTTCACATCGTAACTTCTTAATCCGAACTCCGAATTTAGCGTACTACGTGTCCACGAACTCGTGTTAACGCGTTCTATCCCAACGTAGCAAGAAAATTCTCGATAGACTTAAATTATAAAAAGTCAACTTTTAAGAATTTCGTAACTGTAAAACAACTCCCGGGAACGTAAAAATAAAATAAAATTACTGAGAAGTTAAACACGATTCGGGGCGTATCAGAATGGTGTGCTGAATTGTACCACCACTCTGCCCAAGGAATAGCTTGAACCGAGCTGTGTGGCCTCTCTCCTATGGCACACCTAAGATATTGCTCTAGGGTTCTGTTCAAATTTTCAGTTTGACCACCACTTTGTGGATTAGCTGAAGATTTATCCAATCTTGTGCCATGCAGTTTAAAGAAGATTCCTAGAACAAGCTCAAGAACATAGGATCTCTGTCAGAGATTATATGTTCAGGCATCCCATGTAGTCTAAAGATTTCTTTAACAAACAATTGAGCTACTGTTGCAGCAGTATATGGATGGGACATAGGTATAAAATGAGCATACTTAGTTAGTCTATCAATTACTACCCAAATAACTGTTTTACCCTCTGATACTGGTAATCCATCAATAAAGTCCATGGAAATATTGATCCATGCCTTTTCAGGAATTGAGTTAGGTTGTAACAAACCTGGAGGAGACATTGCCTCATAGTGATGAATTTGACAAATGTGGCAGCTAGCAATTAATGAACCTTTTGATGTCTTTAAGCATTCCAGGCCATGCAAAACTTCTTTTGATTTTCTGATAAGTCCTAGTTCTTCCAGCATGTCCTCACATTACTCCATCATGTAGCTCTCTAATGATCTTGTCCTCCACTTCCCATGTTTAGGCACATATATCCTCTTTCTGTAATACAATCGGTCATTCTGGATGGAATAATGAATTCTAGTTGCAGTCTCTTGTTGCAGCTGTTGAGTGATAGTAATGACGAGTGCCATAACTGGGGTAACAACACACATGCAATAATAACCCTACAAGAAACGTTAGTAGTATATAATAAGTAGGAATCGTTCAGTTAGGAGATTAAGGGTACCTGCCATGTAAAATGTTAGACAACATATTCACATATATACAAATATGAAACGAAATTTGGGGGACTGAAAGTGATCGGCAGCAAGGCTGCCCTAATGATCTAGACACGAAATTAAACCTAAATTACTATATACACACTACCGGATCCGAATTCATAGCCGACGAAAAAAATTTCGTCGGCTATGGCTAAATTTCGTCGGCTATATCATCTGCCGACGAAATTTTCGTCGGCTATACTTCGTCGGAACAACCCCGTCGATAATACAATGACCGACGAAAAAAACGAATTCGTCGGCTATAGTAGAGTATGGCCGACGACTGTACCGACGAAAATATATTTCGTCGGCCAAACCTGGGAGAAATTGCCGACGAATTTCGTCGGGTATTTTCGAGTAAGGCCGACGAAATCCAGTAAGTATAGCCGACGAAACTTTATTAATTCGTCGGTTATTGGTTGTTGATAATAGCCGACGAATTAATAAATTTTCGTCGGCTATTGTCTCGAAATATATTAATATTTAATAGGCATTAATTAGTTATAGCCGACGAAATAATATAATTTTCGTCGGCTATACAACTTATAGCCGACGAAAATTGGTAAAATTCGTCGGCTATAGTTATTATAGCCGACGAAATAATGCCAAAATCGTCGGCTATTCTTACATTTGGGAAAAAAAAAATTAAATTATTTTCTAAATTACCATTCCAAGCAACCTGCAAATCACAAAAACAGTCCATGCATTTGCACCAACAAGAAACACGTCTAAATACCATTTTTATTAAATTCGTTCTAATATACATAAACCCTAAACCCTAATCATCACTTAAGCCACTAAAGTCCACCAGGTCATCCCCAGCATCCTGCTCTCCATCAGGGTCGTCATCCTGGTGACCGAACTCGGGAGGTTGAGGCATTGGAGGTTCCGCTAACCGCTGAAACGGGGCCGGGGGTGGAAGGCCTTGGTTTTGTGCCGCGAACATCTCATACCACCAGGTTTGTTGGCCGTCGTAGTTGTGTTGCCGAATTCTTTCGCATTCGGCATGCCAACCGGCCATATCCAACTGATACTGCTGTGATCTGCGGCGCATCTCCTCCTGATACTGCTGTGTGCTGCGGCGCAGCTCCTGTACTGTCTGGGACGAGGTCGCCAATTCTGCGGCCAATCGCTGCACTTCCCTCCTCATATGCTGGCTCTCCCCGCCTCCCTTCTTTTGACCTCCCTTAGTGGTCTTCAGAAGCCCTAGTCCAGAACTTCCCAAACCCCGGCAGTAGAAGTTGTTTGTCCGGTTTGGGAAGGCTGCGTCGAACATCCTCGCTGTCGTTTGGACACTGGACCGGTCGACATGGCGCATGGCTTCTTCGAGATCTGCCTCGGAAATGTTCGGTTGTGTCTCCCGAACTACTTGCTGGAACACCTCTTCTTCGGCCCGGTTGACCCTCTCCTAAGTGGACGGGAAAAAAAAATTAATATTATAACAAATATATAATTAAGTAAAATTAATAATTAAAATTTTAAAATTGTAATGAACGACTTACGAGCTGTTCTGTCGCTTGTGGATAAGCGATCTTGAACGTCTCCACGTACGGGTTGCTATCAGGATGATCTCTGAGCGCCTCCTCCTGATAATGTGCAAACGGCCGTGAACCAGCATGATTGGGGGTTGCGTTCCGGCGGCGGTTCTCAGAGTTTATCCGAGAACGTTGCTTCAAACAAATAATAAAATGTTAGAAAAATGCATCAAAAAATATTAGTGTAATAATTATAAAATAATTAAACTAATAATTAAAATTTTAACAAAATAAACATGTTTACTGAAGTTTAGTATTTACCTGCATAACTGGGTTGTTGAAGTCTACTGTCTTCAACCAACGCCACTCGTACTCCCGGAACATGAACTCCCTGGGAGTACCCATACGACCAAGGTAGTCGTATTCGTTATAGTGGGAACGCAGCTCGTTCTTCCACTCTTTGAACCTACAAAAAAACAAAAGTGCATTAGAAATATTATTAATATCATAAAATATTAATAATTATAAGATAATTATAATATCATAAAAACAAACGTACCTCGAGTTCTGCTGGGTGTCCGCCCAATCCCGCCTGTGGTCGGCAATCTCGAAAAATGTCTGAAAAATAAAATTTTATTAGTTTTACAATTGTAATAATACCGAAAATTATTAAATATTACGATAAATAAATTAAATTTTTTAAATTACTCACCGACGCGGCGTTGTTCACCTCCCTCTTGATCTCCTGGGGCACATCAGCCCACCGGGTCCACAACATAGGGACTCTGTCCCTAATCAGTGACCCCACGCAACCCGAGTAGTCGCGTTTTTTCTTCCCCGGAACCTCCTGATTAGGAGGTTCGTTGATCTGGATCCTGCCTCTGCGCTCAACAGTTTTCCTGAGCGTGTCAAAACAGATGACACCTCTCGTATTCCTCCGTGAACTGCTAGCGGCTGTCCCTATCACAAAAACGACGATTGGTTAATAAAATTAAATATTAGTGCGTTAATTTTAATAAAACATTTAATTAATAAAATCAAATGTTACCTGAAGTGAATGACTCGTCTGTCGACTTCCCTTTTCTCCTCGCCGAAATAAGGTGGTCAGGGTCCTCAAATGGCTGCTGCTGGTATGCCTCCGCAGCACTAACGTACTGAGGCATATCCGGCCATAAGGGCACACCCTGATAGTCGACCTCTGGTATCGCCGGAATGTTGTACGGGAGGAATAGCTGGTTTGGGAGAGTAGGAGCCTCAGTCGAGTCAGCAGCAGACTGAGTCGGACTCGGCATCGGCTCTCGATGAACCTCAGACATACGAACCTGAGGAACGTCGGCAGCTATCTCCTCGTGAAACAGCTGCCGACTAAACCTCGGAGCCACAGAGGGACCGGCAGGCGGAAGTGAAGTGCTCGACGGCCGCCCCGCCTGGAGAGGGTCTGGTGCCGAGCACTCACACTCCGTCGCGGCTGGTCTGCATCCACAGTCCTCTGCGGCTGGGATGAATCTACACTCCTCCGCGGCTGGCTAGTGGTCCTCTCAGGCTGGCTAGCGGTCCTCTCGGAGTCTGCGGAACCGCCGGAATTTCTAGAACCTCTAGATCTGCCGCCACGACGGCCTCCGAATAGGTTTCTTAATGCATCGGCCATCTAAAGCCCGAGGCATTAATACATTAATTGATATTAAATTATATTATATTAAATAACAAATTCTAATTAATATAATAACCAATAATACTAACATATTTTAATATAACAATTTATATACTAACATATTAAATTATATTATATTAAATAATAAATTCTAATTAAATATAATTAAGCTATATATATAATTAAGCTAAATTATACAATTAAGTTATCAATTTATATAATTAAAAAACCAATTTATACGTATAAATTATACAATTACAATAAATTTGAAAATAATTACCTAAATTAACATAAATACCTAAAATTTATCTAAATTAACATAAATACCTAAAATTGACTTAAATTAACATAAATACCTAAAATTTACCTAAATTAACATAAATACCTAAATTATACCTAAATTAACATAAATACCTAAATTATACATAAATTAACATAAATACCTAAAATTTACCTAAATTAACATAAATACCTAAATTATACCTAAATTAACATAAATATATAAATTATACCTAAATTAACATAAATTAACATAAATTATACTTAAATTAACAATTATAACTAAATTAACAATTAATTAACATAAATGAAAAAAAAAAAAACTTACTTTGATTCGGGCAAAGGAGAAGGAGGTCGGCCGGAGGAGGGAGGAGAAGGGACAGGCCGGAGGAGGAAACTGGAAACGGTGGCCGGCCGGAAAAAAATGGAGGAGGAGGGAGGAGGTGCTGGGGCTGCCGGATTGGAGGAGGAAGAGGGAGGAGGCCGGGCCGGGGCTGCCGACGTGGAGGAGATAGAGGAAGGAGGGCCGGATTGCACGTCGAAGAGGAAGAGGGAGGGTTTTGGAAAAATGCAGAAAAATAGAGGTTAGGGTTCAGCTGCAACAAACTTATACCCGATAGTATAGCCGACGAATTAAAAAGATTTCGTCGGCTATACTTAAGAATAGCCGACGAAATATATGACTCGTCGGCTATTCTTTAGGCGCTCAGCAGCCGTCCGATCTCCCCCATCCAACGGCGGACAATGAAAAGGCGCGGATCGCAAGAGTTTAGCCGACGAAATTAAATATTTCGTCGGCTATACTTTGGAAAATCACAGCCGTTTGATCTGAGCCATCCAACGGCGGACAATAAGCGGTTCACAAGAGTTTAGCCGACGAAATATTTAATTTCGTCGGCTATATTTTGGAAATAGCCGATGAAATATTTAATTAGATGATGTACCCAGGAAATTACTGGAACTTCTGGATTTTGCAATAAGCTTTCCCTTGCAATTTCTAGCACCTTTTATTTGTCCGATTTCTATAGCTCATTCCATTGCTCAATCATCAATATGTCTACTGCATATGAGAGAAGAAAAATTCATCAAAAGTAAAGTCGAGGTTTTACAGAACCAACGACACATTTAAAGACTTCAAAATCAGCTCTTGACAAATTTCTGCTTTTTTCTCTATACTTGGCACATTTTCATTGTAACTCTACCAAATATTCAATACTCTACTATATGACTCGATTCTACAACAATAAAGGTTAAAGAAAAGTATAAATGAGGGTAAAACACATTAAAAACATCGTATTTTATGCTCCTATCAAGTAATTGCTTCCCCATCCTGCAAGCATGTTTGTTGAACTTCATTGACAAAATTGGGAACTGGTGAAGAAACTCCTAACATGGTAGCCAATTCCAATTGTCTTGATAAAGCATCTGGTGCTGCATTATTCTTTCCTGCATTATTCTTTGTTGAGATGGAGTAGTGATTCTTTGCTTTAAGAAATGTTCGACGGACTTGTGATCATTATAGATTTGGAAGTGATTACCTAGAAGATATGGCCTCCAATGTTACACTGCATATACCACAACCATCATCTCCTTGTCATAGACTGACAAAACAATATGCTTAGGTGCCAATGCTTTGCTAAGAAAAGTAACAGGGTGTCCCTCCTGAGACAAAACAGCTCATATCCCCTTGTCTGATGCATCACATTCCACCACAAACTCCTTGTTGAAATTTAGAATAGCAAGGACAGGTGTGGACATCAAAGCCTCTTTCAGCTCCTCAAAGGCTAGCTCTGATTCTTTGCTCCATTTGAAATTGTCTTTCTTAAGCATACCTGTCAATGGTTGTGACTTTGATCCATAATGTTTCACAAACTTCCTGTAAAAACCAATTAAACCAAGAAAACCTCTCAGTTCTTTCAAAGTTTTTGGTTTTTTTTTTCCAATTCTTTATGCAACTTATCTTCACTAGATCCACTACTACCCCTTCAGAACTGATGATATGCCCCAAATATTCTACATGTCTCACTCCAAAACTACATTTACTCTCTTGAACTTTCAGAGTGTTGCTGTAACTTTCCCAACACCATCTTCAATTGCACGAGGTGTTCTAGTGACTTACTGTATATCAATATATCATTAAAGAATACTAGTACTCCCTTCCTTAATTAGCAATTCCCTCAGCAAATCATTCATTTCAGATTGAAATGTGGAAGGAGCATTAGTCAAGCCAAATGGCATAACCAAGGACTCATAATGTCCTGAATGTGTTCTAAAAAAAGTTTTCTGAATGTCCTTCTCTGCCATTCTTATCTGATGATAGCCTGACCTCAAATCCAGCTTAGTGAATATTACTGCTCCATGGACTTCATCAATTAACTCGTCCACCACTGGGATAGGGTATTTGTCCTTCACTGTAACTGCATTCAAAGCCTTGTAGTCGACACACATTCTCTAGGTACCATATTTCTTCTTGACTAAAATCACAGGAGAAGAAAATGGGGACACACTTGGTCTGATAACACCATTATCCAACATCTCTTTCACTATCTTCTCTATTTCAGCTTTCTGAAAATGAGGGTAACGATAAGGCCTCACATTGATGGGACTAGTATTTGGCTTCAGTTCAATCCTGTGATCATGATTCCTAAATTGAGGTAGAGTGGTTGGGGGCTGAAAAACTTATGCTGTTGTATCCGCTTCTGTATATCTGAATGGACCACCTGGTGTGTCACCTACTTTTCTTGTACTGTCATGGGGCTTAACTGTACCATTACTGCTTCAGATTCTTTTCTCAAAAGTCTAGTCATGGATTTACAACTAATCATGGTAGCTTGTGGCTTGGTTTCTCCTTGTAACTCATATTACACATCTTTCTTGAGAAATTTCATCCTCATCTCCTCAAATTTCTATGTAATATCTCCTAAAGTTCTTAACCAACTCAACCCCAATATTACTTCACATCCTGAGATGGGCAGACATAGAAATCTCCACTAAACACATAATCCTGTAACTGTAATTCGATTATCACTTGTCCTGTAGTCTGCATCAAAGCTCCACTAGCCAACCTTACATTCAAAGGTTTAATATTAACTACATTTGTTCTCCATTTCTTCAAAAGAGAGGGATGAATGAAATTGTGGGACGCTCCACTATCAGAACATGGATTATCTTGCTGTCAAGCTTTCCCTTGATTTGCATTGAATCTGAGTTCTCTTCCTCTATAACTTGCAACTGCAACTCACGCTCCTGTCTTTCCTCTTCATTAGAGCTCCCTTCCACTGGTTCAACAAGAGGTTCCTCAACAGTCTCCATTTCCTCTTGAACTACTTCAATCACCATTAATTGCCCTTGTCCCCTTCTACAATTATGTCCCGGCTTGAAGGTCTCCTCACAGAAAAACACTAGTTTCTTGCTCTTCTTTCTTCAAATTCAGCTTGAGATAGCCTCCTATTAGGTCCACTATTATTTACAGCCACAAAGTTTGATACGTAAATAGGACATTTTGGGGTGTTTCCCTGTGATCTACTTGCTGGTAGAGTTCCACCTGCATTAGATTTCTGAATAAAGCTCGAGTTAGTATTAGATGTAAACACTCTATTAGTACTATTGGACCTACTCATTACTCTTATTCTGGCCTTCCTTTCTTCAAACACCCTAGCTAGCTCACAAACTTCATATAAAGATTTAGGCTTCAATGCTTTCACATCGGATCTAATCTCAGCTTTAAGACCTCCCAAGAAAAAAGATAATAATGCATGTTGAGAAAACCCTGGTGCTCTGCGAGACAACATAGTAAATTGCTCCATGTATGCTTCCACATTCCCAGTTTGATTCATCCTCCCTAACGCAGCTTGATAGTCAATAGCACTATAACTACTAAATTCTCTCATCAAAAGGTCTGCTAAGCCACACCAAGTAGGTGGAAATTCATGCTTGAACAAATACTATCTATCATAAGCTTTTTCTGTCAAATGCATTGTTGCAATGGAAAGTTTTCTCTCTTCTGGCACTTGATAAAAATCAAAAAATTGTTATGCTTTATGTAGCCATTCTACAGGATCTTCTCCACTGTAATTAGCAAATTCTAATTTCATCTGTCTCATGGTAGGGAGTGAGGGGTCAAAATGGTTGTGTTGGTTCCACATTTGCCCTGAAGTTGAATTAGCATGCATAGGCCTTGAAAATGTTCCACTAGGGTTATGTAACTGCATGGAAGAATATAGTTGATGTTGGTAAGGGTTAAAAGCACTACCCTGTTGATTTAAGAATTGAAAACCCGAGTTAATTCTCAAGGGCTCCGAAGCAAGACCCATTCCTTCTCTCCCTACAACAGGACTAGTAGTGCTATAGTGACTAGTAGGAGCCATGCTCAAGACCATGTTTACATTAGGGTTATTGCTCACAGACGTCTCAATCATGTAATTAAAGGGTTGTGTACCAAAGTTTGAATGCTGAAAAAAAATTTAGGAGTTTCGGTTTCAGATGCAGCTTCCTTCAGCACCAAAGGTCCCTTCCCTTTATCAATAAGCACATTTAGTCCCTCAACATTGACCATAGATGCAGAACCATTACTACGAGGTCCCAAGGCACAAGTAGATGCAGTATTAACACCCAAAATAACTTCATGATGAGCTAATTCAAAGTAAGTAAATTCATATTTAGGCACTTGAGAAACAGAATTACTACCATCCACTGATGAGGCTGAAGCACAGCTTCCCAATACTGACGATGGTGACGAGGCAGCTGACCTAGGAGGTAATAGTGGAGTTCCTTCCGTGATAGGTATAGATCCAAAGTTGATCTGCCTTTGCTGTGGTGAGTGGGTGTCTGAAGGTCCTCGGAACCCGATGAGTAGCGCTCGCAGCTCCGACAAGATCTCCTCCTTTAAAGACTCCACCGTAGGCTGCACACCAGTGAGAGATTCCCTAACTTCATCCACTGACCCTTGCAGAGTTCCGATTTGCGCAGCAGTTGCATCCTTGTGAACCTGCAGCTCAAATTTAAAGCTGGATAATTCAGTAACTTGTGGCATTTTCCCACCTCCCTTACGTACCATCACCCCAGAATCGAGGGTTCTGATACCAGATTGTTAGGGTTTGAGTCCTAACTACTGGATTTGTGTTTAGAATGAAGCAACAGACAAGAAAAATAAGAAATTAAAAGCTTGTATTCAATCAAAGAAACGGAGCTTATAAAGCTCAGCCTGGATAACGACGATACGTGTCACCCCCTCACATGACTACTATCAGCAAATAAAAACAAGACAGCTGGTAGCTCCAAAGCTTATCCAGACTAAACAAATGATACCAAACTTACATCTCCTAATCCTAACACCGGCTGTTTCTCTGACGGCGGAAATCGTGCAGCATAGGTTTGGGTTCTCCGGTCTTGGTGGCGGTGGTAGTTTGGGGTGTGAAGACGTTGTCTGGGGTGCGACGACGCAGTCGGGTGTGTATTGGTTGTGGTCTAGTGCTTTGGGTAACGTCACGTTAGAGGAAACGAGAGGGAGAGTCACTGTGCAGCGGCGGATTCCGGTGAGACTACCTTGTTGGGCTGGGTTCAAGTCTTTCTTTCATGGGCGGCCTCTTGGGCTAGCACTGTGGGTTGGGGCTTTGTCCTCTGCCCATATCTATGTTGTTTAATTTTTGCTAATTACAATAATTTCCTGAGCCTTAGGAAGCTTGGCGCCTCTAGTGTTGGTTTGGTTAGTTAGGATAGACTTGGTTCCGGTCCAGTCAAGTCCATAGTTTTACCTGTTTGAGTTCTCTTTCTGTGCTTATCTCAATGATTAGTTACATCTTAGGGCATCTTGTTGCTAAGATTAGAGCATCTCCAACAATGACACCCAAAACCCATACTCAAACCCATTTTTTGACTCACCCAAACCCATTACTATTCAAACTCATATTTCATCTCCAACCATTTTGTCAAAACCCATACCCATACCCAAATTTTAATAATTTTATATAATTATTTAATAATAAATGAATTATATAAACTATAGATATTAATTATATAATATATTTTAATATGTGTTGGACCAAATAAAAAAACTTTTAATTATTAAATTTTTTTTAAAAATTAATAAGTTATTATTTTTCCACCGAAAGTCTAATTTAACATGTCTTTGGCACGTGTCAGATTTGGATAGGACCGAATCTTATCCATGACCGACCTCATCTTCACAATAATTCATATATGTGATAACATTTCGGATCTCGATGTTGTTATCGACTTTAGCTCCACGTGTCGTCGCGTGATAGGCTAGTGAAATTGCAATGAGATGCTCTTATCTTCATCAATCATTTTACATTCGTCCATAAATATGAGGTCATTCTCTCCATCACACCTCGCTCATTCACAACACTTATCTCTCATATCAGATTCAATTTCTTTTAGCTTCATTTGAAAAATATTGCTCATCGCTACAATGAATAGGTTGAGGAAACTACTAATGAAGGAGGAGGAAGATTCCATCACAAGGAATCGTCAAAGAGCCTTGGTTATGCAAGCAGCTGCTTCGCACATTCAGACGATCCAAGAAGAGGAAGAATCTGAATGGGGTGGTTCACATGAAGGTCGACGGTACACCCCCAGAGAGCGTGAAGCTATGGATCAACGACTGAAGGCTCTTTACTTCACTTCGCCGTGTAGGTTCCAAGGTGATGTGTTTCGTAGAAGGTACAGGATGCGACCTCATCTTTTTGACCAGATGATGCATGACGTCGCTAACCACGACCCATACTTCGTTCAAAAGCTTGACGCCTCTGGTCGGCCTGGCTTCTCAACAGAGCAAAAGCTGACTTGCGCCATGAGGATGCTTGCTTACGGTCTTCCCGCAGACCTATGTGATGAGTTTCTCGACATAGCAGAATCTTCAGCTTTGGAGATTCTAAGTCACTTCACCAAAGCAATATGGACAGTCTACCATAAACATTACCTTCGTAGTCCATCAAAAGCAGATCTCCGAAGGTTGCTCAATGTTGCTGAGAAAAGAGGGTTCCCTGGAATGGTTGGAAGTCTTGACTGTATGCACTGGCAGTGGAAAAACTGTCCCACCTCATGGCAAGGGCATTTCACCGGTTACAAAGGAAAGCCAACTATCATTCTAGAGGCGGTTGCATCTTACGATACTTGGATTTGGCACGCATTTTTTGGACTTCCAGGCTCCCTCAATGATATTAACGTCCTTGGACAATCTCCTCTATTCAACGAAATTTGTAGAGGTGAGTCTCCTCGAGTCAAATACTATGTAGGTGATCGCCAATATGGCCAATGTTACTATCTAGTTGATGGGATCTACCCGAAATGGGGGAATTTTGTGAAGGCGATTAGAAACCCCATGACGCCAGAACAAGCTCATTTCACAAAGATGCAAGAGTCATTCAGAAAAGACGTGGAAAGGGCATTTGGAATACTTCAAGCTCGTTTTGCAATTGTCAAAGGCCCAGCTCGTGGATGGGATAGGGAAGATCTTCAGTACATCATGATGACCTGCATAATTTTACATAATATGATTGTTGAAGATGAGCGCGACGAAACTGGAGATGTTCATGAAGTCGATCCAGATGAGGTGCCAACAAGACCAAGGAGAGCAGAAATATATGACCACTACGAAGTAGATCATGGTGTTGATCGGGATCCTTCTGCACTTGGGCAATTCATGCGGCGCTACCAGCAGGTTAGATGCCCAATTGTGCATAGGGCCCTCCAAGAGGATTTGGTCAATCACCTTTGGAATGTGAAGCAGCAGGCAGAGTAGAATCGTGTGTGAAGTATTGTGTTTTCATGCTTTAATAAGTGGCATTGTGCCGATTGTGTGATGTTGTGTGTTTGCTTTTATATTTATTGTAGTATGTTGTATGTTTTCATGCTTTTATATTTACAGTGTTATTTATTTTGATGAATAAAAGTGAGATTAAATAAACCAATGTTTTCCAATACTTATAATAGAAGCAACAAAGTATAACAATATTTATTCATAATTATAATGGAAGAAACAAAGTACTTAAATATTTATTCATAATTATAATAGAAGCAACAACGTACCACATATTTAGTTTCATCCCATCCAATTATTGTCGTTACCGGGTACATATTCATCCCCAAACTCATTGTCAAGATTCGGTGTGGGTATTGCATACGAAGCTTGTTGCTCCCTTTCAATAATCCTTGCTTGCTTGTTTTCCCAATAAGTCCTAACTGGGCCGGAGTATTTTGAAAGATCCACAGCCATTGTGGTTGCATCATCCGCACGCTGCATTTCTAGTTTAGCTTCCTCTCGAAGTTGTAGCCTATGTTCGAGATCACGCTCTCCAAGGTCTGCAATTCTCTTCATTTGAGTTAAGAGTTGAGCAGTGTCATCTTGCCTGCACTTTTTCTTAGCTGCTCTTTGAGCTTTTTGGCCAGGAGGGCGTGCATGCACAGTTGAAGAGCTTGGGCTGACTTCAACGGGAGTACCTTCTTCGCTCAAGTTAATAGGTGTCGGACCACTACTATCACCTTCTTCGCCCAAGGACGGAGCATTGCTAAACTTTTCCGTATCCATCAATATTGTCCAACAATGGGCAAATTTAAACTCCTCCCCTTTACTCAAAGTAAGATAAACCGACTTAGCTTGTAATTCCTATATGCACATATAATTTAAAATTTATTAACGTCACATATATGAACCTATTGATTAAGCAACAAAGTAAATATTAATTGTAAAACTACTCTTAAATGAAACATGAGATCAATATTCAAATTTATGCACATTAATATTAAATAAAAAAAAATTAGTTAAAAAAAAACTTATATATAAAACAAATTACCAAGTCAGTGGCATTTTCACCACTTGCGTGGGCGGCCGCCGCAAGGGTAAGAGCTTGACGCCACCTTGTGCAAGCCGGTCTAATCTTTCTCCAACGAGCTTCACACCCTCCTCCCGACCTAACAACCGAACCGACGGGTTTGCAAGTTTCGTACACTTCCCATATACGATCCCATAGTTTTTTCTTCTCTTGATTGGTAGCCTTGTCTCCATCTTCACCAATGGCAACCACTGCCATACACAACGCTACATCTTCGGGCTTTTTCCAAGCTTCTCCTCTAACTTTGGTGGTGGCCATTTTTGAAAGAAAAAAAAAATTGAAAACTTGCTAGATGAAGAACAATTGTGAAAATAAAGACTTTGCAAGGAGATGAGAGAAGATTTTGAGTGTAAGACTATGAAGAAGATGAGAAGTATTTATAGATTTTGTAAATTTCACTATTCCAACGGGCAAAAAATATTTTCTATATTTTTCATTTTTTTTTCCTAGTTGTTTTAAGTTTTTAAGCTATTTTTTTCATTTTCCTATGTTTTCTGATTTTTCAACGGCCATTTTTTGCATTTGGAACGATCTGGGCCGTCAGATTGGTGCAAGCCCACAACGGCTAGTTGGTGATTGATGACGCCAGCGTGATGACGTCAGGGAGGCGCGTCCCTCTCTCCCGCTCGTCTTGTCGTCTAGCGCGCGTATCCCATCAGGCTGTGGCTGAGGCGCGTCGCCCGACAGGCCATCTGCTGCTGCTCCAGATGCGGGTCCCGCCCAGCTGAAATGGGTTTCCTTCTTCAAAAGGTCCCAGATATGACTCGGGCTTGAGGTAGGAACCCATATATGGGTATGGGTTTCAACGGTTGGAGAAGAAATTTTTTGGGTTTTAGGTATGGGTATGGGTTTTTAACTCATTGTTGGAGATGCCCTTATTTTGCTTTTTTTGAACCTTTGGTGCTCTAGGGGACAGTTCTTTCTGTCGTATCTTAAAGGGAAAGCCGCTGGTTGTAACTTTTCAACATATTAATATTTTATTATAGTTATTTTGTAAAATAAAATAAAAACTCTGAATTGCTACTGTAGATTTATAATCCAACTCTAGATATTAAATGAGCCAAGACCACAACTTATTGACAAGCAATAATCGAGTAAGAAATTAATCAAGTATTTGAGGTAGGCTGCTGACCACATGACTGTAAATGACAATGGTTCTGTATATAATAGAATATTCAATAAAAAGGGTTAGTGTCCACAATTTGCTAACACTCGAAGGACCCGATAGAGTAAAATAAAACTTGGGGGATGTTACTGCAATTTAACGAAAACTAATCTAAAGCAAAGTCTCACGAAGTCACGACTGAGACTGGAGAGAGCTGAGAGCCCTCACAAAAAAAAAAAAAAAAAAACGAAAAATTGAAAGTGAAAGACAAAGGTCTGGGGGAGAGAGATATTCACAGATTCACAATCTCACTGTTTTGAAATTGAGGGTCTCTGAGAAAGAGAAGTAGAGCTCTCTAGGTCTAGGTCTATCTGTAGCTCTGAGGAAGAAGAAGAAGAAGAGAGATGTCTTCTGACCTAGACAGGCAAATAGAGCAGCTGAAGAAATGCGAGCCTCTCAAAGAGTCGGAAGTGAAGGCTCTCTGCCTCAAAGCCATGGAGATTCTCGTCGAAGAGAGCAACGTCCAGCGAGTCGATGCTCCCGTCACTGTAATCTCCCTCTCTCTCTGATTTCGAGCTTATTGATTTGATGGACTCATTTTCGATTCAGTAATATCTGCTTTTGGATTTTCTCTTCTTATTGTTAATAGTATACTGTAGGTTTCTGGTTTGTTTTGGTAGAGATTTGTTTTGTTAAGGTTTTCGCTTCGAAAAAAAGTGATTACAAGAACTATATATAGGGTTTAGTACTATATTATCAACATTAGGTTTCATTTGTATTGGATTAAGGCTGCTTTTAGAGATGGATATGTGTAGGATTAGTGGAATGATATTTTGTTGGAGTTGAATATTGTGCTTTGAATTTTTTAGTCTACTTTGGACCTTCAGGCTTGTTGGTTTAATGTTGTTGCTGTGTGTTCTGTGGAAATAGATATGCGGTGACATCCACGGTCAGTTTTATGACATGAAAGAGCTGTTCAAAGTGGGAGGAGATTGCCCCAAGACTAATTACTTGTTTCTGGGAGATTTTGTTGACAGAGGATTCTATTCAGTGGAGACATTTCTACTCCTACTTGCTTTGAAGGTAATGGTCTATATTCTTCTCTGTTTTGCTTGATTTTCTGGGTTTTAATATGATATTTCTACTATCCTACTTTTACCTCTTCTACTTTTGAAACTATAGCCCTATTCTTTTCGTTCTAGTATGACTGTAGTTTTTAAGATCTGTTTGTTTTCAGTAGATGGTTGTTCTTTTAGAGACTTTTGTGGCAACCAATTGAATGCCATGGATTTACACTTCATTTTCATATATATATATATATATATATATATATATATTTGGCATAAACCACAAAAGCTGTTTGTCAAAGCATCCTGAACTAGTGCTGATGCATAAATTGCATGATAGAAAATACTAGGACATAATCTGACACAATCCTAACCTATCTGTATCATTTTGCACAAAGTTCTGTAATCATATAGAATATATAAACACTAGAGAGGCATAATAAGTAGGTATCTAACCCTATTGTATCATTTTGCAAATGAAAGGTTAGGCTTTGATTAGAACTCAGGCAAAATAATTGTGTTCACTTTATTGAAGTTTGGTTGTTCAACTTCACAAATTAGTGCAGATATTGATTGATGGTGGTTTAGGAAACAGTTCAATTTTGTTCTCTTCTGTTTTTCTTTTGTTTCTTTTGTTTCTGTTTTCTGTCAAGATAATGGATGTTGAAAGAAAAAAAGAAAGATATAATGCTACTCTTAGGTACAAGATATAATATTTTGTTAGAAGTTTTGCATCCTAAAGTTGCATACCAATGTTTAATTTATAGTGACACAGTTGAGTCATCAACTATGTCTAAAGGAGCACGAAAAAATTGGGGAAGAATGGGAAAGGCCTAAATGCCTACTGAAATTTTCTATTTGAGTGTGCTCTCTTCATTAGACCGTAGGAATTAAGCAGTTACAGTAACAGGAGAGAGTTTATCCCCTTGCCAAAGGAAAAGAAAACTTAAAAGGAAAAGAAAAAGGGACTAACCCAAATCAAATGATGCTGGCCTTTGAATTGCCAATAGTTTAAGGTCCAGTCATCTGGATTGACCCAAAGAAAAATCATTTAGTCATCGAGAATGGCTTAAGTTCTCTTCATATTAATATATGTTTCTGAGTTTTTTTTTTCATTTCACTGTGTTTAGTGAACAAGTACATGTTGATTTAATCAGCTATTACTTTTTTTTCTTGAGCATTATGTAGACTTGCAGATATTCTCACGTTGATCTAGTTTTTGATTTCATATGCATTTTGATATTGTTGTTTTGGAATTGTTCTAAACCTTTTAAGACAATATTGTTGACAACCAGGTGAGATATCCAGATCGAATAACACTCATTAGAGGGAACCATGAGAGTCGACAAATAACACAGGTTAAGTTTCTTCAACTGGTGCCTATCTTTTGGTTCTTATTCATTCAGAATATTGAATGGTTATCCTTTCTAGACAGGTGTATGGATTCTATGATGAGTGTCTACGAAAATATGGCTCAGTCAATGTTTGGAGATATTGCACTGATATATTCGATTACCTAAGGTTTGCCACTTTCTTTCACATAAATCCCCAGACACCTGTTTGTTGAAGGTTAGAAACTGTAACTATTGTGAAACATAAATTTTCCATTAATTGGTATTGGCATCTGACATGGTAAGTAAGCCCCTGGCCTTGGTTCAGGTGGCAGACTATCAGATGGTGGGAGGAAACCGTGATGACTCAATTTAACTTACCTAATGGAAAAGAAAGAAACCAAGTCCTTAGAATGTTCATCTGATAGAATGGTGTGATCATGGCACTAGGACATTAGTTTATTTTTCTCTTCATACGCCATGGGTGTTAGATTACTTAGATCTAATAGGACTTCCAAATTATTGTTTATCTCAAATTCTTGTCAAATGAAGTCAGCTATTGATCTTAAGAGTTACTTTATATACTTTTTCAGGTAAATTATGTTTATGAATTACTTATGTAGCTCATTCTCAAAAAAAAAAAGAAAAAGAAAAAAGAAATACTTGTATAGCTTTTGAATTTTGATGGTAATTCATTGCAGTCTGTCAGCTCTCATTGAGAATAAGATTTTCAGTGTCCATGGTGGTCTCTCTCCTGCCATTTCAACTTTGGATCAGGTCTGAGCATCAGCCCTAGCTTATCATTTCCATTGTCACCTTTAATTTCTGATCTCCAAGCCTTTATGTAACATGCAACCCCTGTTGTTTGGCAGATACGAACCATTGATCGGAAACAAGAAGTACCTCATGATGGTGCTATGTGTGACCTACTATGGTCAGATCCTGAAGATATTGTGGATGGTTGGGGTTTGAGTCCACGTGGTGCTGGTTTCCTGTTCGGTGGCAGTGTTGTTTCTTCATTTAACCATGCAAACAACATTGACTATATATGTCGTGCCCACCAGTTGGTGATGGAAGGATATAAATGGATGTTTAATAATCAGATTGTTACTGTATGGTCAGCTCCAAATTACTGTTACAGGTATTAACAATATCCATATTTTACTTATTTTCCATTGTTTTAGGGCATAAAGGTTGTATCAACTATTGTTCTGTTGCAGATGTGGTAATGTAGCTGCCATCCTTGAACTGGATGAAAATCTTAATAAGCAGTTCCGCGTCTTCGATGCTGCCCCACAGGTTGTACATCAAATTAACTTGCAATTGATCACCTTTTTTTCTTCATCTATCGTGTATATGTTTTACATTTCTTGTGGGTTATACACTCTGGATCTAGAGTCTTGGCATTCAGTTAAAACATGTCCATATTTCTATCACAGAGCAACTTAGATGTAATAATTGTGAATAAATTTTTTCAAGAACTGGGAAGCATACAATTAGTTAATGGAAATAAGTAACTTTTGAGTATGTTCAGTAACAGTATAAGCAATTCACAATTGTACCAAAGATGACAAGAGTTCAGCATTGGCATAGTGAATGCCAGAATCCTGCGTTGTTTGATTATTTCTATCTATCTCTATTCTTTTTCTTACAACTTTTGAGATAATATGGTCAATTTGTTTTTGTTCTTTTACTAACCCCATCTGGACATACACTTCCTCTGTTGATTCCCTGTATTTGACACTTGGATACTGTGATAAAATGCAGGAATCAAGAGGCACACTGGCCAAAAAACCTGCACCGGACTACTTTCTATGAGATGGATGAAGTTTTGCCATTATCCAATAGGAGAATTAATGAACAAGATATACAGACACCAGGAGGAGGAGAATGGTCTTGCATGGTACGCACACAGAGAATTTTATGGGTGAGCTTCTCAATGATCAGCTCTTCCAGCAACCAGCAAGAATTGTACTTTCATGTTTGTCGATACTCAATAGTTAGGATTGGGTTTGCTTTCTTGTATGCCTAAAGCTTCTACCATATTTCGTATTTACATGTAAGAGTAGTGTGCATTGCCTAGTCTATCATGTGAATTATAGAATCTTTTCCTTGTGAAGGGAGACGTTAGGGACTGGAAGGGGAGGCTTCTCCTATTTGTAAGGAATAGAATGATTGGATTGGGTTGGATTAGGGACAAAGAGGAGGGATCATGACCATGAGCACTTATTCTTTTATTGTTCTAGGCAATAAAAAGTGCTTTCTGATTATTTCTGTCTTTAAATTTGGGTACTCTCCACATGAACTTTTACCCTGAATTGCTTGTAATAGTCAATTTTGTGCTCCCACTTGATGATAATCTTGCCATTCGTGCAACATGTGTTCGCCAAAAGGGCCAATTTTTGTTTTTAGTAAATTACACAGTAGTACCTGACTAAATTTACAAAACACAAAAAACTCACTTAAAATAATTTTAAACAAAGAAAGACATAAGTCTGGTATAAAATTGAGTGGACCCAATACTGATTGAATAATTGAGGCTGAAATACTTAAAATGCCACTGATTTCGTCAAAATTACATTGCTGCTTCTCTACTAACTAACAAATTTCTCTCTCCTCATTTTAAAGTTATTTCTAGCAATTTTAAATTTTTCGGCCAAACTATCGACAAATTGGAGAAGATTCAAACTATAAAAGTTGTTCTTTATCTCATGAGATTTTATTTGAGTATAGGGTTGCATATATTTTAGAAACTTTGACATTTCGAATTTCAACTACCATGAGCCACAGTAGCAGCTTGCTTCAGGGTTGACAGTAGTAGCTATCTTTAATCGGCAACAACATCTAACTTCACGGTCGACATTAGCAGCTAGCTTCTCTATCGACAGTAGCAGCTAGCTTCTCTATCGACAGTAGCAGCTAATTTCTCTATCGAAAAGGAGCTAACTTCTCTATCCACAGTAGTAGCCTTTAAGTCGGTAGTAGCAGTTTTTAATTATGCAGTAGCAGCATTTAATACTGAATGCAAGTGTAAATATTAAGAATGACAAAAGAGTAAAAATTTTAGTAACAAGTGGCAGCTTGACAACACCTTGTCATGTTTTGTAAAATTTAGTCATAATTTGTATAAAAAATATGGAAAGTGACCTATTTGTTAATTAAATTATTGTCACGTACTTTGGTGTGGTTTGTTAATTTTTATTTTTTTGATTTGCTTATACCAGAAATAGAAAAGAAAAAAAATTGAAGAAAGAAAATCGTAGTTTGTGGATTTTTTTGCTTATCTAGACAGAGTCCAAAACTCCAATATACATGCGCGAAATAAACAGAAGAGATGAAAAACGAGTCATTTGTGGATCGACATGGCATGCCACGGTTATGAGCATGAAATGCAGGAATACCTGTAAGACGTGAGCATGAAGCTCGAGAACCCTAGTAAGGTGTGGGCATGAAGCTTGGAATTGTCCAAGGGTGTGGGTGCAGAGATTGCTCGAGATGCAAATGGTGGTTGGAGTTGAGGAGAGCGGCTCCAAGATTTGCATAGCCTACTCCCATCGGGTTGTAATATGTGTAGTGGCATTCTCTTGCAGCTGCTATTTCTACTTGATGATGAGCGGTAGTTACATAGTCAAGACTTAAGAGAAGGTTTTCACTGACCCAGGTTTGGTATTCGATTGTGCCAAATATTAGTGCTTGTGTTGTGCCTTACGATGGTCTTTGTTGGGCACATGCCTTTGTCTCAATAGAGTAAATTTTGGAAGATGAAGTATAATTTTGCAAGTGCGAGAAGTGTAGAACCATGGAAGCACCCATTGTGCTATTTCAGTTTCATCTAAAACAGCTTTCCTAGAAAAGCTAGGGATGTGGAAAATCCACTGTTTTGTATTTATTTTCTGATAATTAGAACATATGGGTCAGTGAATACTCTTGGGCTCTTCATTTTTGTCCAGACGCCAAACCCTGAGAACACAGAAAACGTCAGGCGCAACTGGTCATATTCAGTGAAGGAACGGGTGCCTCAATCTGTCCAACACCTCAAGGTAAGCATCTTTTGTCTATTTCAATATCGTTAAATTGTTTTAGATTTCAAATTCATAAATTTAGGGGAATAACGACAGAGAGAAGATTCAACTGCTCCAAGTATTTCTATACGTTTTTCTATATGTTTATATCTTTTGTCTATTTCTATACTTGACAATCTGACAAGTAGAGAGCAAAATAAGCATGTCCAGTACTGCAACATGATTAGTCAGGTGGAAGACGAACCCTTGTTACTTTATCAGTATACCAAACTATTGAAAATGAGATATTAGTTTCATTAATTTGGTTTAGATCTGTGATTCATGATGAGGAAATGTTAGGCAGTTTATTGTAGATTGATGTGGTTGAACGATATAGAGGTTCTTACGTTCAACAACTCGGGCTTTCTTTTTATCTGTTTTACAAATTTTCCAACTGACATTGATAAATGGTTTCAATTTTCAATGAGATCGAAAGGGTGTTCAACTGCTTGATTTGTACTTTTGAGACTGTGGTACTTGTTTTCGAGGTTCTTAGACTTGCTCTGCTTTTCCCCATCTGTTTTAGGCATCAAAACTGGGCATGCTTATATGCCAGTTTGTTCTGATGGTTCAACTCTAAACCCAAATATATGCATTAGCTTTAAGACCCTCAGAGATTTTCGTTACTGTTGCTGTGCAGGGAGGAGTTCTTTAGTACTTCTTATCTAACTATCCAGTTCTTGAACAATTATCAGTGTTTAATTCCCCAAATTGGGTCAGTTTACAGTTTGTGGTCCATCTATTGCAATGAGTACTTGGAGATAGAAGCATGTAACCCCTTTGAAACCATTGAGATTCATGATGCATATCTTTTTTTTTTTTTTTTTTTTTTTTTTCCGGTCGTTTACATATTCCTCTTTTGTTGGCTTTTGTTAGTCTTGTTTCAGTTGTTTGGTTTTCAGGACTACAATGAGAGTCATGTATGGCCAAAAGTCAAGTATTTGGAATTAGCTTTCCGTTTAAACTCTGATGTTGACTTTCTTCACTTGACTTCTTTCATTGAGGCATCCCCTTACTAGCACAAACTTATGTTGCACGTAAGTAGTCTCCTTCATTACTAACTGAAGTAAAATCTGGTCTTTTGGTATGTCGACTAAAACCCTAAACTCTAAAGCTTAATTGCACTTAAATATTGGAAGTTTGTTTAGTTGGAACAGCCAGACCAAAAAAAAGAACGAAAAAAAAAATGTGTAAAACCATGGATAGCTTCTATGCAAACTTAATCAAGCCTACCAGCTATCATCTCCTCAACAGTATTGCTCACTACTTGCTGATTCTTTTTCTAGCCTCTACATATCTGCAGACTACTAAGCTCTGTTTGGGTGATGATCTTCCATGCAGTGTGGGATCATCATGCATCGAGGAAGAGAGAGAAGCACTTCTCAGCTTCAAACGAGATATTACAGATCCTTCTGATAAGCTTTCTTCCTGGATGGGTCAGGATTGCTGTCATTGGAAAGGGATTGCAAGCAACAACCGCACAGGTCATGTTGTGAAGATGGACCTCCGGAACATTCATTGGTTTGACAGAACTCACAAAAGTACACATTCACGGGGTAAGATAAATTCTTCTCTACTAGGCTTGACACATTTATTGCACCTAGATCTAAGCTGTAATAATTTTGAACATATTCACATCCCCGAGTTCATAGGGAAGCTTACAAGTTTAAGGTATCTCAACCTCTCATTTTCATCATTCGCCGGAGAGATTCCCCCTTCTCTTGGTAAACTATCAAACTTGAACTATCTTGACCTCAATTCTGTGTTTCTTTCTTCCATAAACTTCAATTGGCTTTCTCAACTCTCTTCCCTAAAATACCTTGATCTTGGACTTTTGGATCTTGGTAGCTCAGGACCATCGTGGATGCACAATGTTAAGATGCCACCTTTACTGTTAGAGTTATATTTGTCTGACTGCAATCTTGATGAAAACTTTCTACACTCCCTGCCTTCTTTGAACTTCACATCACCACTGGTTCTTGATATATCATATAATTATATCAATTCTTTACTTCCCAGCTGGTTTTTTAATCTGACCAATCTCAAAAGGCTTGATTTAGCGGGAAATTATTTCAACCGTCCCTTCCCAGTTGAAATTGCAAACCTCAAGTCTTTGGAAGACCTTAATTTGCGTGACAATATTATCCAAGGCCAAATTCCCAAAGCCATTGGTACTTTGTGCAGCTTAAGGATATTAGATCTTTCATTGAACTCATTGGATGGTGGTTTGGAAGAGGTTTTGAATGTTCTGTCAAACTGTACACATTATCGTGTAGAGTCACTTGATTGTTTGTCTTCCAAAGTGTTGGAAGGTGTAATGCCTGCCTCCTTGGGAATCCTAGAAAATCTGCAGGAACTTTACCTCTCTGATAATCATTTTTTCTGGTTCGATTCCAGAAACTATTGGAAATTTGTCCTCCTTGAAATCACTGGACCTTACTTCCAATCAAATGAACGGGTCCATTCCTCAAAGTTTGGGGCAACTCACTCAGCTAGTTGACCTACATCTCTCTTCAAATTTGTGGGAAGGCATTTTAACTGAAGTGCATTTCCTACATCTCTCTAGGTTAAAGTCTTTCGAAGTAAGCACAGACCAACCTAGTTCCCTCATTTTTAACGTGGCTCATGACTGGGTTCCTCCTTTCCAGCTTGACTCGGTTAAGATTGAGAACTGTACAGTAGGTCCCGTCTTTGGGGTATGGCTGCAATCTCAAACTGAGCTAGTGGAGGTCACCCTTCATAATACTGGAATAAGAGACTCCATATATACCAGAGGAGTGGTTCCTGCAGATGTCTTCCAAACTCAGACTTTTGGACTTGTCTTACAACCAAATCTGCGGAACACTTCCATTCATAATGAACTCTCCAGAACTGATGTATACAGATTTGAGTTATAATCAATTTGAAGGCTCTCTAGCTGCCACATTGGTCTAGTAATATTGCCCTCCTCCTTGATCTTCAAAGCAATTTATTTACCGGGCCAATTCCCTCAAATTATGGTCAACTGTTGCCTAGGTTGGAAGAGTTGTACTTATCTGAGAATCGTTTGAATGGTACTATACCACCCTCTTTGTGCAATATGAGACATTTGTCTATTCTTGCACTAAGCAGCAATCAATTGTCCGGAGAAATCCCTCCAGCATGGAGTGTGTGGCCATCTATATACGTTGTCGATGTCTCGAGCAACAATTTGTCGGGCAATATCCCCAGTTCAATGGGTGTTCCAAGCTCATTGTCTGTATTGAAGCTGAGCCACAACAGTTTTGGAGGTCAAATTCCTAAATCTCTATTCCGAAATTGAGCTCATTTGATTAGTATTGATCTTGGAGGCAATAGGTTTACAGGAAGCATACCTTTATGGAGAAGATGGAATATCTCATATGATTTACATATGTTACAGTTGCGATCAAGCTCTTTAACTGGACCTATCCCCCATCGATTGTGCTCATTTCCAGCGCTTCATATCATAGACCTTGGCCACAACAACTTTTCAGGTAGCATTCCCAAGTGTTTGTATGATTTTAATGCTTTGCAATTGGGATATGGTAATGACACTTCTGCCTCCTATATTTCAAATTATCTTGTGAAGACCAGCCTGACATTAAAGGGACAAGAACTGGTATACAACACAACTCTGGGTTTGGTAAACAGCGTTGATTTGTCATCAAATCAATTAGAAGGTGTAATATCTGAAGGAATAAGCAGACTCATTGCTTTGGGTACGTTGAACTTGTCCAGAAATCAACTGAGTGGTAACATTCCTTCAAAGATTGGAAACTTGCGATGGCTGGAAACTCTTGATCTCTCACACAATCACCTTTCAGGGCAGATTCCTCAAAGTCTCTCGTCGTTAACCTCATTGTCTCACTTGAACTTGTCTTATAACAGCTTGGCCGGAAAGATTCCTACAAGCACCCAACTCGAGACGCTCAATCCATTTATGTGAGGAATCCATATCTGTGCGGATTTCCTCTTTTAACCAAGTGCCCAGGGGATAGCACACCTTCATTGAATAATCCTGGTGGTGATGAAACAGACAATGAAATTAAGGATGACAGTGGAAAACTTGGTTTATATGTTAGCATCACACTCGGCTTCATCCTAGGCTTTTGGGGTGTTTCTGGCACATTGCTTGTAAAACACTCATGGAGGTATGCCTATTTTCGATTCTTCAATGACATCACAGAGAAAGTAGCATTGGCAATTGCATTGAAGGTGGCTCATTTCCATCGACAGTGTTGATTGGAAAAGGAAGAGGAAAATAAAAGATGTTGCCTGCATTCATTGCTGTCGATTCTGGGTCTGTTGCTGTGTTGTAGGTTTTATGGTACTTACAGATTTGGGTTTCTGTTTGTTGTTTTCATTATTCCTTTGTATTGTGTGTCCAGGACAGAGGGAGAGGGGGACAAGCGTGTATAGTGTGAGTGTGTACTGTGTGTGCACACTCGCACATACTAGTTTCTTATTTACATGCAATTTATATCATATCTTGGCTTGATTTTACATATTTATAGTATCAGTTCCCTTTCAACGAGTGATCCCTCATTTTGGTCATTTTGAGAGAACGATCAGTTAACCTACTTTTCGATCACATATTAACATCTCTACCGTTCAACTTTCATGTTTATATAACTAGATCATATATAAAAATTTTCATCCAATTTGATAATCGTTAAAGCATTCAAAATTGTAATTTACAAATAAAAACATGAACGGTTCAAGTTTGACATGTTTCATACGTTCAGTGATTTCATCTAATTAGATGCCTTAACGATCATCATTTTGATTAAAAATTTACAGGAATGATCTACACATATAAACTTAATAATTGAACAGTAGAGATGTAAAAATTTGATAAAAAAGTTTGCTTAATAATCGATCCCTAAAAATGAACAAAATGAGGGATCTTTTAGTACTCTCACAGCGTAATATGTGCATCGCATAAATTTAACCAAAAAGGTTAAAAAAAAAGGCAGATAGCAGATGGGTAGAAAAGCATCGCAAGACTATATGAATGCTGTACGATTTCCTAGATTCTCTAGGACATCTACTTTATAAAATAAAAAATATCCAAATAAAGAAAATAAAATAAAATTTAACACGAAAATTGGTTATAATTGACTAATTGAGATTTCACTAGCTACAAATACTCCATTTTGTTTTCTTCAAAGACTCATAAGGTTTATATAGTAGGAAGAAAAAAAAAATTAATAAAAATATTACATCATAATCCAAATAATGAAGAAAATGCCAAAACATTAACATCCCACCTGTTTCTTTTTCTCAGCTTCACTAGTTCACCACGAAACTAAATTCCATGTCGTACGCTGAGACCCCAAGATAAGATTGCTCCTCAAGCAACTCCTTTCTCTGAGTTCTCATGTCGTACGCTGAGATTTTGTTTACTTTGTTTCACATGGGTTCTGGGTTTCTTCTCAAATTCTGATTTCGAATGATTCTGTCCATTTCTAATTCCATGATGCTTGTCACAGTAGCATGATCTAGCTATTTTCTGACATGGGCTCCTTCACAAAGTTCATGCCTTCCACTATAATCCTCATAGTCTTATCACTTTTCTCTGATTCCAACAAAAGCCCAAATTTGATTCAATTGTCCACAAGGTTTCTTGGTGTTTGCTGAAATTCTGGTTTTCAATGGTTCAATCCAATTCCATATCAAACTTGGCTATTTCTGAGATGGGTTCCTTCAGAAAGTTAAAGGCTTTTACTATTTTCTTCACAGTTGTATCACTTTTTCTGATTCCTACAAATGCCCAAGAACAAGGTTTCATATCTGCACTTATATCAAGTAAAGGTCTTGACTTTACCAAGGACTTGCTTATAAAAGAGGCAATATCCTCTATAATTCCACTTCAATTGCCTCAGATTGTAAAGTCTGTGAAAATCCCAGTCATTGGTCAAGTTGATGTTGCTCTGTCCAATATCACTATATATAGTATTGATATTGCTTCTTCATATGTGGAGACTGGTGGCTCTGGGATTGCCTTGATAGCTTCAGGAGCCACTGCAAATTTGAGTATGGATTGGCAGTACTCTTATAGCACTTGGCTATTCGAAGTCTCGGATAATGGGGCAGCTTCTATTCAGGTATGAGGAGACACTCCAGAAAGAATTTGTTTACTTTGTATTGAGCTATGAAACCAGTTAGAACACAATAGTAGATAGTTGATATTTCTTCTTATGTTATGCCTCATTGCTTGTCATAAATTTTTAGTTCTGTACAGCAGGCCTGAGATAGAGTTTATGCAACTTAGTTGCGAAGGGATGATCCCTTGAGATGAGTAGTGCATCTCTCAGTTAATTTGTAGTTCAGTTCAGTAGGATTGAAATAAAATTTGTGCAACTCATAGTCACAATTGGATGACCTCATAACCCCCTGAGTTGAGTTATGCATGTCTTACTTATTTGTAGTTCAGTTTCATAGGCTAGAGATAGATTTGTGCAGTGAAGTCATGAATTGATAACTTCTCGAGTTGACTTGTGCATTTCTTACCTCAATGATGGTAATCTTTTTTGCTTATCGAGATAGTGAGGGCTGAGAGGAGTGGCGGAGCTGGAGTTTGTGCAATTATGTTCATTAATATCATCAATGGATATGGAGTGTGTTTTGAATTAGAATCAATCTACTTCCGAATGGGAAAGTAAAAGATTGGTAATATCGTTCTGTGGTTCTTCTGGTCAATATGATTCAAAACTCAATGGGCTTCACAGAACTGTTAGGAAGATAGTACGTTTATCGTTAAGTATCAGAAATCTAATGGTATGGGAAATGGTTATGTGGTCAAATGCTGTCATATTCTGCAGTATGTGATGGTCATTTAAAGTAAAGCATAAGATATTTCCATTGAACATGAATTTTATGAAAGAAAGAAATGTGATTAATTGAATTAAGGTGAAATAATTGAAAGCCGTACACGAAATGAGAATATGAGACGCATTCACCTCAATAGATACCAGATAAAGATGACTTAGAATCCTGAACTAGTATGTGGTATGCAATTGTACTGGTAAATATAACCAGCTCTTCGCAAATTTAATAAATACTAGATAGAGACGTAAAACCCTGAACCATTATCTGGCATGCTATTGTACTTGTAAAGATAACTGGTTCTTCACAAATTTAATCTGAATCTTTTTTTTCCCCCTCATTTATTGATTCAAACATGTGATAACGGGTGTTGCTTCTGCAAAAGGTTGAAGGTATGGAAGTTGGTGTTACCTTAGCTTTGAAGGAACAACAAGGAAGTCTTAAGCTGTCTGTTTTGGATTGTGGATGCTATGTGAAAGATATCTCCATCAAATTAGATGGTGGAGCATCTTGGCTTTACCAAGAGTATGCAATCATCTTTATAAAGTTTGCTTGACAGAGAGTTTACGTGCCTCTTATTTTCAGTCTAATATGTTCTTTTCAAAGTTGTTGATCCCTCTTACCTTCTTTCAGGTTAGTGGATGCTTTTGGTGGACAGATAGTTTCTGCAGTTGAAGAAAATATTTCCAAAAAGGTCAAAGAAGGAATAATGAAGGTTGATTCATCACTACAATCGCTTCCAAAGCAAATCGAGCTGGATGACATTGCTGCTTTGAATGTCACTTTGGTGGACAATCCTGTGCTTAGTAATTCTTCCATTGAATTTCAGATCAATGGTCTATTCACAGCTCCTATTAATGATTTGGCATCTAGCTTGAACCTTAAAGGTTCACTAGATACTTTATCACACAGTACTCCAGCTAAAATGGTTGAGATATCATTACATGAAGATGTCTTTAACTCGGTGTCCTTGGTATTTTTCAATGTAAGTTTCATTAATTTTTTTTCCCAGAAATACTTAAAATGGTCCTTTATATGGTCATTTGTCCCCATTCTTTGCATACTGCTTCCACTCAGATTATCTGAAGTTACCAAACTCCAACGTATCCATTTTAAATTGCCTCACTACTAACTCTCTGCCTGGCCTGATTGGCACTTCTATAGCATAGAATTCAACAGATAAGCTGAAATCTTTTTCTCATTTATGAGTTCAGGCAAACTATATGAACTGGATTATTAACAAAATACCAGATCAATCCCTGTTGCGCACTGCTGGATGGAGATACATTGTTCCTCAACTGTACAAGCAGTACCCAAACAAGGATATGGAGCTTAATGTTACCGTATCTTCTCAACCAATCATTATAGTTGTGAGCAATGGCATTGACATCACTGTTTACTCTGATGTGACAATTGATGTCATAGATGAAGAAGTAATACCAGTTGCGTGCATATCAATGGTATGCTTCATTAATGCTTGTGTACTTGGATTAATTTCATGCACACTCCTCTTTACATCAGCACTTACTTCTTTCTGCTTGGTTGCTCATTATGTTTTTCCACTCGCTTTTTGTTAATGCAGCAAATTCAAGCTTCATGTACTCCAGAGATCCTGAGGAATAAACTAGCTGGTATTGTTAAACTGAATGAATTTACTGCATCTCTGAAGTGGAGCAAAATTGGTAACCTACACATGAGTCTCGTTCAGGTACTTTCTTGTATATACTAAGACAAGTGCAATTATTAATTTAAGCCTGTGATGCACTCTCAGCCAACTAATAAACATCAGAGTATTGTTACTGTGGTTTTGTCAGCAGAGCAGGCCTGCTTTTTTTATGTGGGAGTAGAATCTTATACATAGTAATGTGCTTCATTGTTATTCACCACCGACTGTTAGAGGCTTAGAGCTCTATAAAACTTTTTCAACTTCTTGTGCCAAACAGATTCAATATTGCATCGATTACATAGTTGAGTCTAAGTACTGACTTGATATCTACTAGGATTTTTCTGTCAAATTTTCTGGTCTTTAGCTCATTTGAACATGTAGCCTGGAGTACCTTTACCACTTATTGTGCTCTATTTGATATTAACTTCATCAAGTACTATATTCTGCAGGCAGTATTGTCAACGGTCCTCAGAACTGTTGTCGTGCCTTACGTGAACTTATGGCTCTGGAAAGGACTACCTTTACCACTTCCGCATGGATTTACCCTTCAGAATTCTGAAACCTTCTCCACCAATTCAAGGCTTACAATATACAGTGATGTTGTGTTTGCAGAACAATGACCGACACATCATCAGCAGGAACTTCGTTCAAACCAGAGTTATACAGCATATACAGAAGTAGTGTCAGTGCAAATTTGTGTACATTAATGTAAGTAGTCTTCTTTTTTTAACACAAATTTTCCAAACTAGAAACCCCACACCTGCTACATTTTTAGCTGCCTTAGAAATTGAAACTTGTTACACAGTTCCCCATACCAATTTCTTGATACCTCGGTAGATCTTCCTCAAAATGTCATCCAGACTACTTCGAATATTACTTGCAGCCGACTTCAAAATTGGTTCGTCCATCTTCTTGGTCTTGGCCATTGTTCTTCCTCCTTCAAATTGATTTGATGGTGTGCACGGTAGAATATTCTAGTTTATTTATTTTCCTTAGTTATATAGGTGAATTGTTCTATATAATTATATGATATATTTTTCTATGGAGAAGAATAAATCATTGAAACATTAAACCCAAATCATATTCTTATTTTCGACTTGGCATCAGAGTAAAATCAGGTTTGATCCTTGAATTTGCACTCAAAACCTAAATCTCAAATCAAACTACAAACAACTACATACGTACTATTATCACTCAAATCATAGTAAAATTCACAAATCATCTCATACCATTCCTGAATTCCAAATTTCAAAAACCCTCAAATCAGTTATCAAAACCTAGAATTCCTATAAAAAAAAAAAAAAAAAAAAACACAAACAGCCTTGCATCAAGCCGATTTGTAGCATCTGCCGCGAGCCTCACAAGCAAACGAAAAACACATCAAAGCATGCCTTACACGCATACTTTGCAAATCAAAGCCTCCCGTTCCCGTTCTTATTTCAATGGAACATAACATATACCATATCACCGCACCATGTCACTATCCAGGCAAACAAAATGCATATGCTAAAACAAAGTGTCCACTTTGTGGATATTTCGGTCATACCAAGTAAAGGTGTTATGATGTAATCGGATACCCTGATTGGTGGGATTTCACCAAAAAGCCACGTAAGAATTTTGGACAAGCTGTCGTGACTCTCATAGAGGAAGAGCATCCATCCAGTGCCTCTACTAATGTAGCACAATCGTATGAGTGGTAAGACCGTTTTGAATAATACTTGGATAGTTGATACAGGTGCATCATTCGGACCACATGACTAATGACCCTAGTCTCTTGACCACAATTAAACCTTCCTCTCAAAATGTTGTGTCTACTGCTGATGGTACACCCACCCCAGTTATTGGAGAAGGTTCTGTTATCTTATCTGAAATTTTAACTCTTGAGTCTGTCTTAGTTGTCCCATCACTAGCATATAATCTCATGTCTGTTGGTCAGATTATTAGAGCTATTGCATGTATTGTCACCTTCTATCCATCCTTCTGTGTGTTTAAAGACCATCTGACCAGGCGAATTCTCGGTTATGGTGTAAAAAGGGGGAAATTATACTATATGGATCTGACAGAGACTGGAGAAAAACATAAATATCTTTTGGGGCAAGCTAATCAAGTTCATGGCGTTGTAAGTGGAAGAGAAGTTGTGTGGCTATGACATCGTCGCCTAGGCCACCTAAACTTCCATTATCTCAAGAAGCTACAACCTCAGTTGTTTCCCGGTATCAATGCTTCAGATTTCCATTGTGACACTTGTGAACTAGCCAAGAGTCACCGTGTTCCATATTCACCAAGTCTTCACAAAAGTCCAGTTCCCTTCATGAAGATTCATTCTGACGTTTGGGGACCTGTAAAAATCCCTTCACTTTGTGGCGCTCGATACTTTGTGACATTGATCGATGATTGCACGCACATGACATGAGTGTCTTTATTGAAAAACAAGAGCGATGTCTGTTCCCGGTTCAAAGAGTTTCACAAGATGGTGTCTACACAATATCAATAGACTACTCGGATTTTTCAATCTGACAATGGTGGAGAATATGTTAATGGCCCTATGCACTGCTTTCGGTCTTCATAAATAAAATTTTGATGAAAACCCTAATATTTATACATGCCACCCAGTGGCGGATCCACGTGTGGGCAAGCTTAGGCAGCTGCCTATACTGGGTTTTTGTTGCTGGGCTTGGAGTATGAGTTTTTATGGAGAAAAGCCATGTAAAAATGGCAGATTCCGGCGAAGGATACCGGTGAAAGACGTCGCTGCAAGTCGCATCTTTTTTTTTCTTTTCTCTGGTTTAAGCCCAAAACGACGTCATTTGGGCCTCAATTAATTAATAGAAGTCAGTGCCCAAAACGACGTCGTTTTACAGTTTTACTTACAGTAAAAAAAAAAAAAAGGCCCAAGTTAATAAAGAACTCGTCAACTCCAATACTCCATCACCTTCTCTTCTTCGTATCTTCGTTCCCAGACCCCAATTCCCAAAAACAAAACACTCTTCTCAACTTTGAATGATAGTTTGCTTGTTTATATTGAGAAAAATATATTCAATAGCGTTAGTAATGATGTTATAATGCAGTGTTTTCAAAATATGAAATCGCGCCATGGACAATTACCGTCTCATCGTTGATTGAAAGTTGTATTGTAATTTTTTTTAATTGAAGTGGATTATATTTTCATGTGACAAGTAATTCTTGCCTTGGCTGACAAAATTTCCTGGATCCGCCACTGATGCCACCTCTCTCACACAAATGTTTCAAATGTTAAGAACCACACCCAGCTCTCCATGCTTAGTTTTCTATAAGGATGTCAGTAGCTTCCGCCAAAAGGATGACTCAATAGTAATGAACTTGTATGCTGAAGCACCAAAGGTGGAAGAGCATAACAAGCATCTCATATAAAATTAGCTTTCGTGAATCAATTTTTTTTTTTTTTTTTTAACAAAATAGATTTTTGCTTTTGGAAACGTTAATGTTTTGTTGGAAGAAGTCAAAAGTTTTTATGTATAATACAGTTCACTTCTTCATAATATCTAAAAATCTCTACTTCCAAGTGGTTGAAGTGTCTGCCAACGTTACCACACTATTTGCGCTTCTCTCTTCATCACCCCAAAGTTTACATTTTCTGCAGTACATTGTCATCATATTCATATTCAGTTGTATGTTGTAGGAGAAATAATATGAGAAAGAGAATTGAGGAGAATAATCGTTTTAATTCTATATATAGAGGATACAATACATAAGGAAAGTACATAGATTCCTAATATAATTTTTATTATGATTCAACTTTGACTAAGGCACATGTATGAAAACGTAATTTTCTTAAACACTCCTTGTACCGTGTCGAACTTATAGGTGTTTTACATGTTGTCTCGTTAAAAACATTGCCAAGTAACAATAAAAACCTCGAGGGCGAAAAAATAACTTCGGTCGAAGGACAAAAAGAGCTCAACACACCCATTACATTTGAAAGTGACATGTAATGTGTCATACTCCCCCTGATGTCTACACCTCCGCCTGATTCTTGCAATCATGGGAGCTTTGATAAATCAATGCTCTTTAACATGTTTATCAAAATTTAGTATATGCTATTCTTGAGTTAGTTTGGATGCGTGAAGTTATGGTTTTGTCCTTAAATACAGTGTTACCACTCGCCTAGGTATAAAAATAGATGACAATTTGTTCATTTGCTACACCCTCCAACCCACTTCATTCTCCATCTTGAGGCTTCTATACTTTATATATAGCAATTTGAGTTGCTTCCAGATAGTGGAAGGGATTGCATGATAGCAAGAGGTTGCATGCATAATGCCATTACTAGATGTATATATACTGACTCAGCATTACAATAGCAGCATAAGCCGCAGCAAAGTGCAGGCAAAGATTTAGTGAATAAATCTGTCATATTCTACTAAGATCAAACTTGATTCACTCACTTGAATCTTGAGGAGAAATTGTTATTGTTGATAATTTTTATATGATACATGCTCCATGTTGTAGCCATGATAAAAATATGTTTCACTTATCCAATACAAGTAACATTATCCCCATAAATGCATGATTCAATGATGTAGCGACAATAGTATGTTTCATAAACCTCTAATATATTGTGATGTTTCCCCGAGTAAAGACATAACTCATTTGGAAACAACAATTATGTGGGTAAAAGAGAAACCCAGAATAAGAAAATACTATCAAAATATCATAAATATTTTAGTGGAAAAAAGAGAATGCCGCCTAAAATTTTAAAATGCCCATTTAGTACTAATTTGGCCCCCCTCATTACCCATTCCAATGACCATCTTATTTTTCTCCCCTATTGAACATAAGATTACAACTCTATTGCCCATTTGAACAAATCTTTTTCAACCCTAGTATAATTTTAATTTTTTTCTTCCTTTTTTGTCCTTCTATCTTATCTAGCATATTTTTGAATTATAATGTGCTGAGAAAGTGGAAGATAAAGAAACTTTGCCGAAAGGTCACCTAACTCCGCTGGCCTCCCATGGCCGGTCGCCGGAGCCGCCGGATTCCGGTCACCAAATTTTTTTCGCCGGATTTTTTTTTTTTGCCGATTTTTTTTTTATAAACAGATTTTTTTAGGGTTACTGACCCCCAGTAATCAACAATGTGATTACTGGGGGTCAGTAATGTGATTACTGTGACCCTCACTTTAGTCGCCGAATTTTTTTTTTAATCAGGTTACTGGACTCAGGTTACTGACCCCCAGTAAACAATTTTCTAATTACAAATTTTCAGTAATCATGTTACTGACCTCCAGTAATCATGTTACTGACCCCCAGTAACCAGATTACTGATCCCCAGTAATATGGTTACTGACCCCCAGTAATCAAGTAAGCATGTTACTGACCCCCAATAATCAAGTTACTGACCCCCAGTAATCAGGTTACTGACCCCCAGTTTTTAAGAAATACAATTCACCTTTAACCCCTTGCCACTTCCAAGTTCCTCATCCAAGCCAGTTAAACAATACATATTTATAAACATGCTTACTTGACCCCCACTAATCAAGTAAGCATGTTACTGACCCCCAGTAATCCGATTACTGACCCCCAGTAATCCGATTACTGACCCCCAGTTTTTAAGAAATACAATTCACCTTTAACCCCTTGCCACTTCCAAGTTCCTCATCCAAGCCAGTTAAACAATACATATGTATATGATTAATCGTGCTAGTGTTTCTTGGTAGCTGAACGAGTGCCAATAGCACGCGTTAATTTAAAACCCTACAAAAGACGTTAGTAGCATTGGTAAAATAGGGATCGTTCTTTCCGGGGATTAAGGGTACCTTCAATAAAAGAATGTTAGACAAATATTCACACATATATACAAACAATGTCACAAGCATATATACATAAATGCTTCATGTCACAAATATATACATATATACATATATACACGTTTAGGGGGGTTTTGAAAATCAATTATATTTCCTACGAAAATAAAGACAAAACAAGAAAATAAATCCTAATCTAATATTTACAAGTGATCATCATCATCTTTCACACAACACATAGCACAAAAACACACAAGAATATCATGCAAGACTTGGTAGCAACTTGTTTCAAGTTTCCTAGACTCTATTCAATTCCGATTTCAATTAGGGCCTCAACGGTTATCTAATCGTTACTAGACTTCACAAGTATTTAGAAAACACGCAACGTCGAATCCTAAAATTATACTAATCATATTTGAAAACAAGCAACGTCGAAATCAAACATGAAAAGTAATTGTGCACGAAAGTCTTAAATCGGAAACATGCTTTTAAGTATGGCGTCAACATCTTATTAACATGCAAGTTTCTATGAATTATGTTAACCACTGACTAAGCATCCTACAATCAAGTTTACTCAACGCCTAACTTGATCCTAGATTTGCTTATGGTGAATGAAATCGCAACCTACACAAAAACCATGGCCGTGGCTTCATGTAAACATTGATTTTTATGCACGAATTCATGAAACTAATCGAATAACAACCTAAAAATACATGAACATGCTACTACCCTATGTCTAACACACGAATTAAAATATGTTACAAGTTGCAAAATTGTTTCATAAAAACCAAAATAGAATTCGGAAATCCAATACAAAGTTACAAAACCAAGAATCAAAGTTTCTAGCTACATATAACATAGACATTATACATATGAAAATACAAGCCATGAGATGGTAGAATCACACTTTAAGGACACCTTGAAGAATGAAGCTCGGATGGTGTGGCGAAGTGAACGGTTGAAGGTAGGATCAGATACGATTTGTGGTGGTGGAATGGATGGTGTTTTGGCTATGTAAATTTCTATACTAGAACTTGAGAGAATTTTTGGCTAGAGTTTTGACTAATGAAAGTGAGAGAGATGAGATGATCTATTCTGAATTTGTGCCAAGCTATATATAGAGGAAGCAAATGTGAGAGTTTGGCAATATAGGTGGAGATTTATGGTGGAAGTTTGTTGGTGGTGGTTTATTGGTGGAGGAAACATGTGTTTATTTTCGGCAGCTTTGACTTTTGTGTCTTGATTTGGACATAACTCTCTCTCGAAAATAGATATTGAGGTGATTCCGGTGGCATTGGAAACTAGACATCCATATCTTTCTATCCATATATGGCTCGAATTCTGGTTCAATTTGAACTGTCCGGGGGAGTCCGTGGAAATTGGATGATGTGCCCAGGATATGACTGAAATTTATTGCAAGCTTCCCTTAGTCCACAATTGCAGCTCCAAGCTTTCCTTAGTCCACAATTGCAACTGCATGCTTCCCTTAGTCCACAATTGCAGCTGCTAGCTTCCCTTACCTAGGACTTGTCACATGCCTTGTCTATGTGCTTCACACATTTTCTTATTTGTCTTGGACATGGTAGGAAGCTTCCTAGACATTGCAGCCTTCTCTTCCTTTTCCTATCCGAACTAGGGAACTTTTCTTTCCATATTTTGCACTTCTCTTTTGCTTGGCTGAATCCTCTATCCTTCATTAAGCTTGGAAACTCCCATTTGACACATTCGGATGCCCCTTTGATGCACAAATGCAGAAAGTAGCAAAAATGGGCAGTAGGTTCCTTTCTCGGCAGGGCAGTGACCTTTCTGCCTTGCAATGGGCATAACTCTCTCCTCAAGCAAGCTTTTGATGCAATTCCAAATTCTGTAGAAACTAGACACATAGAGTTTTCCGTGCATATAAGGCTTGTCTTCTGGTTCCTTGTGAATCGTCCCACACAAATTCTGGAAGTTTAGTGTTGTGCATAGGAAATTCTGGAACTTGCTGGATCCGATTTTGTCTTGCACTTCTTGGCATCTTCTTTTGCTCCGATTTCTCTACCTCTTTTCGTTGTTCATTCCTCAACATATCTACTACATATAAGAGAAGAAAAATCTATCAAAATCAAAGTCGAAGTTTTACAGATTCAACGAAACATTTCTAGGCTCCATAAATCGGCTTTTAACATTTTTCAACATTTTTATCTATACTTAGCACGATTTTGATGTAACTCTACCAAATACTCATGACTCGATTATATGACTCGGTTCTACAAAAGTAAGGGTTAAAGCAAAGTATAAACGAGAGTAAAACATATTAAGAACGTCGCATTTTATGCTCCTATCAACTACCCACACTTATTTTTTGCTAGTCCCTTAGCAAAACTAAATAAAACTAAGACTCTAAACATACTATTGCCCCTAAAACTTTGTCTCAGGTTCTTTTAAACGCATAGCTATCAAGTTGATGCATGAGAATGCTAAGCACGAAAATTCCAAGTTTCATGAACATGTAACATCGATATAAGCATGAAAACATGTATGGCTAGTTAGATCATCCTCACTAGGCATACTCTCTTCTTTTCACTCGAGACATGGTATTCACACATAAGTATATGCAAGGGAAAGATAAGACAGGAAAACAACTTGCATATGTCAAAGAAATCGAAAGCTCTTTGTGAAATGTTTATAGAAAAACCTCATGTAACGACTATGTGCACCAATGAACCAAATCTATATGCTTACTCTTGAGAAGGAGTCCACAAATCAATTTTAACCTATCTTAAGAATCATGAAAAGATCTTTAAAAGGGTTGTAATGGGGCTAGGCTAAAAGGTATTCGAAATTTGGATAATGAGGTATCAAATCATCACCGTGGCCTTTAGCAAAACTCGATTCTCCTTATGTCTTCTCGCCAAGGGCCGGATATCGTCTTGTTGGACTCATTTTTCATTCTTTTCTCCCCAAAAACATTGTGAAAACGAACAAAGATCAAAGTTTAAACAATACCAGACCTTCACATGTATACATACTCCAAATTCACAACACTTTTCTAGACTTAAACTATGCTTTTCTTTTCAAAACCGTGCCCTTGTTTTTCTTTTCATACTCTCGGATTCTTTCTTTTCTTTTTCTTTTGATCCAAAATTCTCTTTTGTTTTGTAAGGCACACGGTTGCATATATGTTTTCATGGCAAAGTCCTACCCCATACTTGTTCTTCTTCATCACTTCACGCGAAAACTCCTTCAAAAATCAAGCTTTGCCGTATCTATGAGACAAGGTAAAGGTATGACTATACTAAACTCAAGGAAAGTGTTTAAGGGTGATGAAAGAAAAGGCTAGACATCGGCTCAAAGGGTTTAACTAAGGTGTCCCACGACGGGCTCAAATAGGGCACATGCTTATTTGGCTATGGTGGTAAACCTAGAAGATCTTTTCAATCCTTTTCAAAATCAAGGTTTTATTTATGATAAAAAAAACGCTTTGAAAATCAACAAGAGTAAGTTCTAGCATTCTAGAGTTCATTTAAAAAGCTATGGCACATAATCGTTGAATATGCAAGGAATAATGAGGTTTATATACTAACATGCTCGAAATTTTCAGGAATTTAACACTCATGAAGAAAGCAATTTGGCTCTAACGCTCCCAAGGTTATTATGGAAACAAACTAGCTAAAACATGCATGCTTTATTAATCAACAAGTCTTACATGCTCCTACCAATGCACATTATTCATGAAACTCACAAGTTTTAAAGTATGCACAACTATCATCTATGTGTTCAAAGAGGAGAAAAACATCATTAACAATTTAGGGGCATCCTAAGACTCGAAACAACAATTTAAACACTCTATTTTTGTGGAACAATTTTCTGAATTTTCTGTTTTTGTATTTCCTTTTTTTTTTTTTTTTTTTTTTCAATATATGACTCAAAGCAAATAAAACTATGCTAAATCGTGGGTTGCACGTTTATCTATCTAGAAAACATAAACGAAACATGTAATCCCACCCCACACTTTAGAAAATGACATTGTCCTCAATGTAAGCATAGAAATAAAGCAAGTAATTTCCTAAGCATGCAATAGTCTAACACATTTCAACATAGCATCACAACCTAAGTAAAAAGAGAAGGGCTAGAAATTTCAAACTCTCGTCGATGGCTCCTTCATTTTTCTTAGGTGAATTGGGTTGCCTCCCAAGTAGCGCTTAAGTGTTTATAGTCCTTTAGCCTAGACTCTTCTCCATGTGTTGATCATTGTCCAAAATAGCTTAGTTCGGCAGCTAGGACGTCAAAGAGATGTTGCCGGCAGTATGCGCTCTTGGAGCCTCATCGAGGAATGTTCCTTCTTCCATTGCTTGGAAAGGTGTGTAGTAAGGCTTGAGTCGATGACCATTGACTTTGAAGGTCTTGCGAGTAATTAAATCTTGAATTGCCACGGCTCCATGAGGAAATACTTGCGTAACAATGAAGGGTCCGACCCAACGAGAGCGTAACTTACCGGGAAAAAGTTTAAGTCGAGAATGAAATAAGAGAACATGTTGTCCAACTTCAAACTTTTTCCCTCGAATCATCTTGTCATGGTAGGCTCGCATCTTTTCCTTGTATATCCATGCGGCATCATAAGCTTCATTACGTATTTCTTCAAGTTCGTTGAGTTGAAGCTTCCTATGAAGGCCGGCCGAATCTATCTCCATATTGAATGCTTTCACGGCCCACCATGCTTTGTGCTCGAGCTCCACGGGTAAGTGACATGCTTTTCCATAAGTTAACCGAAAAGGAGACATACCTATTGGCGTCTTATACGCGGTTCGATAGGCCCACAAAGCATCTTCAAGTCGATCACTCCAATCCTTTCTTGTTGGCCCAACGGTTTTCTCAAGAATTTGCTTGATCTCTCGATTGCTCACTTCGGCCATGCCACTTGTTTGGGGATGATAAGGTGTAGATACCTTGTGTGTGACCCCATACTTTTTCAATAAAGTTTCAATGGTGCGGTTGCAAAAGTGGGAACCTCCATCACTTATCAAGACTCTTGGAACTCCGAAACGTGAGAAGATGTTGGTCTTGAGGAATTCGGCAACCATCTTTGAATCATTGGTGCGTGTAGCCCTTGCTTCTATCCATTTGGACACATAATCAACCGCTAGCAAGATGTAGAGGAAGCCTTTGCTTGATGGAAACGATCTCATGAAGTCAATTCCCCAAAGATCGAAGATTTCGACCTCAATAATTGGCGTGAGTGGCATTTGATCTCTTGGCCCTATGTTGCCGGTCTTTTGGCACCGATCACATGTCATGCATGTTGTGTGTGCATCCTTGAAGAGTGTTGGCCAATAGAATCCACAATTTAGAACTTTCAATGCGGTTTTCTTTGGTCCAAAGTGTCCTCCACAAGCTTCGTTATGACAAAAAGCAAGAATGGACCGATGCTCTTCTTCCGGAACACACCTTCTTATTACTTGATCGCTACATTGCTTCCACAAGTATGGCTCATCCCATAGATAGTGCCGAGCTTGCTTCTTGATCCTATTCTTGTGGTGGCTCAGCATGTCCCTTGGAAATTGCCGAGCTGCTAAGTAATTGGCAATGTCGGCATACCAAGGCTCGTTTGTTGCATTGATCCGAAAGAGTTGCTCATCTGGGAAATTTTCAAGTAGGGGCAGCCGATCCTCATCTTTCACAATACGGCTCAAGTGATCGGCTACAACATTCTCACTTCCTTTCTTGTCTTTGATCTCTATGTCGAATTCTTGAAGCAAGAGAATCCATCGAATGAGTCTCGGCTTAGCATCCTTCTTTGTCATAAGATATCTCAAAGCGGCATGATCACTATACACCACTACTTTGGAATTCAAAAGATACGATCGAAACTTTTCCAAAGCAAAAATTACCGCCAAGAGTTCTTTCTCGGTTGTGGTGTAGTTGAGTTGAGCATCGTTGAGAGTTCTCGAAGCGTAGTAGATTGCACATGGCTTCTTCTCCTTCCTTTGGCCGAGCACAGCCCCTAATGCATAGTCACTTGCGTCACACATAAGCTCGAAGGGCAGTTCCCAATTCGGTGATGCGAGGATTGGTGCCATGCATAGCTTTTCCTTGAGCCGAGCAAAGGCCTGCTCGCACTCCTTTGTCCACACAAACGACATATCTTTTTGTAGTAGCTCACACATCGCCTTTGCATCTTTGGAGAAGTCCTTGATAAATCTTCGATAAAATCAGGCATGTCCAAGGAATGATCGTACCTCTCTCACGATTTTAGGCGAAGGCAAGTGTTGAATGAGCTCCACTTTGGCTTTGTCGACTTCCATGCCTTTTGCCGAAATAATATGTCCAAGAACAATGCCTTGCGTCACCATGAAGTGACACTTCTCCCAATTGAGCACAAGGTTGGTTTCTACACAACGCTCCAATATCTTCTCTAAGTTTTTCAAACAAGTGTCGAAGTCGCTTCCATAAACACTAAAGTCGTCCATGAAGACCTCGATTATATCTTCAATAAAATCCGAGAAGATGGCATACATACATCGCTGAAACGTGCCGGGTGCATTGCATAGGCCGAATGGCATCCTCCTATAGGCAAAGGTGCCGAATGGACATGTGAAAGTAGTCTTTTCTTGATCGTCCGGGTGTATCATGATTTGGTTATAGCCGCTATATCCATCAAGAAAGCAATAAAACTCATGACCGGCTAACCTTTCGAGCATTTGATCCATAAACGGCAAAGGCATGTGATCCTTCCTCGTTGTTGCATTGAGCTTCCTATAGTCGATGCACATGCGATGGCCGGTTACAAGTCTTTGTGGCACAAGCTCATTCTTCTCATTCTTAACCACCGTCACACCATTTTTCTTGGGAACTACTTGCACGGGAGATATCCACTTACTATCCGAAATGGGGTAGATTACGCCACAATCAAGCAACTTGATGATTTCTTCTTTTACAACTTTCATCATTGGCGGGTGGAGTCTCCTTTGTCCTTCTCTTGTTGGTTTTGCACCTTCTTCAAGTAAGATCCGATGAACACATGTTGTAGGGCTTATTCCCTTGATGTCCGCCAAGGTCCAACCTATGGAGGTCTTGTGCTTCTTAAGTACACGAACCAATTCCTCTTCTTGCTTCTCATTAAGCGATGAAGACACAATAACCGGTAAAGTGTCTTCTTCTCCAAGATACACATACTTCAAATGGCTAGGGAGCTCTTTTAATTCTAACTTTGGGGCCTCTTCCACACTTGGACGAATTTTGTTTGTGGCATTTGGAATTGACAAGAACGGACTATGCTTCTCAAACCGTGGGGCAGCCTCTAACTCGGCAACCACTTCCCTTAGGCTCGGCTCAAGCTTCTCTCTTTCTTCTTCACTAATTCGTGCTCCCTCCTTGTCAAATCCGACCCCGAGCTCTATGGCTCGTTGCTATGCATCAAGAGAGGTCAACATAGCTTGCTCGACCTCTTCCATAACTTCTATAGCTTGACACTCCTTCAAATCGGCCATGGGATACTTCATGGCATCAAAAATGTTGAACTTGATCATATCACCATCAAATTCCATTGTCAAATTGCCCTCGGCCACATCGATCTTGGTGCGTGCCGTCCTCATGAATGGCCGGCCAAGCAATAGTTGTGTGCTATTGACCGGCGAATCCTCCATCTCTACAACATAGAAGTCGGCCGGAAAGATTAAGTGATTGACTTGCACAAGCACGTCTTCAACATAGCCCTCCGGATACTTGCTTGATCGATCCGCGAGTTGTATGATGACATTGTCCTTCTTGAGAGGCCCTATGCTCAATGTTTGATACACATTGAGAGGCATGACATTGATTGATGCTCCCAAGTCTAGCATGACGTCCTCAAACCGAGTATTGCCGATCACACATGGCACGTTGAAGCTTCCCGGATCTTTCATCTTTGGTGGCAACTTCCTTTGAATAACAGCTGATACCGTTTCACTCATAGTCACCACACGAGTCTCCCTTGTGTGCCTTCTTGCCGTGCAAAGCTCTTTGAGGAATTTAGCATACCTCGGCACTTGCTTTATACACTCCAACAAAGGAATATTGACTTGCACTTTTCGGAATATCTCCAACACCTCCTCGTCGGACTTATCGGAATATTGCAAACCTTGAAGGGAACGGCACATTTAGTGCTTGGTTCGGCTTCACTATTGTCTCCTTCTTCGAAGTGGCCGGATCCTTCTCCATGTCGTTCTTCCTTGCTTGCTCGGCATCCCTCTTCTTTCTCTCCTCCTCGGTCTCACTGCTGCCGCCAATGGCAGGTCTGGCAGTAGGCTGCTTGGCAATAGGCTGCTCGGCAGTTTCTTCTTCTTCAATGATGGTTCCGAGAGAGTTACCTCCCTTCTTCTTTGGACTTTTTGGTGGCAACAACTCCCTACCACTTCGAGTTTTGATAACCTTAGCTTGCTCATTTCTCGGATTGGGAATAGTATTGCTTGGCAACTTCCCTTGTTCGGTAAATTTCCCCATGAAGTCCACGATTTGCCCCATTTGTGTCTTCAACTCGGCAATGTCTTTCGTGTGATTTTGTTGCCCCGCAAGCAACGCTTGAGTAGCACTTGAAAGAGAAGTGATCAAGGCATCGTAGTTTGGATTACTCGGCATAGGTTGGGCTTGGCTCGGCTGCCCTCCTTGGTTCGGCACAAATGGTGCCCTCGGCACATACCCTCCTTGTGCCCTTGGTTGGTAATTTGGCTGCATAGGTGCCCTAAGCACGTTCTCATTGTTTGACCACCTAAAGTTCGGATGATCGTTGAACCTCGGATTGAAGTTGCCGAACCTTTGTCTTTGAAAACCAATGGCATTGCATTCCTCTTGCCCCTCATTCGATCCAACTTGAGGGCATTGATCGGTCTCATGATTGTCGGCACAAACTCCACATAGCATTGCACGTTTCCCCTTGACAAGGCCGGCCACAATGTCAGCAAGCTTGTCCACTTTGTCCTCCAACTTCGAGCTTGAAGTCGTTTCATGCACCCTCTCACTCTTCACGACATTGTCTCGCGACATGCCGAATTGTTGATTGTTCAAGGCTCGAAGTTCTAGCAAATTGCGTACCGGTACCGGATCTAACTCCAAGAAGCTCCCATTGGCCGCCGAATCCAAGAAATCTCTCTCCATGACACGCAACCCTTCATAGAAATATTGCAATAAGAGTCCCTCGCTAATGCCATGCGAAGGACACAAACCGATAAGGGATTTGAACCTCTTATAGTAGTTGAAGAAATTCTCATCTCCGGCTTGCCTTACGCTAGTAATTTGCTTCCTTAGGTCGGTGATACGAGAAGCGGGAAAGTACTTGAGCAAAAATTCGTCTACCATTGTGTTCCATGAAGTGATTCGGCCATTAGGTATCTCGAACAACCACTCCTTGGCTTGATCTTCTAATGAAAATGAAAACGCCTTCATCTTGAAGTGTTGCATATCGGTCCCTCGTGGACACATTGACTCGGTGGTGAAGTTAAACCATTGCAAGTGTTTATTTGGATCTTCACTTGGCATGCCATAAAATGACTTGAGCTTGTGGAGAAATCCGCTTTTCAACTCGATTTCCCCGGTCTTGTCAGTCTCCAAAGGTGGATAAGTTATATTGGACGGTGCAGCCCCTCCTCCTCCAGCCACATGACCGTTTCGTGCTCGGATAGAAGTCATTTTCGGTTGCGGATCGGCTAGATGAAAATCAAAGAACTCTTGAGGAAATGGCTCGGTAAGTAACTCAAATTCTGATTCCTCGAAGATAAGCTCACACGAAGACTCTCGAAAGCTTGGTGAAGTAACGAGTGATGGAGAGCTCGGTGATGATGGTGTTGATAATGCCGAACTGCTTGTTTCGGATGGTGGTAGCGGTGTGTTGCTTGCAATGTTGAGATCCTCGTTGATTCGTTGAAGACGTCCGCGGTTATCTCTTGTCCAAAGATTAGCGGACATACATATTCTGAGGATTCAACACGAAGCAAGTTAGCTCCTTCATAACAAAATAAAAAGAAAGGATATTAATACATGGCCGGCAATAATACAAGAGTGATATACAAAGGTTCAAGCTATACACAAGCAATATACAATCGGTAAGAAGAAGAAAATGCATGGCACAAAATAGAGAAAATTACGGCAATTTAAAGGTGATCATGTAATGGCTAAGTCTAATTGCTTTTAAATTTGTTCGAACTCTCAAAGTACGTGGAGCAGAGGAGATAACAGTGCAATGGACTGATACAGCCCCCGGTAGTATCATGCTTTATCCGATATACCTCAAGAGTTCGAAACCACATAACGTTTTACTTTTGAAGCCTTCAAGACTTACTCATGTCAAACCTATTTCAAGTTTCGAAGCTCGGTGGACGTGCGGCCTAGGTGCAATCGTCTAGACACATTGTTCCGTGGTTTCAGAAGGCTAGCGTGTATCATCCGAAAATAGCTCAAGGCAAGACTCATTTGTTGGACACCATGGAGGACAAGTCCCCTATCGCCCCTTCACCGAGAAGAGATAGCAGTCAATGGGCCTCTGAGATCTAGTTCGACAAACCTTGAGACTAAGTCGGGACAACACACACTAATAGGCGAGCCTTTATGCCCCTTACTCTGTTGAGAACAACATGTTGACAGTACCATAAGTGTTGCTAAAAGCCGCCCTCAACCTCATGAGACCTCGAGAAGTAACATGAAGGGTTAAGGCTAATATTGACACGAATGACCTTACCTATTCCTCTTCCCCTCGAAACTCAAAACAAATCAAACACAAATAAACCTTTAACCTTCCTAGCAATTTTAACTAAGTTATTACAATCATATATGGAACGAAAATTGCATGAAAATAAACTCTACATGCCGAAGCATATTTCTACTTTACAAATCCCAAATAATCCGAAAATTAAAAGAAAAATTACAACCCAACAAAAATTTACAGCAATATATATAATCAACATTCATATAAAACAAGTTTTTATAATCCCCGGCAACGGCGCCAAAAATTGAACGAGTGCCAATAGCACGCGTTAATTTAAAACCCTACAAAAGACGTTAGTAGCATTGGTAAAATAGAGATCGTTCTTTCCGGGGATTAAGGGTACCTTCAATAAAAGAATGTTAGACAAATATTCACACATATATACAAACAATGTCACAAGCATATATACATAAATGCTTCATGTCACAAATATATACATATATACATATATACACGTTTAGGGGGGTTTTGAAAATCAATTATATTTCCTACGAAAATAAAGACAAAACAAGAAAATAAATCCTAATCTAATATTTACAAGTGATCATCATCATCTTTCACACAACACATAGCACAAAAACACACAAGAACACACAAGAATATCATGCAAGACTTGGTAGCAACTTGTTTCAAGTTTCCTAGACTCTATTTAATTCCGATTTCAATTAGGGCCTCAACGGTTATCTAATCGTTACTAGACTTCACAAGTATTTAGAAAACACGCAACGTCGAATCCTAAAATTATACTAATCATATTTGAAAACAAGCAACGTCGAAATCAAACATGAAAAGTAATTGTGCACGAAAGTCTTAAATCGGAAACATGCTTTTAAGTATGGCGTCAACATCTTATTAACATGCAAGTTTCTATGAATTATGTTAACCACTGACTAAGCATCCTACAATCAAGTTTACTCAACGCCTAACTTGATCCTAGATTTGCTTATGGTGAATGAAATCGCAACCTACACAAAAACCATGGCCGTGGCTTCATGTAAACATTGATTTTTATGCACGAATTCATGAAACTAATCGAATAACAACCTAAAAATACATGAACATGCTACTACCCTATGTCTAACACACGAATTAAAACATGTTACAAGTTGCAAAATTGTTTCATAAAAACCAAAATAGAATTCGGAAATCCAATACAAAGTTACAAAACCAAGAATCAAAGTTTCTAGCTACATATAACATAGACATTATACATAAGAAAATACAAGCCATGAGATGGTAGAATCACACTTTAAGGACACCTTGAAGAATGAAGCTCGGATGGTGTGGCGAAGTGAACGGTTGAAGGTAGGATCGAATACGATTTGTGGTGGTGGAATGGATGGTGTTTTGGCTATGTAAATTTCTATACTAGAACTTGAGAGAATTTTTGGCTAGAGTTTTGACTAATGAAAGTGAGAGAGATGAGATGATCTATTCTGAATTTGTGCCAAGCTATATATAGAGGAAGCAAATGTGAGAGTTTGGCAATATAGGTGGAGATTTATGGTGGAAGTTTGTTGGTGGTGGTTTATTGGTGGAGGAAACATGTGTTTATTTTCGGCAGCTTTGACCTTTGTGTCTTGATTTGGACATAACTCTCTCTAGAAAATAGATATTGAGGTGATTCCGGTGGCATTGGAAACTAGACATCCATATCTTTCTATCCATATATGGTTCGAATTCTGGTTCAATTTGAACTGTCCGGGGGAGTCCGTGGAAGTTGGATGATGTGCCCAGGATATGACTGAAATTTATTGCAAGCTTCCCTTAGTCCACAATTGCAGCTCCAAGCTTTCCTTAGTCCACAATTGCAACTGCATGCTTCCCTTAGTCCACAATTTCAGCTGCTAGCTTCCCTTACCTAGGACTTGTCACATGCCTTGTCTATGTGCTTCACACATTTTCTTATTTGTCTTGGACATGGTAGGAAGCTTCCTAGACATTGCAGCCTTCTCTTCCTTTTCCTATCCGAACTAGGGAACTTTTTCTTTCCATATTTTGCACTTCTCTTTTGCTTGGCTGAATCCTCTATCCTTCATTAAGCTTGGAAACTCCCATTTGACACATTCGGATGCCCCTTTGATGCACAAATGCAGAAAGTAGCAAAAATGGGCAGTAGGTTCCTTTCTCGGCAGGGCAGTGACCTTTCTGCCTTGCAATGGGCATAACTCTCTCCTCAAGCAAGCTTTTGATGCAATTCCAAATTCTGTAGAAACTAGACACATAGAGTTTTCCGTGCATATAAGGCTTGTCTTCTGGTTCCTTGTGAATCGTCCCACACAAATTCTGGAAGTTTAGTGTTGTGCATAGGAAATTCTGGAACTTGCTGGATCCGATTTTGTCTTGCACTTCTTGGCATCTTCTTTTGCTCCGATTTCTCTACCTCTTTTCGTTGTTCATTCCTCAACATATCTACTGCATATAAGAGAAGAAAAATCTATCAAAATCAAAGTCGAAGTTTTACAGATTCAACGAAACATCTCTAGGCTCCATAAATCGGCTTTTAACATTTTTCAACATTTTTATCTATACTTAGCACGATTTTGATGTAACTCTACCAAATACTCATGACTCGATTATATGACTCGGTTCTACAAAAGTAAGGGTTAAAGAAAAGTATAAACGAGAGTAAAACATATTAAGAACGTCGCATTTTATGCTCCTATCAGTAGCAGATAACATGCGTGTGTCATATATCAGCCCATGACACACCTCTTGGTGAGTTGGTGTTGCACATAAGATTTTGGTCGAGGCATTCGCAGATTCAAGATATTTTCTTCATCATAATTGTGAACATAATGCATGTTTTAGTTTAATGAAGTGTTTCATCAATCCATTGGAAGGAGACACCTCCGCCTTCGCACAGACCCGAATCGACTGGAAGGAGACTCCGGAGGCTCACATCTTCAAGGCGGACCTTCCCGGACTGAAGAAGGAAGAAGTGAAGGTTGACTGCTCCACCGTTTCTTCAAGACCAGCTTCGACCCAGCAGCCTTGGCCGACGACACGACCACCCAGACGGATCGGCACCACTGACCTTAGATTAAGTTGGTGTCGGTGACGAGGTCCTTGATGGACTCGAGGATCTTCTCGTCGAAGGAGAGAGCGCGGCAGAGGTTGGAGTAGGGCTGACGTGGCGGTGGTGGAGGTGGGAGGGCCGGGGTGCGGGTGACGGAGATGGGATGTGAGCCTCCGGGAATCGGCGCCGGAGTTTGCGCGGGGGACGTGGCAGATGTGGCCGCGTGGGGGTAGGAGGCCGTGGAGAAGGGTTGAAGGCGGCAGAGAGAGAGAGAGAGAGAGAGAGAGAGAGAGAGAGAGAGAGAGAGAGAGAGAGAGAGAGAGAGAGAGAGAGTTTTAGTATTGGTTAGGGTTGGGTAAATGACTGAATTATATTTACTAGGCTAGTTGTGTAATTCTCCCAAGATTCATTGATCTGGGCAATAAACATTGGAGTGGTTAATTTTTAACCCATTTATGTGCAAATGGTCATTTTCCAGTTAAAATAAAAGTTCGCGTCGAAAATAGATTCACGCGTGACATGACCTTCGTGCACTAAATCAGTCATAACATCTTCTACAAAATTGGTATTAACAAATCGTAAAAAGATCTAGAAACCGCACATCTGTAGCTTGCATTGCCAAACAAATAAGACACAAAGTCTGGTTCTTTTTGAGCTATTCACAAAGATATGTTGGAGTTGGCTGATCTGTATAAGCAAATTTCCTGATTTCGTTTTTGATGCATCTTTTTTCATGCATGGCTTATGACGATAGCGATGAGGTCATATTGATCATGCCATTTACTCTCTTATCTTTGTAGGGATGGAATAAGACCGAAGTTGTTATAACTTTAAGTATCAAAATAATGTCTTTTATGTTAATCAATTGTCGTTGCGTGTGCAAGATTAGCTAACAATTAGTTCATATTGAATGAGATGCTGTGTCTTGTATAATATGTTACATATAATGATGCGCCTATTATAGGCACTTTAGCCTCTAACACATTTTTTTCAGCATCCCTTAGACGAAACAGAACCTTTTAAGGTTCAAGACTACAACTCATCATGGGAGTACTTATACGCATCACTTAATCATCATTAAAGTGACTTAATATCTCAGAGTATAAGCCGATTGATAGAAAATCTATCAGGGTGCTCGAGCTCCAGTTCGAGACAAACCATGTCTTCTCAATATCTTTTATCTCAAATCGGATTTCAAATATTTAGCGGCATCTCTTAACGCATTAAGAGTCCATTAAAATTCATGACATAAACATAAACCGCAATAATGTAAATCCGGATCTTGTCCTTGTCATGTGCACTCATGGGCATAAATCCTCATATCCTTTCCAATCAAATAATCACTGCTTAGTGAACGTTTCAACCATATTGTAAACGTGTTATGTGGTCTAGAGCCACTTGATTTGGGTAAAAAAAAAAAAAATTCATCTAGGACCTTCACTTATATCTCGTAATCTAGATGCCCATAGTGATACATTATGATAAGCTACATGTCAAGTTTTTCAGAAACTACCAAAGTACCAAACTGAAAAAGTAGTGGAGTGCAATAACATCCATTATAAGAGAATATGTTTCTTCGTAGTCGATTCTAGAGCGTTGCGACAAGCCTTGCACCATGAGGCGAGTCTATAATTAAATTTACACGTAACGTTTTTTTAACAAAGACTCATTTATATTTGATAGGCTTTACACTTGGGTGTGTTGACATCACCAGCCAAAATACCTTTCTCTTTGTTAGTGAATTCAGTTTAGTTTGGATCGCATTTGTCCACTGCATTGACATTTCGCAACGAATTAAGATTTGATTAGTTTCAATATCTCACATTCTCATGTACACTAGTGTAATTTATGTTTGTAGAGATCTCTATATTCTCAGGAATTGGATTCAACATTTGAGGCGTCCCCCAATTACCATAATTCATAAAACTCTCAGAAGACGGATTTGAGTATCGATGATCAATAGATCAAGATTATGTCAAACACGCTATCTTCCTTGGAGGAGTATTCATCGAACCTAAAAAGTCTCCCCTCCATCCTTTGGGGAGCCATGACCAGTGACACCACGTTATGGTATCATCATGCCACCACCGTGCACAAAATCTTTGGGTGGCGCCAGGTCCTCTTGAGGGGACAATAATCCTTCCAGGCACATTTGCAGCACGTATTTATGATCTCGTCATTGCATCAATATTAGAAAAAGCATCAGGCATCGAAACTATTACGATCTAAAGATCGAGTATTCTAAACACTTCGCAATTGTGCGGTACTATTGGGGATCAAGATGAGATAGAGTGAGGATCAGACTATGACAATTTCATGTTGTTCCTATTGAACATTGTTGTTCTTATCTCCTCCTAACAACGGGAAAATTGTCCCATTTAAATGACAATCCGTCAAAGTAGTGGTAAAGAGATCGCATGTCATCATTTATTATAGCGGACAATAGTTGGAAGTTCATATCCAATATAATACTAGTTAATTGCTAAGGTTCCATTTTAATGCGATATGGCAGCACAATTGACAAAAAAAATGCATAAGTGTGATGCATAAGAATCACACACATTCATCAGATATTGATGGATCATCGATGAATAAATATAGATGCATGCGATATTGCATAAACCCAATCGGAAAATAGTGATGTGCATTACCAAATTCTGCTTCAGCAGAAGATAATGCATTGATTGCATTCAACATATTGAATTTTCTTTTATGTTTTTTTTTTCTCAATAGGACTTGCGACTAGGGTTGTAAACAGTTTCTAAAATGGTTAAAAAAAAAAACAGGAACAACAAATTGAATCGTTTAAGATAAACGGTTGGCTTCCTGTGGTTAAGAAGGACGAAATCTGAAGAGTGCCATAACCGGAGTTACGAAACAAGAAAATAATACCCTACAAAAGACGTTAGTAGTATAAAGCAAGTAGGGATCGTTCTATCCGGGGATTAAAGATACTTGACATGTAAAAAGTTAGAAACACACATATTCACACATTTATACAAACAAGAAACTAAATTGGGGATTGAGATATGAGGTTCGGCAGCAACAAGGCTGCCCTATAACTAAAGAACACGAAAATAGAACCTAAACTACTTTTTTACAAGTTTGGTCGACATCTTTCACACAAGCAATTAACACAAAGACTCTTTAACAAGCAAAACTCACATGTAAGAAAGTAAGGAACAAGTATTGACACCATTTAGACTTAAATCAGTTTGGACCATAACTAGAGCTTTCGCTATGTACCTAGTTATTAGACTTCTCAAGTTTCTTAGGACACAAGTAAACAAGTAAGGTTGTCAATCTTTTTATTTAACATGCAAATTCTAAGATTAATAGCCCTAAGTGAGTAACACAAATCAAAGCCACGGTTAAGTATGACTTAGTTTGTTATTACTCTAGCCGATTAAACCTAGCACCTAGATTACATTCAAAATGACACTAAGTACCGATTTTCATGCCCTCACCTTAGATTACTAACCGATTTTAAGTCCTAAACATGCATCTAATACCAGTGCCCTAATTATCTAACACACGAATTTTACAAGTTAAAATTTACAAACCTTTGAAATAAACATCAATCATACAATCGGTCTACACAAAAGTTTAATAAAAACCAATAATTGAATTAAGTTCATACAATACAAGCAAACATAAACAAATACAAGAGCCATAGAGGGATGGATCACACTTTAGAAACCTTGAAAGACTCCTCAAGATGTGGTGGAAGGCTGCTCGGCAGAAGATAGGTGAGGGTACGATTTTAGGGATTGTGGTGGAATTGGGTTTTTGGCTAAGTATTTGGTGTTTTGTGTTTGAGAGACTTGGTAGAGCTTTAGGCTAGTACTTGTGCTTGAGATGTGACAACTTTTCTGTATGGAAGAGGTGCCTTTATATAGGGGAAAGCTGGGAGATTGCCGGCAACAACTAGGACTTGCAAATCCTAATCCAAGTTGGTATTGGTTTCTTGCCGGCCACTCTTTGAAGCTTCTAGATCTTCTTGTCCGAATTCTTCATGGATCACAGCCTTCTTAGGCTCTTTAATAGATTAGCAATGTTGCTTGATGGATAATAGGTCCATGGATTCGGCTACAGGTCCCCTAGCTGGACCGGGAACACTCTTCTTCTAGAACCGGCAATAATGTTGCTTTCTCCTGTCCGTGTTAGGAATACTCATTCTTTCTTTTTTCTTCACTTCCTTTTGGCTTCGTCGATTCTCCTACTCTTTATATGGATCAATATCTCTTGATTGATGCATTCAGATGCCATTTTAATGCACAAATACAGAAAATGGCAAAAATAGGCAGTAGGTTGCCTTTTTTCAGCAGGGCAGTGATCTTATGTCCTTGTGACTGTCATAACTCTCTCCTCAGGGCAGATTGTGATGCGATTCTAAGTTTTGTAGAAACTAGACTCGTAGAGCTTTCCATGCATATATGGTTCGCATCTTGGTTCCTTATGAACCAACCTAGAGAAAATGTGCCCAGGAAATTACTGAAGTTACTGAATTTGCACTGATTTGTGCTTTGTAATTCCTGGCATATTTTCTTTGTCCGATTGTTGTAATTCCTTCCATTGCTCAATCATCAATAGGTCTCCTGCATATAAGAGATGAAAAATCCATCAAAAGTATAGCCGAGACTTTACAGATCCAATGAAACATCTCTAAGACTTCATAACTCGACTTGTGACATTTTTCCACATTTTTATTTATTCTTAGCACGATTTTGATGTAACTCTACTAAAGACTCATAACTCTATCGTATGACTCAATTCTTCAACATTAAGGGTTAAAGCAAAGTATAAACGAGGGTAAAACATATTAAGAACGTCGCATTTTTTGCTCCTATCAACTACCGCACACTTATCTTTTGCTAGTCCCTTAGCAAAACTAAATTATATGAAGACTCTAAACAATCTATTTCCCCTAATGATTTGTCTCAGGCTCGTATGAACACATAACTTTCAAGTTAATGTATATGGATGCTAAGCACGAAAATCCCAAGTTTCATGAATATGCAACATCAATATGAACATATAAGAACAACACATAAGCGTGAAAACATGTATAGCTAATCCGATCCTCCTCACTAGGCATACTCTCTTCTTTTCACTCAAGACATGGCTATTCACACATAAATATATGCAAGAGAAATATAATGATCACGAAAAATAACTTACATATGTAAAGAAAACGAAAGCTCTTTGTGAAAATTTTGATAGAAAACCTCATGTAACAACTATGTGCACCAATGAACCAAAACCATATGCTTACTCTTGAGAGAATCTCCACAAATCAAAGTTAACCTATCTTAAGAATCATGAAAGATCTTTAAAAAGGGAATGTAATGGGGCTCGGCTAAAGACATTCGAAATTTAGGTAAGGAGGCTTAAAAAAACGTCTCTACAACATAGCGAAACTCGACTCTTTTTATGTCTTCTCGCCAAGGGCCGGATTTCCTCTTGTTAGACTCTTCTTCATTCTTTACTCCCAAAAAACATTGTGAAAACGAACAAAGGTCGAAATTTTTTTTCAATACTAGACCTTCACATATCTACAAACTCCAAATTCACAACACTTTTTATAGAGAGACTTAACAATTTTCATCAAAAGCGTGCCTATGCAATTTTTCTTTTCTCTCGGACTCTGAATTTTCTTTTTCTTTTGTTTTTTTGTCCGATCACAACTTTTTTCTGTTTTTCTCTTGCTAGACACGACATCATACAATCTTTTCACAATTTTTAGCTAAGTCTACCCCACACTTGTTCTTCTTCATCACTTCACGCGAAAGCTCCTTCAAAAATCAAGGTTTGCCAAAATTTTGAGACAAAGTAAAGGTATAACTATACTAAGATCATGTAAAGTGTTTAAGGGTGGTGAAAGAAAAGGCTAAACATTGGCTCAAGGGGGTTTACTAAGGTGTCCCACGATGGGCTCAAATAGGACACATGCTTTATTTGGCTATGGTAGTAAACCTAGAAAGATCTTTTCAATCCTTTTCAAAATCAAGGTATTTTATGATAAAATCGTTTTGAAAATCAACAAGAGTAAGTTCTAGCATTTTAGAGTTCATTAAAAATCTATGGCACATAATCGTTGAATATACAAAGAATAATGAGGTTCATACAAAGCATGCTCGAATTTGAATTTTATCACTGATAGGAGCACAATGTGCGATGGTATTAATGTGTTATTATCCTTTATTTGTGCTTTGTTAAGTCTATTTAGAGTAAGATAGAGTCATAATATAGTTTAGTGTCGTTTTGGTAGAGTTTCGAAAAAAATGTGCTTAATTGTCAGAAAAACGACTAAGTATAGAAATATAAGGAAAAAGTACAAAATATGCTGTTTTCGTGATTTTGAGGCCTCTATTAAACTGACTTATTCTTTTTCAAATTTGATGAAATATGGCAGACATATATTTGGCAAGCTAAAGTGTATTGTATCAAAAATTCAGATCAATTGGAGCTAGGGAAGTCACCCAAAAGATGGCTGCAACTTGGCAGTTTGAGCAAAACGATCCAGGGACTAACAGGATTTTCTTGGGACTGTGTCCTGACTTCCAGGACTTCTGTACGATGCTTCACTTAGAACCAGAGGACGTGCCTTATATGGAAGGAAATCCCTATGAGTCTAATTTTTCCAGGACTTGGAATCATGACAATCGGAGCACTGAGGAAGGAGTTATGCCAGATTTATTGAAGCAAGGTCAAATCTGCCGAGAAACTGTGGTTTCCCAGTTGTGTCAGGAAAGCTTTCCTTTGGACTTTTGATGCACGGATCAGCTGTGATGGACTTAAAGACTTATTGGACATGTACATACTTACTTAATGAGAAGATTCAAGTGCAAAGTTCAGTCAAAGGAAGAGTCTAGAAGATCAAGTGTTGGCCAAGCAATGAAGTTGAGAAAGAGAAGGAAACCTTATTCAGTGTGGTTTCATCCTTCTTGCCGGCTCTCCTAGTATTTTCTCTATAAATAGGCACAGTTTCAGAACATAAGAGCATCATCTCACTACTATACAGTCGAGCCAAGCACTTGCCAAAAATTTTAGATAGTTTACTTAGCCATAATTCCATTCGATTCACCTTTGTATTTCCGATCATTCACCATACTTTTGAAGATTTTTCTTAAGGTTTTTAAAGTGTGACTTTTACCTATGGATTTGTATTCTTTATTTGATTGTATAATTTACGATTTTATTAAAGACTATGTAGAGTTTTTGGTTTTGAATACACTACATGAATTTTGGTTCTTGGATTGATTTTCGTGTTTTGTTTTCAACTTGTAACATGTAACGATTTTAACAACATGATTAGGGCAGTAGGTTTCGATGTTTGTATGTATTTTTCTTGATTTGTTTCTTGAATGCTTTAGATAAATTGTTGTTCGAGGGCAGCCCTTGTCAATGGTTGTTTCTTAGATTTCAGTTTTATGTGCTAGAAATTTACTTAGGTTATTTCATACGCTGGAGTAGTTCTAATCTAAGTTGTCTATAGAGTTAAGATTCAAGATCATGCATGTGAATATGATAGGTGACGCTATTACATGTTTCATGTTTTCAATTCGACTTATGGTTTTATGTGCTCTTTGTGTTTAAATTCTACGCTGGTGTGTTTTTAAACTGATTAGCATAACTTAGGTTATACGCTGGAGTTGATTCTAAGTATTCTTAAGAAGTCTTAACGATTAATGAACCGCTGGTTATCTTTAATTAGAATTGGAATTAGGATTTGCATATAGATGTCGAACTTACTCGCTGCCTTGATTGTGTCAAAATTGCTATGTGTTATTGGTGTGTCTTTGTGTTTGATTATGTGTTTGGTTGATGATCACTTGTATATATGTTAATTTAGGTTTTGGTGGAGGTATATATGGTGCACCGCCAAGCACATCCGGCGACCTCGTAGACCGTGCAACCGGCATCATAGGTCCTACTTCCGGCATCCATCGGGTAGACCAGCACCCCGACTACATCTCCATTGTTCCACATCACCGGTGCCGCACTCGGAAGCCGTGCCACCGGGCTCCTGAAATAGCTTCGTGAGTAGGAAAAGTGGGTTTGCATCCTACATTGGAAACATTGTAAATGAAGGAGCCTTCCTTCCCTATAAATAGAAGGCTTCCCCCTTAGAGTTAGAGATCTTGGATACTTGCTACTATTGGCATGTAACCATTACCGATGGCTTATTAGCCGGCTATAGTATATTCCAAGTGGACGTAGCCGTGCCCTCCGATGGCACGGTGAACCACTATAGATCCTTGTGTTCATGTTCTACCTTTATTATTGTGCTTCTGCCAGGCCTATGGGTTTGTGCAGAAATAATTGGCACCGTCTGTGGGAACTCAGTTCAAAAAGTTGTGCTGCTCTACCAGTGGGTAGAGATCGATCAATCCATGTTCAATCATTCCATCAGCAGGTACCCGGCCAAGAAAAAATGACCCTGCTGCCATCAGGCCCATCCCCGGGTCAGCAGCATGTAGGCTGGTCAGCGGCTCAGTAGGACTGGTCAACGGGTCGACCCGCCCGGTCCAGCAGGCTAGCAGGGCAGCAAGAACGCACGAACGCCGGGCACATCCCCCCGCTGGCTCTCCTCTCCAGCCGATGGGCCTCCATCTCCGATGCGGTCGAGCGGACGCCATCTCCGGCAGTCGAGGGGCCTCCCTCTCCGGTCATCTCCTCCGGGCACCTTCCTCCCCGGACGTATCACCACGGGACCGCCCGGTCATTGTTTCTCTCCGGAACCGGTGGCTTCCTCTCCGGCGCACCGATGGCTTCGTCTCCTCAGGTGCGGGTCATCCCTCCGGTGCAATGCGGGTCATCTCCTCTGGAGCGGTGCAAGTCGTTTCCTCCGAAAGCAGAAAGCGGACCTCCCGGCTTAGCACCCGAGGCTACTCCCCTCTCCGTCCGGTTAAGCAGCTTCGTGCGAGTCACCCCCAACGCTCTTCCTCTCCGGCGCACCGATGGCTTCGCCTCCTCCGATGCGGGGTAGGTGGCACTCCTCTCCGGTACCCGTGGCTCTCCTCTCCGGTTCCCAATCCCCCGGTCGTCCCCCTCAGGTCTAGGCACCTACGCCGCTGACCTCCTCTCTGGCATGGCGAGAGGAAGAAAGCAGCAGAGAGCGAAGAAAAAAAGAGCGGGAAAAATGGACCCCGCCCAATTCAAAAAAGTTAGCGGGTAAGCAGATGGGTCGGGCCGGGTCGGGCTACAGCAACGGGTCTGTGCAGACCATCTTCTCAGGACACCCAAAATTTCCTTTGGCCACCCACCGCAGCTCCTCATCCGGGAAATGATTCTTTCCGGGCACCGGTGAGTTCCTCGAGTCACTGGCGTCTGACCCCTCTTCGTTCCGTCCACCAATCCTGCCTCGCACTCGACCAACCCGCGAAGGCCACATCAGCGACGGTTCGGCTCTACGGCATCTTCCTCTCTGCTCGGTCCGGGTTCCGAAGTCGCCTCCACGTAAACCAACCGGCGACTCTCTTCCTCTCTGGGCAAGGCTCGGTCTCCACCTCCGGTCGGTGGGAGCACCCCTCCCGTGCGGGACATCCTTCTCTCCGGGTCCGAGCGATGGCTCGTCTCCTCCGGTATACCTCATCTCCTCCGGTGCAGCTCGTCTCCTCCGGCGTGGGTCGTCCCACATTTACTCACGGCACCTGGCTGCCCTCTTTGGGCACCCACCGAGAGAGGAAGAAAGCAACAATCAAAAGAAGAAAAGAGCGGGAAAGGAGGAAAGAGAAAAAAAATTTGGCCAACGGGCCCGCCCGGTCATTGGGCCTGCCCAGGTCAGCAGGTTGGGCCTAGACTGGGTACGGGTCAGCAGGGCTTCCTTTGGCCACCCACCAGTCTTCTATGGATACTCCGGCTGTACTCTACACCCGTAGACATTCACCGGGCAACCCGGGAATCATTCCCGTATGCTATTCCAACACCCGGCGGCCTTCTCCAAAGATAACTACTCTTTTCATCACTCAACGCATGCTTCACCTGTGCATAATCTGTTTGGGAATATTGATAATTAGACATGTGATAAAAGCACGAGCATGGTCCAGGATGCATTGCATATCATATGCGTTTATCAGTGCTGCACATACCATTATGCATCGGTGCACGCATTTCAGTGCATGGCATTACAATGCATCACACTACGGTGCACGCATGTCAATGCATAGCATCAGTATGTATCACATTACAATGCATCGCATCTCAGTGCGCATATCAGTATGCATCGCATTACAACGCATCGCATCTCAGTGCACATATCAGTATGCATCGCATTACAATGCATCGCATTACAATGCATGGCATTACAATGCATCATATCTCAGTGCGCATATTAGTATGCATCGCACTACGGTGCACACGCATCTCTCCGGTAACCGGCTCCATGGCATCTCTCCTGTTACCGGCTCCATGACATCTCTCCGGTTACCGGCTCCATGCCAAATACTTTAGAACCTACAATAAACTAAACATAAATAAATCTTTAACTTCCTAGCAATTTATCTAAATGTTACACACATAAATCTCATGTTATATCATACATTCGGCCACAATTATAAACAAAAACCGAAACCTAATTGAGCTATTACTTACCGAAACCTAAAACTTATACAAAACAGAAACTATAAACAATTATGCACATCACAATTTATACAATGATACAAAGTAACACATCATGAAATTAAATAATTTTAATTTCCCCGGCAACGGCGCCAAAAATTGATGGGAGCAAATTACGAGCACAATTTGTACCTCCAAAATAATCGAATACATATAATACCCTTCTTGTGTCGATTGTAGTATTGACAAGTAGGGATCGTTCTATCCGGGGAAATCAAGGGCATTTAATTTCATAAAGCATCACATAATAATATGAGGGGATTGGAAATTGTATCTAATATCTACTGAAAATTACGAAAATAAAACCTAAATTAATATATACATATGATCAACATCTTTCACACATAACACTACACACAAAACTCACATAAAACATAACAATTTCACACAAGGTAATAATATAGCAAACGGTAAGTATTCAAGATTAGTTTTAGTTCCAATTTAATTAGAGCCTTCACGGTTCATCTAATTAGCAAAACTCCTTAATTATTTAGAACTAGCTTCGCGCATAATCCCAAACAAAGTATTAAATAGTTTAAAGACACTTCGCGTAGAAATTAAACCAAGAAACACATAAGCACAATGAGTCGAATTGGAGACATATTAGCAAGTATGACGTCACCTCATCTCACATCGATATGTAAATTTTCAGAATTACTCTAGCCCTTAGAACTAGTACAAGGTGAATCAACTTTATGTTTATAATCCACCTCATATTATATTCGGCAAGTGAAACCAATACACAAGGTTCAGCCATGATCAAGGCTGCCCTCATGCATCGATTTATATGCATATGAATTCAGAAAATAAACCAAAATAAAATCAAGAACACATGCGACTTCAACTATATCATAAACCCTGATTAATTCCGTCACATGTTATGTTCAGAAATTAAACAAATAGAAAACCAAAACACATAACAGAATTTCAGAAATCCAAAGTAAAATTTATAAAACCAAAACAACATACATCAATCCATTCAATCTTTATAGACAAAGTATTGAATTTATACAGAAAATATAAAGCCATAAGAGATGTTCGAATTACACTTTTGAAGAACCTTGCAAGACTTCAACAAAGATGAATTCGGCAAAGGGAAGATGGTGTGAATTTGATGTAGGGGAATGGTACGGCTGTTCTACTTTCTGTATGGGATTTTTGTGGAGTTATTTAGGCAGAGCTTTGGCTTGTGAAAGTGAGAGAAAAGAGATACTTTTTCTGAAAATGTACCAAGCTATATATAAGGGAGCAAGAGGAACTAGGGTTTTATCTCTTAGGGTTTCGGCACAAAGGTATTGGTGCCGAATTCTTCCTCTTTTCCTTGCAAGGTAAGTCTTGATTTTTCCTTCTTTTGTTTGCTGAATTATTCCTTGTATAATTACTGAATATTCCTCCCTTATTTAATTCGGCAAAACCTAAATGAATGTGGAGAGAATTAAGTCCACATTCAAGAATTGCACACTTTTCACGTTTTAAGCTTTTTTCATCAACAACTCTGCCAAAGACTCTATACTTAACTAAATGACTCTATATTACAACAATAAGGGTTAAGCAATTGCATAAATGGGGATAAAACACATTAAGAATGTCGCATATTATGCTCTTATCAACTACCCCACACTTAGCTTTTGCTAGTCCCTTAGCAAAACAAAATAAAAGACTCTACTAAAACTGCTGCTGCCCCTACAAATATTTGTCTCAGAATCTTTCAAACACATAGCTTTCAAGTTAAGCATCCAAATGTAAGCGCAATCACTCCAAGCGTCATAGACATGTTTCATGGCATGAACAAGTAAGAAGTGAAAAAATAAGCATGTAAACATGTCCAGTTAATCCAATCCTCCTCATTAGGCATACTCTCTTCTTTTCACTCATGAAATGACATTATTCACTCAAAGTATATGCAAGAGAATAGATTAAGAATTACAAAGAGTAACTTGCATATGTCATCAAATAAAGGCACTGTGTGAATAGTATTATCAAGATAAACTTCATTTAACAATTATGTGCACAAATGAACCAAAACCATAAGCTCAACTCTTGAGATAATCTCCACATACAAAGTTCACCTATTTTAAGAATCATGAGAGATCTTTACAAGGGAATATAATGAGGCTCGGCATAAGGAATTCACATTTAGGATAGTGGTGATAAGTGTCACCAAGACTTAGTAAAACTCAATACTCCTTATGACTTCACTCCAAGGGCCAAGTTTCAACTTGTTGGGCCCATTCTTCAATATTTTCTTCCCCAAATAGTGAAATCGAACAAAGGTCATGTATACAATGATAGACCTTCAATTTTCAAACAACTCCAACTTCAATCAACTTAGCAAAAATCATTTTGAAACTGTGCCTTTCTCTTTCTTTTGTTTCGGACTAATCTTTTTCTCTTTTTATTTTTCTGTCCGAATTGTTTTTCTTTTCTTTTCTTTTAGGCACGGCATTTAATCATTTTATTCAACATTGCTAAGTTCACCCCACACTTGTTTCACAACATCACTCCAAGTTATAATTCCATGATAATAAGCTTTACCAAGTCTCGAGAACAAAGGTAAATGTATAGCTATTCTAAGCATATGGAATGTGTATAAGGTGATGAAAGATAGGCTCAATATAAGCTCAAAGGGGTTAAGACTAAGGAGTCCAACGACGGGCACAAATTAGGCACATGCTTTATTTGGCTTTGGTGGTAATCCTAACAAGATCTTCTCAATCACTTTCGAAATCAAGGCATTTCATGAATAATAGTCTCAAAAATCATCAAGAGTGAGTTCTAGCATTCTAGAGTTCATTAAAAACTATGGCACATAATCATTGAATAATCAAAGAATGATGAAGTTTAGATAATTTCTGCCACTTGTCATATTTATCGCACAAGAAGAAAGTATTTGGCACGAAAGCTCACATAGGATATTATGGAAACAAATTAACTCAAACATGCATGCTTAAACATATGTCAATCATAATCTCACATGTTCATACCAATCACAATGTCTATGAAACTCACAATTAATTTTTATGATTATGCAAAACAATCATCTATGCATTCAAAGATATAATCATTGTGGACTCTTTTAGGGGCATCTAAGACTCGATCTTAACTAAAACAAACAAAATTTTTTTAAAATTTTTCTGTTATTTTCCTATTTTTTATTTTATTTTTCTTTTTCTTTTTAAGACTCAAAACAAACAAACAAATATGTGAAACATGCAATCCCTACCCCACACTTAGAAAATTACATTGTCCTCAATGTAAAACAGAAATTATGTTGTAATTTCTAAGCATATGATAAATTCCACAAATTCCACATTCATACAATTCAACCAAAAAGAGTTTAGGGATTTAGAAAATTCAAACTCTCGTTGATGGCTCCTTCACAATTTTGGTTGAAATGGGTTGCCTCCCATGCAGCGCTTAATGTTTATAGTCTACTCAGCCTAGACTCTTCACTTCTTAATCAAGTTGTGGGCGACGCCTTTTAGAGTGCGCACTCCAAATTCATGCCTCCTTACAATGGTTATCATAATTTGATGCATGATTATTCCACTCTTCAACTGCATCGCATCAAGATAAAGAAATTTAGAAGAGTGGAGATGAGAATTCAAAGAATAAGTTAGTAGTGAGTTAGTGAATTAGCTAAACTTAGAAGTTAGTGTATAAATATACAATAATTAGCTAAGTAGAATTTAATTGCAAATTATGAACAAAAGTTTAGAGTGGTGGAACTCGTTTCTTGCAACACTTGTCGTCCTTCCCAACTTATTGAGAGTTCCAATCAACTGTTTACAATGTAATTCTTCACCTCTTCCTTATGATCTGCAACGAACAATTAAACTCTACAAGAATCTTGAGAATCAACATGTATAGGTTAGAAATAATGAGTTAGAATAAGTTAGAGTATAGGTTAGAAATAAGTTAGAAGTAATATGTATAGGTTAACACAAAATTATTTCAAGTATATCACACAAAATTTTCACACGAAATTTACACAATGTTTCACGAAAATTTACATGTTATTTACACAAAAATTCGGTTCATGTTTCACAAAGTATCCGAAAATTATAACACATCAAATATGTCGAACTTTTAGAGTCTAATTACTTTTATTCACACAACTTTTAAAATTCAAGGTACGTGGAGCAGAGGAGATAACAATGCAATGGGCTGAAGCAGCCCAAGGTAGTATCATACTTTTATCCGATATACCTTAAAATTTAAAGACATCTTTCATTTGTGATGCTATATAAATCTATTTATGCAAAGTTATTTTCTAGGTTCTAAAGCAAGGTGGACGTGCGGCCCAAGTATTGTCGTCTAGACATGACTATTCCGTGTTTTCAGAAGGCTAGAACGAAAGTTCTAAGTTGGAACAAGGCAAGACTCGTTGTTGGTAACCACGGAGGGTGAACCCCCTATCGACTCCCTCACCGAGAATGAACGTCAGTCTGTGGGCCTTGAGATCTAGTTAAACAAACCTTGAAACCAAATTAAAGACAAACGAAAAAAAATAGGCGAACCTTTATGCCCCTTACTCAGTTAAGAATAACCATGTGTTAGACAGTTTTCCAAGTGTTAATAAAAGCCGCCCTCATCCCCAAGTGACCTTAACAAGGTACAAATGGAGGGTTAACGCCAATATTAACAAAAGGGACTTCACCTATTCCGTTCACTTTAGAACCTACAATAAACTAAACATAAATAAATCTTTAACTTCCTAGCAATTTATCTAAATGTTACACACATAAATCACATGTTATATCATACATTCGGCCACAATTATAAACAAAAACCGAAACCTAATTGAGCTATTACATACCGAAACCTAAAACTTATACAAAACAAAAACTATAAACAATTATGCACATCACAATTTATACAATGATACAAAGTAACACATCATGAAATTAAATAATTTTAATTTCCCCGGCAACGGCGCCAAAAATTGATGGGAGCAAATTATGAGCACAATTTGTACCTGCAAAATAATCTCATACATATAATACCCTTCTTGTGTCGATTGTAGTATTGACAAGTAGGGATCGTTCTATCCGGGGAAATCAAGGGCATTTAATTTCATAAAGCATCACATAATAATATGGGGGGATTGGAAATTGTATCTAATATCTACTGAAAATTACGAAAATAAAACTTAAATTAATATATACATATGATCAACATCTTTCACACATAACACTACACACAAAACTCATATAACACATAACAATTTCACACAAGGTAATAATATAGCAAACGGCAAGTATTCAAGATTCGTTTTAGTTCCAATTTAATTAGAGCCTTCGCGGTTCATCTAATTAGCAAAACTCCTTAATTATTTAGAACTAGCTTCGCGCATAATCTCAAACATAGTATTAAATAGTTTAAAGACACTTCGCGTAGAAATTAAACCAAGAAACACATAAGCACAATGAGTCGAATTGGAGACATATTAGCAAGTATGGCGTCACCTCATCTCACATCGATATGTAAATTTTCAAAATTACTCTAGCCCTTAGAACTAGTACAAGGTGAATCAACTTTATGTTTATAATCCACCTCATATTATATTCGGCAAGTGAAACCAATACACAAGGTTCAGCCATGATCAAGGCTGCCCTCATGCATCGATTTATATGCATATGAATTCAGTAAATAAACCAAAATAAAATCAAGAACACATGCGACTTCAACTATATCATAAATCCTGATTAATTTCGTCACATGTTATGTTCAGAAATTAAACAAATAGAAAACCAAAACACATAACAGAATTTCGGAAATCCAAAGTAAAATTTATAAAACCAAAACAACATACATCAATCCATTCAATCTTTATAGACAAAGTATTGAATTTATACAGAAAATATAAATCCATAAGAGATGTTCGAATTACACTTTTGAAGAACCTTGCAAGACTTCTACAAAGATGAATTCGGCAAAAGGAAGATGGTGTGAATTTGATGTAGGGGAATGGTACCGCTGTTCTACTTTCTGTATGGGATTTTGGTGGAGTTATTTTGGCAGAGCTTTGGCATGTGAAAGTGAGAGAGAAGAGATATTTTTTCTGAAAATGTGCCGAGCTATATATAAGGGAGCAAGAGGAACTAGTGTTTTATCTCTTAGGGTTTCGACACAAAGGTATTGGTGCCGAATTCTTCCTCTTTTCCTTGCAAGGTAAGTCTTGATTTTTCCTTCTTTTGTTTGCCGAATTATTCCTTGTATAATTACTGAATATTTCTCCCTTATTTAATTCGGCAAAACCTAAATGAATGTGGAGAGAATTAAGTCCACATTCATCCTTGAATTTCTCTTTTAATTTCAGCATCAAACTCCTTCCTTTTGCTTCTCTTTGCTGTGAATTCCCTTCCTTATAGCTTTTAGGACTCTTTGATTCTTTCCATACAAGTTTCGGCATCAATTCATGCATTCCTTTCTTGGTTTAGCATTGAAATCTTTCCTTATCCTTGTTGCATTTGAATTCTTTTCCTTTTTGATTTCTTCATTTAATTTGCTTCCAAAGTTCTTCATTTATCTCATCTTTAATTCCTGAAAATAATAGAGAAAAATATATTAATAAAAGAAGATAAATTGTAGCACAATATCTTAAGAACATGTCCTGATTCGATTGGGATTCCTGCTTTCATTAGGATTCTTCAAGAATTGCACACTTTTCACGTTTTAAGCTCTTTTCATCAACAACTCTGCCAAAGACTCTATACTTAACTAAATGACTCTATATTACAACAATAAAGGTTAAGCAATTGCATAAATGGGGATAAAACACATTAAGAATGTCGCATATTATGATCTTATCAGTAACCGGCTCCATGACATCTCTCCGGTTACTGGCTCCATGGCATCTCTCCGGTTACCGGCTCCATGGCATCTCTCCGGTAACCGGCTGCATGGCATCTCTCCGCTAACCGGCTCCATGGCATCTCTCCGGTTACCGGCCCCATGGCATCTCCACCGGTTAGGTAACATTCAACCGGCTCCATGGCATCTCACCGGTTAGGTAATATTCAACCGGCTCCATGGCAAACACATGGGCTTTATAAACCCGGGAGAGTTTACATCTAACACATGCAAATTTTTCCAGCAGGCTAAAAACCCTGCATCACACTGAACTGTGATAAACTTGGGGATCCACGGCGAGGCTTGTTATCTCAATGCCACCCCACCGGGCAGATTGTTTCTCTAACACAAAACAAGTCTCCCCGCAGGCTAGAAACCCTATTCATTACCCCACGCTTGTTCCAGCACAAGTGGGCCGAACCACCGGGCTACTCCCCGGCCTGCCTCACCGTTGGCAGCAATTGTACTGGGAGACTCGTTCCGACATGGCAGTCCACCGGTCGAGTCCTCACATCATCATCCCATGCACTCATCCGGGTTTCACCCCGCTCCACATTTATTGCATGGGCACCCCGGTTCTGCACCGCTGCGCCAGAGCCTCGACCCCTGCACCACAGCTCACACTAGCACCTCACCTCCGGCCTCGTGAGCCCGGCCGCTCAGTCTATCAGCTCACCCTCCGGTCCTGTCCAGCGGGTCACCCCAGCCAGCGGGTCACCCCAGCTTCAGCAGGCCCGGTCCTGTCCAGCGGGTCACCCCAGCCAGCTTGTCACCCCAGCTTCAGCAGGCCCGGTCCTGTACAGCGGGTCACCCCAGCCAGCGGGTCACCCCAGATTCAGCAGACCCGATCCTGTCCAGCAGGTCACCCCAGATTCAGCAGGCCCGGTCCTGTCCAGCAGGTCACCCGAGCCAGCGGGTCACCCTAGATTCAACAGGCCCGACTCTGTTCAGCAGCGGCTCTGCTCGATCAAGCTTCAACGAGTCAGGACCGATCAAACCCGGATCCTCCTTGGGCACCCACCGCCGCTCTAGAACCCGGCATAGATGGTGAGGATCAGAACCCGGCACCTCATCACTCCCAGCATCTCATCACTCCCGGCCAAGTCAAATCTCCAACACGGACTTGGGGGACTACTATTGGGAGCACATCAGTAGCACTCGAGCGGAGGGGTGGGACTCGGCATTCGAACGCCCGGTAAGAGCCCAATCTCACTTAGGGACTTGGGGGACTGGTGGTAGTAGGGGTGACTCGGTCACCACCTACGCTTGGCAGCACATGATGATTAACTCCCCAAGTAAGATTGCACTCTTACTCGGGAACTTGGGGGACTTGGTGGAGGTATATATGATACACCGCCAAGCACATCCGGCGACCTCGTAGACCGTGCAACCGGCATCATAGGTCCTACTTCCGGCATCCATCGGGTAGACCAGCACCCCGATTACATCTCCATTGTTCCACATCACCGGTGCCGCACTCGGAAGCCGTGCCACCGGGCTCCTGAAATAGCTTCGTGAGTAGGAAAAGTGGGTTTGCATCCCACATTGGAAACATTGTAAAGGAGGGAGCCTTCCTTCCCTATAAATAGAAGGCTTCCCCCTTAGAGTTAGAGATCTTGGATACTTGCTACTATTGGCATGTAACCATCACCGATGACTTATTAGCTGGCTATAGTATATTCCAAGTGGACGTAGCCGTGCCCTCCGATGGCACGGTGAACCACTATAGATCCTTGTGTTCATGTTCTACCTTTATTATTGTACTTCTGCCAGGCCTACGGGTTTGTGCAGAAACAGGTTTCATTTTCAGTTTATAGGATTTAGAATTCATCTCAAACCCCCATGATTGCCGATTTGTATATATGTCTATATGTATGTGTGTATTTGTTTTCTCTTCTATCGATCACCCTTTGGTTTCCCCGGCTAGAACGATCCCTACTTGTCTATACTACTAATGATTGCAGGGTAATTAAATTGAAGTTGTTTGACCCCGGTTATGCGATTCATCAATCACTCATGAAGAAAGTAATTTGGATCTAAATCTCACATGGTTATTATGGAAACAAACTAGCTAAAAACATGCATGCTTTAGTAATCAACAAATCCTACATGCTCCTATCAATGCACATTATCCATGAAACTCACAATTTTAAAGTATGCACAACTATTATCTATGTATGCGAAGAGGAGAAAAAACATCATTGACTACTTTAGGGACATCCTAAGACTCGAAACATATAAATGAACACTATTTATGTGGAACATTTTTCTGAAATTTTCTTTTCTAAACTAGGCACACAAAAACATAAACGAAACATGTAAGCCCACCCGACACTTAGAAAATTACATTGTCCTTAATGTAAGCATAAAACTATAGTAAGTAATTCCTAAGCATGTGATAAGCTAGCATGTTTCAACATATCATCACAACCTAATTAAAAAGAGAAGGGTTAGAGAATTCAAACGCTCGTCGATGACTCCTTCGTTTTTCTTAGGTGAATTGGGTTGCCTCCCAAGCAGCGCTTAAGTGTTTATAGTCTTTTAGCCTAGACTCGTCATCGTGTGTTCATTCGTTGCTCAAATAGCTTAATTCGGTTGCGAGGATAGGATAAAGATGTGTTTGGAAATTTTCGTCCGTCGCGGTAGCTGGGTGCTTGCTATCGGTAGTGTGCGCGTAGGTTTCACTCGGTAACTGCGCAGTGTGCTCGATGGTGTCGTTCGGCAGTGGCTGCGCAGCATCGGCATCAGCAGCATCGTGGCGCGCAGGCTGCGCGCTTTTCTCTCAACAGGACTGCTTGGCAGCGTTGGTGTCAGCAGGGCACACGTGCGCAGGTGCAGCATAGGCAGCATGAGCAGGCTGTGCGGCAGCAGGGTGCAAGGCTGTATCCATATCGGATATCGTATCCGTTTCTGTATCGGATACGGGACTTTGGAGCTCAGGCGTATCAGATACCATATCCGATACGGGAACTTGGGCCGAATACGTGTCAGGTGTGGGCTGGGATACGACAGTAGTATCGGACACGCTCCGCAAGGGCTCGGCAGCGCGAGTGTCAGGCTCTAAGGGATTGGCGGCAGGCGCTGCAGGTCGCTCGGCAGTGGGAGTGTCAGGCTGCAGGGGCTGTGCTGCAGCAGAGGCTACAATGTTGGTAGGCTGGCATTGTAGCCTATCAACAGGGACTGATATATCGACAAAATGCAGCTCGGCTGCGGCTGGCTACACATCTTCAACTTCTACTTCTTCCACCTTATGGGTTGTGAAGGTTTCATAATAGGGCTTTAGGCGATGTCCATTCACTTTGAAAACCGAATTTGTGATCGAACTATGAATCTCAACAGCCCCATGAGGGAATACTTTAGTGATGGTGTATGGTCCAACCCATCGAGATCGTATCTTACCCGGAAAAAGTTTAAGTCATGTATTGAATAAGAAAACTTTATGTCCAACTTCAAACTTCTTCCCTCGAATCATCTTGTCATTGTAGGCTCGTGTCTTCTCCTTATATATCCATGCGGCATCATAAGCTTCATTGCGTATTTCTTCAAGTTCGTTGAGTTGAAGCTTCCTACGAAGGCCGACAGAATCTGTCTCCAAGTTGAAGGCTTTTACTGCCCACCATGCTCTGTGCTCTAGTTCCACGGGTAAGTGACATGTTTTTCCATAAACTAGCCGAAAGGCAGACATACCTATTGTCGTCTTATACGCGGTTCGATAGGCCCACAAGGCTTCATCAAGTTGATCACTCCAATCTTTCCTTATTGGTCCTACGATTTTCTCCAAAATTTGCTTGATCTCCCGGTTGCTTACCTCGGTCATGCCACTTCTTTGGGGATGATAAGGCGTAGACACCTTGTGCGTGACTCCATACTTCTTCAACAAGGCTTCTATTGTGCGGTTACAAAAATGGGAACCTTCATCACTTATCAAGACTCTTGGAACTCCAAAGCGTGAAAATATATTGGTGTTGAGGAATTCGGCAACCACCTTGGCATCATTGGTGCGTGTGGCCTTGGCTTCGATCCACTTGGAAACATAATCAACCATGAGCAAGATGTAGAGGAAGCTCTTGCTTGATGGAAACAGCCCCATGAAGTCTATTCCGCAAACATCGAAGATCTCAACAATAACAATAGGAGTTAGAGACATTTGGTCTCGCTTACCTATATTCCTCGTTCTTTGGTACCGATCACATGTGATACACGTAGTGTAAGCATCTTTAAATAACGTTGGCCAAAAGAATCCACACTTAAGTACTTTTAATGTCGTCCTCCTTGGTCCAAAGTGACCTCCACAAGTTTTGTTATGACAAAATGCAAGGATGGATCGATACTCTTCTTCCGGAACACATCTTCTTATGACTTGGTGGCTGCATTGTCTCCATAGGTATGGCTCATCCCATAAGTAGTGTCGTGACTCCTTCTTGATCTTTTGCTCGAGGTGGTTCGGCATGTGGCTTGGAAGTTGCTGAGTTGCAAGATAGTTGTTAATGTCGGCATACCAAGGTTCACTTGTTGCATTGATCAGAAAGAGTTGCTCATCCGGGAAGTTCTCAAGAAGTGGTAGCTCGTCTTCTCCTTTCATAATTCGGCTCAAATGATCGGCTACAACATTCTCGCTTCCTTTCTTGTCTTTGATCTCGATCTATATCAAACTCTTGAAGCAAGAAAATCCATCGAATGAGTCTCGGCTTGGCATCCTTCTTTGTCATGAGATATCTCAAAGCGGCATGATCACTATACACAACAACTTTGGAGTTAATAAGATATGAATGAAATTTTTCCAAAGCAAAGATTACCGTTAAGAGTTCTTTCTCGGTTGTGGAGTAGTTGAGTCGAGCATCGTTGAGGATCCGTGAAGCATAGTATATGGCATTCGGTTTCTTGTCCACTCTTTGGCCGAGCACGGCTCCAAGTGCAAAGTCACTTACGTCACACATCAACTCGAAAGGTAGCTCCCAATTCGGTGTGGCCAAGATTGGTGCCGTGCATAGCTTCTCCTTGAGCCAAATGAAGGCTTGCTCGCATGCTTCACTTCATAAGAACGACACATCCTTTTGTAGTATCTCACTCATCGGCTTAGCATCCTAGGAGAAATTTTTTTAATAAATCGTCGATAGAAGCCGGCGTGTCCAAGGAATGATCGCACGTCTCTAACGTTCTTTGGCAAAGGCAAGTGTTGAATGAGCTCTACTTTAGCTTTGTCTACTTCCATGCCTTTTTCCGAAATAATGTGGCCAAGCACAATACCTTGCGTCACCATGAAGTGACACTTTTTCCAATTTAGCACAAGGTTGGTCTCTACACAACGCTCCAATATCTTCTCTAAGTTCTTCAAACATGTCTCGAAGTTGCTCCCATAAACGCTAAAATCATCCATAAAAACTTCGATTATATCTTCAATAAAATCCCAGAAGATAGCATACATACATCGTTGGAAGGCTTCGGGTGCGTTGCATAAGCCGAATGACATCCTTCTATAAGCAAAGGTGCCGAATGGACATGTGAAAGTGGTTTTCTCTTGATCATCCGGATGTATCATAATTTGGTTGTAGCCGCTATAACCATCAAGAAAGCAATAAAACTCATGACCGGCTAACCTCTCGAGCATTTGATCCATAAACGGCAAAGACATGTGATCTTTCCTTGTTGTTGCATTGAGCTTCCAATAGTCGATGCACATGCGATGGCCGATTACAAGGCGTTGTGGTACTAGCTCGTTCTTCTCATTCTTCACAACCGTTATGATGGGAGCCTAGGCTCGCACACAATAATAACCCTACAAAATATCGTTAGTAGTATAAGCAAGTAGGGATCGTTCTAGGCCGGGGATTAAGGGTACCTGAAATATGAGATTGTTAAACCAAAATATACATATATGTACACATAAACGTCACATATGGGGGAAAATATGGTTCGGCAGCAAAGCTGCCACTAACACTAAGATACGAAAATTAAACCTAAGCTAATATATACAGGTGATCATCATCTCTCACACAAAACAGTTCACACAAAAGACTCTTTAAAACATAGATTCATATGCAAGAAAGTAAGAGACAAGTATTTAGCATGTTCAAAATTCAAATTAGTTTCGACAAGAGCTTCCGCTCTGTACCTAGTTACTAGACTCCTCAAGTTCTTTTAGGACAAACTTCCGTTCTAGCCCTAAAGATTTTTATGCTAATCCGGTTAAGACTTAACATATATCGCACAAGAGTCTTAAATCGAAAACATGTAAACAAGTAAGGTTGTCAATCATCTTATTTAGCATGCAAGTTCTAAGATTAATAGCCCTTAGTGAATAACACAAATCATAGAGTCCGTCAGGTCCATCTAGTTTGTAATTACCCTAGCAGATTAAACCTAATACCTAGATCATGTTCAAAGACAACACCAAGTATCAATTTTCATGCCCTCACCTTAGATTACTAACCAATTTAAATCCTAAACATGCTTCTAATACCACTGCCCTAATTATCCAAACATACAAAATCCATGAATTAAAATTGCAAAACAACTACATAAACTTCAACAAAATCGGTTCATACAAAAGTTTAACAAAAACCAAGAATTGAAACAAGTTCTTACAAGACAACCAAACAAAACTAAATACAAAAGCCATAGGGTGAGTGGATCACACTTTAAGAACCTTTGAAGACTCCTCAAACGTGATGAAGTGTAGCTCTGATAGGAGCACAATGTGCGACGATATTATATGCTTATGCCCTCATTTATGCTTTGTTTAACCCTTATTTATCTAAGATAGAGTCATAATATAGTTAGTGTCAATTTTGGTAGAGTTTGGCGAAAAATGGTTAAGAATCCGAAAAATGACTAAGTTTGAGAAATCTGGAAAATAATGCAAAATATGTCTTTTTCGTGATTTTGAGATGAGTGAAACTGTGATCTATCCTTGTCCGAATTCTATGAAATTTGGTGTGCGTATTATTCATATACTGAGGAATGTTGTGTTACAATTTCAGATCAATCGGAGTTCGGGAAGTCACCCAAAAGTTGGCTGCAAAACGGCAGTCCGAGCATTCCAATCCAGGGACTTCCAGGATTTTCCTGGGACTTTGTCCTAACTTCGAAAAATCATTCCCGTCGACTCACAAGGAATTTGATCAAACTGTTTTATGGGGAGATGGCCCTATGTGTATAGTTTACGTGAGACTTAGAATCGCATCAATCGGAGTTCCGAGCGTGGAGATATGCCAGAATTACTGCAACAAGGTCAAATCTGCCGATTCCAGGAACCTACTGCCCCCTTTTTGTGTTTTCTGTTTTTGATGGACCAAATGGTGTACAAATGCATATGTGATGATGGTCGAAGCTTAAGGAAGGTTAGAGGATGACACCAAGCCAAGGCATTGAAGAAAAAATCAGAAAAAGAAGTTTCCTAGAAGAACCAAGAAAGGAAGGAACCAAAACCTTGTTGCACAAGGATTGCCTTTGCCGATTTGGACTAGGTTTTCTACCTAGGGTTTCTGCCGAATTTGCCTCTATATATAGCCATGTTTTCCTACAGAAAAACCATCTCATCTCAAGCTTAAACATAAGGCCTAAACTCTACCAAAATTCCCCAAAGATCCTAGACAAAAACCTAAACCGAAAACCACCTTCACCTCACCTCAACCAAGTTTCTGCTTTTGCCGATTCTTGGAATTTTTCCACCATAACCTACTGCCGTCATATCCCTGCCGTGCAGCCTCACCCCATCCTCCACACATCGCCGGATCCACACTAAGTGAAGCTCTCAAGGTGTCTCAAAGTGTGATCCACTCCCTTCTTCGGTTTAGTAATTTTTGTTTAGTTATGTTTGGTTTTGTCTATGAAACACTCATGTATGTTTGGTGTTGGTTTATATGTCTATGTATGAATCGATTTTGGTTTTATAAATTGTATGTTAAAGACTTGTTTGAATCGATGCTTAGATTTAAGTTTAGGTTTCGACAAGAACAATGATTTTGCATGCTAATTTGTAATATGTAACTTGTGGATTTTTGTATGTTTAGATAATTAGGGCAGTGGTATTAAAAGCATGTTTAGGATTTAAATTGGTTAGTGGGTTAAGGATGTTCCTTATAAACCGAAACATTAGTTGTGCTTAAGCATTTGTTGTTTGCATGTAAATCTAGGTGTTAGGTTTCATCTAACCTGAGTAGAATGAATAAAACTATAGGCCTAGCGGTTGTTTTGATTTGTTGTGCTCACCTAGGGTATAAAACCTTAGCTAAAACTTGCATGTTAAATAAGATGATTGACAACCTTGCTTATTTGCATGTTTTCGATTTAAGACTCTTGTGCGTTATATGTTAAGTCTTAACCGGATTAGCATAAAAATCTTTAGGGCTAGAGCGAAAGTTTGTCCTAAAAGAACTAGAGGAAGTCTAGTAACTAGGTACAGAGCGAAAGCTCTAGTTGCGGTCGAAACGAATTTGAATTTTGAACATGCTAAATACTTGTCTCTTACCTTCTTGCATGCGAATCTACTTGTTAAAGAGTCTTTGGTGCTAAATGTTTTGTGAGAGATGATGATCACTTGTAAATATTAGACCTAGGATTTATTTTCTGTTTTGTTGCCGTGTGTCGTCTAGGGCAGCCTAGTGCTACCGATCCTATCTCAATCCCCCTTGATTTCATGTGAATATGTATATATGTATATAAGTGTGACAATTGTGTGCATATGTATTTGTGAATATTTGTGTTAACATTCTCATGTTTCAGGTACCCTTAATCCCCGGCTAGAACGATCCCTACTTATTCTATACTACTAACGATTGTAGGGTTATTATTACTTGATGCTCGCTTCGGCGACTCGTCAAGCTCGGCTGCTGCTCCTTAGTGCTCGGCCAAAGCAGGAATCGGCAGAAGACAAGGTGAAAGGTACGGCAGTTTTGGTAGTGGTGGTGATGGGTTTTGGCTAAGTATTTAGGTGTTGGTGCTTGAAAAGACTTGGTAGAGCTTTAGGCTAGTATTTTATGCTTGAGATGAGATGATTTTTAGAATGCAAAGATGAGGTTATATATATAGGAGAGGCTGCCGGCAACCCTAGTGTAAGAGGGGTTTCAGAAAACCCAATTGGTTAAGGATTTGAAACCTTTCTTTTCAAAGTCTAATTAGGTTTTCTATTTCTGATTTTTCTTCAAGCCTTGGGCTTGGTGTCATCCTCCTTCCTTTCTTAAGCTTGGACCATCTTCACATATGCATTTGTACACCATTTGGTCCATCAAAAACAGAAAACACAAAAAGGGGACAGTAGGTTCCTGGAATCGGCAGATTTGATGTTGATGTAGTAACTCCGGCATATCTCCCTCCTCGGAGCTCCGATTGATGCGATTCCAAGTCTCATATAAACTAGACACATATGGCCATCTCTCCATAAAATATCTCGATCAAATTCCTTGTGAGTCGTTGGGAATGATTTTTCGAAGTTGGATCAAAGTCCCAGGAAAATCCTGGAAGCCCCTGGAATGGAATGCTCGGACTGCCGTTTTGCAGCCAACTTTTGGGTGACTTCCCGAACTCCGATTGATCTGAAATTTTAACACGATATTCCTCAACATATGAATATTAAGAACACCAAATTTCATAGAATTCGGACAAGGATAGATCACAGTTTCTCTCATCTCAAAATCACGAAAAAGACATATTTTGCATTATTTTCCAGATTTCTCAAACTTAGTCATTTTTCGGATTCTTAACCATTTTTCACCAAACTCTACCAAATTAACACTAAACTATATTAAGACTCAATCTTAGATAAATAAGGATTAAACAAAGCATAAACGAGGGCATAAGCATATAATATCGTCGCACATTGTGCTCCTATCAACTACCCCACACTTATCATTTGCTAGTCCCTTAGCAAACTAAATTAAACTAGACTCTAAACAAACTATTGCCCCTAACAATTTGTCTCAGGCTCGTATGTACACATAGCTTTCAAGTTAATGCATGAGAATGCTAAGCACGAAAATTCCGAGCTTCATGAACATGTAACATCAATAAGAATATATAAGAGTAAAAGGTAAGCATGTAAACATGTTAAAGCTAATTCAAATCACCTCACTAGGCATACTCTCTTCTTTTCTCTCGAAGCATGGTTATTCACACATAAGTATATGCAAGTGAAAGATAATGAATTACAAAGAGTGACTTGCATATATTAAAGAAACGAAAGCACTTTGTGAAATTTTCAAGGAAAAACCTCATATGATAACTATATGCACCAATGAACCAAAACCATATGCTTACTTATGAGATAATCTCCACAATCAAATTTAACCATCTTAAGAATCATGAAAAAGATCAATCAAAAGGTTGTAATGGGGCTAGGCTAAGAGGTATTCGATATTTGGATAAGAAGACTCAAATCTCCTTATGTCTTCTCACTAAGGGTCAAATTTCATCTTGTTGGACCCATACTTCATTCTTTTCTTCCCATAACATTACAACAATACTCAAGACAATAGCCATGCACAATTTTTTCTTTTTCATGCCTATGCCGTACCCTACATTTTTCTTGCTCTCGGTTTTCTTTTCCTTTTTCTTTTGGTCCGAGCACATTTTTCTCTTTTCTTTTTATTTTAGCACGGCATACATACACTTCTCATATAGATTCATGGCTAAGTCTACCCCACACTTGTTCTTCTTCATCACATACGCGAAAACGCTTTCAAAAATCAAGCTTTGCCAATACTTTGATTAAGGGTAAAAGCACAACTATACTAAGTTCATGGAAAGTGTTTAAGGGTGATGAAAGAAAAGGCTCAACATAGGCTCAAAGGGGTTTACTAAGGTGTCCCACGACAGGCTCCCATAGGGCTCATGCTTTATTTGGCAATGGTGGTAAACCTAAATGATCTTTATTCAATCATATTCAAAATCAAGGTATTTTATGATATAAACGTTTCGAAAACCAACAAGAGTAAGTTCTAGCATACTAGAGTTCATTAAAAAGCTATGGTATATAGTCATCGAATGTGCAAAGAATTATGAGGTTTCATGCTTCCTACGAACCTATCGAATTTTTATTATTTTTTTTATCACTCAAAAAGAAAGCAAATTAGCTCTAAAGCTCACATAGGTTGTTTAGGAAATAAACTAGCTAAAACATGCATGCTTCGTAATTAACAAGTCCTACATGCTTCTACCAATGCACATAATCCATGAAACTCACAATTTTAATTGTATGCATAACCATCATCTATGTATGCAAAGAGGAGAAAAACATCATTGACAATTTAGGGGCATCCTAAGACTCGAAATAAATTAAACACTCTCTTTTTGTATTACAATTTTCTGAATTTTCTTTTTCTAAACTAAGCACACAAAAAAAAAAACATAAACGGATACGTTATCCCACCCCACACTTAGAAACTTACATTGCCCTCAATGTAAGCACAACTCTATATCAATGAAATTCCTAAGCATGCAATAGTCTAACATAAACCAACATATCATCACAAATCAAAGAAAAAGAGAAGGGTTAAGAAATTTCAAACTCTCGGTGATGGCTCCTTCACTTTTCTTTGATCGAATTGGGTTGCCTCCCAAGTAGCGCGTAAGGTTTATAGTCCATAGCCTAGACTTCTCGCCATGTGTTGCATGTGTTCATCTCGCTCCAAAGTAACTCAAATCGGCGTGAAGAAGGGCAACAAGAAGATCATTGCATCTTGTATCCGATTGTGTTGCAGTTGGCGTGTCCGATGTATGCACCGTGTCCGGTACTGCTGCAAGCGTATCCGGCGTATCCTGTGACACTGCTGCATGGTGTCCGACTTCCTGTGTGAGCATGTCAACCCTGCCGGCAATGGCAGGTCCGGCAGGAGGTGGTGGTGCGGCTGGAGTTGGGCACTGCTGCTCGGCAGCAAGGTTTGTGGCCGGTATGTCCATGCTTGGGCTGCCGGCAATTTCAGGTCCGGCAGCAGCCTCTTGATCTGCCGATAGTGGTGCATTGTCAATAAGGCACTCCTCAATGATGTGTTTAGAGAAGGAATCATAATACGGCTTGAGACGATGGCCATTGACTTTGAAAATATTTCCCGATGTGGGGTTTGAAATTTCTATTGCGCCATGAGGAAAAACTTGAGTGATGATGTAAGGACCAACCCAACGTGAGCGTAGCTTACCCGGAAAGAGTCGAAGTCTTGCGTTGAATAAGAGAACTTTTTGACCCACCTCGAATTTCTTTCCTCGTAACATTTTGTCATGGTAAGCACGAGTCTTTTCTTTGTAGATCCATGCGGCATCATAAGCTTCATTGCGGATTTCTTCAAGTTCATTGAGTTGAAGCTTTCTATGAAGACCGGCATCATCAATGTTCATGTTGAATGCTTTGATCGCCCACCATGCCTTGTGCTCTAGCTCAACCGGTAAGTGACATGCTTTGCCATAAACTAACCGAAAAGGGGACATGCCTATCGGTGTCTTGTATGCAGTCCTATAAGCCCACAAAGCATCATCGAGACGATCACTCCAATCCTTCCTTGAAGGTCCAACTGATTTCTCCAAAATATGCTTGATCTCTCGATTACTTACCTCGGCCATACCACTTGTTTGGGGGTGATAAGGTGTAGATACCTTATGTGTGACTCCATACTTCCTTAATAAGGCTTCAATGGTGCGGTTACAAAAATGGGATCCTCCATCGCTAATCAAGACTCTTGGAACTCCAAAACGTGAAAAGATGTTGGTCTTGAGAAACTCGGCTACCACCTTGGCATCATTGGTGCGTGTAGCCCTTGCTTCGATCCACTTTGACACATAATCAACCGCAAGCAATATGTAGAGAAAACCCTTACTTGAAGGAAACGGTCCCATGAAGTCAATACCCCATAAATCAAAAATTTATACCTCAATGATAGGCGTGAGCGGCATTTGATCTCTAGCTCCAATGTTCCCCATTCTTTGGCATCTATCACATGCTTTGCAAAACTTGAATGCATCTTTGAAAATCATAGGCCAAAAGAAACCACAAGTAAGTACCTTCAATGCTGTTTTCCTTGGTCCAAAGTGCCCACCACAAGCTTCACTATGACAAAAAACAAGGATGGAGCGATGCTCATTCTCCGGCACACATCTTCGAATAACTTGATCACCACATTGCTTCCATAAGTACGGATCATCCCACAAGAAGTGGCGAGCTAGCTTCCTTATTCTCTTTTGTTGGTGGCTCGGCATCTCTTTGGGAAATCGGTTTGTAGCAAGAAAATTTGCAATGTTGGCATACCAAGGCTCATGTACTTCAAGTCGAAAAAGTTGCTCATCCGGAAAGGTTTCACATAGGGGCAGCCGATCCTCTTCCTTCACAAGTCTACTCAAATGATCGGCTACAACATTCTCTACTCCTTTCTTGTCTTTAATCTCAATATCGAACTCTTGAAGCAAAAGAATCCATCGAATGAGTCTCGGCTTAGCATCCTTCTTTGTCATAAGATATCTCAAAGCGGCATGATCACTATAAATAATAACTTTGGAATTCAAAAGATATGATCGAAACTTTTCCAAAGCAAAAATTACCGCTAAGAGTTCCTTCTCCGTTGTTGTGTAGTTGAGTTGAGCATCATTGAGAGTCCTTGAAGCATAGTAAATGGCGCATGGCTTCTTCTCAATTCTTTGTCCAAGTACCGCTCCAAGTGCATAATCACTAGCATCACACATCAACTCAAATGGCTCGTCCAAATTAGGGGACACCAAAACCGGCACCGTACACAATAATTCCTTCAATCGGCAAAAGGCAATCTCACATGCCTCCGACCACTCAAACGTCACCTCCTTTTGTAACAAGTTGCTCAATGGCTTGGCAATTGAAGAGAAGTCCTTGATAAATCGTCGATAGAACCCCGCATGGCCAAGAAAACTTCTCACATCCTTCACACACCTAGGGCTCGGCAATGCTTGTATTAGCTCCACCTTGGCTTTGTCAACTTCTAAGCCTCTTGCCGAAATAATGTGCCCTAGAACAATGCCTTGCGTGACCATGAAGTGACACTTCTCCCAATTGAGCACAAGATTTGTCTCTACACACCTCTCAAGTATCTTCTCTAAGTTCCCCAAACATGCATCGAAGGTGCCTCCATACACACTAAAGTCATCCATAAACACTTCGATAATGTCTTCAATAAAATCCGAGAAGATAGCATACATACATCTTTGAAAAGTGCCGGGTGCGTTGCATAGTCCGAATGGCATCCGCCGATAAGCAAACGTGCCAAATGGACAAGTAAAAGTGGTCTTCTCTTGATCATCCAGGTGTATCATGATTTGATTGTAGCCACTATATCCATCAAGAAAACAATAGAAAGAATGGCCGGCTAACCTCTCTAGCATTTGATCCATAAACGACAAAGGCATGGGATCCTTCCTCGTTGTAGCGTTGAGCTTTCTATAGTCGATGCACATCCGATGACCGGTTACAAGTCTTTGTGGCACAAGCTCATTCTTCTCATTCTTGACAACCGTTACACCACTCTTCTTAGGCACTACTTGCACGGGAGATATCCACTTACTATCCGAAATTGGGTAAATTACCCCACAATCAAGCAACTTGATAATCTCATCTTTCACAACTTTCATCATGGGAGGGTGAAGTCGACGTTGAGCTTCTTTTGTCGGCTTAGCTCCTTCTTCTAATAAGATGCGATGAACACAAGTAGTAGGGCTTATTCCCTTGATATCCGCTAAGGTCCAACCTATGGCGGACTTTTACTTCTTAAGCACTCTTACCAAATCAACCTCTTGCTTCTCACTAAGCATTGAAGACACAGTTACCGGTAGTGTGTCTTCTTCTCCAAGATAAACATACTTTAAGTGACTAGGGAGTTCTTTAAGTTCTAACTTTGGGGCCTCTTCCACACTTGGTCGAAATTTTGTTGTGGCACTTGGAATTGACAAGAACGAGTTCCTTGGATATAATGGAGTGGCATCGAGTTCGGCAACCACACTTTGGATGTTCGGCAATATAGTGTAAGGCTCGGCATCTCCTTGCTCGGCAATGCTTGGCTCGGCCTCCTCTTTAACTCGTTCTCCCCTCTTGTCAAATCCGACCCCTTGCTCAATCGCTAATTGCTATGCGTCGAGCGAGGTCGACATAACTTGTTCGACCTCCTCCAAAACATCAATGGCACAACCCTCCTTCAAATCAACATTAGGGAACTTCATGGCATCAAACACATTGAACTTAATCACCTCACCATCAAACTCCATAGTTAGGTTGCCCTCGGCCACATCTATCTTTGTGCGCGCGGTCCTCATAAATGGTCTCCCTAGTAGCAATTGAGTGTTATTGACCGGCGAATCCTCCATCTCAACCACATAGAAATCGGCAGGGAAAATCAATTGGTTGACTTGCACCAACACATCCTCCACATAACCCTCCAGATACTTACTTGAGCGATCCGCAAGTTGAATGATGACATTGTCCTTCTTGAGAGGCCCTATACTCAACGTTTGATACACATTGAGTGGCATGACATTGATCGATGCTCCCAAATCCAACATCACATCCTCAAAACGAGTGTTGCCTATCACACAAGGCACATTGAAGCTTCCCGGATCCTTCATCTTTGGTGGCAACTTCCTTTGAATAACGGCCGATACCGTCTCGCTCATAGTCACCACACGAGTCTCCCTCGTATGCCTTCTAGCCGTGCAAAGCTCCTTCAAAAACTTAGCATACTTCGGTACTTGCTTAATGCACTCCAACAAAGGAATGTTGACTTGCACTTTCCGGAAAATCTCCAACACCTCCTCATCGGATTTATCCTTTTTCGTTCTAGCAAAGCGAGAAGGGAATGGAATGCTTGATGTCGGCACCCCTCCCTTGCTTGCTTGGTTCGACACTAACTCATTCTTTGATGTTGCGGGATCATACTCAAGTTCGTTGCGCAGCCCCTTGTTCGTCACATGGTTGTTGCCGGCCCCTCTACCTTGCTCGGCAGCAGCCCTGCCGGCTGCATGATGACTCTCGGCAGCATCCTTCTTGCCGGCTGCATCATCATGGTTCTCATCAACATGGCTGCCGGCAATTGCAGGTCCGGCCGCCATCTCTTCATCCTCAATAACCTCAAAAGTTACTCGCTTCTTCTTTGGACTTGTTGGAGGAAACAACTCTCTTCCACTACGAGTTTGAATCACTTTGGCTTGCTCGTTCCTCGGATTGGGAATCGTATTGCTTGGCAACTTCCCTTGCTCATTAAATCTTCCCATGAAATCTACAACTTGGCCCATTTGAGTCTTGAGCTCACCAATGTCCTTTTGATGATTTTGTTGCCCCGCGAGCAATGCTTGAGTAGCACTTGACAATGATTGAAGCAAAGCATCGTAGTTGGGATTGCTCGGTGCGGCTTGGCCTTGGCTCGGCCCTCCTTGAGTTTGGTTCGGCAATGCCCCAAAATTCCCTTGGTTCGACTGAAATTGCTGCCGAGGCACAAATGGTGCTCTCGGTACAAACGGTGCTCCTCCCTCTCTCGGTTGCATAGGTGCCCTAAGCACATTATCATTATTCGCCCATCGAAAGTTAGGATGATCATTGAACCTCGGATTGAAATTTCCAAAACGTTGGCCTCCTTGAAAGCCAATAGCATTGCACTCCTCTACTCCCTCATTCGATCCAAATTGAGGGCATTGTTCGGTGTCATGCCCCTCGGTGCATATTCCACATACCATGGCACGCTTCTTCATCAAATTACTCACCAAGTCGGTAAGCTTGTCCACTTTATCCTCTAACTTTGAGCTCGAAGACGTCTCATGCACTTTCTCATTCCTTTGCACATTGCCTCGTGCCATGCCAAATTGTTGGTTGTTCAAAGCACAAACTTCCAACAAACTTCTTGCCGCACCAGCATTTAACTCCAAAAAGCTACCTCCTGCGGCCGAATCAAGAAACTCTCTCTCCATGACGCGCAATCCCTCATAGAAATATTGTAGCAAGAGCCCATCGCTAATGCCATGCGATGGACACAAGGAAACTAGGGACTTGAACCTCTTGTAGTAGTCGAAGAAAGTCTCATTTCTGGCTTGCTTCACACTAGTAATTTGCTTCCTCAGATCAGTGATACGTGAAGCAGGAAAGTACTTGAGCAAAAACTCATCCATCATAGTACTCCACGAAACGATGCGACCACTAGGCACCTCAAACAACCACTCCTTCGCTTGATCTTCTAAAGAAAACGGAAAAGCCTTCATTTTGAAGTGTTGCAAATCGGTCCCTCTTGGACACATGGACTCCGTGGTGAAGTTAAACCACTGTAGATGCTTGTTAGGATCCTCACTCGGCATCCCATAAAACGATTTCAGCTTATGGAGGAATCCACTCCTCAATTCAATCTCTCCCGTCTTGTCAGCTTCCAAGGGAGGATAAGTGATATTCGAAGGAGCAACTCCAGCTCCAGCAACATGACCATTCTGTGATCGGATTGAGGCCATTATCTCTTCTTCTTCCTCTAATTCGGCAAAGGCTATAAATTCTGGATTCTCAAGATCACACGATGACGAAACAACTGAAGGGGAACTCGGCAAACTGTCAGAAATGGACGGCACTAATGGTGATGACAGCAATGATGATGAAACTGATGAACTGGTTGGTGACGATGGCGGTAATGGCACAAAACGAGCAATAGCGAGTTCTTGATCTAAACGTTGCAAACGGCCTTGAAGATCTCTTGTCCAAATATTATATTCGGACATGCATTATTTCTGAAATTTGCAACATTTAAACAAGTTAGAACCTCGTAGAGAAATAGAAAGCAAGAATATACATCATTACGAGCCACGGCATTGGCAATTACATAACATATTTCAAACAATGATACACAAAATCACATTCGGCAAAGGCACATAAATTTCGGCAAAGCACAAGTATGGTTCGGCAATAAGAGAGCAAAATTCAAAACGTCCATGATCATGTAATCGCTAAGTCTAATTTCTTTTAAAATTTGTTCTAACTCTCGAAGTACGTGGAGCAGAGGAGATAACGGTGCAATGGACTGATACAGCCCCCGGTAGTATCATGCTTTACCCGATATACCTCAAGAGTTTGAACCACACAACCTATTTTTATCTTCGAAGAAAATAGGCCATATATATCAAGTTATGTTCTAGCGTCTAAAGTGAGGTGATGCTTCGGCACAAGCTGTCGACTAGGTCGTGCGGATTTTACGTTTCAAAGGTCATTAAAATCACGGAGGGCGAACCCTCTACAGGAACCAGGCAGGACTCGTTGTTGGACACCACGGAGGGAGAACCCCCTATCGACTCACTCACCGAGAATGAACATCAGTCTGTGGGCCTTGAGATCCAGTTAAACAAACCTGAGAACCATATCTATGATAATAATTTCCCCATACTTTGTAAAACAAACACGGATCCCTAGCAGTCTACAAGTGTTGATTAAAACCGCCATCAACCTCATAGAAGTAATACTATTACCGAAGAGACGCTTATATGCGTGGGGGGGAAGTATCCCGCGTTTCCCAATCTACATAGAAACGGTCTCCGACATAGCACCATTCACATGAAGGGTTTTGGTTATGATCAACAAAAGCGGCTTCACCTACATGTTACACTTTAGAAACTACAATAAACTCAAACATACACAACACTATCAACTCCCTAGAAATTAAACTAAGTGATTACCAACATACATCAATATACATCATGCAACTTCCGAAATTTAAACTCTACATGCCGAAGCATATTTCTACTTTACAAAATCCCAAAATAAAATTAAAATTACAACTTTACAAATTCACAACAAAAATTTCCAACAACATTATATACACAACAATAACATAAAACATGCTTTTATAATCCCCGGCAACGGCGCCAAAAATTGATGGGAGCCTAGACTCGCACACAATAATAACCCAACAAAATATCGTTAGTAGTATAAGCAAGTAGGGATCGTTCTAGGCCGGGGATTAAGGGTACCTGAAATATGAGATTGTTAAACCAAAATATACATATATGTACATATAAACGTCACATATGGGGGAAAATATGGTTCGGCAGCAAAGCTGCCACTAACACTAAGATACGAAAATTAAACCTAAGCTAATATATACAGGTGATCATCATCTCTCACACAAAACAGTTCACACAAAAGACTCTTTAAAACATAGATTCATATACAAGAAAGTAAGAGACAAGTATTTAGCATGTTCAAAATTCAAATTAGTTTCGACAAGAGCTTCCGCTCTGTACCTAGTTACTAGACTCCTCAAGTTCTTTTAGGACAAACTTCCGTTCTAGCCCTAAAGATTTTTATGCTAATCCGGTTAAGACTTAACATATATCGCACAAGAGTCTTAAATCGAAAACATGTAAACAAGTAAGGTTGTCAATCATCTTATTTAGCATGCAAGTTCTAAGATTAATAGCCCTTAGTGAATAACACAAATCATAGAGTCCGTCAGGTCCATCTAGTTTGTAATTACCCTAGCAGATTAAACCTAATACCTAGATCATGTTCAAAGACAACACCAAGTATCGATTTTCATGCCCTCACCTTAGATTACTAACCAATTTAAATCCTAAACATGCTTCTAATACCACTGCCCTAATTATCCAAACATACAAAATCCATGAATTAAAATTGCAAAACAACTACATAAACTTCAACAAAATCGGTTCATACAAAAGTTTAACAAAAACCAAGAATTGAAACAAGTTCTTACAAGACAACCAAACAAAACTAAATACAAAAGCCATAGGGTGAGTGGATCACACTTTAAGAACCTTTGAAGACTCCTCAAACGTGATGAAGTGTAGCTCGGCTGCTGCTCCTTAGTGCTCGGCCAAAGCAGGAATCGGCAGAAGACAAGGTGAAAGGTACGGCAGTTTTGGTAGTGGTGGTGATGGGTTTTGGCTAAGTATTTAGGTGTTGGTGCTTGAAAAGACTTGGTAGAGCTTTAGGCTAGTATTTTATGCTTGAGATGAGATGATTTTTAGAATGCAAAGATGAGGTTATATATATAGGAGAGGCTGCCGGCAACCCTAGTGTAAGGGGGTTTCAGAAAACCCAATTGGTTAAGGATTTGAAACCTTCCTTTTCAAAGTCTAATTAGGTTTTCTATTTCTGATTTTTCTTCAAGCCTTGGGCTTGGTGTCATCCTCCTTCCTTTCTTAAGCTTGGACCATCTTCACATATGCATTTGTACACCATTTGGTCCATCAAAAACAGAAAACACAAAAAGGGGGCAGTAGGTTCCTGGAATCGGCAGATTTGATGTTGATGTAGTAACTCTGGCATATCTCCATCCTCGGAGCTCCGATTGATGACATTCCAAGTCTCCTATAACCTAGACACATATGGCCATCTCTCCATAAAATATCTCGATCAAATTCCTTGTGAGTCGTCGGGAATGATTTTTCGAATTTGGATCAAAGTCCCAGGAAAATCCTGGAAGCCCCTGGAATGGAATGCTCGGACTGCCGTTTTGCAGCCGACTTTTGGGTGACTTCCCGAACTCCGATTGATCTGAAATTTTAACACGACATTCCTCAACATATGAATATTAAGCACAGCAAATTTCATAGAATTCGGACAAGGATAGATCACAGTTTCTCTCATCTCAAAATCACGAAAAAGACATATTTTGCATTATTTTCCAGATTTCTCAAACTTAGTCATTTTTCGGATTCTTAACCATTTTTCACCAAACTCTACCAAATTAACACTAAACTATATTAAGACTCAATCTTAGATAAATAAGGGTTAAACAAAGTATAAATGAGGGCATAAGCATATAATATCGTCGCACATTGTGCTCCTATCACGTTACACCACTTTTCTTTGGAACCACTTGCACGGGAGAGATCCACTTACTATCTGAAATTGGGTAAATCACACCACAATCAAGAAGATTGATGATTTCTTCCTTGACTACCTTCATCATGGGAGGGTGTAGGTGGCGTTGACCTTCACGAGTCGGCTTGGCTCCCTCTTCAAGCAATATCCGATGAACACATGTTGTAGGGTCATTCCCTTGATGTCCGCCAAGGTCCAACCTATAGCGGTTTTGTGTTTCTTAAGTACATGAATCAAATCATCTTCTTGCTTCTTACTAAGCGTTGAAGACACAATAACCGGTAAGATACCTTCTTCTCCAAGATAAACATATTTCAAATGACTAGGGAGCTCTTTAAGTTCTAACTTTGGGGCATCTTCCACACTTGGTCGAAATTTTATTGTGGCATTAAGGATTGACAATAACGAACCTTTCTCAAACCGTGGGGCTACATTAAATTCGGCAACCACTTCCCTTAAGCATGGCTCGAGCTGCTCTTCTTCTTCTTGCGTGATTCGTTCTCCCTCCTTGTCAAACCCGACCCCGAGCTCTATGGCTCGTTGCTAGGCATCAAGTGAAGCTGACATGACTTGCTTGGCCTCCTCAAGTACTTCAATAGCTTGGCACTCCTCTAGCTTGGCAACCGGATACTTCATGGCATCGAAAACATTGAACTTAATTACCTCACCATCAAACTCCATCGTCAAGTTGCCTTCGGCAACATCTATCTTTGTCCTTGCCGTGCGCATGAATGGCCGGCCTAAGAGCAATTCTATGCTATTAACCGGCGAGTCCTCCATCTCCACAACATAGAAATCGGCCGGAACTATTAGGTGGTTCACTTTCACAAGCACGTCCTCGACATAACCTTCCGGATACTTGCTTGACCGATCCGCGAGTTGTATGATGACGTTGTCCTTCTTAAGTGGCCCTATACTCAACGTTTGATACACATTGAGTGGCATGACATTGATCGATACTCCCAAATCCAACATGACATCGTCGAACCTTGTATTGCCGATCACAAGGTACGTTGAAGCTTCCCGGATTTTTCATCTTAGGTGGCAACTTTCTTTGAATAACGGCCGACACCGTCTCGCTCATAGTCACCACACGAGTCTCCCTTGTATGTCTCCTTATCGTGCAAAGCTCTTTGAGGAACTTTGCATACTTAGTCACTTGCCTTATACATTATAACAAAGGGATGTTTACTTCCACTTTCCAGAAAATATCCAACACGTCCTCGTCCGACTTGTCCTTCTTGGACTTTGCAAATCGTGAAGGAAAGGGTATGCAAGTGTTTGGCATGCCTCCCTTAGGTGCTTGGATCAGCATACTCTCATTCTTTGAAGTTGCGGGATCATTCTCCAACTCGTTGTGCATGGCCTCTTTCTCGGCAGCATGCTTCCTCTTGGTTGCAGCCCTCTCAGCAGCGTGACGCGCAGCAGCATCGGCAGGGGCACCGGCAGCATCGGCAGGAAAGCTGCCGATGGCATCTTCTTCCTCTAAAATGCTGCCAATCACATCCTTGCTGTTCTTCTTTGGAATTTTCATGCGAGGCTCATCCAACACTCTTCCACTACGAGTTGTGATGATCTTAGCATGCTCATGTCCCAGATTTTTAATAACTCCTCCCGGTAGCTTCCCTTGTTCGGTGAACTTTCCCATGAAGTCCACGACTTGCCCCATTTGAGTCTTTAATTCAGCTATGTCTTTTGAGTGCGTTTGTTGTCCTGCGAGCAATACTTGAGTAGCACTCGAAAGAGATTGGATCAATGCATCATAGTTGGGGTTGGTAGGCACGGATTGAGCTTAGAAAGGCACGGCTTGAGGTTGGTTCGGTTGGATGGTTTGGTTGGACACTCCTTGGTTCGGCTGAAAGGGAGGTCTCGGCACAAAGGGTGCTCTTGGTTGATATGGGGCTGCATTCCGTGGCCTTGAGACATTGTCATTGTTTGACCATCGAAAGTTGGGGTGATCACAGAATCCTGGATTGTAAGTGTTTAAGTAAAGATTATACTTTTGCCCTCCTTGGAAGCCAATTGCATTGGCCTCCTCGTATCCCTCACTCAACACTTGCGGACATTGATCAGTTGCATGGTCTTCGGTGCACACTCCACAAACTTGAGATCTCTTTCCTCGCATGAGACAAGCGACCATATCTGAAAGCTTGTCAACCTTGTTCTCCAATGCCGAGTTCGATGAAGTCTCATTCACCTTAGGCTTTAAGGCATTGTCTCGCGACATGCCAAATTTTTGATTATTCAATGCTCGCATCTCCAACAAGTTCTTGACCGGTGTAGGATCAAGCTCCAAGAATGAGCCTCCGGCCGCTGAATTAAGGAATTCCTAACCCTGCATAAAAATATTGAAGCACAAGCCCCTTACAAATGCCATGAGACGGACACGAAGCGACGAGGGATTTGTACATCTTGTGATAGTCGAAAAACGTCTCGTCTCCTCCTTGCCGAACACTTGTTATTTGCTTCCTCAAATCGGTGATGCGTGAGGCCGGATAATACTTAAGCAAAAACTCATTCACCATCGTCTCCCATGATGGGATCTTTCCGGTAGGCACCTCAAATAGCCATTCCTTGGCTTGATCTTCCAATGAAAACGGAAATGCCTTCATCTTAAAGATTTGAATGTCGGCCTCCGTTGGACACATGCTTTCGATGGTGAAGTTAAACCACTGTAAATGCTTGTTCGGATCCTCTCCCGCAAGTCCATGGAACGGCCTCAATTGGTGGAGAAATCCATTCTTCAACTTGAAATTTCTTGTCTTGCCGGTTGCACATGGAGGGCAAGTGATGTTTGCGGGTGCGGTTCTTCCTCCATTGGTAACATGTCCATTTTGAGCACGAATCGAAGTCATTGTTGGTGGCTCGACAAAGTTAAAATCAAACTCGTCGTGAGAACAAGTGATTGCTAACAACTCAAACTCCGGTTCCTCTAAGTTGAGCTCACACGATGAAGTAATAAGGGATGGTGAACTCGGACTAGATGGTGGTGATGCTGATGATGTCGAGCTAGAAGATTCAGATGGGGGTAAGGGTGTGGCGATGGCTAATGTGAGTTCCTCGTTGATTCGTTGCAAGTGTCCTCGATTATCTCTTATCCAAAGACTAGGTTCGGACATGCATTATCCTTAGTAGTTCAACGAGAAGCAAGTTAGAATCATTGAAGACAAAATAAAAAGCAAGGGTATACAATCGATTTCAAGCCACGGCATTGGAAATTTCAAACAATTTCAAGTTAAATATGTATGGTGATGTCGAAATTTCTAAGTCTAACTGCTTTTAAATTTGTTCTAACTCTCAAGGTACGTAGAGCAGAGGAGATAACAGTGCAATGGACTGAAACAGTCCAAGGTAGTATCATGCTTATTTCGATATACTTCGAAAGTTTGAACCACAAAACGTTTTCTTTTAAGTCTAAAAGATCACTTATACCGAATATATCTCAAGTTTTGAGGCTCGGTGGACTTTGAACGGGAGCCGAGGCTCGCATGCAATAATAACCCTACAAAAATATCGTTAGTAGTATGAGCAAGTAGGGATCGTTCTAGGCCGGGGATTAAGGGTACCCGAGATATGAAATTGTTAGACACAAACATATTCACATATATACAAGAAAACGTCACAATGGGGGGATATGGATGGTACGGCAGCAAGCTGCCCTATTGCTAGGCTCGGCAACAATAAAAACAGAAAATAAAATCCTAGATCTAATATTTACAAGTTTGATCATCATCTCTCACGCATCACATAACACAAAACACACAAATTACACACAAGAATCATGCAAGACTCGGCAATTTAATTCAAGTTTCTTAGACTCTATTCAATTCCAATTTCAATTAGAGCCTCAACGGTCATCTAATCACTAGACTCTCTCTTAAATATTTAGAAAACACTCAACGTAGAATCCTAAATTATACTAATCATGTTTGAAAACACTCAACGTCGAAGACAAACACAAAGAGTAATTACGCACAAGAGTCTATAAATTGGAGACATATCTTTAGGTATGGCGTCACTCATCCTATCAACATGCAAGTTCATGAATTAATAACCTTGATTTTAACAACCTAGAATTCAGTTCGATCGTTGCCTAACTCAATTCCAAATTATTAAGTTGACTGAAACCGCAATCTACACAAGTACTAAGGCCCTAGCATCATGTAAACATTGATTTTTATGCACAAATTCAAGAACTAATCGAATAAAAACTAAAGAATACAAGAACATGTTACTGCCCTAATCTAACATATGATTCAAGCATGTAATTGTTTGTAAAAGTCATAACATAAACTTCAATGAAAATTGCAACTCATGTTCATCATACAAAACCAAACGAAACAAAGTATTTTTATAACAACAATATGTGACTAAACCGAAATTAAAAACACAAGTCATAGGGATGGATCACACTTTAGAAACCTTGGAGAGCTTCGTCTTGGTGTGATGGAAGAGGATCGGCAGTGGCTGAGGTGAGGTATGAGTTCGGTGGTGAATGGTGGTGGAATAGGTGGAATCGGTGACTATGTGCTTTAGGGTTTCGGGTTAGAACTTTGGTAGGAAAATTTGGTAGAGTTTTGGCTAGTGCTTTGCAAGAGATGAGATGCTTTTTCTGAATGAAAAGTGGGGGTATATATAGAGGAAAAGGGAGAGAGGCTGCCGGCAGTCCCTTAAGCAAAGAGGAGTTCAGAAAACCTAGTGCAATAAGGTTTTGCAACCTTCCTTTCTTAATCCAATTAGGTTTTCTTTTCTGAATTTTTTTCTTCAAGGCTTGGGCTTCACATCTTCATGGACTTCTTATATGATCTTGGACTTCATTTGATGTGTCTTGGTCCATCGAAAATGTCTCAAATTGCCGGCAGCACAGCGTTGCACACAATCTGCCTCAATCGGCAGCTTCTCCTAGTTTGACTAGGAGAACTTCTTTCTTCATATTTTTCTTCAATGCCATGGCCTAGTGTCTTCCTCTTCCCTTCATAAAGCTTGGACCATCTTCACATATGCATTTGTACACCATTTGGTCCATCAAAAACAGAAAACACAAAAAGGGGGCAGTAGGTTCCTGGAATCGGCAGATTTGACCTTGTTGCAGTAATTCCGGCATATCTCCATCCGTGGAGCTCCGATTGATGCGATTCCAAGTCTCAGATAAACTAGACACATATAGCCATCTCCCCATAAAACAGTTCGACCAAACTCCTTGTGAGTCGACGGGAATGATTTTTCGAAGTTGGGACACAGTCCCAGGAAAATCCTGGAAGTCCCTGGATTGGAATGTTCGGACTGCCCTTTTGCAGCCAATATTTGGGTGACCTCCCGAACTCCGATTGATCTGAAATTTTAACACATCATTCCTCAGCATATGAATATTAAGCACGCCAAATTTCATAGAATTTGGACAAGGATAGATCATAGTTTCATTCATCTCAAAATCACGAAAAAGACATATTTTACACTATTTTCCAGATTTCTCAAACTTAGTCATTTTTCGGATTCTTAACCATTTTTCACAAAACTCTACCAAAATTGACACTAACTACATTATGACTCAATCTTAGACAAATAAGGGTTAAACAAAGCATAAACGAGGGCATAAGCATATAATATCGTCGCACATTGTGCTCCTATCAACTACCCCACACTTATCCTTTGCTAGTCCCTTAGCAAACTAAATTAAACTACGACTCTAAACAAACTATTGCCCCTAACAATTTGTCTCAGGCTCGTATGTACACATAGCTTTCAAGTTAATGCATGAAAATGTTAAGCACGAAAATTCCAAGCTTCATGAACATGTGACATCAATATGAACATATAAGAGCTAAAGGTAAGCATGAAAACATGTAAAAGCTAATTCAAATCACCTCACTAGGCATACTCTCTTCTTTTCTCTCGAAGCATGGTTATTCACACATAAGTATATGCAAGAGAAAGATAATGAATTACAAAGAGTGACTTGCATATATTAAAGAAACGAAAGCACTTTGTGAAATTTTCAAGGAAAAACCTCATATGATAACTATATGCACCAATGAACCAAAACCATATGCTTACTCTTGAGATAATCTCCACAAATCAAATTTAACCATCTTAAGAATCATGAAAAAGATCAATAAAAGGGTTGTAATGGGGCTAGGCTGAGAGGTATTCGATATTTGGATAAGGAGGCTCAAAAACGTCACCATGGCATTTGGCAAAGCTCAAATCTCCTTATGTCTTCTCGCCAAAAGGGTCAAATTTCATCTTGTTGGACCCATACTTCATTCTTTTCTTCCCCAAAATATAGTGAATATGAACAAAGGTCGAAATTTACAATAATAGACCTTCACATACATGCATACTCCAAATTCACAACACTTTTCAAGACTAGACTTAGCAATTTACACTTTGAAACCGTGCCTCTTTCTTTTCTTTTCTTTCGGACTTGATTTTTCTCTTTTCTTTTCTTTTCTTTTTCTGTCCGAATCATATATTTTCTGTTTTCTTTTTACTAGGCACGGCACAATTACAATTTTCATACAATTTTCTAGCTAAGTCTACCCCACACTTGTTCTTCTTCATCACTTCACGCGAAAACGCTTTCAAAAATCAAGCTTTGCCGACACACAAGGTAAAGGCATCACTATACTAAGTTCATGGAAAGTGTTTAAGGGTGATGAAAGAAAAGGCTCAACATAGGCTCAAAGGGGGTTTACTAAGGTGTCCCACAACGGGCTCCAATAGGGCTCATGTTTTATTTGGCTTTGGTGGTAAACCTAAATGATCTTTATTCAATCATATTCAAAATCAAAGTATTTTATGATATAAACGTTTCGAAAATCAACAAGAGTAAGTTCTAGCATACTAGAGTTCATTAAAAAGCTATGGCACATAGTCATCGAATATGCAAAGAATTATGAGGTTTCATGCTTCCTACGAATCTATTGAATTTTATCTTTGTATCGCTCAAGAAGAAAGCAAATTGGCACTAAAGCTCACATAGGTTATTTTCGAAATAAACTAGCTAAAACATGCATGCTTCGTTAATCAACAAGTCCTACATGCTCCTACCAATGCACAAAATCCATGAAACTTACAATTTTAAAGGTATGCACAACCATCATCTATGTATGCAAAGAGGAGAAAAACATCATTGACATATTAGGGGCATCCTAAGACTCGAAACAAATTTAAACACTCTATTTTTGTAGAACAATTTTCTGAATTTTTCTTTTCTAAACTAAGCACACAAAAGCAAAAACAAAAACGGAAGACGTTATCCCACCCCACACTTAGAAAATTACATTGCCCTCAATGTAAGCACAAAATAATATTAATGAATTTCCTAAGCATGCAATCGACTAACATATTCCAACATATCATCACAAATCAAAGAAAAAGAGAAGGGTTAAGAAAATTCAAACTCTCGGTGATGGCTCCTTCACTTTTCTTTGATCAACATGGGTTGCCTCCCAAGTAGCGCTTTGTGTTTATAGTCCATAGCCTAGACTTTTCACCGTTATTAATTGCATGTGTTCATCGTGCTCCAAAGCATTCCAAATCGGTAAGAAGAAGTTCCAGAAGAAGATCATTACATGAAGTGTCCGATCCTGTTCTGGTTGGCGTATCCGGTTTATGGGACGTGTCGGGCTCTTCTGCCGGCGTATCCGGCGTATCCAGCTTGTGTCCGGCCTCTTGTGGCCTTGTGTCAACCCTGCCGGCAATGGCAGGTCCGGCAGGAGGTGGTGGTGCGACTGAAAACAGCGGCAGAAGCTCGGCAGGTTGGTGCGTGTCCGGCAGGAGGTGCTTTGGTGCGTCCGTGTCCGTGTCAGCCCTCTTGGTGATGCTGCCGGCAATTGCAGGTCCGGCAGCCACTTGGTGTTGTGGTGGCATGGCTGCATCATGTGATGGTGAAGGCAGCTCGGCTTGAGGGGTGTCTCCAAGGACGATTGTGTCCTCACATGCATCGAAAGGTGCATGGTAATGCTTGAGGCGATGGCCATTGACCTTGAAAGTCTTGTGGGTTTGCAAATCTTGAATTTCCACGGCTCCATGAGGGAACACACGAGCAATGACAAAAGGGCCAATCCAACGAGAGCGTAACTTTCCGAGAAAAAGTCTAAGGCGAGAATGAAATAGAAGCACATGTTGTCCAACTTCAAACTTCTTACCACGGATCATCTTGTTATGGTAGGCACGTGTTTTCTCCTTGTAAATCCATGTGGCATCATAGGCTTCATTACGGATTTCCTCAAGTTCGTTGAGTTGAAGCTTTCTATGAAGACCGGCATCATCAATGTTCATGTTGAAGGCCTTGATTGCCCACCATGCCTTATGTTCTAGCTCAACCGGTAAGTGACATGCTTTGCCAAAAACTAACCGAAAAGGAGACATACCTATCGGTGTCTTGTACGCAGTCCTATAAGCCCATAAAGCATCATCGAGACGATCACTCCAATCCTTCCTTGAAGGTCCAACGGTTTTCTCCAAAATTTGCTTGATCTCTCGATTACTCACCTCGGCCATGCCACTTGTTTGGGGGTGATAAGGTGTAGAAACCTTATGTGTGACTCCATACTTCCTCAATAAGGCTTTAATGGTGCGGTTACAAAAATGGGATCCTCCATCGCTAATCAAGACTCTTGGAACTCCAAAACGTGAAAAGATGTTGGTCTTGAGAAACTTGGCTACCACCTTGGCATCATTGGTGCGTGTAGCCTTTGCTTCGATCCACTTTGACACATAATCAACCGCAAGCAATATGTAGAGAAAGCCCTTACTTGAAGGAAACGGTCCCATGAAATCAATACCCCATAAATCGAAGATTTCAACCTCAATGATAGGCGTGAGCGGCATTTGGTCTCTAGCTCCAATGTTCCCCATTCTTTGGCATCTATCACATGCTTTGCAAAACATGAATGCATCTTTAAAAATCGTAGGCCAAAAGAAACCACAATTAAGTACCTTCAAAGCCGTCTTCTTTGGTCCAAAATGTCCACCACAAGCTTCGCTATGACAAAAAGAAAGGATGGATCAATGCTCATTCTCCGGCACACATCTTCTAATAACTTGATCACCACATTGCCTCCATAAGTACGGATCATCCCACAAGAAGTGTCGAGCTTGCTTCCTCATTCTCTTTTGGTGGTGGCTCGGCATTTCTTTGGGAAATCGGCGTGTGGCAAGAAAATTGGCAATGTCGGCATACCAAGGCTCATGTACTTCAAGTCGAAAAAGTTATTCATCCGGAAAGGTTTCACATAGGAGTAGCCGATCCTCCTCATGCACAAGTCTACTCAAATGATCGGCTACAACATTCTCTACTCCTTTCTTATCCTTAATCTCAATATCGAACTCTTGAAGTAAAAGAATCCATCGAATAAGCCTCGGCTTAGCATCCTTCTTCGTCATAAGATATCTCAAAGCGGCATGATCACTATAAACAATGACTTTGGAATTCAAAAGATATGATCGAAATTTTTCCAAAGCAAAAATTACCGCTAAGAGTTCCTTCTCCGTTGTTGTGTAATTGAGTTGAGCATCGTTGAGAGTCCTTGAAGCATAGTAAATGGCGCATGGCTTCTTCTCAATTCGTTGTCCAAGTACCGCTCCAAGTGCATAATCACTAGCATCACACATCAACTCAAATGGCTCATCCCAATTAGGGGATACAAGTATTGGCGCCGTACACAAGCAAGCTTTCAATCGGCAAAATGCTTCCTCACACGCCTTTGTCCACTCAAACGTCACCTCCTTTTGTAACAAGTTGCTTAATGGCTTGGCAATTGAAGAGAAGTCCTTAATAAATCGTCGATAAAACCCCGCATGGCCAAGAAAACTTCTTACATCTTTCACACATCTAGGGCTCGGCAATGCTTGTATGAGCTCCACCTTGGCTTTGTCAACTTCTAAGCCTCTTGCCGAAATTATGTGCCCTAAAACAATGCCTTGCGTGACCATGAAGTGACACTTCTCCCAATTGAGCACAAGATTTGCTCTACACACCTATCAAGTATCTTCTCCAAGTTCCCCAAACATGCATCGAAGGTGCCTCCATACACACTAAAATCATCCATAAATACTTCGATAATGTCTTCAATAAAATCCGAGAAGATGGCATACATACATCTTTGAAAAGTGCCGGGTGCGTTGCAAAGTCCGAATGGCATCCGCCGATAAGCAAACGTGCCAAATGGACAAGTAAAAGTGGTCTTCTCTTGATCGTCCGGGTGTATCATGATTTGATTGTAGCCACTATATCCATCAAGAAAGCAATAGTAAGAATGACCGGCCAACCTCTCTAGCATTTGATCCATAAACGGCAAAGGCATGTGATCCTTCCTCGTTGTAGCGTTGAGCTTCCTATAATCGATGCACATACGATGACCGGTTACAAGTCTTTGTGGCACAAGCTCATTCTTCTCATTCTTGACAACCGTTACACCACTCTTCTTTGGCACTACTTGCACGGGAGATATCCACTTACTATCCGAAATTGGGTAGATCACCCCGCAATCAAGCAACTTGATGATTTCTTCTTTAACAACTTTCATCATGGGAGGGTGAAGTCGACGTTGAGCTTCCTTTGTCGGCTTAGCTCCTTCTTCTAACAAAATACGATGAACACAAGTAGTAGGGCTTATTCCCTTGATATCCGCTAAGGTCCAACCTATGGCGGTCTTGTACTTTTTAAGCACACGTATCAAATCTACCTCTTGCTTCTCACTAAGCATTGAAGACACAATAACCGGTAGTGTATCTTCTTCTCCAAGATAAACATACTGCAAGTGACTTGGGAGTTCTTTTAGTTCTAACTTTGGGGCCTCTTCCACACTTGGTCGGAATTTTGTTGTGGCACTTGGAATTGACAAGAACGAGTTCTTCATGTAAGTGGGGGTGGCGTCTAGCTCGGCAGCTACTTCACTAACTCTCGGCAGCATTGTGTATGGCTCGGCATATATGGCTGCCGTGGTACTCCCTTGCTCGGCATGATTGCTTGGCTCGGTTCCCTTCATAACTCGTTCTCCCCTCTTGTCAAATCCGACCCCTTGCTCAATCGCTAATTGCTATGCGTCGAGCGAGGTCGACATAACTTGCTCGACCTCCTCCAAAACATCAATGGCACAACCCTCCTTCAAATCAACATTGGGGAATCTCATGGCGTCAAACACATTGAACTTTATCACCTCACCATCAAACTCCATAGTTAGGTTGCCCTCGGCCACATCTATCTTTGTGCGCGCGGTCCTCATGAATGGTCGCCCTAAAAGCAATTGAGTGTTGTTGACCGGCGAATCCTCCATCTCAACCACATAAAAATCGGCGGGGAATATCAATTGGTTGACTTGCACCAATACATCCTCTACATAGCCCTCCGGATATTTGCTTGAGCGATCCGCAAGTTGAATGATGACATTATCCTTCTTGAGAGGCCCTATACTCAACGTTTGATACACATTGAGTGGCATGACATTGATTGATGCTCCCAAATCCAACATAACATCATCAAACCGTGTATTGCCTATGACACAAGGCACATTGAAGCTTCCCGGATCCTTCATCTTTGGTGGCAACTTTCTTTGAATAACGGCCGACACCGTCTCACTCATAGTTACCACACGAGTCTCTCTAGTATGCCTTCTCGTCGTGCAAAGCTCTTTCAAAAACTTAGCATACTTCGGCACTTGCTTAATGCACTCCAACAAAGGGATGTTGACTTGCACTTTCCGGAAAATCTCCAATACCTCCTCATCGGACTTGTCCTTCTTCGTTCTAGCAAAGCGTGAAGGGAATGGAATGCTAGATGATGGCACACCTCCCTTACTTGCTTGGCTCGGCAACACCTCATTCTTGGATGTGGCGGGATCGTACTCAAGCTCGTTACGCAGCCCCTTATCATTCATACCATGGTTGCCGGCATCACCCTTTTTCTCAGTTGCACCTCTACTCCTCTCGATCACAACACTGCCGGCATCATCATCATCATGCACGGCAACATTCCTCTCGGCTCCCTCATTATGGCTGCCGGCAATGACAGGTCCGGCAGCCCTCTCGTCATCCCCAAAGCCCTTGAAAGTCACTCGCTTCTTCTTTGGACTTGTTGGAGGAAACAACTCTCTTCCGCTTCGAGTTTGAATCACTTTGGCTTGCTCGTTCCTCGGATTGGGAATCGTATTGCTTGGCAACTTCCCTTGCTCATTGAATCTTCCCATAAAGTCTACAACTTGGCCCATTTGAGTCTTGAGCTCACCAATGTCCTTTTGATGATTTTGTTGCCCCGCGAGTAATGCTTGAGTAGCACTTGACAAAGATTGAATTAAAGCATCATAGTTAGGATTATTTGGCGAAGCTTGGCCTTGGTTCGGCCCTCCTTGGCTTTGGTACGGCACGGCTTGTGCTTGGTTCGGCAAGGCTCCAAAATTTCCTTGGTTCGGCATATAAGGTTGCCGAGGCACAAATGGTGGCCTCGGTGCAAATGGCGCTCCTCCCTCTCTCGGTTGCATAGGTGCCCTAAGCACGTTGTCATTATTTGCCCATCGAAAGTTTGGATGATCATAGAACCTTGGGTTGAAATTTCCAAAACGTTGGCCTCCTTGAAAGCCAATGGCATTGCACTCCTCAACTCCCTCACTAACTCCAAATTGAGGGCATTGGTCGGTCTCATGGCCCTCGGTGCAAATACCACATACACTTGCACGCTTCTTCATCAAATTACTCACCAAGTCGGTAAGCTTGTCCACTTTATCTTCTAACTTTGAGCTTGAAGACGTCTCATGCACTTTCTCATTCCTTTGCACATTGCCTCGTGCCATGCCAAATTGTTGGTTGTTCAAAGCACGAACTTCCAACAAACTTCTTGCCGCACCGGCGTTTAACTCCAAAAAGCTACCTCCCGCGGCCGAGTCAAGAAATTCTCTCTCCATGACGCGCAATCCCTCATAGAAATATTGTAGCAAGAGTCCATCGCTAATGCCATGCGATGGACACAAAGAAACTAGGGACTTGAACCTCTTGTAGTAGTCGAAGAAAGTCTCATCTCCGGCTTGCTTCACACTTGTAATTTGCTTCCTCAGATCAGTGATACGTGAAGCAGGAAAGTACTTGAGCAAAAACTCATCCATCATAGTACTCCACGAAACAATGCGACCACTAGGCACCTCAAACAACCACTCCTTTGCTTGATCTTCTAGAGAAAACGGAAATGCCTTCATCTTGAAGTGTTGCAAATCGGTCCCTCTTGGACACATAGACTCCGTGGTGAAGTTAAACCACTGTAGATGCTTATTAGGGTCCTCACTCGGCATTCCATAAAATGATTTCAGCTTATGGAGGAATCCACTCCTCAATTCAATCTCTCCAGTCTTGTCAGTTTCCAAGGGAGGATAAGTAATATTAGAAGGAGCAATTCCAGCTCCAGCGACATGACCATTCTGTGATCTGATTGATGCCATGATCTCTTCTTCTTCTTCTAATTCGGCAAAGGCCTCAAATTCTGGGTTCTGAAGATCACAAGACGATGACACTACTGATGGTGAACTCGGCACTGATGATGATACGGACGGAACTATAGGTGAACTCGGCAAGGATGATGACACTGATGAACTGGTTGGTGACGATGGCGGTAATGGCACAAAACGAGCAATAGCGAGTTCTTGGTCTAAACGTTGCAAACGGCCTTGAAGATCTCTTGTCCAAATACTAGATTCGGACATGCATTATTTCTGAAATTTGCAACATTTAAACAAGTTAGAACATCGTAAAGAAATAGAAAGCAAGAATATACATCATTACAAGCCACGGCATTGGCGATTACACGACAAATTTCAAACCATAACACATATGCACATTCGGCAAAGACAAACAAATTTCGGCAAAGCACAATATACATTCGGCAATAAGGAGCAAAAATCGGAAAATTCATGAGCATGTAATCGCTAAGTCTAATTTCTTTTAATTTTGTTCTAACTCTCGAAGTACGTGGAGCAGAGGAGATAACGGTGCAATGGACTGATACAGCCCCCGGTAGTATCATGCTTAATCCGATATACCTCAAGAGTTTGAACCACACAACATGTTTTATCTTTGAAGAAAAATAGGCTACATATGTCAAGTTATGTTCTAGCGTCTAAAGTGAGGTGATGCTTCGGCACAAGCTGTTGACTAGGTCGTGCGGATTTTACGTTTCAAAGGTCATTAAAATCACGGAGGGCGAACCCCCTACAGGAACCAGGCAGGACTCGTTGTTGGACACCACGGAGGGCGAACCCCCTATCGACTCACTCACCGAGAATGAACATCAGTCTATGGGCCTTGAGATCCAGTTAAACAAACCTGAGAACCATATCTATGATAATAACTTCCCCATACTTTGTAAAACAAACACGGATCCCTAGCGGTCTCAAGTGTTGATTAAAACCGCCCTCAACCTCATAGAAGTAATACTATTACCGAAGAAACGCTTATATGCGTGGGGGGGAAGTATCCCGCGTTTCCCAATCTACATAGAAACGGCCTCCGACATAGCACCATTCACATGAAGGGTTTTGGTTATGATCAACAAAAGAGGCTTCACCTACATGTTACACTTTAGAAACTACAATAAACTCAAACATACACAACACTATCAACTTCCTAGAAATTAAACGAAGTGATTACCAACATACATCATTATACATCATGCAACTTTCGAAATTTAAACTCTACATGCCAAAGCATATTTCTACTTTACAAAATCCCAAAATAAACTTAAAATTTACAACTTTACAAATTCACAACAAAAATTTCCAGCAACTTTATATACACAACAAATTCATAAAACAAGCTTTTATAATCCCCGGCAACGGCGCCAAAAATTGAACGGGAGCCGAGGCTCGCATGCAATAATAACCCTACAAAAATATCGTTAGTAGTATGAGCAAGTAGGGATCGTTCTAGGCCGGGGATTAAGGGTACCTGAGATATGAAATTGTTAGACACAAACATATTCACATATATACAAGAAAACGTCACAATGGGGGGATATGGATGGTACGGCAGCAAGCTGCCCTATTGCTAGGCTCGGCAACAATAAAAACAGAAAATAAAATCCTAGATCTAATATTTACAAGTTTGATCATCATCTCTCACGCATCACATAACACAAAACACACAAATTACACACAAGAATCATGCAAGACTCGGCAATTTAATTCAAGTTTCTTAGACTCTATTCAATTCCAATTTCAATTAGAGCCTCAACGGTCATCTAATCACTAGACTCTCTCTTAAATATTTAGAAAACACTCAACGTAGAATCCTAAATTATACTAATCATGTTTGAAAACACTCAACGTCGAAGACAAACACAAAGAGTAATTACGCACAAGAGTCTATAAATTGGAGACATATCTTTAGGTATGGCGTCACTCATCCTATCAACATGCAAGTTCATGAATTAATAACCTTGATTTTAACAACCTAGAATTCAGTTCGATCGTTGCCTAACTCAATTCCAAATTATTAAGTTGACTGAAACCGCAATCTACACAAGTACTAAGGCCCTAGCATCATGTAAACATTGATTTTTATGCACAAATTCAAGAACTAATCGAATAAAAACTAAAGAATACAAGAACATGTTACTGCCCTAATCTAACATATGATTCAAGCATGTAATTGTTTGTAAAAGTCATAACATAAACTTCAATGAAAATTGCAACTCATGTTCATCATACAAAACCAAACGAAACAAAGTATTTTTATAACAACAATATGTGACTAAACCGAAATTAAAAACACAAGTCATAGGGATGGATCACACTTTAGAAACCTTGGAGAGCTTCGTCTTGGTGTGATGGAAGAGGATCGGCAGTGGCTGAGGTGAGGTATGAGTTCGGTGGTGAATGGTGGTGGAATAGGTGGAATCGGTGACTATGTGCTTTAGGGTTTCGGGTTAGAACTTTGGTAGGAAAATTTGGTAGAGTTTTGGCTAGTGCTTTGCAAGAGATGAGATGCTTTTTCTGAATGAAAAGTGGGGGTATATATAGAGGAAAAGGGAGAGAGGCTGCCGGCAGTCCCTTAAGCAAAGAGGAGTTCAGAAAACCTAGTGCAATAAGGTTTTGCAACCTTCCTTTCTTAATCCAATTAGGTTTTCTTTTCTGAATTTTTTTCTTCAAGGCTTGGGCTTCACATCTTCATGGACTTCTTATATGATCTTGGACTTCATTTGATGTGTCTTGGTCCATCGAAAATGTCTCAAATTGCCGGCAGCACAGCGTTGCACACAATCTGCCTCAATCGGCAGCTTCTCCTAGTTTGACTAGGAGAACTTCTTTCTTCATATTTTTCTTCAATGCCATGGCCTAGTGTCTTCCTCTTCCCTTCATAAAGCTTGGACCATCTTCACATATGCATTTGTACACCATTTGGTCCATCAAAAACAGAAAACACAAAAAGGGGGCAGTAGGTTCCTGGAATCGGCAGATTTGACCTTGTTGCAGTAATTCCGGCATATCTCCATCCGTGGAGCTCCGATTGATGCGATTCCAAGTCTCAGATAAACTAGACACATATAGCCATCTCCCCATAAAACAGTTCGACCAAACTCCTTGTGAGTCGACGGGAATGATTTTTCGAAGTTGGGACACAGTCCCAGGAAAATCCTGGAAGTCCCTGGATTGGAATGTTCGGACTGCCCTTTTGCAGCCAATATTTGGGTGACCTCCCGAACTCCGATTGATCTGAAATTTTAACACATCATTCCTCAGCATATGAATATTAAGTACGCCAAATTTCATAGAATTTGGACAAGGATAGATCATAGTTTCATTCATCTCAAAATCACGAAAAAGACATATTTTACACTATTTTCCAGATTTCTCAAACTTAGTCATTTTTCGGATTCTTAACCATTTTTCACAAAACTCTACCAAAATTGACACTAACTACATTATGACTCAATCTTAGACAAATAAGGGTTAAACAAAGCATAAACGAGGGCATAAGCATATAATATCGTCGCACATTGTGCTCCTATCAGACTTGCGGGCTAGGTTTCATCGTCTATACACATAGTTATTATGTGGTTTCAGAAGGCTAGTGCGTGTCATCCGAAAATAGCTCAAGGCAAGACTCATTTGTTGGTAACCACGGAGGACAAGTCCCCTATCGCCCCTCAAAGAGAGAACAATATGTGGGCTTCTGAGATCTAGTTCGACAAACCTTTGAGACTAAGTCGGGATAACACACTCTAATAGGCGAACCTTTTACTCCTTACTCTGTTGAGAATAATCTCGTGTTGACAGTTTCAACAAGTGTCCAATAAAACCCGCCCTCAACCTCATAAGACCTCGAAAGATAACATGAAGGGTTAAGGCTAATATCGACAAAAGCGACCTTGCCTATTTCCTCTTCCCCTCAAAACTCAAAACAAATCCAACACAAATAATCCTCTAAACTTCCTAACAATTTAACTAAGTTATTACAAGCATACATATTCGGCAATCATCATACAAAATTCGGAAATTAAACTCTACATGCCGAAGTATATTTCTACTTTACAACCGAAATTTCTAACAAAAATTTACAACACAATTTACAAAACCAACGAAATTTACAAAACAATAAACACTTTAAAAATATCAAGCTTTTATAATCTCCGGCAACGGCGCCAAAAATTGACGAGTGCCATAACCGGGGTTACGAAACACGCAAATAATACCCTACAAAAGAAGTTAGTAGTATAAAACAAGTAGAGATCGTTCTATCAGGGGATTAAGGGTACCTGACATGTAAAAGGTTAGAAACACACATATTCACACATTTATACAAACAAGAAACGAAATTGGGGATTGAGATATGAGGTTCGGCAACAACAAGGCTGCCTTATAACTAAAGAATACGAAAATAGAACCTAAACTACTTTTTTACAAGTTTGGTCGAAATCTTTCACACAAGCAATTAACACAAAGACTCTTTAACAAGCAAAACTCACATGTAAGAAAGTAAGGAACAAGTATGGACACCATTTAGACTTAAATCAGTTTCGACCATAACTAGAGCTTTCGCTATGTACCTAGTTATTAGACTTCTCAAGTTTCTTAGGACACACTTTCATTACCGCCCTAAAAGTTATGCTAATCTGGTTAAGACTTAACATTGAAGAACAAGTGTCAAAAATCGAAAACAAGTAAACAAGTAAGGTTGTCAATATTTTTATTTAACATGCAAATTCTAAGATTAATAGCCCTAAGTGAGTAACACAAATCAAAGCGGTTAAGTATGACCTAGTTTGTTATTACTCTAGCCGATTAAACCTAGTACCTAGATTACATTCAAGATGACACTAAGTACCGATTTTCATGCACTCACCTTAGATTACTAATTAACCGATTTTAAGTCCTAAACATGCATCTAATACCACTGTCCTAATTATCTTACACACGAATTTTACAAGTTAAAATTTACAAACCTTTGAAATAAACATCAATCATACAATCGGTCTACACAAAAGTTCAATAACAACCAATAATTGAATTGAGTTCATACAATACAAGCAAACATAAACAAATACAAGAGCTATAGAGGGATGGATCACACTTTAGAAACCTTGAAAGACTCCTCAAGATGTGGTGGAAGGCTGCTCGGTAGAAGATAGGTGAGGGTACGATTTTAGGGATTGTGGTGGAATCGGGTTTTTGGCTAAGTATTTGGTGTTTTGTGTTTATGAGACTTGGTAGAGTTTTAGACTAGTACTTGTGCTTGAGATGTGACAACTTTTCTGTATGGAAGAGGTGCCTTTATAAAGGGGAAAGCTGGGGGATTGCCGACAACAACTAGGACTTGCAAATCCTAATCCAGGTTGGTTTTGGTTTCTTGCCGGCCACTCTCTGAAGCTTCTAGATCTTCTTGTCCGAATTCTTCATGGATCACAGCCTTCTTAGACTCCTTAATAGATTAGCAATGTTATTTGATGGATAATAGGTCCATGGATTCGGCTGCAAGTCCCCTACCTGGACCGGGAACACTCTTCTTCTATAACCGGCAATAATGTTGCTTTCTCCTGTCCGTGCTAGGAATACTCATTCTTTCCTTTTTCTTTACTTCCTTTTGGCTTGGCCGATTCTCCTACTCTTCATATGGATCAATAGCTTTTGATTGATGCATTCGGATGCCATTTTAATGCACAAATACAGAAAATGGCAAAAATAGGCAATAGGTTGCCTTTCTCGGCAGGGCAGTAACCTTCTGTCTTTGTGAATGGCATAACTCTCTCCTCAGGGAAGCTTTTGATGCGATTCCAAATTCTATAGAAACTAGACTCGTAGGGCTTTTCTTGCATATATGGATCACATCTTGGTTCCCTGTGAATCGTTCTGGAGAAATTCTAGAATTCAGATGATGTGCCCAGGAAATTACTGAAGTTACTGAATTTGTACTGATTTGTGCTTTGTAATTCGTGGCATATTTTCTTTGTCCGATTGTTGTAATTCCTTCTATTTCTCAATCATCAATAGGTCTCTTGTATATAAGAGAAGAAAAATCAATCAAAAGTATAGCCGAGGCTTTACAAATCCAATGAAACATCTCTAAGACTTCATAACTCGGCTTTTGACATTTTTCCACATTTTTATCTATTCTTAGCACGATTTTGATGTAACTCTACCAAAGACTCATAACTCTATTGTATGACTCGATTCTTCAACATTAAGGGTTAAAACAAAGTATAAACGAGGGTAAAACATATTAAGAACGTTGCATTTTATGCTTCTATTAGAATTGTTTAGGAATCAAATCATTTGGAAACGGTTTAGGTCCGTCTCGGTTATATTCGATTCCATATTTCAAATTCGTCTTCTCTTTACTTCTCCAATTGGTAAAGTAGAAGGGGAGAACGAAAGACATAGATGAAAGTAAAGTGAGGGCTATGCGGCTATTGAGTTCGGTTTAGAAGTTTAGGTTTAGTAAAATGACTTAAGTCTCCAAGTCTCGGTGAAAATACCTAATAATCTTAAAGTCTTGATATGTATAGGATCAGTTTAATGATATTCAGTTATTGTCTCTTTTTTTTTGTTCAGAACCGAATCGAACCGTTTAAAAATTAAAAATGGTTCGGTTCCTAATACAGCTACGTTATTTTTTCTAAGAACTGAATCGAACCGTTTAAAAATTAAATTGTTCGGTTCCTAATACAGGTACGTTATTTTTTCTAAGAACCGACTTGAACCGAAGTGGTTCCAAACGGTTATGCCATGAAGTGATTAGAATTAACAACTCTACTTGCGTACACAATATGTCATTCTTCTCTCTTTGTTTTTTTCCTTTTTTTTTTTAAGTAGAATATGCGTTCAACAATTTTTATTTCATTGATCACAGATTCTGTTTTTTGTTTTTGTGGCTACACTGTGTACTACTCATGGTGAAAACTAAAAAATTCCGAACTATCTACCAAAACAAGACATCATATTCTTTGAGTATGCCAATATAATCATATTCTTCAAATAGAACTCAAATCTCTAAAAGACATACTCGATATGTTATTGATATGTCAACGATTACATAAAAGTCTGGTAATCAAAATCTAATCCAAGTTAAGAACTATGACCATACGTTATTTATCAATTGAGAGTATAGGAGCCTATAAATAATATTATTGGAAAATAATTGCTCCAAACAAAATATGTAACATCAATCTTTGCCAGATTTGATGTAATGAGATTGGCATCAGTGTTTTTTTTCAGTCCTGCAATCTGCTTGGCTTTCAGTTCAAGTGAATGGCCAGTCGTGTGTTCTTTTTCAGTGCTATCGTGGGGTTAGACAAGGGGATCCACTATCACCTTTGCTTTTCTACTTGGCTAAGGAGGTGTTAAGTAGGGGGTTGTGCGAGCTAGTTTCTAGAGGACGAATTACTCGTATTGTAGCCCCTAAGAAGGTAAGTCATCCTTCTTATGTTCTTTTTACAGATGATGTTATGATTTTTATGCAAAGTAATCCTCATAGTCTTCACAACCTGATGAAATTTATGGATGAGTATGCCCGGAATTCGGGTCAAGTAGTGAATAAAGACAAGTCGTCAGTGTTTTTGGGAAAGTATGCACATAGGCGCTGGATTGTAAGTCAACAGGTCTTAGGCATTCGACAGGCTTCTCTTCCCTTTCCATATCCGGAGTTCCTATTTTTCAGGGATGCCCAAAATCTACTCACTTCCAAGCCGTTGCAGACAATGTCAGATGTCGGCTTTCTTCTTGGAAAGGTAAGTAGTTATCTTAGGCACCTAGGTTGCAACTGATAGGAACACAAAGTGCTACGATATTAATGTGTTTATACCTTCATTTATGCTTCTCTTAGCCCTTATTTACTTAAGATAGAGTCATAATATAGTTTAGTGTCACTTTGGTAAAGTTTCGGAAAAATGTGCTTAATTGTCAGAAAAACAACTAAGTATATGTTTCTGCCTAAACCCGGGGGCTTGGTAGATACACGATGAATCCACTTGATCTCCTGCAATCCTGCTCACTAAGGTGAATACCGGGCGGGCCGGTCTTCTCCTCTCCGATGCCTAAGTTAGTATAGTTGGAATATATATAACCAAGGCACGTATGTAAGCAGGGAGAGAGATAAGTTACCTATTAAAGAGGGTAGTTGGGGCCCTTATATAGGTGGTTGGGGGTGAGGGCTGGCCTCACCTTTCAATGTGGGACTGGTTCCCTTCTGTTTGTACATTCTGGTGCCCTCTTTGGCAGGCTGGCACCCCTGGCCCCAGGGTCCCTGGAGGCAGGATAGAGTGCTGGACCCCGAGGCCGGGTGCAGGTGATCCGGTCCCGGCCTTGGGCCGGGCCCAAGTGCGCTTGCTGCGGGTCTGTGGGCCTGCTGTAGCCTCTCTGCGGCTACTGTCAACAAGTCCCCCAAGTTCCCGGTCAAGTGCAATCTTGAATGGGGACTTAAATCTGTCTTGCTCTTGTCCCGCAGACCCGCAGGGTTACCAACCTACCGGTGCCCAGTCCCCCAAGTCCGCGTTAAAGATTGGGCGTGACCGAGGTGAGTACCTGTTACTGATGGTAAGTAAAAGTTTATAAGTACGTTTGTAATATAAGTAGTACTGTGCTTAAGTGTTGTGGTGCTATGAGCATGGAGTGGGGTTCACGGGAGCTCGACCGGGCGTCCTGCCATATCGAGACGAGTACCGGATGAACTTGCAGACTGGACCTCGCCCGGGCGTTCTGCCATATCGATGCGAGGCGGAGTTCACGGGAGGTCGACCGGGCGTCCCGCCATATCGAGACGAGTCCCGGATGAACTTGCAGACTGGACCTCGCCCGGGCGTTCTGCCATATCGGTGCGAGGCGGAGTTCACGGGAGCTCAACCGGGCGTCCTACCATATCGAGACGAGTCCCGGATGAACTTGCAGACTGGACCTCGCCCGGGCGTTCTGCCATATCGGTGCGAGGCGGAGTTCACGGGCGCTCGACCGGGCGTCCTGCCATATCGAGACGAGTCCCGGATGAACTTGCAGACTGGACCTCGCCCGGGCGTTCTGCCATATCGGTGCGAGGCGGAGTTCACGGGAGGTCGACCGGGCGTCCCGCCATATCGAGACGAGTCCCGGATGAACTTGCAGACTGGACCTCGCCCGGGCGTTCTGCCATATCGGTGCGAGGCGGAGTTCACGGGAGCTCGACCGGGCGTCCTGCCATATCGAGACGAGTCCCGGATGAACTTGCAGACTGGACCTCGCCCGGGCGTTCTGCCATATCGGTGCGAGGCGGAGTTCACGGGAGCTCGACCGAACGTCCTGCCATATCGAGACGAGTCCCGGATGAACTTGCAGACTGGACCTCGCCCGGGCGTTCTGCCATATCGGTGCGAGGCGGAGTTCACGGGAGCTCGACCGGGCGTCCTGCCATATCGAGACGAGTCCCGGATGAACTTGCAGACTGGACCTCGCCCGGGCGTTCTGCCATATCGGTGCGAGGCGGAGTTCACGGGAGCTCGACCGGGCGTCCTGCCATATCGAGACGAGTCCCGGATGAACTTGCAGACTGGACCTCGCCCGGGCGTTCTGCCATATCGGTGCGAGGCGGAGTTCATGGGAGCTCGACCGGGCGTCCTGCCATATCGAGATGAGTCCCGGAGATGCTAGCCTGCGGGAGGGCCTGTTGGTGCGTGGACTAAGCCAACAGGTACCCCGGAGAGTGTTACGGCCGTACCGAGGCATCGGTTAACACTTGCTAGTTCTTCTCAGCTTTTGTTGGTTAAGCGTTGAGGTAATGTGCAGGTTTGTTAGCCTGCGGGGAGACTTGTTCTGTGTTAGAGAAACAATCTGCCCAGTGGAGTGGCGTTGAGATAACGAGTCTCGCCATGTATCCCCAAATGTATCACAGTTCAGTGTGATGCAGGGTTTTTATCCTGCTGGACAAGAGTACATGGGTTAGATGTAAGCTCGCCCGGGTTTATAAAGCCCATGCGTTTAGAAGCCTTGAGTTGTTGTTGGCTCGTTCCTGCTCGTAGGCGAAGGAAGGTGACAACTGGTAGAATGCCTTGGAGTGGGTTAAATGTCACAGGGCCGGTGGAATGCCATAGTGCTGGGCGGATCTCGACCGGGCGACATGCCATATCGAGACGAGTCCCCCAGTGATATGCAACGAAGATGGTGCTAGGAGGGCTCATACCTGGATAGGTGCTCTCGAAGCGGTTGGAAGATTCACAACCGGTGAGAGCTCTTCAAGATATACAATGAAGAAGCCATGCAGCCGGTTGAATGATCATAATCGTGAACTGCCATGGTGTCGGATTGATTCGGAGTTGACTTTCTGGGGAAACGAGGGGAGTGGACGCCTCGTTGTTCGCTCCTATCTCCCTAACTGCCGCTTGTAAGTGGGACAGGTGGTGGACATGCGATGAAGGGGAGAGCCCATCAGTCCCATCAGTTATGATGGATGGGATCCCTTATCCATGCTGGGACACGTGTCGGCAGGGAGCAGTCTGAGATGGAGGGAATCCACGGCTGGGGTTGCCTTACTTTTCTTGTTGCCCTATTTATTGTGCCATCTGCTCTCCTCCTGCCGCACTTTGCCTACCTTTTGCCCTCTGCTCTCTTCCTCCACCTTGCTGTAGATCTGAATTATTTTTGTGTTAGGGTTATGGCGTCTGGGAGATCTGCGTATTATGGCGGCGCAAGCCGCGGGCCCAGAAGGCATGAGCTGCTGGATGGTGATAGGGTGATCCTCTGTGATGAGCCAATCAGGAGCATGGATGAAAGAGAGATTAGGGAATTTCGGGCGAAGTGGGACATCGACTCTTCTGTTAAACTTCGAGGCCTGCGTCCCGGGGAACTGGCCTGTAACCCGGAACCGGGCTGGGTTGCCGTTTTCGACGATCAGTTCCGACACGGACTATCGCTGCCGCTACCGGGATTTGTTCAGTACATGCTGAGCTCACTAAATCTTTCCCCGGCCCAGCTTCTAAGCAATCAGTGGAGGCAGTTGCTTGAGCTTGGGTGCCTGTTTAGTCTGAGCCATATGAACTGGCCCACGGTTAATGAATTTCGGGCGCTGTACAAGATCTCATATTGCAGAAAGGCCCAGTGCAGCGGTTGTGTGAATTTTGCCGCGCGGGAATACGGTGTTGCCATCACGCATCTACCGTCGTCGGTTTCAGATGTCTGGAGGAGGTCGGTGGTGCTGGCCGGTGGGAAGTGGCAGCATACTTGGAGGGGCTATCAGGTGCTCGGGGCTTATCAATCGATCAGGGACCAGTCGTTCCGGCTGGAGGACTTGGAGAAGCAACGGTTATACCGGTTGTTTGCTGGCTGGGACCATCTGAGCCGGAGCTCCTATAATTTCATCCGATGGAACGTGCTGGAGATATGCGGGATGGGGAGAAAACCTGGTAAGGTGTCTTGCACTTTACTTTTGCACGGTTGCTTGTGTTTTGACCGCTCGACTTATCGGTTTGCAACTAATGCCCCCCGGTTCGCGCTTAAAATTGAGGAGACTATCGAACCGGATGAAGAGCTTGTAGCCTCGAGATTGATGGAGACGGGGGAGACGGCCGCGAAGACCGTTATTGATACGGCTACCCAGAAACGCAGGGAGCATGACAGGCCGGTGCCGCTCGTGTTTCCGGACGCTCACTATGGAGGGCGACCGGGCGGTGAGAATAACTCCCCACTCTTTATTCGGGAAGGGCGGTCTGTGGGACTATCTGGTCCAAAACCCGTGACACGACCGATGGCGGTACGGACCTCGCGGGAGAGAGAAACGGCAGAAGTGTTCGGGCGCCGTCGAAGCAGCCATGGTGAAGCTCCGACCAAGAGGGCGAGGGCGCTTGACGCTGGGGCGTCAAGTTCGGGTGGGCCAATCGAGCGGGCGGTGGCTCCAGCCGTGGAGGTGGGTGGTCGAAGGATTCAGGTGCCGGAAGCCAGTCGCAGTTCCGGTGGTGGAATTGGTAGGTTCGTGGTCGCTACCATCGAAACCTTGGGACTTGACCGGGAGGACCCTGGGACTGGACAATCGGGCGAGAGCAGGACGAAGCCCGTGGAACTAGCTGTTCGGGTAAGTGTTTTTGTGCTTCCTTTTCTCTTGGAGTGACACGAGCTAATGTTCCTTTGTTTACCTTTGGCAGCTGGTTCATAGCCTTTATGCCGCGGAGCCCAGAGGGGAGGCTGCTGCGGTTTTGGAGAGGCGGGTGGAGGAGCTGAGCGTGCGGGTGGACGTGGCGGAAGCCAAGCTTGCGGAGGAAAGAGAGGAGGTTGGTCGGTTGAGCACAGAGCTCGTGCGGGAGAAAGAACTAACCGGTCGGTTGCACCATGAACTCTTGCAGGAGCAGGAAGAGGCCGATCGACAGGCTGCTGCTCGGGAAGGGAGGGTCGCGGAGCTGGAGGCGAGGGTTTTGGAGCTGCAGACCCAGGCTGTCGCCCGGGAAGGGAGAATTGCAGAGCTGGAGGCGAGGGTTTTGGAGCTCCAGAGCCAGGTTACAGTAGTCGCCCAAGGAAGGGAGAAGCTGACGGAATCCCAGCTTGCTGAAGTGGCCGATAAGGCTATCGACGACTTCCGGGAGTCGGTGGAGTTTGAGGAGATGCTGGATGAGGCCCGGGTGAAGGGCATTAGCGATGCCTATCTGGAGTGGAGGGAGAAAGGATGGCTTGATGCCGAGCAGATGGAGGCTGATATAGCCCTAACCGAGATGGCGGAGCAAGAGCAAGCTCTAAAAAGTGGCGGGCCAGGGACTGGGTGCTCCGGGGGTGGTAGCTAGCTGTTTACCTTGTACATGCACATCTTGTAGCTGTTGTAGTTTATTCTTTAATGTCGTAACTGCGTATTGCAATATTGATGTTAAATACACTGTTGTCGCTCTGTGACCGCTATTACTTAGGGTAGAACCGTAGGTGCTGGATATTCCACGGCCGAGTGGAATAGATGCCCTCGGTGTCTATAATGTGGAATGTTGCCGGTCCCACGGCCGCGGTGATCTGGTAGGGCCCTTCCCATGTTGGTTCTAGGGCCAACGGTTTTTTCTGGACCTTCTTCATGACCCAGTCCCCGACTTGTAGCTTTCTCTCCCGGACCCTTCTGTCATAGTACCGGGCGACCCGCTGCTTGTAGGTTTGGTTGCGCATATGCGCCTGGTCGCGGCGCTCCTCAATGAGGTCCAGGTTGAGCAGTAGCCCCTCGGCGTTTGCTTCGGCGTCGTAATTCTCGACCCTGCCGCTGGGTATACCAGTTTCTACAGGAAGTACCGCCTCGCTTCCGAATGCCATGCAGAACGGGGTTTCTCCTGTTGCCTCTGCTGCTGTTGTTCGGATGGCCCATAGCACCGCGGGGAGTTCTTCGGCCCAACATCTCTTCTTGGCTTCCAGCTTCTTTTTGAGAAGGGTCTTGATAATCTTATTGACCGCTTCTACCTGGCCGTTGGTCTGTGGGTGTGCCACTGAGGCGAACAACATCCGGGTCCCCATCGAGGCTGTGTACTGGATAAGATTAGCATTATTGAATTGTGTCCCATTATCCGTGACAATAGTCTGCGGTACTCCGAACCTGCAGTATATGTTCTTCCATAGGAACTTTTTAACCCGTTCCTCAGTGATCTTTATCATGGGTTCTGCCTCGACCCACTTAGTCTGATAGTCCACTGCCACGATGGCATACTTGTATTGTCCCACAGCTGTTGGGAAAGGGCCGATGATGTCTAATCCCCATTGTACGAAAGGCCATGGTGCCAACAGGATTGATAATGCGATTGCCGGGGCATGAGGTATAGAGGCGTACATGTGGCACTTGTGGCAGCCGCCTGATATTTTTCTTGATACTGCTGCCATGTCTGGCCAGAAATACCCCGCTCGGAGCGACTTGTGGGATAATGACCTTGCGCCAGAGTGATTACCGCATACCCCTTCGTGGATTTCTCGCATGATAGCCTCTCCTGCCTCTTTTGTCACACACCTCAGCTGGGGGAAGCTGTGCCCTCTTCGGTACAACTGGCCATTGAGGAGACCGTACCGGGCGCATCGGAGGTGTAGCCTCCTGGCCTCTACCGCATCCTGGGGGCTGGTTTTGTCAGTCAAATACTTGACTATTGGATCCATCCAGCTTGGCGGCGCTTCTTCCACCGCAAATATCTCGGAGATGGTTTTGTTTATACTTGGCTGCTGGAGAGTTTCAATTTTTGCTCTCCGGTACTCTGGGGGGTAGTTTCCGGTTGCCAGCCTTGCGAGGGCGTCTGCATGCCTGTTTGCCTCTCGGGGAATGTGCTGGATTGTGGCGCCCTGGAACGGCTCAACCAGGGTTTTGGCCAAAGCCTGGTAGGAGGACAGCTGGGGATCCTTGACCTCAAACACCCCGTTCATCTGGTTCACCACTAAGCTAGAATCGCTGTATATCTCCATGGACGAGATTCCCAACTCCTTGGCCAGTTGCAAACCGGCTATGAGGGCCTCATACTCGGCAGCGTTGTTGGAGGTGTTAAAAAGGAACCGTAAGGCATACTCGTACAACTGGCCATCAGGTGAGGTTATCATGACACCGGCTCCGCTCCGCTTGGTCGTTACGGAGCCGTCCACGTAAAGTTTACAGCCGGTGGGAAGGCCTGGTTCGGTCTTTATGGTTCGCACTGCCTCGGTGTCTTCGTACCGGGCGGGGTGCGCTTCTACCGCCATTGGGGTGAGCTCACATATGAAGTCCGCAGCTGCCTGTCCCTTGATGGCCGTTCGCGGGGCGTAAGTGATGTCGAACTCTCCCAGTTCAACTGCCCACCGCACGAGCCTACCGCTGGTCTCTGGTTTTTGCAGGATCTGTCGCAGAGGGTGATTGGTATATAAGGTGATGGAATGAGCCTGAAAATAGTGTCGGAGCTTCCTGGCACTAACAATCAGGGCCAGAGCCAACCTCTCTATGTCGGGGTACCGGCCCTCGGCTCTAGTAAGTCCCTTTCCCGCATAGTATACCGGAAGTTCGAGCGTGTCTTCCTTCCTGATGAGAGCCGCGGAGACGGCCGTTGCGGATGCAGCTATGTAGAGGTATAACATTTCACCCGGCACTGGTTTGGATAGGAGAGGCACTGTGGATAGATATGCCTTGATAGACTGGAATGCCGCCTCATGCTCCGCTGCCCAGTGGATTTTCCTGGTCTGCTGTGCCTTGAGCAGCTTGAAGAACGGGGCGCACTTGTCGGTTAGGTGGGAGATGAATCTGGCAAGGGCAGCTAACCGGCCGGTCAACATCTGGACCTGGTTTCTCTCCCCTGGCGTTTCCATATCTAAAATTGCCTGGACCTTCAGCGGGTTGGCTTCTATCCCTCGCTGGCTGATGATGTGGCCTAGGAATAGGCCCTCTGAAATCCCGAAAATACACTTCTTTGGGTTTAAGCGCATTCCGAATTTGAGCATCTTACCGATGACTACGGCCAAATCCCGGACGTGGGCCCCTGCAGTCAGGCTCTTGACCAGCATGTCATCAACGTAAACCTCTACGGTTTTACCCATTTCTTGCTCCAGCATTCGGTTCACCGTTCGCTGGTAGGTGGCCCCGGCATTCTTTAGACCGTACGGCATCCTCTTATAACAGTAGGTACCTTGGTCGGTTGTGAATGACGTGTGCTCCTCATCATCCGGGTGCATCTTAATCTGATTGTACCCGGCGTAAGCGTCCATGAAGCTGAGCATCTTAAAACCGGACGTGGAATCTATAAGCTGGTCAATCCGGGGGAGCGGGAAGCTGTCCTTTGGACACGCCCGGTTCAGGTTAGTGAAGTCCAAGCACATACGCCACTGGCCGGTTCCCTTCTTCGGCACCATGACCACGTTAGCGAGCCAGCGAGGGTACTGGACTTCCCGGATGAAACCTATACCCCTCAATTTCTGTATCTCCTCTTTGATTGCCTCATACTTTGCCGGATTGAATGACCTCCTCTTCTGCCTCACCGGGAGAACGTTGGGTAATAAATTTAGCTTATGGACGGCTATCTCTGGGGATATGCCTGGCATGTCCTCGTAGGACCATGCGAAGACCGAACTGTTGTCCCGGAGGAAGGCTATGAGCTCTTGCCTGACAACCGGATCGAGCTGCGTCCCTATCACGACACTTCACTCCGGGTGGTCCACCGAAATGCAGATCGCTTCGGTTTCTTCCACAGCCGAAGGTGGCTCCAGCTTTTCGGTGAATCGCCTAACTCTTTTTGAATTAATATCATCACGGGGGTCAATACTCAGATCCAGCACTGGCGCCTGCTGAGTGGTTGTGAAGACCTCGGTCTGCTTCCTCCCGTGGGTCAGGGCCTCTGTGTAATACTTACGGGCGATCCTCTGGTCCCCACGTATGGTAATAACTCCGGTTGGTGAAGGCATCTTCAGCATCAGCATATGGCCGGCTATAAACGTTTTAAGCCTCCATAACCCTGGCCGACCGATTATGCCGTTGTACGATGATAGGCAGTCGACAATGATGAACTCCAAATGCTCCTTTTTCGTTCTGTCTCCCTCGCTGAAGATGATCGGTAGGTAATCCGATCCCAGAGGCTGGACGACCTCACCGGAGAAGCTTATAAGCGGCTCGTTATCCTGGGATAACTTGTTCCTTCCTCTCTGCAACCCTTTGTATGCGTCTCGGAACATTACGTTGACTGAAGCTCTGGTATCGATCAGCATACGACTGGTTATCCAGTGGTCTATTTGGACCGTAATGAGGAAGGGGTCGTTGTGCGGTTGGATCAAATCCTCCGGCTCTTCCTCCTCGTAGAAAGTGATCGAGTTCCATCCGGTTTTAGCGGCTTGGCCGCTTCTTTCTCCGAATGCGTACACCTCCTTCCCCCGGATCGATCTTAGGCATCGCTTCTTTGATCTCCGGGTGAGCCGATCTATACGATCCCCGCCGTGTATCATGATAATGCTCCCGTGTACCTCGATCCCCCCGGGAGTGCGGGTGCTTATAGTTCCTACCTGCCGAGCTCGCGGTCGGTCGTTGTTGGGGTCATTCGGGCGGGCCTGGTCGTTCACGACCGCTTTCTGGGGTTTTTGGTCACCAGTCCGAAGGGCTAGATCTTGGGGTTTTCCTGCTGGCGCAATAGCTAAGGCCCGCGGTGGTCGCTCTGCTGGCGTAGCTACCAGAGGCTGCGCCGAGCGCACGAATGGCGGTCTTCTCCCTGGTCGGGAACCGTTGTCACCGCTTCGCCGGGGTTGCCACTCCTCCTGTATCTCTGCTTTCCGGGTGGCTGCAGGCGCACGGTTGCGATCTAGCCGCCCGGTCTTGCTTCCATGGGATGGTGGTAGGTCGTCCGATGTTCGCTTGGGCGCCTTGTCCCCATATGTCTCGTGCTCTGCCTGAGCGTGCCTGACGGCCACGGTCATCAGCTCGTCGTACCCCAGCGGCTCCTGTACTAGTAAGTTGTACGAAAGTTCCCCAGGTCTTAAACCCTGCTTGAAGGCTATCCCTGCGATCTGTTTGTCCAGGTTCCTGACCCCGGCCGTGGCAATTTGCCACCGGTTAACGAAGGCGCGTAGCGGCTCGTTGTCAGTTTGCATGCAGTCAAAAAGGATTGTTGATGTTTGGGCTGTCCTGGCTCTGAGAATGAACCGGCCGACAAACTTATCAGCCAACCGCTCGAAGGTTTCGACTGAGTTCACTGGTAGCTCGTAGAACCAATTCAACGCCTCTCCCGAGAGCGTCTCTTGGAATACGTTGCAGCACATGGCATCCGAGTAGCCCCTCGTCCCTGCTTGTGACTTAAAACTGTCCAGGTGCTGGTACGGGCAGCTCGTCCCTGAATATGTCAACTTCAGAGGCCTTTGGTTTCCAGATCTTCCCGATTCCCTAATCCGGCGTGGGAAAGGTCCAATACGCTCGTTGAACCGCGCGCCGCCCCGCGGTCGCCCTGCCATCCTCTCGCTGGTCTCCATGCGGCCCTTTATGTCAGACACCGAGGCGGAGAGCGCCTCGAGTGTCCGTGCGGTAGAGCTTTCCTGCTCGATCCTTCCGTGCTGGCTTTTATCTTCCTTCCTTCCGTAGCTTCCGGACTGCGAATGTAGCTATCTCTCCAAAGGATCAATAGAGTTTTTTTCTCTGGCAGAGCAACACAACTTTTTGAACGACTTCCCACAGACGGCGCCAAATGTTTCTGCCTAAACCCGGGGGCTTGGTAGATACACGATGAATCCACTTGATCTCCTGCAATCCTGCTCACTAAGGGGAATACCGGGCGGGCCGGTCTTCTCCTCTCCGATGCCTAAGTTAGTATAGTTGGAATATATATAACCAAGGCACGTATGTAAGCAGGGAGAGAGATAAGTTACCTATTAAAGAGGGTAGTTGGGGCCCTTATATAGGTGGTTGGGGGTGAGGGCTGGCCTCACCTTTCGATGTGGGACTGGTTCCCTTCTGTTTGTACATTCTGGTGCCCTCTTTAGCAGGCTGGCACCCCCGGCCCCAGGGTCCCTGGAGGCAGGATAGAGTGCTGGACCCCGAGGCCGGGTGCTGGTGATCCGGTCCCGGCCTTGGGACGGGCCCTGGTGCGCTTGCTGCGGGTCTGTGGGCCTACTGTAGCCTCTCTGCGGCTACTGTCAACAGTATAGAAATCTGAGGAAAAAGTGCAAAATATGTTGTTTTCGGGATTTTGAGGCTTGTGTTAAATTGACTTATTCTTTTCCAAAATTTATGAAATTTGGCAAGCATATAATTGGCAAGATGCAGTGTATTGTGTCAAAATTTTAGATAAAATGAAGTTCAGAAAGTCACCCAAAAGATGGCTGCAACTTGGCAGTTTGAGCAAAACGATCCAAGGACTAACAAGATTTTCCTGGGACTGTGTCCTGACTTCCAGGACTTCTGTATGATGCATCATTTGGAACTAGATGGTGAACCTTATATACATGAAAATCTCTATAAGTCTAGTTTCTACAGAATTTAGAATCACATCAAAAGCTTCTCTGAGGAGAGAGTTATGCCAGTTACAACACATAAAGGTCACTATCTGCCGAGAAGAACAACCTACTGCCTACTGAGAGTAATTTATGTGTTTCTACACCAAAAAGTCATCTAAATGTATTAAGTGAGAGTTGTTGAGCTAAATGAAGACTAGGGATGCTTGCACCTGTAGGTTGCGATTTCATTCACCATAAGTTATCTAGGATCAAGTTAGGCATTGAGTAAACTTTAGGTTGCTTAATAAGTGGTTACCATAATTCATAGAAACTTGCATGTTAATAAGATGTTGACACCATACTTAGAAGCATGTCTCTGATTTAAGGCTTTCGTGCATAATTACTTGTTGTATTTAATATCTACGCGAAGTATTTTTGAACCGGCTAGTAAATGTTTAGAATTATACGCGAAGTTAATTCTAAATACATAAGAAGTCTAGAAACAATTAGATAACCGCGAAGGCCCTAGTTGAAATCAGAATTGAATGGAGTCTAGAAAGTGTGTCATGTGTTGCTGCCAAGTCTTGCATGTGTTCTTGTATGATCTTGTGTGTTTTGTGCTATATTTTTGTGTGAGATGTCGATCACTTGTATATAGTAGTCATAGGTTTAACTTCAGTCAGTAGTAACTTAGGATAAAATCATCTAAAACCTCCCCTCTTATTTCGATGCATGTTAATATATCTATATGTGTATTTTCGTTAACGCTTTTAATTCGATTGCCCTTCTTGATCCCCGGATAGAACGATCCCTACTAATCATGTACTAACAGACGATTTTACAGGGTATTTAAATTGCTTGTTATTTAACCCCGGTTACACGACTCGTCAACAACTTATATTGTCGGTAATTCAGACTCAGCTTATTCACAGTTTTCAAGTTTATGCTTGCCTGGGACACTTGTTGTCTTCCATTAGATCAAGGTGGTTTAGGTTTAAAAAATTTGATCCATCTGAACCAGGCCCTTCTTCTTAAAAATTGTTGGAACATCGTTAATGCTTCCACCTCATCGGCATTATTTCTTAGAAGCCGTTTTTTCTCATGTTCTATGCAAGCTCTGGAGTATTACCAGCAGTCTTCAGTTTGGCTTGGGATTAAAAAGTTTTGGAATAAGTTTTATTCTAAGCTATATTGGATATAGTGGGAGATGGTAAGAGCATTGACTTTTGTTCAGATAACTGGTTGGGTTCTCCTATATCGAGCCTTCACTCCATTTCTTCTGTGTCGAGATCTCTCATGTCGAATAAGGTTAGTGGTGTTATTAAAAATAAATAATGGTCCTTGCCCCTCTTGTTTAATTTTTTATTTCCGGATATCGCTGGTCGAATACGTGTTGTACAATTGCCTTTGGATAATGTCTTTGACCAGGTCATTTGGCCTGATTCTCCTTCTGGCCATCTTAATACAAAGGATGCATTCTCCTTTTTCTCTCCTCCGTGTACTGTAGTTAAGTTGAGTAAATGGATATGGAATAAAGCTATTTAGCCAAGAAAAAGTTTGGTGGCATGGAAAGTCATTCATGGTAGATTGTTAACTGATGATGCTTTACAAAGACAAGGGACTTCCTTATGTTCTAAATGTTCTTTTTGTGGCTTGCACGGAGAGACTCTAAATCATGTTTTCTTTGATTGCCAAATAATCAATGCTTTCTGGCAATGGTTAACTCCTTGGTTCAGATTATATTTGCCCCCAGGTACCCCTCTTTTGCATCTAATTTCTTAAGAGTTCTTTGACAGTATGACATATAGTAACAGAGTGCTATGGAGTTTTACTTTTTGTAATGTTTTGTGGTACATATGGACTTATAGAAATAAGATCAGATTTGAGGAGGCAGCCTTTGATTTATTGAGGTTTAAGCATTCCTTTTTGTTAGCTCTGAGGGAGTCTGCTTCACTTACTTTTGCTTCATGTGAGGGAGTTTCAGGAGTGCAGGATATGTTCCAGGTGCTTCGTCTCTCATCTTTACGTCATAAAGCTCCAAAATTCACTCTTGTCCAATGGGTTCCTCCTCAAGATAATTGGGTAAAAGTTAACATTGATAGTTCTTTTCGTGATTCTGTTACTGCGGGTTTTGGTGGTATCTTTAGGAATCATGAGGGATTATTCACGGGGGCTTTTACAAGAAAGGTGGAGGTTCATAGTGCCATTGATGCAGAGATTTTGGCAGGGATTGATGCTTTTCGGGTGGCCTGGGCAAAGGGATGGACCCGTATCTGGCTAGAAACTGATTCTTCTTTACTAGTTCATTATTTCAGGAATCCTAAGCTTGTTCCATGGCGGTTAAGGGTAGCTTGAAATAATTGTCTTTATACTGCTCGTCAGATGTGTTGTAGAGTTTCTCATATTTACAGGGAAGGGAATGTGGTGGCTGATGCATTGGCGTCCTTTGGTGCTTGTAATGTTGAGTATAAATGGTGGGATGATCTGCCTGTTTTCATTGACCGGATGTATGGGAGAGATTTGTCTTCTCTGATTATTATTATTGTAAAAAGTGTTTGGTTCTGCATTATTATTTTTAGTTCAAGCTATGGGGATGCCCTACTTGTTGATTTTTTGTTTTATTTGGAAGTGATGAAGGCATAGTTCCCCCTTCCTCTTGTATTTTTTTTATTTTTCAATAAATTTTTGACTAAAGGTGATGAGGTAGCCCTTAAGTCGCTTACCCAAAAAAAACAAAAAAAAAAGATTGACATCAGTATTTTTTAGCTGCATGAAGAGTCTTTTTTGCTCTCATATCTTGTTATACTTTATTTTCTGCGGTTTAGTAGTTGTCTTGCAATACACGAAATCAATGTTCATTAAATCAAAGTCTATCGCATACCTCATCTCAATAATAAGCTATATCATGGCAGTGAGGTGGTTCTCGATGTCAGTCACCCATAGGTGATATCCAATATTATTGGTTTGAAATTTCTTAGCAATTTCATCATATGTATTTTTATCTCTGTTTTTTTTTTTCAACATCTTGATGAAGTTGAAGTTTTACCTATGGCCGCGAGTGTACAAGGTGCGGCCGCCGCCACTGGGGCAGACTTCATACACGAAGTTAAAGTTTCACCTGTAGTCGCGTATGGAGAAGGTGAAGCCGCCACTGCTGGGGAATGGATAAGGTGCGGCGGGTGCGAAGGAATCTGATCTCCAAGTCCAAGTTGACACTTTTTCCCGTGGTATGATCATCTTTGGCATGTTCATTCAGATCTCCTTTGTCATGTGTAGTAGTGAGGTTTTTATTGAATTCTAAAAACAAATTATGAAATGAAGAAAAATAATAGAAAATTGGGGGAGGATTTGTGACCACTTAATTATAGTTAAGATAATACTCTAATTGTAAACCATTAGAACGTATAACAACCAGTGGTTGAAATTAAAAATAAAAAAAAACTATACTATTCGAGGAAATGAATTATGTAATTATTAATATTTTTGATTGAGTTGTCTGTACTAAATGAATTTGAATGATAATAAGAATGAAATTTATTTTGTTTAATCTCAACCATTAGTTTTTTATTTGTTGCATTACAACCAATAATTGTTAGAAGATATAATGGTATATAATTTATGTATAATTTAAACAATAATTTACGTGGCCATGGTTCAGCCTTAGAAAATTTAATAACATCCACAAATCTTAATTTTCTATGTCCAACTACACGCTATAAATACCTTCCCCAGACCGAACAAATAACACACCAAAAAATAAAGTGTTTGATAGAAACCTTGTGTTCTTTCATTTAGATGTTGCAACGGCGGCTAGAATCAACAGAGGTCATCAGAATATCGAATTGAAGAAGATGGAGAAAGAAACTAACCGGCGGATTACTTTATTGAAGAGAAGTTTTGCATTTTCTAAAAATCAAGTGAACTTCATACTCTCACATGTGTAGACATGACAATAATTATAAGGTTCCTGGAAATAAGACATTGTCCACCGTTACTCTACACCCGATCGATGATGTCTTATTTCCGGGAGACTTTATGATTATGGCCATCTCTAGACCCGTGAGACTACGAAGTTCATTTTATTTTTTGAAAACGCAAGACCTTCTCTAAAAGAAAGTAATCCGCCGGTTAATTAGTTTCTTTCTTCATCTTCTTCATTTCGATTTTTGATGACCTCTGTTGATTCCAACCGCCATTGAAACATCTAAATTGAAAAGAACACAAATTTCTATCAAACGCTTTATTCTTGGGTCGCTAGGTCGTGGATCTGACGACGCATTGGTCAATAAGTTGCCAATGATTCAGGAGAACGCCGACATAGGCAAGCATCTAGAAGAGAGTATGGAGTCAGTGCTGATCTAGGGTCATCTTTTTCTTCTCAGGTGGAAAATCTTGAAATCGGCGATCTATAATCTAGGGAGACGGAGCCGACAGTGGCCTGGGGTTATCCAAGATCTGGTGGTGCGTCAGATCTGGTTTTAGATGGGTTGGGAGATCAAAGGCTATGGAAGTGATGTTTGGCGCAGCTGGTTGGAGGTCATCGGGCTCTTCTCCCTCTCTTGGTTGTTGTGCTTGGAAGGTGGATGCAGGATTCTCGGTCTACGCCAGTAGCCATACCGAGGGGGGTGGGGGGCTTTTAGACTGGGTGCGAGTCCCAATCCAGCTTGGAGTCCTGGAAGCAGCACCAACGAAGGTGGCTTGGAGACCTGGGTGCCTTGTTGTTTGGTGCCCAGAGCAATTGGAGCTGGGCCGTTCTTTTGAGCTTGTGGTTGCGCTTAGTTTTTATATATTATCTGTATTTAAAAAAAAATAGTTTTGTTTCTAATTCCTTGTGTATGTTGTTTTAAAGGATGGGGTATTTATGACCCCTTGGCTTGTTTAGGCTAGGTGTCGGCAAGGTTAGTCACACTATCCGGGTATTTTGATTCTCCTTAAATCGTGTTAATTAGATTTTGGAAGAGATTCATAGAGTTGAAATGTTGAATTGCGTATGTAGTGACTTTTTTGTCAGCCCACCGGGACAGGTTATTCTGTAATTTTAATGAATTATTAATGAGTTGACAGCTAATTTAAAAGAAAAAAAAATTAGTCCACAAACACACCCTAGTCGTAAATAATAACACGGGCAGTTATTTTACAAATAATGAAGAAAATTGTACCACTTTTTTCTCTTTTATTTTGTGCATAATTTCACTATTTTCTTTAAATTGTTCTATCTATGTTTTTTTTTTCCGACGAATTTACTATATACTGTAGGTTTCCTTGTAGCTAAGTTTCGCTGAAATTACGGTTTCATCCTCACTTTTGTTTTAATTACAGTTGTGCCATACACCTAGGTATAAAATCTATGAGGTTAGGAACAACGCGCGTAAGAATTCTTTCCTCCCTCTCTCTCTCTCCACCCTTTCGTTCTATATCTTGAAAAATTCCATAGCAGTCTAGGTACTGTGTAAATATTGATTTTCTATAGCCAGATTACTTGGATCTTAGATTTATCTCACACTTTGAAAAGGGAATATCATTGATGTCATTTGATCAATCTTAGGCTTTGGTAGTTCGCTTGACACAAAGAATAGACAAGAAGGGAGTGAAATCAGATGAACGGAAAAGGGGGACGAGAAGCTCATGGTGAGCTCTAAATACATTTTGCAAAGCCATAGATTTCACTAACATCCTCAAGATTAGATACTTCAGTGCCATTATGCATCACTAATTTTTATTCTTTTATAGAGTTGAATTGTTGTTATTCTCAATTGATTTCTAATGACCCCGATTGAATTTCTTAAACATAAGATTCAGTTATTTTTTAACATAACCCAAAAACAACTAAACCCATAAAATGATAAAGTCTTGTTGCTAATGAACCCAGAAAACTAATTTTTTTATTTTATTTTTATAAATAATAGCTAAATATCAATTTTATCCTTACATTTAATAGAATTCAACAAATTCAACAATTTTCTCCACAAATTTGTGGAATCACTTCTCACACCACACCATATTCTTACTCCATTATACAGATAAAATAATGGCAAAAAAAGCTGAATTGCCCACTGAGGTTTGCACACACTATCAATTTACCCCTTAAGGTTCTATTTATGCCGATTCACCCCCTCACCTTTTATTAACAGCCAAATTCCACCCTAAAGTTAACCTGCATCCATTTGGCCATCAATTTGAGGGTTAAAATTGTCTATCTCAGCAATGAACGCATATCTCGATTCATTCCTCTCTACGCTCAACTCTCATAGTCTTAGATCGACTCTGAGAACAACTGAAACCCTATAAAATAAAGGAGAGCGAAAGAGACCCCAATTCTCAAAATTTTAGAGTCATTAAGCAAGCAACGAACATAGATTCGCTCGTCGTTGAGTGAATCAACAAATCCATGGATGAAGATGTAGTTTTGAGAAATAGCGGTAATCCTTCAACTTACAGTAAACTCTCATTTTCCTAGTTCTCCATTTATTTATCAAATTGTAGGGGTTTAATTTCGAGGCCCTATTTGCTTAGCATGGAAATCTTCTTGTTAGAAGTTGTTGTCCTATTTGGTTCTAAGGGCATATGCACCGGGGGAACACAATCAAGCAATCTAGCATCTTAATTGCTAGATTGCAGGGGGAGAAGTATGCAGCGGAAGAAAAACTGATAGAGAAGGAGGGTGGGGCCCACATGAAGACCAGCAAACCATCATGTTGACCTTAAGTAATTGCTTGCCTCTCTGATGGCAGCAATTGTTGGGACCCACGTGTAAATTTAATTCTTCTGATCTCCTGCCTTCCACTTCTGTTTCCTTCATATTTTTTTTTAATCTGCCGCGTGTTTTTTTTTTTAAAAAAAAAAAAAAAGAGCTGCCAGCATATGTGGCATGCCCAATGAAAGGCCGCCACGTGTCCAGGTCCAACGGCTCTTTTGACCGTTAATTTTTTTTTTTTTAAATTCTCCAAATTTTTCTATAAATATATCTTCTTACACAATTTCCACTCCAATATCTCACCTCACTCCTCTCATCTTCTTCTATTTTCTCTATCAATTTTTCGAGTGTTTTTTGAAAATGGCTAATTGACTTCCTTCCGAATAGCTACAATTGTGTATTTCTTAGGTAAGACAATCCACTTGCCCCATCACCGGCCGATATCAAAGCAAAAACAATTTGTGGAGAAATTTTTTTGACGATTACGCTCAAAATTGGAGTCCATCTCCCGGCGAATCTCAAGCAATCGATCGTACAAAAGTTGGCATGGAGTCACACTTTCCACGCTTGAAGAAGTGTCTCTTGAAGTGACATTCATGTAAAAAAAAAAAGTAAGTAATCGTGTAGCTAGCGGAATGAATTTGGTGGATGAGGTATGTCATTTTTTTATGTTTTTCTTCATGTAATTTTTTTTGTTTAAAACAAATTAAATTTTGGCATAAATATAAATGTTAGTGTTATATTGCACTTTTTCTTAATGTATTTTTTTTTGTTTAATATAGATTACATTTTGATAGAAATATAATTTTTGTTCTTTGTTTGTTTAGGCGACTCAAGCTCAATCATTATATTTCATGGCTACTAAAAAGGAATTCGATAAATTTGCATGTTATGAAGCGATCAAGAATCATCCTCATTTCGTGTCGCTTGAGATTACTCCTTCACCTTCACAATTTGACCGGAATTTCCCAAGTTCTCCTGAGCCCCATGACACGGATTCGCATGTTGGCTTGGATGATGATGATGATGAAGGATTTACAACTCCACCGTCCAATCATGAGACGCCTCTTCGCTCGAGCCCGGTTAGGCCTATAGGAATAAAAGCAGCCAAGGAAGCTAAGAAGAAGGGGAAAAAAAGGTATGGCAAAAAAAGACGAGAAGTCTTTAGCTATTTTTCATAATATGCAACGTAATCAACAAACACTTATGGAGGCTAACATGCGAAGAGATAAAGAAACCCTTCGGTTGTCTAGGGAGAGCTTAGAACTTGAGAAACGGAAGGAAGCAAGGATTGCCCGCCGTGAGGCTATGGAGAGTTTACTAGAAGAAACAAAAATTATGATAATGGATACTAACATGATGACACCGAATACGAAGAAGTAGTACAAAAGAAGGAAAGCGGAAATCATGGGGCAAGTGAATGAGAGTACAAGTACTAGTGAAGCGTGTTACATTCCTCACTTTGATGATGAAAACTAGTATTGTGTCTTGATGATCACTTTTTATGTTCCTCATTTGAAGTTATTTTTACTTCTTTATTGTTGTATTATTGTATTCATTGTTGTTCACTTTGATTATGAAAACTAGTATTATTTTCACTTTCTAGTATGGACACGTGGTATTGTTGTTCACTTCGATTCTTTATTCATTGTTAATTATTTAATTTCAAAAACATAAAATTACAATACCATACCAAATAAAACTCCAATACCAAATAAAATTACAATACCAAATAAAACTGAATTATTGATTATTGTTGGTTGGCTTCTAATACCCAATTGTGCTCCACTAAATGAAGAATTTTGTGGATATAAGCTTACTCGAGGTGGTCAATACGGTCCCAAAATGCATGTTGATTTCGTCCATCTCTTTGCACTGGTAAAAAAGGAATTCGAACCCCATTTTGATCCACTGGCCCATCATAAACTCTTGCTGCCAGTGGGTTCATGAGATCTTCTTCTTCTGGCTCGACAAATTCTTCTTCCACAAATTCATCCTCAACAATCATGTTATGCATTATGATGCAAGTAATCATTATACTTCTCAATGTTGACCTCCTATGCAACCGAGCTCCATGCCGTAGAATTGCCCAACGGGATTGCAGGATGCCGAAACACCTCTCCACATCTTTGCGGTATGCTTCTTGTTTCTTTGTAAATAGTTTTTGTGCTTGCGTCTCGGGGTTTGGAATAGTTTTTACAAACGTGGAGTACCTAGGATAAATTCCGTCAGTAAGATAATAAGCATTGTTATATCTCCTACCATTGACGTGAAACGTCACTGCCGATGAGTTTCCAGCGGTGAGTCCTTCAAATACCGGTGATTGGTCAAGCACGTTAATATCATTTTGAGCTCCTGGCACACCGAAGAAAGCGTGTCATACCCAAGTGTCATACGAGGCCACTGACTCGAGAATTATGGTGGGACGACTCTTCCGTCCACTATAAGCTCCATGCCATGCAGTTGGACAAATTTTCCACTCCCAATGCATGCAATCAATGCTTCCGATCATACCTGGAAATCCCCACTGATCAGCCCTTGCTAGAAGCCTTTGAAAATCAGCCTTCGTTGGAGCTCGTAGGTATTACGGGCCAAAAATACCTTCCACCTGTTGACAAAACTTCTTCAAGCACTCTAGTGTAGTTGATTCCGCCATCCTACAATACTCAACACATTGATCAACAGCTGCACCATACGCTAACATTCGAAGGGCACCTGTCATCTTCTGTTGGGGCAGTAACCCTAATTCTCCAAGGGCATCTGCTTTTTTATGCCAATAAGGGTCGATGTTGCATAGAGCCGTCATGATACAGTTGAACACATGGGGTTGGATCCGGTACCTTCGACGAAAATCTTCCGAGTTGAAGATTGGACGCCCGAGGAAGTAATCATCCATGAGATTTTTTCCCCTAGATAGCCTGTGTCTGGGGTGATTGGGGGAGCGACCAGGACGTGAACCACGTCCTTGTGGTTCATCTGATGTATCAAGATGTGCCTTCATCATTACCGCGTTATTCATGATGGCATCCATCATCTCAGTGTCTTCTTGACTGTGTTGTTGCCTCTGCTTCAACAATTTACGAAAAAAAACTCATCTTTGTGCTGAGGAAATGAGGTGAAGTGTTTGAGGGAATGTATTTTCAAAGATTTAGAAGTGAGTTGTGAGGATTGAGTGAGTATAGAGTTGCTGATGAAGCTTATTTATGGTCAATTTCAGATTATGAAATTTAAAGATCATGGTACGTGTCAAATCGTCATTCGTTGAATATCTTATCGGAAATCCTATAACATTATTTGTTCGATAAATACACGTGGTAATGACACGTGTCACATTTTGGTTGGTTGAAATCATATCGAAAATCCTATAACATTATTGTACTGATAAGAATACATGACAATGCCACGTGTCATTTGGTGATTAGTTGAAAATCTCATATAAAATCTATAAAATAAAATCTTAATTCGATGAATAGTAATTGCTAAATTGATGGAGTTGCACCATTGCATAAAAACTTACACAAAAAAGCAATTTACAGTGAACAGTAATTGATGGAAGCAATTGAATTGCTAGATTGATGGTTTGATGGAGGCAATGGGGTGCATATGCTCTAATGGATTCTTAATTGATGTGCCTCGTGCCAACCAGTGGGTTCATCTTTTCTATTAGAAGTTTATCTAACCAATTTTTATATTAGAACAATTATGAGAAGTTCAAACTTGCACTGTAGAGATAGTAATTTAATAATTCATTGCCATTGACATACTTACAAGGAACACATCTAATGAGTCTCCTGTTCAAGGTAGAGGAAGAGGTAGAAGTAGAGTCATGGGGAGATATGGATCGGAGCGACACAAGCAAGTCAAGTAACTAATGAAGACCAAGGTGAAAGTGGAAGTGGAAGAGGAAGAGGAAGAGGAAGAAATGGGAGATGAGATGGAGGTACTGGAAGAGTAAGAGGAAGAGGTAGAAACAACACCCATCCTACATCTATAAGCAACACCTACCATGAATCTAGCACCATAGCAATACCAGATAAACGGTGCACTCTCCAGCCAAGAGAGCCATAACTTGGAGATGATAAACTTGTATGAATTGGTTTCTAATTGGAGGGAACTTCTACATGTGACATTTAGTTAACATTGTTAAACACCAGTTTTCTTATTCTATTTACTTATTATTATTTTTGAATTCAAGCAATGACATGCTTTAATTGAATATAATTGATGTTAGTGCAGTTTATTATATAACATTTCACAATGATGATGACACAAACTTATATTGGTAATGCGGAAAAAAGTAACTTATAGTTGGAAGTCATGAATTTTTTTCTTTCAAAATTTGTTTTTAGTACTTCGTCAATAGAGCAAGGATCTTCTTCATGAGGGATAATACGGTAAATTCAATCTAGCACTAAAAGCAAAATGGATGGAGGTTAACGTTGAGGTGTAATTCGGCCATTAAAAAAGTGCGGGGGTGAGTCGGCAATGGCATAGATGGAACCTAAGGGGGTAGATTGATAGTATCTGCAAACCTCAAGGGGCAGTTTGGCTTTTTTGCTCAGAATAATTGATTTGTCCCACTATTTTCTCTTTGCAACTGTTTATTAAGAGAAATTTTATTCACACATTGCTAAATGATAGATACACATCTCATACTTAATACACAACCTATAAACTTTTTTTTTTCACTTTTTACTAGATATACAACCCAAAACTTCCTCAATCATTCTCATTCACAATACACCCAACACTTTTTTTTTTTTTAAATCAAACGACAACTCTTTATTGAAAATGAGAACTTTAAGGATTACAAATTTCAGTATTGCATCTTGAATCACCACAGGGTGTAGAAAAATAAAATTCTTCTTGCTTAAGTGAGCAAGCATATCCAGCAAGTAAATGTGCTGCTATGTTTCCAGTTCTCTTGGTATGAATAACAGACCAGATACCATGAGAACACAAACTCTCCCACAAATCCTCATACAAACATTAAATACACACTTTCTTCTTCTTCTTTTTGCTGAAATGATAAAATATCATGTAGACATTTTTTTTGTTCTTTAATACATGTATATATCAAACTAGAAAACTCAAATTCTTCAATAGATCAATGTGAGAGTTTTGGTGAATTACCTTTCACTTTTTGGGTTAAACATACTTAGATCCTAATTTAGAATTTCTTGTCATTTAGGAATGGATCAAGACAATACTCAAATGTCAATTGTAGGGCTGGGCGCGGGCCGGGCCGAGCCCAAATTTAGCAAAACCCGACCTGAAGCCCGACACCTTCGGGCCGAGCCCAGTCGAGCTTTTCGGAGAATGAGGACCGGCCCGAACCCGATCAAGTCGGATCGAGCCGAACTTTCAGGTTTTTTCGAGCTATTTCAGAGAATGAGGAAGGCGGTGGCGACAACGACGACCATGGCGATGAGGGGAGGGGAGAAGTCGATAGGGAGCTTAGAGGGTGGAGATGATGAGGTGGAGGAGGAGGAGGCAATGCAGAGGAGTCCCCGGCGCTCCAGTCACTTCAATCACCCACCTTCAGGTCACAAATTCCACAACAAACTAATTGAATTGAACAATCAAACTTAAACTAAAGAAGAAAAAAAAACTCGATTGATCTGCCACTCCAGGAGCTCCTTCTGGAGGCGATTGCAAGCAATCTTACTCAAAATCTACACAATCAAAACAATCACAATCAATAACGAAAATCAACAACACAAATCACATGCTGTGTCTGAATTGAAATCAGGACCTTGTGGGAGGAGGCGGAGGAGTTGGTCATGGCGGAGACAGAGAGAAAGAGAGAAAAAAAATAAAAAATAAAAAAAAGAGAGATGAGAGAGAATGGTTTTGACGAAGAAAAAGGAAGGAGAGGTGAGGTGGGGCCCTTGGGGGAGTGTTGGGGTGAAGGAGGGTGTAGGGGAAGGGGATGAGGCTTCTGTTTTTTTTTTAATATATATATTAAAACATCGGGCCGAGTCGACTTTTCAGGTCCTAAAAAAAATCAGGTACGAGATCGGACCGACTTTCACAATGTCAGGCCGGTCCTTAAACTTTTAGGGCTCGGCCCGTTTCAGGCTTTTTTCAAGTTTTCAGGCCTGGCTTTCGGTCTGTCAGGCCCAAACGCCCAGCCCTAGTCAATTGTGATCAGTTTGATAATGAAATAAGAGCCAAACAAGTCAATCATCCCAAGAGTTCTTGAAATAATTTTAAGTGGTTTTCACTTGCTCTTAATTGTTTGTCCCTATTATTATGGATTTATAGGAAGGGTAGATCTCATTCATATTAAATTGAGAATCATTTCATGATATTCATATGAGATAGAGCTGCAAATGGAAGAGGAAAAATTACAGATGTTTTTTTTATTGTAACTATATTTATTAATTGATAATATAATTGTCTGTTTGTCATTAATTAGTGTAATCGTCGACTTTTTGGTGGTGCTAGGATTTTCTCCCTAGCCAACCAAACTATTTGAGTAGATCCCTTGAAAATCCCCACAATCCTATGTAATCTCTACAATAACTGTTTTCCTGAAAAAATTTACTTTTTTTTTATTTTCAAATAAAAAAAATACTTTACACATGGAGAGCATGTGAATGAAGGCTAGTTTGTTTTAAGAAGTTTTTACCAAAAACTACAATTTTATGTTAGTATTTACTAGTAGCAAGATTGCTTTTTAAAATTACAACTAGCAAGTTTCCATCCAAAACTAGCAGAACCCGTTAATTCATAAACTACGAAATTACCCTCAGAAATCAATACTACTGAGGCTCAGAAACCAACCTCTACTGTCCTCCACCGCGTTTCCAATACCACTGAGCCTCAGAAAATCCGTCGTCCTCCGCCGCGCTTCCAATACCACTGAACCTCAGAACTCCGCCGTCCTCCGCCACGCTTCTAATACCACTGAGCCTCAGAACTCCGCCGCATTTATAATGTCACTGAGCCTCAGAAATCAACTTTCGCCGTCCTCCGCCGCGGTTCCAATGCCACTGAGCCTCAGAAAATCAACATGATGATTCTCAATTCCACAGAAACCCCGTGAACCCTAATCTACCCTAATTTTATGTTAGTATTTACTAGTAGCAAGATTGCTTTTTAAAATTACAACTAGCAAGTTTCCATCCAAAACTAGCAGAACCCGTTAATTCATAAACTACGAAATTACCCTCAGAAATCAATACTACTGAGGCTTAGAAACCAACCTCTACTGTCCTCCACCGCGTTTCCAATACCACTGAGCCTAAGAAAATCCGTCGTCCTCCGCCGCGCTTCCAATACCACTGAACCTCAGAACTCCGCCGTCCTCCGCCACGCTTCTAATACCACCGAGCCTCAGAACTCCGCCGCATTTATAATGTCACTGAGCCTCAGAAATCAACTTTCGCCGTCCTCCGCCGCGGTTCCAATGCCACTGAGCCTCAGAAAATCAACATGACGATTCTCAATTCCACAGAAACCCCGTGAACCCTAATCTACCCCCTCCCAAATCCCTAGATGGATCTCCCCCGAGCCTACTCCGACGACCAAAACCCTAATTCCCCCACCTCTTCCTCCTCCTCCTCCGACTCTTCCCCTATGCGGCTCCTCCCACCCAAAACCCTAATTCCCCCACAAAAATTCCAGAAGCTTCAATTGAATTTCAAAATCTCAATGAAAAATAATTCCAAAATCTCAAAGAAAGAGGAAGAATCCTAAACCTCGTCTTCGGCATTGGACGAAGAACTCTAAAATCTCAAAGAAAAAGAATTCGTTAGAACCTCAGATCTGGTTGGGCTCGGGGGAGGAGTGGTTGAGGTTGTGGAGGTCGTCGTTCACGAAGGAAGGCTCGGCCAGGTCGCTCGATCCGATCACCAAAACCCTAGCTCTAGAGGATGATCGATTTCGATTGTAGAATTGAAGATCACGAGCAGCTGATCCGACTGTCGGTGCGAGTAGAGGAAGATCCACGCGGCGGCGAGGCCGATTAAAGTGAGGAGGGTGGGGAGATGAGCGAGTATGTGAGCACCGCGGCGAGGACGAGGTAGTTAACGCAGAAGTAGGCAGCGTTCTTCCTCACACGCAAGGCCGTGTCGGAGAAGGAGACCTGCCGGGAGAAGGCGGTGCGGTCGACGAGCTCGAGCCAGGGGCAGCGGTTGGCGAGCGCGATGCGGGAGAACACTGAGAGGCGCGTGAGGATGGATTGGAACGACGACAACAAAAATGAAGATGGTTCGTTGGGGGTGGATTGTTGCAAGGTCATCGGGATCGAGGAGGATTCCGGCCAGCCCACTCTGAACCTCCTCCACCTCCACCTCTAACCCTAATCTGAGATCTGAGCAATATGTTAATATATATATATGGATGTCATGGGTTGTACTTTATGCATTTTTAGGGTTAATTATGTCATTAAACAGTGGACTGGTTAACAGTCCATTACTGTTAATTCCCTGCTGATGGTATAAAAAAATTAGTCTTACTATTGATAAATATCACCACAAATTATAGTTTTTAGTAATTATGTATTCTTTTAAATAAAGAGACAGTTTATTCTCCGATAAAAGGGATAAAAAGTAAAAAAGAAAATAACAAAGACGGTCCGTTTCCAATACAACCGGGTCGAACATGACCGAACCGGGTCCATTTCCATATAAAAGAACGAAAGACGAAACCACCCTCGGCATTGTATTGTGTGTCTCCAAATCTCGCTCTGCTCGCTCTCTTCCCCCCCCCCCCCCCCCCATTGAGAAATTTGAACCCATCTCTCTCCTTCACACTCCCTTCCCTTCCCTTTCCTCATTTTAATCTTAACCTTTTTAACCCAAACAAACACCCACCAATTTTACCCGCCAAATAAACCCCAACGGCTACGCCTAGGGCTTCTCTCAACACGACGTCGTCACTTGGTGCCTCCCATCTCTCATGGATCTGACTCATAGGGTTGAGAAGAGAACGATTGCCGACGCCGAATTGGGGGCCCAGCTGAGCAAGAAGCCCAGATGCGATATGTATTTAAAGAGAGTCGCCGAGATTGTGCTGGCGTTGTCGACCTTGGCCAAGATTCGAGGCGGAGAGAAGCCGACGGAGGCGGAGATTGGGCTGATGAATGAGGCTAGGGCTAAGCTGGTGGAGCTTTGTGAGGATTTGCCTCCCAAGGAGATTGTGGCGCGAGATGCGATTGCGGCTGTGATTGACGATTTAGGGCTTAATGCCAAGGTTAAGGAGCAGCAGGGGTTAGGGTTTCGAGGTCCTAAGCTGACGGTTGCCGAGAAGTTTGCGTTGACTAAGAGGAAGGTAAGGAGCCGAATTTGTGGTTTTACTTTTAAAGTTTAAAATTGTTGATTAGGGTTTGATTTCGTTGGTTTATTGGAATTTTTTTTATGTTGGAGATGGATTGATACTACTTTATAGTGTGTATTTTGTGTTTCGATTTGATATGCGTTGCCGATTCTTAATATGAATTCAATTTCATGGTTCAGCTTGGCTTTGCAGTTAATCGAATAGTTGTTGTCTTGAGTTTCTTGAAAGGTTTCATCTTTGTTTTAGGAACTGAGGATAATGAGTAAATTAGCAGCCGGTTGGGAAGCTTAAGAGTTTAGGCTAGAATATTTGTTTCATGACAGATAGGTGCTTCCGAGTAAATAAGTCTCTGATTTAGGGTATGTTGGAATTTTTGTAGATGGATGAATCGAAGAAATATGCTGCACAAACTGCTACATATCCATCTCAACCATTGAAAACAAGCTTTAATGCAGCAGCTGAAAGTCATGGGATGCCACAAACTGTTCGTATGTCTACAGATAACCCAAATGCGCCTATTGCAACTGGTGGTTATTCAGCTTCTCCTCTTGTTCATGTTTCAACTGTAACTCCTACATCTGCACAGTATCAGTTGCCCGTGGGTTCCAGCAGTGTGTCTGGTAGCCAACCAGGAAGGGATTCATCTTCCCCTGCATTACCTAGAGGTGACAGAGTACAGTTAAGGACTGATGGAGGATCCAATGGTTCTTCTTATACATATCAAGTGCAAGGTAACTAATTTTGTTCAGTTTTCGTTTGCACTAACTAAGGTGCCATTCTCGGAAAATATTTAACTTATTATCAGAATGCTGTTTTTGACAAGTTATATGTACTCATTTGCAGCAAATTCTTCTGCAAATCAGCCACCGGTTAATGCTCCAACTTGGTCGACACAAACTCAAAGTGGACCAGAACACAAGATGCTAAATCTTACTTCTATGAGGGTTGAAGGAACTGCTGGTATGAGTAAGACACCAATGAATTCATTAGCAGCAAGAGATCAGAATTCTAGGCCATTCACCTCTCAGCCATCTTCTGGACACGTGCCTGGTGGACATCAGCCTTCACAAAAGATTCGCTTTGTTCAAGCTTCTCCACTTCCTAATAATAGTCACAATGAAATTGCGAAAATTATTCAGAAATTATTGCAACCACAGCTTCCTGATTATCCCACATGGATCCCTCCATCAAGGGATTACATGAGTAAGGCTTTGACTTGCCAGACTTGCCAGCTTAGCATCAATGAGGTAGATAATGTTCTTATATGTGATGCATGTGAGAAAGGATATCACATTACATGTGCACAATCACCTAACCAGAGAGGAATTCCCAGAGGTGAATGGCACTGCACAAGATGCTTGTCGCTAAGCAATGGAAAGCCTTTGCCTCCGAAGTATGGGCGTGTTATGAGAAGCAATATACAATTGAAAGCCCCTTCCAGCACGGCCCCTTCCAGTACGGTCGCTCCCAGCACGGTCGCTCCCGGCACGGTCGCTTCCAGCATGGTTGCTCCCAGCACTGTCGCTTCCAGCACAGCTGTAGTTCAGATGTCCTCGGGTAATAAAGTGGGGGCTATAGATCCAAAGGTCTATGAGCAGAAGATAAATGCACATGTAAGCTCTGTTTTCCCGAATCCTGCTCATGCCGTTGGTCTGGGCACGGACAGTATTAAGTCAGAAACTGATCCAAAAATTTCATGTGCAAGAGAAATGCAAGGGAATAATCTACCATCAAGCAGTGTAAATACGGATGAGAAACCTGTTACTGGAAGTTTCATGTCAAGTGAAACATCATCTAGACAAATAGATATTCCTGAATCATCTGCATTGGACAGGAAATCTTCTTCTGATTTATCAAATACAAATACTGATCCCAAGATTTCAGCTGCAAGTGAAACTGAAGGGAATAAGTTTCCATCAAGCAGTAACAATATAGATGAGAAAACTGTGTCTGGAACTTTCCTGTCTGGTGAAAGGACATCTCAACAGATAGATATGTCTGAATCATCCAAATCTGACAAGGAATCTTTTGAACCAAGTGCAGAACCACCTGCTGATTTATGCAACAAAGATTCTGATCCAAATGCTTCAAGGGCAACAGAAATACAAGGGAATAATTTTCCATCAAGCAGTCAAAGTACAGAGGAGAAACCTCTTTCTGGAAGTTTCATTTCTGGTGAAAGATCCTCTCAAGAAATAGATAATTCTGATTCATCTAGACTATATGAATCAAGCGCAGTGCCTCCTGTTGATTTATCCCACAAAGATGCTGATTCAAATATTTCAAACGAAAGAGAAATGCAAGGTAATAATCTCTTAACAAGCAGTAATAGTATGGATGAGAAACCTCTTACTGGAAGTTTCCCGTTTGGTGAAAGTTTGACGCAACAAACTGATAATTATGAATTATCTATATTCGATAAGATACCTGATGAATCTGAAATAGAATCTCCTGCTGATATACCCAATGAAGATTTTGATAATTCTGTTAATTCTCAGCCTGTTTCTAACTCAGAAGTTGTTGATCAAGCAGGGCTTCCGAACAGTGGAGAAGATTCTAGCTGTTCTATTAGAGATGACCAAGATAATGCACAACAAAATACTTCTGATGGCTTGCGACCTGTTGAATGGATCGGTGATCCAATTCAAGTTGTTTGTGAAAAACACTTTTACCGTTCTTGTCGCATTGATGGAGTAACGTATGAGCTACAAGAACATGCTCTCTTACAGTCTGGTCATGGAAAATTAAAACCCTCTAAGCTTCGGGCAAGTAATTTATGATCCATCCCTTGGTAGCTGTATCCTAATATTTTGAAATTTATATTAGTGTCAGTCTTTTGTTATAAATCACCTGTTATTTCTGTCACCAAGTGATCAGTGATTGTGTTTTGAAACTTTTTCATCTTCTCGCAGTCAATGTGGGAGGATTTGACAACTGGATCAAAGTGGGTTATGGTTAACAGTTGCTACTTTCCTACTGATGTGCCAGAGAATGTTGGTCATCCATCTACACCAGAAAGTAATGAGGTACACTATCTTCTTGTATACATAATTGTATTTGTATTTATGTTTTGCAATATGTTTTATACACCTAGTCTTTATCTTACTTTTGGTGTAATTCCAGTTACACAATTGATTTGTAGCATAAATTTTTTCTAATTATATTTCAAATCTGTTATTGTTTTTATATATGGAAGGTCATATAAATTCATTGTTTCTCCATAATAGGTGTACGAATCTAATCATGAAAGCACTGCAATGGCGGGCTTAATTCTCGGTCCATGTGAAGTTCTTCCTCTTGCTAAGTTCAGTGAAGAAATCGAAAGACGGAGCCAATTAGGAGATGATACAAAAAATGAACTACGGCCAGTTTTCCTTTGCAAGTATGACTCCTTCAATTCATGTCAACCAAATAAATAACTGTTTTGTACATGTTTTCTACAGTGGATATTATTTCTGTGTATAGAATTATTATATCTTTTGAAATTATGGCTTTACTGAGTTTTTGGTGCACCCCAACTATAGGATCCTTTTCTCAAATTTGAGAAGTTGAGGGATCGCATTTGGGGTGCCTCTTGCATAGTGGTTCAATAAGCTAAACCATTCACTTCTAATCTTCACTCAAAATCATCCTGCAAAAGATCAGCTGCTTTGCATTACGTGTGTGCGCGCTTGCAGAAACCGTTATTAATGTGTAAAATGATGATATTATGTCTATTTTTGTCCTTATTTCTTTCTATCTAGGGGGTAATATGTTAACCTCGCTTTTTTAAGAATATAAGTTTATATGTTTTTATGTTTTTGCAGATGGAATTATGACGAGTCCAAGGGGTTGTTGCAGCCTGTTTCCCAATAATCCAGTTATAGGTGTATATTTGATGGTTTCCTATTCTTTTTTTCCTCATGGGAAGTCGATCATGCTCTCTTTGATCAGGTACCTGAGAGACGTTGCCATACCATTGTATATATTATAGCTCTGTTTCTTGCTTTAGTTTGTTGTGTTGAATAATACTCAGTTGTGTTACTAGGGAAATGGTCTAATATTTAATGCTATGTAGAAAAGTTTCATTTAGTTGATAAATGATTATTCTTGATGAATATACACCTAGTGAAGCGCCCACATATGTTGCAAATACAATAGAGGTTTGAGGAAATGCCTATACTATATCATTAGTTCTGTCATCGTTGGGTTCTTGATGTTTGAACTAGTGATGCTCGGGATCTACATGTGACCTTCAGGATCTCTAAGCTTGTGCAAACTACCATGTATTTGTAATCTTTTCCAGTTCCTAGCGATTCTTAATTGTATCACCCTTACCTCTGCTAGAATTTATGGCAGTGGCTTACTGAATTTTTGTCAATACAGGTATTCTGTTTCCAATCGGGCATGCTTGGCTAATCTGCACTAGGAGTTCCATATTCATCTCTTTGTATGTGAACTAGGTTATATTTGTTTTGTTTCTAACCAACAATTGAACTCCCCCTTTTTTATCATTATTCCTTTATTAGTGGTATCAGTTGAATTCTAAAGTCATTAAAATGACCATCTTCGTTCGTATTCTGTTAAGCAGTAGAGCATGGAGTAAAACTGAGACCTGCATCTATTTGAACAAATAAGATAACAAATGTACCATACAACCATAGAGATGATCCATATTTATCAACCAAGTAAATTCCGGGGCAACTGGTTACCACCATGCTGCCATCCGAGCCGCTCCATGCTGGCATAGTGAAACCATCTGCAGCAACACCAACTTTGCCACGCTGGTGAGCGAAGCCGTCATCACACCAACACCAAGCCCTCACTCTAGTACTGTTTAGACTTGAGACAAATTTTAACATGACCATTGCGTCCACTGGTGTCCAACCAAGGACTCTTGAGGATAAAAAATATGACCTCAATCACAACGATCCCGCAGCACCACCACCGAGCATTGGTCACCACCTGCAATAGCACCTTACCTCGCAACATTGCCGTAAGAGGGAGGAGGATCCTCTTCAACAAAGTAGAGTAACATGTTAGTGTGTCTGCTCTAACAAGAATAAGGTTGAGTTCAAAACGTTGCTAAAGGATTCTCAGACGGCAAGGCAAGGGATGGTTTTATGGTAATATTGTGGTAGGCGGCCAATCCACATTTTGGAATATTGACTGGATTTATGAAAGCTTGATTATCAGTGTTTTCATAGTATATGTCGGTCTAAAAACAAATGAGTCTATGAAACAACATTAGATTTTTTTTTTTTTTTTCCGATGAACTGTTATTCGCATATATTTTAAGGTGTATCATAAAAATATGAGATTCAGAACACCGACATACACTTATACTAACATAAATTGTCAGCTGAATAATATTAATTGAACGCACTTTTTGGTTATTAGAAAATAGGTGATTATAGATATCAAGGCTGATATCACCTCTAGTAAGTGCCGATAACTTCCACTGCTGGTGCAGAAGGATCGAATTTTCATTTTCTTACTTAAGATATCGATCATCGATCATCGATCATCATGTTTGAGGTTAGAGAGTTCTTATAATTGACATGCCTTAAATTCTCGAATAGTCTTGCATGCCTCGACGAATTCATATGGAAGATGAATAAATGCTTGCCGTCGAGATCCCTATTAGGAAAACAAGATAAATGCACAACAAGAACTGGTCTGAACATCGCAAACATGCAAGACTCAAGTGCCCGACTTTGTAGACAACCTGCAATAGCCAGTGAGGCAAATGAGGCAGTCTAGATTCACCAATGGCCACCGTCGCCGCCGTCGTAAGGATGTTACCCAATAGGCAACAGAGAACCAGCTCGCCGGCCGATTCCTAAACCCACCACCACAGCACCATTCGAACCACAAAATTCGAGAGGGAAATAAAGATAATAATACTTAACAATAATAGCTACAATAAAATAAAGGTTATTTGCTGGATTCTCGTGATCCCAATCCTTATACATCCAATTAGAAAATTATAAACTTCATCCTAAATTTCATGCAGGCTTTGATTCCCAATACCCCGTTGAATTAGTTGCTATGGCTATAAACCCTAAATTTTTAATGCTTGCTTCTATCCCGCACCTCTCTTACCCTGAAATATATATTAATTAGTAAGTAATATTGATGCATGCTTTGTGGAGACCCTAACATTCAATAGCCTGCTTGCTCAATCTTCACTTAATAATTTGGTTCGCCATTCGTTCAAATATGAGTTTAATTTGATTCCAATCTCATGTATTTTGATCTTTAATAATAATTTAAATTGCTTGAGTCGAGTTCTGTAAACACATTTTGTATGATTAAATATACCAGCTTCTTAAAATTGTAGGATTTGAACTAATAGCAAGTTAATCAACAACATTCCAAATTATGAAGTTTAGAGTTAACATCGTTAATCTAAAATAAACTTTTGCTTTATAAATCTCGGTTACGTTAATTTTACAAAATTTGAAGTCTTTAATTTGTTTCAATAATATATATGAGCACAAAGCACGGTGCAACAACTTAGAATACATGTCTCTGATCATGTCCATATATGTTTTCATCACCCTCACACTGAATTTGGTGCATCATCAAAAATAATTTGGAACATGTCCGAAATCTTTTAAAACAATCAAGCATAGCAAAAGTCCTCCTTGATGAACTACAAGGATATAAAAACTCTTGGGAGAATTAGATCTATCTATAAAACTAATTATAACATAGACGAGGCTAAAACCTAGAAAATGATTTCATAGATATCTATATATCAAACAGTCTCCTAGACTTATCTTTGTCATCACATAACCCAACCCCATGTTTGATTGTGCCCCATATTTCTAGGACCAAACCATTACTGAGTTTTGGTTGTTCCTTTAGTGAGTTACAAAATTATATATGCTTCCATGATAAGGGTGTTGTAAATGGATAACCATTTATCCTAGTCTGCCTTTAAGAGGCTAAGAATTTTGTCCCAGAAAATAAAATCTATGCCAACTAGCTAGTGCCATATATATAGAATAGAATCAGATAGATCATCCCCAATATGTAATTATGGTTCCTATTCATTAGCATACACATATCGGCTGGCCAGAAACTAATTGTATCTGGTGCCCTATCTATGGACCAGCGATCATTATATTCTCTGTGACATATGCATGGCTTCTTCCCCTACCCTCCGCCCTCACATATGACTAAGTTCTTTCTTTGTTGTTGCCCCTGCCGGCCGGCCGGCCAGTTTCCGTGCAGCTATCTGAAACTGATGTACGTCTAATTAGTAGTCGATTGAAGTCGACTTCGATCCACTACTTAAGATGCAATGTAGGTATCTTCCCGATCGAGTACTGGACCACCGTACCAAACATCATCAAGTGCTGCTATACCCTAGCTGCTTCTCCAATATTGTCCTTGGCCTAACTCCGATCCTTAATTGGTTGCATTATAAATAAAGAAACTGTGATTTAATTAATTTGATTCATAGACTCGAAATTCTCCAATTCGCTAATTAAGAAAACAACATCGTACAAATCGACCTGGAAAACCAACAAGAGTATACAGAAATGTTTATACGAAGTTTAATTTATTTCTGTAAACAGATACAAATCTCTAATCAAACACTTATTCTGATCTTGATCCTTCTTGCTGCAATCTGCGTTAATCTCTGGCAAAGTGAATTTACATCAGACGTCACAAGAGTGCTACTAAACATCGAATTATTGTGTACAATATCTAGTAGATCGATGTCGTGGTCATATAAACACAGAGAGAGAGAGAGAGACACTGTTTCAAGTTTAAATAGAAATGACCTACGTACAAAAGATCGATGAAGTTGACCTCTCATGCATTCTGGTCCCATCTGTCTCCGAAGGCGACAAGCCAGCCGCCCCGCAAGCAACAATTGTGGTATTTTACTGCTGCATCTTCGAATCCTTGACCTGCATTTCCAAATCCAAATAGCAGTCGACAAGTTTGAGCGTCATATGACACAATAGCATAACTACCTTCCTCTTTTTTGACCACCTTAATCACCATTTTTAACTTTCAACACTCTTTTCTCCAAGAAACCCTAAAGCCACAGATGAGAGTAATTGAGGTTACCCTCAGTCCAACGGCCACATGGACTGCAAAGTAGAGCTATTATAATGGAAAAGAAGGGTTCGTTTATGGCTTTATATGGACCTTTTGCATGGGAGGAGGGATTATACAAAGCAAAAGCTGTAGGTGCTTGTGGGATATAGGGTAGTTTTATTGAGGGGTGAGGAGCTAGGTTAAAGATGGTTAAAGAGAATTAAAGGTGGGGTGACAAAGGAGAAGAAAGTTGGCCGGCTTTTGTTTCATGTGAACCGGCGACTATCACGGCGGTGTGCCAGTAGAAGACTTTGAGTCGACACAGGATCAGAAACAAGCTGCAAAAAGAGGGTCGTAGTCTCATATATAGGTCACATGATACCATTAGTTTCTGAAAAAAGTGCAAAGCACACACCAATAAGATAGAGCTAGCAAGATTCCGGATCTAGGGTTAGAATTTAAAATTTGAAGAGATGGATCGCCAAACATGAAATTGTAGCTCAATCAATCTCCATGATATCCTTTGTTTCTTTACCTTTGGAATCATGTTGCATATCTATAACAACTTGGATAATGTTGTTCGGTTCTTCCTAGCTTGCTTGTTTTAAATTGTTTGTACGATTTAATTTCTGTTGAATGGAAGATGGCTTGTGCCAATCGCCAAATAATATGTTATCCTACAATTACTTTTGACAATTTAGAAATGGGGTTAACAGATGTCATCAATTGACTGTACGTATAAATTCAGTTTGATATTATTCTGCAACCCAAAATCGTTGCATTTTCAATTAAGCGAGAAATGTAGACTTTTTGTGACAACTTTGAGTTGATGCCGATGTAGTAAAACTTTTCAATTTTAACTTCGTTACTTGAGTGTGATACCTATATATAAACTAACTATATACTCACCTTCCCTCTAAGATAATCAAGCGCAAAGTCTAACTAACATATTAAAGAATGATTGGAGACCCATAATTTGTTTGAACAAAAAGAGAGTTCAATTCTCTTTTTTGGTGAAGAAAATCCCGCAAAGTTAGATCAAGTCGAGAAATGAAAGAATATTTTTTTGTCGATTTAGCGTTTAAAGAGTCGAAGAACGCACTAAACCAAGCATTTGGTCGTTCGGTTAAGAAAGTAGTCGAGTTGTTACAACTTACAAGACACTTTACATCAACAGTTCTAGAATGCTTACTCATCCAATTTAGGATAACTTTGAAATATTTCTTAGAACTTGAGGGGTATATGCCTTTGTTTTCTCTTGTAATTTGTTGGCTTTTTTCTAATTACCTACGTCCCAACACTAATCCAACAAAGGCTACAAGTCTAATTAGTAGTTTAAAAGTCGTAGGTACAAATTGAACCTTGATTTCTGGGTGATGGTCAAATTAATATGATCATAATCACTCATCATTTGGCTTTTAGTCTATCTTTGATTTCCATTATCCAACAAAGTCCTCATAAGCTACCCGACAATGAAATTGCCGTCTTGGAGTAAAATCTTCAATATAAACCTTCTTTAATTTGGAGCTAGTTTTCTAATCATGTCCCTGTGTATTTGCGTACTTAAACCTTGGTGTGTTTGGATGAAAACATTATGAAATTTTTGAGAATTTATAATCGATGGCATCTTGAATTCCATAAATTTGAAATTTATCAATTGCAATTTCTATTGTTTGGATATATTTATATGGAATTTGAAATGTGTTATAGATTAAGAAAGTTTTTAAACAATTAATAAAAAATAAAATGACAAAATACTGGTCACTCCTTATATTTTTAGAGTCTCGACAGTTTAGTCCTTGTGCTTTCAATTTCAACTGGTCACTGCTCGTAGTCTCAATTTTCGACCAATTGGTCCAATCTGTCCAAAATGGTTGTTAACTATTGGACAAAATACTGGTCACTCCTTATACTTTTAGAGTCTCGACAGTTTAGTTCTCATGCTTTCAATTTCAACTGATCACTCCTCATAGTCTCAATTTTCGACCAATTAGTCCAATCTGTCCAAAATGGTTGTTAACTATTTTCTAATTTCCTCAAATGCCCTTAGGTGTTGTTTTGTTATTTTTTCTTTTTATTTTCTTTTCCTTTTTCTTCAAAACCATAACCAAAGAATACACAGCCGACCATGGAAGGCTAAATAACACGATTAAGTTTGAGCCTTATTGACCCAAAATTAAAGAATTATAATAATAATTGAGCCTAGTGTTGTTTGTAAGCTTAATTATATGAAATAGTAATTATTTATATAGTTTTTTTCGTCGGAGCTTGGAGAGTGCTTAATGTTAAAGATGATGATGAGAATTATTTTAATCTCATGTTGGTGTAAATTGATATGATTGAGATCTTGTTGACAGTAGCCATAAGAGAGGCTACCCAGGCCCCCAGACCCGCAGTAAGGGCTCCTGGACCCGGCCCAAGGCCTAGAAGTTCAGCACTAGCACCTGGTCCGGCACCAGGGCGGACCTTACTAGTGAGCGGGACCCGAGGACAGGGGACAGCAGCTCCCTAAGTAAGGGCCGAAACAGTCCAGTAGTATATGCAGAAGGGGGCCAGTCCCACATCGAAGAGTGAGGCCAGCCCTCACGCCCGGCAGCCTATATATGAGTCTCAACTACCCTCATTAATAGGTAATCAATACTTCAACTACTCATTCCCGCTTAAGTTATCAGATTATCTCAGCTTTATTGACTTAAGCATCTGAGCGGAATAGACCGGCCCGCCCGGTATTCTCTTAGTTAGCAGGATTAGCAGGAAGAAATCACACCAAAGTCCACCGGTCTTTGTGAGTCTACGGATTCTGACAGAAACATTTGGCGCCGTCTGTGGGAAGAGTTCAAAAAGTTTGTGTTATCCTACTAGCAGGAAGGGTATCTGTCAGCCCGGAAATAACCCCCCCCCCCCCCCCCCCCCGGGTTACGAAGTAACTATGTCCGGAAGTACAGGAGACAGAAGGGGAATAAATCCAGAGGACCAGTGGGTTCTGGAGCCGGTGCTAGTCTAAATCCCGGGGGCGAGGTAGGAGCAGCCCGCTGGGGGTGGCAGTCAGAACGCTGTTACCAACCGTGATCCGGGCGGTACGTCCGGTGAACGCGACAGAGATCTACGCGGGAAGGGCCCGGCAGACGATCGCCAAGTCTTGGGCCTGGAACCCTCATCGACGTCCCCCGCGGCCCCAAACAGAGGGGAAGATCGGCTGCCCAGCAGCGACAACCCGGACGATGTCTCCAGTCCCGGCCAGTATGATATGGCTGGAGAGATAGAAGAGATGCGTGCGGAAGTAAACCGCTTGCGGACATAGAGCGACCGGGACAGGGCAGAAGCCACCACTAAGTATCAAGACATGGAAGCAGTTAATGCCGCACTGGTGGCTTCCTTGGAAAGAGGTCAGCAGCGCAATGCTCTCTGGCAAAATCATTCGCGCCACACACAAAAGAGCCTCCCCACCAAGAAGTGGGCCAGTCATCGGGAGGGGAGAGGGACACCGGCGTGGCGGGAGACGTGTTCTCGGCAGACACGGTGCCACCAAAGATCGACCCAGCCCCTCGGAGGAACAGCGGCTCGTTCGAGGAAGATACCATCAGCTCGACCGCACGGACACTGCAGATACTATCTGACTCGGTGTCAGATATAAAGGCCAAGATGGAGGCCAACGAGAGAAAGGCTGCGAGACCGCCGGAGAGCGCACGATTCAACAAGCGGGCCGGACCCTTCTCACTCCGAGTTCTGGAATCCGGAAGATTCGGCACCCAAAAGTCGCTAAAGCTGACATATTCCAGGGCCGGCTGCCCATACCAACACCTGGACAACTTCCGGTCCCAAATTTGTGCTAAGGGCTACTCCGATGCCATTTGCTGCATCATATTCCAGGAAACCCTATCCGGAGAGGCGCTCAGCTGGTTTTACGAACTACCGGTGAACTTTATGGAGGCATTCAAGCAACTGGCAGATAGATTCGTGGGCCGGTTCATATTATGGGTCGAAGGGGCCCGAACCTCGTCGATCCTCTTTAACTACAGGCAGGCAAACAGCTGAGAGCTGAGAGCTGAGAGCTTTTGTTAACCGATGGCAAATGGCCACCGCCGGGGTCAGGGACATGGACAAAGGGATTGCCGAATCAGCTTTCAAGCAAGGTCTCCAGCCCGAAAAGTTCTCGTACGCTGTGCAAGTGGAGATCCCGCAGGGTTACGACGAACTGATGGCTATGGCTATCAGGCACGCCCAAGCAGACCACGAAACTTACGGGAGTCGTCAACACAAGAGAAAGCAGGAAGAGCCCGAACCCGCCCGACAGGAAGCCAGAAACTGGCAGCAGGGCCAAGACCGAGGAGCCTCGACCGACAAAAGACCAAGAGGTTGGGAGAACCAGCAGCGCCGGAGGGACTATGTCGACATTCCACAACGAGCAGGGAACCTCCCATCCTACCAGCAGCAAACCCGCCCCCTAGCCGTCATGCCAGCAGGACGACAAGAGGTATTCTCTACTTTGACCTCTTCCTACGAGGATATCCTGTACGAGAACGGGAACGACATCTCTCCGCCGCCAAAGAGAAAGCACCCGAAGGGGAACCTGACGAGGGCCCAGACCGGTAAGTACTGTTCCTACCACAATGAAGCCACGCACCGGACAAATGATTGTCTCGCCCTGCAGCAGTATCAAGGATAACCCGGCACCAAAGGACTGCGCGAAACCGCACCTTCTGCTCCGGGAAAACTCTTCCCTTGTAATCGGGCGTAATCTTAAACGGGTGTAATTTCACAAGTCTACTCCAACTTTGTTTCAACTAAGTACAAAGGTAAATCGTTGGCAACCAGGTCAAAAGAGCAAATTGAAACAGGCGTAACACAGGTTCAGGCAAAATCTCCATTCATTAAAACTCATATCAACGTCTACAATGGACTACGCCTCCGGAAGCAAACCCAGTGGCTAAAAAATAATAATAATAATAATAATATATGTATGCTAGGGGACTTCCGCCTGCTCCTCCTCTTCAGTAGGAGCTCCTTCAGCGGCGGTATCACCCGTGGCAGGTTCACCGAGCAGCACGGTATCTCCTTCCTGCGCCTCTTCTTCATTCGCCTGCGACGGTGGTAGCTTCGAAATATCAAGATAGCCCTTAGCCTTCCAGTCGTCAAAAACGTCGGCTATCCCCTCCTCCCGGGCCCGTTCCAGCAGGTCAAGAAGCTCATCACTTTTTTGATACTTCTTAACCGCCCGGTTATAAACCTCCAGGTCATTCTCATCGACCGGCCCGCCGGCAGAAGCGGAGCCCGTCGCCACCTGCCACTGGAGTTCCTCGACCTTGGTCTCCAACTCGGCCCTCTCCTCCTCCAGGCCCTTCTTCTCCTTTTCAAGAGCCTCGACTTGGGCCTCCAGCTTGCCCATCTGCTTCATGGCCCTCACCTCCAACCAGGCTTTCTCCTGTTGGAGCTTGGACTTCTCTGCCTCCAGGAGTTTCCGGGCGCTAGTCAACTCTGCCACCTGCTTCTTCATCTCAGGAAACTCCTCACTTGCATCTAACCGATACAAGTGGTACAGCAGCTGCAGTTTGACAGGCACCGGTTAGAAAATAACCAAGCACCAACTAATGCTAACGGATACCAGTGGCAAATTATTCTTATCTGGAGGGCCATCTCCCAACTCTTTAACCGGTGATCCTCCAAACACCCCTCTTTAACCAGTGATCCTCCAAACACCCGGCTCTTTAACCGGTGATCTCCCGGCTCTTTAACCGGTGATTCGCCACCTGCTTCTTCATCTCAGGAAACTCCTCACTTGCATCTGACCGATACAAGTGGTACAGCAGCGGCAGTTTGACAGGCACCGGTTAGAAAATAACCAAGCACCAACTAATGCTAACGGATACCAGTGGCAAATTATTCTTACCTGGAGGGCCATTTCCTGGCTCTTTAACCGGTGATCCTCCAAACACCCCTCCAGAGCCCCAGTCTTGTCCAGCTCCATACCCTTCATATCCCTGAGCAGGCTCCGAACGAAAGGCTCGTCCGGACAGCGTGCTCTGGTCCCAGGTCTGTAGCCGGAGACTTCTCCACACCCGATGCTCCTCTGCCGGCAGCGGAAGAGCTACCGACCGCAGGAACCCTGCCTCGGGTGGAAGTGGTCCCACCACTCGTCAGCTTTAGCCGCTTGGCCAAACTCTCGCCAGCGATCTGCTATAAAAGTAACTAGCGCGGAGTCCGGCAGCTCCCGAGACCTCCTCCTCCTCTCACCCAGATCAACATGTAAAGAAGAAGATTGGGCGGCAGACAGTGGGGACCTGGTGACTGTTAGCACCGGCCCCAACCGATGTGGAATCCTTGTAGCACCACCCGGGGGCTTGGACGGCCCACCAACAGTCTTCCCCGATCCTTCCACCGTGAGTCTTTACGCACTTTAAGAGGTAGTCCTCGTCCACGACATCCAGCGAAAAGAGTTTATCATGTACGGTCAACTCCCCGGTTCTCCGGTCAACCGTGGACCGCGCGGAGGCATCTCCCTTCTCCTTCAGCTTCGAGACAAGTTCCTAATTGTCCATCGACAGCGTTTCGTGGGCTTTAATGGCCGTCCGGAAAAATACACCTACAGAATACAAGGCAAAGAGGTTAGACAACACCAATTCACTCAACGGAATCAAAGACAGTCAACCTACATTCTACCACCAACCGGGATTCCCCCCAAGTTACATAGTTCTAGCACCTCCCGCCAGATGAAATTGTAGGAACTCCGCTCCAGGTCCGACCAGCACCCAAATACCCGGGCGATCCTATCCCTCTCCAGGTTAGACAACTGATATGATTGATCGCCGATCGGCTGAAAGGCCCCAGGAACCCTGTAAGTCCTACTCCTCTTCTGCCAGCTCCCCACCACACCCCCCCCCCCCCCCCCCCCCCCCCCTCTCGGTCATCATCACCTTCTTCCTCTAATTATTGTTGAGCCAGGAGGGCAAGCGGGTTATCACCGGCTTAAAGTGCCGAGCGGAAAAACTGACACACCCCCGGGCCTTCCTCTTCTTCGAATACATCAACTGGTACAAGGCCCGAAACTCGTTTACCGTTGGGCAACTCATATCACTCAGCCAATAGAGATAGCCTAGGCTCAGTAGCTGCCTCCACTGGTTCCCGGGAAGCTGTGCCGGTAATATCCTGATGGCACTAAGTAGGTATTGCACAAAGTTGGGCAGCGGGAGCGATAACCCATGCCGGAATTGGTCCTCGTGCACAGCAACCCAACCCTCCTCCGGGTTGCAGGCCGACTCTCCGGCATGCAGAGACCACAGATCTACCTCTCCGGGAATATTCCACCTCGCCCGAAAAGCAACAATCTCCCCGGGAGATAAAGAGCCCTTTGACTCATCCCAACTTATGGTTCTATCCCCGTCAACAAGCATATAGCGCGTGGCGCCTGCTGGCTGAGCAGGGTCCAATGACACTCCATAGGGAGCATCCCCCTATCCTAGAGATCCGGACGTCGACGCCTCACCAGTCGAACGAGCGATGGCGTCTGGCCCCGAGGACGAGGAGGCAAGCCAGTCCTCCATCCTCTCTTGGTCGTCCGTCACCGGTCGCCTGGCGGCCGATTCGGAGGCCTCACGGGAACTTCCACAATCCATGTGACCTAGGGGAAAGAAAAAAAAATTTAAAAAAAAAAACCCTATGACCGGTCAACAATACAACCTAAACAACGACTGCAACGCAACGCGAAGCATGTGACTCCTCGGCACAGCCCCGCAACAACCACTGGGCTTGTCAGCCGAAAAATCCCAGGTCTTGTAGAGATTCGGTCCCAGCGGGGTTCCATCCAAAGGGCAAACAATAATACAACTAGGTGCCAATCGGATCGACTCACGGACAAGACAAAAGGAATTTAAAAAAAAATACAAAGGCAGAACTCACTGATTAGTATGCACGACGACGGAAACTCAAGAGGAAAACACCGAGCAATTGTGTTCAGTAGACTAAGCAGGGGTACACTTCTTAAACCAAAGGCAAAGTGCACGAAGTAGCAGGGGCTTATATACCGATCCAGTATCCTGAGCGCCCCTCGAGTTCCCCCCATGCTACCCAGTAGGGCAAGTAAAACGCCCACGGATCCGGGCCATCCATCTCTCACCGTCTCCTGGCGACACGTGTCCCAGTATTGGTAACTGCCCATGCCATAATAACTGACGCGACTGATGGAAAACCCTCATTCAATGCATGTCAGACTTTTGTCTCACATGCATAGGGTAGTTGAAAGAACAGGGAACATCACCGAACCATCCTGCCTACGAGCCTACAACCCAAGAACCATATATTCCAATGGTACGGGGCATTCCACCATATATTCCAACGGTCTGAGGCATTCCACCATATATTGCAACGGTACGGGGCATTCCACCATATATTCCAACGGTACGGGGCATTCCACCAGTCGAACATATTCCACCATTACAGCCAAACAACAACGGCTCGATCCTCTCATACAAGACAACTCTTCCCGCAGGCTAAAAACCATGCACATCGTATATGCCTGCAGGAACAAAGGCAGCAGGACACGTGGGGACGGTGGCCGAGGCTCTCTTGATCACGCCACCCCACCGAGAACTCCTCTAACACAGGGCACGTTTCCCGCTGATACAGTGTCACCTCGTCAACCGCTGTTTAAATCAATCGTTGCCCTCTGCGGCTACGGTTCTAAAACATGGGGGACTCATTCATCTCGTGCACAATATCCACGGGGCTTTCCTGGAACATAGCACGGCACGGCGGATTTTTAACGCCACATTATCATAACCATTCAATAATTCTCATGCTAGTATGCATCTGTCAGCATGAACATCATAACCATGCACGCATCGCATTACGCATCACCATAACAGGTTCATTTGAACGCCTGGCCAAGCCCAATCTTAAACACAGACTTAGGGGGCTAGGGCACAGTAGGGTAAGAATCCTTGCGGGTCTGTAGGCCTGTAAAGCAAGACAGATTTAAGTCCCCATTTAAGATAGCACTTGACCGGGAACTTGGGGGACTTGTTGACAGTAGCCATAAGAGAGGCTACCCAGGCCCCCAGACCCGCAGCAAGGGCTCCTGGACCTGGCCCAAGGCCCGGAAGTTCAGCACCAGCACCTGGTCCGGTACCCGGAGGACCTTACTGGTGAGCGGAACCCGGGGACAGGGGACATCAGCTCCCCAAGTAAGGGCTGAAACAATCCAGTAATATATGCAGAAAGGGGCCACATCGAAGGGTGAGGCCAACCTTCACGCCCGGTAACCTATATATGAGTCCCAACTACCCTCATTAATAGGTAATCAATACTTCAACTACTCATTCCCGCTTAAGTTATCAGATTATCCTAGTTTTACTGACTTAAGCATCGGAGCGGAATAGACCGGCCCACCCGGTATTCCCTTAGTTAGCAGGATTAGCAGGAAGGAATCACACCAAAGTCCACCGGTCTCTGTGAGTCTACGGATTCTGACAGAAACAGATCTGATAGAATTTTATTTCATCGTGATTATAGTGATGTTATTTGATTTTGTTAGCAGTATGTATCAAATCAATTTGCATATTTCTTTTTCCCGATTGTAATCAGTTTGCAATTGTAAAATTCTTGGATTGAAGATCGAAAATCATAAACCCATATATTCTGGAACTTCTCTCGGTTTTGGTTTTGAAGAAGAGAAAGTAAAAAAGATAAGAAAAATAACCTAAGGACATTTGAGGAAGTTAAAAAATGGTAAACAATCATTTTGGATGAAATAGACCAATTGGTAGAAAATTGAGACCACAATGAGTGATCAGTTGAAATTGAAAGTACAAGGACTAAACTGTCGAGACACTACAAGTATAAGGAGTGATCAGTAATTTGTCCAAAATAAAATATAAAAGTCTTATTTTAGAAAGATAATTGAACACTGTAAAGTAATTTGTAAATGACACCTATTTTGTGAGGAATTCAAGAGAGGAATTTAAACAATGAATTCCTTCGTTTTTTTTTCTACATAAATTTAGAATTTTCTATTTGATAATGTCAAACGACTGAATTGGCTTTTAGAAATTATGAAATCCTCGCTTTTAATTAATATAATGGAAAACCAAATATAATGTATGTTCATCAGTTCATTGTTCTCATTATACTTTGTATGAGGATAATTGGTTAATTATTCTCTCTCAAAATTTATTTTATTGTGGAAATGAAAGACACGATTACCTAGCAAATGTTTCATACGATCATATCTCATTCTGCTGCTAACCATGTGATGTTTATAATAGTACTATACATACATGTAAGTTGCACTCCATTGTTTCCCTTAATTGGAAGCTACTGATGGCGTTGGTACACTCTTTCTACTTCTGGCATGATCGCTGCTACTTATGGAGTTATAGGCGGGAATGTGGAGGACTTTACAGATAAATATGAATTTTGTCATGTTGGTTTATCAGGTTTTATACCGATGCTATATTGCTACCCAATACACCAGGGTTGTGGAGTTGGTAACCATTAACAGGTGGTCCACTTGGTAATAGTTTCTAGGTGTGGAACTTACACACAAAAGTTCGAATTTCGTCGACGTTGATTAGAGTTGATCTCAATTTATTCTCTGTGGTAGGAAAGAAAGCAATCTGACATGATTCCCGACCAAGAATAACTCATGAGATTACCGGATAGGCCTCACCCCAAAACCTTAGTGTTGAGATACCCAAGCAAGCAAACCATTCTGATGCACATAACTCATGTGCTTTCATACTCGCATTTGCTTAAATGTAATTAATATCTAATAAAACCAATGTCAAACACATTAACTCAAATTTAGAAATACATTCGAATATTACCATATGAGAATGACAATATGAGTTTGCATCAATGTCATATTGTCAAGAATAAGGCTTAGCTTGGTACAGTCCCGCTCACCTGTGGGACTTAATTCAAGGGATAAAAAGGGACTGATTCGTCTCAGCCGTTAGATTTTACTTGAATTGATCAAATGGACAGGAAGGCAAAACCATTAAAACCCAATTTACTTTAACCCATTACCCAATACGGTCTCACTACTCTGATACAGCTCCACGCGCATTTCGTTTGTTTATCTTTCTTCTACCTCGCTCAACTCTCTCACTCTGCGATCCCTCAGAGCCTCCTTCTATATCGTTCTTGATTCATTTTCATCATCATCGTCATAAGATTGGTCTATCTTGAAGCTACTTCTCTTAGATTCTACTCTCAATCGATTTTCTTTTAGGGTTTTAGGGTTTTCGATCATACTAGTTTTTTTTGGGTTAAGTGATCATCCAGTCATTATATTTTGTTTGATGATTTCACAGTTGTTATTCTGATTTCATTGTAATTGATTTCATTCTCTCTGAACTTTATGATGGGAGAACCATCGTTACAAGAGCCAAGTTCACCATCTCCAAGTTCACCATCTCCAAGTTCTCACAGTGTGTTTGTAATATAATGTTGCAGCTTTATGATGGGGGAACCATCGTTACAAGAGCCAAATGAGAATGTTGTTGTAGATGAACCAAAACTTCAGCTTGGTCAGGAGTTTGAATCAATAGAGGAGGCTTACCATTTTTACAATAACATATATGCAAAGACTATTGGTTTTAGTGTGAGAATGGGTTCAAATAAGAGAAATAAGGTGACTGGAGAGATTACTTGGAAACAATTTGTATGTTCCAAGGAAGGAAAACCAGACGAGACTTATGAGAACTCAAAACGGCAACAATCATTGACCATAGAAGAAGGGAATTGCGGAATAAAGCGTATGGATTGTAAGGCAAGATTAAACATCGTCTTCAACAAGACAAGCAAAAAATGGTGTATAAGCGACTTTAAGGAGGCTCATACACATGAACTTACAACCCCAAGAAGAGTACATTTATTAACATCACACCGCAAGCTTACCAAGGCAAAAAAGTGTCTTATGCAAAAGCTAAGTACTGTTAATGTTCGATCAAGTCAGCAGTTCAAGATAATGGACACTGTGGCAGGTGGTATAGAAAATGTTGGATGTATTGCTAGAGATTTGAGAAACTATGAAAGAGACGTGAGGGAAAAACTGAAGGGACATGATGCAACTATGCTACTTGAGTACTTTGAGTCTGAAAAGGAAAAAAAGCCATCCTTTTATTTTGCAATTGATCGAGATGAAGAAAATAGGATGACTCGTTGCTTTTGGGCTGATCCTACCTCAAAGAAAGAATATTATTTCTTTAACGATGTTGTTGTGTTTGATGCTACTTACAACACAAACAAATATCGCATGATCTTTGCTCCAATCACAGGCGTCAACCATCATGGCCAGACAATTGTATTTGGTTGTGGACTTTTAAGTGATGAGAAGACTGAATCTTATATTTGGTTACTAGAACAATGGTTGAAAGCTATGCCAAGTGGTCCACCTAAAGTTATAATTACATATCAAGAGCAAGTTATTGCCAAAGCCATCGCACAAGTTCTTCCACTTACACTCCACCGTTTCTGTATTTGGCATATCATGTTTAAGTTTAAAGATAAGCTTGGTCCTGTGATTGCTCAAAGCTATTATGGCCTCTTCAGAACAAGTGTATATAAATCCAAGACTAAAGAATAATTTGAAGCGAGTTGGAAGAAAGCTGTAGACAAAGCAAACAGGAGAAAAATGTGTGGTTGAATACTATGTATGAGCTACGAAATAAATGGATCCTGCATTTTGCAATCACATATTTCATGCAGGTATGTAAAGTAGTTAAAATTAACTATTCTTTCTTCATATTATTTGTTTTAATGAACAATTCCTTTTTAATACAAAAAAAAAAAAACAACTCCTTATTGATTTTCTATCAATTAATATCATTCATGCAGGTATGCAAAGTAGTCAAAGGGCTGAAAGTAATCATGCATTCTTCAAAGGATTAGTTTCAGTGAACAATTCCTTATTGGATTTCGCTACAAGAATTGAAAGGGGGACTTAAACAACAAAGACATGAAGAACTGATTTGTGATCATGTTGATAGTAATGAAATTCCAAAAACAATGACGTATTTTCCTATAGAAAAGCAAATGCGTGAGGTGTACACAAAATAAATCCTTTTGAGGTTCCAAGATGAGGTTGTCAAGAGTACTGCCTACTTGAAATGCGAAACTTTGATGGAAGATGAAAATGAATGTGTGTATACTGTTTTAAAGGCTGCAGATGATGAACAAAGCTGGAAGAGGAGACAAATTATTCATGATAAAGTATCTGGTTTTGCAAAGTGTAGTTGTGGAGGCTTTGAGGTTGAAGGAATTGCATGTAGACATATCATTTTCTTTCTTCGAAGCATGGATACAGTACATTTGCCAAGTGAATACATCTTGGATCGGTGGACCAAAAATGCAAAAGCGAAAAGAATTTGGGATGATGATGGTGTCGAAGTGAAAGATGTGGGTGACAAGTCATTGATGATGAGATATATTCAATTATCTCAACTTTCACAATCTGTTGTTGATGAGGCATCTCTTACACTAGAAACAACAAAATATTTCACAGAAGGACTTTATTCGCTTCGTCTTGGAATTAAAGAACTTCTCTCAAGTTTGGATGTTGAGGAACTTCCATCCACCAAAAAAAGGGTATCACTGCAAATACTCATTGAAGAACCTTCTCAATCAAAGACTAAAGGAAGTGGGAAAAGGTTGAAGTCATCAAAAGAAATTGCAATGAATAAGCAGCAGAGGAATTGTGGAAAGTGTGGTAAAAGTGGGCACAACATAAAAACATGTGAAAAGCACAATGAAAACGGGTAATGACTTTATTTACTACTAAACTTGTTTTTATTTTCTTATGTGCAGTTCATATATGATATATTTTATGTTTACTAATGCATCATTGATATGATCAGGTCAAATATATAAATCAACCCCATTGAGCAATCAAATGAAGCACCACTTCACATGTAAAGGATGAACTTGATGTTTCTTCTATTTTGTTTCGATCAGCATAATCGCAGGCTTTTGACATGTAATGAATTTTAATATGCATCAGGTGGCATGGATTGTCATTCAATTGATACAACATTATAACTTGTGAACCTGGGTATATTATTTTGTACAATGATTTTCTTATCTAATAGAATTGAGCTTGTGATTTTAAATCAATTGATGTGTCTGGTACATATTCCAATTGAGATAATTTTAGGCAAAGTAGAGAAATAATGTCCAACTTTGGACTGTTACTTTCATTTCAATAAGGAGGTACATCTAACTCAAATATCACAAAAATAATTTAGAGCTAGCATATCAATTTGTTCAAGTTATAGGTTGCACTACCAGAAAAGGGGTTATAGCCGACGATATGGGAAAAAACGGCCGACGAAATAGTACCTCGTCGGCTATAACCCCTTATAGCCGACGAACTACTATTTCGTCGGCCACATCGTCGGCTATAATATTATAGCCGACGACTGCCGACAACTCGTCGGCTATAACTATAGCCGACGAAACGTTTTTAGTTATAGCCGACGAGGATGGTATTCGTCGGCTATAAGAGTTATAGCCGACGAAAAGTTTTTGTTATAGCCGACGAGGGGGGTATTCGTCGGCTATAACTCTTATATCAGATCGACCTTCTGCATCAGGGAGCTCATTCGTCGATGAAATCGTCCAAAACGCTCTGAAATCGTCCAAAACCTCGGCCATAAGCTTGAAAGGTACGTATATTGCTGTGTGTGTTGATTTAGTTGGTTATATGCAGAGGTGTATTAATTTAGAGTTTAATTAGAATAAATGTGTGATTAATTTGATATATATATATATATGTGTTGAGATGAGATTATTAATGGGTTGATATATATGTTGTATTGGTTAGATAGAATTGAAGTTTTGTTGAAGATTAGTGATTGATTAATGTTGATTTATAGGTGATTTTAGATGAATTTGATGAAAAAATGTATATATATTAATTAATTTAATTGTAATTAAAAATATATTGTTGGTATATATAAAACATACATTGTGTTTAATTAATTAGGGAGATTGACGATGTTTTAATTAATTTAGGGATGCATGTGTATATATATATATATATATATATATATGTGTGTGTGTAATGATGAATTTTTTAATTAATTAGTACGTACGTAGTACGTGCATATATACATATCTATATATAGCTATATTTATTTCTTGAATTTACAGGATGGACAAGAGTTGGATTACCCTTGGAAGATGGGATCAGGCGTATCATGATGGAGTTAGGAGTTTCCTGGATTTTGTGATGGCTAACTGTGGAGACACTACACTTCATTATTGTCCTTAATTACCGTTTTCCGAGTTTATGGGAAATTGTATTGAATTGTTTGTGTTATGTTTAGGAATTTATCAGGTGAAATAGGCAATTTTCAGGCCCTAAATGGCAAATTTTCAGAAAGATCAGAATTATAGCCGACGAAATGGACCATAATTCGTCGGCTATAATGCCCATACTTTAGCCGACGACTTGCAATTCGTCGGCTATAACGCCCATACTGTAGCCGACGACTTGCAAGTCGTCGGCTAAAGTATATTGACCGAAACCATACGTAGACCGTTCAAATGCAAAAGTGTCGTGAAATAAGATACGACCGAAATATGGAAATACGACTACGGTTGAAAAATGGGAAGATTCCGACAAAATCTGTGTGCCGAATGTTGCGATTAGGTGTTTTTTACTTCCGTTTTCCTATGGGTAGCCTGACGGTCGGTAAATTTTTGGAGGAAAATTTTTATACGGTTAGTTGCGTCGCATCGATTTGAAACTATTCTCTGTTGAAGGTCAGGCCAAAAAACGTCATTTAGATGGGCCAATTGCCGTTTTAAAGCGTTTCGAGGTTTGACCATGCAGTTTGACCGTCCCGATCGAGCCTTTAACGTTGTCAGATGTAGTTGGATTTTTTTTCCTACATGTATTTAAGCTTAACGGTGATATCTGACGGTTGGAATAGATTTTCCAAACTTTTAGATTCGAAATCGGAACATATGCAGTAATATTCCTTAACTTATTTACTAAGTGTTTAAGTGAATGTATAGTTTCAAATAGTTGCTATACGTAGACCGTTCAAATGCAAAAGTGTCGTGAAATAAGATACGACCGAAATATGGAAATACGACTATATCTAACAGTTGTGTTCTGTTAATATAGGTACTCCGAGTGGAAGAACGAGCTGTCCACGCACTACAGGACGTACCATGTGGAGCAGCGCTTGGGGCGAGCTGCAACCCCCCACGAGTTCCGGTACAGGGAGTACGAGTGGCTATGGCTGGTAGCCTACTTCGGGAGCGACAGGGTCTCGGTAAGAAAATTTAGCCTGGTAGTATATAACTTTTTAATGTTATTTAATAATTAAATTATGTAGTTACTTAATTCAATTAATTAGTTAGTTAGTTAGTTATTAGTTATTAAATTAAGTCAGTTGGTTAGTTACATAGTTAGTTAGTTCGTTACTAAATTAAATCAAATTAAATTAAATAAAATTAGGTAGTTAGTAAGTTAGTTAGTTACTAAATTAAATTAGTTAGTTAAGTAGTTACTAATTAAATTAGTTAGTTAAGTAGTTACTAATTAAATTAAATTAGTTAGTAACTAAATTAGTTATTAATTTTATTTTGGTTAGTTCCTAATATTTTAATTTAGTTACTAATTTATATTTGCGTTTATATGTTTGTTGTTATAATACAGAAAATCTCGCGGACGAACAGCGACAACCGCAGGAGGAACGAGCACCCCCACCACGGCGGCGCCCGCTCCTGGAGGCAGTGGGCAGAGATGGCGAGGAGGGACCGACCGCTGAGGCCGTTGTCGTGGATTCATGCGCAGATGTATCCGGGGCGTCCCGACCAAGTGGTAAGTATTCGTCCATCTTCAATAAAAGTGTTTCATGAAATTAATTTATATATATATTTTTTAATTCGTTTATTATATTTTCTTGTCAATTAGGCGGAAATAGATGCGGAGACCGACGCGATCACCTTCGGGATCGCGCGAGACACTCTGGGAGACGGGGCGTCCGACGAGGCGATCGCGGAGTTTGCCTCCACGATCGACACCCTTGAGCCGCGCTTGGCCTCTCAGATCATGCACGCGGCGGTAGGGACGGGGAACAACTACTTCTACCAGAGAGGCCTAGGCGCGGCGGGAGATGGGGTTCTCAAGTTCACGCCGGCCAATCCCAGCACGCAGCGTGCGGCTTCGACGAGAGGAGACTTGCAGACGCAGCTGCAGAGGACTCAGGCGGAGTTGGCGAGGGCGGTGGAGGCGCTCCAGCAGGCGGAGTTGGCGAGGGCTGCGGAGGCTTCGGCGCAGCAGGCCAGAGACGCATCTGTGGCGGAGATGTACCGATGGATGCAGCAGTCTTGGGAGGCCCAGCAGGCTGGACTCCAGCCCCCGCCTCCGCCACAGATGCCCCAGTTCGTCGTCCCCACTCCCCCCCCGTATCGGAGTACGCCAGCCGATCAGGACAGCCATAGCCACCGGAACTCGAACGATCCGGTCGACGACGCTACGCGTTTAGGGGGTGATGATGAGTAGATATAGTGGGTTAATTTGTACAGTATGTAGGATATTAGGGATGGATTGATGTGGATATTTGTTGGATATTTGGATGTTTGTTTGTGCATTTTCTGCAGCCCCCGAAGACGAAGAGAAATTGGGCCCGAGTAAAATTTTTTAATTTTTTTAAATATTTAGGGGTTATAGCCGACGATATTGGCATTATTTCGTCGGCTATAACAGTTATAGCCGACGATTTTTACTAAATTTCGTCGGCTATAACGGTTATAGCCGACGAAGATGACATATGTCGTCGGCTATACCCTCCCGGCTTCCGGCAAAAAAAGCCGTTCCTGGTACCGGCGATCGGTATGGCCGACGATTGTGTCGTCGGCTATAACGGACGGATAGACGACGACAGTGTCGTCGGCTGTACTTCGGGTTAGGGGCAATTACGTAATTGTTGAAGCCGACGATCTTGTCGTCGGCAATGTTCGAAGTATAGCCGACGACGCTTTTTTCGTCGGCTATACCTCGTGTTTCATAAGCCGACGACTTACCCCGTGTGTCGTCGGCTATACTATAGCCGACGGAGCAATCCCGACGAGATAATAGCCGACGAAGTATCGTCGGCTATGACTATAGCCGACGAATTAATGGAAACGGCCGACGAGATGGCGTCGTCGGCTATGACGCCTTTTCTGGTAGTGTTGAATCAATATCTCTCAAGGGAAATCCCAGCTACACTTTTCTGTCATTCTGACTCACATCCATCTCCGCCTTCACTTGCAACTTGTTGGAAGGATAGAAACTCGTAAAAACTCAGGACTAAAACCATCTCACATATGTTCTTCCCCAATGTATAGCACAGTCCACTGCAATATCAATCACACAGTCAGTAATAAAGTAGTCAAACAATTATGGAAACAAAACAAAATTGGTGAACCCGATTCCACAAAAAGTGAATCAAATTGGTGAACCCATATTAATCAAATGGGTGAATGAGGTCTCCCATTCAATCCATTCCATGACAATAGTTATTGCCCCTATTTTCAATTTCTTTTGTCAAACTATATATCCTAGCAATTAAAAATAGAAACACTTTCAAGTCTCAAAACAAATCTAATTAATCGAATTTTGAGCAGGATTTCAAATCCAAAACAAAATTAACTTTAATTTCCAATCAAAATCAATACTTCCACGGGGTACAGTAAATCTATGAAAAAAAACCTTCAAGATAGACCAACCTTATGACGATGAGATGAATCAAGACTCCCACACTTCCAAATCAAGGTAGACATTAGAACCCCTCATAGCGGGTGAACAGGTGAAATTTCAATGGAACACACAGGGATTCTTCGAGAGATTTCGATTCCAGAACGGAGGCGGCGCTTTGGGTGCGGATGATAAATCGAGAGATATAGAGGAGGGTAGAGATGAGATGAGAAATGAAGAAAGATAAACATACCAGGTGTGGATGAGTCGTAGCAGCATAGAGAGAAGGGATCAAGTAGTAAATTGGGTTTTAATGGTTTTGCCTTCCTGTCCATTTGATTAATTTAAGTAAAATCTAACGGCTGGGACGAATCAGTCCTTTTTGGTCCCTTGAATTAAGTCCCGCAGGTGAGCGGGACTGTAGCTTGGTATTGAGGTGAAAAAACTCAAATATGGAAAAACTGAGTTTTAAATAAGCAACATCTCACCTGCTTTTTAAAATCGTGGTTTTTTCAAATAAATATTATAAATAAACACCTTATAAAACACTTACCAAACACACAATTAATTCAAAATGATAATTATAAGTGATTATTTACCCCAAAACGCAATACCAAACTAAGCCTAATTCGAAAAGAAAAAGTCAAGAATCAAAAACAGATTCACAATATGAAAATAAAATTATTAATATCGTAACTGTGACCCGTAAAATTTAGTAAATTGTTAGTATAATATGAGTCAATTATTACCACCAACAGGGCCGCTTTTAATATTTCCCATGCGCAACGTTAACTCCTTCCGTTTTTTATCAGTTTCGCTTTTAATTTTAATAGACAACTTTAAAGCACTGTTTACTAAATCGTAATGGGATTGACAAGGAATAGGAGAGAGAATGAATTGGAGAGAGGAGGAATGGGAGAGAGAGAATGAGTCATTCCTATGTCTATGTTTACTTGCAATCTGTAATCAGCTTCAATCCTAGAATTCATTCTCGTTCTTGTGTTTACTAACATGTAAGAATCTGATTCCTGAATGAGGATTTCTGAATTATCAATAAATAATAAGGATAATTTTAGAATAAAAATTTGATTCCGTCATGATCAGGAATCAATGCTACCTCCCCCTAAGGGAATGGAAATGGGGAGTCAATCCTGAAAAATGTTGTGGGGCCCACACGGAATCTATTCCCCAATTAGTAAGTAAACATCCATTTTAAGGGGTAATGAGAGTCACTCCCTATGGAGTCATTCCCTTTCCCGTTTGGTAAACATGCCCTAATAATAAATTTATTACTAAATTATCTCGATGACAAAAAAAAGGTAACTAAGTCATTTCCCGACTAAGAATATCTCAATTTATTCGATCAAGTTAGTATTGACTTTATCAACTCCAGTGAAATTACCAATAAAGTTATATAAAAATAAAAATAAATCTCTCAACTCACCTGTTTTAAAACATATATTCAATTCGTAGGTTAAAAAAAAAAAATACTTGACACCCTACTCTAATTAAGCTAGTACAATTGGATCCGATTCCGCACCAGATCCGTGGTTTTTTAACGAATTTGGAAAACATTTTGATCTGTTGATCAAGATCTGTTAATCCGTTTTTTAAACAGATCGGATACGGATTCAAGTTGATCTGATCCGTTAATGATCCAGTCCGTTTTATAATGATTAAATATTGCTTTATTGAATATAATATTATCTATAAAATATATATAAAATATAATATAATATTTTGTATTGAGAAGTTTGGAGTACTATCAGCTACATTATAAAAAAGATTTACTCGGTCCGATTTAGGCAGTTTGTAAGTCTTGTTGATAAAAAGATTTACTGCAAGCTACTCTCACAAAAGTGTAATTGAGATTAAATTAAATAACACTAAAGTGTAATAACACATTAATCCAAACATATGAAAGATTTAATTTGGAGAATGTGAAGATCCCTAGATCTAAGTTGCATGGAATCAGGTGCGGGTACGTGGAAGCGAAGCGTTTGGAAACGCGGAAGCGTTTTTTTCAAGAAAAAATTGGAAGCGGGTACGTTTTGGAAGCGTTGGAATAAAATAATATATATATATATATATTTAATTTTTTACTTTAATAAATAAAAAATATATATTTAACTTATTTTTTCTTTTTTTTCTCTCTCTTTTTCTTTTTTTTCTTTCTCTCTTTTTCTTTTCTTTCTTCCTCCCCGACTCGGTCCCGAGCCTCTGCACCGACTTCCGTTGCCGACCTCCTTTCTCCGCCGTCCGGCCGAATTGGACCGCCGCACCGGTCACGTTCGGACCGTCTCGGCCTCCTCTTCAAGTCTGTGGTGGTGGCATGGCGTGGCGTGATTCGCCGCCGTTTAGGCGTACAAAGGCGGAGAGGGTTCGACTGTCTCGAACCGGAGCTCGCTCCTCCGGCCACCGTTTGACCCGATTTCTGTCGGGAATGGAAGGCCTCGGCCTGTACGTCAATTCTATGGAAGGAATTGAACCGATTCAACCCAGGTAAGGAGAATTTTTTAATTGAAATTCTAGGGTTTTTTGTACAAAGCTTCCGCCGCGCTTCCAAATCGGAAACTCGCGCTTTCACAGCGCTTCCAAAACCTCCTTTTGTCGGAAGCGCGAAACGCAAGCAAGGTGGCGCTTCCGTACTACGTAGCCCTAGATCTCTCATCTGAAAAAAAAAAAAAAAAAAAACGACAATAATGAAAATGGGAAAAAATTTGTGTGCACGACGTGTCACAAATTTTTTTTTTTTAAAGAGAAAATATATATTTGAGTGGAATTGGATATATGTACATAAAAAGTTTAGAAACCTTTCAATATATATACACTACTAGCTAGCTACTACAAAATTTGAGCAAATTAAAGAGGAATGTCACATCGGCCCAACTTGGTGCACATGGAAAATTCTTTAGGGAACACAATTAAAGAGCTAGCTCCCCATCATGTCACTCCTAAAAATATATGCAGTATAACATAATTTCATTGTCACTCTTCTCAAAAACATATATTACCCTTTTCTCTCTCTCCTCTCCCTCTATATATACTCAGCATTTTCTCACTTCCCCCTTCAAACCTCTCAATTAACTACCAATAATATTCTCACCAAGTTTCTCTGTTTAGCTTTCTGATCATAATACTATTCAAATGGCTCCAAAGGGAGACAATGTCGTAGTCTCAAACATGAACCTTGAGAGGATTTTTAGCATGAAAGGAGGCAAAGGAGAAGCCAGCTATGCCAACAATTCCCAAGCCCAGGTACGTTTGTCAACTTTCACAAAACTATCGACCACCATTAAGCACTTGATTGTTTTGTTGTTTGATTTAGTTTATGTTCTGATTATTGTGTTCTCAAACGATTTTGATCAGGCCATTCATGCAAGATCTATGCTTCACCTTCTCAAGGAAACCCTAGACAGTGTTCAGCTGAGCTCTCCCGACGTTCCCTTTGTGGTTGTGGACTTGGGCTGCTCGAGCGGAAGCAACACCATCTACATCGTCGATGTGATCATCAAGCACATTACCAAGCGCTACGAGGCCTCCGGGATCGACCCCCCGGAGTTCTCAGCGTTTTTCTCCGACCTCCCTAGCAATGATTTCAACACTCTCTTCCAGCTCCTCCCTCCTCTGGCTAACTACGGGCCCGGGAGCATGGAGGAGTGCCTCGCCGCCGATAACCACCGCTCGTACTTTGCGGCCGGCGTTCCTGGTTCCTTTTACCGGAGCCTCTTCCCGTCCAGGTCCATTGACCTCTTTCACTCGGCGTTTTCCCTGCATTGGCTTTCTCAGGTGAATATTGTTGATCATTGGTCAGTTGCTTTATCATTTTTTACTGTATTTTTAAAATATAACCAACTACAAAATTCTAGGTTGGTGATGACATATATGTGTGAATTACTGATCGATTATTTCCGAGGATATCACAGTAAACAGATATCCCGCAGTTTAAGCAAAAGAAAGTCAAAAATGTATTATAAATTTCCTACGTTCAACATCTGTTTGTTATAGCCGGCTTTGAGTTGGTCAAAAGTTAAATCCCAAAAATCATGGTCTTCGTGGTTAGGAGAAAAAGTAGCTGAGTTCGTAAAAGACAGTGATAATAGTTTGTTTATAATACCTGTGTCAAATAGTAGAAATTATTTTCATTGCATGGTAATGAAATGAAAATAATTAAATATAATTATCAAATTTAATTATTGATACCCTTTACACCACATTTTCTCCTCCTTTTTTTATCCAACCACATCCTTCACTTAGTAAATAATCATATAGTTAGCAGACTAACTAATCAACTTGCTACCTAATTAAGCTAGAGTTAATGGTACTTATAAATTAGGGTTCTTAATCACATAATCATTCCTTCTGGCTATCGACTTTGAAGCATGCCTAAAGCAATTTTTCTATTTCCCTAAGAATTATTATCAAATATACATATTTCGAGTTGTCCTGAAAAAAGACTGAATGCATTAGATCGAGGCAAAAAAGCCAAGTGGGTTGGACCAAAAATGATCAAACAAAAGCACTGTGAGCCTGCTTGGATTTCTTGAGGAATAATAGACAAAATATATTGCTCATGAGAGTGATCTCACTACTTTATGCAAATGCATGCATGCTTTGTTTTGGTGTGTCCCAATCCTATAGCTAACTATACTATACTACATATGTAAATACGTATGTGGGATATACAGGTGCCGGAGAGTGTGGTGGACAAGCGGTCGCCGGTGTACAACAAAGGGAGGGTGTTCATCCACGGCGCGGAGGAGTGCACGGCCAAGGCTTATAAGAAGCAGTATCAGACAGACCTAGCAAACTTCCTGCGAGCAAGATCAAGGGAGATGAAGAAAGGTGGCTCCATGTTCCTGGTTTGCCTCGGCAGGAACTCCGTCGACCCCACCGACCAGGGTGGTCCGGGAATTCTCTTCGGAACCCACTTTCAGGATGCCTGGGACGATCTTCTCCAAGAGGTATTTCTTTACTCGATCTCAAAGCTAGAGTAGTGTATGTATTAATTGATAAATAACTGGTACTGTACATATGTCATGCATAATAGACCTACGACTAGCTAGGCAGTTTTCATTACCTTCTGCTTCTTGGCAGACCAAAAGCAAGCACACACCATCTATACCATCGAGAACCAAATGTACCAAAATCCTAGTGCTGTGCATCGATTTGGTAGTTGCATGTTTGTAACTAAGTTACGTAGGGAATGGAATGCCATAGCAATTTACATCTCTTTCTTCTTATATAGTTAGAAGGAATTGGGATTGATAATGACTTTCATAGTTTCATAGGAAAGATAGATATGCAAGGTTAGGTGTTGATTTCACAAGACCTAATTATGAGTTTTCACTGGTCATGGTTAAGTTACACTAATATTCTAGCCCTTGGATGCTCCACTAAAGTCGATCAAGCCCTCAATTTGTTGATTACTACTGTCGGCAGATGGAAATTATAACAACATCGGCTCGTGGATGGCCCATATAGAAACTGTATTGATCAGTTGGATATATAATGTCTTATATCAAAGACAAAAGGATCAATGTTCATCATGGTAAAAGAAATTAAAAGAAAACTGCCTTAGCTTATAAGACCTACTGTTTTTTTATTGCAGGGTCTTATCACCAGTGAGAAACGTGACACTTTCAACATTCCGGTGTATGCATCAAGTTTACAAGACTTCAAGGAGGTTGTAGAAGCCGACGGCTCATTCACCATTAACAAGCTTGAGATTTTCAAAGGAGGGAGCCCCCTTGTGGTGAACCAGCCCGATGATGCAGCCGAAGTAGGCCGAGCCCTCGCCAACAGCTGCCGGAGTGTGGCTGGAGTTCTCGTTGATGCACACATCGGCGAGAAACTCAGCAATGAACTATTTCTGCGAGTAGAAAAGAGAGGCGCATCACATGCCAAGGAGCTGCTAGAGAAGCTACAATTCTATCACATAGTGGCGTCTCTTTCTTTTCATTAGTAACGTTGAAGTAATTTATTTTATGTCAACAATGGGATTCATAGTGGTACAAACCGTTTGATTTAATTTTCATTGCGTAATAGTTAATTAGAAGCAGATAACACAAAGGAAAAAGATGAGGGAGGGTTGGCTCAATCCTCTTCTTTGTCTCCTCCTTTTGTGTGTTTGTTTGTGCTATTATTGACTGTAGTAGTCATTATTAATATACTTGGTGGGTTTTATGACTGTGTTCCTTTCAAGAAAACAATTGGGTAGATAAAGCCAGTAACCCTTCTCACTTCGGTTCCTTTATCATAATATTATGATTATGTTTTCTGCATCATATGATATAGCATTGCTACCTGTATGAATGGGGAGGCTACATTCACTTTGCTTCCATTAAAGCTAGCTTCTGTTTTACCAAACAGCTTTTGAAATCCCATTTGAGCAGTTGGACTTTAATTTGTTTATAGATCCTCCACTTTAGTTTAATTTTTTGAAACAAAGTCATAGGCTGCTAGTGAGCGAAGTTAGTTATTTCAGTTGCAGACAAACCTCAATTATTTATATATAAACTAAACCTCAATAGTTGGTATTATAATAAACTTGTTTCCAGACCTAAAAGGAAGGAAAAAAGAAACAAAAAATATGAACCTGTTACTAATTCAATCATAAATTCAGCAACTTCTTTATTTCTTAGGGTACAGTGCAGCTATTCACCAAGCACCATGAACTTGACAGTTTACAAATGCATACATTAGCATAAACTTGATTCATTCTTCAGAATCTGGTTTTGATGAACAGAAAATGAATATATCAGCTTCTTCTGGTAATCTAAAGCTGACCTTTTTTTTCACCTTCCCACTCTTCCTTGAGCTCAAACAAGAAACATCACTTCTTCTTCTTCCACAGTCAACTACTTCAATCAACAGCCTCTGCTGAGAAAAACTGTGCCTAGAATTAAACATAACATCATCATCATCATCATCTGAAGAGGGGAAAACCCAGGTGTTATGTTCAGGCAGGTCAGCTGATCCACTGATGCGATGGCAATTTTCGACACGATCATCTCTGCATGGCGACGATGTTGAGAACCACTCGTCTAGAGTGAGATCCTTCACCATTTTCACCTTCTGCTGCTTCTTCTGCCTTTTGGGCTGCTGCACCAACTTTTTCCACATCATGTTATTTTCTCTCCATAAGCATGATGGCTTCATGAACTTGGAAATCGATGCTGTTAAGCTAATACTTCGATCTTCATATGAGTCTTGCTTAGGCGATCTCCGAGGGCTTGAAAATTGCCGAAAGCAAAAGAAACTCCTACCCATTTCTTGGGATTTCCTAGCTAGGAGTAAAAGAGGGTCATGAATGGAAGAGAATACGTACTTATATGACGTTTAAGCATAAATACATAACTCGAATCCAAAATATCGTGAGCACATTTGTTTGTATTTGATGGTTGGATACCTTGGAGTCTCCGAGCCTCCGATCCGAGGTTATGAATCGGTATCGGAATCTCTTGGTGAGGTAACTTCATTCTTATCAACATCAAGTGCATGAGGTTAATGCATGTGTTTAAGTTGGGGAGGCATCTACAAAGATATACTTTGATTGCTATCTGAATATCTACACTGTAGCTGGTTTATAACTTTATATAATAGAAAATGACTAAAGCACTGCTTGAACCTGTCTTTTAGAGGTAGAGACTAAGATCAAAGAACAATTTCTGTATCTCTGTCTACAATTAAAGATAGATTCTGGGATAAATATGATCACTGTAATTAGTAAAACTCTAGCTTTTTTATAAAAATCTTTGAGACTCTTTGGATTATCCTCTTTTTCACCAGGACTACATTACTTGGTAACTTCATCAATAGATACAAATCCATCACTAGTAAACAAGGTTGTTGATTGCTAGATACATCTTAACCAAAGACAAAACTGTCTTAGTATTAAAGACAAAAAAGCGATCTTCTCCTCGCATTCACTGGAAGTACCCAGCATTATTCATAAGCATATTGGCAACTTCTAATTCTGATTCTACAAGATAGTTCTATCTCAAATTCTCAATAGTTCTATATCAATGTGCATTTTAATTTAGAGCCATCAGTTTCATTAAAATTATGATAATGTTGCCTTGGTTACATCTCTATCCATCAGCTTGTGTCCCTATGGATGTAGAAAATGAAAGATCTGTCAGTTTGTTTTTGAAGTTTAAGCTATTTTGGACACACCAACCTTTTATTCGCAACAATACAAGGCAAAAACAGCCTCATAAGCAGCTGAAGACAAGAGTCAGATTTTAAGACTAGTGATTCACAGTACTTGCATCTAAACTCAAAAATCAGGTTCGTCTCTTCTTCCCCAATAGTGCCAACTCCTTTACATAAATTCCAAGACTAGCTACACTACAAATTCTACAATGCCGGCAGTTCAATTCGTTTTGTGCATGTAAAAGATGTTTTAGGAGACTGCTTTAACGTCATGTAGGACGTAGAGAACCATGAGATGTATCTAGCACTAGTATGCAGATGCCAAAGCATAAGCGCACAAATGACACTATCCGAGATCACTTTGAATTTGTCTTCAAGTTTATCCATGTATATCCCTACCTTAGAAGCTTTCTGAGGGCCAAGAACACCTATTGTTGGAACAAGGGTATAACCGACATTTGCGTTTTGCCCGTGGCATGTTGATTAGCTAATCTAACTATTATCGGTTACAATTCAAATCTCACAGACACGAATGGATAGATAAAGATTAAAAACATTAGAAACAAAGTAAGGGAGGATTTGCAATATCAGTTATAAGTTATTGGTTGAACCTGCAAGTGAGAATGAGCATCAAGAGCAAGATACAAAGGACTTTGGCAGAAATACAGGTACGAACTGTTCTGTATATCATCAAGTTACTATTGTTTTATGTTTGCCCTGAGACAAGGTAAGCCACATCCGATATTCAGTGGATTCAGCCTCGCAAAACCAAACATTAAATGAAACAAGTGCAATAAACAAAATTCAAGTGTAGTGACCACTGACCAGGATATAGACTTATAGAGGCAAGAATTTTATCGCCAAGACTGACTAGCTCCCCGAAAATGCCTCATTCTTGCTACACTACATCAAAACTTGAACAGAGAAAGCAACATGTATTTAGAAAGCCTCCAAATGCCAATACAACATACACAGGTACTGATAGTTCTCTCTCCAATTTACCCTCACTGTTTCATACATTATATCCCTAAAGCAGTAACTAGTCACAACACTAAACCTGACAGAGATGTAACCTACAAATATGATCTCTGTTATTATTATGGTGAAGCCGGAATAGGGTCACTGCCAGAACCAGTTCCTGAAACATGGGATGCAGCATCCTCTTTGGACACATCAACATAGTTGATAGGAGCAACAGGCCTGGGGTCCCTTTTTGCATCTTTCACTGCAGATCTTCCATTTTGATGAGCATTGAGTGATAGTCGTCTGGGAGTTCCATTGGGACCACTGGTTGCACGAGGACCTACTACCTTCTTTGTGCCAACTGGTCGAGCAGGGCTAGGGCTAGGCTTTGAACCAAATACGCTTTCTTGGTCTGTGTGCTGCAGCTCTTGGAACTTTTTCTGATCCTGCATAATCAACTTGTTATAACCTTTTCACGTAAGAGAATAAATAATTGGATGTAGAAACCAAACTGAAGTACAGTATTTTGGTTATGTCAAGCAACTCCTAATCCACTAAATTAAACTTACCCTCAACCTCCGCTTCTCTTCTTCTCTTTCTTGCCTGAGCATGGCATATTCATCAAGCATAGCAAGGAGGGGAACACCATCATAAGTAAATGATATGCCACGTTCTTCTTCCCACACACGAGTTTTGGCTACCAATGTGTCAACCAGAGCTGCATTGCCAAGAAAATGTATAAATAAGAAATTTGAAAACTAATGGTACATAAGCAAGTCAAGGAGTGGTAATTGGCACCAATAGACGTTTAATTTTCTTTTATCATCCATATATACAAGGCCACACAAAAACTGGACATTTAGTCATTTACCATGCACACTTTAATTTTCTTTAATTATGCTGTTAAGTTTTCTTTTATCATGCACATGACGTTCAATCAACTTTGAATCTGTATGACACAATCAACATAACTGCTCTAATCCCTCATTACATACCTGGAATTTTGTTAACCAGAATACGTGCTTTTTCTGCACGCTTGAGATTTAGGTGTGCACCTCTACTTGCATTATACCTGTTTTCATCCTGTTTCAGCACAACAATTTTGGTTAGATGACGCCTAAAGATGGAATAATTGAGTATTAATAATGCAAGATTCATGTGTGTTGCACAGATGCTAGTCGTATCCATTGCAATCCATCCTACAAGGACAATCATGTGGACTAATTACTAGTCTAATAGGATTATATGGTTGCTCTAACTTCCAGCGATGACGATAATTACTTTATCCTGTAGGCTCAACTATAGTTTGGAAGTGATTAGATGGGCAGGAAAGACTTTATCCTCATATGGTTCTATACCAAGCCACTTTATAATAGTAACTGTTTAGCTGCATCACTTGATATAAGCACACTATATTCTGCAACTGACAAATACCTCTCCCTTTACCAAGGGAATAGGATGAGGACCAGACAGCTATCCAATTAAATTAACCAAACACTGTCAAATTTGTTTCGGCATATGCACCGTTTCTTATTTCCCAGATTAAGTTAAGGACAACAGTATTAGCCAGAAATTATTAAACCACTCTCAAGCTAAGTGAATTGTTAAATTGCATCCATGTGGGGTCAAGTATCTGGATGTAATGGTAGGGGTCAACAATTTCAGAACAGCATTAGCTGAATTACTTAAATTATAATAATTGAGGGTTAACTTACGCGATTGTAATCCTCAAGCCAACTCTCCTCTTCACAGGCTGACATCCATTTCTCGACTTTGTCCAATATGTCCTTCCTGCTGAGAGCTTCATCCTTTGCTTTGGCAATCTGATCATCCATATCAGCCAGTAACTCAGTAGGCTCAACACTCCCAGAATCAATGAGTTCCATAATCTTTTCTCTGGCAGCTTCTGTATCTATTTCAATGTGTGCTCGAGTAAAAATCTCCTCAAGCTCCCCTTGCTTCTTAAATGCAATTTCCTTCATCCTGCTTGCTTTCAACTGATCAAGCCTCTCAACTTCGACCTCAGTCTTGATAACAAAAATAGTGAAAATGAGTAAACCACAATCAAAATTTGTTAAAACAATCTATTCAATAGTTCATTTTGTTGGAGATAATCAAGCCTCTTCCTCAAATCAAGTCCATTAATATTGAATAGCTGTTATGCTAATCATATGGATCTTGAATTACTCTAGTTGTTATGCAAATCATGTGGATCTTGTAATTATAGCTTAGTTAACCATAGTCTACTATAAAGCTGTAATCTTTGTAAATCAATAGTAATGAAAATCTCTTTCTACACATGTACCTGCTCAATCAGATCTGCCGCAAGGGCTCCAGGAACAGTCACTTCATCAACTGAAGCTGATATGTTACATGTAACATGCTCAAACAGTTTCCTTTCCTCTTCAGGGGTATCCATCAGATTCCAGAGATCAATTAGCTGTGCTGCGGACTCTTGAAGCTGCAGCACAAAGATGCGAAACTTAATTCACGGATATAATATATATATATGAATTTTCCTATATATATATTCCTACAAGCGTAGAGAATAAAAAAATACCTTATGAAGCCTCTGTTTCTTATCTTCTTCTAGTGCTACGACTGTCTCATCCAGCCTAAGTAGAGTATCATTGCTAATGCTTTTGGATTGCACACCAGTTGAGTCATTTAAGCTAGGATGAACCTCTGTCACAGTACTGTAGAAGTCTATTCCTAGTACACCACATAGATCGTGCACTGTGCTCACATATTCAAGCACCTTGTGCAGCCTTTCGCTCTGCCAGATAAAGTGAGGTATTAACATTCACAACTTGATGCAGGCTAAAAGTAGATAACTATAATAGTTTATCCATCTTTAGGTAACCACTGTTCTTTAGATGATAATTACCTTTTCCTTTTGCAGATCTTGAAGTTGGGATTGATATTCATCCAACTTTTTCAGGGACAGATCAGACTCGTCAACAGCTGGACTCTCGCTCAGAGAAAGGTTCCCGGCAATTTCTCCACAAATCTTTTGAATCTGTGATTGTACGTCAAAAAACTCTGTGACTCTCTCTTCTTTCTGTTTCCACAACTGTTCCAGTGCGGGTGCTATAGCTGCAAGTTGCTCCTTGATTGTTCCAGAAGTCTTCTCTGGCTGTAACCACATTAGCAGTTAATTAGTATCCAGAACACTCTCAGATAGTAAAGTTGACATGCGACACAATTCAACAACAGATCAAAAACACTTATGAAGAAACTATACTCACAAATCCAACAGAACTTTTTTCTCCAAGAGCTAACTGGAGAGTAGAAAGCTCATGTCTACCATCAGACAATGCCTGAAGAAGCTGTGCCCTTGACTTTGCAGCAAGCTCAACCTTTCGCTTGTATACATCCAGACACTCCTGCTCTAATTGCAGAAGCATCCTGTCTCGTTGCTCATCACTCTCACCAACTTCATCCCAAATTTCCTGCATTGAAAAATGGATTGGTTCAGTGGACAATTTCAACAGTGCATAGAAACTCCCGGGAACAAAAATTAAAGCTTATCAAATGTGAAAATATAAGTCACCTGAAGTTTCTGCAGCAAAGAACCGCAGGTTGTTTCTCCAAGAGGGTTTTTAGCATCCGTGACCATCTTTTTAAAAGCTAAACTCTACTTCATAGAAATGTTCAAAAGCCATTTAGTAACTCATATCCTGATGTTATGCTAAATTTTGAAGTGCACAACATTAAACTAAACCCAAGAAGGAAAAACAGACAAGCAGGTCAGTAAACACCAGTCAACATCACAAGAAGCGGAACAACTAATCACCAAAAAGCATCAACACATCAAAAGAAACAATACAGCATGTTGTAGAATTGTTCAAAGTCATCTCTTCGACAACCAACACAACAGCCATAAACCCAAGCAGAAATTTGAAGTGGCGCAAATACAATGTCACCAAACATAACTACAGTTCTGGAACTCAGCATCAGAAGTACGAAAACAACCGATCCATAACTACATTAGGTAAACGAACGACACTAAATCTCCAAGCAAAGATCACCCAAATCAATCATACTACACAAAAATCCAATCAGGACCAAGTTAAATCCACTAAAGCAGTCAAACCCATATACATTTATCTCAACTTGAAGCCAACATAATCCAAAAGACTCTACATTAAAGACTCAAACCCCTGATTTTCTTACAAAACTCTCAAGCTAAACCACTACAAACCTAAAATAAAAACCCACCACATAAGCCACAGAAAACACATATTACCAAGCGCAACCCACATTGGATCAAGAACAGACAAAGCTCCAGAACTCTCAGATCGTTAAAAGAACTAGTAACAACACCAGAACCCAACAAAAAACATGACAGAGATAGTGTGAGAGTGCACTGAGTCAGAGAGCAGAGAAAATGCTCACCGGATCGTCCTCGTAGCTGAAGGAGGGGCTTCTGGGTTTTTCAGATCTGAAAAGAGTGAGTGACTTAAGAGTGGCGTGAGTGTGCGTCTTCCTCAGTGCATCACACTAAAGAGAGAGAGAGAGAGAGAGAGAGAGCAAAGGACAGGGAAGACTAATAATAAAGAAACAGGGTGCAGATGGAAGTGGGGCCCGCCTTTTGGTTAGTGTACCATAATAATCAGATTGTTTGTTTAGGGACAACTTTGATTCCTGATTTGCCGATGTCTTAGTGTCTATTTACGAATAATGACACTGCCTTGGTGGTTGACTGGTTTGTTTTTGTCTGGGTTTTCTGGTTCATATGGTCAATGGTCAAGGGACACACTGGACCAGCCGAAATAGGAAATGACATCTCCGATGCTCCCTCCCTCCTAAAACTGGTAGAAACTTGGCCAATTATTTGGTCATTAGTGAAGGTTTAGTTGTTTTATTATTTTTCCTCTCTTTAGAGCACTTATCCATTAGCTTTTTTCTTTTTAGATTTTAATTTTTATTATTATTTTACATCCTAACATTTTTATATTGACAACGACATAAGTTGATTGGTACAAACAAAATGTGATATCAAATGGTCAATTGAACGCTAAATGTTTTTATTAATAACTACACTAAGGTTTTAGAGCGATGACGAACTCTGTATTGTACCGAATGAGTTTATTTATTTGTGTTATAAGAGGGACACGGATTCTCTGCTAGAATAATGATTTGCTTGGATCTGCTGAGGTTAACAAGATCCACGTCATTGTTATTCAATTCAATGCTTCAGATTCAAAAGACTTCAGAATCTAAGTTGCTTTAGAAACGCAGTTGATTAGTGTCTTCTCTCATCCCTTCCTTGCTTTCCCAAAAAGATATATATGCAACAGTGCCTCATTGCGAAGAAAAATTCTAAATTTCTTTCCTTCCCCATTGAATCAATTCAATCAAACATTTCTTGATCTAAAAGATTAGTAAATGAAATCAATTGGGTTCAAATTAAGATGTATCAAACTCCAGTATAATTATCAATTACTCATATGATAACCTTAGATTGAGAGAAGCTTCACCCAGAAAACCAAACACCGTATGAATATGGAAGCAAACTCTAGAAACCGTATACAATGACCCATGCCTTAGCTTGAGGAACCTTTCACCCAGAAAAAAAATAAAAAAATCTTATAGCACGATGTTTAAATCTTGTTTCATTGCATAAGATCGATTAGTCCTGATAGTATCAAAACGGAAACAAATTTTTTTCTCACATCTATATTATTATTAACGAAATAGGCTTTGTTAGCCAAAACAGACGTGAAATAATATAACTACTTTTGGAGCATAGGTTAAATTAAAATAAATTTTAATCTGTAAAGGATATTACTGTAAATAACAAAATATTAAATTGAATTAAAAAAGAAAAGGAAAAAAACTCTAACTACTTCTCATCCTACTATCTACATATATAACCACCCACATTCTGCAGATAATTTCTCATACTTCATATATGTTTCTTATCAGAATTATTTTCTTTAAAATTAAATCTACACACACATGCATCGCATGTGTTGACAAAAGCTAGTACATATGAAGACACCTATTTGGGTTGTAGCATTTGGATGACATTGTAGTTACGTGTCACTCTCTTGTCAATATCCAAGCAAATCCAAGCAACTTCTCTCCAAGCTGAGAAGTCAGATCCGTTATAAGAAATACAACGGGTCAGAAGGATCAGTTCAATCCACCTTGATACCTAAGAGCATCTCCAATTAGGTATTTTGGTTTGTCAAATTCAAAATCTGACTCATGACATGGCAAATATAACATATCCCAAATCTGACTGATCCAATCTCTAATGGATTAGTCTAATTTAAATGTTGTTTTAATATTTACTAAGTTTAAATATTACTTTTTTATTGTATCAATTTATTCATGTTTCTAAGTTTTTGCAAATACAAGGAAACTAACCCTCTGCTCTCAATAGAATTTGAGAGTAAACACTGCTTCATAATCATTTTTGAACATATTACGATCTATTTAAGTAAAGAAACACAAACAATAACAAGCAAAAATCCCTACCAAAACAGGATGGTAAAGGGGAAGTCAAACCAAAGTTAAAGAGGTACAAAGTTTGCTTGAAGATTAAACATTACATGAGAAACTAAATATTGAAAATCTTCATAAAGAAGTGGGGATAGAAGTGAACAACATAACCTTCATGTGTCACCTTGCAAGATTTTTATTTGCAACTTGGAATAATATGCCATTTCCACAGGATTCATAGCAGAAGTGTCCATGGACATAATCTTCATTTCTGCTTCAATCTTCCTATTCTCAACCTCAATTTTCTTAACTCGCAATTTCTCCTTATCAACTTCAACTTTCTCTTTCATAATTTCTATTTTCTTTTCATCTCTTTCTTTTTTCTCTTGATGCAATTTTTGAATTTGCACAAATTGATTAGTGGTTTCTTTCAACCTTCTTTTCTCTGATTTCTTACCTAGTGGTCTAGACTCGGGACTGCCAATATTAATGTCTTCCTCAATGTCTATATTAATTTCTGCTTCAACCTTCCTATTCTCAACCTCAATTTTCTTAACTCGCAATTTCTCCTTATCAACTTCAACTTTCTCTTTCATAATTTCTATTTTCTTTTCATCTCTTTATTTTTTCTCTTGATGCAATTTTTGAATTTGCACAAATTGATTAGTGGTTTCTTTCAACCTTCTTTTCTCTGATTTCTTACCTAGTGGTCTAGACTCGGGACTGCCAATGTTAATTTCTTCCTCAATGTCTATATTAATGTCTATGTTTGAAGATGAAGAGATATGAGGTTTAGATCTTTTCTTACTGGTCTTGTTCTTGTTGTCAAGCTCTTTGTTTAGTTGTATCCACTTCGGTTGGTGCTTAGCAAAGTCCAAGCATATTCAAGATTAAACTTGGAGCCTCCTTCTTGTGCTTCATACATACCTTTTGCATCTGCAATCTGAAAAATTGACACATAAATCTAAAATCAGTTCCTGTTTGAAGACTAAAGCAATGAGTAATTGCTACAAAAAGAGTGTACCTTGTCTTGTTCAGTCTTGCCGCTTTCATTTCTTCCACTTATGGCTACAAGGCATCCTGAAAACTTATTCACTTGTTTTTGTATTTTTCTCCATCGTTGGCACAAAATTAGTTGTGTTCGATCACTATCAAATGTCTTATACTCATGATAATAATTTGTAATTTTTCCCTAAAAAGTTTGAAGTTTCTGTTCATTGCCTTGTATAGGATCCATTCCAGTATTCAGCCAAGCACTTATAAGGAGTTGATCCTCTTCTGGTGTAAAGCCTGGACCTCTAGCAGGCCTTTTGGATGTTGTTTGAGAGACTTCCTCAATTGGCTCATGCCCTGATTCTTGTGTAGAGAAAATAGGATACTGATAATCCATCTACAAATTGTAAATGATGATGCTGAGATATGTTATTTTTTTGAAATTGTACATGACACACTGAAATTGCAGTTCTATTATAATTAAACTGAAGTTAGTAAAATAATGGTAGTGGCTCCTAACTAATGGACAAGAATTTGCAGAAATAGTAAATAAGGTGTATATATCACCATGAACATCTTTATACAAACAAGAAAGAGCAAAACCAATATATATATCACCAAGATCATAACTTTTACCCAGATCAGATCTATTCCAACTTAATAGACCATTAAAGCTAAGAAATCATATAAACAAGAAAAAGGGAGATGCCTTACTTTAAATTGAAATTTGATTTGCTGGAACTGAAATAGTAAAGATGGATGCTTTGCTTTGCTGAAATTGAAACAGTAAAGCTCTACAAGATGAAGAAACTATATTGAGTTATATAAGAGTGAAGCAAGGCAAAATGTATTAAGTTGCTGGAAAGAGTTATTGCAAACCAACTCTGTCATCTCATTCTGCAAACTAGGTATAAATGATTAATGTCACCAACTGTTCTACTTATATTGTACTTAAATTAGAATAACAATTGATTGAGAAGTACATATTACTGATGCAAGTTATAAATATTCCTGAACACCTTAGACACATAAATATTGATATGACAATTAATTTAAATCGTCTTTGTTGTACCCAAATTACTCAACTAACAACCAGAGTTATTGCTCAGAGGATGTAATGACTACATGAGGGAATGAGAGACTACCAGTAAGGTCGTGACCATGTATACAACAAAGTTTACCTATTATTTGTTTGAGCAATGTCTTCAATGTTTGCAACCTAGTCACAAAACAAATTACAATCATGACCATGTATACTGTGAAAAACTGATGCTAATGACACAAGAGTTGTACAAAAACATAGCTTTACAATAAAATACAAATATCAACCTTGGCATGTATGTCTTGATACATAAGCATATTATCTGATCATTTACTCTCTTCACCTTACCTTCCTTGACCATCACATGTCTCTTATTATAATCAAGTGATTAAAAGTCATACCTCACAGTCACACAACAGGAACCAAACATATAGAAAAACAAAACAGAAGAATGAACATTGAGCAACAAAGTCATAAACTCATAATCACTTGCAATTTCATTAATAGATACCAATGTCCAAACTACCATCTACTGCATAATCACTTAACCATTACATATCAAGGAATGCAAGCATTCAAACTTCAACACTACTCCAGCTTCACAAGCATTACTTCCCAAAAAAGCATCACTTCTGCACAATATCATTCTGCAAAAATAATACCATTAGTTAAAAACAACTATAGCTTGCAAATTGCATACACATATAATTAAAGACAGAAACTTAAAAAAGAAAAATATACATGTAATCAACCTTCTATATATTGATTCTAGCCAAATGGCGTTGCCACAAATGCTCAACAAGATCAGCTTGTAGCAAAGTATGTGTTCCCCTGTCTCGAATAGCCAAATGATTGTTGATAAAATCTTGGAACTCTATTGTGTGATTACGTGAAACTTGGACATCTCTAATCTGCGGTTGTGTCGTTATCCGGATCATCATATTGCCTTACAAGAGTTTCATAATCATTGGTTGTAACATGTTCGCCACGTTCATCTTCAATAATCATGTTGTGCATTATAACACATGCTTTCATGATCTTTTGAAGAGTTTCACGATCCCAAAAACGAGCAGGTCCACGAACTATAGCAAAACGAGCTTAAAGCACACCAAATGCTCTTTCTACATCTTTTCGGCATCTCTCTTGAGCTTTTGCAAAATTCTTTGCTTTCTCTCCTTGTGGGCATGGAATAGTTTTAACGAATGTGGACCATGAAGGATATATACCATCTGCCAAATAATACCCCATTGTATAATCATGATCATTAACCTCAAAATTGACCGGAGGAGCTCGGCCTTCACAGAGGTCGTCGAATAGAGGTGAATGCTCCAATACATTAATATCATTGTGAGAACCCGGTAATCCAAAAAAAGAATGCCATATCCAAAGATCCTTTGAAGCAACAGCTTCAAGGATTAATGAAGGTTCACGATGATCTCCACGAGAAAACATACATTTCCAAGCAACCGGACAATTCTTCCACTTCCAATGCATACAATCAATATTACCGAGCATTCCTCGAAACCCACGACTCTCACCAATAGCTAACAATCTAGAAATATCATGCAAATAGGGTTTTCTCAAGTATTCAGCACCAAATACATCAATAATTTCTTGGACAAACTTTCTCAAAGCTTCCATTGAAGTACTTTCACCGATTCTCAGGTAATCATCATTACAATCTACCGCAGTTCCATCGGCAAGAATCCTCAGGGCAGTAGTACATTTTTGAAGAGACGAAAACCCATGACAGCTAGCCCGGTCTCTTGTTTGGACAAAATATGAGTCATGTGATGTTACTCCATCTACAATTCGAAGAAAAAGGGGCCTATGCATCCGAAATCTCCTCCGAAAAACACCTGAGTTATGAACCGGGTTTTCAGAAAAATAATCATTGTAAAGGGTTTGGTGGTATTTACCTCGTTCCCTATCCTTATATAGCCGACCTAGAATGGAGCATCGACGCTTTCTTCTTCCATTTTCTTCTTTTAGAGTAGTTATTTGCAAATTGAACAATTCTTCATCAGATGATGAATTTACAAGATTCCAAAACTCTTCATTCGCTGCATATGAGGATGAATCAGATAATTGAAGATCCATGGTTTAGAGAAAAGATAGATTGGTTTCTGGGTTGAAGATGTCGTGTGTGGATTTTGGAATTATTTTTTTCGATTGCTCTGGTTTCTGAAGAAGAGACGATGTCGAGAGATGAAGAAGAGGAAGAGAGAGACAACGATGAAAAAAGAAGGGAAAGAAAGAATATAATATTTTTGACTCTTTTCCTTGGCTTAGTCAAATTTGACAGGAAGAAGGGTTCTAGTCATTTACACGTGGAAATAGCCTTTCGGCTGGAGTCCATCACCTAATGTCAAATGTTTACGTTACGCTTATGTGGCACAAAAGCCTTATCGGCCGGAGGTGCTCTAAGTTTGCAAGATGTATATAATACAACAAACATAAGTGAAAGATCAAATGTCATTTTACTGTTGAACGATAGTGGTTGGGTCTTTACATTAAATTTCCCAAGGAAGCTTTTTAATTCTTCGATGCGAGATTACTATTGTTCCTAATTCTGGATAGATTACTCACATCCTATTGTTAGTGCCTACACACGGTATGAAACACAAACGGAATAGTATGGAATTTGGGTCATCTAGAGTGGTTGGCCAACATCGATGAGCGAGATGGTGCTGACGTTATAGATGGTGGCGATACATGTTCTAAGCCAGAGTGAGGTCCTTACTTCCTTTTGGATTTGGGGGTTTAGGCTTAAGTTTAACTTTAAAGGGCATGAGTCGATGACCCCAGTTTATGTTTGTCTCATAGAGTTCAGTTCTCTTGTGGGATTGGATCAATTGTGAGGGTACGTAGAAATCTTTACCCCATCCTCACATCCTCCCTTTTTATTTTTCTATTTTAATGTGTTCATGATGCTTCAATAATAGATATTATAGGATTTTCTTATCAGTATAAAAGCCTTTCCGATAACAAAATTATGAAGCAAAGACTACTATAGAAATCTTCAAGTGTTTCAAAATTTACAACAACATTAGCGGCCGTGCAACACAATTGGATCACGTCCAAACTTGTCTGGATTTACCAGATTGATTGAAAGAATATAGAAATCATTTATTAGCATAATATGGATTGATTGGTGATCAATCAACTTTTAACTATACCACACACGTTTTGCTAGGCATTTATAATAGGTTTTTTTCTTCTATTGTGGGATTTTTTTTTAATCGGGCTTATTAACAAAAGAAATAATGAATGTGTAAACAAAACTGTTTCTGCACAAACCCGTAGGCCTGGTAGAGACTGGTGAATCTAGATGTGATCTCCTCCTGCGAACCTGCTAACTAAGGGGAATCCCGGGCGTGCCGGTCTTCTCCTCTCCGATGCCTAAGTTAGTACGGTTGGGATGAATAGATAACTTAAGCACGTATGATAAGCAGTTGGAGAGATCAGTTACCTATTAAAGAGGGTAGTTGAGGCCCTTATATAGGCGGTCGGGCGTGAGGTCTGGTCTTACTCTTCGATGTGGGACTGGTTTCCTTCTGTTCGCACACAAAAAGGCATCTCTGGTGGCCTGTTCGGTAGGCTGGCGCCCCCTGTTCCCGGGCCCCTGGTCACAAGGTAGACTGCTGGACCTCGGGTCCGGGCGCTGGTGATCCTGCTCCTGGCCTCAGTCCGGCCCCGGATGTACTGACTGCGGGTCTGTGGGCTTATGTAGCCCTTCTGTGGCTACTGTCAACAAGTCCCCCAAGTTTCCGGTCAAGTGCAATCTTGAATGGGGACTTAATATGTCTCGCTCCTGTCCCGCAGACCCGCAGGGTTACCGACCCAACAGTACCCAGTCCCCCAAGTCTGTATTGAAGATTGGGCGTGACCGGGCGTTCGGGCAGAGGAGGCGTGGTGATGTGAGTACCTATTAATGATGACGTGCGACGGTTATGAGTATGGAACGGGGTGAAACCCGGACAAGTGCATGGGATGATGATGTGGCGTTGAGATCCGCCATGCAATAGATATGGAGCGGGGTGAAACCTGGAGGAGTGCATGGAATGGTGATGTGGCGTTGAGATCCGCCATGCAATAGATATGGAGCGAGGTGAAACCCGGACGAGTGCATGAGATGGTGATGTGGCGTTGAGATCCGCCATGCAATAGATATGGAGCAGGGTGAAACCCGGACGAGTGCATGGGATGGTGATGTGGAGTTGAGATCCGCCATGCAATAGATATGGAGCGGGGTGAAACCCAAACGAGTGCGTGGGATGGTGATGTGGCGTTGAGATCCGCCATGCAATAGATATGGAGCGGGGTGAAACCCGGAGGAGTGCATGGGATGATCATGTGGCGTTGAGATCCGCCATGCAATAGATATGGAGCGGGGTGAAACCCGGACGAGTGCACTGTTATGTCTGAACGAGTTCCCCAAGTTCCCAAGGTAAAATTGCTGCCAACGGTGGGGCAGGCCGGGAGTAGCCCGGTGGCTCGGCCCAACTTGTGTTGGAATAAGCGTGGGGTAACGTGCCTGCATGGAGATTTGTTTTGTGTTAGAGAAACAATCTGCCCGGTGGGGTGGCGTGGAGATAACAAGTCTCGCCTTAGATCCTCATATTTATCACAGTTCAGTGTGATGCAGGGTTTTTAGCCTGCTGGAAAAGTTTGCATGTGTTAGATGTAAACTCTCCCGGGTTTATAAAGCCCATGTGTTTGAAGTCTTGAGTTGTTGCTGGCTTGTCCCTGCCCGCAGGGGCGAAGGAAAAGTGACTAAACCGGTGGAATGCCTTGGAGCCGGTTGAATGTCACATAATCGGTGGAACCGGTTGAATGCTACATAACCGGTGGAATGCCATGAGATGCCATGGAGCTGGTTGAATGCTACATAACCGGTGGAATGCCATGAGATGCCATGGAGCCGGTTGGATACTACATAACCGGTGAGATGCCTTGGAGCCGGTTGAATGCTACCTAACCGGTGAGATGCCATTGAGCCGGTTGGATACTACATAACCGGTGAGATGCCTTGGAGCCGTATAATACTACCTAACCGGTGGAATGCCATGGAGCTGGTTGAATGCTACCTAACCGGTGAGATGTCATGGAGCCAGTTGCCATAGAGCCGGTTGAATGCTACCTAACCGGTGAGATGCCATGGAGCCGGTTGGATACTACATAACCGATGAAATGCCGTGGAGCCGGTTGAATGCTACCTAACCGGTGAGATGCCGTGGAGCCGGTTGAATACTACCAAACCGGTGAGATGCCATGGAGCCGGTTGAATACTACCTAACCGGTGAGATGCCATGGAGCCGGTTGAATACTACCTAACCGGTGGAATGCCATGAAGCCGGTTGAATACTACCTAACCGGTGGAATGCCATGGAGCCGGTTGAATGCTACCTAACCGGTGAGATGCCATGGAGCCGGTTGGATACTACATAACCGGTGAAATGCCGTGGAGCCGGTTGAATGCTACCTAACCGGTGAGATGCCGTGGAGCCGGTTGAATGCTACCTAACCGGTGAGATGCCATGGAGCCGGTTGAATACTACCAAACCGGTGAGATGCCATAGAGCCGGTTGAATGATACCTAACCGGTGAGATGCCATGGCCCTTGGGGAAGTGGGGGGGCTTGAAGCCTCGGTTCCCGCCCCTATCTCCCTTAACTGCCGCTTGTAGACGAGACAAGTGGCTGACATGCATTTAAGGAGGAAGTCCATCAGTCCAATCAGTTATGATGGCGTGGGAAGGTTATCGATGCTAGGACACGTGTCAGTAGGGAGCGATCTGAGATGGAGGGCCTGGATTCGTATGCGTTTGACTTGCCCCGATTGAGTATTTGGGGGGATTACAGGGGTACCTAGGGCATCAGACCCGTCTATAAAAAGGCCTCCTTTGTCTTCATTATTTCTGTTTTTGCTCTTGGCCCAGAGAGAAGAAGAGAAGGTTGGAGAGGAATCCGGCGAAAGTTCTGTGGATGTGCCTGGCGATATCCGTGCTCCAAGCGTTCTGGTTCTTTGCCTACCATTGCTCGGTGTTTTCGTAGGACTAACTTTCCAACCTCGCGATAACCGGTGAGACCAATTTCACCACGGGTTCTCCCTCCCGCTGCCAGACTTCGTGCAGTATACGCTTGGCACTCTGCAAGTGTCTCCCGCGCAGCTTCCCGGGAACCAGTAGAGACAGCTGATGAGCCTTGGTTGTCTGTACGAGCTGTCCGAGATGAGCATGCCAACGGTGAACGAGTTCCAGGCACTGTACAGATTGTCCTTCTCGAAGAAGAAATGGTGCCGAGGTTGTCTGACTTTTAGCGCCCGACACTTCCAGCCTATCATCACCCACCTGCCTTCCTGGGTGGACAATAATTGGAGAAAGAAGGCGGTGATGGCGGGTGGGAAATGGCAGAAAAGGAGTAAGATGTACCGGGTTCCTGGTGCCTTCCAGCCCCTTGGCGACCAATCGTTCGTACTGTCCGAGTTGGAACGGGATAGGATTATGACGATACTCGGGTGCTGGGACGATCTTGAGCGAAGCTCCTACAACTTCATACGGCGGGAGGTGTTAGAGTAATGCTGTCTTGGGCGGGATCCCGGTGCGTAGCAAGGTTTTAGTGGTGAGGTTTCTGCTGACCGAGTTGATACTAACCCTTTGTTTGTTCTGCAGGTGCATCTTCCCGGACGGTCGTCAAGCCCGGTAATACACTATCCATGGACGGTGAAGACCTTGTCTTGAGGTTGAAGGAGAAAGAGGATGTCGTTTCACGGACCTCGGTGGATGAGGAGTCTGGTCGGCTTACCGTTCATGCCGAACCGAGGGCCTTGGACGTTGAGGACGACACCTACATCCTAAGGCGTGTGAAGACTCACCCCACTGCGTCTAAAGCGGGACCCGGAAAAGGCAAGACCACCGGGGGGCCACCAAAGGTTCCTGGTGGGACGAACAGGATTCCGCACCGACCGGGATCGGTCCCGCTTGTCACCAGGGTTTCTCGGATAGGCGCACAATCTTCTTCGCCGGACGGCCTGGGTGAGAAGAGGCGGAGGATCATGGACGTCCCTCCCTCCGCGCTGGTGACGCTGACTGGTCGGTCGTCTGGTGAAAACTTGGCGAAACGGCTCAAGGTGTCCAGCGGTGCGATGAGTTCTGCTGGGGACAAGGCCGCTGCTGCCTCAAACTCTGCCGGTCAGCAAAGTAGCCCCGCTCCTGCGGAGGAACAGAGGGGAGGTCCGGAGAGTCCCTTCGTCCGAAGTCTGGCGATAGATGTGGCTGGCCTTGGTCTGGATAGGCCTGGGGTCGCTAGAGCCTTGTCGGGGGAGAACCGCCAGAAGAGCAAGGAGTCGGTCCTCCGGGTAAGAATTGCTTGGTGCCATGGCACCGCTCATAACTTCTACCGGGTCTCGTTACTTTTGTTGTTTGCTTAATTGGCTCCCTATTGTTCTGTAGCTATTGTACAATCTGTACCAGCCGGACCCGAGTGAGGAGCTGTCGGTGCTGAAGAGGCAGGTGGCCGCTCTGACCGGAGCCCGTGAACGCCTAGAAGTTGAGAAGTCCAGGCTTGAGCGGGAGAAGGTCAGACTGGAGGAGAGGGCCAAGAAACAGGTGGCCAGGCTAGAAGAGCAGGTCCGGAGCCTCGAGGAGGAGAAGGAGCGGGCTGAGGAGGAGAGGGCCGAGCTGGAGGCCAGAGTGGATAAGCTCCAGGTGGGAGCTACCGTTGTGCGTGCCGCCGCTGCCGCTGCGGCTTGAGAAGAGGACCCATAGCTTTTCCAGCGGGTTGTCCTCAAATATCACGATAGTGATCAGTTTCTGGAGCTCCTGGAAAAGGCTAGGGAGTCGGGTATCGCCGATGCCTACGTGGAGTGGGAAGAGAAGGGGTACCTGGATACCTCTCGAATGCCGAAGGCGGGGGCCGATGACGATACCCATGGGCAGCTGGTAGAAGAGGAGCAGCCGGAAGGGGAAGGCGGGCTTCGATCATCTGTACCCGCTAGAGAGGATGCGGTGGCTCCATCTGGGGAGGCTGGTGGGATGCCCGCTGAGGGGGGAGACGCGGCTCCTTAAGATTTTTGTTTTGTTCTCTTTTTTTGTAAATCTGCTAGAACGGGTTTTTTTTGTATTACGCCCTTTGGATGTATATTTTTTGCTCCGGTGGAATTCCTTGAATTTCTCTTAAAATAGTTGGCATACATATCTTATAATGTTGCGTTGGTTGATCCGTTGATATGCCAAACTAACTGCTTGGAATTTCTGGCACCTAACCCTTCACCGGGTCCGGGCATGCTTACCAGCCCTGGCTCTGCTCCCGGTCGGGATCTGCTCTCCTTTCCCCTATATGCCGCTGAAGCTGACCGCTGTTAATCAAACCCTCCACCGCTATCTTGAGGGCGAAGCAACTGTTCGTCCGATGGGTAGCTTCATCGTGATAGGAGCAGTACTTGCCTATTCGCGTCTGCGTAAGTTTCCCCTTTGGGTACTTGCTCCTCGGCGGTGGGGGAATGATGTTCCCGTTCTCGTGCAAGATGTCCTCGTATGAATAGGTTAGAGTGGTGAAGACCTCTTGACGTTCTGCTGACATGATCGCCAGGGGGCGTTCTTGCCGGTACTACGCCGGCTTGTGTTCGCCCTGGGGTTTGTCATGATAGAGCTTCTACTGCTGTTGGTTTCCCCAATTTCTGCCGGGTCTGCTTGGTTGGGCGCCTCGGTTCTCGCTCCGCTGGCTGGCCTTGTTTTCTCGGCCAGCCGGGGGATGGTCCTCCCTCTTTCTCTTCAACAGGTGTTGCCCATACATTTCATGATCCGCCTGAGCGTGCCTAATGGCCATCGCCATTAGCTCGTCATACCCCTGCGGGAGTTCCACCCGTACGGCGTAGGAAAATTTTCCTAGCCGAAGCCCCTGTTTGAACGCCATCTCGGCGATACCCTTGTCGAGGTTCCGAACCCCGGCCGTCGCCGTTTGCCAACGGTTGACAAACGTCCTTAGCTCCTCGCCAGGTGCCTGTCTGCAGTTGAAGAGGATGGTTGATGTCCGGGCTCCTTCGACCCGGAGGATGAAGCGGCCTATGAACCGGTCGGCCAGTTGCTCAAACGCCTCGATGAAGTTTGCCGGGAGCTCATAGAACCAGCTGAGCGCCTCTCCTGATAGGGTTTCCGGGAATATGTTGCAGCACACTGCATCGGAATAGCCCTTGGCGCACGTTTGGGACCGGAAACTATACAAATGTTGGTATGGGCAGCCGGATCCTGAGTACGTGAGCTTTAGGGATTTCTGGTTATCAGACCTCCCTGATTTCAGAACCCGGTGCGAGAAAGGGCCTATGCGTTCGTTGAATCGCGCGCCCTCCATCGGCCGCGCTGCCCTTCTCTCGTTGGCCTCCATTTGGGCCTTTAGATCCGACACAGAGTCGGTGAGTATCTGTAATGCTCGTGCGGTCGGGGTCACGACCTCATCCTCGAATGAAGCGCGCGACTGCGGGGGTGCCGGCTTGTTCATTGGTAAAACCGCGCCGCCCGGGGACTCCACCCTCCTGCGGTCGCTAGACCGTCCTCCCGATGACTGTCCCACCTCAAGGCGCTGAGGTTGGCCTGGCGCGGGAGTAATTGCCCTTGCCATAGCGGCGTTGCGCTGCTGTCCTCTTTCCAGGGCAGCCAATAGGGCAGCGTTTACCGTCTCTATTTCCTCATACCGAGCTTTGGATTTTGCTCTATCCCGGTCGCTCTCTGCGCGTAGGCAACCGACTTCTGCCCTCATCGCCCGTATCTCCCCCGCCATATCGTGCCGGTCGGGGCTGTACGTGGTGTCCCGGTCGCTGTCACCGAGCAGACTCTCCTCTTTGTCGCTCGGATCGTCCGAGAATGTCAGCGAAAAGCCCCGGTGCGTTGGTTGGTCGCCTTCCGCCGGGCCTTTCCCGCGCACGCTATCGTTGTGTGCCCCCGGCGTGCTGCTCGGCCTCCCATAGCTGTCGTCGTCCTGGGTGCCCTGGTCGCTGCGCTGCCCCCGTACAGCGACCGGGGTGGAGATGAGCACTTGCTCTAGTGCAACCCTCTGACCCTCTGTTGTATTTCTTTCCTGGCCCGCTTCTGAGCTTTCTGCCATTTGGTGATGCTTACGTGACTTTTATACAAGTTTCCCACAGACAGCGCCAATTGTTTCTGCACAAACCTGTAGGCCTGGTAGAGACTGGTGAATCTAGATGTGATCTCCTCCTGCGAACCTGCTAACTAAGGGGAATACCGGGCGGGCCGGTCTTCTCCTCTCCGATGCCTAAGTTAGTACGGTTGGGATGAATAGATAACTTAAGCACGTATGATAAGCAGTTGGAGAGATCAATTACATATTAAAGAGGGTAGTTGAGGCCCTTATATAGGCGGTCGGGCGTGAGGTCTAGTCTTACTCTTCGATGTGGGACTGGTTTCCTTCTGTTCGCACACAAAAAGACATCTCTGGTGGCCTGTTCGGTAGGCTGGCGCCCCCGGTTCCCGGGCCCCTGGTCACAAGGTAGACTGCTGGACCTCGGGTCCGGGCGCTGGTGATCCTGCTCCGGGCCTCAGTCCGGCTCCGGATGCACTGGCTGCGGGTCTGTGGGCTTATGTAGCCCTTCTGTGGCTACTGTCAACAAAAACCAATTGCGATGAAAAAGTATATATATATATATATAAAAAAAAAAAAAAAAGGCAAAGGGGCCGTAGATAAAAAAGATAGGAGATGAGAGAAATATAAAAAAATGTTACAAACAAAAAATAGAAAAACAATTACAAAAAATAAGTGGAGAATGCAAGGTTCGAACCCGCGAGAGGAGTAGAAATGCAAAGCCTGATTTGATTACTAGCGATATGAAGTACATATGCATATCATTTTTTTTTTCTTAATGTTGAGATTGCCAATTTAATTTCAACCTTCGACTATAATGGTCTTGCACTATCACAAGATCGCATAAATGTATTTGGAGGGATTGTAAATGAGCATATTACAGTGAGAGTATTAACCGGGCTAATCGAGCGCATATTGTGTCAATTCATGAATTGACTGATTATTTGTTGAATACTAAAGAGGCAGAGATAACCAAGTTGAATTCAGTTGTTGATGGGCATATGGTGAATTTGACTGCTCGGAAAAATCATATCAACTCTCTTAACTCTGAAATTGAGTGAAATCAGCGAAATATTCCCCAAGCCGGATGGACAACCATTAGGGAGCTGAAGAAAAAAGGAAAAAAAAAAAAAGTTGGTACTAATCCGTTGAAGTTAAAAGAGAAAATTATTTTCATCGCGAAAGGGGGAGAAGTTTTTTGTTATCTGTTCTCGAACCATTTGTAGCTGAGAAGGAAGTGAATTCATGGATGAAATGGATGAAATGGACTGGGATTGGATGAAATGTTCTAGCCACTTTTGAGGGGAAGAGGTCATCAATGATTGGAGAGGCTCGCCTAGGGGGCATACAATTATAGTTTTATTCATTTCTATTATGGACATATTGAGGAGTTGTAAGAATAATCGTTGTATTAAGAACAAGAGGATGAAATGGAGAAGAATCAACTGGATTCCAAAAGTTTATGGGGTTATTATTGCAATCGTGACTCTTGTTATATACATTATATCGTTCAAGACTAAGTATTCCCTCCACGCAGCCCCATATCCTTCTATTTTTAGTTTGTGCCTGACTTTGGAGTAAATTGTGAGATGTGTGGCAAGAAAAGAGCGGGATTACGAAAATGTTGAGCTGCCTGAGTGAGCCTTTGATGTCACGAGATGAAGGATCAGAGTATTTTCTTTAATCTGTTTTCAACTTCACTTCGAACCTTTAATATTTTGGTTTATTTAATTTTCAATGTTATCGAATTAGATAATCGATTCCAGTTTGCATGACAGGACCCGCCCCGAATTTCACCCTGAAATCCGGATAAGATCTTGCGGGGACCACCTTAAGACTAACTCTATCAATAAATCGATAAGTCAATCTTAAGATGGACAACCCTAAAACCTGTAACTACGAAAACACTTCTAAAATTTCAGTTCCAACTGTAATACCTGGAGCCACCTGCTCCCCAAATCACAACAACCACCACCAATAAACACAAAATCTAATTCAACTGGCTCACAGGTAATCAGAGCAATCTAACAAAATGAACTGGAATTACAAATGGAAATATAACAAGAAATGTAATATGAAAATAAAAGAATAAGGGACCACAGATCCCACCTAGCGGAAGCGACAACGATGATGACTATGCCTCGACTCCGAGTACTCTTGACCTCTGACCATTACTCTGCACGCTAGGCGATTTAAACCGAAGGGCCCAGGGGAAAGTAATTTAAAAACACGTTAGAGTGAGTGGATAAAATAATATCGTATAACACTTTATATAAAAAGTATTGTATTACTTCCCCAATATTTTATAACTGAAAACTACTATGCATGCATTTTCGTAAAACGTCCCACATTTAAGAAAATCATAATAATTAATCAGCCCCGCTGATATCTCAAATACACAAATAATATTTTGTTTATACTTTCAAAATAAATACTTTGAAAATCAAATAGTAACATACCACGACCAATCCCATTGGCCGAATCCCAAATCATTTTATAGTAAAAACCCAGCCCCACTGGTATATCGAATAATCAAATAAAATATAACTGGACCAATCCCATTGGCCCATTCCCAAATATTCTTGTAATTAAAAATCCAGCCCCGCTGGTTCGGGAATTTATTAAAATCAGAAAGTCTCATAGAGAAAATATTCCCGAAACCACATAATATAAAAATCATGACCAATCCCATTGGTCATATAATAGGGGAAGGTTATCACCATTTAATAGTAAGCCTCCCAGGCTAAGGGTCGAGTCTCCCAGACTCTATAGCGTCCGACGCTAAACCTCTATACAACCCTACGTCGACCAACGAGCGTGAATCTGACCTACATGGTTAAGTCGTCACCTCGGGTGGGATGAGGTTAATAAGCTAGCTAGCATCAATATATATACGGACCCTGATATGGTGAAAAATCCGAAAATAAAACCGAAAACACACTTCCCCTTATATATAATAAATCCGTACGGTCCCCGACCGCACATCTGAGGCTTATAATAATCATAAATAGTATAATAGTCTCAAAATATATTCATATATGTCCGACATATCCAATATGCTGTAAAATGATATCGAAAAATTACAAATTCGAAAACATTAATTCGTCGGAAATCTCATTTCCGGTCTTTACATCAAAATACACATAAACTTATTCAACATAATCAAGTTATGATTAATTAAAACATACTATTTCCGGAAACCTCGTTTCCGGATAAAATCACATACTATTAAAATAAAAGCATAACCCCAAAACCTTATTTTTTTTAAATATCAATATCATTTTAATTTTAGGGATTTTCATTCTTCTCATATTATTTATTTGAAATAAACTTCATTTCATTAAAACAATTATGCATGCATTTATTTAAAATAAAAATCCACTCATAGTACGGCCGAGCGCGCCGCTAATCCGATCTCTTGTCCCGTCGAATAACCTCTCGACCTATAATAGGGACGTAATTATAATTATTACGAAACTCGGAATTTATTTATAAACGTTAAATCGACGGACGTCCTTACTCGCACGAAACCTCCTAATTTTCCCTTTTTAGTTATCGGTTTAGGAATTTCGCCTCAATACCGAATAATCTACGTCCAAAATAACTCAGGACACCCACCCTGTGTCCGATTAATCCTTTTACTAGTTATTTCGTCGTAAAACCCCTTTAAAACAGCTTTTACCTTTTTACGGTAAGTCAACAATAATAAACCAAGGTCAAACAGTAATTATTCTAGGTCAAACAGTAATTATTCTAGGTCAAACAGTAAATTCTGAAAGTCAAACAGTAAATGGTTAAAATCCAATTACTATTTACTATTTACTTTTACTGTTTACTGTTTTACTTTTCACCTTTTACCGTTTTACTTTTATCTTTTACTGTTTTACTGTTCATCGTCTTCAACCTCTCACCGCCGGAACAGTGGCCGCCGCCACCGCCTGCTGAACAGCAGCGCCGCCACAGGAGGCCAAAACACCTCCAATCGATCCCAAATTTCCACAGCAGCGTCGCCACCACCTCGGGGACTCATCCCCGTCGCCTCCGCCGCCAAAAACCCACGCAGCCGCCGCGTACGGCGGCCCAAAAATCCCAAACTCCAATTTCTCCAAAACTCAACCAATCGAACCCCAAATTATACTTAATCGACTCCAAACAACATCCTAAACACGAATTTAACCTTCAAATCCACCAAAAACATCAATTACACAACCTCCATAAAAAATCACCAAAACCCTAAAAATTTCAAATCATAATTTCTCCTTACCTGGATTGATTCGGTTCAATTCATTTGGTGGGATGCTTGTGCGAATCAAGGTCTCCATTTCCCCCCTAAAATCGGGCCAAGAAGTGGCCGGAGGAGGGAGCTCCGGTTCGACTGTGTCGAACCAGCTCGGGCGGCGCACGGCAAACAACGGCGTTTCACGCCGCGCCGCTGCCACCGACGTGAAGAGGAGGCCGAGCCGGTCCGAACGTGACCTGTGCGCCGGCCCAGTTCGGTCGGACGGCGAAGAATCGGTGGAGGTCGGGCCGAGTCGGGGAAGAGGAGAGAGAAAGAAGAGAGAAGAAAAAGAAAGAAAAGAAAAAGAAAAAGAAAAAATGGGGGATTTCCCTTTCGGTAAATTTTCTCCTTCTATTTATATTCGTCCAAAATCGGACAAATTTCCGATTTTACATCGTAACTTTTTCGTACGAACTCCAAATTGAGCATGCTACGTGTCCACGAAGTCGTTTCAACGTCTTTTACCTCGTCATGAAATAAAATCCTCGGTCGAGTCAACTTATTTAAAAGTCAACCTTTAGAACTTTCAAATCGTAAAAACAATTCCCGAAGAGTAATAATAAAAGTAAAATAGTTAAACGGTAATTCTAAGTTCGGGTCGCATCATTGCATATGAATGATCTATTTCTGCAGTAGTTTTTTCGTGTTTGTCGTTTGGAATTGATGAATCTTTTGTTTGTTTGTTTTTTTTTATTTTTTAAACTACATATGCAATGTGTTGTGCGTTATTATATTCTAATTTAGACCAGTCTTGGTGTGAGGCCTCAAGCCCAGACCAAAAGTGTAGGAGAAGAACATGACGAAGAAGATGACAGATGACTTTTTTTTAATAATGTTTTTATATTTTTTTAATATACTTTTTTTATAATAGATGACCCATGAATTTGGTGAAAGTGCAGCGTGGATTAACAACATAGATAATCCAACTGAAGGTGGATTGAAGAATTTTCCCCAACCTGGAAAACAACATAGATAATCCAAATGAAGGTGGATTGAAGAATTTTCCCCAAGCACTAAATCGAATTCCATATAACAAAAGGAATGGAATTTCTACCTTATTGGTTTTCAAGATTCAAGCTAAACTTACAAAGCTTTATGGCCTTGGCTTCGGGTTTCTACTACTATCCAAGGTGTCTTTGAAATTCCTAGAGTAATCCTCGGCTTCCTTTGGTCCTCCTCAAAACCTCTAGTCGCTTAAAAGCTTAAAAGGGAATTGACGGGGTTGAGGTTTCTCGGCGAAAACTGAGAGATGATTGGGGCAGAAATCGCAAGAAGATTAGAGAGCTCAACGTTTCGCTGGAATCACAAATTAGAGGTTGACGACCACCTCCTCCAATCAAGTCGATTATGCGCTTGCCTGCATAAATATAGGCATGGTTAAGTAAAAGAAGTGACGACGAGCAAGATGAGGTCGGTTTAGCTGTTTGGGTCTCTGCCGGACAACGCCGCTACGTAAGGCAGTGGCAAGTCGATTTGATAATTTCAACAATTCCCCCTGGTGTCCTCCTTCTCTCCCCTCTCCAAGTATTTCAATATATGTGTGTTACAAATCTACGCATATTCTACGACTTTAAAGAAGGAAGTTTCTAAAAAAAAATAGACTAAACAAAAGTCAAGATTTAATCCTCCAAATAACAACAAGAAGGTAAATTTTTTTTTTTACTCATATTACTATCCAAAGTTTCGATAAATCTCGGTTCGGGATGTTACATTTTGATGTCTCTATGGTAGAAGCTATGAAGCTCCAATACGTACCAAAGGTGTCGTATTGCGTATCAGACACGGATACGCATACGATAAGTCTAAATAAGGTCGGACACGCGTGTTCGAATTGGACACGATATGGACACGCACGTATTTGTATTGGACACGTGCGTGTCTGGGCGGACACGAAAATAAGAAAGACACGAGGGGCAGATTAGACATTTAGCAAACAAATCCCACCGACGTCGCACCACCGCCGTCTCGCCATCGCCGTCACGCCATCGCATCTGGTGTCCTTCCTTGTGGTGACGCAGAGGCTGAGGCTGTTGGAAACTTGGGGGAGCATAAGGGAAAGAAAAAGGAGAAGAGAGGGGACGGGGAAAAGAAAGGGAAAAAGAGAAAAAGAGAGGGGTAGATAGAGAGGAGGGAGCATACGGGAAAGAAAAAGGAGAAGAGGGGGAGAGAAGAAGAAAGAAAGGGGAGAGAGGGAGGGAGAAGAAGGAAGAAAAGAGGAGAAGGGGAAAGAGACGAGAAGGAGAAAAAAGTAAAAAAAAATGGAAGAGAGAGAGAGAGCACGGGAGAGAAAGGAGTGAAGGGAAAGAAAAATAAACAGAGGAGATTGATCTTTTTCTCAGTGGGTTTTGGACTCTTGAAGCTTGAATTGATTTTGGTTTTGGACTTCTATTTTTTATTTTTTTATTTATATTGTAATTTGATTATGAAACTTTTTTGATTTAGATTTGGATTTACATTGAATAGGTTTTAATTTTATAAACTATTTTGTTTGCATTTCACATATTTTTGTTATACATATATATAATATTTAAAATAAAATTTAGTGAACGTGTCCACCACTTATTCATATTCAAAAAAAAAAATTTGGCGTGTCCGCGTATCGTATTGTGTCGAATACGGACACACGTACTCGTATTTGTGCTTCTTAGGGTAGAAGGTATTTGAGGATTTTTGGGACTGTAGAGTCCATTAAATTTGGTCCTTGGTTATTTCCAAATATGAGTTTTGTGGGTTCGAACCAACAAGACAGTCTCATACTAAGTCTTATGTAACAAATATGCCCGTAATTAGTTGCTTAATTAAATACTAAGTTTTTTTTTTCGATTAAGAAAGAAAGAAATTATAGAACAAAAACCTAAATACTAAGTTTGATATGCATAGTTTGATTAATATATATATATATATATATATATATATATATTTGGATCAGGTATAGTTTGATTATATTTGAAAATGAAGGTTTGAGTAGTATTGAATTGAGTTGAAATATCCACTTTGGATAGTTGCAGCTTCAATAATGATTGGACCAAATAAAAACGAGAGCTTTGTAGGGTTTGCTTCATGTGGCCTAGACAGGGAATGTATGACACCTGTTTGGTTGAATTGTGCAAAACTTTCATGTGCTCTTTGGACGATTCTGTACGTTACTATATGTTTTGAATTTTTTTTTATCGTTAATTTTTAGAGTCAAGAATGACGTTGAAAGTGCGTCAAGGATGAGTTTACTCTTGGAATCTACACGAGTCACAGTTTAGAACTAAACATAAAACTTAAATGGTGAGTTGATCATGATGTTGTTGCACATAATTAAGTTCTTGCAGCAACGTCTTCATCACTCTAAGAAATTATTCTAGCTCTGAGAACAATGAAGTTTCATTCAGAAACCACGGAAGGCAGTAGCTGTGAGTCTCGTTCATGGAAGTAATGGCCTCCATGTAGTTATTAAACACAAGATCCAGAGTTGTTTGGAATTGTGAGGATGGAGGAATTCGTTTGGTTTTGATCTTCAACATTTGGTGTTCATATTTACTGCTAGCTTTTGCACTCTTGCTACATAACATTGTCTCAGAAAGTGGTTGATGCAGTATGTAGCATGTAGAGTAGGTCCAACAGCCAGAGCTCGATAAGTGAAATCACATTGCTGTCATCTACATGCCGGGGACAATTTTATCATCACCTAGAGAGACATCATAAAGAATAACACGGTCTTTCTTTCTCATTTACCTATTTGGTATTACATACATTCTCTAGTGCAAAGTAGTACATGTAGACTTGGGTGAAAAATTAATTGAAATGGTACATATGCTATTTTCCATTTTCTGCATGCGCATCCTTAACTGGAAGAATAAACAGCTGCAAAGTTGTTCCAAAATCTTGAACTCCATTGAGCATTCTTGTCTTCAACATATCCCTGGTGGATATAACAAACGTGCTAATTGAGTGAAACTGGCTTCAGCGTACATAGTGCAGAAACTCTAACCAGTGATCTATAACAAAGGAAACTCGCTTCTTTGTTTCTGTTTAGTCTCTCAGGGGAAGTGAGCGAGACACTGACCATGCCTCTTAATGCATCCCATTTGTCAGCAACGTACATCGCTCTGCAGTTTCATACAACTTGATGCATGCTTCCCATCTGTCAACATCTCTCTCTGTTCCAAGCAGCTCAATGCCTCCCATTTGTCAACAAATTTCTGTTACTTCCTGAGGAGGAAGTGAGACTGGAACCGTTTCTTTCAACTTTCAGTTTCAGTCTTTAGTCGTCATGCATCAGCTTAGACACAGTGAGACTGAACCGTTTCTTTCAACTTTCTGATTCAGAGACTACAGAAGGCACAAGACACCAGAACAATTTCACATCAAATTCAGAGCATCAAGTCCTATAGTGTCGTTCTTCGCTGATTTACAATATGGTATACGAAATCATCCACCCTCTTCTAGGCCTTGAAGCTACTGGCATGGCACTCTCTCTTCATTTCCAGTACCCTTCTCCTTTTCTTTCTATTATCTTAGTGATTTCCAGGATGAATGTAATGTTAATCCAACAAACTGAGCATTATTAGCGTTGGTATTATCAACTGACCCAATTATATTTCGTTAGGTATCAAACAGATCTAAATTTAGGCTAATCCGATAATAAATGCTTCAATTTCCCTGTTATACGCATAGTGTACAGCAGGGTTGCAACCCTGACTAGACTTACCATGCATGAAGTTCATTGCCAGACAAATTTAGATTGAAAGCAGATGATGAATTTTGCAATGTTTCTTTAACTAAATCATAAATGTACATTGCTCAATGAGGTATACAAAATTGTATGTATTCGCAGACAATAAGAAATATTAGCTAGCTAGGAGCTGCCTAGTACTTCAAATTAAGGTGCTTAACACAAACCCAAACAAATGTTAAGGACCTTAATTTGAAGTCCTAGGCTCCTAGATAGTTATATTTGGTATCAGACAATCAATTTCCTAGGGTAAACTAAATCTCTTTTGCATAAGATGGCCGATGATCCAAACATCAAGCTGACCAAGCAAACAACGTTCCTCATGGAGCCTCCTCTTCTAACCCTCGCAAACGCGGACGCACAGTTGAACAACTAAAAAACCAACGACGCTCCTACGCCGCCGGTGAACATGAACGACGTTAACCGTCCTGCTATCCCACCGGTGATGACGGTGGTTAACGCGGTAGTCCAGGCAACTCTGGGGTGTAAACGCCGTTTTGGAGGAGCGTCTTAATCATGCCAGATGCATGCCGGCCTACACGTCAAGGTTGGACGAGAAGAATGAAGTGGCAACGGACCTGCCTACTATTAGGTGATAGAAGATTCTGGTGCCGCCTGGAAATGTTCTGCCTCGTCCTCCTTGTGTTACTCGCGTCAGCTCCTCCCAATGTGAAATGACACTAAGAAGCTACTCGTCGTCGTCGTGTTCGAAGAGCAAGAGCTTCGGGGGCAGCATAACCTGATGAGGACCCCTTGTTTGCCAGAGGCAATTGGGAATTCCTGCAGTCTAGCTGCAGCCTCGAAACATAGAGGTGATCGAGGTCCCTGCAAGTAATCAAGCCAAGTCAACATCAGTTGATGAAGCAAAGACTCAAAAGTAAAACCTTCACGTCGGGCATTCATGTTGATGGGTTTACTACTTTACGGGATCAGTCTCAATTCTTTTTAAGCATATATTATACCTTGGAGTTTTATGTAATCAAATTCAATCAAAGAGTTGATGTAAAGTTGCAAACCTTGTGGTATCTATGAAATAAATTAACTTACATAAGTTACATTATACAACAATTAACGAGATAAAAATTGAAATATACCTTTGGTAAATCATAGATTCGATAATCGGACAACCTTCTTCAAGTCCGGCATTAGCATCGTCTTCATCTTCATCCTGGCCTGCTAGCTCACAAATTTCAACCATGTATATCTATTAGATTAATTTTTTTTTTCTCTCTAAATTGAAGAAGCTACTAAATAGCCAATCGGTTGTAAGAACTGCACTTGTGCATCTACTGCAAAAATGTGCTCATTTTATAGATAAGACGACCGTTATCAACGCGATTGGTTTTGGCAAAACAGTGGGTAAAGAGACAGCGGTTTTGGCAAAAAAGTGGACTAATTAATATCGAGTGTGAATCCTCGGGATTTTGAATTTTAAGATATAATAGTTATTGTATCCTCTTTTTAAATTTTATTTACTTAACAGTATCAATTAATTGTTTTTTTTTTAATATAACATAAATTTTCATTGACTGCCCTAAGACCGTAAGACCGGTCAAGCAAGAGCAAAAACTCCGGCACAAGCTTAATGTTTGGAAGATGGTGTGAGCAATGATAGAGCTTCTTTTAATGCATGTTTGTCTCATGAATCACTTGGAAATGCCCTATCTTGTATACGTCTCCACACACTTATTGTTTACGTCTCCACACACTTATTGTTTACGTCTTCTCGGTGGCTTTCATTTGCTTCATCGTGTAACACTGAACAAGTGTGGCAGCGGCTTCTTTCATCGGATGAGCATGAGCGGCCATGCCATGCAACATTGAAAAGGAGAAGCAAACTTCGGACCTATAAGCAGATCGTCACAACTATTTAAAGCTTTAGTCCAATGATCGAGTGCTAGTATTGAACATATTGAATTTGTATCAAACCGGTCAATGTATCAGCAAAGGAGTAAGACTTGGGGAAGTGAAAAGGAAATGCCGAAAAGGTAGAAAAGTAGAAAACACATGATTTTACTGTTAAGAAAATCTGGCCACCTCCCACCAGCGAGAGAGAAATCAACCTTATTCAACATAAGAGGTGATAGAGCTAAAATAGAGTCTTGGTTATAAAGTTTACCCGACTTGTGTAACATGTTTTACTATAGCTTCCGCGATTTTACAAGTAATTTTGTACAAGAAAAATCGGAACACTTGTTTGATTCACAAGCGATTTTACTTTGGAACACACCACAACCACAACCACCAAAACCAACACCTCTCCCCTCCCGATCAGAAACAGACTAAACAACTCTGCATTTGCTTAATTTGATGATGTGCTTCGGCGGTAGATAGCAGATGAGAACTTCAAAGCTGGATTCCATTGAATAGAACTGAATTTACAAAGTGATTTATTGATGTTGAAACATTGCACTGAACTCATTTATCAAACAATCAGAAACCCGTCTTAAGGCTTTAAACCCAAGAAACCAGGAAAAAAAAATAGGCATGCTTCAAACTATGTTGGCTCTTCCGAAACGTGCAAAAACTTTGGAACCTACAGCACAGATGCGGACATGCTTTCTCTCTCTTCTCTTCATCTAGTTATGTACTGAATCTCAGCATGTTCTCTTAACCATTCAAGCACCTTTGCTCCCTCTAAAATCTCTTGGACCTGCACAAATATTGGACGAGAAGCTGTAAGTGTCACTAGCAAAATACCTGTAAAATACAATAACGGAATCTACTCCTACTATATTTAGCAGAAGTATAACACTGATGAACCAGTCATCCAATCAAAGTAAACCAAAGCAAGACAAAGTAAGGAGATAGAGTGGGAGAGTCGAAAATGAGTGCCAAGTCAACTGAAACATAAAGGATGGCATATGCTAACCTGTCCCTTAACACGTTCCTCGTCATAATCTTGTTTCTGACGTTTGAATTCAGCAATGGAATTCTCGACCTCTTTCACAAGATCATCTGTTGAAAACTGCAAACGCAACAAACTGCATTTTATTTGTGAACGAGTAATAGGTTTGCAGTTAAAACATGTTCATTTCAAAAGACTGCCACCAAGCATCTTACAACAATGCTCTACACACAAAAAAACTTGATGGTTAATCTGTTCATACAAATCTGTATACCTGCAGATTTTCCCGTTTAAATATGTCTCCAACGGCCATACTCTGTTTTATCATATTCATGATATTGTCCTTCTGGTGTAGAAGGTACTCCTCTACAGCTTTCTTACTTGACAGGGTAGCCAATTGCTCTTCATTTAATTTTACGTTTGCCTGCACAAACACAGCAACCAAAAGATAAAAGATTATAATGAGATTTGCACTCAATTCTGTGCCCACTAATACATGCCAATTCAAACGCAACACTGTGCCAAATAAAATACATAGTAAATACTACCTGTATCTCTAAAAGTTTGGCTCCATAAAGCTGCCTACCTTGTTCCTCAAACAAGGATTGAGGAATATCAACCTCTACCATCTGCAAGCAGCAAGACAAAATTACTTCAACATAAGATTTTATCTATCAGGGAGAAAATTTAATAGTTTGACACGCATACAGGCCTAACACTTTAAATCTCTTATAGTTTACAATAACAAGATAAGGAGTTAGTTTATGTACATACTGTATGTACTGCCGTCTTATAATATGTTTGCTATATAAGAAACAAACTTAGTGAGAAGAATACATCTATCACTTGCTGCTCTCGCCTCCATTCTCCTCTCTTTGTACCTCGCGATTGCTAACTATGGAGTTCGAGTCCTCTTGAGTTTAACGATTAATAATTCGTAAGAGGTGCTTGACTCAGTTGACTGATATCCTTAGAGGATCAACTTTCCAACTAGATGAAAAATAACACTAATCCCAATTGGTGTCCACTTTCTATGCCTATAGTTTAGTTAGGTACTGTGATTCACGCATGTCAGTGTCCTATAATTAGGTCGCAGTTGGTGCATCAATAAAGACATATAGACACCAAAGTGTACAGAGAGCAAGAGAGAATAATCTGAGATTTTGACAAAACATTCTTCAATGCCTCTGAAGACAAGCTTCATTAAAGCCCGCCAAGTCTGGAGGAGAGAGGCAAAAGAAGAAGTGGAGTAAAACAAGCAAAGAGAGAAGGCCAACAACATGGTGCTCTTTGACGAGTCCATCTATGACAAGCTCCTGTCTGAGGTTTCCAAGTTCAAGCTTAACACACTGTACATTCTCTCCGATCGTCTCAGGATCAATGGGACACTGGAAGGAAGGCAACCAAGGAGTAGATGGGTCGTGGCTTGATTTGGATGGTCTGAACTCATGCAAGCCAACATATGTATACCACGGCAACCAACCAACCTAAGCCCCGTTTTACTTTGAATATGGTTTTTATTAACGGAAAGCTAAGTTTTGTTCCAAAATGCAACTTAAATAGTACTCGGTGAATAACTGAATATGTACATTTTAGCACTAAGAAACCAAACACAGCTGTCCCCTCTTTCCTTAGACATCATCCAATATTGCATTACTAAACAACTACATTAAGATGGGCGGAAGAAAAATAAAAACAAGAGGTATGATGACGAACGGCACAAAGGTGCACAACAGACACCACGTCGCAAAAGATTATGTCCTCAACAGTCTCTACTAACTTCTCAAACTTAAACCTTTAGGGTGCTACTCCAGTCAACATAAGGTTTGTGCTTATGTGTATATCAAAAACTAACTATACTGATGCATGCATGTGTGGTCACACAGATGAAAAAGGCATGCACTGCCTTACTGAAAACTGAATGCAATCTTAGAAATTAAAATCACCTTGCAAAGCTGATCTAGAATGGCATTATCTGCTGCTTGCTCTCTAGCTGTTTGTTCTGCTTCCTGGCATCTTTGCAACAGTGCTTCCTTGACCTATAGATGTGCAGCAATTTTATTTTTTTTATTTTTTTCAAATTTGACACAGTACAACTTGAAGCAGAAGTTCAGAGAGTATTCAAAAGTTCATAGAGGCCACCTGTCCCAGGGTGGTGCATCCAGGAAGAAGCTTAGGAGCAAGCGAGTCATCCAATTCTGGTAAGTCTCTGTAAAATAATTCTTTGCATTCAACCTAAAGGAGACCCAAAAGGAAAAAGAAAAGTTTATTTAGTATCTTTGATGCATAAAACAGCTGCTCAAGATAATTGTGTAGCCTGTAATAAAAGTTAAAAAAAAACAAAAAAAAAACTTAAGAAGTGGTTTCATATCAACTGGGTCTTTGAGTGGTGGCAATTGAATGGGGTGAATTTCGAGTGTATTAAGAGTATCGAACACCATCACACCATTTCCTAACTCATAGAAATGTAAGAGAATTTTCTTAACTTTATTCGGGAAAGAAATCCAGACAAAAGTAAAATTAAATAATTAATTCAATGATAAGACTTTCTTAATGCTCAGCTAGCCAGCTGAACAGTTGAGTGTTGTTTCTTATATAGATGCAGATGCAGATGCCTATTTTGTCTTATGATGTTACTTGGTGAATAAAATGGAGATCCTCAATACAGAAAAACACTCACATTAAATTGAGCTTGAATTCCTCGGAGACTTTCCTGTGCCCATGATTCAGGAAACACAAGTGGAAAGGACTTTGTTTCACCTTGTTGAATTCCGATTATCGAATCGAGGAAACCGGGAATGAGTTTATCACCATCTTCCGTATCAAAATGATAACCTGCAGGTGGAAACTAGAGTTGAGACAAGAGTTCATCATCCTTCTGTTGGAGAAACATAAGATTCTTGACAAACCTTTACTCTCTGCAGATGGAATATTTTGAACATTTGCTTTGTCTTGATCTATTGTTGTTGCAGATATATCAAGGACAACAAGATCCCCAACCTGTAGGAGTCTTAGCTTTGTTTGTTACAAACATCATAGAACTCGCTGAAGAAGATTTCTAATGCTAGTATGTTTGCGTCTTTTGAAAAAAACTCAACAATTTTGATTATTTAATCCATGCGAGATCACGTAGCATTTCCACTTCAAGATGCAGTCGAAAACTTCTCAGATGTAGTGAATAATTTTCTAGATATTTTCTCCATTGCACTAATCAAACTTAAATCGATTTATTTAGACAATTGAAAATAATATTTGCAGAAAACTTAATGGCCAATCAATCAAAGATTTTATCATCTGAATGAATCCCTACAAGCCCAACCTGTCAGTGAAAAGTAGTATATAACTGATACACCCTATGCTTTATTGACTGAAGTCCCTGGTGTTGTATAATCAGCTTCAGTCCTTCAGACGATCTCAAGAATGAAATCAACGATGAATCTCAGAAAGAAACTTGAGCAACATATGCTAATCTAATTGTGTTTATGCAGTCTTGAACAATATATAGTCCAGGAGTAGTTCTTTAAAAGTACACATCACATGAATATGCATAATAGTGCAGGGAATAAATATAACCCAATGAATAAAGAAATATAAAAAAGAGAGCATATCCGTATATTAGTAATTTGAACATTAGTTACCTGTAATCCTCTGTCAGTTACAATTCTCAAAGCCCCTAGAGACTTGTGACGTCGTCTTAATTCTTTTTCACAAACCTTTTGTGCATCTATGTCACTGTCTATCTCAACAGCGACTTTCAAATTCTTGTATCCGTTCTCAGGAACCCATTTTACTTCTGGTGCTACATCAACAATCACATCATATCTGGAGCACAAGATGAACGAGTGAGTATGATCAGTCTAATCGAACGTGAAGACTCCTCTTTCTTACATGTGAGTTATTTATCATGATATTTTTAAGGTGGAACTGAGTATGACTGTATGAATATCATAATAGTGAAACAGTGACTTAAAAAATTTCTACTTTTAAGAACCTAAGAGAATTAAAAGAAGAATAGGCCTGCTCCATCTCCGAAAATTTGGTTAGAATACTGACGGAGTCTGTCAAAGCCGTGGCAGTCATCTGTAAAACAAGAGCAGACCAATCTTCAATAATAATAATAATAATAAAAGAAAAAACCTATGATAATCCTAAAAAAATTGGGTTTGCTAGAAACATGCAGCAGAATGTTGCAACATTATAACTCTTATCCATTTCCAAGCCAAAGATTAAATAACCACACCTGACATGAGTGAAATCTCCATAATCAATAAAATTCCCAAATTTACTCGCAATTACAAAAATTGAACCAACCAAAATGTAAATATCTAGTATAAATCTAAAACATACTGAAGACATGGCATGTGGAAGGGTCCTCCTCAAAATAGACTCAATGGTAGCCTTTTCCACACTTTTCTTCCCCACGTAATTCACAAGAATACTCTCCGGCACATTCTTTCCCGGCCGAAACCCCGGCACCTGAGCACATTAAACTCATATAAACAAACCAATATCACAAATTCAACTTTCTTCCCTGACAAGCTAACTCAAAAAGATGTAGAACCTTTGCTTGCTTCATGAACTCCACTATAACCTTCTTGTAACAGTCATTGCACACCTCCGGAGGCACTTGTATGCTCAATTTTACCTGCATTAATATCACAATCAAGAGTATTAACTATCAAGTATTAACTAACAAAACGAAACTAGAGGAAACTTACTCTGGAGTTGGGCTGTTGGGTCTCGGTGACGGTGATGTCAGCGGGGAGTTTGTCTGTCTCGGAGGTGACGGCGGCGGCGGAGGAGGGGGAAGAAGAAGCGGAGACGACGGCGAATTGGCGGGAAAGAGAGGAGGGTCTACGGGAAGTGTGGAGATGGAGAGAATTGGGGTTTTTATGGGGAAGAAGGGAGGGTGAAGAGCGTGCTGGGTTTAAGTTTAGGGCCACTGTGGACCCACCGGTGATGGCGGTGATGCAGAGCTCCATTGCTTTGCTTCCCCTGGTTTGCTTTGTTTTTGATTGATTGCAGTGGGTGTGTAGAGAGCTCAGAGGTTGAGCACTTTTAGCTGCAAAGATAGAGGGTAAAATGGGGATTATCTACCTAAAGGAATGTCATACGCTGTCGTTTTGCTTTTACTTTCGCAAAGGAAAATAAATCCTTTTTCTAAATTCCGCCCAAATCCTTATTCTTTTCTTTTTGCTTATTAATAGTCATTTGTTTTTATAAAAAATTACCAATGTTCAAGGAGAAAAGATAATAGAGAGAACTGTGTGTTTATTAATTGATAGAGAGGCCTTTATATAGGCATTACAATGAGTATCCCGATAAATCAGGGATTCCTTATCTATTACAGAATCAACTATACTAGTCTAATTAGGTCAAGACACATCTAGGAAGTTACGGAAATAACCTTCCTACAACACTCCCCCTTGTGTCGAGCACCTAATGTCTTTATGGTGTTTACCATGTTGCCTCACTAAAACCTTGCCAGCAAAACAAAAATCTCTTGGGTAAAAAATAAAATGCATGGACGAAGGGAAAAGAGCACAACGCACCAACACTACACTTGTGAATAACATGTGATGTAGACTCCCCCTGAAGTCTAACAAACTTAGAGCTCTGATATATGGCTCATGCCTACGCTCTTTACATGTTTCACATGCATAGATTTTCCCAAAGACTTGGTAAACAAATATGCAACATTCGCATATGAACTCACTTGATTAACTTGGATGTTCAGGAATTCCTGTTGTTGCACATTGTAAAAGAACTTGGGCGATATATGTTTAGTGTTATCACCTTTGATAAAACCCAACTTTATCTGCTCAATGCAGGCAGCATTATCTTCATAGATACACGTAGGTTTATCGGTGGTAGACACTAGTCCACACGAATCACGAATGTGGCGAATAACTGACCTTAGCCAGACACATTCTCTAACAGCCTCATGGAGGGCGATGATCTCTGCGTGATTCGATGAAGTAGCAATCAAAGTTTGCTTGGTTGATCTCTAGGATATCGCTGTATTTCCCATGGTAAAAACATAACCAGTTTGGGAACGAGCACGATGTAGGTTAGAGAGATACCCAACATCCGCGAAACCAACTAACATGTTGTTGGGAGTCTTTGAGTAAGGGAGACGTCCAGAGAAGGGCACATTTGAATGGCCGGACGCATCGCCATCATCATCCTCCACGCCGCCGGCGCCAGCAATAGTTCCACGGCGTACGATGGCACTATCGAGGCGGCCGGAAATGTTGGTGTGAGGAGGGTGATTGGCGGGATTTTCTCTCTTTGTGCTGAAGGGATAGAAAAGTCCCAAGTCAATGGAACCTTTCAAGTAACGAAACAAATGCTTGATACCGTTCCAATGACGATGCGTAGGCGCTGAGCTAAATCTAGCTAGTAAGTTCACAGAGAAAGCAATGTCTGGTCTAGTGCACTGTGCCAAATACAAAAGTGCCCCAATCGCACTTAAGTATGGGTACTCAGCACCAAGAATCTCTTCTTCATCCTCTTTGGGACGGAATGGATCCTTGTTTATGTCCAGACTACGAACAACCATGGGAGTAGACAACGGCGTACATGTATCCATGTTGAAACGCCTGAGCATCTTCTGCGTATAAGCAGACTGGTGAACCAGAATACCCTTGGTTCTATGCTCTAACTCAAGTCCTAAACAGAACTTAGTTTTCCCAAGATCCTTCATCTCGAACTCAGATTTCAAGAATGAAACTGTCTCTTCAATCTCACTTGAAGTACCGATGACATTCATGTCATCAACATAGACAGCTACAATAACAAATCCAGAGTCGGTCTTTCTAATGAACACGCATGGGCATAACTCATCGTTCTTGTAACCCCTCCGAATCAAGTATTCACGTAGGCGATTGTACCACATCCTTCCGGATTGTTTAAGTCCATACAGTGAACGTTGCAGCTTAACTGCATAAGCACTCCGTGGTTTAGAGTCTTTTGATTCGGGCACATGAATTCCTTCAGGAACTCTCATGTAGATATCGGTATCTAGATCCCCATATAGATACGCTGTAACTACATCCATCAGTTGCATACTCAGTTTTTCGGACACTACTAAACTGATCAAGTAGCGGAAAGTAATGATGTCCATTAGCAGAAAATACGTCTCCTTGTAGTCAATACCAGGACGCTGCAAGAAGCCTTGCGCCACGAGTCTTGCCTTATATCGCAAGATCTCATGCTTCTCATTGCGCTTACGAACAAAGACCCACTTATGTCCGACAAGTTTAACGCCTTTAGGGATCAATTCAACAGATCCAAAGACTTGTCTTTTGTCTAGTGAGTCAAGTTCTGCCTGTATTGCTTCTTTCCACTTCGGCCAATCTGCTCTTTGTTGACATTCAGTCATTGAGCGTGGTTCAACTTCGTCGTCATGGATGATCTCTTGTGTGACGGAATAAGCATATATATCATCAACGTGTGTGGAGGCTTTATCCATTAAGAGACACGCGTTATTCAAACTAAGCGAGATTTCTTTGTTCTCTGGAGTCAACATTGGTTATGTGTCATCCCACAGAAATGATTCAGTTGACTCATGGACATAACTATAGTCAGAGACAATCTCATGCGATGGATTCGCATCGTCGATGATGAGCGGATTTTGTGCCTTCGCTAGCTTCTTTCGAGGGTTTTTATCTCGAGAATTTTTCGGTCTCCCCCTCTTCCTGGTGGGAGCCGAGGCCGAAGCTGCTGCCCCGTCAAAGTCCATCAGGGCACCGTTGCGATCCGATTCAATAACAGCGACACCACGGCGTACGATGGCGCCGTCGCCGGCGTCACCCTCTCCTGAGGGTATGCCGACGGCATTAGGTCTTAGGGCAGCCGAACCGGTCCCGTAATTTGGGACCTCCAACCTTGCCGGTACGTTTGCAAAATGTACGTGTGATCTTGTCAGTTTCGCAATATCAGTGAAAGCGTCGGGCATCGATTCCGCGACTTTCTAAAGATCGATAATGCGTTGCACTTCAAGCTCACTTTGAGCAGTGCGAGGATCATGAAGAGACAAATCGTTGGGGGCACACCATGTCAATTCCTGACGTTCATTTGGAATGAGTGCATTCCTATCTCCCCCTAACGGCGGGAAGTGTGTCTCTTCAAAGTGACAATCTGCGAATCGCCCAGTAAATAGATCACCGGTGGTTGGTTCTAAGTAGCGGATTATCGTTGGCGAGTCATAGCCAATATAGATGTCTAAACGTCGTTGTGGACCCATTTTGATACGCAAATGAGGCGTAATTGGCACATAAACTGCACAACCGAAAGTATGTAAGTGCGATAGATTGAGTTCAAAACCAGTTACCATCTGGTAGGCACTAAACGCATTATTGGCAATGGGTCGAAAATGAATAAGCATCGCTGCATGCAGTATTGCATATCCCCAAATAGAAACTGGCAAATTGGTTCCCATAACCAATGCCCTAGCCACTAGCTAGAGTCGCTGAATGGTGGCTTCTGCAAGACCGTTTTGAGAATGAACATGAGGAACAGGGTGTTCTACTTCAATCCCAATGGACATACAATAATCATCAAATGCTTTGGAGGTAAACTCGCCAGCATTATTTATCCTAATAGATTTGATAGGATGGTCAGGGTGGTTAGCCCTTAACTTGATGATTTGAGCTAAAAGCTTGGCGAATGCAGCATTTCTTGTGGACAACAACGCGACGTGTGACCAACGCGTCGACGCATCAACCAGCACTATAAAATACTTAAATGGGCCGCATTCTGGTTTGATTGGTCCACAAATATCACCTTGGATTCGATGTAAGAATGATATATTATCTGTTGAAGTTTTGACGAATGAAGGACGGACATGTAATTTAGCAAACGAGCAAGCCTTACAAAATGAGCGATGGGCATTGGAAATTGTCGTTGTAGCATAAGAGGACACAGGTGGTGACGCCCCATGTCCCTAATGCTTCCTCATCCGCCAGGTGCGCGGTCCCGAAACCCTGTGAAGGGGGGGGGGGGGGGGGGGGGGGGGTGGCGAGTGTGGCTTTAAGGCCTGTTTCTGCACAAACCCGTAGGCCTAGTGAAAACTGGTGAATCAAGATATGATCTCCTCCTGCGAACCTGCTAACTAAGGGGAATACCGGGCGGGCCGGTCTTCTCCTCTCCGATGCCTAAGTTAGTACAGTTGGGATGAATAGATAACTTAAGCACGTATAATAAGCAGTTGGAGAGATCAATTACCTATTAAAGAGGGTAGTTGAGGCCCTTATATAGGTGGTCGGGCGTGAGGTCTGGTCTTACTCTTCGATGTGGGACTGGTTTCCCTCTGTTCGCACTCAAAAGGACAGCTCTGGTGGCCTGTTCGGCAGGCTGGCGCCCCCGGTCCCCGGGCCCCTGGTCACAAGGTAGACTGCTGGACCTCGGGTCCGGGTGCTGGTGATCCTGCTCCGGGCCTCAGTCCGGCCCTGGATGCACTGGTTGCGGGTCTGTGGGCTTATGTAGCCCCTCTGTGGCTACTGTCAACAAGTCCCCCAAGTTTCCGGTCAAGTGCAATCTTGAATGGGGACTTAATATGTCTCGCTCCTGTCCCGCAGACCCGCAGGGTTACCAACCCAACGGTGCCCAGTCCTTCAAGTCCGCATTGAAGATTGGGCGTGACCGGGGGTTCGGGCAGAGAAGGCGTGGTGATGTACCTATTAATGATGACGTGTGACAATTAAGAGTATGTTTGCGATATTAATGGTGTTGTGCTCAAGTGTCGTCATGCCATGAATATGGGAGGGGGTGAAACCCGGACGAGTGCATGGGATGATGATGTGGCGTTGAAATCCGCCATGCAATAAATATGGAGCGGGGTGAAACCCGGACGAGTGCATGGGATGATGATGTGGCGTTGAAATCCGCCATGCAATAAATATGGAGCGGGGTGAAACCCAGACGAGTGCATGGGATGTTGGAACGAGTCCCCTAAGTTCCCAAAGTAAAATTGCTGCCATCAGTGGGGCAGGCCGGGAGTAGCCCGGTGGCTCGGCCCAGCTTGTGTTGGAATAAGCGTGGGGTAACGTGCCTGCGGGGAGATTTGTTCTGTGTTAGAGAAACAATCTGCCCGGTGGGGTGGCGTGGAGATAACAAGTCTCGCCTTGGATCCCCATATTTATCACAGTTCAGTGTGATGCAGGGTTTTTAGCCTGCTGGAAAAGTTTGCATGTGTTAGATGTAAACTCTCCCAGGTTTATAAAGCCCATGTGTTTGAAGCCTTGAGTTGTTGCTGGCTTGTCCTTGCCCGCAGGGGCGAAGGAAAGTGGCAAAACCGTAACCGGTGGAATGCCTTGGAGCCGGTTGAATACTACCTAACCGGTGAGATGCCATGGAGCCGGTTGAATGTTACCTAACCGGTGGAATGCCATGGAGCCGGTTGGATACTACATAACCGGTGAGATGCCTTGGAGCCGGTTGAATGCTTCCTAACCGGTGGAATGCCATGGAGCCGGTTTAATGTTACCTAACCAGTGAGATGCCATGGAGCCGGTTGAATGTTACCTAACCGGTGAGATGTCATGGAGCTGGTTGAATGCTACCTAACCGGTGAGATGCCATGGCTCTTGGGGAAGTGGGGGGGCTCGACGCCTCGGTTCCCGCCCCTATCTCCCTTAACTGCCGCTTGTAGGCGGGACAAGTGGCTGACATGCATTTAAGGAGGAAGCCCATCAGTCTAATCAGTTATGATGGCGTGGAAAGGTTATCGATGCTGGGACACGTGTCAGTAGGGAGAGATCTGAGATGGAGGGCCTGGAGTCGCAGGCGTTTGACTTGTCCTGATTGAGTATTTGGGGGGATTACAGGGGTACCTAGGGCATCAGACCCGTCTATAAAAAGGCCTCCTCTGTCTTCATTATTCCTGTTTTTGCTCTTGGCCCAGAGAGAAGAAGAGAAGGTTGGAGAGGAATCCGGCGAAAGTTCTGTGGAGGTGCCTCGCGATATCCGTGCTTCAAGCGTTCTTGTTCTTGCCTACCATTGCTCGGTGTTTTCGTAGGACTGACTTTTCTCGGTTGTGCATAGTAATCGGTAAGTCTTGCTTTCTTTGCTTCGTGTTTTTTCTTTTTGGTTGGTGTTTTGCGGCGGGGGGGGGGGGACAGCTGCTGAGGGCGCTGTTCTAGCTTATTACTGACCAGCGGTGGGGTTTTGTTTTCTTCCCCTTAGGTTAAATGGCTTCAGCGAGCTCTGATGGGGCTTCCGAATCGGCCGACAGGCGTCCCGTGGTGGACGATGAGGAGAGATTGGAGGATTGGCTCGGTTCGGATTCCCCGGAGTCCGAAGCCGCTGACCGCTCCCGGGGCGGGGTCTCGTCTTCCTGGTCTCTGGGATCTGAGGGCATCCCGCACGGGGTGCGCTTTCCTGGCACTCCGCCCGTGAGCTACACTATCGGGAGTGGGAAAGAGGCTGTAGTGTGCGATGAACCGGAGGGTACTATGAGCCCTGCAGAGATTGCCGCCTTCCGGGAGACGTGGAATATCCTCGATGAGGTGGCGTTACGGCCGCTGAATCCCGGAGAATCGCCTGTAACCCGGAGGAGGGTTGAGTTGCTGTTCACAGTGACCAATTTCACCACGGGTTCTCCCTCCCGCTGTTAGACTTCGTGCAGTATATACTTAGCGCTCTGCAAGTGTCTCCCACGCAGCTTCCCGAGAACCAGTGGAGGCAGCTGCTGAGCCTCGGTTGTCTATACGAGCTGTCCGGGATGAGCATGCCAACGGTGAACGAGTTCCGGGCACTGTATAGACTGTCCTTCTCGAAGAAGAAAGGGTATCGGGGTTGTCTGACCTTTAGCGCCCGACACTTCCAGCCTATCATCACCCACCTGCCTTCCTGGGTGGACAATAACTGGAGGAAGAAGGTGGTGATGGCGGGTGGGAAGTGGCAGAAAAGGAGTAAGATGTACCGGGTTCCTGGTGCCTTCCAGCCCCTTGGCGACCAATCGTTCGTATTGTCCGAGTTGGAGCGGGATAGGATTATGTGGATACTCGGGTGCTGGGACGATCTTGAGCGAAGCTCCTACAACTTAATACGGCGGGAGTTGTTAGAGTACTGCTGTCTTGGATGAGATCCCGGTGCGTAGCAGGGTTTTAGTGGCGACGTTTCTATTGACGGAGTTGATATTAACCCTTTGTTTGTTCTGCAGGTGCATCTTCCCAGACGGTCGTCAAGCCCGGTAATACACTATCCATGGACGGTGAAGACCTTGTCTCGAGGTTGAAGGAGAAAGGGGAGGCCGTTTCACGGACCTCGGTGGATGAGGAGTCCGGTCGGCTTACCGTTCATGCCGAACCGAGGGCCTTGGACGTTGGGACGACGCCTATATCCTAAGGCGTGTGAAGACTCACCCCGCTGGGTCCAAGGCGGGACCCGGAAAGGGCAAGACCACCGGGGGGCCACCAAAGGTTCCTGGTGGGACGAACAGGATTCCGCACCGACCGGGATCGGTCCCGCTCGTCACCAGGGTTTCTCGGACAGGCGCACAATCTTCTTCACCGGACGGGCTGGGTGAGAAGAGGCGGAGGATCATGGACGTCCCTCCCTCCGCGCTGGTGACGCTGACCGGCCGGTCATCTGGTGAAAACTTGGCGAAACGGCTCAAGGTGTCCAGCGGTGCGGTGAGTTCCGCTGGGGACAAGGCCGCTGCTGCCTCAAACTCTGCCGGTCAGCAGAGTAGCCCCGCTCCTGCGGAGGAACATAGGGGAGGTCTGGAGAGTAGCCCATTCGTCCGGAGTCTGGCGGCAGATGTGGCCGGTCTTGGTCTGGATAGGCCTGGGGTCGCTGGAGCCTTGTCGGGGGAGAAACGCCAGAAGAGCAAGGAGTCGGTCCTCCGGGTAAGAATTGCTTGGTGCCATGGCACCGCTCATAACTTATGCCGGGTCTCGTTACTTTTGCTGTTTGCTTAATTGGCTCCCTGTTATTCTGTAGCTATTGTACAATCTGTACCAGCCGGACCCGAGTGAGGAGCTGTCGGAGCTGAAGAGGCAGGTGGCCGCTTTGACAGGAGCCCGTAAGCGCCTGGAAGTTGAGAAGTCCAGGCTTGAGCGGGAGAAGGTCAGACTGGAGGAGAGGGCCAAGAAACAGGTGGCCAAGCTAGAAGGCCAGGTCCGGAGCCTCGAGGAGGAGAAGGAGCGGGCTGAGGAGGAGAGGGCCGAGCTGGAGGCCAGAGTGGATGAGCTCCAGGTGGGAGCTGTCGCTGTGCATGCCGCCGCTACCGCTGCGGCTGGAGAAGAGGACCCAGAGCTTTTCCAGCGGGTTGTCCTCAAATATCACGATAGTGAGTAGTTTCTTGAGCTCCTGGAAAAGGCTAGGGAGTCGGGTATCGCCGACGCCTACGTGGAGTGGGAAGAGAAGGGGTACCTGGATAACTCACGAATGCCGAAGGCGGGGGCCGAAGACGATACCCATGGGCAGCTGGCAGAAGAGGAGCAGCCGGAAGGGGAAGGCGGGCCTCGACCATCTGCACCCGCTGGAGAGGATGCGGTGGCTCCATCTGGGGAAGCTGGTGGGATGCCTGCTGAGGGGGGAGACGCAGCTCTTTAAGATTTTTGTTTTGCTATCTTTTTTGTAAATCTGCTGGAACGGTTTTTTTTGTATTATTCCCTTTGGATATATATTTTTGCACCGGTGGAATTTCTTGGATTTCTCTCAAATTAGTTGGCATACACATCTTACAATGTTACGTTGGTTGAACCGTTTGAAATTTCTAGCACCTAACCCTTCACTGGGTCCGGGCGTGCTTACCAGCCCTGGCCCTGCTCCAGGTCGGGATCTGCTCTCCTTTCCCCTATATACCGCTGAAGCTGACCGCTGTTAATCAAACCTTCCACCGCTGTCTTGAGAGCGAAGCAACTGTTCGTCTGATGGGTAGCTTCATCGTGGTAGGAGCAGTACTTGCCTGTTCGCGCCTGGGTAAGTTTCCCCTTTGGGTACTTGCTCCTCGGCGGTGGGGGAATGATGTTCCCATTTTCGTGGATGTCCTCGTATGAGGAGGTTAGAGTGGTGAAGACCTCTTGACGTTCTGTTGGCATGATCGCCAGGGGGCGTTCTTGCCGGTACTGCGCCGGCTTGTGCTCGCCCTGGGGTTTGTCATGATAGGGCTTCTGCTGCTGTTGGTTTCCCCAATTTCTGCCTGGTCTGCTTGGTTGGGCGCCTCGGTTCTCGCTCCGTTGGCTGGCCTTGTTTTCTCGGCCGGCCGGGGGATGCTCCTCCCGCTTTCTCTTCAACAGGTGTTGCCCATACGTTTCATGATCCGCCTGAGCGTGCCTGATGGCCATCGCCATTAGCTCGTCATACCCCTGTGGGAGTTCCACCCGTACGGCGTAGGAAAATTTTCCTGGCCGAAGCCCCTGTTTGAACGCCATCTCGGCGATACCCTTGTCGAGGTTCCGAACCCCGGCCGTCGCCGTTTGCCAGCGGTTGACAAACGTCCTTAGCTCCTCGCCAGGTGCCTGTCTACAGTTGAAGAGGATGGTTGATGTCCGGGCTCCTTCGACCCGGAGGATGAAGCGGCCTACGAACCTGTCGGCCAGTTGCTCAAACGCCTCGATGGAGTTTCCCGGGAGCTCATAGAACCAGCTGAGCACCTCTCCAAATAGGGTTTCCTGGAAAATGTTGCAGCACACTGCATCAGAATAGCCCTTGGCGCACGTTTGGGACCGGAAACTATCCAAATGTTGGTATGGGCAGCCGGATCCTGAGTACGTGAGCTTTAGGGATTTCTGTTTACCAGACCTCCCTGATTCCAGAACCCGGTGCGAGAAAGGGCCCATGCGTTCGTTGAATCGCGCGCCCTCTATCGGCCGCGTTGCCCTTCTCTCGTTGGCCTCCATTTGGGCCTTTAGATCCGACACAGAGTCGGTGAGTATCTGTAATGCCCGTGCGGTCGGGGTCACGACTTCATCCTCGAATGAAGCGCGCGACTGCGGGGGTGCCGGCGTGCTCATTGGTAGAACCGTGCCGCCCGGGGACTCCGCCCTCCTGTGGTCGCTAGACCTTCCTCTCGATGACTGTCCCGCCTCAAGGCGCTGAGGTTGGCCTGGCACGGGTGTAATTGCCCTTGCCATAGCGGCGTTGCGCTGCTATCCTCTTTCTAAGGCAGCCACCAGGGCAGCGTTTACCGTCTCCATTTCCTCATACCGAGATTTGGATTTTGCTCTATCCCGGTCGCTCTCCGCGCGTAGGCGACCGACTTCTGCCCTCATCGCCCTTATCTCCCCCGTCATATCGTGCCGGTCGAGGCTGTACGTGGTGTCTCGGTCGCTGTCACCGAGCAGACTCTCCTCTTTGTCGCTCGGATCGTCTGAGAATGTCAGCGAAAAGCCCCGGTGCGTTGGTTGGTCGCCTTCCCCCCGGGCCTTTCCCGCGCACGCTATCGTTGTATGCCCCCGGTGTGCTGCTCGGCCTCTCATAGCTGCCGTCGTCCTGGGTGCCCTGGTCGCGGCGCTGCTCCCGTACAACGACCGGAGTGGAGATGAGCACTTGCTCTGGTGCAACCCGCTGACCCTCCGTTGTATTTCTTTCCTGGCCCGCTTCTGAGCTTTCTGCCATTTGGTGGTGCTTATGTGACTTTTATACAAGCTTCCCACAGACGGCGCCAATTGTTTCTGTACAAACCCGTAGGCCTAGTGGAAACTGGTGAATCAAGATGTGATCTCCTCTTGCAAACCTGCTAACTAAGGGGAATACCGGGCGGGCCGGTCTTCTCCTCTCCGATGCCTAAGTTAGTACAGTTGGGATGAATAGATAACTTAAGCACGTATGATAAGCAATTGGAGAGATCAGTTACCTATTAAAGAGGGTAGTTGAGGCCCTTATATAGGTGGTCGGGCGTGAGGTCTGGTCTTACTCTTCGATGTGGGACTGGTTTCCCTCTGTTCGCACACAAAAGGACAGCTCTGGTGGCCTGTTCGGCAGGCTGGCGCCCTCGGTCCCCGGGCCCCTGGTCACAAGGTAGACTGCTGGACCTCGGGTCCGGGTGCTGGTGATCCTGCTCCGGGCCTCAGTCCGGCCCTGGATGCACTGGCTGCGGGTCTGTGGGCTTATGTAGCCCCTCTGTGGCTACTGTCAACAAGGCCACAGTCTGGCGAGGAGCTTGGCTCCTGCGTACATCACGATGTTGAGTCGCGGTAAGAGGTTCTTCCAATCGCTTTTTCGACTTGAAAAATGGATGTCCATGGGAATTCTTTAGAATCCGGATCATCATATCACGGCCAGGGTGGCCTAGTCGAGCATGTCAAAGCTTATAATCATTAGTTTCACAAAAATTGTCAGTGACAGTATATGATTCGAAGACACGGGCTGTAGTGAGATATAAGCCATTGTCTTCAATGCACGACATCTTCTCTAAGATATGGCGGCGGTCGTGTTCTTAAGAAGTAATGCATAAGTATTCTTCACCATTCTCAGCATAGGTATCCAAGTGATAACCGTTGGCACGGATATCGTTAAAACTCAGCAGGGTTCGATTTGTTCTCGGCGCATAGAGAGCATCAATGACATTGATAACAGTACCATTTGGTAACATAAATTCAACGGTTCCTCGCCCTTTGACATCCGGCGAGGTACCTATCAATGTTGTCATTGATGAGCGATACGGCATTAAATCCGTAAACAACTTCCTATTCCTTAGAATAGTGTGGGTAGTTCCACTATCAGCTACACACTCAACTTCACCGCGAGAAATCTACAAAGAGACGAAAACTTGGGTTAGTTTCTCGCGGGACACAGTCTAATCACTACGCTGTAGGATAGAGAAAGAAAGGGGATGAAAATCCCATCGAGTGTATCACATGGCATTTGGACATTATAACGTCGACTAAAGTCGGAAAGTGCAAGGTTGAATGTTACATAACTAAGCAATCATCATCAGAAACCAAAACGAAACCGGGGCTTCGCACATTGTGGTGTAGAACACCTTTGGTGACTGGAATAAAATGAGGTCTAGCCTCCTAGGATCGGTGTTAAAACACCCCTCGGGCTGCACACCGCCGAAGCTGTGGATGTCAAAGACACATGGTGTCGTGGCACCAGAGTGTGGCGGATGCCGAGCCTACTTCACCTTGATGGGCCGATGGCGGTCTGTTCGCCACCCTTTTTTTTTTTTATTGAGGGATTGAGCGTAGGTGGGATTATAAGTCCAAAATATAAAGCCTATGTGACCCAAATGTGGCGTCACAAGAACCACGTGAGTTGTTAATACACGAACCTGATTGCATAAAAACATAAAATTTCTCACGATATGGGAAAATAGAGAAATTTTATTAAGTGCCAACATGAATACATCAACTTCTAATTCCAAAATAAACAGACTAACTAGAGTCATAAAAACATGGCGAGTGTAATTATAATGGCGAATGCCATTACAATACTGGATAAACTAGAAAAGCCATAGGCTAGTCAAAATCCGAGACATCAAGAGTTTGTGGTTGCGCCTTTGGAGAATCCACATGATGAGCATAATTTGCGTCAATCATCTCGTCCTCAGCATAATTGCTTTTTTCAGACAGAAACTTCTTATATTTCTTGTAGGTATTTAACATCTCCTTACTAGCTCGACAATCGCGATGGTAGTGTTTGGAGGAACCACACTTGTAGCACAGAGTAAATTGAGCATTCTGGTTATTGCTATGAGGTCGAGGAGGGTTTGGTACTAGACCTAGACGGGGTCCGTGGCCAGTCCGGCCTCCCCCTGAAGGTGGTGCGTATTCGCCACCTTCTCGCCTCCAAGTGTTGGAGCGTCGTGTCACATTATTTCCAGCATTCTGATTTCTTCCACGTACCGAATTGTACGGGGTATGGCGGCCTTTATTTTTCTGTTTTGAAGCCTTCCCATAATGAGCCTGTGGTGTTGGAATTGGCTTTGTACCAACAGGTCTCTGGATACTATTGAGCCTAATCTCAGAATGGCGTTCTTTTTTAGCCAATATTGCCATAAGGTCAGCGAATGGCCTGATTCTGCCTTTATCAACTGAGATCTTATATTGATGTCCAATGACATCGTAGGCCATGGGGAATGTATTAAATGTCTTCTCCAGAAGATCTTTATCGGTTTTGATGACGCCAACCGTGCCAAGATCCGCCTATAGACTAATCATATCCTGATTGTATTTGTCTACTTTGTCATAATCCGAGAAACAGATTTGTTCCCATTTAAGGGTGAGCTCTGGAAGAAGCATGTCATGGACATTGTTAAATCGCTGCTGGAGCATGTCTCATAAAATTTTGAGATTTTTTACCGACAAATATTCTCGCTGCAGAGTCAGGTGGATATGGCGTCTCAAATACATGAGGGCCTGAGCCTTGGCATGGTCCCCAAAAGGGGTGGTGGCGGTTGCATCAGTCAGAAGGGCTGGAAAGCCTTTACTTTGGAAAGAAATTTCAACATCGGAAACCCATCGATGATAGTCTTTGCCTTGAAGATTCAAGTTCTTAAAATCAGGGCGTGATGGTGAAGACGACGACATCTACAAGAGAATAATACGTCGGATTAGTATCGGTCACATTAGCAGATACTATCAAGTATAAATTGGAATTAGAAGAGATATATTCGGTCACATAAGTGAATTTTTTTTTTCGATACAAAAGCATTATTTTTTTTTTCTTTTGATGCATAAACCGGTGACATCATATCGCACCTTCAAACAGTGGCGTACTCAGACATCCACATAAGCATCTTTTTTTCTTTTAATTTCCCTTTCAACGTGATTCCCCCAGGACCATCACTTAAAAACTGCGACCGTAGGGGTGATGAATTCCCCATTCTAGGTCTCATCGGCGATTTAAGAATGGCCGGAATCGGAGTAGAAGAAAGGCTAATAGCGCCCGATATAATATATCTATAGTTCAAAAGCAAGAACTTTTATAAAAATTTTACCTTTTTGATCAAAGGATCGAGAGCGTAAAACTTGTTCTTCGATTCTTACTTGGTTCTCGAGCCTCTTCCAACGCGAGTAATTTGGAGGAGCTATCTTGAAAATTGATGGCGAGTGAACGTGCGGGCGAGCGAGCAGGCTAGCGAGCGGGCTTGGCAAGCGAGCAGGCTGGTGAGCGGGCTTGGCGAGCTAGCGGGCGAGCGGGCTTGCAGGCGGCCGGGCAAGGGCTGCGGCCTAGGAGAGACCGAGAAGGAGGGGGGGGCACGAGTCCCGAGGAAGGAGGTGCGGCCGACGGAAGGGATCGAGGAGGAGGAAAAAAATTATTAGGGTTTTTCTAGGGCTCAGGGAGGTCACGTGCTGATAACGTGTTTAAGGAGAAAAGATAATAGGGAGAACTGTGTGTTTATTGATTGATAGAGAGGCCTTTATATAGGCATTACAATGAGTATCCCGATAAATCAGGGATTCCTTATCTATTACAGAATCAACTATACTAGTCTAATTAGGTCAAGACACATCCATGAAGTTACGGAAATAACATTCCTACAACAACCAATACAATTTTCAGCCCATAATTACCAATAACAAGATTGTCTTTTAAAATTACCACTACCAGGTTTTCATCCATAATTAACATAATCCGTTAATTCATAAATTACAAAATTACCATTTTTATAATACTATTGCAAATCAGTAGCATTAATTTTTTTTTTTTAACCCTTAAAAGCAAGGAAAATGGACTAAATACAGTAAATAGTGTCTCACATTTTTCATTTTCTAACTTTTGGAATCTCACGTTTCCAAAACTTCAAAACGGTGTCTCACCTTTTAACCTCGACCCAACATTAATATCCCTGGACGTTAAATCCATTATGGAGAGGAAAAAAAATTCAAATTTTTTAAGGTATTTTCGTCCTGCCATCTAATATCGTTTAACCCTAACATTTTTCCCCTTTTGGATTTGGAATCACAGACCGCATCACTTAGGGGGGTGTATTGTATTTGGATTTGTATGGATATATTGTAATTCACAGACTTTTTAAAAAGTCCACAGACTATTTAAAATGTTCATAGATTTCTGTTGATTCTTTAAAACCATCGACTTTTACACAGACTTCATACTGATTTATAAAAATCTACAAACTTTATTATGAACGACTTCTATAGATTCTCAATACTAACAAATAAAAATTTTAAATGAAAAATAAAATTCATTTGAGTTGATGTAGGATGATGCTCCAATCTGCTACGCATAATCGATTCAGTACCAAAAAGGGGAAGCAAAACTTCTAGTCACGAAATAATTGAGCGTCCGTCCCCATATAAGATGTTAATCAGGACAGCCTTATAGACCGACTACAAATATGTAGTTTGATTTATATTCATTTGATCAATCTTATTAATTAATTAACGAGTATTGAGAAAAATGAAATTGAAAACTCCATAATGGTGTGTTTGGATGAGAACATTATGAAATCCATGAGAATTTATAATTGACGGCATCTTGAATTCCATCAATTTCAAATTCATCAATTTCAAATTCTATTGTTTGGTTATATTTATATAGAATTTGAAATGTGTTATAGATTAAGAAAATTTTTAAAACATTAATAAAAAATAAAATATAAAAAGTCTTATTTTAGAAAGATAATTAAACACTGCAAAAGAATTTGTAAATGACACATATTTTGTGAGAAATTCAAGAGAGGAATTTAAACAATGAATTCATTCGTTTTCCAAACACACCATTAAGTGACTCGTGCAAACGATAATATTTGTGTTTTAGGATTTCATAAATAAATGAGAAATAAATTAAAAAAATTTGAAAAAAAAATCAACAACAATGAACATGTTAGTACAAGAGTTTGATTGCATAAAATATTATAGAAAAAATGAGAGGAAAGAAAAACATGAAAGACATATGATATGTTAAAAAATAAAGAGATGACGGAGGATTAACCTCTTCATAGACAGAAAAAGTCTGTTGTGGACTTTTCGAAATCTTTGGTCTGGAGACTGGAAAAATATTGGAGTTTTGTGTGCATAATTTACACTATAAAGTCCATGATTATCCATGAGTTACTAATTTCATAAGTATGAATGATATTTTGAATACCCTCAAAATTCTATTCATTTTTAAAAGTCCTAATTGAATACCCCTAGACTTTATAAATTTCATAAAGACTTTTTAAAATCCTTATTGAGTACACTCAGACTTTTATGGATAATCAAAAGTCTGTATTGAATACACCCAGATTTTTAAATTTCATTGATTTCCTTAAAACATCCACTTATTCCATATACAATCTCTTTCACTACCTACAACGAATATTTCACTCTCTTTCAAACCTCATCTCAGATTTGGTTCCTTGATAAATTAAAAAAAGGCCATAAGATTCTATTGAAGATTCAGAAGCATGAGCCATCGATGGAGATACTTTCGCATGGAAGGAGATCCACCAGATTATGAAGGTAAAATGTTCCCTCTTTATAGGAGCTCTTCTTTGCCTTTTACTAGTTGGGTGTAATAGTATAGTTACGACTTTGGCCCCTAGCAAAATTGTTTATGGGTTTCAAGGGTTTTGTCTACAACGTGGGTTTGGCTCATTTTTCTTATATGTATCTACATTTGTCTATTTGTGTTGTTTGTTTAATGTTGGGATCAATTGGTTGCTGATGAGTAAATGTCCTAAAACGCAGTAGCTTTATAGTTTGGGGCTGGGTTGGTGAGAAATAAAAAATTTCTGCATTTTTAGGATTTCAGTGACTTAAACGAATTTGGGTTTATTGCTGGGTTTGTACACAACTAAACGTTGTACCTTGTTGTTGTACTTTGTCTCTGCAATATATAGTAATTGGTATGCATAATTGAATGATGATATTGTTTATACAGTACAAATGATATAAATTACATGATTAAGTTAGTGTTCTTGATATAAATTACAAATGATCAATACCTTTCATGATGATATTGTTTATATAATTAAGTATAGGGAACGTTCTTTAGAGATTATTTATATAATTAAGTATAGGGAACGTTCTTTAGAGATTATGACCCATCTTCATATTTGGAGGTAAGAGATTAAATTGGCGCCAAATAGTATTGAATTTGGAGGTAAATGATATACAATTTGGCAGTAAACGAAATTGGCCCCAGATAATAACATTGAATTAGCAGGAAGGACTGAACTGACCAAAATACCCTGCAAAATGTGCCACATGTCAAGTTCCGCAACAGAGCTAACGTCCAAAGATACTGATGTTGGGTCGGGGTTAAAAGGTGAGACACTGTTTTGAAGTTTTGGAAACGTGAGATACCAAAAGTTAGAAAATGGAAAAGGTGACACTGTTCAGTCCATTTTTCCCTAAAAGAAAATATACTCATCTTGTCATTGTATAACATCGTGATTTCGTCCAAAACCTTGGGGAGACTTTCAGAAAAGGCAACATAGGTGGTGCTGTAGGTAGCTCTTCTCATCCTAACCCTCCAAGCCACCCGCCACTTCGTTCTCAGATCCGAGCTCCTGACCCGAGCCTGATCTGCCCCGAACAAAACCCAGACCCAGACCCATTCCCACGCCAAAACTGCCCTAACCGAAGCTAAGAATTCCCTCTCTCTGGCCCCGAGACCCGGGCCCACACATCCTCAAGGGCCTAGCTATCGATCTCCTCGGCCACCGCACCGCGACCCTGAGGTTGCTCGACGCGGCGCTGTCGCCGCCGTGCGTGAAGTCACTCACGGAGAGGGAGCGTGGGGAGGCGCTGGTCAAGAGGGCGGAGCGGAAGCTCGCACTGAACCGGCGGCGAAGGGTTGACTCGACGATGGAGGATTTGGTGGAGGCGGTGGGGCTAAGTGAGGGTGGGGATACGTGAGGGTGGTGCATGCCTTCGGCGTTTCAGCGACCTCCGGGATGCTTGCGATGCTTCCCGATACGACCGTGATCAGCGCTCACGTGGCCTCTCTTCTTGCGGTTCTTCTTAAATCGGGTCGTCATCCTCTCTCTCTCTCTCTCTCTCTCTCTCTCTCTCTCTCTCTCTCTCTCTCTCTGTGTAACGGTTTGGCGGCACGGTAGTAGCATTAGGTTATTGAGGGTCAGTAGTATTACCTCATTTTTTAGAGTCAATAGTATTACCTCATTTTTTAGGGTCAGTAGTGTTATGCTAATTTATAGGAATTTATGGGTTGTTAACTATTGACAATATCCTAAAATATGTATTTACATTCAGTGTAATGCTACTGACCATAAAAAATCACATAATGCTACTTGTTTCTGTTTGAATCCGCAGACTCACAGATACCGGTGGATCTTTGTGTGATTTCTACCGGCAAACCCTGCTAACTAAGGGAATACCGGGCGGGGCCAGTCTATTCCGCTCCGATACCTAAGTCAGTATAGTTGGAATAAACTGATAACTTAAGAGGGAATGAGTAGTTGAAGTATTGGTTACCCAGTAATGAGGGCAGTTGAGACCTATATATAGGCTGCCGGGTGTGAGGACTGGCCTCACCCTTCGATGTGGGACTGGCCCCCTTCTGCACATATCACTGTACTGTTTCGGCCCCTGTTTGGGGAGCTGCCATCCCCAGTTCCCGGGCCCAGGTCATAGGTAAGACCTGCCCGGGCGCGGGTGCAGGTGTTCATGCTTTGGCCCCGGGCCCTGGGCTGGGTCCAGGAGTCCTGGCTGCGGGTCTGGGGCCTGGGTAGCCTCTCTATGGCTACTGTCGACAAGTCCCCCAAGTTCTCGGTCAAGTGCCATCTTGAATGGAGACTTAAATATGTCTTCCTTTATAGACCTGCAGACCCGCTGGGGCACTTACCCACTGGTACCCTAGCCCCCCAAGTCCGCGTTTAAGATTGGGCTTGGCCGGGCGTTCGAATAAACCTGTTATGATGATGCATAATGTGATGAGTGCATGGTTATGATGTTGCTGCTGACAGTTGCATATGGGTACAAGATGTAGTACGTGAGATTATAATGTGGCGTTGAAATCCGCCATGCTATGTTCCGGGAAAACCCGGTGAATATAGCAAATGAGATGATGTGACTTTGAAGTCCGCCGTACTATGTTCCGGGAAAACCCGGTGAATGTAGCAAATGGGATGATGTGACTTTGAAATCCGCCGTGCTATGTTCCAGGATAACCCGGTGAATATAGCGAATGAGATGAACGAGTCCCTCACGTTTTAGAACCGTAGCCGCAGAGGGCATCGGTTAACTAAAGCGGTGGATGACGAGGTGATAGTGTATCACCGGGAAACGTGCCATGTGTTAGAGGAGTTGCTGGTGGGGTAGCGTGGCCAGGAGAGCCTCGGTCGTCGACCCCATGTTTCCTGCTGCCTTTGTTTCTATAGGCATATAGGATGTGCAGGGTTTCTAGCCTGCGAGAAGAGTTGTCCTGTATGAGAGGATCAAGTCTCCCGGGGTGAAGCGGTCCCATGTTGGCACCGGTCAACATTCTGGATGGTTTCCTAGGCTTTGTTCTTACATGCCTGATGTATTGTGCAGGGTTTTTAGCCTGCGGGAAGAGTTGTCCTGTATGAGAGGAGCAAGTCTCCCGTTGGGGTGACTTGGCCAGTAGTAGTCCTTGGTTGTCGTCCCCACGTCGCTGCATTTGTTCCTGTAGGTGGGAAGTATGTGCATGGCTTTTAGCCTGCGGGAAGTTAGAGGATCAAGTCTCCCGGCTTTATAAAGCCCGGTGATACATTGGATCCGTTAGGTCGTGTGCGGCTGTCAGTAGGAATGTCTCAGTTCGCTGAACCGGTTATTCCATAGGAGAGCGATAAGCAAGTGCGATCATGGCCAGTCCGATACCGCATCCAATAGTCTAAGATGGATGGGCCGAGGACTAGGAAACCGTTGCACTGGAGCAGGCACTACGGTTGGAAAATCGTAGCTTGTACATAATATTGTTGCAGGGTTTTTAGCCTGCGGGAAGATGTTTCCTGTGCTAGAGGAAGACTTCTCCCGGTGGGATACTGAGCCGGTTTTTGTTTTGGCTGTAAATGTGGAATAAATTCAACCGGTGGAATGCCCCGTACCGCTAGAAGATATGTTAGAATGCCCGTATTTGTTGGAATATATCAGAGATAATAATAATAATCCTGCAGGGTTTCTAGCCTGCGGGAAGAAGTCTCTTGTATTAGAGGAAGAGTTATTCTGGTGGGATACCTCGATTTGCTGGAGTATATTTGCGTTCGGTGGAGTAGGCTCTAGGCTGGACGGTTCGAGTATGTCCCCTGCTCTTTCAACTACCCTCCGCATGCGAGGTAAGTGGCTGACATGCATTGACGGAGGTATTCCATTAGTCCCATCAGTTATGATGGCCTGGGAAGTTACCAATACTGGGACACGTGCCGGTAGGAGACGGTCAGAGATGGATGGCCCGGATCGGCGAGCGCTTTACTTGCTCTACTGAGTAGTTTGGGGGGGAAATTAAAGGGCGTTGGGCCTGCATATAAACCCTTGCCTCTTTGTGTGCTTTTCGTTTAGCTGAGAACTGATCCCTTGTTTAGCCTCGCTCAACACAATTGTTCGGTGCTTTCCAGCTTTTGCGTTTCCGTCGTCGTGCACACTAATTGGTGAGTCCCAGTCCTTTGCGGTTCTAAAATTGTTTCTCCTCCCCCCTTTTTTGTACATGGGTGGATCCGATGGGCAGTTGGTGGTATCTAGATTAGCCATTTGGATAGGACCCTTGTAGTACTGGATCTCCGCGAGAACCGGGAACTTTCGGCTGAGATGCCTAGCGGTCGGTGTGGGCTGTGCTGAGGCACTATATGCTTCGTACTACCCTGCGGTGGTTGTTTTTAAGATTGTGTTTCTGATCGGGCAAGGGGGTTTTTTTTTTTTTTTCTAGGTTACATGGATTTTGGGAGCTCCAGTGAGATTTCTGGATCGGCCGCCAGGCGACCGGTGAGGGACGACCAAGAGAGGATGGAGGACTGGCTTGCCTCCTCTTCCTCGGGGCCGAATGCCAGCGCTCGCTCGACCGGCGAGGCGTCGACGTCCGGGTCTCTGGGACAGGAGGATGCTCCCTATGGAGTGTCTTTGGGCACTGCCCACCCAGGAGAGGCCTCGCGCCACATACTTGTGAATAGGGATAAAACTATAAACTGTGATCCGGCTCTTTATCTCCTGGGGAGATTGCCACTTTTCGGGCGAGGTGGAATATTCCCGGAGAAGTAGATCTACGACCTTTATATGCCGGAGAGTCGACTTGCAACCCAGAGGATGGTTGGGTTGCCATTCATGAGGACCAATTCCAGCATGGGCTATCGCTCCCGCTGCCGGACTTTGTGCAGTACCTACTGAGTGCCATCAGGATATCACCGGCACAGCTTCCCGGGAATCAGTGGAGGCAACTACTGAGCCTGGGTTGTCTCTACTGGCTGAGTGATATGAGTTGTCCAACGGTGAATGAACTTCGGGCCTTGTACCGGTTGACATACTCGAAGAAGAGTAAGGCCCGGGGGTGTGTAAGCTTTTCCGCTCGGAACTTTAAGCCGGTGATAACCCGCTTGCCCTCCTGGCTCAACAATAATTGGAGGAAGAAGGTGGTAATGGCAGGGGGGCTGGCAGAAGAGGAGTAGGACTTACTGGGTGCCCGGTGCCTTTCAGCCGATCGGCGATCAGTCGTATCGGTTATCTGAGCTGGAGAGAGATAGGATCGCCCGGGTATTTGGGTGCTGGTCGGACCTGGAGCGGAGTTCCTACAACTTTATTTGGCGAGAGGTGCTGGAACTATGTCATCTAGGGGGGAATCCTGGTGGGTGGTGGAATGTAAGATGTATCTCTGATCCCGTTGACCGTATTGGTGTTGACTAATATGTTTGCCTTGTGTTCTGCAGGTGTATCTTCCTGGACGGCAATTAAAGCTCACGAGACGCTGTCAATGGACAATCAGGATCTAGTCTCAAAGCTAAAGGAAAAGGGGGACGCCGCTGCGCGGTCAACGGTTGACCGGCGGACCGGGGGGTTGACCGTACATGATAAGCCAGTTTCGCTGGACGTTGCGGATGAGGATTACGGCTTAATGCGCGTAAAGACTAACGCTTCGGGACCCCAAGCGGCTTCTAGACCGGGGAAGACTGTTGGTGGGCCGTCAAAGCCCCTGGGTGGTGCTTCAAGGATTTCACAGCGATTGGGTCCGGTGTCAATTGTCCCCAGCTCCCCACTATCTGCTGTCCAATCTTCTCCTTTACAGGTTGACCTAGGTGAGAGGAGGAAGAGGTCCCGGGAGATGCTGGCCTCTACGGTTGTTACCTTCACCGGCCGGTCGGTTAGTGAGAGCTTGGCCAAGCGGCTGAAGATGACACGTGGTGGCCCCACTACCGCCCAAGGCGATGTTCCTGCGACCTCTAGCTCTACTGCTGCCGGCACAGAAGCATCGGGGGTGGAGAAGGCTCCTGCGGTTGGGCCGGGCCCGCAGCATAGTTGCCCGGAGGCTGCTCATGGATGTGCAGGGGATGGAGCTGGAGAAGATTGTGGCTCCAGGAGGGCGACCGGAGGGCGACCGGAGGGCAACCGGCTGAAAACCAAGGAGGTGGCCCTCCAGGTAAGGATAGTTTTCCACTGGTATTCGTTCATTATTTCGTGCTTTGTTGCTTTCTAACCGGTGCCTGTTAAACTATAGTTGTTGTACCACTTGTATCAGTTGAATGCAAGTGAAGACCTGCCGGAGCTGAAGAAGCAGGTGGAGGCGTTGACAAGCGCTCGGGACCTCTTAGAGTTAGAGAAATCCAAGCTCCAACGGGAGAAGGCGCGCTTGGAGGAGAGGGCCAAGCTGGAGGCCCAGGTCGAGGCTCTTGAAGAGGAGAAGAAGGGCCTGGAGGAGGAGAGGGCCGAGTTGGAGACCAAGGTCGAGGAGCTCCAGCGGGAGGTGGCGGCGATATCCGCATCTGCCGGCAGGGCGGTCGATGAAAATGATCCGGAGCTGTACCAGCGGGTAGTGAAGAAGTATCAGGAAAGCGATGAGCTTCTTGATCTGTTGAAACGGGCCCGGGAGGCGGGAATAGCCGATGCTTATGACGACTGGAAGAGTAAGGGCTACCTTAACGTCTCAAAGCTGCAGCCGCCGCCGGCTGATGAGAAAGAGGTTCTAGGGGGTGGCACCAAGCCGGTTGGTGAAGACGTCACTGGTGAAACCGCTGCTGAAGGAGCTCCTGCTGAAGAGGGGGAGCAGGCGAAAGTGCCCTAGCAGACTCCAGACTTTGTACACTCCCGCCCTCCCTTTTTGCTTTAAGTTTTTTTTTGTTTTTTTTTTGTTTTTGTAAATGCTGCCCTGAGTTATAATGAATGGACATTTTGCCTGAGCTTGTGTTATACTTTTTCAATTTGCCTGACTTGGCTGCTCATGGATTGCCCTGTACTTAGTTGAAAACAAAGTTGAAATAAATAACTGCTGAAATTACACTTGCCGAACTGGTTGGAATGCCTAGCTAGTTGTGTATAGGAAGGGAAAAAAACTAGCCTTTCTCTCAGGCAGATAAGTTGTTGGACCGCTGAGCCTCTATACGAGTCTAAGACTTCGACAGGTCGTATGAGCGTTGGTGTCGCGGGATAGACGTCCCGATGCCGCGCGGTCCCCACTGTCCTGGTTACCCTCGATACCGCTGCAAGTCGCCGCGACGGACTAGGCCTTCAATCGTTGTTTTCAAGGCAAGGCAGTCGTTTGTGTGGTGTGTGGCTTCATCGTGGTAGGAGCAGTACTTACCGGTCTGCGCCCTAGTAAGGTTCCCCTTTGGGTGCTTTCTTTTTTGTGGAGGGGGGATCTTGTTCCCGTTCTCATATAGGATATCCTCGTAAGAAGTGGTTACGGTGGAAAATACCTCTTGTCGTCTCGCTGGCATTATTGTGAGGGGGCGGGGGCTTTCCACCTCGCTGGGGGGTGTCAAAAGTGTCCCTCTAGCGCTGCTGGTTCGGCCAGCTCCTTGGCTTCCTGTCGGATGCGGCTCCTCGGTCATGGCCCTGCTGCCAGTGTCTTGCCTCTTGCCGGGCGGAGTCAGGTTCCTCTTACCTTCTCTTGTGCTGGCGAGACCCATAAGTTTAATGGTCCGCCTGGGCGTGCCTAATGTCCATTGCCATTAGTTCATCGTAACCCTGCGGGATCTCCACCCGCACAGCGTACGAGAACTTTCCGGGCCGGAGACCTTGCTTGAAGACCGATTCGGCAATCCTCTTATCTAAGTCCCTGACCCCGGCAGTGGCCGTTTGCCAACGGTTAACGAAAGCTCGCAGCTCTTCGTCGTCTGCCTGCCTGCAGTTGAAGAAAACCGTCGAGGTCCGAGCCCCCTCGACTCGTAATATGAACCGGCCCACAAAACTGTCGGCCAGCTGTTCGAATGCCTCTATAGAATTCGCCGGCAATTCGTAGAACCAGCTAAGTGCTTCCCCGGACAGGGTCTCATAGAATATGTTGCAGCAAACGGCGTCGGAGTAGCCCTTAGCACACGTTTGGGACAGGAAGCTGTCCAGGTGGGCAGCCAACCCCGGAGTATGTTAGCTTTAGCGACTTTTGGGTGCCCGCTCTGCCGGATTCCAGAACCCGGAGTGAGAAGGATCCGGCCCGTTCGTTGAATCGTGCGCTCTCCGGCGGTCTCGCATCCTTTCTCTCCTTGGCCTCCATCTGGGCCTTCATCTCTGACACCGAGTCAGATAGTATTTACAGTGCCCGTGCGGTCGAGGTGATGGTAGCTTCCTCGAATGAGCCGTTATTCCTCCAAAGAGCTGGGACGATCTTTGGTGGTACCGCGTCCGCCGGGAACACGTCTCCCCCCACGCCGGTGTCCCTCTCTCCTCCCGATGACTGGCCCACCTCCTGGTGGGGAGGCTTTTTTGTGGGCGGTGCAAATGACTTCACCAGAGCGGCATTGCGCTGCTGGCCTCTTTCCAAGGCAGCCACCAGTGCGACATTGACCGCTTCCATGTCTTGATACCTGGTGGTGGCCTCTACCCTGTCCCGATCGCTCTCTGCCCGCAAGCGGTTTACTTCCGCTCGCATCTCTTCTATTTCTCCCGCCATATCATACTGGCCTGGACTGGAGACATCATCCGGGCTGTCGTTGCTGGGCAGCCGATCTTCCCCTCTGTTTGGGGCTTCGGGGGACCCCGGTGCGGGTTCCACGCTCCAGACTTGGTGGGCTTCTTCCGGGTCCTTCCCGCGTGCAGCCCTGTCGTATTCGCCCATGGTTCAGTCCTGATCTCGGCTAGCGGCAGCGGTCTGACTGCAACCTCCAGCGGGCTGCCCCTGTCCCGCCCCCGGGATTTGGACTAGCACCGGCTCCAGAACCCACCGGTCCCCTGGATTTCCTTTCTTTTCTCCTGTGCTTCCAGACATATATGTTTTTTTTTTTACTACCCGTAAACTGATTGATTCCGTTCCCGCTCGTACGACAGCACAAACTTTTTGTACTCTTCCCACAGACAGCGCAAATTGTTTCTGTCTGAATCTGTAGAGTCACAGATACCGGTGGATCTTTGTGTGATTCCTACCTGCAAACCGTGCTAACTAAGGGAATACCGGGCGGGGCTGGTCTCTTCCGCTCCGATGCCTAAGTCAGTATAGTTGGAATAAACTGATAACTTAAGCGGGAATGAGTAGTTGAAGTATTGGTTACCCATTAATGATGACAGTTGGAACCCAAATATAGGCTACCGGGTGTGAGAACTGGTCTCACCCTTCGATGTGGGACTGACCCCCTTCTGCACATATCACTGTAATGTTTCGGCCCATGTTTGGGGAGCTGCCATCCCCGGCTCTCGGGCCCAGGTCACAGATAAGACATGCCCGGGCGCGGGTGCAAGTGTTCATGCTTTGGCCCCGGACCCTGGGCCGGGTCCAGGAGTCCTAGCTGCGGGTCTGGGGGGCTGGGTAGCCTCTCTATGGCTACTGTCAACACTACTGACCCTCAAAAATCGCGTAATGCTATTGATCCAAAAAAATCACGTAATACTACTGACCCTCAAAATCGCGTAATGTTACTGACCCTCAATAATATCGTAAAAGGGTAATTTCGTAATTACTATTGAACATATTCTGTTAGTTAAATAGATGGAAACCTGTTAGTGGTAATTTTTTAAAACAGACTTGCTATTGGTAATTATGAACTCAAAAGTGTAGTTATTAGTAAGAACCATTTAGTAATTTTTTGTTGCTTATTGGTAATTTTTTATTCTAAGTCGAAAAAAAAAATCATTTGTTTTTATTTTCTGCATGGTGGCCAATTGAGCTACTGCTGTGGGCCGGGAGCACTTTAGGTATAGCCAATCTCTAATGAATGTTTTTCACTAGTTGATGATCGATTCACAGACCTCCTACCACCATCAGAATCCTTATAACGTTTGAAGCACTTGCCGCCTAGCATGCTATCATTAAATTAACCCCATTGAGTATTTTTGTTTATTTTTAGTTGTCTTTTACATAAAAATTTGAGTGATAAACAATAAAATATATATATATATATATATATATATATATATATATATATATATATAAAGGATAGTCTGGATAGATTTAAAATTCTGACATAAATAAACGATTAGATAACATTAAATATACATTTTAATTATTAAAAAAATGTCAACTATAAATATGGAGACTTTTTATAAAGTGGTATCATCTCTTTTCACCCACCATAAGCAGCTTTATCTAACCCATTTTAAATAAAAAATATTTAAGCTGTTGTAGAATAATCGGAATTGGTCTACTCATTTCATTAGAGAATCCCTTTATATAGGGTGACGATTACAATGGAAACATCAATTACAATAATGGTAATAAACACTGATTGAAACGTTACATCAGATTGATATTACTTTCCTAATTCGCTATCGTCAGTTACTTTGACGAAGGCACATTTATGGTATTTTCCTTCAACACTCCCCCTTGTGCCAAGTCAAAGACGAAATGGTGCATAGATCGTTGCCTCATTAAAAACCTTGTCAAGTAACAAAACCCAGTGGGACAAAATAAAACTTGGTCGAAGGACAAAAAGAGCACAACGCACCTATTACATTTGAAAACAACATGTATGTGCTAGACTCCCCCTGATGTCTGCACCTCCCCCTGATTTTTACATTAATCATGGGTTTCTCCCTGATTCTTTCATTTGATCAAGGGAGCTTCAGTCTTATTAGCATACTTATGCATTTTCACATGTTTTTCCAAATGTGACTTTGAGCAATGATTTAGTAACTAAATCTTGCCACATCGTCCTCAGATCCAACTTGATTTACTTTGATCTTGAGGATAAGGTTGTTCATGAACTGAATACATAGGTTCATATTGAACATCAGGTTCACTCGTGGTATGACCTTCATATAACAAAATGGTCATAACTTCGTCTAGAGTATGAGTGAACCATTAAGAGATTTGAAATTGATCTGTAATAACTGATTTTCTTATCTCACCTTTAATGCGGTTTTCTTTACGCATAGTTAGCTATGACGTGGATAATTTCTTTATCATGTCACATTCTATATAGAGATTGAATAAGCCTAAATCTTTCATATCTTTAATGAAAGAACGATTTGCGTTGTGTAGGCGCAGAGCTAAACATAGCTTTACAAATTTACATCGAATGAGAGGTCGAGTCTTACATATTATGTTTGAGTACAATCATGCGTTATTGCACTTGTATAGGAATTTCATTTCCCAATACTTCTTCGTCATCTTCCTTTAGATGAAAAACGGATCTATTGTTAGAGTAAAGACTTCGACTGATCATGAGAGTATATGGAGGTCTCACTTTATTCTTTTAGAGTGCCTAAGCCGATTGATGTATGGTCACCATCATTACAGTCCTTGAGTTTCATTTCAAGACTGTGTATTCTCAAGATCTTTTCATTCTTAACTTAGGATTTACAATACATAGAGTATCTCATAATTCATTGAGAGTCTGTGTATATCCATAATGAGCACGCAATGGCATAATTCACCAATCTCTTCCCAATCAAGTAGTCACTTTAGTGAACGTTTCAATTTCTTTTGCAAACGTACTCATGTGATCTAGAGTCACTTGATTTGGGTGGATGAAGTCTGTTTAGGATCCTCATGTATATCTCTTAATTTAGATCCCCATAGAGATATATGTTTTGATCACTTTTCGTAAGCTGCATATTCAGTTTTTCGGAAACTACCAAACTGATAAGGTAGTGGAGTGCAATGACATCCATTACGAGAGATTGTCTCATCGTAGTCCATTACGAGAGAATATCTCCTCGTAGTCGATTCCAGTGCGTTTTTGAGAGACTTTGCGCCATAAGGTGAGTCTGAATGCTCTTATTCTCATTACGCATTCTAACAAAGATATATTTGATAGGGTTTATATTTGCGGTGTCGGCGTCACCTGCCCAAATACCTATCTCTTTGTTTATACTGAATCGCTTCTTTCCATTAGGCCAGTTTACTAAGTTGACATTTTTCAACGAAGTATGGTTCGATAGTAGACTCATTATTCCACGTCCTCATGTACACTAGTGTAATGTGTTTGTAGAGATCTCTATACTTTAAGGATTGGTTCTAACATTTGAGGCGTCCCCCAATGATAACCACAATCCATAAATATTCTCATGAGACGGATTTGAGTATCACTGATCAATAGATCAGGTTGTGCCAAACTTGTTTTCTTCCTTTACACAAGTATGTATCGAACCTAAGGTGGCCTCCCCCTCTTCCTTGGAGAGCCACGGCCTGTGACACCATTTATGCCACTTATGGCGTCACCATGCCACCATCCATGGTGGTAGTGCAATACCCAATTCCTCTTGGGTGGTACCATGTCCTTTTGATAAAACACAATCCTTACAGGTATATTTGCAGCATGTTTATATGATCTCGTCACTTTAATGTATAAGACATCTGCACACTTTACTTTGTGTGATTTTGGGGATCGAGATGAGACACAATGGGGACAAACCACGACAATTCCTGTCGTTCCACTTTGAACATGCTTGTTCTTATCTCCCCCTAACGACGGGAAGACTGTCTCATCAAAGTGACACACCGCAAATCTAGCGGTGAGGAGATCGCCTGTCAAGGTTTCGACATAGCGGACTATAGCTGGAAGTTCATATCCAGCATAAATATTTATTCATCTTAAATAACCCATCATTGTGCGCTGTGGCGGCGCAATTTTGGCACATAAAAACATTTAATGGAGCTCAAGGATTGTAGATCCGTGTCAATCCAAAAGAGCTCAAGGATTACAAGTTCGTTTGAAATCCTTTAAAATCCTCACACATAGTCACTAACTATGGTGTAAATTGGTTCAATGATGTGGTCATAGATGAATAAGTAGCGCTGCATGCAAAAATTGCATAACCCAAAACGGAAGTGTTGGTGTGCTTAAGACTATTACTGTAGTCGTTTTCCGTGAGACCAATTGGGTTTTTATATAGGAATATGATGTCCATTACAAATCCCATATAATAAGCCATAAAATCATCACACCTACGGAAATTAACCCGACCTAGGTGCTTTGACTTTCTAGCATAAGCAGCATAAATTTTAATTGTGGATGGTGTCATGATACGTGACCAGCGTGTTGACACAACAACCAACACCATAAAATATCTATGGTGTCCGCAAGTTGGTTGAATCGATCCACTGAATCCTCTTTTGATTCAATATAACAACATAATGAGGAACTCATGTGTCCTTTGCATATGATGATCTCAATCATAATTGCTTTAACGAATAGGCTTTGAATGATGTACTTTTATCCATAAAATCACGACGGATATGAGAAGCATAATAAGGTGTAAATGCATATGCTTGTGCATCAAATATATTATAATGCCACATTGGGGGAGCGGCGGAATTTAGGAATTGAACATACGTCTTCAACCCTATATGACAATATTTGAGGATAAAATGTTCATTGATCGTCCTCAGATTCGTATGTGAACCATATTCTTCTGGTGTTTGCTTCTATTTATCCAAAAATATGGGTGTCCATAGTAGTTTCTTTAATGTATGGATCACCATATCAAAGCCAATCTATGTCAGAATTCCAAAAGATCATTTTCTTATGACGTTGGATTTAATTAGCGGTTACTTAGAACCTACTAAGTTGACATATAATCTTCTCTAATACTCGTTTACATTCGCAGTCATTTAGAGGTAATGCAAAGGAGCTCAAATGAATTCTCACTTGTGTCTTTTTCACATGAAAATCGTGGCGTAAATTTCTTTATAATGTGGAAAACAAAATTCAATTTTCTTTTATGGCATAAATTGTCAATTTGACATATGCTCAATATATACATCAAAACGTAACTCAAGTTCTTTAGAGTAAATCGATGGGGATTGTAATAAAAGAGATTCTAATCCCAATTAGGCAGGTGTATTATGAATCCCAAAGGAAAAGATATACTGATCCTTATTACTTTCTTTGATATACTAATCATTATCATATACTACTGATATAGTACTACTGTTCTTCAGTACTATTATTTTAGGGATTACATTGTGCGTTTCTTTACACACGGTTCTTTGTTTCATGCCTATATTATGATATGTTGCTTTACTTTATGCAATACTTTGCAAAGTTAGATGTAGAAAATTGAATCATGTGTATTATGAATAAAATTTGAATAATCTCAATTCCTTTAGAGAAAATTCAAAAAAATTATCATGCCAACGATTACATTTAGTCTTGTCCAATTTAGAGAGAGAAACTTTAAGACCAAAAGTCTAATTTATGACAAAAAAGTCGTATTTAGGCGTAATAGCCTTTATAAGGATATCTTGTAAGTTTAAAAGTAGACTAATCAAAGTCTATCTTGGATTGAGCCAGATCCTTTTTGCTCTTTTAATAGCTGCAATGAGATGTGTCATTTGACATATTCTTCCCAAATGTTTTGTTTTTAGTTGTAAACTTATTTTCAATGTTATTGTTGGATATTGAAGATACTTTTCCAAAATCCGCGTATTTATATGATTCTTCATATTTATTGAAAGTGGTAGCTAATTCTTTGCTAGCGTATAATGTACGTATCAATAGTTCATTGAATTACAACAATGACAGAGTGCTTCGCTGCACATGACATGTCCCCTATGTCATCTTTTAAATGTTACATTATCTCCACTTGCTTGTGGATGATTATAGAAATCTTTACGTCCATGGTAATTGCCCTTTGTTTTAGGGTTGTTGCATTATTTTGCATAATTTGTTCCAAGAAATAATAATTTTTTTTTTTTTTTTTCAGACTTTACATCGTCATTACCCTTTGTTTTCTCAGACCTTACATCGTCATTGCCCTTTGTTTTAGGGTTGTTGCATTACTTTGCATAATGTATTTCATGAAATTTATTTTTCTCATACATTACATTGTCATTCAATATATTGAAATTATTTATTTAGCTATTTACATAAAGCAATTTGCATAAATATACCATGCTCAAGTCTTAGTCGGCTTAATAGGGGAATTTGGTACTCAAATTCTTCAGAGTCCAATATGTCAAAACTAAACTGTGATGGTTAAACCATCTGTAAAATATAGGAAGAATAAAATATATTAGTTTCGCGGTCTATGACATTCACGACAACTAAAATAAACCAATATACTTTATGGTAAATCCGATGCTTCGTGAAATTTCGTTATCATAATAAAATTTTGATTTTTTTCATATTCATTGCATGTAAAGCTAATGAAATTTCGTTATCATTGCTTTTTATATAATCAAGAAGATATCCATGATGAAAATTTTTCCAGAAATTAAAATTGGATCTTAAGACCAAAATTTGTAATGGTCATATTTTTCTTACTTCGTGAAAATACTTTTTCACAGTAGTAGGTTTGTCCATTTTTCTTTATATTACAATGCTCATAAAATTGCATTATCATGGCAATGGCTAAACTATTAAATAAAGTAATTATCTAACAGTAATAAAATGAACATATAATGCTCTATATTTATCATTTAAATAAATATTAATGCGATTTAATAAAAGCATTATATGATGAAATAATTTAAATGAGATTTAACGAATGCGGCAAAATTCATACTGTAAGTTTGCCAAATAAACTGCGTATGAGGCGATTGCTCGATCTCCGACTCCAAATTGTCGTCACATATTCATCGCCGCATCGTAATTGATATGTCACAAAAAAATATTCATATGATTAGTCACTTTAATCATATATTTACCATATCAATTAAATAATTTAATATTTACCATTAAATTCATAAAACAGTAAAAAGTCACAGTAAATAAGAATTACTATGCGGTAATTTTAAAATTACCATTAAATTTTACCATAAAGGTAAAAATCTTTTCCTCTTTTTCGTGGGTCGGGTCAGGCCGATCCGGGTCGAGACCAGGCCCAAAGGAGCCGGGTCGAGCCCAAAAATCCGGGTCAGGTCAAGCTTCTGCCGACGAAGCTCTGTCGGCAAAGATCTGAGGCTGCTTTTTCCCGACGAGCTGTCGTCGGTAGAAAACGGAATCGAATTCCTGTGCTTCCGGGCTGCTGTGCTTCCGGGCTGGCGTGGCTCGGGTGTCGACGCAGCGGCGAATCGGAGGAGCCGAGCGGCGATGGCCGATCGTCGGAGATTGGAGTCGGCGGCGCGGGAGGTCGAATCGGAGGTGAGCGACGCCGATTGGAGGCCTCGGGTCGACGGATTGGAGGCCAAGGCCGGGCGACGCCGATTGGGTCTAGCGGCGTGGGATCGTGCTCGATCGGAGGAGGAAAGTAGATCGAGTCTGGAGCGGATCGCGACCTGGAGGGCTGCAGCTTCAAGCTTCAACGGCGACGGCGGAGGAGGGTGCCCAGAGCAATTGTCTGGGTGCGTTGAGCATTTGTACCCTCTGCCGACAAAAATGTCGTCGGCAGAACATGGTTTCTGTGTTTTTTTTTTTTTTTTTTTTCAGAAACAAAGGCCTAGGGTTTTTTCTCTTTTTTTTTCTTTTCTCTGGCTAAAGCAAAGTGCTGATAACGTGTTGTAGAATAATCGGAATTGGTCTACTCATTTCATTAGAGAATCCCTTTATATAGGGTGACGATTACAATGGAAACATCAATTACAATAATGGTAATAAACACTGATTGAAACGTTACATCAGATTGATATTACTTTCCTAATTCGCTATCGTCAGTTACTTTGACGAAGGTACATTTATGGTATTTTCCTTCAACATAAGCTTAGTTATTACATTTTTCCGTGTTCGAAGAAGCTAATTTTATTACTTTGTAAAGAATTAGAGACATTGTACGTGTAAGCGGTGCGTTTCGACCCAGAAGCCAAACGGTGTCGTTGCATTCTCTACCAAAAAGAATCTCTGCTTTTCAACCTTAGTACTTGAAATAGTCACTCACTCACTCACTCACTCACTCTGTTGAGAATCCCAAAAAGCAAAGAGTCGAAAATGGAGGGAGCCGGGTCGAGATTGAGCCGAGCCTCCTCAAGGTACGGCCCAGCAACTACCGCCTTCAGCGGCCCAGTCAGGAGGTGGAAGAAGAAGTGGGTCCACGTGCCTCCATCTCCTTCCTCCTTCAGCTCTCGCTCACAATCCAACGCCCGGAACAACGACAACAACTCTCGCCTCCTCCTTTGCCGCTGGACTCCAATTTCCGCGGCCGCTAACTCCGCCACTGCCGACGCCGCCGAGGAGCGGCCCCGCCGGAGGTTCCGCTACACTCCTGTAAGTCAAGTAACCACATGCATATGAAGATTAGAGTAGTTAGAATTTAAGGAAATTAGGGTTTTCTTGTTGAACAATTTGGATTTCTTTTTAAGTTGTCAAGTTTTAGATGCTGTGCACTTTGAGCTTGGTAATTATTTTAATTTTTATTTATTTATATATTGCTCAATAAATTTTGATAGAAGTAAATGAATTGTGAACAGTTAGGTCTTGACGTTTTGACTCTGAGAGATGTTTACAGTCGAAAAGAAGCTTCAACGTTGCGCTTTGCTTAAGATTTTGATTTGGAATGAGGAAAATTGTTGTTACTTTGTGTTGCGATTATCAGCAGGGATTAAGTGGTTATGAATGATTTGTGTAGGTTGTGGTGCTAGAGGACCAGAAGAAGTCGGTTGAGAAGAAGATTGAGGACATGGAAGAGGAGAACACTAGTGAGGGAGAGCAATCTACAGTGCTGAGTGATAAGATGTTTGGGAAGTCAACCATGGATCAAATCAAGAAGCAAGAAGCTGTGGTAGGACCTTTAAACTCCTACTCTCATATGCATTTATTGGGTCTTTTTTCTTTTGTGGTTTAGATTCGAGGTTCCTTTTTATGTTGAGGAACTGTGGCCCTTCCCCTGGAGGTGGTGGTGTGGTTCACATAGATTTTTATAGGTTTAGAGCTCATTGTTCTTATATGTTTCATTCTATCTGAAACCAAAATACTACTTGGTTTCCGCAAAGTTTCTATTTCCTCATTTTTAACTGATTTGAAAATTATTAAAAATATAATTTAGTGTGGTGTTGGTGCTATGAGCCTATAACCTAGGGAGCCCTGGTGCTTCAACCAAATTCTATGATCTGATGGTCATAGCTCTGCAACACCTGGCCATGGTATATGTCCAGCTTGGTAAGTTAGAGTCATAAAAATATTTATAAATGCAGGAAATGAGCAATTTTGTTTTTATCGAACGTAACTCGTCGCAGAAGTCAATATTATTATTTTTTCTTTCATTTCTGAAAGGTTGCTCTTAGGTGAATGATGGTGAGTTAGGGAAGCTGAAATTAACCATTTAAAAATCATGTCAAACTTTCCTGCTCCTATTCATGTGCATATGAACTTTACTACCATAACTCTTGACTCTCTTGCACGTTGATCAGATTCTTTTTTAGTGTTCTTGAAGACAAAGCAAAGTTTAGCTAGTTGATACAGTTGTTTGCTGTGAAATATACACTTGACGTTAGAAGATTCAATATCTTTCTTGTATGCTATCTTTAAGGCCAAGTTTTTACTCTAAGTGAAAGTATCAACATTTGTGATAATGGTAACTTAGACAAAAGTGAATATTATTGTCCTGTTCTCCAGCCAGTGAATAGGATCTTTTATGATTGAGCCGTAATATCGTTGACAATGCTGAAGTTAATAAACAGTTGTATTTGCATTGCAGGAATTGGGTAAAACCAGCTTTCAGGCCACAAGTATAAACAATCTGAATTTAGATCTGGGCTTGCAAGGTCACGGTGCCAACCTGGAGTTAATGAACAAAATGAAGGAGGCTCAGACGAAAACTGCAAGCTCAGGCGGGTTTTGGTTGCAGTGATGTGAGCATTTGTGCGGACAAAAGCTAGAGACACCTAGTATGGTAGTAACATGAAGTCAACATTTGGGACCCACTGTGGATGTCATATGTTATCTATATTAGTATGATACTGCTTACGATGTAAGTAACTAAGCTGTAGGATTAGTAAGGAGTAAAACTAAGTACTATCTGTGGTAGTGCATAATGAAATCCCAGATGACGTTGAACTGCTTGTATGATCATTAGTGAGTCGAGCTGTGGCACCGCTTTGTTAAGGGTCACAATTCCCGTTTCTGGTGGTTGTTCTCTGTGGATACCCGAAAGTCCGAAACCAAATTTAGACGAGAACATAACATCTAGTTTGTTATGTTGTATTCACATCAACCCAATAATTTTACAGCAGGCAGCTCAAATAGTTGCCTTGCCATTTGGACCAGAATGGATAATCGGTTCTGTTGCAAGAAAACCTTCTTGAAGCGTTTCACTGGTCGGAATTTTTGGGTTACGGATAAACCGTTGGACTTTATAAGACTTTATCCTTCCATTTTGCTCATTTTCATTGTGCATTATAGACTTATAGTACCGCTCCATGAGATAATTTCCAGCCAAAGCTTCAATTTATCTCCGGAGATGTACATACTACGTTCGTAGATCTTGCCTTACAACAAACACCAGGAGCTAAATGCATGCATATTTATTAAGGTATTGAAATGGAATTTGGCTTTACGGTGGAGTCGTTTTGTATGGCTTACACTGCTCCAAGAAACTAGGCCTAAATAGAACTAGAACTACATGCCCGTAATGGTCCTTGATGTCATCCACACTCAAAACTCGTAAAAAACATGGAATGACGATTTCACTGGAAATAAAGTTGGACCTGAAGTCATGGAATAACATTAGATCTCATTCAAGTTTCTTGATCACATGCTAAAATTTGGTCATGTACTTCAGAGCACTGCAACGCCGTACTGAAATCTGTTATAGCAGCAAAAACTTCAATTGCAGGCATCTTCCTCAGTTGCATTGTTGTCTGCTTCTTGAGTTACACCAACGTCAGCTGGCCTAATAACTCGATCATGAAGTATATATCCAGGCTGCAATACACAAATACAGAAAGGACTTTATTCATGTTCTTAATTCTATAAGTCACACGATCAGTAAACCAAACCATAAAATGAATTCTTCCCAAAGGTTTGAATTAAAACCCCATTGAACAGGAGAAAATGTGCAGACGTAATTTGGAAACGGGGGCATCCTTATGGCAGTAACACTTATGAAAACAATTAGTGGTCCTTATCATTTACTGATTTATGGGTCTTTCTTAATTGCAACAAAATATGTAAATCATAATGCAACCAGAGCCAACACTTGGTTTTTAAAATCCAAAACTAGAGATGCAAAAGCGTGGCAAAAACCTGTTATCTAATTAATATATTATTTATATAAATAATATGAATGGAGTGAGCCTCTAAGTTAGGCCGGTTCATTCACCAGATTCAACACACATCTATATATATTAAGTGAGGAAAAAAAATATATAAAAAAAGTTCATATGCAATTCTAATTTTCTTCACATCAAGATGTCCAAATGCTCAATCAAATCTCAGCACATACAGTGTCCCAAAAGTTGTGCTCCCAAGGCTTGCACACTAAAAGTAAATTCTACTATTGATGCCAAGTAGTAAAACATTAAACTTCTTCCTGAATAATTGAACATGAAGCATACCTTGAGAACTTGAGCAACGGTACCAGGAGGCTTTGAAGGATCTGATACTTGGAATAATGCGTGATGCCTATGTGGGTCAAACGGTTCATTTGTAGGATCAAACTTTTCTATACCATACTTCTTAAATACCTGAAATGAGATGGAGAGAAATGTTAGAAGTACCAGAGGTATTACAAATCAGTCTAATTAAACCATAACTTGATACACTAGTAGCTGCAAAGGAACAACAACTTGATACACCAGTAACCGCAACGTGGCATGTGAAATATACATTTGAACTTTTAAGAATGAGCCTAACTTACAATAGGTATTCATATATGAGGTATATGAAAAGGTCTATTATCTACTTTTATGTTTTGAATGATTTACGAGAGTCAATAAGCCATATATTAATATATTATACAACATCCAATAAACACAAGCAGCTACAAGGGAGGACAAGCTGTTTAACTTTGAAATGTCAACTTATTCAGTCAACATTTTTGGGTGAGTGATTGTTAATTTGTAATTACTAACAAGAAAAGCTTACCTCTGAAAGTTGTTTCTCCGTCATTTCAACTCCTTCAAGAAGAGTTTTCAGAAGTGGTAGAGTGCCAGCAGAATCTTTAGACTGATCAATTTTTGCGAAACCGGTTTTAGTAACTGAAGCAGCTCTACCCAAATTGTCTGCAACGTCTAGTAAACTCTTTGCAAAGTTCTGCAATAATTCCAATCACTTATCAGAATATATAACTCAGGATTTTTTTTTTTTGTGTTTGTTGGATCCATGACAAGAAATTTTCCTACAAGAATGAGGTAAATACAAACACAATAACTTGGATCTGAGGACACAAAAAATATGCCAAAAGTCAACCCGTACCTGTATGGAGAACTTTTTCGTATTTTCTGCTTCGCGCCTTGTTCTATCCATGACATTTTCCATTTCTGCATAAGTGCGTAGGACTTTATCTTGCATCTTCTCGACCTCTTTATGCTTTTGCTTCAGAAGTTCTTCCTTCTCCGTAAGAAGTTTCACCAGGTCCTCGGTAGACAAGTCTTCATCTGAATCTGAATCAGAAAATGCAGTTCGTTTAGTACCTCCTCCCAGATTACGTTGTCTCCTAACATTGGTAGACTGCGAATCTGGAATGGAACCTGAATCTTTGGTTTCATCAGCCACTTTTGCATCCCCACCATCAGAAACTTTAGCATCACTCTTCTCAGCACCTCCATTTGCCACCCCTTCAGAAGGCTCCGGAGATGCAGATGAAGAGAATCCAAATAGTTGAGATATAGAAGAACTGGGGGTTGAATGATGCAACAGAGAGACCTGGCTCAGAATCAACTGTTATATGAGTAAATAAGGAAAACAAACGCAAACTGAACGAGAAAATGTGCATTCATCAGGTCATTCAACTCTCAAGAGAGAAAAAAAAAAACATCTTTGGATTCTCTGTTCAATCCCTGTTGACAAACTTTTAGAAATTGGGCAACAAAAAAAACGCAACTTCTTTAAGGATAGTGAACAGATTGAAGATCAAAGCTTATAACAACCGAACTTTATACGAAGAAAAAATTAAAGTACAGTAACCCCACCAGCTTAAATTTGACAGTGGATTTTATGTTTTGCAACATTTTTTAGTCCAGGGTGAAATTCTAACCAAGCAATACATGAGCCTTCAGTCATCGTTTGAAGCAAGAGAACTATGTTGGACAATCAATGTTAGCTAATGCCAAGACATAATAAGTTATCCCAAGACACAATAATTTTTTTTCCCCAAGTTCACTGCAAATTAGGCTACCATAGTGATTCATAAACTAAATTTCAGAACTCTATCAAACAAACCCATATTCAAAAAAAAAAATTGACATAAGATCCACCACAATTATCCTCCCAAATTTGTTCAAAACAAAAATCAAAACTTTCTTAACTAATACAATGGGTAGCACTAAAACACCGCATAATGAGTTACATATTCGAAATTGGAGCATAGAGAGCATACGAAAATGGTAAAATTTGCGGAAAGAGCTTAAACCCTAGCAAACCCTAGTGAGAAATTAGGGCACCTTATTGGGCATGTCCTGAATCAGAGGCTGCGACTGATTCGAAACGATTGGGAATCGGTTACTCGGCTGCGCAGCGAAGGACACGGCGGTCCTGGGGACGGCCCTCGATACGCGAGCTAAAACCCTAGAGACGAACATGGCTGATGGCTGAGGAAGAATTTCAGGGGCAAAATGGGAATATGAAAAAAAAATAGGTGGAAGAGAGAAGAGGAAGGGTAGTTGTGCTTGGAGAGAAAAACACCGCGGTGTTCACGTTTACGAAAATACCCCCTGCTGCAGGTGCATCTCTTTTGGGATTTTGAGGGTATTTTCGTCTAGATAACAATTTGGTTTTTCGAAGATATTTTTATTCTATTTAGTTTTGGGGTGGGTTATACTGAACTTTTACACGGGGTTTAGAAACCTCCAGAACCCCAGATATCTGACCAAAGTGGCCAATTGGGTTTAAGTAAGACGATGCCGTTTTGAAGCAACAGAAAACATTCCCAGCACCCAGAAAACACAAAAGCGCAAAAGATGGTACAAACATGTCGAACCAATTCACAAGTTTTATAAGATATCCTAACGGGACTCTGCCTCAACTTGCGATTCTTCAGCAGGCAAAGAGAGATAACTCTATAACCCCCCTATTTGTTACACCAAAGCAAAAAGAATTACATAGTAGGAGAACGGCTTACCGCCGCGCCCCTTCCATACTGTAGTCCACTTGCAAGCAACCTTTCATCATCGGCTACCTTTTCTTGAGCTTCTTCAAAATCGACCTCCACTTGAGCGAGATGAGCCCTGAGCCTCTTCCTCCGAGTGTCCAGAGTGTTCATTTCCTCTCTCATTTTCTTTGCTTTTTCCACTTCATCCTTCACACCCAAGGCAGCTACATAATCGTCCTTCAGCCAACTCAAGTCAAATTTGAAGGACTCAAGCGTTATCCATACCATTTTTAGCTGTCGACAGCATTCCGCTGTAATGTCCTTGCGCTTTCGAGTGTCCATAAAGTAGAGCACTCGACCCAAAGTTGAGAATGCCCATTGCGTGAAGTCTTCGCCTTTGTCTTGAACACGTTCAACCAGAGATGGGTGCTTGGCACAAACTTCCTCCAGCAATGGAATAAATGCTTTGTCAACTTCACCAAAGCCTCTGAAATTTGCGGATTCGCCAATCGGTTTGGAGCTCAAAAACTCTTCCGTGGCATCTACAAAGTTAGCAAGGGTAGGCTCAGCCTTCACTGGTAGTTCTACACCCAAGGGCTGCACAAGTGCAGCACTGCCAGTTTCATTGGCCAAGGTTGTAAAAGCCTTGGGAACTGCAACATTTGCTTCAATGATACAGGTATCGTCCAAAAGATACCCATTCGTCTGGTCATTGAGCACAATCAGGGGGATTAGCGAGGTGAAGCCCCAGTCGCTGTCTTTTTGGTCAAATATATGTACCGTCTCTGCAAAATCAAAATACCAATGATATCAAAAAGACTGATCAAGAAGATAGATCTTCCTAGGTACATAACAAAAAGCAATAGGAGAAAGAAATCCTGGAAATTTGCACCAGTACTAATAGTGGACTCAATTAAAATTTTCTTAGATAAACATATTTGTAATCAATATTAACTATAAGAGAAAATGACATAAATGCACTGACAAACAATTCGATTGAGCAAAGCCGAATACACTGCCAATGGCAGCATCACAGTTACTTATAGACCAATTAATTCAAACATACAGATTATACACATCCTATACATGTAAATGATTCAAACTCAATTAATACTAACAAGCTTCCATGGTGATCAGATATAGGGCATATTTTGGAACGTGCACTTACCATTAAATTCTACTCCAATTAATTATTAAACGTACCTCATATGTACTCACAATAAATAATTAAATCTACTAATTTCCTCTACCTGCAGCATCTCAGCCTTCGTAGATAGCATCTAACAAATAAGTATGGCTCAGCACGTGATTTTGATGGATCAAACATAAGCAGTTAGACATGCAGATGAGGGGTTTACGTTTCGTTATGACAACTAATCCAACTGTAATCAGTTATACACATTGTATCGGATCATAGATTTACCACTATACTTCTCCCACTTTCTCTTATATGGCATGCACAAACGCTCCATTTCGTATCGCATTTCTTATTCCATTTTCACTCCTCTTGTATGGATAAAAATTTCAGTAAGCATAGATCAAGCAGTTAATCATTGATATGAAACACAACGAACATCACACATTTTGCAGTATATGCAATACCAAATGAAAGCTAAGCATCCATCACAAAAGAAAACAATCACTTGTTTCATTATATATATAGTGCTTCTAACATAAAAATGAAGCAATGAAAATGCAACAAACAAAAACAAAGTCACAAACAGAGGAAACAGCAGTATAGAGAAAACAATGTACCTTTTGTAATTGATCTGCTGCGATCCCACTGATTGACCAAGGTTAACCTGAAGCGGGCAAGCCTTGACCACCCAAGCGGCAACTTTAAAGCGCCAGGGACTTCCAGATAGGCAGACAAGTACCCCACATAGTTCCCCTTCGGATACACCAAAACCCGCCTACAGAAACAAACCATAGCAAGTCAAGAAAGTGACTTGACTGACATCTAACAAAGCACACAAAATTTCTAAGAATGTAAACCTCAGGACTAAAAATATGTAGAATATTCAAAATTACCATTGGCAATCCTTTGTGTAGAAAACCTCGGAGTACTTTTTGCCTTTGAATGTGGAGAAGTTGTAAATTCTCCAGACGAAGGTCACCGTTATTATGTCCGCAGGTGAAAAATTGTTCCATCTACCAACAACCATCAAAATAAAAAGATTTGAACTTTGAAAGGGAAATAACCATTTAGGGATCAGGGTTTTCTCCAAAAACACTCCCCAATCAAAATATGAAGATGGATTACTGAGTACAAAGACATGAGACAAAATCTGACATGTAAAAAGGTAATTAAGAACAGAAAACGTTGTATGAGGAAAGGTATACCTTTTCGTTGCGGCCTCCATGAGATTGACTGAGAGGTTTTAAAAAACTGGAACTTAGAGGAAATGAGGAAGGAGAGTGAACTAGAGAGTCTGAAACTGAAAGGGACAGTCTGAAAGTCTTAAAGTGAAATGAGATGTAGCCAAGTCGGTTTATAAAGACGGTCAGAGAAAATTCTATCCACATATACGCAAGTCAACCGACTTGCAATGACCAACGCCAACCTCTCTTTTCTTTTTCTTTTTTGTTAATTCAGTCAGTAACCTAAATTATTACAATGGCAATTCTAATGACCACACATTTTTCTTGCTCAAATTACAAAAATAAGGATGTGAGTCTAAGATTTTCTCCACAAAAAGTAGTAAAAATGTTGAAATACATGAAATTAAAAGAAAGAAATGTATTTCCCGCTGAAAATTATTTGAAAAGTTTGCATGAAAATAAATAAAGCGTTTGTTGTAAAAGACTTTACTTTATTTAATCATTAAGAAACTGAGGACATACATACGTCTAGTGAAATTTTCGGCCGCAGATTTATGATGGGGTTTCACATAGTTCTCCAACCTGTTTGGACAGAAGTAATCATTGAAACTAAACTACACGCATATTTTAAGGTTTTAACCCTCGATCATTTAATAACAGATTTTGAAATTAAGATGTTGAAGGACCGATGTGTAACAAAAACTTAAAGATCTTCAAAATCTGAGAATCTAATCTTATCCAAATTAGATTCGACTTATTTCCTTGTTACTAAAGTTTTAAGCCAGATTGAAGCACTTCATTTAAGTATCAATGGTTTGCTTAAAACCATTAGTGGAAGCTATATTTGTTAGTATTTTGATTCTTAAGAGATTGGTAATAACTATCAACGCACTCCTTAAAACGTGTCTATTTGGTGCTTTAAAAAAAAATACGTGTCTATTCCTTAACATCGAGAAATCTAGGCACTTAGTATCTTGGACGACAATTTCGTGTAGTCGCAGAAACGGTCATTCACCCACTTTATTAGGTTCAAATCTGAACTTAATTTTTAGAAACTACTTGTATGTATTAAAAGACTACCATGTGTGTTGTGATTGACATGCTCAATATCACCATATTTTAAGTTATTTCTTTCATATATTACCTTTTCACAATAGAGTAGTATAAAATAAACTCTCTAAATTAAATTACTTGATACACACTCCATACTTAATTAATGCACCACCCACTCAATTTTTCAAATTAATATTTTCTTAAATACTACCCAAATTACCCAAATTACCTAAAATATCCCTAATCTAAAAAACCATGAATTATCTTATAAAGAAAACTATTTAATCTATATATATTAATGTTTCTAATTAAATTTGTATTGATTTATATTGATTGTTGAAAATACATTTCAATTTATTGCCTACAAATGGATTTTGTATCATTTGAGTTCTCATCCACCAAATACTCAAATAATTCTTGATTAAAATAAAATAAAGTTCTCAAATAATTTACCTATATGTGTTTTACTTGAACATTCAAGAAAAAATTAATATTAGATAGAACCATGAAACTGTCATAAAAAAACTCGTATAAATTGAAGGGTCATTGATTCAAAAGCTAAATCATATGGTTCTCACTAGATTTAATTATAATTTTTTAAAGGAAAAATTACATTAGGTGTTTTCAAATTTTATTTTTGTATTAAATGGGGACGCCATGAAAAAAGAAAAAAGAATTTTTTTGAGGCATTTATAAAAAAGGGCATTTGAAGACCCAAAATTATAAAAAAGGCCTTAACTTTAGGGTGCTTATAAAAAAGGACACAGTTAAACAAATAACCATACAACATGAAATAATTACAAAATATGCCACTATAACAGTTTTGGAATTGCTCCGTTACTGAAAACGGAGTGGTTACATTATTCTGTTGGGTAGTTACACAGCCCTAACTCCACTATTATTCACTCTCTCCACTACTATTCTCTCATTCTCTCTAATTCTCACTCTCATTCGCATTCACTGATTCAATTTCTCCCATTCTCTCATTCTAAAACTCTGATTCTCTACTTCTATCCTCTTCTTCTCCGACGCCGAATCTCCACCGTTCTCATCTCCACCGTCCTCATTTCCTTCTCCGTCGACGAGTCTCCACCGCTCTCCTGTCCTTCTCCGACGGTGAATCTCGACAGCTCGCAGTACAAACAAATCTCAGCTGCTCAGGTAACATATATTTCACCTTCTTTTAGAGATTCAAAAATAGTTTTGATGTGATTTGAGTTTTGATGATGCATGACATGAGATGATGATGATGATTCAGTATTTGCTGAAGAAGAGGATGAGAAATTTGAGATGTTTAGACTGGGTTCCAGAGAGTGAAGCGGAAGAAGGTGGATGATGATTTTAGGTTTGGGGGGATTAGATGATAAATTGGAAGATGATTTTAGGTTTAAACAGAAATAACCTAAAACAGTATCTACTCTTTTTTTTTAATTTTGCATGAGCAATAGAAATTATGAGAGTTTGTGTGTGTGTGAATAGATGAAATTGTGTTATATGGATGAAACTATAGCAATAGCTATCCTACTAACTATCTTGTTATGGTTGGAACTATCAAAATAACTATTATGTAACTGCTATTTTTTAAAATTTTGCTTGGGCGCTAAAAATTCTGAGTGTTTGTGTGTGTGTTAATGGATGAAACTATGTTATGTGCATGGAACTATAACAGAAACTATTCTAGTAACTGTGTTATGTGCAATGAACTATAACAGAAACTATTCTAGTAACTGTGTTATGTGCAAGGAACTATAACATAAACTATTCTAGTAACTGTGTTACGTGCAAGGAACAATAACAGAAACTATTCTAGTAACTATCTTGTTTGAGTTTATGTTAATGAAATTATATAGTTTCAGTGTTGCATAACTGTATTAGTAATTATGAAATTTGGTGATGGAAATATATGTGAACTGTTTAAGTTTATGGTTGTATCCGGTTATAACTTTTTTCCCTCACATATGCAGAAAATGGCACCAAAACTGAAAAATAGTCCGGCAAAAGAGGTTACTTCAAGTGAGGATGATAGACAACACGAGCTATGAATAAAAAAAATGAATGAGGACAGTCCAAAAAAGAAGACTGCAAAACAAAAACAGCGAAAGGTAACTATCTATCTTGGTAATCGAAGTTATATTTTTTCTGTAACTATTAGTGTAACTATTAAGCAGTTGGTAATGCAAAAAGCAAACAAGATGATGGGAGCATAGAAGAAAAAAGCAGAAGAGATAGAAGGGAAAGAAAAACAATAACAGAAACTGGAAAGGAAAACAACACAATTAGTCAGTAACTATAGTAGTAACAGTATTTCTTATAAGTAACTATCTCAGTAACTATCACAGTATCTACTAACTATCATTGTAACTATCATAGTAACTATCACAGTAACTAGTAACTATCATAGTATCTATGAAAGTAACTAGTAACTATCATTGTAACTATTAAAGTAACTAGTAACTATCAACTGTCATACTAATTTTGTTTTAATTGTGTTTTCAAATGAGCAGAAGAAAAAGGGGCAGACCCTACAGTTCAGAATCACCCTACCAAATTTCAATGAATATGGGGGCCAAATACCAGAGGCAGTACTACAGCTGATCGAGAGGACTCCCTTTGCCAAGCTGTTTCAAGCACTACACCAGAACCTTGTTTACGGTTCAAAGTCAAACAACCAATTGGGAATGGTGCTAGAAGCTTACGATCACGTAAGAGATGAGTTTCAGTTTGCTGGGAAGAAGTTCCGAATAAAATCATCAGATATTTCACAAATTCTAGGGCTGAACCGTACAGGAGTGTACATTCAGAGAAAAGAGACGCCCATTTCTGATTTTGTGATCAGATTTTTCGGACAATCAAAGGAAGTCAATAAAAATATTGTGAATACAGCCATAACAGCCGAATTAAATAAGAATCCTCAATCTGATGAGGAAAGAGGAAGCAGAGATGCAAATATAGCAAGGCTGATTATTGTCGACATTCTCATCAAGCTTCTCTTCCCAAATGTAAAGGGAACCCTCCATATAGACATGGTCAGAGCTGTGGAGGATTTAGATGAGACATCTAACTATGCCTGGGCAAAAGAAGTCAAAATCTTCTTGAAAAGATGTCTCACAAAGTACAAGAAATCGGACCGTGCATCAAAGAATACAGGAGGATGTGTTCATGTCATTCTGGTAAGCAGTGTGCGAATTTTATCTTCATTTATTATTTTATGTTATATCATTTTGCTTCTTATAAACTAACATTCCTTCTACAACCAGTATTGGCTGTGCATGAAGACAAACTTGGTAGAGCCAATTCCAGGGAGGGACAATGAACAACACTAGATCAGGAAATTGGACCTTGAAAAGTTGAAGAAAAAGATGTGGAAGTATCAACTCAAAGACTTGTCAGTAAGTATCATCTTAGTAACTATCTTAGTAACTATCATTTTTGAATAGCTATCTCTGTAACTGTGTTAGTAACTACCTTAGTAACTATCAATTTTGAAAACTATTTATGTAGTTATCTTAGTAACTATCTCAGTAACTATCTCAGTAACTATCTCAGTAACTATAAAATTTTGTAAACAACCTGTGTTAGTATGTTAGTAACTTTGTTAGTATGTTAGTAACTATTATCTTTGTAACTATGTCTGACTAACTATGTTAGTAACTAGTAACTATCGTAGTAACTATCAAAAGTGACTATCTATCATCTTTGTAACTAGGTCTGACTAACTATGTTAGTAAATATTTTGGTAACTATCATTTTGGTAACTATGTCAGTAAGTGTGTGAGTAATTGTTATTTTATTTTTTTTCAGAAACATTTTGCAAAAAGCAGAGAAGACCTGGAAGGGACAAGTGAGGATGAGCATGAACCTGAAGCAGCTGAGCAGACTGAAATAGAACAAATGCAACCTGGAATCATCAACAAAGAAAATTCAGAACAGCTCAGGCAAAAGCAAATGCAGATTGAGTATTTGGAAAAAAAATTGCAAGAAAATGAGAAAAATCTAGCACATATGACACAAGATTTGGAAGATGCCAGATTGTAAATTGTGGTGATGAAAGAGAGTGCAACGGCACAAGAGCTGGAAAATTTAAAATTAAAGGCTGAGTTGGAGAGGCAAAAGAAAATTGTGGCCGCACTGACTCAATTCTCCGACCCAATTAATGAAGATGACACCACCACAATCTCAATCAGATGGCCTGGAAAAACTGGCGACTGAAGCCGTAAAAGAAGGGCAGGCAACTGAAGTGAAGGAAAGCAGTAAGAAAAATGCAAAAGAAGAAGAAGAAGAAGAAGAAGAAGAAGAAAAAGAACAACTTGTAGCAGATCAGCTAGACGCTATGAAAAAAGTTGAGGAAGAATTAGAAAGGAAGAAAAAAGAAGAGGCTGAAAAAAGAAGAGAGGAAGAAAAAAGCAAAGGTAATAAAAATTTGTTATTAACTATCAATTTTGAAAAATATCTGTGAAACAATGTTAGTAACTATCTTAGTAACTATGAATTTTGAATAACTATCTTAGTAACTATGAATTTTGAATAACTATCTTAGTAACTATCTTAGTAACTATCAATTTTGAAAAATATCTGTGTAACTATGTTAGTAACTATGTTAGTAACTATCTGATTTTGAAAACTATTCTGTGTAACTATGTTAGTAACTATGTTAGTAACTATCATCTTTGTACCTATTTTGTGCAACTACCTTAGTAACTATCATCTGAGAAAACTATTTGTTTAACTACCTGAGTAACTATCTTAGTAACTATCAAAAGAACTGAGTAACTATCATCTGAGTATCTGTATTAGTAACTATAACTGTAACTATAACTATCATCTGATTTCCTATCTCACAGGTGATGAGGATGAAACAAGAACATATCGTAGAAAAATCGCAAAGGAAGCAAGATGGTCACCTAAGACACCGGTGACGGAAATGCTGGAAATGTCTTCTTTCAAGATCTTGTCGGGGATTATATCTCCTTAGGGAGCTTACAGCACTCCCAATCAATCACCGCAGCAACCAAAAGAAATCTCAACAGCAAATCTGAGGACTCCACCTACTCCACAAGCCAGAAAACTAACTCTGGGTGACATGATAGCTGAACCTCACAAGTTCCAGATCATAGAGTCACCGGTTCCCATGCCTATTTTCAACCAAGCTGAGGCAAAAAAAAAAAAAGTGCATTTCAGATCAAACCAAAATGTGACGAATTTTTCGCTTGACGAAATGCACTCCGGGAGTTCAGCAGAATCGCTAGGAATATATTCATATGTTGTGCGGATTAAAAACAGAAAGAGGGCGTCAAGAAAGGACAACATATACTGGTGGGGTGGAGTCAAAGCTGAACGAGAAATAAAAAGAAAGAGGCAGGAAGAAAACAGAAAAAAGTTTGAAGAGGAGAGGCGGAAAAAGAAAGAGGAGGAAAGTTTGAGAAAGGTGGTGCAACCAGAACAGGTTGAATCAGTAACTGCTGTTCAGACGTCATTTGACGATGTGGCTGGGGTGACAGAGGAAGGTGAACCAATATACCTTGTTGGTGATTCAGAGGAACCTTATCAACCAAGCCAACGAGAGGTGATGGACTGGGATGACCACACAGTTTACAAATATCATATGGACAAAAACACGAAGCAAAGGTTTCGAGAATACTGGAACAAGGCGCCAAGCGGGTAAGCATAATATTCATTTATCCTACAATCTGTCCTGCTATCTATCTTGGTATATATCTTATTAACTGTCTGTCCTACAATCTGTCCTGGTATCTATCTGGATAATTTCTTAAGTAACTATCTCAGTAACTATCTCAATAACTATCATTTTAGTATCTATCTTTCTAACTATCTATCTCAGTATCTATAATCTGACTGTAACTGTCTTAGTAACTATCATATGATTTACTATCATGTCTGCAGAGTGTTCTTCTGGGAAGGAAAGGAGGTGGGAACTGAAATTTCGAAGCATGAAATTTCACAAGTTGTGTTTGGAGTTGAAGTCACAAATAACATGATTGATGCATATGCATCTTTGTTATATAGCGAAATGAAGGACATCAACGAACCAGATGCACAAAAAATAGAAATTCTGCTCACTCACTCCTGGGTAAGATACTAATTAACAGGATAATTATATTTTTGTAAAACATTATGAGATAACTAATCATAGGTTTGGTTTGAAAAACAGACGTCCACAGAAGACCTCGAAGCAAAACCAATTCAGCAGTTCCTCTGTGAACCTCTCTATGAGAAACTAGCTAAAGCTGATGCCATTATGATACCCCTTACACATAAGCGCAGCTTCCACCATACTCTACTGGTGTTTGACAAGGAAGCGTGCAAATTTGCCCACTTTGATTCCATGAGGGCAAGAACAAAAGAAACCGGGCAAAGTTTTAAAGATGCTCAAAAAATGGTATGTTAGTATCTATAATATTAGTAACTATCAATTTTGAAAACTATCTGTGTAAACTATGCATTAGTAACTGCCTTAGTAATTATTAATCTTGAAAACTATCTGTGTAACTACGCATTAGTAACTATCTTAGTAACTATCAATTTTGAAACCTATCTGTGTAACTATTTTAGTAACTATATATCTTAGTAACTATCAATTTTGAAACCTATCTGTGTAACTATGTTAGTAACTATCTTTGTAACTATCAATTTTTACTAGCTATCTGAATAACTATTATTTTTTGTAACTATCTGACTAACTATGCTATTAATATGTTACAATGATTAATTTGTGGATGAAAGCTGTGCTTGAACAATCGGATGACATGCTGGAGCAAGGATGCAGGTACAAAATAGACTGCAACAAGAGCACCAGCACTGAATTGCAGATGGTAGAAGAGGCTCTTACTGAAGATGAAGTTCAATCTATAAGGTGGATTAAGGAGAATTATAAGTCAAATTTGACAGTCAGTTCGTACAGCAGAAAATTGCCTCAACAACAATCTGATTCGTAAGTTCTTATTCCAGCATCTTTGTAACTATATCACTAACTATCATCTTTATAACTGTCTGACTTTTATTAATCTATTTATTGTGACAAAACAGCGTCGACTGTGGGATATATGCTATGCAGCACGGACACGCCAAAGAGGTAGCGTGTCGCGTGTCCGTCACGAATTAGACACGGACACGCCCCAATTCGCCCAAATATGGCTGGACACGCGAATTGAGTTTTCGACACGACTTGGACACGCCAGATAAGGTTGGACACGGGGGTAATTCTGTCTTTTGCTTTTCCAAATTGGGGGTTTAGGGATTTCAATCCCTCCTGTCTTCATTCTTCAGCTCGATCCCTCTCCGCTCCTCTCTCAGTATCTCTCGATGGTCTCCTCTCCTCTCCTCTCTCTCTCTCTCTCGTTCCAGTCTCCGCTCCGCTCCGATCTGGTCCTTCGTCTCCGACAAATCCTTCGTCTCCTGTCCGCTCTCTTATCTTCGTCTCCGGTCCTTCGCTCCGCTCTGGTCCTTCGCTCCCGTCCTTCGTCTCCGCTTTGCTCCGGTCTTACGGAATTTTGGGGTTCATTTGTTTGGTTTGAAATGCTTGTTTTGGTATGAGATTGTATCTTTGTTTGATTCTTATAATCTCATCCTTGGAAAAAGGCAGATCGAAACACGGAAAAAATGTTGATTGGACAACCAAGGATTTGATCAAGGCATTGGAAGTGTTTGTACCGATCTATGAGACCAGACTAATCCAAAACAACATGTATGGGATGGGATTTGACCACAGCTTGAGGCTGCACATTGTCTCTGCATTTTGAGTGGTTCTCAGTCGAACTGGTTTGGTCTCTGACCTTCATCATTATCATCATTTAAACTTCAAAACAGGCTATCTGGATTAAAGGGAAGAGTGTAGTTGGCTACATCAATTGGATTTGGTCAAAGTATGCTTGCATTGGCCCCAATTCCTCCTGTATATGGTGCAGATTGCAGAAAATATTGAAGCCTAGCTGCATGCAAGACTAGTTATATTTTCGTCACTTATGGAAGACTATAGTTATTGATCAAATTGAACACATTTTCACTGGAAAGATGAGCTGCAAGTGTTTCGCAATGAATTGTAACTTGTAAATTACGCCAAGTTGAAAGTTTGCAGCTGGGTGTAAATGAATGATTTCAAGTCGTGAACGATAGGATTGGACAATTTTGCAGACCGGAAGTGATTACTAATTCACTATATCAAATCACTAGCAAGCAATCAGCACAATGGCTGAAGCCGGATTTGATGATTAAGAGTGGTGCTTTTAAGGGGCATTCCACTTGGGTTTTGCGACAAGCAATGCCAGACAAGCCAATTGTGTCTCTCTCTCACCACGGCATCCTGAGAAGTATATCATATATGTCATGTATTTCATGAACGTTATCATGTCACAAGGCAATTTCAACAAGAGGTTTGGAAAGAAAGAGGCTGACAAGTTTAGGGCTTACATTCTGAAGCGTTTTGCGGACAATCGGCATAGTTGGAGAGACTGTTAGATCGATTGAACAGATTGTTAGGAAAATTTAGGAAGTTTAAAGTATAGGAAATTTTTTGCTTTGTTTGAACAGATTGTTTATGCTTTACTTGAATAGATTGTTTATGCTTTATTTGAACAGATTGTTTTATGAAAAGTTAAGCAGATTGTTTCTGAGTAACTATCAAAGTTACTATTCAAGGAACAGTTTTGGAAACTAGCCCAGTAACTATCAAGTAACTACCAAGTAAATGACAAATGACCTATCTTAGTAACTATCATCCTTGTACCTTAGTAACTATCATAGTAACTATCAATTTTGAAAGCTATCTGTTTAACTACCTTAGTAACTATCATAGTAACTATCAATTTTAAAGCTATTGAACAGATTGTTAGGAAAATTTAGGAAGTTTAAAGTATAGGAAACTGTTTCTTGAATAGTAACTTTGATAGTTACTCAGAAACAATCTGCTTAACTTTTCATAAAACAATCTGTTCAAATAAAGCATAAACAATCTGTTCAAACAAAGCAAAAAATTTCCTATACTTTAAACTTCCTAATTGAACAGATTGTTAGGAAAATTTAGGAAGTTTAAAGTATAGGAAATTTTTTGCTTTGTTTGAACAGATTGTATATGCTTTATTTGAACAGATTGTTTTATGAAAAGTTAAGCATATTGTTTCTGAGTAACTATCAAAGTTACTATTCAAGGAACAGTTTTGGAAACTAGCCTAGTAACTATCAAGTAACTACCAAGTAAATGACAAATGAACTATCTTAGTAACTATCATCTTTGTACTTTAGTAACTATCATAGTAACTATCAATTTTGAAAGCTATCTGTTTAACTACCTTAGTAACTATCATAGTAACTATCAATTTTAAAGCTATCTGTGTAACTACCTTAGTAACTATCATAGTAACTATCAATTTTGAAAGCTATCTGTGTAACTACCTTAGTAACTATCTTAGTAACTATCATCCTTGTACCTTAGTAACTATTATAGTAACTATCAATTTTGAAAGCTATCTGTGTAACTACTGTTTCTGCACAAACCCGTAGGCCTAGTGGAAACTGATGAATCTAGACGTGATCTCCTCCTGCGAACCTGCTAACTAAGGGGAATACCGGGCGGGCCGGTCTTCTCCTCTCCGATGCCTAAGTTAGTACATTTGGGATGAATAGATAACTTAAGCAAGAATGATAAGCAGTTGGAGAGATCAGTTACCTATTAAAGAGGGTAGTTGAGGCCCTTATATAGGTGGTCGAGCGTGAGGTCTGGTCTTACTCTTCGATGTGGGACTGGTTTCCTTCTGTTCGTACACAAAAGGACAGCTCTGGTGGCCTGTTCGGCAGGCTGGCGTCCCCGGTCCCCGGGCCCCTGGTCACAAGGTAGACTGCTGGACCTCGGGTCCGGGTGTTGGTGATCCTGCTCCGGGCCTCAGCCCGGCCCCGGACGTACTGGTTGCAGGTCTGTTGGCCTATGTAGCCCCTCTGTGGCTACTGTCAACAAGTCCCCCAAGTTCCTGGTCAAGTGCAATCTTGAATGGGGACTTAATATGTCTCGCTCCTGTCCCGCAGACCCGTAGGGTCACCGACCCAACGGTGCCCAGTCCCCCAAGTCCGCATTGAAGATTGGGCGTGACCGGGCGTTCGGGCAGAGAAGGCGTGGTGATGTGAGTACCTATTAATGATGTCGTGCCATGAGTATGGAACGGGGTGAAACCCGAACGAGTGCATGAGATGATGATGTGGCGTTGAAGTCCGCCATGCAATGAATATGGTGTGGGTTGAAACCCGGACGAGTGCATGGGATGATGATATGAGGACTCGACTGGTGGACTGCCATGTCGGGACGAGTCCCCCAAGTTCCCAAGGTAAAATTGCTGCCAACGGTGAGGCAGGCCGGGGAGTAGCCCGGTGGTTCAGCCCAGCTTGTACTGGAATAAGCGTGGGGTAATGTACAGGGTTGCTAGCCTGCGGGGAGGCCTGTTGGAGCGTGCAATAAGCCAACAGGTACCCCGATGGGGTGTTGCGACCATGTTGAAGCACCGGTTAACACCTGCTAGTTCTTCTCAGCTTGTGTTGGAATAAGCGTGAGGTAATGTGCATGGTTTCTAGCCTGCGGGGAGACTTGTTCTGTGTTAGAGAAACAATCTGCCCGGTGGGGTGGCGTGGAGATAACAAGTCTCGCCATGGATCTGCATATTTATCACAGTTCAGTGTGATGCAGGGTTTTTAGTCTGCTGGAAGAGTTTGCATGTGTTAGATGTAAATTCTCCCGGGTTTATAAAGCCCATGTGTTTGAAGCCTTGAGTTGTTACTGGCTTGTCCTTGCCCGCAAGGGCGAAGGAGAGTGACTAAACCGGTGGAATGCCATGGAGCCGGTTGAATGGTAAATAACCGGTGGAATGCCATGGAGCCGGTTGAATACTTCATAACCGGTGGTGTGCCATGGAGCCGGTTGAATACTATATAACCGGTGGAATGCTATGGAGCTGGTTGAATACTACATAACCGGTGGTGTGCCATGGAGCCGGTTGAATACTACATAATCGGTGGTGTGCCTTTCCTTGATTTGAGGTTGACTCTTGGGGAAGTGGAGGGGGCTGGACACCTCGGTTCTCGCTCCTACCTCCCCTAACTGCCGCTTGTAGGCGGGACATGTGGCTGACATGCAATGAAGGAGAGAGCCCATCAGTCCCACAAGTTATGATGGTGTGGGAACTTTATCGATGCTGGGACACGTGTCAGTAGGGAGCGGTCTGAGATGGAGGGAATCTGCGGCTGGGGTTGCCTCTCCTTTTTGATTGCCCTAATTATCAACAAGGTGTAGTTTTGCCGCCTATAAGATGCTTCGCACCCCCATCCTCTCTTCCTGTCTTATTTTGTTGAAGCTCGGCTCCTCGTCTGTCGTCTGGCTGTGTTGTTATCTTGCTACACAACTAACTGGGCATAGGGTAAATTCTGTTATTAGGTTTTATGGAATCTGGGAGGTCAGCCAATCCTGTCGGTGCCGGCCGTGCGTCGACGGGAGGGTCCGTGAGGTACCAGCTGTTGGATGGCGACAGAGTGATTTTTTGTGACGAGCCGACCAGAAGCATGACTGCTGGCGAGATAAGGGATTTTCGGGCGAAGTGGGGCATTGACTCCTCCGTTAAGCTCCGGGGCCTGCATCCCGGGGAACTGGCCTGCAACCCGGAGGAGGGTTGGGTTGCCGTTTTTTAGGATCAATTTCGGCACGGGCTATCTCTGCCGTTGCCGAAGTTTGTCCAGTACGTGCTGAGCCTGATAAATGTCTCCCCCGCCCAGCTTCCTAGCAACCAGTGGAGGCAGTTGCTTGGTCTCGGGTGCTTATTCAGTCTTAGCAACATGGACTGGCCCACGATAAATGAGTTTCGGGCGCTGTATAAGATTCTCTACTGCAAAAAGGCCCAGGCCTCCGGCTGTGTCAATTTTGCCGCGCGGGACTTCGATCCTCCCATCACTCACCTGCCGTCGTCGGTTTCAAATGTATGGAGGAGACAGGTTGTGATGGCCGGGGGTAGGTGGCAGCGTAATTCGAAGAGCTTTCGGGTGCCCGGGGCTTATCAAGCTATCGGGGATCAGTCGTACCGGTTGGTTGACTTGGAGAGGCAACGGATAGCCCGACTTTTTGTTTGCTGGGACAGTCTGGGCCGGAGCTCTTACAATTTCATCCGGTGGAATGTGTTGGAGATATGCGAGATGGGAAAGAAACCTGGTAAAGTGCCTTGCACTATTGTTTTGTGCGGTCGTATTTTATTCTAACCGCTCGGTTTATTGATTTGCAGCTAATGCCCCCCGGCTCGCTGTTCGGAGCGAGGAGACCGTCGAGGCGGATGACGAACTTGTGGCCCAGAGGTTGATGGAGATGGGGGAGATGGCCTGGAAAACCGTTGTAGATCCGGACACCCTAGAGAGCACGGTGCATAGTAATCCTGTGCCGCTCATGTTTCCGGATTCCCACTACGGTCGGCGGCCGGGCGGTGAGGAGAATGCCCTACTTGTTATTCGGGATGCAGGATCGGTGGGCTCACCAAGTCCGGAACCTCTAGCGCGGCCTGTGGGGATACGAGCCCCGCGGGAGGAGTAGGGAAACCGTTGAGCCGGAAGCCGATCGCGGCTCTGGTGATGGTGGTTTTGGTAGGTTCATGGCATCTATCATCGAGGCCTTGGGACTTGATCGGGAGGCCCCCGGAAAGGTACGGCCGGGCGAGAACAGGAAGAAAGCTGTGGAATTGGGTATTCGGGTAAGTCTGATCGCGTACATGTGTGGCACTGAGGTTCTTCTGCGCTCCCTCTCCCTTTTTGTGCTACGAGCTGATGTTCTTCTTTTGGGTACTTGTACCAGCTGGTTCATAGCCTTTACGCCGCTGAGTCTAGTGAGGGGGCTCCGGTTCTGGAGAGGCAGGTGGAGGACCTCACCATGCAGCTGTCATTGGCGGAGGCTAAGCTTGCGCAGGAGAGGGAGGAGGCCGGTCGACTGGCGGTCGCTCGGGAAGAGAGGATTATGGAATTGGAGGCGAAGAATTTGGAGCTGCAGACCCAAGTAACAGCAGTCCTCAAGGGAGGGGAGAAGCTCGTAGAGTCCCAACTTGCCGAAGCCGTTGATAAAGCTATTGACGATTTCCGGGAGTCGGTGGAACTTGCAGAGATGCTGGAGACCGCCCGTGCGAAGGGTATAAATGATGCGTATCTGGAGTGGAGGGAGAAAGGGTGGCTTGATGCCGAGCGGATGGAATCTGAGGTAGCCTTGGCCGAGAAGTTGGAGTAAGAGCGGTCTCTCAAGGCTGGTGGGTCAGGGATTAGAGGCTCTGGTGGTGCTGACTGGCGGGTTTTTTTTTTATATATACTTAGCAGATGTATCTACTTTGTAACCAGCTATAGTTCATTCTAGAGGCAGTGACTATCTGTATTGCAACGTTGGTACTAAATACAGTACTGTCCATTTTTAAGGCAGTAATCTCATTTAGGGTAGAACCGCAGATACTGGATATTCCATGGGTGGGTGGAGTAGATGCCTTCGGTGTCTATGACGTGGAATGTCACCGGACCTGCGGCTGCGGTGATTTGGTAGGGCCCTTCCCACGTTGGCTCCAAGGCCAGCGGCTTTTTCTGAACTTTCTTCATCACCCAATCCCCTACTTGCAACTTCCTTTCCCGGACCTTTCTGTCATAGTATCGAGCGACCCGTTGCTTGTATGTTTGGTTTCGCATATGCGCTTGGTCGCGCCGCTCCTCAATGAGATCCAGGTTGAGCCGTATACCTTCGGCATTTGTTTCAGCGTCGTAATTCTCGACCCTGCCGCTGGGCATGTCGGTCTCTACGGGGAGTACCGCTTCGCTCCCGAATGCCATGCAGAACGGGGTCTCCCTTTTTGCTTGGGTTGCTGTCATCCGGATGGCCCATAGAACCGCGGGGAGTTCCTCAGCCCAACATCCTTTTTTGTCTTCGAGCTTCTTCTTGAGGAGACTTTTGATAATCTTGTTGACCGCTTCAACCTGGCCGTTGGTTTGCGGGTGCACCACTGAGGCGAACAACATCCGGGTCCCCATGGAGGCCGTGTACTGGATGAGATTAGCATTGTTGAACTGTGTCCCGTTATCCCTAACTATGGTCTGCGGCACCCCGAACCGGCAGTAGATGTTCTTCCATAGGAATTTTTTTACCCGTTCCTCGGTAATCTTTACTAGGGGCTCCGCCTCGACCCACTTTGTCTGAAAGTCAACGTCTACAATGGCGTACTTGTATTGTCCCACAGCTATTGGGAAATGGCGGATGATGTCTAGCCCCCACTGTACGAACGGCCATGGCGCCAACAGAATTGACAACGCGATTGCCGGAGCAGGAGGTGTAGTGGCATACATGTGGCACTTGTGGCAGCCGCCTGATATTTTTCTCGACGCTGCTGCCATGTCTGGCCAAAAGTATCCTGCCCGTAGCGACTTATGAGACAGGGATCGAGCGCCAGAATGGTTACCGCACACTCCTTCATGGATTTCTTGCATGATGGCTTCTCCCGCCTCTTTAGTTACACATTTTAGATGGGGGAAGTTGTGCCCTCTTCGGTACAACTTGCCGCCGAGGAGGCTGTACCTGGCACACCGAAGGTGCAGCCTCCTAGCCTCTACTTTATCCTGGGGGCTGGTTTTGTCAACCAGGTATTTAATTATCGGATCCATCCAGCTCGGTGGCGCCTCCTCTACAGCAAATATCTCGGAGATGGTCTTGCTTATGCTCGGCTTCTGGAGGGTTTCGATCTTAGCTCTTTGGTACTCTGGTGGGTAGTTTCCGGTCGCCAACCTTGCTAGGGCGTCCACATCCCTATTTGCCTCCCGGGGTACATGCTGAATCGTTGCGCCCTGGAATGGCTCGATCAGGGTTTTGGCCATAGCCTGGTAGGAGGCTAACTAGGGTTCCTTGACTTCGAACAGCCCGTTCATTTAGTTTACCACCAGGCTCGAGTCGCTGTATATTTCCAAGGATGGGATCCCCATTTCCTTGGCTAGCGGCAAACCGGCTATGAGGGCCTCATATTCAGTGGCGTTGTTGGAAGTATTGCAAAGGAACCGCAGGGCATACTCGTATGACTGGCCATCAGGTGAGGTTAGCATGACGCCGGCTCCGCTCCGCTTACTTGTTACAGAGCCGTCCACATAAAGCTTCTAACCACTGGGGAGGCCTGGTTCGACCTTTATGGCTTGAACTGTTTCGGTGCCCTCAGACCGGCCGGAATGCGCTTCTACTGCCATCGGGGTGAGTTCGCATATGAAATCCGCAACGGTCTGGCCCTTGATGGCCGTTCGCGGGGCATAAGTTATATCGAACTCTCCCAACTCGACTGCCCAACGTACGAGCCTGCCGCTAGTATCCGGTCTTTGCAGGATCTGCCGTAGAAGGTGATTGGTATACAAGGTGATGGAATGAGCTTGGAAATAGTGTCGGAGCTTCCTAGCGCTGACGATCAGGGCCAGAGCCAGTTTTTCGATGTCAGGGTATCGGCTTTCTGCTCCGGTAAGTCCCTTCCCTACATAGTATACCGGGAGATTGAGCGTGCCCTCCTTCCTGACGAGAGCCGCAGAGACGGCTGTTTCTGATGCAGCCATGTAGAGGTATAGCATCTCGCCCAGCACCGGTTTGGATAGGAGAGGTACTGCAGACAGGTATGTCTTGATGCATTAGAATGCCGCCTCGTGCTCCACCGCCCAGTGAATTTTCTTGAACTGCTGTGCCTTGAGCAGTTTAAAGAACGGGGCGCAGTTATCGGTCAGGCGGGAGATAAATCTGGCCAGGGCTGCTAGTCGGCCGGTCAGCATCTGGACCTGGTTTCTTTCCCCTGGTGTTTCCATGTCAAGGATCGCTTGGACCTTCAGTGGGTTAGCTTCTATCCCCCGCTGGCTGATAATGTGGCCTAGGAATAGGCCCTCTGAAATCCTGAAAATGCACTTCTTCGGGTTCAGGCGTATCCCAAACTTGAGCATCTTACCGGCGACTACTGCCAAGTCTCGGACGTGGGCCCCTGCGGTCAAGCTTTTGACTAGCATGACATCCACGTACACTTCCACCGTTTTACCCATCTCCTGCTCCAACATGCGGTTTACCATCCGTTGGTATGTGGCCCCGGCGTTCTTTAGACCGTACGGCATCCTCTTGTAGCAGTAGGTCCCTCGGTCAGTTGTGAACGGGGTGTGCTCTTCATCGTCCGGGCTCATCCTTATCTGATTGTATCCGGCGTAGGCATCTATGAAGCTGAGTAGTTTAAAATCGGATGTGGAGTCTATAAGCTGGTCTATTCGGGGGAGCGGGAAGCTGTCTTTTGGGCACGCCCGGTTTAGGTTGGTGAAATCAACGCACATGCGCCACCGGTCGGTTCCCTTCTTTGGGACCATAACCATGTTGGCGAGCCATTGGGGATACTGGACTTCCCGGATGAAACCTATGCATCAACTTCTGCACTTCCTCTCTGATCGCCTCATACTTCACCGGGCTGAAGGACCTCCTTTTCTGCCTCACCGAAGGAACGTTGGGCAACGAATTTAGCTGGTGGATGGTTATTTCTGAGGATATGTCTGGCATGTCCTCGTAGGACCATGCGAACACTGAACTGTTGTCTCGGAGAAAGGTGATGAGCTCTTGCCTGACAGCCGGGGCGAGCTTCGTTCCTATCACCACTTTTCGTTCCTGGTGATCCTCCGAAATGGAGATTGCTTCGGTTTCTTCCACAGCCGACCGTCGTTTTAGCTTCTCGTCGTCGGAGTCGGTGTCATCACGGGGGTCAATACTCGGATCCGGTACTGGCACTTGTTGAGTAGCCATGAAGACCTCAGTCCGCTTTCTCCCGTGGGCCAGGGCCTCAGCATAATATCTGCGAGCGATCTTCTGGTCCCCGCGTATGGTAATGACGCCGGCGCGTGAAGGCATTTTTAACATCAGCATATGGCCGGCTATGAATGTTTTCAGCCTCCACAACCCCGGCCGACCGATTATGCCATTGTATGAGGACATGCAATCCACGATGATGAACTCCAGGTGTTCCTTCCTAGTCCTGTCTCCCTCGCCGAAGATTAGCGGCAGGTAATCCAATCCCAAAGGCTGGACCACCTCGCCGGAGAAGCTTATCAGCGGCTCGTTATCCTGGGATAACTTGCCCCTTCCCCGGTGCAGCCCTTGTATGCCTCTCGGAACATCACATTGACAGAAGCCCCGGTGTCGATTAACATGCTGCTGGTTATCCAGTGGTCTATTTGGACTGTAATGAGGAAGAGATCGTTGTGCGGTTGGATCAGATCCTCCGGTTCTTCTTCCTCATAGAACGTGACCGAGTTCCATCGGTTTTAATGGCCTGGCCGCTTCCTCCCCCAAAGGCATATACTTACTTTCCCCGGATCGACCTTAAGCACCGCTTCTTTGAGCTCCGGGTGAGTCGATCTATGTGGTCCCCACCATGTATCATATTTATGCTTCCATGCACCTCGATCCCCCCAGAGACTCGGGTGCGTATGCTTCCTACCTTTCGGGCACCCTGCCTGTCCCTTTGCGGATCATCTGTCCGGACTCGGCCATCCACAACCGTTCTCTGGGGTCGGTGGTCGTTAGTCCGGAGGGTTGGGTCATCGGGTTTTCCTGCTGGCATAATGGCCAGGGCCCGCGGTTGTCGCCCCGCTGGCGCTGCTGCCATGGGCCGTGCCGGTCGCAAAGGCGGTGGTCTTCCACCTGCCCATGAACTGCTGTCGCCGCTCCGGCGGGGTCGCCAATCGTCCCATACTTCGGCTTTCTTACTGGTCGTAGGCGTACGATTGCGATCCTGTCGCCCGACCTTGTTTTCACAGGAGGGTGTTGGTAATAGGTCATCCGACCTTCGCTTGGGCATCTTATCCCCATACGTCTCATGTTTCGCTTGGGCGTGCCTGACGGCCACGGCCATCAGCTCGTCGTACCCCAGTGGCTCCTTTACTCGCAGGGCGTACGAGAGTTCCCCGGGCCTTAACCCCTGCTTGAATGTCATCTCAGCGATCCTTTTATCCAAGTTCCTGACCCCGGCCGTGGCGATATGCCACCGGTTAACGAAAGAGCACAGCGATTTGCGGTCAGTCTGCATGCAATCGAAAAGGATCGTTGACGTTTGGGCCGCCTTGGCTCTAAGGACGAATCAGCCGACAAACTTATCAGCCAGCTGTTCGAACGTTTCCACCGAGTTTACTGGCAGCTCGTAGAACCAGCCCAATGCCTCCCCCGAGAGCGTCTCTTGGTACACATTGCAGCACGTGGCATCTGAGTAGCCCTTTGTGCCCGTTTGTGACTTAAAACTGTCCAGGTGTTGGTATGGGCAGCTCGTTCCTGAGTACGTCAGTTTCAGGGACTTTTGGTTACCAGATCTTCCGGATTCCCTAACCCGGTGTGGAAAAGGTCCAGTGCGTTCGTTGAATCGCGCACTGTCCTTTTCTCGCTGGCCTCCAAGCGGTCCTTTATGTCCGACACCGAGGTGGAGAACGTCTGAAGCGTCCTCGCGGTAGAGCTGTCCTGCTCGCCCGATGCCAAGTTCGTTCGGTATGGGGGCTCAACCGGCCCGGAATTCCTCAGAGCTTCCGGAAAAAGTGGCGTGGGCAAATGCGCAGTCTTTCTCCTTCCCGTAGGCTGTCCCACTTCTAGGTGCGGGAACTCCTCACCTTTATTTGCGGGCCGTGATGCCGTCCGAGAGGTGTCCTGCCGGTGTCCTTTCTCCAGGGCCGCCAATAAGGCGATGTTTACCGCTTCCAACTCTTGACACCGGGCATCCGCTCTTAGTCGGTCTCGATTGCTCTCCTCTCGCAATCGCGCGACTTCTGCCTTCAACTTTTTTATCTCCTCACCCCCCCCCCCCCCTATCGTATTGGTCAGGGTTGTCTGAGCCCCGGCGATCGAGGGTTCTGTCCCGGTCGGGAGAAGGGACAAACCCCGCGTTGACCTCAGTTTTAGGGTTTTGGGCCCGGTCGGGGACCCGGACTCGCTCTTTCAGCCCTCTCCCGCCAGCTTTCATCTTCCTTCCCTCCATGGCGTCCGGATCGTGGACTTGCTTTCAAACTGCCTTTCAAAGGATCGATTGGGTTCTACCCTCCGGTAGAGCAACGCTACTTTTTCGTGGATCAAATGGTTCCCACAGACGGCGCCAATTGTTTCTGCACAAACCGGTAGGCCTAGTGGAAACTGATGAATCTAGATGTGATCTCCTCCTGCGAACCTGCTAACTAAGGGGAATACCGGGCGGGCCGATCTTCTCCTCTTCGATGCCTAAGTTAGTACAGTTGGGATGAATAGATAACTTAAGCAAGAATGATAAGCAGTTGGAGAGATCAGTTACCTATTAAAGAGGGTAGTTGAGGCCCTTATATAGGTGGTTGAGCGTGAGGTCTGGTCTTACTCTTCGATGTGGGACTGGTTTCCTTTTGTTCGTACACAAAAGGACAGCTCTAGTGGCCTGTTCGGCAAGCTGGCGTCCCCGGTCCCCGGGCCCCTGGTCACAAGGCAGACTGCTGGACCTCGGGTCCGGGTGCTGGTGATCCTGCTCCGAGACTCAGCCCGGCCCCGGACGTACTGGCTGCGGGTGTGTGGGCCTATGTAGCCCCTCTGTGGCTACTGTCAACAATTACCTTAGTAACTATCGTAGTAACTATCATCCTTGTACCTTAGTAACTATTATAGTAACTATCAATTTTGAAAGCTATCTGTGTAACTACCTTAGTAACTATCAATTTTGAAAGCTATCTGTGTAACTACCTTAGTAACTATCTTAGTAACTATCAATTTTGAAAGCTATCTGTGTAACTATATTAGTAACTACCTTAGTAACTATCAGTTTTGTAACTATCTGTATTACTATTTTACTAACTATCTCAGTAACTATCAATTTCGTAACTATCTGTGTCACTATCTTAGTAATTGTCATCCTAGTACCTATTATGTGTAAACTATGCATTAGTAACTGTCTTAGTAACTATCAATTTTGAAAACTATCTGTGTAACTTTTATAGTAACTATCAATTTTGAAAGCTATCTGTGTAACTACCTTAGTAACTATCATAGTAACTATCAATTTCGTAACTATATGTGTAACTAAATTAGTAACTATCTTGATAACTATTTGCATAAAACAATGCAGCGTGCCGCTGTACCGCACCACGGCAGCGTTCCGCTGCCGAAATAAACATGAACAAAATTAAAAATGCAACCATTCAATAACAGTAAAACCAAGAAACAATCAATGTAAATTTTAATATAAGTTTCAATGTAACTTTCAAAAAACATTCTTAACTAACCATAATGGTAATTGTAAAAAAAAAAACTATATATGCTGCTACACCGAAAAAAAACAGAAAGTAGCTATTGTTGTAACTGCCTGAATAGCAATCTACGGAACTATATAATTTCTTTACAACTTGTTCTGTTGTGACCAGCATATTTGTTACACCTGCTGCACTTGACAGTCCTTTTAACTTCATTTTTACTTCTATACCTCTGTAATTTTGGCCTTCCAGGTGGTCTTTTTGTTAAAGGTGGTTGCACCAACAATACAGGCTAAGCTAGATCCACCGGCTTTGAAATAGTAGGAACCGGGTTGATTGAGAAAAAATATGTTTCACGATATTTATCAACCTATAACAGGAATAAAAAGAAGAAAAAATAAGGTTATAATGTCAGGTTAATGTAACTACACAAGTAACTTCACTAGTATCTATCAATGTAACTATTTAATCTGAATAAACTATCTAAGTAACTACCGGTGTAACTGTCTAATTAATGATAGATTTAGGAGAAGTACTGCACCTTGAAAATTGGGTTGATATATGAGTACACATCCGAACCGTGTTTCTGAATCACGACAAGTGCATATGAGCAAGGGAATCCGTGAACTTGCCATTCTCCACATGAACAGTAGGATTCTTCTAAGTTCACCATAACAGAATACTTTTGGCACTGAACTTCATAAATGTATGTCTCAGATCTACTAACTAACCAGTGTCTTCCTAACTCCAAGTTGACAACCAGCTTCTTTTCCAAATTCGGACACAGATCAGTAACCCATCCAGCTAATTCTTCCTTCCGAGAAGCAATTAAAGCCATAGACTTAAGACAAATGGCTTCGTTAAATTCAATAATGGGAAGACTCTTCAAATCCTTCACCCAATTGTTAAAACACTCAGCCAAATTATTGGTCATTTCCCCAAACCTTTCACCATTAAAAAAAGACGAAGCTCATGTTTCCAATGGAAGATCCTTCCAAAACAGATCAACAACATCACCACCTTCATGCTTCAACTTCTGGAAATTAAGGTCAAAATATTCACGGGTGCGAGAATAAGCACAACGCATAAACAACGATGGAATCCTTTTGCTCAGGTAAGAACCATTTGGAAACTTGCTGCTGAGATTAGCCTGAAGATGCCTATAACAAAATCCATGTGGATTATTCGGAAAAACTGCATGAACTGCATTTAGAAGCCCAATATTACGATCAGATATGAAAGTAATTTGCCTTGTAGAATATCTCGACAGCTCTTCGGACAAAAGCTTGAGAAAAAAGGTCCAATTGCTCTCATTTTCAGAATCCACAATAGCATAAGCAACTGGATATAATCCTAAATAAAAGAAAAGAAAAAATAATATCAGTTTCATGTAACTATATTTATAACTACCTTAGTAACTATCTTAGTAACTATCATTTGACTAAACTCTTCTTTGTAACTATTTCAGTAACTATCTTAGTAAATATCAATTATGTAACTATCTGTGTAACTAATTCACTAACTATATTAGTAACTATCAATTTTTGTAACTATCTATTTAACTATCTTAGTAACTATCAACTTTGTAACTATCAACTGAAGTTACAAAGATAGTACTATCTTACTAGTTACTATCAATGTAACTAAGATAGTTAAATAGATAGTTACAAACTATCAAAGTAACTAGTAAATATCAATGTAACTAGTAACTATCAAGGTAACCATCAAAATAACTAGTAACTATCAAATTAACTACTAAATATCCAAGTAACTATCAAAGTAACTATCTGAGTAACTATGCAATTAACAGTTCCAGTGAGTTCAAAAACTAGAACTACAAGAGTAACTATTTAAGTAACTATACAAGTAACTATCATGAACAAAAAAAAATGTAATTATACAGAAACTGTGTAACAGCTAATGTAACTATACCTGCATAAAGATGCCTTCACACACCAATTACAACCTTCAGAATGTTTTTTCTTGCAGAAAGCAACAACACGTTCTGGCTTATTTCTCTCAAAATCATACTGAAAACCAACCTCCACAGCATACATTCGCAACTTCAACCTAAACTCTTTTACCCCACCCTCAAACATCTGACCCTTAGAGTGAATAAGAGACTTCCATCCTTTAGAAAGATACATTTTCGCATCCTCACGCCTATAACAACCCAAAAATTCATTCTCTTCAACCAAAACACTAGTATCCTCGCTAACATTATTACTAACTACACTTTCCGAAATAGAAGAACTGACATCCAAACAATGAACATCCACATCAACAAAATCAGATTTATACCGTCCTAAAACTCTAAACATCATGCTCATATCAACCTCATCTCCAAGATGGTAAACAGTAGGATCCGGATACACATTATACTTGAGTTTGAAAACAAATCTTTCCAACTCTAGAAAACGATCACCTATCCGATGACAAAAATCAGAAAAAGTACAATTATGACCAAAAGAAAGTGCTCCTCCTTCACCAGAATAGACAAGCTTTGCAATATAACAACTGTCCATTGCACCTACAAGAGAAAAATCATCATAAACATCAATTAGCAAATCCATGTGACTGTAACTGTACACAATCTATCAAGTAACTATGATTTTAACTATCAAAGTTGACAAAAAAAAAAAAAACAATCAGCTACAAAGAAGTAGCTCAAGTAACTAGCAAAGTAACTATGAAAAATCAAACAAATGCAGGACAGAAAAACAAGAGTGAACTTTTATGAAAACTATCTGTGTAACTATGTTAGTAACTATCTTAGTAACTATCAATTTTGAAACATATCTGTGTAAACTATGCATTAGTAACTGTCTTAGTAACTATTAATTTTGAAATTATATGTGTAACTATGCATTAGTAACTATCTTAGTAACTATCAATTTTGAAACCTATCTGTGTAACTATGTTAGTAACTATCTTTGTAACTATCAATTGTTGCGAGCTATCTGACAAACTATGAAAGTAACTATCTGAATAACTAACACTTTTTGTAACTATCTTACTAACTATGCTATTAATAGGTTACAATGATTAATCTGTGGATGACATGCTGTAGCAAGGATGCAGGTATAAAATAGACTGCAACAATTCAGATTTAACAATTCAAATTTTAAAAAAAAAAATCGAAAGAAACTGAAGAAAGAATGAAAATCGGGAGGTTGAATAGGCAATCACAAGTTTTAACAATTCAGATTTCAAAAAAAAACTGAAGACCTATAACACCAAAATCAACAAGAATTGATTCAAAAGCTAAAAATGACATATAAACAACTGCAAAAACTTAACATACCTTATTTCAATGAATCAAAACTGAGGAATCGCAGATGCAAAGCTTCATAGGCAAATCGGAATTGCAAATCGGCAACGAAAGAGGCAAATTGGAATTGCAGATCGGAAGTGAGAGAGAGAGAGAGAGAGAGAGAGAGAGAGAGAGAGAGAGAGAGAGAGAGAGAGAGAGAGAGAGAGAGAGAGAGAGAGAGAAAGAGAGAGACGGCACTGAAACAAAGAAAAAGAAAACGAAGATTGCAATTAACAGAGAAAGGAGGGAAAGTAACAGAACGGGGAAAAAAGGAAAGTTTGGTAGGGAAGGGTAAAATCGTCACTTTGAAATGAAAAACAGCCCATTTTTATTGCTTAGTGAAATTGAATGGAGTTTTTTATGATCAACATATTAAAAACATGTCCTTATTTATAAAGTGAAAAAGAAGGGGCTTTTTTTCTAATTTTCAAAGGTAGATAACCCTTTTTTCTAAAATGTGGAATTTTTTTTGAAAGAGAAATTTCATTCATAACCAAGCTCATGCCAAGATGGCCATTATATATCTACCCGCTATCACCTATTTTCATGATAGAACAAAGCTTCGTGGAACAAAACACTAACATGATACGTAGGCTAGACCATCTATATTAGAAACTACATGCTCGATGGTAAGGAAAATACCTAACTCCATGACCAAAGCATAGATGATAGGCATAGAGTTTAACATAAAATTAAAGACAGGAAGTAAAACTCCTCATCCATAGCAATGGGGCTTAGAGGGATCAAAATAAAAAAACAAAGAGGTAAAGATGATAGGCATAGAGTTTAACATAAAATTAAAGATAGGAAGTAAAACTCCTCATCCATAACAATGGGGCTTGGAGGGATCAAAATAAAAAAAAACAAAGAGGTAAAGATAGGAGTCAGGACAAGCCTGACATGCAGTTAGGATGAAAACCCAACATACTGTCAAGACAAGCCCGACTGAACGCTCAAAAGGGATTCCAAAGACCTAGAAAGTTTGCTTATGCCGTGACCCAGCCATTACTACCGCTCTAGCAGCCTGAAAATTGCACACCCACCTTGCTATCACTTCCAAACCACGTCCCCTGATCAAACAAGACGTTGACCATGCCTCCCACGATCCGCTCCTGCCCCGAATTGGTTGCTCAAACTAGAAGCACAACAACTACTGATCCTTTCGAAACAGTGACTACTGTCAGTGCCAAGCCAAGGATCAACCAAATCAGGCAATTTGGCTGCCCGAAAACCGCCGTAAAAACCACCAGAATCATAACAGAAAGTCAGAAACATATCTGCTAAAAGCCTTTGTTCAACCCTTATCTCAGACACTGCTTGGATAAAGTCTTCGTTCGGCAGCATGCCATGCGGCGTTGGCGTGGATAATAACCAGCCTAGACCGTGGCTGCCACCGGACAAGGTTGGTGTTCTTCTTTGAAAGCCGCCGCCTTCTTTGGTTTTCTCACAGAGAGAGAACTAGGGTTTTTCAATTTTATTGAAAAAAGAAAAAGAATTTGTGTGTTGCTAATTATTTATAATAATTATGGAGTTTTTATAAGGAAAATACGTTTGACTATTTCTAACACATAAATGTATATTTTGGTCATTTAACGTATCTATAAAATCTTGTTTGAAATATAAATGTCTAGGAAGTGTATTAAGAGATTTATGTATATGCTTCAAGAAAAAAGACACGAATACCATTTTGTTTTATAATTAAGATGATTTCTGCCGTTTAACTAGTTTGCTATAAAATTGCTTCATTTTAAAATTGAAATTGTTCCTCAATCCTAGTTCCACCACTAACTTCAGTGACATCATTCTCCTGTGGTCGTTTTCTTGAAAAATTAAGTTTCATTGGAAATGTAGACAATGACTATTCTAGCTAGAACCATCAATAGTGAGTTTAACGTACCAGGAAGGGGAGGAGTTCAAGATGATAGAATTTATTAGAATCCATCCAAGGCCACTAATGGAGGGAAATGAGGAACACCACTGCACATTTTGTCATTTATCGCACACCAGAACATGAATGTGATTCTTTTTTGTTTTGTTTTCCTTCTCCTCAAAACACAGTAGAATGAATAATCTACATGTCTAGGATTCTAGGAAGTAAGTAAGATCCCCAGAGTATGTCATATGAATATGAATTATTTGGTCCAAGTATTTTCGAGTAATCAATAAGTTTCTGAACAAGATAAGTCGTCTGAATATGCAGAATCAATGAATAGCTGCTTCATCTTCAAACAAAACTCAAGGCTAAGAGAACTCTTATTATGTGTTGAAGGAACCGAAGACCAAGCACTTTCTCCATTCTCAAGCTGAGATGCACAATGCCCGAAGGTGCTACACTATGAACATCAAAATATGTCCATTCCCAGGCTGGTTCTTAATGCAGAATATTAATTATATTCATTTGCACAAGAAATACCGACATGGGTTATCAAATAAAGACAAGAATGAGATACAAGAACCACAGTGGGATCACATTATCACAGTGATGATAATCTCTAAGCTGAGCACTGAACTTTAGCCGGAGCTAAGACTGGCACCATGCACAGGTTCAGAAATGACTAGAACTACAACAATCTTACTCAATTACAAGTTGTACAGCCTCAAGCCATTAAAAGGTTACAAGTACTTGTAAATAAGAACGAATTGGAGAAACTAATACTAGATATATTCTGCCTATAAACTAATTAAAATTCTGAGAATCATCCTTGAATGCTTTAACATGCCGAAGATTGTAAACACACTGCATACTTCTGAACGTGTAAATACGAATTCTGCACTATGTTTACAATCTTCGGCATGTTAAATCATTCAAGGAGAAATCCCAAAATTCAGAATTCCACAGAACAGCTAAACGCCTAAATCCCATAACCTAGCTCCTTATCCAAATCTCTTCTTGCTACCTCAAGCTTGGCCATTAGCAGCTTCTTTTCAATCTCCAAATCATCCCCAATCTTTCTCAAGCTCTTTACTTGTCCTTCCCTTTTGACCAACTCATTTTTCATTCTGAAAGCTCTTTGAACATGAGGTTCCAGCCAAGCCAAGTCAAAATTGAAGTCCTGAACCTCTTTCCATAGAAGTTCTAGTTCCGCATAGACATCATCTGTCATGTCCTTAACCGTTTTAGTTTTCAGAAAAAGTAGAACTCGACCTAAGGCTGTGAACGCCCACTCTTTATACTTGGGGGTTTTCTTCATTTGGCATTTAATGAGAGAAGAGTGACAGGTACAAGCTTCATCTAACAGTGGAACTAAAGCTTTTTCTAATTTGGCTAAAACCCTCCTGAAATCCATGAGCTCATCAGCTGAAGTGGAGGACACAACCGCAAATTAGTTGGCAACAGAAATGTTAGGAAACTTGGTGCAACTTTGTTTAGAGACTGGTGCACTGTGGGAGCTGGCAGGCACCTGTTCACAACTTGGTGTTTCCTGTTCTGAAAAAAAGTCTGGGACATTCACAGGCTGCAGATTTGAAGGTTCCTGTCCCTCTTTTTCCTTCCTCAAGGGTTCCACAGGAGCAGAAGTTCCATGGTCTGGTGAAATCTTAGCATCAGGTTTACACACTGCAACCTTGGCTTCAATTCTACATATATCATTGACAATGTACCCATTACCATGGTCATAAAATTGACTTAGAGGAACTATTGATTTGAAGCCACAATCTCTCTCACGAGCATTGAAGACATGTACAATCTCTGTAGTAAAACCATCAAAGGTCATTGATAGAAGATAGCATTAGTCCAATAAGGGATCATAGTCATCATACTCAAGACTAAGCATTTAATAAAAAGTAACTAGGTAAGGGTTTTTGGAACAGTTAGCAGTGTATGTAGGTCAATCTTGAATAATTGTTATTCAAGCAAGACAGAGAATTGTGTGCTTTCGATGGTTTTAACCTTGTTACACATGATATTAGTTCCCAGTGAATTAACTATATGACAAAGCTATTACTTTAGGTAATGCATGTCAGCTATTAAATGGACCTCATAGTCTCATACACTTATCTCCATGGCCATGTAAACATAACAAAAAAAAGTAAACCACAATATAATAAAAATTGTCCAACAAATCTATAGTATCTAGTTGCAGCAACTCAACCTTCTTGTAGTCCATACAACTGAATAAATACATATGGCTATTGTTCATCCTACCCATTTTGATGGATCGTATCAGATATAAAAAAAAGTGATAAAAGACAAGCACCCACACCTGCAGACGAAGGATATCCCTCATTGACAATCAATACTAACAAGCTTCTGTCGTCATAGGTGGCCAATCGTTAACATGATTGAACCATCTATTCGCAAGTATAAGTGAATGGAGATGTAATATTAAGACTGCTAATGCAGTAAGTGAATCAACAGTATCATCTAACAAAAAAGAGCATGATGCTAAATGCCTTTTGAATCCGAGAAAACATGTCCTTCTTGATACTTCCTAGCTAGAACGGCAATATGAAAAAAGTAGAAGCAAAAAGAAAGAATATGACAATTTGAAGTTCAATTATTTCCTTCTACTGAGACTTCAAGTCATATTTAACAATACTCTACTTCTTTGTAACTAATTGATTTTCCGCCTCAAATCAAACGAAACAAATTCCATACTTCTATCTTTTTTTTTCTCCGTCTTTTGCACAGTGTTTTTTACGATTACTGCAACTAATCTCATGGACTAGGGTCAGCAGACAAGTTGATAATAAGTGGTGAATTCAAGAGTTTAAAGAAGCTTAGATGGCATCAGTCACACATTTATATTGTCATCATGCAGTCATTCCTTCATTTGTAGCAAGGCTGAGAGCACATCGAAGAAAATCCTCAAAAGAGGATGCAGAAATTCACTAGTAACTTTCACAGAATTCTGTAGAACTTAAAGACACAACAGATACAAATAACAGAGAATAGAATGTACCCTTTGTTATTGACTTGCTGCGGTGAAGTTGATTAACTAAGGTTAAGCTGCATTTGGCAAATTTAGACCACCCAAGTGATGGGAGCCGAAGCTCGCACACAATAATAAACCCTACAAAAGATCGTTAGTAGTATAAGCAAGTAGGGATCGTTCTAGGCCGGGGATTAAGGGTACCTGAAATATGTAATTGTTAGACAAACATATATACATATATACATCACAAACGTCACATATGGGGGAAGTAATAGTTCGGCAACTTTAGAAAACAGAAAATAAAATCCTAGAACTAATATTTACAAGTTTGATCATCATCTCTCACGCATCACATAACACAAAACACAATTTAACACAAAGATTCGCATGCAAGAAAGTAAGAAACAAGTATTTAGCATGTTCAAAACCTAACTTAGTTTCAACCTACAACCAGAACGTTTCCGATTTTTACCTAATTGTGAGACTTTTTCTATTGTTTTAAGATCGAGCTTTCGCGAGGTGATCCTAAAGGTTATGCTACCTTATACAAGTAATAGCATTGAAGCACAAAAGTCTATAGTCGAAGACACGTAAACAAGTAAGGTCGTCAATCTTCTTATTTAACATGCAAGTCCTAAGGTTAACCACTCTAGGTGAGCACAACAAATCAAAGTGATCATACGTCTACTTAGTTCATTATAACTCAAGCAAATTAAACCTAATACCTAGATTATGTTCAAAGACAACACTAAGTACCGATTATAAGCCCTCACCTTAGGTCTAACCAAATTAAATCCTAAACATGCTTCTAATATCATTGTTCTAATTATCATACATACGAAATCCATGCATTAGAAATTGTAAAATTCATCACATAAATTCCAAATAAAATCGTAATTCATGTTCATCATACAATACCAAACGAAACAAAGTATTTTTATAACAACAATATGTGACTAAACCGAAAATAAAAACACAAGTCATAGGGATGGATCACACTTTAGAAACCTTGGAGAGCTTCGTCTTGGTGTGGTGGAAGAGGATCGGCAGTGGCTGTTGTAAGGGATTGGGATCGGTGGTGATTGGTGGTGTATGGTGGTGAATCGGTGACTTGGTGTTTCTAGGGTTTCGGCTTAGAACTTTGAGTAGAAAATTTGGTAGAGTTTTGGCTAGTGCTTTGCAAGAGATGAGATGATGTTTTTCTGAATAAGAGATGGCTATATATAGAGGAATAGGGGAGAGAGGCTGCCGGCCACAAGAAGGGGAAACAAAGAATAGGTTTCCTTGTAGGTTTATGTTTCCTTGTTGAATAAAGATTTGCATTCTTGATTTTTCTTTTTCTGATTTTTTCTTCAAGGCTTGGGCTGCACATCTTCATGGACTTCTTGTATGATCTTGGACTTCAATTGATAGGTCTTGATCCATTGAAAATGCCCCACAATGCCGGCAGCACACAGAGGCAGCAATCTGCCAGAATCGGCAGCTTCTCCTAGTGTGACTAGGAGAACTTGTTTCTTCATGCTTTTCTTCAATGCCATGGCCTAGTGTCTTCCTCTTCCCTTCATAAAGCTTGGACCATCTTCACATATGCATTTGTGCACCATTTGGTCCATCAAAAACAGAAAACACAAAAAGGGGGCAGTAGGTTCCTGGAATCAGCAGCTTTGACCTTGTCGCAGTAATTCCGGCATATCTCCCTCTGTGGAGCTCCGATTGATGCGATTCCAAGTCTCACGTAAACTAGACACATAGGGCCATCTCCCCATAAAATATCTCGGCCAAATTCCATGCAAGTCGTCGGGAATGAATTTTCGAAGTTGGGACACAGTCCCAGGAATTTCCTGGAAGCCCCTGGATTGGAATGTTCGGACTGCCCTTTTGCAGCCAACTTTTGGGTGACTTCCCGAACTCCGATTGATCTGAAATTTTAACACAGCATTCCTCAACATATGAATTTTAAGCACACAAAATTTCAGAGAATTCAGACAAAGATAGATCATACTTTTGCTCATCTCAAAATCGCGAAAAAGACATATTTTACACTATTTTCCAGATTTCTCAAACTTAGTCATTTTTCGGATTCTTAACCATTTTTCACAAAACTCTACCAAAATTGACACTAACTATATTATAACTCAATCTTAGACAAATAAGGGTTAAACAAAGCATAAACGAGGGCATAAGCATATAATATCGTCGCACATTGTGCTCCTATCAACTACCCCACACTTATCCTTTGCTAGTCCCTTAGCAAACTAAATTAAACTACGACTCTAAACAAACTATTGCCCCTAACAATTTGTCTCAGGCTCGTATGTACACATAGCTTTCAAGTTAATGCATGAGAATGCTAAGCACGAAAATTCCAAGCTTCATGAACATGTGACATCAATATGAACATGTAAGAGCAAAAAGGTAAGCATGTAAACATGTTAAGCTAATTCAAATCACCTCACTAGGCATACTCTCTTCTTTTCTCTCGAAGCATGGTTATTCACACATAAGTATATGCAAGCGAAAGATCATGAACTACAAAGAGTGACTTGCATATATCAAGGAAACGAAAGCACTTTGTGAATTTTTGATGGAAAAACCTCATATGACAACTATATGCACCAATGAACCAAAACCATAAGCTTACTCTTGAGATAATCTCCACAAATCAAGTTTAACCATCTTAAGAATCATGAAAAAGATCAATAAAAGGGTTGTAATGGGGCTAGGCTAAGAGGTATTCGATATTTGGATAAGGAGGCTTAAAAACGTCACCATGGCCTTTGGCAAAGCTCGATCTCCTTATGACTTCTCACCAAGGGCCGAATTTCATCTTTGTTGGACCCTTCCTTCATTCTTTACTTCCCCACAACATAGTGAATATGAACAAAGGTCAAAATACAACAATGCTAGACCTTCACATATATACAAAACTCCAAATTCACAACACTTTTCAAGACTAGACTTAGCAATTTTCTTTTGAAACCAAACCGTGCCTACCTTCTTTCGGACTCAAATTTTTCTTTCTTTTCTTTTCTTTTATTTTTCTGTCCGATTCAAACTTTTCTTTTCTTTTCTCATAGGCACGGCTCACATACAATATTCTTACACAATTTTTGCTAGCTAAGTCTACCCCACACTTGTTCTTCTTCATCACTTCATTCAAAAACTCCTTCAAAAATCAAGCTTTGCCGGAACACACAGTAAAGGCATCACTATATTAAGTTCATGGAAAGTGTTTAAGGGTGATGAAAGAAAAGGCTCAACGTAGGCTCAAAGGGGGTTTACTAAGGTGTCCCACGACGGGCTCCAATAGGGCTCATGCTTTATTTGGCTTTGGTGGTAAACCTAAATGATCTTTATTCAATCATATTCAAAATCAAAGTATTTTATGATTAACACGTTTCGAAAATCACAAAGAGTAAGTTCTAGCATACTAGAGTTCATTAAAAAGCTATGGCACATAGTCATCGAATATGCAAAGAATTATGAGGTTCCATGCTTCCTACGAATCTATCGAATTTTTATCTTTTTATCGCTCAAGAAGAAAGCAAATTGGCACTAAAGCTCACATAGGTTATAATCGAAATAAATTAGCTCAAACATGCATGCTTCAAAATCAACAAGTCCTACATGCTCCTATCAATGCACATAATCCATGAAACTCACAATTTTAATTGTATGCACAACCATCATCTATGTATGCAAAGAGGAGAAAAACATCATTGACATATTAGGGGCATCCTAAGACTCGAAACAACAATTTAAGCACTCTATTTTTGTGAAACATTTTTCTGAATTTTTCTTTTCTAAACTAAGCACACAAAAGCAAAAACACAAACGGAATATGCTATCCCACCCCACACTTAGAAAAGTACATTGTCCTCAATGTAAGCACATAATTATATCAACGAATTTTCTAAGCATGCAATTGACTAACATATTCCAACATATCATCACAAATCAAAGTAGAAGAGAAGGGTTAAGAAAATTCAAACTCTCGGTGATGGCTCCTTCACTTTTCTTTGATCGACATGGGTTGCCTCCCAAGTAGCGCTTTGTGTTTATAGTCCATAGCCTAGACTTTTCACTGTGTTTTGCATGTGTTCATCGTGCTCCAAAGCAACTCAAATCGGCAAGAAGAAGTTCAATGAGAAGACTTTGGCATGTGGTATCCTGTTCGGTGCTGTTTGCCGTATCCGGTCTAGGTGGCGTATCGGGCCCTTCTGCCGGCGTATCCGGCGTATCCAGCTTGTGTCCGGCCTCTTGTGGCCTTGTGTCAACCCTGCCGGCAATGGCAGGTCCAGCAGGGGGTGGTGGTACGGCAGAAAACAGGGGCAGCAGCTCAGCAGACTTGTGCGTATCCGGCAGGGTGGTGTCGGGTACGGCTTGTGAAAGTGTGTCCGGTCTCATGGTGATGCTGCCAGCAATTGCAGGTCCGGCAGCCTCTAGGTGTGGTGGTGGTGGCACGGGATCATGAAAGGTTTGGGACGCAATGGCACAATCTTGGAATGAATCATAGTACGGCTTCAAGCGATGCCCATTAACCTTATACTCTTTGTTGGTGCTCGGGTTAAGAATCTCAATGGCTCCATGTGAAAATACTTTAGTGATTATGAAAGGTCCAACCCATCGAGAACGAAGCTTACCCGGAAAGAGTCGAAGTCGAGTATTGAATAGGAGAACTTTTTGACCAACCTCAAACTTTTTACCCCGGATCATCTTATCATGGTAAGCCTTTGTTTTCACCTTGTATATCCAAGCGGCGTCATAAGCTTCATTGCGAATTTCTTCAAGTTCATTGAGTTGAAGCTTCCTATGAAGACCGGCATCATCTATGCTCATGTTGAAAGCCTTAATTGCCCACCATGCCTTATGCTCTAACTCAACCGGCAAGTGACATGCTTTGCCATAAACTAACCGAAAAGGAGACATACCTATCGGTGTCTTGTACGCGGTCCTATAAGCCCACAAAGCATCGTCGAGACGATCACTCCAATCCTTCCTTGAAGGTCCAACCGATTTCTCCAATATGTTCTTGATCTCTCGATTACTCACCTCGGCCATACCACTTGTTTGGGGGTGATAAGGTGTAGACACCTTATGTGTGACTCCATACTTCTCCTCAATAAGGCTTCAATGGTGCGGTTACAAAAATGGGATCCTCCATCGCTAATCAAGACCCTTGGAATTCCAAAACGGGAAAATATGTTGGTCTTGAGAAACTCGGCTACCACTTTGGCATCATTGGTGCGTGTAGCCCTTGCTTCGATCCACTTTGACACATAATCAACCGCAAGCAATATGTAGAGAAAGCCCTTACTTGAAGGAAACGGTCCCATGAAATCAATACCCCATAAATCAAAAATTTCCACCTCCATGATAGGCGTGAGCGGCATTTGGTCTCTAGCTCCAATGTTCCCCATTCTTTGGCATCTATCACATGCTTTGCAAAACATGAATGCATCTTTAAAAATCGTAGGCCAAAAGAATCCACACGAAAGTACCTTCAAAGCCGTTTTCTTTGGTCCAAAATGACCTCCACACGCCTCACTATGACAAAAAGCAAGGATGGAGCGATGCTCATTTTCCGGCACACATCTTCGAATCACTTGATCACCACATTGCTTCCATAAGTACGGATCATCCCACAAGAAGTGTCGAGCTTGCTTCCTTACTCTCTTTTGTTGGTGGCTCGGCATCTCTTTGGGAAATCGGTTTGTGGCTAGAAAATTTGCAATGTCGGCATACCAAGGCTCATGTACTTCAAGTCGAAAAAGTTGCTCATCCGGAAAGGTATCACATAGGGGCAGCCGATCCTCCTTGTGCACAAGCCTACTCAAATGATCGGCTACGACATTCTCCACTCCTTTCTTGTCTTTGATCTCAATATCGAACTCTTGAAGCAAAAGAATCCATCGAATAAGCCTCGGCTTAGCATCCTTCTTTGTCATAAGATATCTCAAAGCGGCATGATCACTATAAACAATGACTTTGGAATTCAAAAGATATGATCGAAACTTTTCCAAAGCAAAAATTACCGCCAAGAGTTCCTTCTCCGTTGTTGTGTAGTTGAGTTGTGCATCGTTGAGAGTCCTTGAAGCATAGTAAATGGCGCATGGCTTCTTATCAATTCGTTGTCCAAGTACCGCTCCAAGTGCATAATCACTAGCATCACACATCAACTCAAACGGCTCATCCCAATTAGGTGACACAAGTATGGGTGCCGTGCATAGTAACTCCTTCAATCGGCAAAATGCTTGCTCACATGCTTCCGACCATTCAAACGTCACCTCCTTTTGTAACAAGTTGCTCAATGGCTTGGCAATTGAAGAGAAGTCCTTGATGAATCGTCGATAAAACCCCGCATGGCCAAGAAAACTTCTCACATCTTTCACACACCTAGGACTCGGCAATGCTTGAATTAGTTCCACCTTGGCTTTGTCAACCTCTAAGCCTCTTGCCGAAATTATGTGCCCTAGAACAATGCCTTGCGTGACCATGAAGTGACACTTCTCCCAATTAAGCACAAGATTTGTCTCTACACACCTCTCAAGTATCTTCTCCAAATTCCCCAAACATGCATCGAAGGTGCCTCCATACACACTAAAATCATCCATAAACACTTCGATAATGTCTTCAATAAAATCCGAGAAGATAGCATACATACATCTTTGAAAAGTGCCGGGTGCGTTGCAAAGTCCGAATGGCATCCTCCGATAAGCAAACGTGCCAAATGGACAAGTAAAAGTGGTCTTCTCTTGATCGTCCGGGTGTATCATGATTTGGTTGTAGCCACTATATCCATCAAGAAAGCAATAGTAAGAATGACCGGCTAGCCTCTCTAGCATTTGATCCATAAACGGCAAAGGCATGTGATCCTTCCTCGTTGTAGCGTTGAGCTTCCTATAATCGATGCACATCCGATGACCGGTTACAAGTCTTTGTGGCACAAGCTCATTCTTCTCATTCTTGACAACCGTTACACCACTCTTCTTTGGCACTACTTGCACGGGAGATATCCACTTACTATCCGAAATTGGGTAGATCACCCCACAATCGAGCAACTTGATAATTTCTTCTTTCACAACCTTCATCATGGGAGGGTGAAGTCGACGTTGAGCTTCTTTTGTCGGCTTAGCTCCTTCTTCTAACAAGATACGATGAACACAAGTAGTAGGGCTTATTCCCTTGATATCCGCTAAGGTCCAACCTATGGCGGTCTTGTACTTCTTAAGCACATAAATCAAATCTTTCTCTTGCTTCTCACTAAGCATTGAAGACACAATAACCGGTAGTGTGTCTCCGTCTCCAAGATAAGCATACTTCAAGTGACTAGGGAGTTCTTTAAGTTCTAACTTTGGGGCCTCTTCCACACTTGGTCGAAATTTTGTTGTGGCACTTGGAATTGACAAGAACGAGTTCTTCATGTAAGTAGGGGTGGCGTCTAGCTCGGCAGCCACTTTTCTAAGGCTCGGCAGCATTGTATATGGCTCGGCATCATTGGTTGCCGTTGCACATTCTTGCTCGGCATCACTTGGTTCGGCCTCTTCTTGCACTCGTTCTCCCATCTTGTCAAATCCGACCCCTTGCTCAATCGCTAATTGCTATGCGTCGAGCGAGGTCGACATAACTTGCTCGACCTCCTCCAAAACATCACTGGCACAACCCTCCTTCAAATCAACATTGGGAAATTTCATGGCGTCAAACACATTGAACTTTATCACCTCACCATCAAACTCCATAGTTAGGTTGCCCTTGGCCACATCTATCTTTGTACGCGCGGTCCTCATGAATGGTCGCCCTAAAAGCAATTGAGTGTTGTTGACCGGCGAATCCTCCATCTCAACCACATAAAAATCGGCGGGGAATATCAATTGGTTGACTTGCACCAACACATCCTCTACATAGCCTTCCGGATATTTGCTTGAGCGATCCGCAAGTTGAATGATGACATTATCCTTCTTGAGAGGCCCTATACTCAACGTTTGATACACATTGAGTGGCATGACATTGATCGATGCTCCCAAATCCAACATAACATCCTCAAACCGTGTATTGCCTATGACACAAGGCACATTGAAGCTCCCCGGATCCTTCATCTTTGGTGGCAACTTCCTTTGAATAACGGCCGACACCGTCTCGCTCATAGTTACCACACGAGTCTCCCTAGTATGCCTCCTCGCCGTACAAAGCTCCTTCAAAAACTTAGCATACTTTGGCACTTGCTTAATGCACTCCAACAAAGGGATGTTGACTTGCACTTTCCGGAAAATCTCCAACACCTCTTCATCGGACTTGTCCTTCTTTGTTCTAGCATAACGTGAAGGGAATGGGACACTAGATGAGGGCACCCCTCCTTTGACAATCTTGCCGGCCACACTTTCCTGCTCGGCACTCAATTCCCTCTCGGCAGCTCGGTCCTCCTTCTCGGCATGGAGGTTGTTGTCGGCAGCATTGTGCTCGGCTTCATGATTATGGCTGCCGGCAATGTCAGGTCCGGCAGCCTTCTTGTCATCTCCAATGCCTTTGAAAGTCACTCGCTTCTTCGTTGGACTTGTTGGAGGAAACAACTCTCTTCCACTTCGAGTTTGAATCACCTTGGCTTGCTCGTTCCTCGGATTTGGAATCGTGTTGCTTGGCAACTTTCCTTGCTCATTGAATCTTCCCATAAAATCCACAACTTGCCCCATTTGAGTTTTGAGCTCACCAATGTCCTTTTGATGATTTTGTTGCCCCGCGAGTAATGCTTGAGTAGCACTCGACAAAGATTGAAGCAAAGCATCGTAGTTCGGATTGCTTGTGGCTTGGCCTTGGCTCGGCCCTCCTTGACTTTGATATGGCACAACTTGTTGTTGGTTCGGCAAAGCCCCAAAGTTTCCTTGGTTCGGCTGATAAGGTTGCCGAGGCACAAAGGGTGGCCTCGGCGCAAACGGCGCTCCTCCCTCTCTCGGTTGCATAGGTGCCCTAAGCACGTTGTCATTATTCGCCCATCGAAAGTTAGGATGATCATTGAACCTTGGATTGAAATTGCCAAATCGTTGGCCTCCTTGAAAACCAATGGCATTGCACTCCTCAACTCCCTCACTAGCTCCAAATTGAGGGCATTGTTCGGTCTCATGGCCCTCGGTGCAAATTCCACAAACACTTGCACGCTTCTTCATCAAATTACTCACCAAGTCGGTAAGCTTGTCCACTTTCTCCTCTAACTTTGAGCTCGAAGAAGTCTCATGCACTTTCTCATTCCTTTGCACATTGTTTCGTGCCATGCCAAATTGTTGGTTGTTCAAAGCCCGAACTTCCAACAAACTTCTTGCCGCTCCGGCGTTCAACTCCAAAAAGCTACCTCCCGCGGCCGAGTCAAGAAACTCTCTCTCCATGACGCGCAATCCCTCATAGAAATATTGTAGCAAGAGTCCATCGCTAATGCCATGCGATGGACACAAAGAAACTAGGGACTTGAACCTCTTGTAGTAGTCGAAGAAAGTCTCATCTCCGGCTTGCTTCACACTAGTTATTTGCTTCCTCAGATCAGTGATACGTGAAGCAGGAAAGTACTTGAGCAAAAACTCATCCATCATAGTACTCCACGAAACAATGCGACCACTAGGCACCTCAAACAACCACTCCTTTGCTTGATCTTCTAGAGAAAACGGAAATGCCTTCATTTTGAAGTGTTGCAAATCGGTCCCTCTTGGACACATAGACTCCGTGGTGAAGTTAAACCACTGTAGATGCTTATTAGGGTCCTCACTCGGCATTCCATAAAATGATTTCAGCTTATGGAGGAATCCACTCCTCAATTCAATCTCTCCAGTCTTGTCAGTTTCCAAAGGAGGATAAGTGATATTCGAAGGAGCAACTCCAGCTCCAGCAACATGACCATTCTGTGATCTGATTGATGCCATGATCTCTTCTTCTTCCTCTGATTCGGCAAAAGCTTCAAACACTGGATTCTGAAGATCACACGATGATGACACTACTGATGGTGAACTCGGCCCTGATGATACTGAAACTGACGGCACAATAGGGGAGGACGGCAATGATGATGATACTGATGAACTGGTTGGTGACGATGGTGGTAATGGCACAAAACGAGCAATAGCGAGTTCTTGATCTAAACGTTGCAAACGGCCTTGAAGATCTCTTGTCCAAATACTAGATTCGGACATGCACTATTTCTGAAATTTGCAACATTTAAACAAGTTAGAACCTTATAAAGAAATAGAAGACAAGAATATACATCATTACAAGCCACGGCATTGGCGATTACACAACAAATTTCAACAATGATTCACAAGACACAATCGGCAAGCCATAAGTACACACAGCAAAATCACACAAATAATTGGCAACACAAGCAAATTTCGGCAAAGCATCAATATAATTCGGCAATAAGGGATCAAAAATCGAAAGGTTCATGAGCATGTAACCGCTAAGTCTAATTTCTTTTAATTTTGTTCTAACTCTCGAAGTACGTGGAGCAGAGGAGATAACGGTGCAATGGACTGATACAGCCCCCGGTAGTATCATGCTTAACCCGATATACCTCAAGAGTTTGAACCACACAACATGTTTTATCTTTGAAGAAAATAGGCCACATATGTCAAGTTATGTTCTAGCGTCTAAAGTGAGGTGATGCTTCGGCACAAGCTGTCGACTAGGTCGTGCGGATTTTACGTTTCAAAGGTCATTACAATCACGGAGGGCGAACCCCCTACAGGAACCAGGCAGGACTCGTTGTTGGACACCATGGAGGGCGAACCCCCTATCGACTCACTCACCGAGAATGAACATCAGTCTATGGGCCTTGAGATCCAGTTAAACAAACCTGAGAACCATATCTATGATAATAACTTCCCCATACTTTGTAAAACAAACACGGATCCCTAGCGGTCTCAAGTGTTGATTAAAACCGCCCTCAACCTCATAAAAAAAATAATACCAAGTTAGCGTCTTTATGCGTGGGGGGCCAACGATGGACTAATTCCAACATTGCAGGGCCCGTTTCCCAATCTACACAAAAACATACCTAACATGGCATCACTCGTATGAAGGGTTTTGGTTATGATCAACAAAAGAGGCTTCACCTACATGTTACACTTTAGAAACTACAATAAACTCAAACATACACAACACTATCAACTTCCTAGAAATTAAACTAAGTGATTACCAACATACATCAATATACATCATGCAACTTCCAAAATTTAAACTCTACATGCCGAAGCATATTTCTACTTTACAAAATCCCAAAATAAACTTAAAATTTATACTTTACACATTCACAACAAAAATTTCCAGCAACATTATATACACAACAATAACATAAAACAAGCTTTTATAATCCCCGGCAACGGCGCCAAAAATTGATGGGAGCCGAAGCTCGCACACAATAATAAACCCTACAAAAGATCGTTAGTAGTATAAGCAAGTAGGGATCGTTCTAGGCCGGGGATTAAGGGTACCTGAAATATGTAATTGTTAGACAAACATATATACATATATACATCACAAACGTCACATATGGGGGAAGTAATAGTTCGGCAACTTTAGAAAACAGAAAATAAAATCCTAGAACTAATATTTACAAGTTTGATCATCATCTCTCACGCATCACATAACACAAAACACAATTTAACACAAAGATTCGCATGCAAGAAAGTAAGAAACAAGTATTTAGCATGTTCAAAACCTAACTTAGTTTCAACCTACAACCAGAACGTTTCCGATTTTTACCTAATTGTGAGACTTTTTCTATTGTTTTAAGATCGAGCTTTCGCGAGGTGATCCTAAAGGTTATGCTACCTTATACAAGTAATAGCATTGAAGCACAAAAGTCTATAGTCGAAGACACGTAAACAAGTAAGGTCGTCAATCTTCTTATTTAACATGCAAGTCCTAAGGTTAACCACTCTAGGTGAGCACAACAAATCAAAGTGATCATACGTCTACTTAGTTCATTATAACTCAAGCAAATTAAACCTAATACCTAGATTATGTTCAAAGACAACACTAAGTACCGATTATAAGCCCTCACCTTAGGTCTAACCAAATTAAATCCTAAACATGCTTCTAATATCATTGTTCTAATTATCATACATACGAAATCCATGCATTAGAAATTGTAAAATTCATCACATAAATTCCAAATAAAATCGTAATTCATGTTCATCATACAATACCAAACGAAACAAAGTATTTTTATAACAACAATATGTGACTAAACCGAAAATAAAAACACAAGTCATAGGGATGGATCACACTTTAGAAACCTTGGAGAGCTTCGTCTTGGTGTGGTGGAAGAGGATCGGCAGTGGCTGTTGTAAGGGATTGGGATCGGTGGTGATTGGTGGTGTATGGTGGTGAATCGGTGACTTGGTGTTTCTAGGGTTTCGGCTTAGAACTTTGAGTAGAAAATTTGGTAGAGTTTTGGCTAGTGCTTTGCAAGAGATGAGATGATGTTTTTCTGAATAAGAGATGGCTATATATAGAGGAATAGGGGAGAGAGGCTGCCGGCCACAAGAAGGGGAAACAAAGAATAGGTTTCCTTGTAGGTTTATGTTTCCTTGTTGAATAAAGATTTGCATTCTTGATTTTTCTTTTTCTGATTTTTTCTTCAAGGCTTGGGCTGCACATCTTCATGGACTTCTTGTATGATCTTGGACTTCAATTGATAGGTCTTGATCCATTGAAAATGCCCCACAATGCCGGCAGCACACAGAGGCAGCAATCTGCCAGAATCGGCAGCTTCTCCTAGTGTGACTAGGAGAACTTGTTTCTTCATGCTTTTCTTCAATGCCATGGCCTAGTGTCTTCCTCTTCCCTTCATAAAGCTTGGACCATCTTCACATATGCATTTGTGCACCATTTGGTCCATCAAAAACAGAAAACACAAAAAGGGGGCAGTAGGTTCCTGGAATCAGCAGCTTTGACCTTGTCGCAGTAATTCCGGCATATCTCCCTCTGTGGAGCTCCGATTGATGCGATTCCAAGTCTCACGTAAACTAGACACATAGGGCCATCTCCCCATAAAATATCTCGGCCAAATTCCATGCAAGTCGTCGGGAATGAATTTTCGAAGTTGGGACACAGTCCCAGGAATTTCCTGGAAGCCCCTGGATTGGAATGTTCGGACTGCCCTTTTGCAGCCAACTTTTGGGTGACTTCCCGAACTCCGATTGATCTGAAATTTTAACACAGCATTCCTCAACATATGAATTTTAAGCACACAAAATTTCATAGAATTCAGACAACGATAGATCATACTTTTGCTCATCTCAAAATCGCGAAAAAGACATATTTTACACTATTTTCCAGATTTCTCAAACTTAGTCATTTTTCGGATTCTTAACCATTTTTCACAAAACTCTACCAAAATTGACACTAACTATATTATAACTCAATCTTAGACAAATAAGGGTTAAACAAAGCATAAACGAGGGCATAAGCATATAATATCGTCGCACATTGTGCTCCTATCACCAAGTGGGAGTGCCCTAGTATCTGGAATATTCAAATACACCGACAAGCAGTCCTCCTTGTTTCCCTTTGGATACATAAGGATTCTCCTGACAAAACCAACCAAGGCAATTTAAAAACCCCAACATATCACAAAGCAATAAAATGTTTGAATCCTAGGGTATACTTAAAAGTAGGAAAAAATTCACCATTGGTACCCAAACTTACCTCGCTATATAAGAAAGGTACCCGAACTTGAAAAACGATCACCATGGTACCCAAAGTTGTAAATCCTATTATAGAAGTACCTAGCGTGTTTTGACCGGCTGACTTCCCGGTTTTTGATGACGTGTCAGTTGGCATTTTAATTCCGAGGGGGAAATGTCCATTATAACCCCCGCCAGTCAACACAACCACATTATTACTATAGAGGCGAAATAAATACTTTGAAAATAGTTTTTAATGTCTGTCTATATATACAACTCATTTTCATTTGGATGATTGACCAACGTACACACTCATTCTAATTTGAATGACCACATCAAAGATTCACGCTCATAAATACAATATTAGACGACCCAAATCACTACAAAGCCGCTCCAAAACTACAGGACAAAGACAATAGCCGTCTAACTGTTCCTAATTTGAAACACAAATGCAGCATCTACGAAATACACACACCCTTCCCATCTTCTGATCAGCGTAGATGCTCTGTATTTATTTACTCTATATTGATCCTAACAACCTTTTTGGTTCTCCCAGCAGGGTAAGTCCCGGTAACACTCCCTGGTCTAAACCCTGTGGAGCTCTGTGGTTGCTCTGAAGATGGAAGGAGCCCAGCACTCCAAGGATCATTGCCCTTCCATTGACCAGCTATTCACTAGCTCTGTGGTTTCAGTGTTCATCCACAATACCAGCTATTCACTAGCCATGATAAGATGCAGAAACCCACCTTCATTCAGATTGTGTAAAGTTTGCAACATATCTACCTTTCCATCTGCGTTAAGCTTCCTTGTAACAGAATGACCCTATAATATAAGCAGTATAAATATCTTATTGCGGTAATAATATACCTAGATATTGTGGCTACTGTTGCACACCAGAGGTAGTATTGGAATTATGCAGTTAGTTACTAACAAAGTTCAAGGTGGTAGTAGAAGGTGTACCTTATCATGAATTCCTCTAGATATCTTATGTGTTGCTTGACCAGTTGTCTTATCCGCTTCTTTGGTCTCCTCAATCATCACCTGCTTCACAGTCCCAGAGTTAAAGCAAGAAGAATATATTAACAAATCGAATCACATATAGTACTACTACTTACACCATCATTTCCTCCCCTTCTGGTTCTTGTAGAAGTGTAATATGCTCCATCTATACCACCATATGTGACTCTGCAACTCTGAACAGAAACACTACGACTCTGGGGCCGTCTGCCTTGCACCTTGTTAAGATCACCTCTTTCACTCGTATTCTTGTCTTTCTCTTCTGCTACATTAAACACGGGAACCATTACTCTATTATGGAAAATCTTAAAGCTACAACCATAGAATATACCCCTTAAGCTTCCCAAGTAAACCAGATCCAAAATTTAATTACCATCCGCATCATCATCATCATCATCATCATCCGGATGCTCCACAGACGGTTCATTGCTTGAAGCGGCTCGTTGTTTCCTCTTATCCCTCCCATCTCCACTAACCTCATCCTCATCCTCCTCCACCTCATCATCAGAGTTTAGTTCTTCTACTATAATTCCCCCACCATTACCACTCTGTGATGCATCACTAACACTTGAGCCGAACATGCTAGACCCAAACATGTCCCCAACCGGCCGACTGAAGAAGGGATCATCAAACGGATCCCTTCCACTAAACAGGCTAGGCAACATGCTCCAACGGGATCCAAATCCCGGGAAACTATTTAACAGCTCATCCAAATCCCGGGAAACTATTTAACAACTCATCTGATCCTCCTCACTTCCAACACGAGAATTCTCAACTGCAATCTCTGGATCATCACCGGGACATGTCGACTCCTCAGAAACAGCAGCTTTCTCACACTGACATTGAAGTCAGATTCACACGCATCACGGCGCACATCCACCTCCGCCGTCATTGCTTCGATCACACCCGAAATTCAACCCGCACAGACAAACAACACCTAATCTATTTCATCAAACACAAAAATTTCAACAATATAAATTAACAGAAAAAAAAAAAAAAAACTCAAGTTAACATCTTGACTACAATTCCGTGTCAGCGAAATTCAGAATTACGGAGTCAAATCAAAATTAAAGAGAGCGAGATCTAAATCCAGATCAGGAGGACTTACAGGAGCAGATCGAGAGGCAGATCAGCCAACCGACATGAATGTGGAGCGGAATTCAAAGATGGGATCTTTGGTCAGTAATGTGTGAGAGAGAGAAAGGTGTAGATTGGGATTAGCTAGAGAGAGGGGAAAGAAAGAACAGCTGGACTTAAGGGAAGAAGAGAGAAGGAGTACGAGTTTCTGTTACAGCTTTATCAGATTTATCAGTATTTTGGGGAAATCAGGTTGGGGTGTTTTCGGAGAGGGAGAGTAGTTTGTTAGGCGGAGATTACAGATTTGCCCCTCGGAATTAAAATGCCAACTGACACGTCATCAAAAACCGGGAAGTCAGCCGGTCAAAACACACTAGGTACTTCTATAATAGGATTTACAACTTTGGGTACCATGGTGATCGTTTTTCAAGTTCGGGTACCTTTCTTATATAGCGAGGTAAGTTTGGGTACCAATGGTGAATTTTTTCCTTAAAAGTACCATTTAAAATCACCGATGTTGAAAGGCTCTGAGTAAACCTTGAAGGTGCCCAGTTTAGAAGATGTGTCGATTCTCCATGTGAATATCACATATTCTTGATCTTCCTCCACTTTTCAATTCTTCATTCTACAAGCCTTCTGAATTAGTTTACGCGCCTTTAGATTTTTCAGAATAGCATCCCTATGACGCACTCTATCAGCCTCCCGATTCTTCATTTTACTAGCAGCAACAGACCCAGGTGGAGCTACACTGCACTCCTCCTGAACAAAAAATGGGGCACAAGCCGGAGGGGGAACATCAAAATAGTGGCATCCCAATTGCATACTAAGCCCCAAAGTGGCTAGAAAAATGGCCACAAAGTTTTGTTCCCCCATAACACACCGCAGCGAACATCTCCAGTTCTTCTCAAGGAGCTCCTGGCAGTTCTTAACCAACCGAAACAGACGGTGATTCTTGTGCACCATTTGATTCAATACAAGAGTTACAGCCGCAGTTGAGTCACTCAGCACCTCAAGAGGATTCCACCCAGATTTCCAAGCAAGCTCCAAGCCTCTATGCAAAGCACAAAGCTTTGCCTCAATAACTCTGCCAGTTCCCAAATTTTGTGCAAACCCTGCTACCCATTCACCCTTTTCATTTATAATCACACCTCCTCGTGCTATGCTCCACCCCATTACCCCAATCCCAACAACATTGAGTCTATACCTCTTGCCCTCTAATTTAGGGCTGCAACACTTCCATCCAAATTGGGGACCCTCCAACTCCTCCTCAAAATCACATTTCACACTGTTGTAAACAAAACGCATAAACTTAGATCACTAATTGAACCCAATGCAGCAAAGCAGCACATAAAAGCTCAAACTTTACAATCTTAAAAATCCTAATTTTCAAAATTGAAATCACACAATCAAACCCATTAGAAAGAGAGAGGTACCTTCCCATTGGGGAGTTCAACAAGGCAGAGAGCAAGCAGAGACGGCGGTGCCCTGACTCAAAAAACAGAGAGAAAAGTTGAGATTTTTAGAGAGTCTGAAACCTAGAGATGGGAATTCAATTTGTAGTCCTTGAAGGTATTAAAGAGAGTGAGTAGTACTACTGACTGACCTGTTTGCGCGATTGAGTCACACGCACCACCAGAGTTATGTTGGAGTGTGGTTGTGCAGAGTTGCTCTGTTTTTGGGGAGGTTTCTTTAATGGCCTTTGGGTTCTGGCAGTGCCTTCCTTAATTGCTTATTTCCTGTTTTGGGAAGAAGACTTGGGTGCTTGTCTCCTGTTGTGGCTCGGAGATTTCAATTCAATCAGAGCCGTTCAGCTGATCGTACAAATCAAGGCCAGGATAATGACGCCTGTTCAGTTGCATTAAACCCCTACTAGTTTGATGTTGTATGGAAAGTACTTTAAATTTCATGCGTCTATGTTTCATGGTGCTTGATGATATATTTTAATCAGGATTCTGTGAAATAGACTAAGATTTATATGAGATACTATTGATTTTGTATGATCTTGGGACATTTCAGAAGTAGAAGGAAAAACTAGTTTCAAATAGGCTTTACATTTGAGCAAAGAGGCCTAGACAATATCTGCATACGGTACTTTTGATCTAATCATATTTACATATCGACAAAGTGTCTGGTCGCAGGCTCGCAGCATAAGGTTTGTGAATGTCTCATAAATCGTGAGGACAACCATTAGTTTGGATATTATGTTTCCTTATAGATTCTTTGTTACTTACTCTTCATTCTGCTTCTCTCCTATAGATGCAGAAATGCTGGAACTTGTGTCTTCTGAAATCTTCGCTTCAGTCTTACGGACTCCAACCTCGGCTTCGATGATACAAGTATCATTCACAAGAAACCCATTTCTTTGGTCACCGAGAAGAATTATAGGCGCTAAGGACTGGAACCCAAACTCACTCTCATGGATACTGAATACATGTACAGCTTCTGCAAATCAGGATGGAAGGAACACAAATTAATCAAGAAGCATATCTCTTCATGAGGTAAAGAAGAAATAAAAAAATACTCATCAAAGCTTGTTCAGTTGAAACACTTCAATCATGACTGCATTCTGCAGAAGAATTACTTTGAGTTTTGACAGTTAAGACAGTTGATACCAGTAAGCTTCTGTTGTCAAAGGTGGTCAATAAGTAGCTATTTTATAACACTCGAATACAACGGTTTTCATTAACAGAAGTAAACATCAGGTCAATACTGAAATAGAGAAGGTTGGTGAAATAGGACCCCAAATGAACTCACACTATATTAGGTTAATCAGTACACAATAAAATAAATATATAGAAGGCTGTTATAATTTCTTGTATATTAAGTAAGAATTGAAGAAAAATTGTGGAAAAAGGAAATAGTAAGATTCTTAACGATTTGGGAGATGGTCATTACAAGAATATAACCAAATTTCAGAGCTTATTGTCAGAAGACTATCAATTTAGATTTTAGACCAAGGCAGAAGCTAAAAATAGGAGTACTGAAGAAGGCAATCAGGCATTGATATGTAATCACAAATAATCATTCTTTTGCAGCAAGCGTGAGTGTGTGAGACAAGATTAAAGCACAATGTCAATAAAAGAATGCAACATACACCACCACAGCCAATAAATTAGCATCACCATAAAATGACTAGACAACTAAGAATGACACAGGCATACATGTATAACAAAACAAAGAGAAAATACAAACCCTTTGTGAATGAGTTGCAGAGATTAACTTGATTAACGATGGTTAAGCTGAATTGGGCATATCTGGACCACCCATCAGGTAATTCTGAAGAATCTGCAACTTCCAAATACACTGACAGATGATTTGTGTTGTTTCCCCTTGGATAAAGAAGGATCCGCCTGACCAAACCAAGCAAGGGAAAGCTATAACATAGCACATAGTATAAAACTTTGAGCATATCAAATAGTAGGTAATACTTGAAGATACCATGTAAAGTCGCCGATGATGAAAACCTCAGAGTAATGCTTCAAGGCCAACTCCGAGAAGTTGTCGATTTTCCATCTGAAAGTCACAGATGCAAGATCCTCCTTTTCCTGAATCTCCTCCACTTTCTCACTCTCCCCTGCTATCGGACTCTGACTCGTGCTTTTCCTTCAAATCCAAAACCATAACTAAGTAAAAAATGTGACCATAACACCAAAAATCACATGATTGAATCTAGCTTAGGAGATAACTCTCCGAACCTGTATTGCATGGCTTTACGAGAAAGAAACCGCGGCCGAGCAAACCCACTCTGATCCTCGGCCAGCAAAGGGACACAATGCGGAGGTGGATCAGTGAAATAGTGGCAGCCTGGCGCCAATGTAAGCCCATGTCTGGCCAAAGAATCCGCCACGCAGTTCTGCTGCCTATAAACATGACGAAGAAAACATCTCCAGTCTCGATTAAGAACAGCCCGGCACCTCTTAACCAAGTCAAACTGAGCCCCTTCAGCCTCATTCACAATAAACTGTATAGCTTTTACTGCATCGGTTTCAACCTCAAGAGGGAACCATCCATTAGTCCAAGCATATTCCAAGCCTTTAAGTAACGCCGAAAGCTCAGTATCAATGGCTTTGCCAAAACCAAAATTGGCTGAAAACCCTCCCACCCATTGGCCGTGTTCGTTTCGGATCACACCGCCTCCTCCAATCCTCTTGTGCGCTGTCCCATCCACATTAAGCTTGTACCAGCCCTTTGGGGGACAGCTCCAGGACAAGAACACCTGCTCCCTAGTCTCGTACTCCTCCACACCTTTCAGTTTCTTGTTTTGCTTTCTGTAATTTTCAAACTAAATTAGCAACTGCAGTACACTCAACAAGATTACAGCAAGAAGAACAAAGATTCTAAACCATCAGAGTTTAAATTAGAGAATGACAATATCAGGTTTCAAAATTGAACAGAACAGAAAAGTAACACCAGTTGCTAAGTTAGGTTACAAAGCAGAGAAGAACAGAACTGAGGAGTAAAACCCCAACACTTAAAAAATGAAACTATCAGGAGAGAATCCAAATTAAGGGTGAGAGAGAGAGAGAGAGAGAGAGAGACTTACTTTCCCATTGAAGATGCTGAGAAAGCAGAGAGGTTGCAGGGTTAGGTGAACAGGGGAAGATGAGGGTTGAATTAAGTAATCGAACTTTCTCCAGATTCAGTGTATGTGACAATTATTGGTTTGGAGAGACTGTGCAGCTTTATATAGCGCAGATTTCAATGTCCCGTTTGGAGCATTGACGTAGTTCTTTCTTTCCGATTAAATTTTGACACGTTACATTCTATGATAGAAAATTATTTTAATTACTTTGTCAAATATAATTTTAAATTTTTTCTTAATTTTCTAAATCTTAAATCATAAACCCTAAATTCTAAACTCTAATCCTAAGAGCAACTTTACCAATGCTAACTATATTTAAGTTATTTTTTAGCTAAATTAGCTAAAAAGTTATTTTGGCTAGCCAGTTTTAAAACACCTCAAAAACCAATGCTCTCTATTATAGCTAACTCTGTATATTTAAATTTAAATTTCAAATTTGAAATTGTATAACCCTAATTTTTCAACAGCTATTTTTCATATTGATCGGGCTTATTGAGAGGAAGATAGTTTTGTATATTCATATCAGATAAAACCTACTCCGAATTAAATTAAAATCAAATCAAATATTTTTATACACAATGAAATGATATTAAAGAGATATATGTTAAGTGTAATGTAGATACACATAAATATGTATATGTATAAAAAGATTTGGCAAAGCAACACAAAATGGAAGTTGATCATTCTCATTTACTTGGAAATATTAGTTTCTCTCTTGATAAACATGACGAAGAAGTACTATAAATGGATACATTACAAGATAGACTTTCATCTCATATCTCAACTTCTTTTAGTTTAGACATCTCATTTCTATTCTGTTCAATGGCGAGTCAATCCTTAGCAAGTCGTTGGATGCGTAAAAAATTCCACAAAAGAAACAACATTGCGGATGAAAAATATGAAGATGAAATCATTAAGCTCGTGGCTGAAGAGAGAGAAAGACCAATACACCGCGGTTCAATCAAAGGTAGGATTACTATTTCGCGTAGTATAACTAATGGTCATGAAAACCTATATCGTGACTACTTTGCTGATCCACCTGTATATCCTAATACTTATTTTCGAAGAAGATTTCGAATGAGACGTAATGTTTTTCTTAGAATACATGATGCAGTGCTTTCATGTGATCCATATTTTTTGCAAAAGAGGAATGCTGCAGGAGCTATCGGCTTGTCATCCTATCAAAAGGTAACTGCTGCACTACGAATGCTTGCGTATGGACTTCCAGCAGATAATGTAGATGAATACATACGAATTGGTCAAAGCACTGTTTTAAAGAGTCTTAGAAAATTTGTTAATGCTATAGTTGTTTTGTTTGGTGATGAGTACTTGAGATCACCAAATAATAATGATATAGCGAGATTGCTTTCGATTGGTGAAAAGCGTGGATTTCCAGGAATGTTAGGGAGTATTGATTGTATGCACTGGAGATGGAAAAATTGTCCATCTGCATGGCAAGGTATGTATTCTGGTCACTACCATGAGCCCACAATTATACTAGAAGTTGTAGCTTCATATGATCTTTGGATTTGGCATGCATTTTTTGGGTTGCCAGGTTCTCATAATGATATCAATGTGTTAGATCGGTCTTCTTTGTTTGATGACCTAGCCACTGGACGTGCTCCTCCTGTCAACTATTTAGTTAATGGCAATCCGTATAGCATGGGATACTACCTTGCTGATGGTATATATCCAACATGGGCGACATTTGTAAAAACAATACCGGCTCCACAAGGGAATAAGAAGAAGCACTTTGCTAAACAACAAGAGGGAGCAAGAAAAGATATAGAGCGAGCATTTGGAGTACTCCAAACACGTTTTGCAATTGTACGAGGACTAACACGTTTATGGGATCAAGAGACACTTAAGGATATCATGACAGCATGCATAATAATGCACAATATGATTGTGGAAGACGAGCGAAATGATGACCACTATATTAGAAATGTTGGTCGAGATTGTGATAGAGAAATTGATCAAATCATTGAGGATTATGATGTAATTGGTGGAGAGCCTCCAACTGTTTTACTATCACATGAGCGCACACAAACATTGATTGAGTTCATGGACAACCATCTCCACATTAAAGATGGGGGGACTCATTCTAGATTACAAACTGATCTTATCGAACACTTGTGGCAGCTGCATGGAGGAGATTGAATCATCATTTTGCAGTACTCATTTTAGTTTTTGGCTTTGTTATTTATCATTAATTTTTTTTAATCCAAAGTTATTTGCTTCTGTTTCAAATACAAAATTGAATAAAACACAATATTTATGTTGATACTTGTTCAACAGTAAACGTTTAAATTGAATACAAGCTATATAGTTACAAAAAAGAAATTACTGAAACTCTTTCAAGTCTTATGACCATATATAACATCCTCTAAAGATAGATGTCCCTAAAAATGAGAGAATAAAAAGATTTGCTCTTAAAAGTAAATTGACATCTAGTTCACACTTCCCGGGTCACTTCAAGCTAGTTTCCAGCAGCAGCTCTTTTTGCTATGATTTTCTGTTGAAGTCCTCTAAAATATTCTGCTCGCATTGTATCCATTGTAGAAGTGTCAATTTCCATTATTGCATTATCTTCTTTTTGAACTTGAATTTCCAGTTCTTGTTTCCTCAGCTTAATATTCTCTTGTTCTGCATTATACATTAGTTGAAACTGCTCATCCTCCTTATGAGCATGTTCAACTTTCAGAGCATAGTAGTTTTCTAATTCAGATTTAGCTGCCTCCATCTTCTCTTTAGCTTTTGCCTTACTTACCAAGGACTTGGCAGCCTTTTTCCTATAGGTCTCTCCAAACATGGAGACTCATTGCTTTCAACACCACCACCAGCTAAATCTACAGTATCCGGGAAAGCAGTTGGAGTAATAGGAGATGAAGTTGCAGGAATCGTACCATGAGTCTTCTTTGGTTTCTTCCTAGAGAGTTCCAAGTTCCATTTCGGGTGGAACTTCAACACATTCCAACAATGATCATAGCTAAAGTTGTATCCTCGCTCCAGCCTAAACTTTTGTTTGGCTTCAACAATCTGAACAAACACAAAAACAAACTACATAGTTAGTTATTCTTTAATATATAACTTGGAATATATCAAATAAAAATAAAAATTACCCTATCTTGTTCAGTTGTACCACTTGCTCTTGTCCTTTCGACTTCAGCATAATAGCTACAAAATTTATTCACTTCGAGTTGAATTCCAGACCAGCGATGCATTAGAGAACCCTGATTACGATCACACTCTAATTCAAAGGTCTTCTCAGCATAGAAATACTCCCAATTTCTTTTCCAATACGCAGCACCTTTTTGATCATTTCCTATTATTGGATCAAGGGTAGTATTGAGACAGGCAGACACAAGAAGGTTGTCTTCTTGAATGGAGAAATTCTTGGCTCTTTTAGCTCTCTTTATGTTTTTGGGGTCACTTGGAACACCAACTTGACTCTGAATAGGGCTCTGACTATAGCTAATAGTATCATCAGATGTAGGATAACCAAACGTTGAGTACATATTATCAATATGCCCTGAGCTTCCTCCGAGGATATTGGCATAATTTAAGATATCATCTCCTAAATCTATCGCCACGCGAGGGACTTGAGCAGGAGCCATCTACAGTTATAACAATTGACAATCAACATAATACATGTCAAATCAAAGTATAAGAATTGTAAAATGTTAAAATCGCATGTAGAACATCTACAGGATAACCAAATAGGCATGATATGCAACAAAAACTATTGTTCAAAGCATATACATATACAGACAACTTAGCCTATAGCAGCAACATATTAAAGGTACTATTAATCTCAGCAACATATAGCAGAAAAGCATATCATTTAGTATAGCATCTATTAATCTCATTCAAATCTAATCAGTTTTTGTCCGAGGCATAATGGCCGACTCTAGCACAAAATTTTAAGGTGGAACAAGTTACTGACATGGAGTCAAAGATGATAAAGACATGATTGTTAATTTTTAATTTGCATATGGTTTTTAAAAAGCAGGAAAGTTAGGATCATTTTGTTTTCTTGAGGGTGAATATATGGTTTGTTTAAGCTGCTACCTCCCTGACATTAGATTGGCTAGATCAGTGTGATTTTCATAAAACAAACCAACGTGCCATTCCTCATGAAAATGTCATTATTTGCGACGACAATTGATCTCATAAAGCAGCTCACCTTGTAGACTGAGTCAGGTGAGCCTGGGATCAACGTACAAGTTAGGCAAGATCTTCTCTCGCGAGTTAGGGTAGCTAAGAAGTAAAAACAGTTTCAAGTACTTTCGTTGGAAAGGAGACATTGTAACCTGTTCAGAGAAGCAGAATGATGACTTGTTTCATAGTGTGCTTGGAGGACTTGGTCAGTTTGGCATCATAACCCGGGAAAAGAATATTGTTAGAAGCAGCACCTGCAAGGGTAAAAGTATTATCATTTAGGCTAATGTGTCCAAAATTAAGCTTCGAGGTAGAGTAGATAGTACTAATTGCTAATGCAATCTCCATCTTGAACAGGTAAAATGGATTAGAGTGTTGTATTCAGATTTCACAGCATTTACTCGAGATAAGAAGCATACCCAATTCCAAGAAATACCCAATTCAGATTACGCGACCAACTTGGATTAGCCCCTGAAACATCAATAGAACATACCGTTACCAAAACCCAGTTGATGAATCACAAGGCATCGAAGATCTAACCCAACCCTTTAACTATCCAAGACCATTGTCCCCAATTCTTACCCCAATTTCACAAAACTTTATCTTAAATCATCATCAACATTAGAAAAAGCCAAAACCTTTATGAAATCAAATTACCCAAACCAAATAGATCTGAAATCGAAGAACACCGAGGAGAGAGGAAGGCAAGAGAAGAGGAAGACGATTACCTAGAAGTTTGAATTTGAATGCAATTGCCCGTTGGAGGAGATAGCGAGCGTCTCCAGTTTCTCTCTCCTCTCCTAGATTTGGCGAGCGTAGTAGCGAAAACCATTTTGGCGATTGATATAGCGAGTCTGCTGGAGGGCTGATTTCTCTGGTTTCCGGGTTTCACGCTCGCTAAAATGACGTAGTATCTGTTTTGGCGAGACTGTTAAAGTTGCTCTAAAACCCCAAATCATAATTTTAATCCTTAATTCTTAAACTCTAAATCCTAAAATTTAGTCTAAACTCATCACATATTTATTAAAGTCATTTTATGAAAAATAAAATTCATAATTTTATAATTTCTATCATAAAATTATACGAGTTAAAATTTAATTAGAAGAGAGTACTACTAGACATTAACACGTTGGTTCTCCCGTCTCAATTAAAAATGTCTCCCAATTTGCGAGTCTCCGCTAAAATTTAGCACCGTTGTTTTTTAACTTTTTTTGGACAACATGAAAGATGGTTTTCTTCGCGGGTTTTGTCTGCTCGATTAAAGAGTCGAGATGTTGTTGACTTGTTGCCATGCGGGCCTTCGCTCGCTCATTTGGGCTTTGATGGAACTTCTATTCAGCTTTGCTTCTAGTTTAGTCATTACCTTCATTTTTTTTTTTTTTGAAAGGAGCTTTAGGAATTAGTTATTAAAGGGTAATCAGGGCCATTTACTAAACTTCTATGGGAAAGAAAAAGAGTAATCGCCATAGACGAAATGCGAAAGAAGGAATCTCAATAGAAAATCTTTTAGAATTTGTTTCTTTTTAATAGTAACAGATGAACTTCATTGATAAAAACTATAACGACTATCAAAGCCAAGTTAGAAAAGTCTCAAGACATGACGAAGTAGGATAGCTCAAGTGGTGAATAGCAACACTACCTAAGAAGTAAATTATTAGGTCTTGCGTTCGAGTCACGATAGGTGGTAGGTGTGAAATCCTTAGATGTTCTTTTAAAAAAAAAAAAAAAAGAAGTCTTAAGACATCTCATTCCTCCAACCTTCTTTTCTGATTGAAACAATAACATGAGGGAGATCAATAGTTATCCCATCGTCACCGCACTTTTGGGAATAGCCGGAGTCTGCCCATTTCAAGGATGTTATTTGAAATTGATCTCCAATTAGTCTCCAACATATATTGAATGATTGCCAAGTCATGTTCATGGAGTTCTCTTTATGTCTGAAATACACATATTTTGGGGCCTCCGTTAGCTCGGAATTGCTTGCTCCTTACCATGGGTAGCATTGGAGACTATATTCAACATGAGGTGTTTTAGATTGGGACTGAGGCAATAAGTGACTAGATCACAAATTCACGATAAGCTCGGAATGAAGCTCTACAGATTTTTCGTCAATGTATATCTCTCCGATTGATCTTTGAAGGATACAAAGTTTCCTATGCATTTACACAAACAATTGCATAAGCATGTTTGAGAACAACTAGAACACAGATTGCAATCTTCAGCATGTGAAAGGCCAACTCCTCAGGTAGCCTAGTTCATTGTCCATCTCCACGCCGTCCGAATTTATTCGTGCCATACAAGATACACCTTCGCAGAACTTACCTTGGCCTTTAGTCTCGAAACTTATTCATATCCAAAGCACCAGGGCTCCAGCCAAATCCAAAGATCTTAAGATCCTTCCATGACAGTTTAGATTGTTCGCTCGCACACATCATATGTCATATCCTTAACTTTGGTAGTCTTCAAAATAGAGATAAAGCAATGAATGCCCATTCAAAGACATGCAGCTTCTCTTCTAATGATATTTGATTCAAGGATGATGCCGCCATGAAACTATAGGAGACATAAGAAGTTAAAACTCGTTTAGTATTGCATCAAAATCTTTAAAATTTGAAAGAAGAGCTGCTTTTTGCAGTTTTCCTTCATCTGAGCTTTCACATTGTTTTAACCATTGCAACGCATCTCCCTGCAGAGTGGCTGCTATATAATCTAAAAATCTTTCTTTAGTCCAAGTATTTTTATAATTAGTTATTAGAATGGACATGGATTGTGTCCAATCATCTATTGTTTTTTCTTGATCCTTAAATGGAATATGTGTTATATCCAGATAAGTACCATTTTGTGCTACTGTTTGCTTATTCATATCATCTCTTCTGACATAGGAATGATTTGGTTGTTCCTCCTTTACCCCAGAAGTTGATCTCATAGTTTTTATGAAATCATTAGCTTGAGTGTTTCTCAAGTATCCTTCAAAAGTTTCTTGGTTTAGAAACTCTGGTAAATCGTTTTCTGCTTTTCTTTTATTTTTCTTATCAGAAGTGGATTCTTCCGATTCTGAGTCTTCATTATTTAAAGTGTTTATTTCATCTTCTGTGTTAGAAGAAGAATTTTTATTTTCAGATGTAGAAGATGTGTTTTCATCTTCAGGTTCAGATGATGTGTTTTCATCGTCTGATATCATATTAATTTCATATCCAAAATACTGAAGTAAATCTTCATATTCCAAACAAGTTTTTCTTATTTGGCTTAGGATATGATTTCTTTCTTCCACCGTTGATTCGGGGTCTTTATATATAGTTTTCCAATAATCTAAAATTTCAACAATATTTGCATATTCTTCTTTATTTGGAACTGGTTTTTCCAGAACCATAATATCTTCTGTTCCATAGAACAATCTAGGGATTTGGTTATCACCCGGAAAGTTCATTGGGTCTTGTTGTTGTGTTAACAACTCGACTTTTTGTATTAAATTTTTTAACTGTTCTTTGGTCTCTGTTTTGAGATCAAGATCAGATATTTTTTCAAAAGACTGAATTTGTTTTATCAAAAATTGAATTATGCAATATATGTGAATTTGAGCAATACACTCAGATTTACAAAAAATACTTTTATAAACTACATTCTTCAACCACAAAACACTGGTTGAAAGAATTTTTAATAAACTCCCAAACCCATGGGATGAGTTAGCTATAAAAAAATTTCCTAAATATTTAAAAAGTTTAGGAAAACCGGATAATCTTGGTTTTCGAATTCATTTTATCCTTCGACTTATTACCAACAGATGTGTAGAAGTCAAGGCTAAAAAACAAGTAAAGAATCACATAAGCAACACAGCTTATGGAAGAAGGTGTTGTGATAAAATTTTAAAAGAAAATTGGAAAATCGGTTGTAACCCACCACCGATAAGAAAACCTTTTCAAAAACATAAATTTCAATGGAAGCCTTATAATACCAAAAAAGGTATTTCAAAAAACCAAAAATATGTTAGAGAAAAAACTTCTTCTAACACTAAAAAACCGACAAAAAAATGTCGTTGTTATATTTATAATGAAGAAGGTCACTATGCTCCTAAATGCCCAAAAAAGGGAAAAAAGGAGAAGAAAATTATTAAAATGCTTGAAGAAAATAATCTTCAAGTATTATTTGGAGAAGAAATTTCAAGTGAAGAAGATATTCTCTATGAGCTTGAAACAACAAGTTCAGATGAAGAAAGTGAATTTATTTTTATGCTGTTTCTGCACAAACCCAGGGGCCTGGTAGAGACAGGTAAATCTTCGTACTATCTCCTGCAAACCTGCTTACTAAGGGGAATACCGGACGGGCCGGTCTTCTCTTCTCCGATGCCTAAGTTAGTATAGTTGGAATAGATATAACTTAAGCACGTATAAGCGGTAGGAAGGATCAGTTACCTATTAATGAGGGTAGTTGGGGCCCTTATATAGGTGGCCAGGAGTGAGGTCTGGCCTTACCTTTCGATGTGGGACTGGTTCCCTTCTGTTTGCACATCAAAGGGCAGCTCTGGTGACCTCTTTGGCAGGCAGGCGCCCCCGGACCCCGGGCCCCTGGTGGCAGGATAGACTGCTGGACCCCGAGGCCGGGTGCTGGTGATCCGGTCCTGGGCCTCAGGCCAGCCCCTGGTGCACTAGCTGCGGGTCTGTGGGCCTGCTGTAGCCCCTCTGTGGCTACTGTCAACAAGTCCCCCAAGTTCCCGGTCAAGTGCAATCTTGAATGGGGACTTAAACTGTCTTGCCCTCGTCCCGCAGACCCGCAGGGTTACCAACCCCACGGTGCCCAGTCCCCCAAGTCCGCGTTGAAGATTGGGCGTGACCGGGGTGAGTACCTGTTACCGATGGTATGCAACAGTTTGTATGTTTGCCATATAAGTAGTACTGTGCTCAAGTGTTGTAGTGTTATGAGCATGGAGATGATAGTGGGGCGTTGAAATCCGCCATGCAATAGATGTGTGCATGGAATGAGTATAGGGCGTTGAAATCCGCCATGTAATAGATGTGTGCATGGAACCTGGACCCCGCGTTCTGCCATATCAGAGCGAGCCGGAGAGCATGGGATCTCGACCGGGCGTTCTGCCATATCGAGATGAGTCCATGCACATTGCTAGGCTGCGACCTCGACCGGGCGTTCTGCCAAATCGGTACGAGTCGGAGAATATTGGACCTCGACCGGGCGTTCTGCCATATCGCGACGAGTTCACATTGCTAGGCTGTGACCTCGACCGGGCGTTCTGCCAAATCGGTACGAGTCAGAGAATATGGGACCTCGACCGGGCGTTCTGCCATATCGCGACGAGTCCATATTGCTAGGCTGCGACCTCGACCGGGCGTTCTGCCAAATCGGTACGAGTCGGAGAATATGGGACCTCGACCGGGCATTCTGCCATATCGCGACGAGTCCATATTGCTAGGCTGCGACCTCGACCGGGCGTTCTGCCAAATCGGTACGAGTCGAAGAATATGGGACCTCGACCGGGCGTTCCGCCATATCGCGACGAGTCCATATTGCTAGGCTGCGGGGCGGTGGCCCCGGTGTTGCGGTCTGCTGAGGCCAAGGTTCTAAAAATCCCCGCCTAGCTCCGCCTAGGCTGTAGGCGGAGCTCGGCCGCCCGGATTTCATGCTACAGGCGTTCACCAGCCGGCAAGCCGCCCAGGCGGGTCAAGGCGCCCAAGGCGGGTCAAGGCGGCAAGGCGGGCGGGTCGGGCCGAGGCGCTGGGCTGGACTCTGGGCCGGGTCGGGTCAATCTGAACCCGAAAAAAAAAACCTAAAAACCAAACCAATGTCTTGATTTTCTTCTACTCTCACTCTCAGTTTCTCCTTCGCTATGTTGAATTGCTATGTTGATTGTTATGTTTAATTGCTATGTTGAATTGCTATGTTGATTGTTATGTTTAATTGCTATGTTGAGACTTTAGACTATTGCTATGTTGATTGTTGAGACAATGAGACTTGAGAGTTGAGACTATTTGCAATGTTTGTAAATTTATAGATTGGGTTGTTTGTTTTTAGAGAAATGTTATGCTAAATTTTTCCAAATTATTCATATTAAACTATTTTTAAATTTAATATTTATTAAATAAATATGAAAAATGTAAATCGCCTAGTCCCCGCCTAGTCCCCGTCTAGTCTGTCCAGGCGCTAGGCTATGGGTCGCCGCCCGCCTAGCGCCTAGCGCCTTTTAGAACCTTGGCTGAGGCGCCGGTCAACACTTGCTAGTTCTTCTCAGCTTGTGTTGGAATAAGCGTTGAGGCAATGGGGTGGCGTTGAGGTGACAAGTCTCGCCATAGAGCCCCAGCTTGATCGCAGTTTAGTGCGGTGCAGGGTTTTTATCCTGCTGGACAAGAGTACATGTGTTAGATGTAAACTCACCCGGGTGTATAAAGCCCATGCCGGTCGAATGTTCTCATGACCGGGGTCATGCCATGGAGCCGGGTGGACCTCGACCGGACGTCCTGCCATATCGAGACGAGTCCCCCAGTGAGATGCCATGGGGCCGGGTGGATCTTGTTCCCGGAAAAGATGCTCTCGAGCCGGTTGGATGATCATAACCGGTGAGATGGTCTCGAGTCGGTTGAATGTTCTCTAACCGGTGAGATGCCATGCAGCCGGTTGAATGATACCTAACCGAGAACTGCCATGGTGCCGAATGGATGGCTCGTACCCGGAACAATGCTCTCGAAGCGGTTGGATGATCATAACCGGTGAGAGGTCTTCAAGCCGGTTGAATGATACCTAACCGAGAACTGCCATGGTGCCGGAAGAATGGCTCGTACCCGGAACAATGCTCTCGAAGCGGTTGAAAAACTCAGCGGTGAGAGATGCCATACAACCGGTTGAATGATACCTAACCGTGAACTGCCATGGAACCGGATGGATGACTCATACCCGGAACAATGCTCTCGAAGCGGTTTGAAAAACTCAGCGGTGAGAGATGCCATGCAGCTGGTTGAATGATACCTAACCGTGAACTGCCATGGTACTGGATGGATGGCTCGTACCCGGAACAATGCTCTCGAAGCGGTTGGATGATCATAACCGGTGAGAGGTCTTCAAGCCGGTTGAATGATCATAACCGGTGACTTGCAGTGAAGATGCCATGCAGCCGTGGAGCCTGGGGAAGTGGGGGGGGGGGGGGGGCCTGACGCCTCGGTTCCCGCTCCTAACTCCCTTACCTGTCGCCAGCAGGCGGGACAAGTGTCTGACATGCATTTAAGGAGGAAGTCCATCAATCCTATCAGTTATGATGGCGTGGGCAGTTTACTGATGCCGGGACACGTGCTGGTAGGGTGCGGTCTGAGATGGAGGGTCTGGATTCGCGGGCGTTTGAGTTGCTCTGATTGCGTGTTTTGGGGGGATTGCAAGTGCCTAGGGCACCAGACCTCTCTATAAAAAGGCCTCCTCTGCCTTCTCAAGTTCTGTTTTGCTTCTTGCTCAGAGAGACTAAGAGAGAGAGAGAAATCCGGCGAGAGCTCTGTGGAGGTGCCCCGCGACATCCGTTGCCTCAAGTGCTCTTTTACTCTTCTCCTACCATTGCTCGCTGTTTTCGCAGGGCGGACTTTCCTCGGTTGAGCATACTAATCGGTAAGGTCTTGCTTTCTTTGCCTGGTGTTGTTCTTGTTTTTCTTTCCGGTGTTTTTGCGGCGGGGGGAGGGGATCTCTGCCGTCGACTGAGTTGTTTTAAGCGGAGCGTCTGCTGTAATCTTGGAGAGGGGCCGTAGAGAGCGCTGTTCTCGCCTGTTGCTGACCAGCGCTAGGGTTTTGTTTTGTTTTTTTTTTCTTCCCTTTAGGTTAAAATGTCTTCTGCAAGTTCTGCTGGGGCTTCCGAATCGACCGACAGGCGTCCCATTGTGGATGATGGGGAGAGACTGGAAAACTGGCTCGGTTCGGAATCCCCGGTGTCTGAAGCCGCTGACCGCTCCCGGAGCGAGACTTCGTCTTCCGGGTCCTCAGGTTCTGAGGAAATACCGCACGGGGTGTGCCTTGCTGGTGCTCCGCCCGTGAGCTACACCATCGGTAGAGGGAAGGGTGCCGTGGTGTGTGATGAGCCGGAGGGTAGCATGAACCCCGGAGAGATTGCTGCGTTTCGGGAGACGTGGAGTATCCCGGATGAGGTGGCGCTACGGCCACTGAATCCCGGAGAGTCAGCCTGTAACCCGGAGGCCGGTTGGGTTGCCGTGCATCTAGACCAGTTTCGCCACGGGTTCTCGCTCCTGCTGCCAAACTTCGTGCAGTACATGCTCAGTGCACTGCAAGTATCTCCCACGCAGCTTCCAGGGCTCCAGTGGAGGCGACTGCTGAGCCTCGGCTGCCTGTACGAGTTTTCCGGGATGAGTATGCCAACGGTAAACGAATTTCGGGCACTGTATAGGTTGTCCTACTCGAAGAAGCGAGGGTCCCGGGGTTGTCTGTCCTTCAGCGCCCGGTATTTTCAACCTATCATCACCAATGTGCCTACTTGGGTGGATAACAACTGGAGGAAGAAGGTGGTGATGGCGGGCGGTAAGTGGCAGAAGAGGAGTAAGATGTACCGGGTTCCTGGTGCCTTCCAGCCCCCTGGGGATCAATCGTTCGAGCTGTCCGAGTTGGAGCAGGAGAGGATCACGACCATACTCGGGTGTTGGGATGATCTCGAACGGAGCTCTTACAACTTCATCCGGAGAGAAGTGTTGGAGTATTGCTGTCTCGGGCGAGATCCCGGTGCGTAGCGAGTGCTAGTGGTGACACTTTTGCTGACTTTTAACTACTAACCTTTGCTCGTCCTGCAGGTGCATCTTCCCGGGCGGTCATCAAACCCGAAACAACCCTATCCATGGACGGTGAAGACCTTCTCGCGAGGCTGAAGGAGAAGGGTGAGGCCGTTTCACCGACCTCGGTGGACGAGGAGTCCGGTCGGCTTACGGTTCATCCTGAACCGCGGGCTATGGACGTTGAGGACGAGGGCTACATCCTGGCGCGTGTGAAGAGCCATCCTGCTGCGCCCAAGGCGAGACCCGGTAAGGGCAAGACTACCGGGGGGCCATTGAAGATTCCCGGTGGAGTGAGCCGGATTCCGTACCGGCCGGGGTAGGTCCCGCTCGTCACCCGGGTAACCCGATTAGGCGCGCAATCTTCTTCGCCTGACGGCCAGGGTGAGAAGAGGCGGAGGATCATGGACGTTCCTCCCTCCACGCTGGTGACGCTGAGCGGTGGGTCGTCTGGTGAGAATCTGGCCAAACGGCTCAAGGTAACCAGCGGTGCATCGAGTTCCGCTCGGGAGAAGGCTGCCGCTGCCCGGCAGAGTAGCCCCGCGCCTGCGGAGGCACGGAGGGGAAGCCCGGAGAGTGTACTCGCCCGGCAGCTGGCGGCAGACTTGGCCGGCCTTGGTCTGGACAGGGCTGAGGTCACCGGAGACTTAGCGGGCGGGAAGCGCCAAAAATTCAAGGAGTCGGTCCTGCAGGTAAGAATTTCCCGGTGCTATTGTACCGCTCGTAACTTATTTCTTTTGCTGCTTGCTTAATTGCCTTTGTTGTTATGCAGCTGCTGTACAATCTGTACCAGCCCATCCGAGCGAGGAGCTGAAGAGGCAGGTGACCGAGCTGACAGAAGCCCGAGAGCGGCTGGAAGTAGAGAGGTCTCGGCTGGAGCGGGAGAAGGCCAGATTGGAGAAGAGGGCCAAGAAGCAGGTGGCCAAGCTGGAGGAGCAGGTCCGGAGCCTGGAGAGGGAGAAGGAGCTGGCTGAGGAGGAGAAGGCCGAACTGGAGGCCAGGGTGGATGAGCTCCAGGTGGGAGCTGCCGCTGCGGCCGGGGAAGAGGACCCGGAACTGTACGAGCGGGTTGTTCTCAGATACCATGAGAGCGATCAGTTCCTTCAGATCCTAGAGAAGGCCAGGGAATCGGGTATCGCGGATGTGTACACGGAATGAGAGCAGAAGGGGTACCTGGATACTTCCCGGATGTCGAAGGCTGCTGATGAAGATATTCATGAGCAGTCGGATATCCATGAGCAGTCGGCGGAAGAGCAACCGGAAGGGGAGGGTGGACCTCAGATTGCTGAAGGCGCGGCTGCTTCATCCGGAGAAGCTGGTGGATTGCCCGCTGAGTGTGGAGGCGTAGCTCCTTAGGATTTTGTCCTTGCTCTTTTTTTTTGTAAACTTGCCGGAACGGCCTCTACTTGTATTATCCCTTGACTATGAATGTACTTGAATTGTTGGAACCGGTGGAATTTTTCTTGAAAGTAGTTCGTATATACATCTTGATGTTACAACGGTCGAACCGGCGATATGCCAAACTAACCGCTTGGAGGATCGACGAGTCTACCAGCCCCGCTCTTGCTCCCGGTCGGGATCTGCTCTCCTTTCCCCTATATACCGTTGGAGCTGGCCGTTACTAATCAAACCCTCCACCGCTGTTTTGAGAGCACAGCACTGGCTCGTTCGATGAGTAGCCTCATCATGATAGGAGCAGTACTTGCCCGTTTGCGCCGTGGTAAGCTTCCCCTTTGGGTACTTTCTCCTGGGTGGTGGTGGAACGATGTTCCCATTCTCAAGCAAAATGTCCTCATACGAAGAGGTGAGAGCGGTGAAAACCTCTTGACCGGCCGGTTGTGCTGGCATGATTGCCAGGGGGCGTTCTTGCCTGTACTGCGCCGGCTTGTGCTCGTTCTGGGGTCGGTCATGATAGGGCCTTTGCTGCCGTTGCCCCCAATTTCTGCTGGGCCGGCTCGGTCGGGCGGATCGGTTCTCGGTCCGCTGGCTGGTCTTGTCTTCTTGGCGGGGTGGGGGGTGCTCTTCCCGGGGGTGGTCTTCCTGCTGCCCTTCCCGCTTCCTCTTCAGCAGGTGCTGCTCGTACGTTTCATGATCGGCCTGGGCGTGCCGGATGGCCATTGCCATCAACTGGTCATACCCCTGCGGGAGTTCCACCCGCACGGCGTATGAAAATTTTCCTGGCCGGAGCCCTTGCATAAACGCCATCTCGGCGATACCTTTGTCAAGGTTCCGAATCCCGGCCGTCGCCGAAAGTCCTCAATTCCTCACCGGGTGCTTGCATGCAGTTGAAGAGGATGGTCGATGTGCGGGCTCCCTCGACCCTGAGGATGAAGCGGCCTACAAACCGGTCAGCCAACTGCTCGAAGGCCTAGATTGAATTTGCCGGGAGCTCATAAAACCAGCTGAGCGCCTCCCCAGACAGAGTTTCCTGGAAAATATTACAGCATACTGCATCGGAGTATCCCTTGGCGCATGTCTGGGACCGGAAACTATCCAGGTGCTGGTACGGGCAGCCGGACCCTGAATAGGTGAGCTTGAGGGACTTCTGATTACCAGACCTCCCCGACTCCATAACCCGGTGCGAGAAAGGGCCCATGCGCTCGTTGAACCGTGCGCCTTCCATTGGCCGTGCTGCTCTTCTCTCGTTGGCCTCCATTTGGGTCTTCAAATCCGACACAGTGTCGGCGAGCATCTGCAATGCCTGTGCAGTCGGGGTCACAGTTTCATCCTCGAACGAAGTGTGGGGCTGGCGAGGCGTCGGCGCGCTCTTTGGCGGGACCGTGCCGGCCGGGGAATCTGCTCGCCCGGGATCACTGGGCCTACCGCCCGATGACTGCCCCGCTTCAAACTGCTGAGATCGAACTGGCGGGGGTGCCTGTGCCTTGACCAAAGCGTCGTTGCGCTGTTGTCCTCTCTCCAGGGCGGCTACCAGGGCAGCGTTCACTGCCTCCATTTCTTCATACCGGGCGTTGGACTTGGCTTTATCCCGGTCGCCCTCCTCACGCAGGCGACTGACCTCTACGGCCATTGCCCGTATCTCTCCCGCCATACTGCTCTGGCCGGGGCTGTACGTGGTGTCTCGGTCACTGTTGCAGCGCGGGCTCTCCTCTCGGTCACTCGGATCATCCGAGCACGTCAGAGAAAAGCCCCGGTGCACAAGCCTGTCTTCAATTGCCGGGCCTTTGCCGCGCGAGCTGTCGTGGTTTGGCCTCGGCGTGCCGGTCGGCCTCCCACAGCTCCCGCCTCCCGCATAACGACCGGGGTGGAGACAAGTGTTTGTACGTACTGGTGCAACACGCTGCTCCTCGGTGGTATTTCTTTCCTGTCTTGCTTCCGAACTCTCTGCCATCGATAGTGCTTACGTGGTTTCTTGTCCAAACTTCCCAAAGACGGCGCCAATTGTTTCTGCACAAACCCAGGGGCCTGGTAGAGACAGGTAAATCTTCGTACTATCTCCTGCAAACCTGCTTACTAAGGGGAATACCGGGCGGGCCGGTCTTCTCCTCTCCGATGCCTAAGTTAGTATAGTTGGAATAGATATAACTTAAGCACGTATATAAGCGGTAGGAAGGATCAGTTACCTATTAATGAGGGTAGTTGGGGCCCTTATATAGGTGGCCAGGAGTGAGGTCTGGCCTTACCCTTCGATGTGGGACTGGTTCCCTTCTGTTTGCACATCAAAGGGCAGCTCTGGTGACCTCTTTGGCAGACAGGCTCCCCCGGACCCCGGGCCCCTGGTGGCAGGATAGACTGCTGGACCCCGAGGCCGGGTGCTGGTGATCCGGTCCTGGGCCTCAGGCCGGCCCCTGGTGCACTAGCTGCGGGTCTGTGAGCCTGCTGTAGCCCTTCTGTGGCTACTGTCAACATATGCTAAACCACAGCATAATAGAAAAAACTAAAGAAGATTTAGACTCAATAAATCTAAATGATGTCATTGGAGAAGAAATAAGCTTTTTATGATGAACAATTACAAAATCTAGAAAGAGTTAAACAAACTCTAAATAAAGAAAACATATATAAATATTCTAGATTTAAAATATTTTCTCAAAGAATATTTGAACAATTTAGCGGTAACACAACTGCTAAATGCACAGAAGACGGAACAATGGAAATCCCACTGTTCAATAAAAAGAAAATAGAATACTGGAAAAAGCGATATCCAGATATAAGATATGTACATATAGGTTTAATACAGATCACAATAACTGCACTTTTCAGGCAAGGATTAGACGTCACACCACTTCTTGCACTGGTTTTTGATAAAAGACTTAGTAACCCACTACAGTCTATGATTGGAGGTATACAGTCCAATCTAGTAAACGGAATAGTTTGGTTTAACATAAAACCAAATTATTTTATTTCAATAACTGATAAAAATATTGAAAATTCAGTCAAGATAAAGGTTCAGCTTAAAAACCTAAGCATGAATCATAGTTCTCAGGATCTAGCAATTCAATGGAAAACCATCCATGAATTGACAAGATTACCTCAAACATCAACAAAAGAAATAAATAAAAATATAGTCGAACTGTTCGAACCACGACCATTCGACACTGAAATACAACCCAAGCTTATACATTGGAAAGATCTGCAAATACCAAAACAATGGTTATTTACAAATCTTTTTGATACACCTTCTACTAGTAGAAACCCTACTATAGAAATTCAAGCTTCTGGTAATAATCTTTACTTTCGAAACAACGAACGTAAAGATAAAAATTGGAATTTAGAATATCCGCATAGAAAAAGCTGTGTGGAAAATAGGCCATTTATAATTCATAATGAGCAGGAAGAACTTGAAGTCGAAAAGGCCATTGCATTAAAAAATATTCAAGTACCAATTATGCCTGGTACGAGTTATAGAAAAAATAAAGAAAAAGATGATATAATAAAATTAAGTGCTAACAATTTTATTGTTGACCCTTTAAGCAGGGATGAACAGGGGTAAAAAACCCTTACAAGACCCTCAAGGATGGATCACAGTTGCTAAAAAGACAACTCCACAGCAGCAAACAACTGCTTCAACATCTTTACAGCAGCAAAAAACTGCTGCAGTTTACTATGTGGTCTTCGAAGGATTCCAAACATGAATTTTCTCTTCATGGCCAGAATGTTATGCCCAGATAAACAAATATCGGGGATCATGCTACAAAAGTTTTTCCACTGTGGAACAAGCCACTCTGGAATATCAAAAATATGTTAACTGGAAAACATCCAGACAGGTTGAATGCCTGAGGCAACAAAACATTGCCAAAGGAAATACAGGTCATACTGGCATAGCAGATTTCTTCAACCCAGGAGTACCTGCATCCATGTATGAGAACCTCAATGCCATATGGAAACACCATATCATCGGAGGTGAAAACTCGAAAAAACCATTTCGAGTCAATATGAGTCAATTGGCAGCAAATATTGCTGAACAAACGGCATTACTTGATGCGCAAAAGATTCAAATTCAAAAATTTAAAGGTATGGCACTCCAGTCTCTTAAACAAATTGATTGGAATGTTAATTTCACAATTGAAGAAATTTCTCATAACTTAAAAACAGTCGAATTATGTAAAAACTCCTTCACTGATTCAGTTTTTGAAAAAATTAAGAGAATTTTCTTATATACAAAGGCGATAACCAATTTACCTTCAGAAATCGGAAACCAAATAAACAGTTTGGTTCACGATCACAAGTCAATAATAAAATTCTTATTAACCGAATATGCAACCAATATTAATCGGGTTGATAATGGATTACCAAAGCTCCATTTCATCATAAACAATGATGTATGGGACATAAAAACTATTGATTGGGGAATTACTAACCAAGTAATTTTCCAGAGCCTTGGTCTTAACAGTTTGTGGGAATTTCCACAAATGATTAAAGCCATGATTTATCATGTGGTAAAAAGCCATAAGTGGTCGGTGTCATTAACCCTCACATTGGCAAGCACTATCGGCTGGCGAGAAAGAGATCGGTTTTACCAGCCCTATCAGATCTGGCTGTTAACCGAACAGAACCTCATCACTACAAAGACAGCCAAGATGCACACAATGTAGCCATAGCAGAAGCAATAGAACCAGAAATCTACTGGCGAGATTGTGCTGTTCATCTGATGGAAAGTGCTCAAGACCTTTTGAACACAAAGATGTTCAAAATCACAAACGGCAGAAGGATTTTTATGACACATCTTCCTGTCGACTATCAGCCTTCTGAAGAACAGAAGAAGGAAGCCCATAATTTGCTTTAGAAAATGGCATCACAGCTAACACTGCTTGAAGTGCCACCAGTTCTAGCTGACGAAGCAGAAACAATTCTGCAGCTCAAAAGGGAAGATCGAACCATCGAAACAATACTTCAAGATTATTTTCTTCAAGCATTTTAATAATTTTCTTCTCCTTTTTTTCCCTTTTTTGGGCATTTAGGAGCATAGTGACCTTCTTCATTACAAATATAACAACGACATTTTTTTGTCGGTTTTTTAGTGTTAGAAGAAGTTTTTTCTCTAACATATTTTTGGTTTTTTGAAATACCTTTTTCGGTATTATAAGGCTTCCATTGAAATTTATGTTTTTGAAAAGGTTTTCTTATCGGTGGTGGGTTACAACCGATTTTCTAATTTTCTTTTAAAATTTTATCACAACACCTTCTTCCATAAGCTGTGTTGCTTATGTGATTCTTTACTTGTTTTTTAGTCTTGACTTCTACACATCTGTTGGTAATAAGTGAAGGATAAAATTAATTCGAAAACCAAGATTATCCGGTTTTCCTAAACTTTTTAAATATTTAGGATATTTTTTTATAGCTAACTCATCCCATGGGTTTGGGAGTTTATTGAAAAATTCTTTCAACCAGTGTTTTGTGGTTGAAGAATGTAATTTATAAAAGTATTTTTTGTAAATCTGAGTGTATTGCTCAAATTCACATATATTGCATAATTCAATTTTTGATAAAACATATTCAACGTCTTCCTGAATATCTTTTTCGTTTGTTGTACCACATAAATTTTCTTTTATGATCTGTGCAAACTCGTTTAGTATTGCATCAAAATCTTTAAAATTTGAAAGAAGAGCTGCTTTTTGCAGTTTTCCTTCATCTGAGTTTTCCCATTGTTTTAACCATTGCAACGCATCTCCCTGCAGAGTGGCTGCTATATAATCTAAAAATCTTTCTTTAGTCCAAGTATTTTTATAATTAGTTATTAGAATGGACATGGATTGTGCCCAATCATCTATTGTTTTTTCTTGATCCTTAAATGGAATATGTGTTATATCCAGATAAGTACCATTTTGTGCTACTGTTTGCTTATTCATATCATCTCTTCTGACATAGGAAGGATTTGGTTGTTCCTCCTTTACCCCAGAAGTTGATCCCATAGTTTTTATGAAATCATTAGCTTGAGTGTTTCTCAAGTATTCTTCAAAAGTTTCTTGGTTTAGAAACTCTGGTAAATCGTTTTCTGCTTTTCTTTTATTTTTCTTATCAGAAGTGGATTCTTGCACATTTTAGTCTTGACTTCTACACATCTGTTGGTAATAAGTCGAAGGATAAAATTAATTCGAAAACCAAGATTATCCGGTTTTCCTAAACTTTTTAAATATTTAAGATATTTTTTTATAGCTAACTCATCCCATGGGTTTGGGAGTTTATTAAAAAATTCTTTCAACCAGTGTTTTGTGGTTGAAGAATGTAATTTATAAAAGTATTTTTGTAAATCTGAGTGTATTGCTCAAATTCACATATATTGCATAATTCAATTTTTGATAAAACAAATTCAGTCTTTTGAAAAAATATCTGATCTTGATCTCAAAACAGAGACCAAAGAACAGTTAAAAAATTTAATACAAAAAGTCGAGTTGTTAACACAACAACAAGACCCAATGAACTTTCCGGGTGATAACCAAATCCCTAGATTGTTCTATGGAACAGAAGATATTATGGTTCTGGAAAAACCAGTTCCAAATAAAGAAGAATATGCAAATATTGTTGAAATTTTAGATTATTGGAAAACTATATATAAAGACCCCGAATCAACGGTGGAAGAAAGAAATCATATCCTAAGCCAAATAAGAAAAACTTGTTTGGAATATTAAGATTTACTTCAGTATTTTGGATATGAAATTAATATGATATTAGACGATGAAAACACATCATCTGAATCTGAAGATGAAAACACATCTTCTACATCTGAAAATAAAAATTCTTCTTCTAACACAGAAGATGAAATAAACACTTTAAATAATGAAGACTCAGAATCGGAAGAATCCACTTCTGATAAGAAAAATAAAAGAAAAGCAGAAAACGATTTACCAGAGTTTCTAAACCAAGAAACTTTTGAAGAATACTTGAGAAACACTCAAGCTAATGATTTCATAAAAACTATGAGATCAACTTCTGGGGTAAAGGAGGAACAACCAAATCATTCCTATGTCAGAAGAGATGATATGAATAAGCAAACAGTAGCACAAAATGGTACTTATCTGCATATAACACATATTCCATTTAAGGATCAAGAAAAAACAATAGATGATTGGGCACAATCCATGTCCATTCTAATAACTAATTATAAAAATACTTGGACTAAAGAAAGATTTTTAGATTATATAGCAGCCATTCTGCAGGGAGATGCGTTGCAATGGTTAAAACAATGGGAAAACTCAGATGAAGGAAAACTGCAAAAAGCAGCTCTTCTTTCAAATTTTAAAGATTTTGATGCAATACTAAACGAGTTTGCACAGATCATAAAAGAAAATTTATGTGGTACAACAAACGAAAAAGATATTCAGAAAGACGCTGAATATGTTTTATAAAAAATTGAATTATGTAATATATGTGAATTTGAGCAATACACTCAGATTTACAAAAAAATACTTTTATAAATTACATTCTTTAACCACAAAACACTGGTTGAAAGAATTTTTTTAATAAACTCCCAAACCCATGGGATGAGTTAGCTATAAAAAAATATCCTAAATATTTAAAAAGTTTAGGAAAACCGGATAATCTTGGTTTTCGAATTAATTTTATCCTTCGACTTATTACCAACAGATGTGTAGAAGTTAAGGCTAAAAAACAAGTAAAGAATCACATAAACAACACAGCTTATGGAAGATGGTGTTGTGATAAAATTTTAAAAGAAAATTGGAAAATCGGCTGTAACCCACTACCGATAAGAAAACCTTTTCAAAAACATAAATTTCAATGGAAGCCTTATAATACCAAAAAAGGTATTTCAAAAAACCAAAAATATGTTAGAGAAAAAACTTCTTCTAACACTAAAAAACCGACAAAAAAATGTCGTTGTTATATTTGTAATGAAGGTCACTATGCTCCTAAATGCCCAAAAAAGGGAAAAAAGGAGAAAAAAATTATTAAAATGCTTGAAGAAAATAATCTTGAAGTATTATTTGGAGAAGAAATTTCAAGTGAAGAAGATATTCTCTATGGGCTTGAAACAACAAGTTCAGATGAAGAAAGTGAATTTATTTTTATGCTAAACCACAGCATAATAGAAAAAACTAAAGAAGATTTAGACTCAATAAATCTAAATGATGTCATTGGAGAAGAAATAAGCTTTTCTGATGAACAATTACAAAATCTAGAAAGAGTTAAACAAACTCTAAATAAAGAAAACATATATAAATATTTTAAATTTAAAATATTTTCTCAAAGAATATTTGAACAATTTAGCAGTTGTGTTACCGCTAAACCCCAAAATAGTCTATGCTGGCAGCGTCTCGTCCTCATGTTTCTTGACTGAGGTAGGGTCAGTAGGCTCAATGTGAAGCTGTACAAACAGCAGTGTATCCTCGAGGTAGGCACCTGTTGACCACTAGCTGCCTTCCATGATGTCAAAGAATTGGAGCTTTCACAGATCCACACTTAAAAAGGTGCTCCTTATGTATATCCTTATCAAAAACTTGGTGCATCCCGGTAAGCAGGCACCTTGCATCCTGCCAAAGAATCTGGAGGCTTTACATCCACATCTGAAGATCTCAAATTTTGATGTACATCGTCAACAGAAGAAGGGCTAGTAGGCTCGGTGCAATTTTCTTCAGATCCTGGTGCATCCTGGCAAACAGGCCTCTGTTCACAATTCAGTTCCTTGCCTGTAGTCAAAAAGTCGGGGGCTTTTACAGAATCCGTATCAGTGCCCTGCTCCACAGGTGCAGAACCAACAGTTCTTTTCATTTCTGAATTTTTAGCTTTCACCTTATGAAGTTCGACCTTGGCTTCCAGAATACAAACATCATTTACAAGATACTCATCACCATGGTCAGAAAGCCAGCTGAGAGGAACTAAAGATTTGAATCCACAGTCACTGTCACAAGCATTGAACATATGTACAGCATCTGCAACGCAAAATAATATATCATAAAAGTTCAAATAATAAAAAAGCATAGCCATTACAACACAATAAATATATAAGGTAAATGTCTTTAGGGGTACACAGAGATGAACTCAATTAAGGTTTCATAGATCAACAATGTCTAATCAATTACGGAGATAGTAGTGAGGTACTTGGCTTTAAACAATGCTCAAATGAGCCAAATTGTGAACCACAGGTGACAGTAAGAGCATGATGGGTGTATAAGATTGAGCATGATGGGTGTGGAACATTGTTGATCTATGAAAAATATCAACATATGTTAGATCTATATTCCAAAATGGAACTTTCACATAAGCAAACTAAGCATATATAAAAACTTGAGGCATTCGAGGCAAAATAACCACTGATTATTTATTTATTTTGTGTTTTACAACTGAATATACATTGGGAGGGAGTTGACCAGAACCTTAGGAAAATAGAGAGCACCGTTTTCTTCTTTGCATTTTTCCCCCTGGGTGAAGCATTATATTGAAATGATCATTATTATAGCCATTAATTGATATACATTCTTTCCATGTTCAATGCTTAAAATGAAGCAACCAGGCATGCATATGACTTTGCCAACAAGCTTCAAGTTGCTTGTATCCAAAGAAAGCCTTTCACTATGCAACAGTCTTAATAAAAGTCAGCAATCAATCAGCAGACGAGAAGCAATGTTGATCATGTAATACCAGATTATCGAAGAACTCAATCCATGATGCACACATGTTTCATTTTCAGAAAGAAATTAGAAGGAAGAATACAAAACAATGCTTTTTTTTCTTTCTGTTTGCCTGCTTGGTTATTTGAGGGATTGAAAGGAAAATACAGAAGAAAAAGAATTAACTGAACATAACGAAAAATACCCTTTTGAGTAACTTCCATGACGGTAGGTAACACGAAATCAGACAAACAACATGAACAATAAAATAAGATAATGTGAGTTTTATAATTCTCTGTACAAGAAACATTCCCTATACTGTATTTGAAAGTCAATCTATCAATTGGGTTCCTCTCAAATCGTTTGTCCAGACCAAGAAGATAAATCAGAACTATAACTTTTCTGTTCCAGACCAAAAGGAAAAATTACATCTTTTATTGACCTAACCGTTTATTAAATAGAAGATCTAAAATTACTAATACAATAAAGACCCATAGACTACGACAACAAATTCTCATTTGATAACAAGGTTTTAGTTGTGAAAATATACAAATGTCTAGAAGACAGTAAGGCAAATAATCATACAAGATCTCATTCTTATGCAGCAAGTGTCGGACTGACTAAACTCAATCAGCCAATAACAGTATGCAATAATCACTGGTTCCATTTATTAAAAAATTAGATATTTTTCACATAGTGACTGGAGGACCCATAAAAGAACATACCTTTTGTTATTGATTTGGTGGGGTGAATTTGGTTAACCACAGTGAAGCTGAAATGTGCACATCTAGACCACCCTTGGGAAAATTTTGAAGCATCTGGAACATCCAAATATGGAGACAAGTAATCAACAACATTCCCTTTCAGATACAGAAGGATCCGCCTGACCAAACCAGTCAAGTCCAAAACCATAACATATATATCAGAAAGTATACAACTTTAAAGCATGCGAATAGCAGTAGTACTCCAGATTACCATTTAGAATCTCCGGTGACAAAAGTATCAGAGTAATGCTTGGAGGCGGTATCCAACTTAGAGAAGTTATCAATTTTCCATGTGAATGTCACAGGCTCAAGATCATGCCCTTCCTTAACTTTCAGCTTCTTCAACCCCCGAACATAATGACTCTTCAACCTATACGACCTTGGAATCAATATATTACCAGCGTTCTTATTCATCAATTTACGATGTGAAATCAGCCTTGGTCGAGCAACCAGAGACTGGTCCTCAAGTAATATTGCTTCACAGGCAGTAGGGGGTGCATCATAATAACTAATAAGACGTAACCCCTTCCTCCAAATTATGCCCCAAACCAGCTAGAGAATCAGCTAAACAGTTCTGTCTATACACACCACTTAGTGTCCATCTCGAGTTTTGGTCAAACAAAGCACGGCAACTTCTAATCAAATGAATCAGATGGTGATCCTTGTACAATGCGCCTACATTCGATATAAGATTTACAGCCAGCTGTGAGTCAGTTTCTACCTCAAGACACGCCAACCGAGATTTCAAAGCAAGCTCCAAGCCTTTGTGCAAGGCCTTGAGCTCTGCCTCAATAGCTTTCCCAGTTCCAAAATTGGCTGAAAATCCTGCAACCCATTCTCCGTTTTCGTTGCGAATCACACCTCCTCCTCCAATGCACTGAGGTTTGTGTCGCCGACTCCCATCTACATTGAGCTTGTACCACCCCTTGGGAGGGAAGCTCCAGGTCAAAACCAACTCCTCCTTGCCTATCTTACCTCTACCTTTCCTGTGTTGAATGGAAACAAGGCCCATAAACTAAAAGCTCATCATTGTGATTATAACTAATACTAAAACCCTGAACCCTGAATCCTAAATCCTAAATCCTAAGCCTAACCTTCAAACTCAAACTAGAGACAGAATTAAAAACTATAGGGCGGATGAGAACTTACCTTTTTCCCATTGCCGATGCCAAGAACTTCCCCACTCGATCAATAACCATGAGAGTCCCACTATTGAGCAGAGCAGCCAGCGACCCAGCCACCTTCAGTTTCAATTTGGGCTCTTGTATTGTGAACTTTCATGATCTTTAGGGGAGTTCTGTTTTTCTCTTTTTGCAATCAGAGTAATATCTACATTTTATACTCGGTTTATTTTTTTTATATAAAAAAGAAAACAGAGAGTGTAGTTTTTTTTTTTTTTTTTTCTATTTCATCCTGGATTACAAGCCTTGTGAACTTGTTTGAGAAACGATGGATAAACAAAGCGTAGTTTTTTCTACTTCATCCTGGATTACGTCTTTATATAGACATTACTTCAAGTATTCTGTTAAATCTGAGATTCTCTGGCTTAGTTTGGGACAGCTGTGCTGTGAGTAAAATGACTTTTGAATCAGCTGTGAGTAAAATGGCTTTTGAATTTGCTGTGAGAGGAAGCAGTTTAGGTGTTTGGTAAACTGTTTTCAAAAGTGCTGTGAGAACGAAAAGTAATTTTTTGTGTTTGGTAAGTTCTAAGTAAAAAGTATTTTGAGTGGGTGTATTTATCAAAATAATCTTAAATATTTAAAGTTTTATTAAAATAGATATTACTTCTCTAAATTATAGACTATGGTTTTGTGCAATTATTTTGGTATAATTTTTTGCAATGTATGTCCAATTGTTTGGACCAAATAAAAGATTTACGAAGAATTCTTAAATATTAAACCAAATTCATCTAAAATAATATTAGACAAAGTATTTTCCACCATAATCAAATGGAACCATTACACAAAATATATTAAAGTCTATTAATATTGCAACTACATTGCATTCATTAAACTTTGTGCAATCATATTTCTTAGCACCACCATTTCTTCAAAAGCTGTTTTCCAAAGCTCTATTTCCTAGCTTTTCGATTTCAGCTTTTGGGAAAATCTATTTTGGCCAAAAGCAGCTTTTAGAGATTTTACCAAACACCATACATTAATTCCAAAAGCTAAAGCAGTCTCAAAAGCAGCCTCAAAAGCTGTCCCAAACTAAGCCTCTATCTACTAAAGATTAGTCTAATTAGGTCAAAACACATAGAAGTCACATAATTAACTTTCCTTAAACACTTGATAATTTTATATATAAATGCATCAATATAAAGCAATATAGAGTCAACTAGTTCAATCTCTGTGGCAAAGGTAAAGATTGGTCTCAAAATGATCACTACATGGTTGGGAGATTAAAGGCGTTTCAAATCACCCTTCATTCATGAGAGTTTCAAAGTCGTGCGGAGATTGAATGGATGAGTTGATGTTCAAGAGAGAAGCGAAGGGAGAATCATGTTCAACTTTAGTATATGCGAAGACGTGAATGTGTCAAATGTGATGATCCATGGTTTTTCTCCACTATATGATGCATAAGCGTATCACAGTAGAAATAAGGTTTCGTCAAATGTCGAAAACTTAATGGGATATGCTAGAATTCCACTAGCAAAATAGGGATAACACGAGTAAAGACGTAAGATAATTCTAGAGACCACTAGAAAATAAGAAGAAGACTTCTCTAATATTTGGGTTTAATTCATAACAAAGATTCTTCTCTATTACAAGCTAGGAGGTGCCTTATATATAGGACACAAAACATAAACATAGAACTAGAAAACATAAAGAACAATACTTAATCTAGGAAACCTAATTTAATACAAAATCGTCCTAGATGCACTAAATCTCAAATCTAATGATTAAAACGATATCTTTTGGCCTAAATCTGACAAGGAAAAATAAAGTGAGTTTTGTAGATCTCGCTGTTCCCTTTCTGGAAATATATTATGCGTCACCTGGACAAAATATGCTCCAATCTAATTCTGCATAATCTTTTGCTCAAGAATTCCGATAAATCCAAAACAGTAAATTAAGAAGAATTTCTTCATTAAGAAGCCTATTTGAATACCAATTTCCGATATTCAAATCATTCTTCTTAAGATGACGACGTTTCTTTCTTTTCGAGATTCTTTGTGTAGATTGACTATGATTTCGTCCTATATCACTATATCATGTTTGTGTGTGTCTAAATCACTAGATCTTCAAAGACATTTTCTCATTATTCCCACGATTTCCCTATAGGTGGATTTATGAGCGGGTGATTGTGGTTGAAGGTGTCTAGATTTTCCCAACTGCATACATAACTTTCAAGGGTGAACAATCACTAATGGGACCCTCGGATAGTTTAGTGAGGTACTTAGCTTTAAACGATGCTCAAATGAGCCACATTGAAAAGTTGAAAACCACAAGTAACGGTAAGCGCATGACGAGTGATGGAGTGTAGAAGATGAGTTTGTGAGCATACACGAACAATAGAATTCTATATTTTAGTTAAATTAGAAAGTAAGGAAAAGTTCTCATCTACACAAAATCGTGAAATTATATGTCCTTGTTTGGTTCAGAGTAAGCATTAAGAAAGAAAAGTTGTTTCTTTCTTAAGTCTGAGACATGGTAAGAAATGAATCATTTCAGTGAAAGAAGAAAAAATATGGGGAACCTTGCTTCCAAAATCTAAAGAAATTTTGACCTATATACTTATTACTTAAACTATATTTTATTGCATTAGTTACGTTAAAAAAATAACTTTACATAAGAATAAAAAAAAATCTTTAAACATTATTTCTCTTAGGACTAAATTCATTTTCATTTCGTCAACCAAACGAGACCTATTAGCTATTAGTTAATTCGTCCCACGTAAGTAAACTCTCCGGTGGGTGAATGCCAACAACCTAGGCATCATTAAAGACCTCATATCATCCTCAAAGCTGCATGCTGATGGTAATATGACCAGGTTGTATAAACCCATGGTGCCAACCCAAAGTAGTAAGCACTTCCTTCAGCAGAAAGTGAAGGTGAAACTTGCATCTGCAACTGTAAGTCCATGTAAATCATACAGTTTCTGATGAAAACTGGAATGATTGATCACCTATAATGGCAGGCAGCTTAAGACCATCATAAGAAAATCATGTTACTAATGAAACGTTAAACACTGAAGAACGTCACTGTTCTTAATTACCACAACTTCACACCATTCTCACCATGTTAACGCGCATTTTCGGGACAAAACTGTTACCAGAAGTCAGATTTCTGTTGCATGTCGATCTCAAGACTGGACTCTTGAACCACTCAAGCTATGGGGGCTTGGCATATTTTACAAATACATGTGGATACACTTCTACATTACGGGTTGAGAATGAACAAATAAAGAAGAAAAGGTAGGTTCAGCTACTTGACTATTGTTCTTATTTAGATTACTCTTAATACTCATGATAATCTGGTGCACGTAGGTTCAGCTGGGAATTAGGTAAGTAATGACATGAAAATAAAAGCCTCAACTTTCCTAATTTCTTTAACCAACTCTTCCAACATTTACTCACATACAACACATCACCGAAAGCCCTATTATACTTGAAGAATTTAGAGACTCGTCAGAGTTCATCAACCTCCTCTCACCCAGAGAATATTTCTACTCTAAACCTGCACTGGTCGAGTTAGACCGCATGGAAAAGATGCCGGCATATAAGGCAGTTTATGGGTTTCTCCTAAGCCATTACCTCCTACAAATTTCTAGGGTGTATGCAAAAGTTCCAGCAATCATTGTGTTTGGAGACTCTTCTGTTGATGCAGGAAACAATAACCAGATATCGACAATCCTAAAGAGCAACTTTCCGCCATACGGTCGTGATTTCTACAGTGGACAGCCTACAGGACGATTTTCCAATGGTAGGATTCCACCAGACTTCATTTCTGAAGCTTTTGGGATCAAGCCATTGATACCTGCATTCTTGGATCCATTTCATAGCATTAAGGACTTCGCTACTGGAGTTTGCTTTGCCTCAGCAGGAACTGGTTACGACAATGTCACTTCTGATGTCCTAGTAAGTCACACTATCACTCAAATATAGCATGCATACTGAAAGGCCAATGAACTTTAGAGACAAATAACACCTCCTTCCTCCTCAAGCATGGGGTGGAAGAGTAGGGTGGCGGACTCATCACCCCCGCTGGTGCATGAGTAAATCTACAAATTAAATGGCTAAGATAAGAACATAAATATTTCAGACTCATTTGGAGGACTTCTGATTTTTATCAACTTCTTCTTCTTCTTCTTCTTTTTTTTTGTTTTTTTTTTTGAACAAGTTTTATCAACTTTAATGCTTTGTATTTTGAAATCAAAACACTGATTAGACACAATAAACTAAAATCAAGAGCATACAGAACCTGTCTTATTTACAGCTATTTTGCTGGACTTGCAGTCTGTGATACCCCTTTGGAAGGAATTGGAGTACTACAAAAAATACCAGCAGGAACTCAGAAAATATCTTGGAGATGACGGAGCAAATGAGGTTTTGGGAGAAGCACTTTACTTAATGAGTATAGGAACTAATGATTTCCTAGAAAACTACTACGTATTTTCGCAAAGATCGTCGGAGTATTCCATAGATGAGTACCAGAATTTTCTAGCAAGTATTGCTGAAAATTTCATTACAGAGCTCTACCTGCTTGGTGCTCGAAAGATTTCTCTAGGCGGCCTTCCTCCAATGGGTTGTCTTCCATTGGAGAGAACTAAAAATCTTTTTTTGGGGAGTAACTGTATTGAGGCGTATAATGATGTGGCTAGGAGTTTCAATCACAAGTTGCAGGAATTAGTGGACAAATTCAACGAGCAACTAGTTGGAATCCAGCTTGTGCTTTCAAACCCATACCCTATTCTCTACGCTATAATACAAAACCCTGAATCCTTTGGTGAGTGTTTTTCCATATTTTCACTATAACGCTGATTATGGTTTCTGTACTAACACTAAATAAAATGTGATGACTTTCTTATTTACAGGATTTGAAACAGCAGCAACAGCCTGTTGCGGTACAGGACTGTTTGAGATGGGTTACATGTGTGCGAAGATAAATCCATTTACCTGTTCAGATGCAAATCAATATGTATTTTGGGATGCCTTCCACCCCACAGAGAGAACAAATGCTATTATTGCAGATCATGTATTTAAAACATGTCTAGCTCAGTTTCAATGAGACATCCAATTATATAATCTAGTGCCTTGTAATCATCTACATTAAACTAAACATACTTCATTTTTCCCAATCTGAATTTGTCAACATTTTGAGGAGTGAGACAGTATGCAACAACATATGCACAGAAGGAGAAGAGCAAAAACAGGCATGGATATGTATGTATTCATTTAGCCGACAAAGCGGCAATTTGAAAGAAAAAAAAAACATTACCTTTTGAAATTACCAGGATGATCTTACACAATCATATTAAATAGCAACTGAAACGGTTGGATTATTACATGAATCATAACTCATAACTGGATATCAATCTTAGGTAACCTAGAAAAAGTATGAACACATCTCATGAGAGAGACAGAGAGAGAGAGAGAGAGAGAGAGAGAGAGAGAGAGAGAGAGAGAGATGAAGCAAAAAAAATAACAGAGAGAGAGAGAGATGAAGAAGATTAACCTGAGGGAAAAGGACCACCTCAACTTAGACTGCGAAATTTATTTAGCCTCTTTGGGGAAATGGAGCTTGATCAATGCAGGCAGCTCAGCTAACTCAACTTGAGCCTTGCCCAACAAAATAATCTTCAACTTCTCATCGCAGTTGACCATGTTCTTGTTGTTTGGATCCTGTGCAAGCACACCAAGACTTCTGATCAGTATTAGAAAAAGGTCTACATTGCACGAGTATTGAAATTGAGTAGCAAAGTTATAATCCAACAAGTGATACAAAAGCAAGGTAAAAGCAAATATATTGTCTCACAGTTTACTTGAAAGTTCACAAGAGATATGAAGGATTAAACAGTAAGAAACTACCTCCTAAATTGAAATACTCGCATACATCAACCGCTCTAACCAAAACAACACGGAAAGGACATCACAAATCTCTGTTTAATACGACTAATGTACTTGCATTTAAAGTAAACTCCAACCTGGAGATTGTTGTCCTTGATGTACGACCAAACACGCACGAAACATCCAAGACGGGAAATCTGGGACTGACCCACAAACTCTCTCAGTGTAGAAGGAAGATTCACCAGGTCAATCAAGTTGGCTAGTTTCTTTGGATTATCCATAACCGCCTTTTTAATCCCCTGCGGAAACATTGCTCTCACTATAGTACTTCCTGAAACTCAAACACCACTGGCCCTGCACAGTAATGACAACATGGTAAAGATTAACAATACCCATGTTCCCATTACTTCAGGCATTCGAAAACTGTATAATTTGCCCATGTAAATTATGAACATGTAGTATATTTCCCCTCAAGATTTCAAAAGCAGCAAAGTATAAGTCTTAGATTTGAGAGTTTCATTCTAAAACCTCAGACAGAGCTTAAGGGGAATTTTGTCGAACACCTGGTGTGCAATAAACACCCACTCCACATCTACAAAACATTTCGAGACAAATTTATAGGGAAACGATCTCAAGATTTATACTGAAAAAGAAAGACGAACGATCCTAGAGTTTGAGAGTAACAATCAGGTTGAATATAGAAGAGCAATAGCGCGGTAAAATTTACCAAAGAGCGTCGCCTTTGTTTAAACTCAGCTGCGCGGCTTGTACCTACGTGCACCTTTCCCTATTTAGACAAAAATAAAGGGCAAAAGTGATAATAAAAAAACGCCAAAGGAAAAATAGGGATGAGCGGAAGAATAAGAGAGGGAAAAAAAAGGTTAAGGGATAGTAAGGACACACCATTTTAAAAAAAAAAAATTTAGGTTGAACGGCATCTTAAAGGTTTTCTGGCTCAGGGATTAAACCGCCGGGAGTTCGGGCAGCCAGCAGGACAAACAGTTCTTTTTCTAACCACATTTATAATTCAGTAATTAAATTGAGTGAATCCAACGTTCTAACACAAGACGTCTACATTAAGTATTTATGTGGCGGGACACAATCTAACCGGACCACTTGTTGTGGTTATAGTAAGTACTCTTACTATGGAGACTGGGGGACTCGAACAAGAGTAAAGAAAACACGATAAGACTAAGAGCTTATGACCTACTTTTGTGCATGTATGAGTAAAACATCTGTACACATATATTTACGCTTTAGCCAAGTGCTGGCTCCGCCTTTGATCACAAATACCACTGTGCAGCTTAATTTTATGTCTCTTCTACCTGAAATAGGAAAGATATATACGGAAGAGATCTAACAAGTTTCCCAAGTATAATGGGTAAAGGAAAAGAATCACAATTGGGAAAGTCCATAAACACTCCCATCTCAAATAGGTGATCTGCTTGTTCAACTCTATATAAAGGACTCCATTGGGTTAAACGCTTCAAGTCTTCAACTAAATAAGCATCTGATGTCTAACTAGAGGATCAGCTGGTTTAGTTGATCAGTCAGTCTCACATTGCTCATAATATATAGGACTGTCCAACGTGTATGGTCAGTAGATTCATGGCCTCGATTACATGGATCCCGAATTTTTTGTAAACCAAATCAAGCTTGATGAAGTATTTGTAACATTGGTTGTACTGGTTACAGCTCCAACATCTTTGTAACGAATCTTACCAGTGTGTTATATCATATATGTCTCAATTTTCTTTCAATTTGGAGGAAAGAAAAGAATTGTAATATGGTCTACAGATTGGTTCAGGATTACAATTGACTTTTTTGTTCTCTAACTTGAAAGAAATTTGACCCAATACACTCCCTCTTTTAAGTGGTCAAGATATTGAGATTGTTTCTGGTGCAACTGATGTTACAACAAACTTCTTATCAGTCTTGCTTTGATTTACGAAAGAGGAGGAATATGCGTATCAAACAAGGCTGTGTTGCTTATCTTCTGTGCATCATTCGTGAACAGGCAGCCAATGCGAGGGAAGCGAAAAAGTTTGCCAGGACATCTGCGAGGGTGGAGGACATAGTTGATCTCCCATCAATGGAGGACAAAGTTTGCCCGATACACTACCTCTTGATATTTCAGTGAGGCTAATTAACCAACTATAATACAAAAGGAATCTACAACTGGAAATTTCAATAATATGATACAAAAGAGTGTAATAATTAGGGAACAACAATGTTTTGAGTTACATTGCCATCTTTTTTTCGACTCCAACCTTTTCTCAGTTCTCGGGGTCCTATAAGTATTCCACCGAAAACAAAAATTGGCACTACACATGAAGAGCCAATGAATATTCTACAATGACATCTATTTAAACTCGGGGAAAGACTACAATAAGGGCAAGAGGCCTGGATATATTACACATTACAGCGGTAACCAAGACGCTCAAGAAGAACAATGTCTCCTTTCAATAAGTACTTTACGATACTTCTAAGAATTCCAGCACCATTAGTCATATGGATTTCTGAAATTCTTCAAAAGCTCCGGAATATCATAACCCAGCATGTCATCAACTGCTTTTATCATACTAGGTTTCAACTTCTCGAAATTGTCAAAGCTGTAACCACTTAAGGTCTCCCTAAATTGCTCAACGTTTGGAAAATCCCCTGGAGGTAAATGAAATTCCCTTTGAACCTGTATGGCATGTAAAGTGTAAAAACATACATATGAATATATGGTACAGAATGGAGGTACATAAGGAGGGAATGAATATTACCTTTTTAAACTCAGCTTCCAAATTATCCGTTAGTTTCTGTTGAGTCTTAGCTTTCCCGATCAAAGCAGGCATCTCTTTTCTCAAATGGCTAATAATGTAAGCATGTATCTTAGCAGCTCTAGCACGCTTGACAAATTCATTGATCTGTGAAAATAAATGACATAATTTATTGATCTTGCAGAAATATTCAATAGCAAAAGAGATAATTAAAATGTGAACCGAGAGTTCATTAACCTGAGTTCAACTTTGTAAAAAGAACTACATGAGAAGAATAAAGACACAAACTCACCCGACGATCACAAGACTTCTTAGGAATATCCTTTAAGTCAGCAAGAAGATCCTCTTGTTCTCTCTCAAAGAGTTCCTTCCCTATTGGACCAGAAGCAGCCTCATTTACAGGTTTGTCATTGAATGATCTGCACAAAACAGAAATTAGCTTCCATAGAAAGAAAGAAATAATTGCTATGGAACACTTACCATATATTATAGAATGCTCTCAAGATATTATTGACTGTACTTAGATTCGATCAGCTAAGTTCACCAAAATTCAAATGAATACATCTAGATAGAAGGGGTACCCAATGTAGACTCGCATGACCTCGGGAGTATTCAGAACCTTTCCGAGGGACCACATCAATGCTCCATAAACCCTCATTAACTGCATAAGATTAACAAGACCAATTGCAACATCAAATGACCTAATCAAAACCATCAGTAGATGTGTATTATCACTATTATGTAGAATATGACGGGGTAACCATGTCCAGTATATGCTTACTTGTTGGGTATCAATTTGATCTGCCTTATTGAGTACAACGCGGATCTTATCGTCATGACCACGTAGAGATGAAATCACACGCTTGAACTCATCACTCACATCAAGTTTGTGAGGATCAAACAAAAGTAGAATGAGGTCACACTTTGCAGCGAACCATGAAGTTACTCCAGTAAAATCATAGGCTCGTTGTGTTCGTTGCTTCTCCCCAGATAAAACACCAGGAGTATCTACAAATGTGATGTGCTCCAACAACTATGGATACAAAAGAGAGTAAGTTTTGGCGTTTTAAATGGAAACTTAATCCGTAATGATTATGGAAAGATAATATACAGGATGTGGCATTTGGGAACACTCGAATTTTGACAAGAATGCTGTTCCGAAAGATGTGAGACCACTAAATGGCATATCGGCTTGCACGGCAATAGTATTCCCAGGAACACTTCTTTCATCTGGTCCAGACTACATGGAATTGAAGTTATCAAGCAAACAATATCAATCTAAGAAGAAAAAAGAAACAGAAGAAGAGTACATTGCAATAATAATTCAGAACAAAATTGATTAGACTGGATAAAATTTGGGGAAGACATTAAGCAAAATGAAAACCTAAAATTTGTAAGTGAGGTGTGAAAGCATATGAGAGTGTTGTAAACTTTTGCATGCAATAAACCCGTTTAATATTTACTACAGGCAAGGAACTAGTTCAAAAAGTAAAGGAAATGAGTTACTACTAAGATCATGCAAAGATGTTGCATTTGAAAGAGAAAAAACAAAAAAAAATGAAAAAAAAAATGATAACCAACAGGAATGATAGAGATTATTCTGAAACAGACCCGCTAAAACAGATCACTGAGACTAATCTTGACAAAAAATCTGGAGCCAACCCAAACTGTCCATGTTTTAGAATAAGTATCTGTACATTGGATTTAATATAACATTAAAACATAATCAATTGGCTACAAGCCCACGACTATATTTTTAAACCCAGAGAATTCTTGACAAATGTATCACAAATAAATTCAAAAACAGAGGAGAAAGAGGTATTGTATTTCAAATAAAGCACGAAACTTTAGTACCACAATGTAAATCCCAAACCAAGGTTTACAATTTTACTCTGATAAGGATGGAAACTTGTATTAAAAATAAGATAGTATATTATTAAAAGTAGAAATTAACCCCACCACCAGTATCAACCTAGGAAGCACAGAAGCTTCACTTCAGTCACGTTTCGCGCTTCGAAAGCGGGAGCGTGTCGATAGCGCTCAGAAGCGTCCGGAAGCGCGTTATGAGAAAAGGAGGTTTTGGAAGCGCTGTGAAAGCGCGAGCTTCCGGATGGGAAGCGTATCATTGGCTATAGTTTAGGAAGCGTGGAGTTTTTTCAGTCTTTCTCAAAGAAGGAAGGACTAAACCATAGTTTGGTTGAGTCATTAGACTCATTTCGACCTCCCTCCGCAAAGGAGACTCTCCCTCTTGACTGTGACTTCAATTTCGTTGGACTGCAATTCTCTCTCGTCCTCGGCTGCAGTTCTTTCTCGACATCGACCTTCCTCCCTCCCTCCCTCTATCTCAACTTAGATTGCACGACCAATCTGAAATTATTTAAATGTTTGAAATTTCGAATTGGTGGGTTGAATTTATCCTTCATTCAAGTTGAATTTAGTTCTTTTTTTATGTTTCTTTCCTCTCTCTTTCTTGATGCACTATATATGTCTGCATTTGACAAACTGAAGTTTATGCTCACTACGTGTTTGTTGAAATGCCTGTGAGAGTCTTTGATAATGTTGTGAACTTGTATCTTGAACTTTGTCTAATTAACTTCACCATCAGTTGGCCTCTGAGATTTTTGATCGAATTGGTTAATGCACTAAATATGGAAACAATTTGTGTATCTATGACATCAGATGCCACCCCCACTTACAGAACCAGCTAACCTTTTACCATAATGGATTTTCTGAAACTTTGTTCTTTGTTCAATAGAGTGTGTTGTTAGGATTAATGGAAGACAACAAAACTTCATGGTATATCATTATGGCATATGTGCCCTGTAAGTATAAACTAGTTGCATAATTGTTCTCGTAAGTATGACGAACATTCTGGCTTTATATGGGAGTAGCAACAAATTAAGTAGAACAACAAATTTGTTCTCCTAAAAACATAATATTTATTTTTTATATAATATATATACTGTATTATATTATTCCGACACTTCCAAAACGTACCCACTTCCAAAAAATTTTCAGAAAAAACCGCTTATGAGTTTCCTAACGCTTCGCTTCCGCGTACCCGATTCCATGGTATCAACTACAAATATATATATATATATATATATATATATATATATAATATTATACAGTCGTTCTCAGGTAAGGACCTCCTTATTTATTCTTATGGTGCGGATTTTCTATTTAGACCAACTTTTCGATTGAGTTTTACATCTCCACCGTCTAGTGATCAGTTCTGCAAATTTTCAGCTAATTTGATAATTATTAACATATCAAACTAGATCAAAACCAATGGACTGACTGAATTTTGTTGAAACTGAACCGTTCATGTTAACGATAGAAAATCACAGTTTGAGTGTCTTAATGATTATCAAATTGGCAACAAATTTGCAAAGATAATCTATATACTAGTACCTAAAGACTAGACAGTGGAGATGGAAAAATTCGTTCGAAAAGTTAGTCTAAATAGAAAATCCGTACCATAAGAATAAATAAGGAGGTCCTTAACATAGAAAGCCTGTGTGTGTGTGTGTATACACATATAACAACCAAAAGAAATATTAGATTTATTATCATAGTTTAGTTTCTAAATTGCTATCGACTCCAAATGGAGCGGAAGTGTTTTACATCTTTCAAACTTGCAGGAAACATATAAAAAACAGATAAAGTAATATTATATTGTTATGTATAATAAGACTACTAGGAACAGAATAAAATGGAGAAAATTTGAAATTACCATAACAACAACAAATCTATCTGTCGTAGGCTCTGGACCAATGTGAGCTCCTGTCAAAAGTGACATGCAATAAGATATCAGAAAGATAAAAAACTGTTCTGTGCAAGATACAAACACAAAAATCTAAGCAAGATTACTCACCTGGATAACTAGTTTTAAGCAAATGTTTAATAAATGTTGTTTTCCCAGTGGAGTATTGACCCAAAAGCATAACCATGGGTTTGGCATCAAAATCACTGTTTGTCTGCATAATCAAAAGATAAACAAAAAATTGACCATTATGGAATACAGTAACCTATAATCAGTGGGATGCAAATGCTACTACAAATATGGGTATGCAGGAAACTTGATTGAGAGTGAATGGGTATTATTTTCAAGAAAGAACTGAAAGCAAAGCCGGTTTTTTTTTTCTTTTTCTTCAAAGAAAGCAAAGCAAAGTACATAGGTATTACTTTTTTAAGGAAAAACTGAAATAGTAATACCGTTCACTCACCAGTAAGGGGGATACAAAATCATTAAACTTGTAAGCAACTTCTAACGGCTTCAGCTTCTGGATATATAATCTCTTCAAACCATCTACAATTGATGTTACAGCAGAGAGCGGAACCTATAAAAATTGTCAAACCGTATTTGAGATCAGAAAAATACATTATAGTAACAATACTAAAAATTGCAATCCATGAGCACAAGTCTGCCACCAAAACAATAGACCCCAAGCCACATGTTCTGCTAGTTTAAATTGGTAAAATTATTAGAGCATCCGTTCATGTCAATTAATATCAATCAGAAGTAAAAACACTCGTGAAACTGAACTAAGCTTCTCCACTCCTTTTCTTTTCAACGAGGCATGACAGCCTCCTGCAGCAGTTGTGCTACAAACTGTAACTGACCCAATGCATTTGCATTTTCCATCAAAAATCTTATAATCAAAAGCTAGGTATTTTGAAAACTCAAAAATAGAATTACAAGATTTAGAGACTAGCATACCAAGTCTTTATAATACAAGGTCAACAGCACGCATTATGAAATCTCTAACTCAATATTTTAACTAAGAAAATGTGAATAAGGATAAAGAAAATAGAAAGAATATTGGGTGGTGTCAAAAATCTTTCTTTCCAAGAAACTACATATACCTTTTTCGATGATTTAGAAGACAACCAAAGTGCTGAAGGTGATTGTTGCACCACAGGAGTACCTGCATTATTCCTTATTAGTAATTGATATTCAACACCAAAACTACGACTACAAGTCTCACTTATAGATTGAGAGAGTCCTCACCGTTTACTTCGTTCTCAGTTGTCTTGTTTGAACGCTTCTTTTTCTGCTTTAATTATTTAAGTAGAGAAAATGAATTAAATAATGTATGTAAGTAGAAGAAATCAATTTAATATTAAAAAAAAAGACATAAAGCAGAATAAAATAACTAAGATTGTAGAACATATACTGCTAATAACACATCCAACCCCTCCATGACAGGAGGCTTCAAGTTTTCCAAGTCTGCTGCACAAAGGAAACATTACAAAATTCAAATTGGTAATACAACAAAGACATAGCACAAATCACACACTAAATTTGTAAGAGAAACATAAAAACACAGTCCTATACTACAACTTGCCAACTAATAAAAATTGGTTATACCACTCCAAGCATACATCAGAAAATAAAACAAAACAAAAGCAAGTTAGCAACCCACCATTGCTGGTCAATAAATCATTCGTAATCTCATGTCCAGCTTGCGCAAGAGAAACTAGCTACAAATGATACAAGTAACACTACGTCAGATTCTTAATTATCAAACTACAGGATGTTGCCTTCCATTAAAAGACCAGCACTAATAAAAATACCTGCATAGCAGCAATGAACTCGGTGAAACCCAGAAACCCCTGCCTCTTCGAATCGGTAATCGCCCACACCTTAGTAAAAGGAAACCAATCAAGTCAACACTTCTGTTTAGAAACAGAACCCTCTGGAACATAAACTGAGATTCATCTTCGAAAGATAAAAAATTTCGACATCAAATAGGAGGCTTTATTTACATTGCTAAAAAATGAACATAAACCCTCTGAAAAACAACTGCGCCGTAAAAATCAATTAACATGAAGTTGAGGCAATCGAAGCTAACCTGCTTGAGATCTTGGCGAGACAGATTGGACATGCCGAAGAACTTAATAGCATCACTGCCCGTAATGCGGCCATCATTATCTGCACACAGTTAACACCAAACATCACTGCCTCAGTTTCTCAATAGAGCCAAAAACTAAGCAATAACAAGAACGATCTTCAAGCTTAAACAAAAATTGAAGAGAATGAGTGTGTGCAGTGATGGATGGACTGTACCTGAATCGGCGAACTGAAACCACTCCCGGTAGATTTTCTGGTGCTCTTTGGAGCACGAACTGATCGGAACTGAGGAAATCTCCATCGAAAATCAAACAGTTTCGGATTTTCTGGATTTGAATTCAAAACTTTTTAGAGAATCTGTTTCTCTCCTCCAGGTGTGTATTTGGGGCCGGTGTGCTTTTTACACCGACGCGAAAGAAATGCGGCGTCGTTTTGGTGGTGTTTTAACTAATAGTGACGAAAACGTTTTGAGTGTAAGGGAGTCAAGGTCGATACGACGACGTATGATGGGATTCAAACTGGCACGCGGAATAACGTCCAATCAATAAAGGAAACATGTGAGCTCACCGGAAAAAGATAGGGCGACATTGCACCTGGCTTATAGGTCGCTTGCATAGATGGTCACAATATTTGACTCGTTTAGCAAAAACCTTCCGTGTGAAGGTGAGATGATTTGTGCTGTGAAAGTAACATGTTTACTAAACATAATTTTCACCATAATTCAAAGGAGAGTGCTAGCATGACACTCACCTTCAGTAAAAGTAAAAATAAAAGTAACACAATTGTGGCAGCATGTTAGTTTGAACTAGTTAATTTATGGGTTTATAAGTTACTTTGAATTTTGATTAGTTTGATTCATTCCAATCTGGAAAGGACGCGGCTAGGAACTCGGAGAGGTTGGAGCTGGAGTTGAGTGCGCTGAGGTGGGAGAGAGAAGAAAGAGAAACATTTTTTTTATTTTTTTTCTTAGTTTTGATATCGTATATTTTTTTTCTTAGATATCCGACAGCAGCATTCCACCGAGAATGTATCCCCTAACACAGGATAACACTTCCCGCAGGCTTAAAACCCCTGCAGGCACGAACATAAAAACAATCGGGTACAAGACTCGCTACCCGCGAGATCCAATTATCACTCGTGGAAATGTGACTATGTTGATAATGGATAGAGTAACGTCTGACACGGCCGCACGGGACTTGGTCGTGATGAGCAACGATGTGAATTGGCTCCCTGTGATCAATATTAGAGACCTATGGCTTATGATCGTCAAGTGCCTTTGGATTCTAAGGTGCTCGGACATGATTGTTCCCACATTGGATTCGACTTGAATCACCGTGGCGAAGTCATGAAGCCGTAAGATTTGGAGGTAGTAAATCAACCGAAACAGAACACGGACGAGAAAGAACACGGTCGTCCGGTAGAGCCATGAACACAGCTCTAGAATGCATGCTATACTGATACTTACGTAAACATTAGCCAGGAAAGGCACTTATGTGAGAGTCCAGAAGTGTATCACCATATCTTACACACACTCTCGGGCTTGCAGCAACTTTTTATGTAATGAATTATTGCGGGTGAAGCTTATATTACTACATCCATTTACTCGAGTACAAAAAATAGCTTATAGCTCTAAATTTTGTAACTAGCAAATTAACATTTCAATGAAATATAATTATTACTCTAGAGATTCAGAGTAAGATTAAAACTCACATTCAATTGTGATGTGTATTCCCTCCTGACCGCTTCGCTCAAGTTTATCAAAAAACAAGAAAACTTCCTAACAAACCATGAGAGGCACACAAATGACACCGTCGCAATGCTGCTCAGTGGCAATTGCACGACATTGTCATAGGGCCTCTTGTGGTTTCCGTCGCGCAGGGGAAATGGCAGAGACAACGATTCCAAAGAGAATGAGCATGAACCAAGAGAGACATGCTCTGGAGAGCTTGGATTGATCCATGAACATCCATCGCAGGTAGGATCTGAAGCTCTTTAATTCATCTTGTGCATGTGAAACGCAGCGCTTCAGCTTCTTGTTCTTTCGGTTTAACAAGGCGTCCTCCCCACTGTCTCCCATTTTTTGTTTCACTGACGAACTTCTATTTGGGGTTTAGTATGTGTGCAAGTTTAGAAAACATGCTGTTCGGGAATTTAAGATAAAAATAGAAAGAATCTGCAGAGTTGTGTTTGTAAGTTTGATTATCTTCCGACTGTCCCTAGAACTTTTCTTCATGTTTTCTTTTGAAACATCACATAATATCCTTAGCATAACAAACGAACACTAAGAATCTGGGAATTTCTTATAGGCATTCAAAGGCTGAACCCAAGAAAATGCAATTCAAAGTTTCCTATTCCAGTATGAACATCAACTATTGTCCAAAAAAAAAAGAGACTAACAACACAACAGAAGATCGAAGCCACGAAAAAAACAATCCTAAATTTACTTGACTAAGATATTCCATTAATGGTCTTCCCCAACAACCAGAGAATTAATGAAAATTCAATCATAAATAACATGTGAATTGTAGTCCTGTCTAATGTAAACCCGTAAATAGTAATGCCGGCTCTGTTGTTCTCGAAATATGTCACTGCAAGTCAAGAAAAAAAAGAAATTATACATTAGAGCTAGTGATCAGCAAAGAAACAAACAAATTCAAATACAGAGAAAAAGAATGTGCTATTTCAGAGATGGATGAATTACCTAGAGCTTGTCTTTTCTGGAAAGAGATGGTACTATATGCATATGATGGTATCAACTTGCTATTGTCCAATTCATCTTCTTCATCCTCAGCCTCCTCCTCGCTCTCATCCTTATCGGAATCTTTACGGAACATTCGGCCGTTACTGGCAATCTGAGCCGTTGTCGCGTCAAACGAATCTAATGTGGCACAGACGTGCCATTTGGCTGCAAGACATGTGACTGCCTGAACCTTGTGTGTGATTTTGGTTGCACTGCGCAGCAAGATGAGCAGCCCTGTGTTCATAGTTATGGAGCATAACTGTACCAAAGAAGAGCCATTGTTAATTATGATATATGCTTCATCTTATTCAAAACCATGATCCATTGTAAAATTAATTCAGTTCAATATAGTTTCAATGATGGGGAAAGGAAGCGTACCAGAAGTTCTCCACCTCGAAAAATATCAAGGCTGGAAATGGCACTGGACTTAGTCGTGATGAGCAACAGAGCAAATTGGCTTCCTGTGACCAAAATGAGTGTCCACAATATGAAATCACGGCACCTGTGGCTAATGATCCTCAGGTGCCTCCGGATCCTAAGGTGCTCCAACAACACTGATCCGACATCAGAGTCTACTTCGAACATTGTTGCAAAGTCTTGTAGCCGCAGGATTTGAAGGTAGCATATGAGACGGAAGAGAACACAGACGAGGAAAATAACGGTGGTGCGATAGAGCCAGGAGAAGAGCTCCATTATGCATGCTGCTGCAGCACTCGCATACACATTGCCCACATAAGGAATCTGCGAGGCTTCGGATGCGTACCACCATATCTTGTATACACTCTCGGCAACAAAGCTCGGTATGACAAAGCAGGCGACAAGCTTCAAAGATCTCTACAAGAAAAATAAAAACTTAGCTTGTGAGTTCTCTAGACAATCAAAATGGATACAACATAAGAAATGAAACAAAGAGTCCAAGATGCCTACCGGAAGCGGTTTGTACATTATTTTAAGTACAAAAACATAACACACTCTTCATCATTAACTAATGAAACCACTGAAAGCTATTATGGTTTATTGTAAAGGAAATGTTGAAAATTAAAGAATACGTTGAAGGAGATGGAGGCGACATTGTGTCTGATCCTATTGATAGAAAATGTAAGGTACAAGAGTATATATAACAATGTTGATATAATGAAATGAGGGTGTGATCGTTCTCTAATTTACTCCCATAATCATATTGACTACAAGAACGAAGTTACTTAGACATCCAATCATCCCAATGAAAGTCCCAGACCATTGACCTTGCTACCTGTCTACCATTTGTTAAACAACATTTATACCACAAGTTTCTTCAATCACTAAAATTACTTTGAATTTTACCTAACTACCAAGTTTTTAACTGGCTTTGTAAAATCAATCTCATGCCTTTCATTTCACTAAGAAAAATTACTCACCGGCACGAATAAAAGAAAGATAAAAAATAATAATAATAATAATAATAATGAAGGTAAAAGATTAAAAACTTACATTGAGCTGCGCGGTGTAACCCTTCCTCACCGTCTCGCTCTCATCGTAAAGCTTATCGAAAAACAGAAACCTCTTCAACCCAAACTTCCTCACAAATGTCGACAGGGACACAAACGACAACGTCGCCACGCCGCTCAGCGAAAGCTGCACGACGCTGTCGTACGGCCTCTTGTGCTTGCCGTCGCAGAAGAAGCAGGCAAAGACGAAATGAGACACCGCCGGAACGACGATCGTAAAAACAACGAAGACGCCCCAAGAGAGGCACAGCCTGCCGACGTTGGATTGGTCGACGCACATCCACCGGAGATAGGACCGGAAGCTCTTCAACTCGTCGTGGGCGTGTGAAACGCAGCGTTGGAACATGCTGTTTCTCCTTTCGGGTAGCAGAGCGTCTCTGCTGCCGTCTTCGTCCGCCATGGTTTTCCGGGAAAACGAGTCTCTTGGTTTCGTGAAGGGGTTTTTGGTCGATCTCTGTTACGAGTTTTAGAGAGAAGGGTATATATATGTTATGGTTTTCTTTGGTGAGGTTGTTATAACAAAAATGTGTTGGGGAGAAGAAGACTGGAAAATCATGTAGAAGACTTCTATATATAATTGTTTGACCCTGTAAGTTTTGCTTAAAAAGAATCAGAAGCTATATTTGTGCTCGAGAAAACAAAGGTTGTATGAGTTATTAGACGACTCTTGTTGATTTTACACCTTATGGTAATTACTTTATTGAGTTTATTATCCTTTTTTTAAATAATTTTTTTATGAAATTTGCAATATATTTCAAACAATTTTACACATCAGTTGTTGTAAGTTTAATTCTCGTCATCAACCATAAGTTATACCGATTCTTTTTTTTTAAAAATTATACCGCTATATTACTGTAACTGTAAGTCACATAATCAAATCTTTCGAACTGAAGCTAGGAAATAAATTAATTTGAAGGATATGAAAATGCAATTTGTCTTTTGATTTCAGTACTTGTCTCAAGCTAGCTAGGTAATTCAGATCTTAATGTCTATAGATGTTGATTGATAGATCTATAGACGAATATGAAATGAGTAATGATCCCTAATTGTTGTTTAATCAAGTTCTTACGGACACAGCTGGTGATTGCCAAAAGGAACATGCATGATCCCAAGCAACGTGTCCGCTCAGCCCAGCATTTACGCAGTGAGATATTGCCACATGAAGAAATGCTAATTCTCAAAGGAGCTTTGTTTCTTTACTTGGATGCGTCTATCCAGATGAAGACGATGAGCTCCAAGTGTTCAGTCCCGATCGATTGACAGAATCACCGTTCGACAGAAAACAAAGTGTCATTTGTTTAAATGGAGACGAAACAAAACGAAAGTAGTAGTATTAACTATTAAGTGGGTGAGATCAGCAGCAGCTGTGAAGGAGGCTACGTGTGAGGCAACGTTTAGTAGCACTTGGCTTTCAATTTGATGGCAGTTTCTCTTCTTAAAGGAAGGCATAAATCAAAGATACCCACCTACTTGGTTTTTATTTTCTTACGGCACAAAGAAATAATAAGAACACGAAATTACCCAAAAAATTAAGAGCCTTGAGACACTTCTCTAGATAGAAGGCATGGAACACAGAAAAGGGAGATAATTATGCCACTTTTGAAATATATGCATAAAGAGAAAGAAGAAAAAAATCTACCAAATATCTTTCACCAAAGTCTTAATCGGCAAGGCATAGCTACTATTTTGAGGATGTAATCCTCAAGTATTTTAAAGTCTCCTTCAAAAAAACTCTTGGAAAAATTATAGTATTGATATAAGACATTTCTGAGAGTTGTAACTTTTGAAATGAGAACTGAAACAGGTCTCATAGTGTTAGTAGAAATATAGGTTGAGTGGTTGACCATCAGGCATCAGCATTTTGAGAAACAAAGCCAAGAGAATGCTACTCACATGTTCATCAAAATTCAATAATTTGATCATGATCTAGAGGATTTCATTTGATCATCAACAACTTTGTTCTTTTTGCACGCAACAAGAAAACGTATATTTAGAGAAATTACTTCAAAACTGACCCGATTAGGCTCTCCTAAATAAACGATAGCAAGACAACAAAGGCCCAAACACAAAAGAAAAACACAACGATCTCACTCTAGTTAGCAACCAAAGACTTCTTCACGACAGCAGAGAAACTGCTAGAGAGCAGCAAGATCCAACAAGATAGATTCCAAATTTACACCTTCTATAAAAACATCAACCATTGCTAGAGACCAATTGAGAATAGATAAAAGAGAGATGATTCACAGAGGGATCGAAAAGATAGGCAGCCAAAGAGTGTTCAATCCCCTGTTGCATGACCGTGTGTACTATTGGGAAAATTCTAGTCTGAACAAAGCCTTAAGGAGCATATATACAGGCCATCGTAGAAGGAATATGATATGCGCCACCGAAGACTACAACATACAAGTGCAGCAACCATTTTGTGAGGAAGAATAAAAACAGATCTAGTTAATGGATTTTATTTGCTAGGATTAATTGTCTCTCCGGTTAAGGTCAAATTAAAGACACGACTCACACGACAAGTCGTTCATATTGCGTTATGTTTTGGTGTATATAAATGGTGACTTAATGCAGTATTGCAATCATGAATCGGAGACTAATAAAACTATAATTTTACCGTTGTTCTTAGAGAAAAGAATAATATGCAAAGCGTGGTTTTATTGATTGATAATGAGACTTTTATATAGGCATTACATCAAGTATCCCGAATAATCAGGGATTCCCTATCGGGAAAAAGACTAATTAGTCAAAAACAAGATTTTTTTTTTACCCTGTCCAATGTTCATATCCCAGTCCAATGAATCTTGGTAAAATGTCTTAACTACCCTAACTTAAGAGTGTACCCTAGTTCAGTCCTACTGAAACACAAACGACTCAGAGTTTACCCTAACCAATTCGATATTAACCTAACCAGTTCGCTCTCTCTCTTCCTCCTCCCTCGCTCGCTGGTTCGCTCTCTCTCTTCCTCCTCTCTCACTCGCTGGTTCGCTCTCTCTCTACTTCTCTCGCTCGGTCGATCGCACACTACTTCTCTCTGTCGCTCGCTTGTTGTTTACTGTCGCTCTCAAAACCGACCTGAGTAGAGTTATGGCGCCAAAGAAAGGTAAAATTCTTATTGGATATGTGAGATTTTGACGTGAATGCTCTTCTAATTGAAGTTGAATTTGGCTATTTCGAGTTGATTGATGATTCTAGGATTTACTGAATAGATTGGGTTTGAAAATATATAAATTGATTCTATGGTTCCTGAGTTGGTAACTGTTAGAAATTTGGATATCTATGTTTGTTTGAGGATTGTGTTGTTCTTCTGTGTCAAAAGGATATGAAACTGGACTATTACAGGGGGTCAGTAAGAAGTCAATTGATGGGAGCCGAAACTCACATAATTTATTACCCTGCAAAATGTCATCGTTAGTATGGATAAGTAGGGATCGTTCAGTCCGGGGAAATTCAGGGTGTTCAATCACATGAAATATTACAAATCATATGGGGGTTCAAAGATGGAATTAATACTAATTTACGAAACTAAAAACAGAAAATAAAACCTAAACTAAATATATACACATGATCATCTTCTTTCACACATATCACATAACACAATTCTCACAAAACATGTAACAACAATTGGCAAGGAAACATGGCAACAGATTTCAACACTCAACAAGATTTATTTAGTTCCAATCTAATTAGAGCCTCTGCGGTTATTCTAATCGTTAATAGACTTCTCAAGTATTTAGAATTAACTCTGCGTATAATCCTAAATTATGCTAATCGGTTTAAAGACACTCTGCGTAGAAATTAAACACGAAGAACACATAAGCACAAGAGTCAAATATTGGAGACATATTAGCAAGTATGGCGTCACCTCATCTCACATCGACATGTAAATTTTCAGAATTACTCTAGCCTTAAGAACAAACACAAATCAAACCAACTCTGCGTATGATTCAATTCATATTCAATTCGGCAAGTGAAACTAAAACACAAGGTACAACCATGATCATTGGCAGCCCTCATGCATCAATTTATATGCATACCAATTCAGAAAATAAACCAAATAAAACCAAGTATTAAAACCGAAACCTACTGCCCTAAATCCTAACTAAAAATCATCACATGCATTAATACACAATTCAGCAATTAGACAATTAAACAAGATATCCGAAAGTCCAAAATAGAATTACATAAACCAAATAAACATCCATAAATTCTTACAACCTTCATAGACAAAGTTTTGTAATTACACAGAAAAATACTAGCCATGAGTTAAGAGTGAATCACACTTTGAAGAACCTTGAGAAGCTTCAACAATGGTGTGGATTCGGTGGAAGGTGACAAGATGCGTTCTTGATGAAGGTGAAGGTGGGATCGGCAAGTATTCTCCTATGGAAGTTGTGGTATTATTTGGACAGAGTTTTGGCTAGGTAAAAGTGAGAGAGAAGAGATATTATTTCTGTCCAAGAGAGAGCTATATATAGAGGACCAAGAATAAGGAGTTCGGCAATAAGAAGAAACCAAAACCAAATTGGTTTAGGTTTTCCTTGATTTTCTGAATTCGGCAGAATGACCTCCATACATTGATTAAATCATAACTATCTCTAGAAAATAGCTATTGAGGTGATTCTAAATGATTTGGAAACTAGACTACCGTAGCTTTCTATCCATATAAGGCTCGCAATCTGATTCATTGTGAGCTGTCCGGGAGAGTCCGTGGAAGTTGGATGACATGCACAGGAATTTTCCCGAAATTAATCAGGATTTGTTGTGATTTTCTTCCTCTATTTTCTGCCGAAAATTCCCAAGATAATGACTGAATAATTGAGCAATATCTCTTTTGGTTTTCCATGAATTAATTCAGCTAAAAATCTTGCACAAAAGAAGGAATTCAGTCCACATTCATAAACCAAATCCATGTTGAACTCGGCTTGCTTCTTCTTTTCCATTCCGAAATTAATCTTTTCTTTTCTTCTTTAATTCAGCCGAATTCTTCATGGATCAATGCTTGATGGACTGAATAATGGACTAGGCTCATAATTCATTTGGACAATTTATCCAAGAGCTAGCCGTAGCTTTCCCTAGTTGAGCCAGGAAAGCATCCTTTGTGTCTTCTTTTCCTGCTTGCATCAGGGGAACTTCTTTTCTTTTGTTCTTCGACTTCTTCCTTGAAAGGATGACTCTCTAATGCTCCAATATGTTCAGTAGCTCATCACTTACAACCTTGGACACGAAATTGTTGTAGAAAAATAGAAATCCTTCAAAACGGGCAGCAGGTTCTTCCTCTCGGCAGCTCTGACCTTCTTGCATTCAAACCGGCATAACTCTCTGCTCAGGAGAGTTTTTTCTGCGATTCCAGTTGCATATGAAACTAGACACACAGGGATTTCATCCATATAAATTTCACCTTCAAATTCCTTGTCAATCGTCGGGAATAAATTCAGGAATTTGGATGTCGAATCCTGAAATCTTCTGGAATTCTTGGATTTGCATCCGATAAGAACTTGAAGTTCTTGGCATTTTGTTCCACTCCGATTTCAATGATTATTTCCTTTGTTCAATCCCTTAGTATGTCAACTGCAAATGAGAAGAGAAAAATCTATCAAAAGCAAAGTTTATGTTTTACAGATTCAATAAAACATCTCAGAGACTTTGTGAATAGGCTTTTGACAATTTCTACATTTTTATTCTATTTTCCACATATTTTCACTTTAATTCCACCAAAACTCTTTACTCTATAACATGACTCTATATTACAACAATAACGGTTAAGCATTAGATAAATAAGGGTAAAATTACATTAAGAACGTAGCATTTTATGCTCCTATCATCAATTGCACTACCAGAAAAGGGGTTGTAGCCGACGATACCATCTCGTCGGCCGTTTTCATTAAATCGTCGGCTATAGTCATAGCCGACGAAGTATCGTCGGCTATTCCCTCGTCGGGAATGCTCCGTCGGCTATAGTATAGCCGACGACACTCAGGGTAAGTCGTCGGCTTATAAAACACGCGGTATAGCCGACGAATAAAGCGTCGTCGGTTATACTTCGAACATTGCCGACGACAGGATCGTCGGCTTCAACAATTACATAATTGCCCCTAACCCGGAAGTATAGCCGACGACACTATCGTCGGCTATACGTCCGGCATAGCCGACGAATTAATCGTCGGCCATAACAATCGCCGGTACCAGGAACGGCTTTTTTTTGCCGGAAGCCGGGAGGGTATAGCCGACGAAATATGGTCCATTTCGTCGGCTATAACCCCTAAATATTTAAAAAAATTTAAAAATTTAACTCGGGCCCAATTTCACTTCGTCTTCGGTTTGGCTGCAGAAAATTCACAAACAAACATCCAAATATCCAACAAATATCCACATCAATCCATCCCTAATATCCTACCTACTGTACAAATTAACCACCTAACTAGTCATCTACTCATCATCACCCCCTAAACGCGTAGCGTCGTCGACCAGATCGTTCGAGTTCCAGTGGCTATGGCTACCCTGTTCGCCTGGCGTACTCCGATGCGGGGGGGGGAGTGGGGACGACGAACTGGGGCATCTGTGGCGGAGGCGGGGGCTGGAGTCCTGCCTGCTGGGCCTCCCAAGATTGCTGCATCCATCGGTACATCTCCGCCACAGATGCGTCTCTGGCCTGCTGCGCCGAAGCCTCCGCGGCCCTCGCCAACTCCGCCTGCTGGAGCGCCTCCACCGCCCTCGCCAACTCCGCCTGAGTCCTCTGCAGCTGCGTCTGCAAGTCTCCTCTCGTCGAAGCCGCACGCTGCGTGCTGGGATTGGCCGGCTTGTACTTGAGAACCCCATCTCCCGCCGCGCCTAGGCCTCTCTGGTAGAAGTAGTTGTTGCCCGTCCCTACCGCCGCGTGCATGATCTGAGAGGCCAAGCGCGGCTCAAGGGTGTCGATCGTGGAGGCAAACTCCGCGATCGCCTCGTCGGACGCCCCTTCCCCCAGGGTGTCTCGCGCGATCCCGAAGGTGATCGCGTCGGTCTCCGCATCTATTTCCGCCTAATTGACAAGAAAATATAATAAACGAATTAATAAAAAAAATATATAAATTAATTTAATGAAACACTTTTATTGAAGATGGGCGAATACTTACCACTTGGTCGGGACGCCCCGGATACATCTGCGCATGAATCCACGACAACGGCCTCAGCGGTCGGTCCCTCCTCGCAATCTCTGCCCACTGCCTCCAGGAGCGGGCGCCGCCGTGGTGGGGGTGCTCGTTCCTCTTGCGGTTGTCGCTGTTCGTCTTCGAGATTTTCTGTATTATAAGAACGAACATATAAACGCAAATATAAATTAGTAACTAAATTAAAATATTAGGAACTAACCAAAATAAAATTATTAACTAATTTAGTTACTAACTAATTTAATTTAATTAGTAACTACTTAACTAACTAATTTAATTTAGTAACTAACTAACTTACTAACTACCTAATTTAATTTAATTTAATTTAGTAACGAACTAACTAACTATGTAACTAACTAACTAACTTAATTTAATAACTAATAACTAACTAACTAATTAATTTAATTAAGTAACTACATAATTTAATTATTAAATAACATTAAAAAGTTATATACTAGCAGGCTAAATTTTCTTACCGAGACCCTGTCGCTCCCGAAGTAGGCTACCAGCCATAGCCACTCGTACTCCCTGTACCGGAACTCGTGGGGGGTTGCACCTCGCCCCAAGCGCTGCTCCACATGGTACGTCCTGTAGTGCGTCGACAGCTCGTTCTTCCACTCGGAGTACCTATATTAACAAAACACAACTGTTAGATATATTCGTACACTGCCAATAAATATATTTATACAAAAAAAAACGAAACACATAACCTGTTCTTCAGCTGCTCGTCTCTCCACCAGTCCAAGGTAGGATGGACTCTAAACCATTGCTGCAATATTATAAATTAATTAGAAAATATTTTTATATAGTTATAAGGACTGAATTCATAAATGTTTATTTTCTATAATAAAAATACGATTTAACTCACCGACAGTGCATTGTACACTCGCGCCTTGATGTCATCGGGCACAGAGCCCCAGTCGGGCCACAACAGTGGGACCCTGTCCCGCACGAGCATGCCCGTCGCGTTGATATACTTGGTGGTGGTGTCTCTCCTCTCAATCGGGCGTCCATTCTCACCGGGACTGGGCAGGATCTCCCTGATCCCACCGGCGAGCTCCCTCTCCAGGGTCGACATGTTCGCTGGCCCTCTGGTCCGTCTCGTCCCCGCGGGTTTATTTAGGAGAACGCCTGTTTCATAATTAAAATGAATACATAGTTAAATAATTATTTAAACTAACTAATTAAATAATTAATTAAACAATCTAAATAATTAATTAAACTAACCAATTACCTGCGTCGTTGTATTGCTTGTCTTTCTCACGAACACACCACAGGCCGAGGCAGTCCTCTGAGTCGAAAGGCATGTGGACGTAGGCCTCCTCCCAGGGAATCTCGTGGGGTCGGTCGTGCCTCCAAATCTGCCTCCCCCTAGCGTCGTACTCGGGGATGGCAGGGAGGAACTGGACCATGTACATCCCCGATGGCGGAGACATACGGGGCGTGGACCCTGAGGGGCCTGATCCCCCTGACGGTGGGCCCCGTAGCTGTGGACGCTGTCGCTGTGGGGGGACAGGGAGCATCTCTGGAGGGTCCAGATCGGCGCGCGGTGGGGTCGGCTGCTGATCCTGGAACAGCGCTGAAGTGCACTGGGGTCTGGTGGCTCTACGTCCTCCTCCGACACTCGAGTCAGGGCCCACTCCCGTCGACTCATACGAGGAGCCCCCACGTGGATCGCTCGGGGTCAATCCCATCAAGGTCTCCTCTCGTCGACTCATAGGCCGGCCTAGGCCCCGACGACCGCTGGATCCGCTCCCCCCACGGCTGGGTCCTGCCTGAGCGTCGGGGTCGCTCTCGGTCGGTCTGCCAAGCCATCGGTCTACAGCGCGGCAGTTTCCTGCACAATTAGTATATAAATTCCATAAATTGCACAAAAATTCCACAAAAAAATTAAAAACTTCATTCAATGTATATATACCTAATTATATATATACCTAAATATATTTATACCTAATTATATATATATATTCCGAAATATATATATATATAGATATATATATATATATATATATATATATATGTATATCCTCCTAAAAAATCTTGTTAATTCCACAAAATTAAAAAAAATTCCACAAAATTCCTTAAATTTCACAAAAAAATAAAAAACTTCATTAAATATATATATACCTAATTATATATATATATATTCCGAAATATATATATATATAGATATATATATCCTCCTAAAAATTCTTGTTAATTCCACAAAATTAAACAAAATTCCACAAAATTCCATAAATTTCACACAAAAATAAAAAACTTCATTAAATATATATATACCTAATTATATATATACCTAAATTTATTTATACCTAATTATATATAAATTAGTATACTAGTATATAAATTCCACAAAATTCCACAATTAGTATATAAAAACCCTAAATTTAACAAAAAATCCACAAAATTAGTATATAAATTCCACAAAATTCCACAAAATTAACAAAAAATCCACACAATTCCATAAATTTCACAAAAACCCTAAATTCCACAAAAAATTCACAAAAACCCTAAATTTCACAAAAAAACAAAATTCCACAAAATAAATAAAAACCCTAAATGAGGCTCGATCGGGACTACCTGACATGGTGGTGCAGTCTGGACGAGGACCGGTGGTGGGTGCGGCGGCGACGGCGGCTAGGGGCGGCTGCTAGAGGGGATCGATCTCGTCGTCTGGTTCGGGTCGGGGAGGCGTCGGGAAGCACGGGGACGGGGCGGGGAGGGGTCGGGTAGGGTAGGGGAGGGTCGGTCGGCGTCGGGGAGGCTAGGTGGTGGTCGGTCAGCGTCGGGGAGGGGTTTAGGCGATTAGGGATTTCGGAAACGCTCGGAAAAATGAGGGAAAGGCGCCTCTGTTTCGGTTTAAATCGAAGGACTATAGCCGACGATTTAATTTTAATTCGTCGGCTATAGTTATAGCCGACGAATTTCGTCGGCTATACTCTGACCCGAAATCCGGGCCGGGCCGAAGTTGGGCTTTGCGGGCCGGTTATAGCCGATGAAGTATTTATTTCGTCGCCTATAATATGAATCTCGTCGTCTATACTTCACGCTCTCAGCAGCCGTCAGATCTCGCCCATCCAACGGCGGACAATGAAATGGCGCGGATCGCAAGAGTTTAGCCGACGAAGTTAAGTATGTCGTCGGCTATTCTTTAGTCAAACTACAAAGTCAAACCTCTAAACGCTTTAAAACAGAAATTGGCCCGTCTAGATGACGTTTTTTGGCATGACCTTCAACAGAGAATAGTTTCAGATCGATGAGACGCAACTAATCGTATAAAAATTTTCCTCAAAATTTTTACCGAACGTCAGGCTACCCATAGGAAAACGGAAGTAAAAAACAGGTAACCGCAACATTCGGCACACAGATTTTATCGGAATCTTCCCATTTTTCAACCGTAGACGTATTTCAATATTTCGGTCATATCTTATTTGACGACATATTTGCATTTGAAGAGTGTACGTATAGTAACTATTTGAAACTATACATTCACTTAAACACTTAGTAAACAAGTTAAGGAACATTAGTGCATATGTTCCGATTTCGAATCTAAAAGTTTGGAAAATCTATTCCAACCGTCAGATATCACCGTTAAGATTAAATACATGTATGAAAAAAATTCCAACTACATCTGACAACGTTAAAGGCTCGATCGGTACGGTCAAACTGCAAAGTCAAACCTCTAAACGCTTTAAAACGGAAATTGGCCCGTCTAGATTACGTTTTTTGGCCTGACCTTCAACAGAGAATAGTTTCAGATCGACGAGACGCAACTAATCGTATAAAAATTTTCCTCAAACTTTTTACCAAACGTCAGGCTACCCATAGGAAAACGGAAGTAAAAAACAGCTAACCGCAACATTCGGCACACAGATTTTGTCGGAATCTTCTCATTTTTCAACCGTAGACGTATTTCAATATTTCGGTCGTATCTTATTTCACAACACTTTTGCAAGGACTGCGGCTTCATCTTCAGCTTGTCCGACATGGCTTCGTTGTCAAAAATCAACTGATTCGGGGCCGCCGCGTTCGATTCCGACGAAGCCTCCGATGAATCCCTCTGCGCTCGATTCCGACGAAGCCTCCGTGTTTCATTTCAGGTGAGATCAGCGAACAAAATCTACATCCCAGTCGCAGATTTGTAAATACCAAACCAGTAATAATATTATACATTAGCACTGAGTAGTCACTACACACTATCACATCAGCACTATCAGTTCTTTTCAATGACGTCTAGAGTAATGGGTTCACTGTTTAACAGTAACTAGTTGGCAAAGATTCCAAAAGCTAGCTGCCCAAGAACTTTTGGTTACTTGAATTCATCTGTCTTGAGAGCATTCCTGCAAGTCTTCAACATCTATGGAGGCGAAGACTCACCGGCGGTCAGATGTTCCGGCTAATGTGCCGTTTCATTTCTTCAGAATAATACTTGAGCCAGACAAGCAGAGACAGAAACTGGTAACGTTCATGTTATTATCATGTTCTCTATTTGTTTTTACCCTTCTAGTTTTCTTGTTAAACTCTGATCATCAGGACTGTAAAGCTTTGCATTTGTTGTATTTTAAGATTTTCTGAGCTGATTGAGACACTAGATTGAGTTCATAACAAACAAGACCAATGGTATGGGTGGATGTCATGCATGTTCTTGCTTTTTTCGTTTTTGTTGTCATCAACCCTTCATCTTAATTGCTAGTGTGAGTGCTTCAGGTGTGAAATTTTGATTGATTTACTCCGAGATTTGCTAGGTCTATCACTCTATCAGCAAGCAAGTAAAAGCACGTTTACTGTAGTTAGAAGTTTGATTTTAGGCCAAACTGAAAATTTATCAAAATTTCTGCTCAGAAAAGTGAAACTATGAAAGTATTCTTGATTTTCTTTGTTGGTATGCTTTCCGTTTTCGTTTTACATGCGGAGGAATTCATTATCTTTCTGTTGATATAAATGAGCTACTTGTTTTGTCTTTCAAAAGACATTTTCTCATATTTGGGGATATTCATTGTCATTTTGTGGTGGAATTTAATTTGTGTCAACTATTGTGGTGCTGCAGAAGCTTCCTCCAAAGTTTGTGGAGAAATTTGGGAAAGAATTATCTGGTATTACTACACTCAGTCTTCCCACTGGCCGTGTTTGGCGAGTGGGTTTGGAAAGAGTTGCCAAAAGAATTTGGTTTGTTCAAGATTGGCAAGCTTTTGCAGAATACTATTCGCTCCATTATGGGGACTTCTTAGAATTGAGATATGAAGGGAATTCATATTTCCGTGTTTTAATATTTGATAGGACGTGTTCTGAGATTGCCTACCCTTGTCAAGAGAAAAGTTCTGGTTTGCATACTAGGGGGGTTCATGAAGAGGATATGGAAAATAATGATGATGTTAGTGACACTTCGGCTAGCATAAGTCCTCTTTCTCGTGCTTCGATGAAAGGAAAACGTAAATGTGTAGACGGACAGGTTCTTGAAAGAAGACATGTTTTGCACTCTGGCTCAAATCTTAACAAATGCTTCCAAAGAGGAGCTACTAGCAAGGAGAATATGGGATACCAGTCTGACAATGTGACGAGGAGAAAGACAAGTAGATATGTAGATGAAGGAGACACAATCTACTCAAGTAGTGTGACAAAATCAGCGCCAGCTAGTTTGAACGAAAACAGAATGCCAAGCTCTCTGGAGTTTTTTTCAAAATAGAATGATGATCAGAAGGTGATCCAGGCTACTAAATTGTTCAAACCGAAAGATCCTTTTTTCTCAGTTATCTTGCAACCATTCAACTTCATTAACTGCTATCTGGTGAGGATTACATTTGATTTTTCTTCAAAATATTTAGTGTTTACATAAATATCCTTTTAGTTGTGAACTTTTCCTTCACTTGTGCAGCATGTGCCGACTGACTTTGCTGAGAAATATTTGAGTGGGTGTTCAGGATCCATCAAACTTCAGGGTTCTGATGGAACGAAGTGGGATGTTCGATTTGTGTCTATGAATCCTTCAGTTCCAATATTATGTGGGGGATGCATTCTGTTTTTGACTGACAATAATTTGAAAGAGGGAGATGTCTGTCTTTTTGAGCTGATGATAAGCAACGGTGACGTGGTTCTAAAAGTAGAAACAGTGCCTTTGTTCTCCGTTTTGATCTTCATCACTCCGATGACAGATTCAAGGACAGTCTTACTGCATCCGGGGTACAACGGAGTCTGTTGCAATGCGATCAGGTTGTTGTACTTTTCCATACCACTTGTGTTGACCGGAGATCGGGGTAATGGCTCGAGTGGCTCAATATCAGGGAAACACTCCATCTCCGGAGGACGGAGTTGCACATCTGGTGCTTCATCAAAGACATCGCTCTCACGAGGAAACATATCGTTGATCCAGTTCATTGTTGGATCATTGGAGGAACTCCCTCTCTCGGCAAATTGTCCATGATCATGAGGACCCGCAAACTCTGGTTCACCGTGATAAATCCAATTAGTGTATAGGACCCAAAATCCATATCTAGCCAAGTGTTGCTCCACTGTCTCTATGGAAAACCGGTGTCGTGGGGTGGCACACTTGCACTTTTTACACGGACAATAATGAAGTGTAGTGTCTCCACAGTTAGCCATCACAAAATCCAGGAAACTCCTAACTCCATCATGATACGCCTGATCCCATCTTCCAAGGGTAATCCAACTCTTGTCCATCCTGTAAATTCAAGAAATAAATATAGCTATATATAGATATGTATATATGCACGTACTACGTACGGACGTACGTACTAATTAATTAAAAAATTCATCATTACACACACACACACACACACACACACACACACACATATATATATATATATACACACACATGCATCCCTAAATTAATTAAAACATCGTCAATCTCCCTAATTAATTAAACACAATGTATTTTTTATATATACCAACAATATATTTTTAATTACAATTAAATTAATTAATATATATATATATATATATATATACATTTTTTCATCAAATTCATCTAAAATCACCTATAAATCAACAATCAATCACTAATCTTCAACAAAACTTCAATTCTATCTAACCAACATATCAACCCATTAATAATCTCATCTCAACACACACACACACACACACACACATATATATATATATATATATATATATATATCAAATTAATCACACATTTATTCTAATTAAACTCTAAATTAACACACCTCTGCATATAACCAATTAAATCAACACACACAGCAATATACGTACCTTTCAAGCTTATGGCCGAGGTTTTGGACGATTTCAGAGCGTTTTCGAAATATTTTCGACGAATGAGCTCGCTGCTGCAGAATAGATCTGATATAAGAGTTATAGCCAACGAATACCCTCCTCGTCGGCTATAACCAAAAACTTTTCGTCGGCTATAACTCTTATAGCCGACGAATACCTTCCTCGTCGGCTATAACCAAAATCTTTTCGTCGGCTGTAGTTATAGCCGACGACGGCGGACAACTCGTCGGCTATAATATTATAGCCGACGATGTGGCCGACGAAATAGTAATTCGTCGGCTATGACCCCTTATAGCCGACGAAGTACTATTTCGTCGGCCGTTTTTTCCCATATCGTCGGCTATAACCCCTTTTCTGGTAGTGTTGAACGCCGAAATTTTGCTTACAGGGGGTCAGTAATCACTTTATTGAGTGGGGGTCAGTAACCTTGCTTACTGGGGGTCAGTAACCTTGCTTACTGAGGGTCAGTAACATGCTTAGTTGAGTTCGGTATGTATTTTGGTATCGATAATGTCCAGGTGATATTTGCTTACATAATTGTGTATGATATATGCATAAAGGCAGTTGAACAACCAGATTATGTAACAGATAGCTCACTCAAAAAGTCATCTCAGAACGCGCCAGATGATGATTATGATGATGATAGAGGTGATCGTGCTGATGATGACAGAGCTGATGGTGATGAGGATGACAGAGTTGATGGTGGTGGTGATGATGATGATAGAGGTGATCGTGCTGACGATGACGTTGACGATGATGATGATGTGGTGAACCAAACGACAAACCAGTTCTCCATAAAACACAGAACGCGAAGTGCAAATAAAAAGATAAAGAAAAGGATACCAAGAACAAGAAAAATGACATGAAGAAGAGGAAGAAGAATGAAGCAGGAGAGAAAGGGGGAGCAGTAACAAAAAAAATCAAAGAAAAAAAAGAAGACGTAGGAGACACCAACGAGAAAAAGGTAAACACATAGTAAACTTGTCTCTCACTTGAAGTTATTTAGTTGTTTAATAGATTTTGGTAATTAGTAGCTTAATTACTGGGTGTCAGTAACTTAGTTAGTAATGGTCAGTAACTTGGTTACTAGGGGTCAGTATTAACTAGAGACGGGAATATTATGGATTGTATGATGTTTACTGACCTTTAGTAACCACTTATTGGGGGTCAGTATCAATACTAAATGCTACTTTATTTTTTACTGAGGGTTAGCAACCTGATTACTGAGGGTCAGTAAACTCTGTCTTTGAATGATAATCATTATGTTTTTGTTCCTTTACAGAAGGGAAAAGTGAAAATAGCAAAGAGCAAACCAGAAGTAACATCTTTGAAGGAGCAGAGAGCACCTTAGTTACCAAGAGTGCAATGCAAACAACAGAAATGTGCACTGCACCAATTTTATGTTTTGATGGGAGATTACAAGGAAAAGGTACCACAAGAATCTTGAGATCTGCTTCAAAAGACATGCTTCTGGGATATGATTGCTGCTTTCAAGAATGGTAAAGTTGACGACTTTCAAGTCCGAAAAAAAGAATCTGATTTGGAGATCATATTGAAGCACTTCGACAAGAAGAACAATGTGTTCAAATTAGGACAAAAAGAGAAGCCGATCAAAGCTGAGGAAGTGCATGTGTTGTTTCACATCACCAAGGAAGGCTTGGATTTCAAGGACGTGTGCAAGGACAGAGATCAGACATCTGTAATTTTCACACAAGAAAAAATCGGTGACACCAACTGACACAGATAGAGTCAGCACTCATGCATGAGTTCAAGAAGAAGAAGAAGGATCCTAAGAAGATTGCATCAATCATAATAATGTACCTGTTTGCAGTATTAATCTTTTTCAGCAAAACAGGGACAGAGGGACACATCTTGATTGGGAGCTCATTATAATCTGTGAAGACTTGGAGAATATCGATAGATACAACTGGTCCAAAATGGTGATCGACTTCCTGCTTGATGGAATTGCAAAGTACATGCACGACAGGCCTCAAGTGTATAACGGCTGCACACTTCTGATCATATATTGGTTCCTTGAAAACACCAAAGCGCGTCCGTACATTAGTGAGAAAATGTACGAGAAACTGACTTTCATCGATGGTCAACCATGCACGTGTTAAATGAGCAAGAGTGGTTATCAAACCCTAAAAAGACTGAGGTAATAACCATTAGCTTTAGTGCATATACAGTTTACCTAAAAATAATGCACGTATTAACTGTTATTTTTGATTCTGTCAAGAACTGCTCGAATGTGGGCCACATTCAGCGAGAACCTGCTCTGTAGATGAGAACCTTGATGAGGACAATAGCAAAGAGGAGGAATATACTACTCCAAGCTTCAATGAATGGGTAGGATGTTCAGATTACTATGGTTTAGTAGGTAGTATTATATCCTGTGTAAATGGTTTGGGCAGTGAGAAATTGCTTACAGGAAGTTAGCATGTTGCTTACTGGAGGTGAGTAAGCTGATTACTAGGGGTCAGTAATTTGATTACTGGGGGTCAGTAATTTAGTTACTGGGGGTCAGTAAGTTGGTTACTGGGGCTTAGAAACATGCTTAATTGTGGTAAGCGAGTATTGAATTTAGAATTTAAAAGTTGTATCTAATTACTGAGGTTGCTGGTTCCTCAAGCAAGTCAAGAGGAATAAGAACGAAACACATTGCTGAATGATAAATTGAGAGCACTACTATTGCCAGACTTGGAAGGATAGGCAGCAGAAACAGACTTGAACGAGAAGTTGAAGAGACTAGCAAATGCAAATGAAGAGCTCTTGAACCAGAATGCTGACTTGTTACGGATGGTCAAAAAAGGCGACATGCACATCAAGCAACTAGAAGAAGATAAGAAGCATTTGAAGAAGACCATCAACGAATTAAGAATGAAGCTCCAAAATGAAAAGAGCACGACGGACGTTCCTCATCTAGATTTGCAAATCGTCATTTATGAAGAAAAGGAGGAAGAGTATCCGGATCCAGATCAGTACAATGAAATGGGAGAAGGTTGTGACGAAGGAAAAGGAGTAGAGAATGAAGCTGAAAATTTAGAAGAACCAGAAGAGGAGATGGAGAATACACAAGATTACGGTTCCTTAAGTTTAATAGATTTCGAAACTCTAGCAAATGTTGTCGATGCAGCTGTGAGGAATAATATGGAAAGGTCAGAGATGCACACAGAGGAGACCAATACCAAGGTGAGGAAAAAAAAATACTAAACTTATGTTTTACTGACACCCAGTAATCAAGATTACTGGGGGGCACCTTGTTATTGTTTTTGTTACTGATGGTCAGTAATGTCTGTGTTTAGCTGTTGGTTAGTACTGCTTTTAGGTGTTTTACTAATGGTCAGTAATGTTTGTGTTTTGATGTTGGTTAGTACTGCTTGTCTGTTTTACTGATGGTCATTAATGTTGTGTTTTGCTATTGGTTAGTATGTTTTACTGACATTAACTTAACCTGCAAACAAGCATTATCAATGAGAAGATGGACATCTTCATTGAACAAACTCAAGAAGAAATAGATAAATCAATTGCAACATTTTTTCAAGCTGACGAAGAAGAGAAAAGAAAAAAGAAGGAGAATAAAACTGATGATCCGCTTTCAATAGAGATAAACGTGAGGTGAATAAGAGGAATGCAAAAAAAAGGCCACAAGCAGACTATGAGTGCGGCACGCTAGCAAAAAAAGCTCCAAAGATGCAGAAGGCCAAGAAGAGTATAGTGATCGAAAATGTGAAATGCGACAAGGCAACCTAGAAAACACTTGATGAGAATGTGGCACGGTACTATGAATCTTAGTTCAATGCAAACAAAGACAAGAATGATAGGTACTCTGATCATTCCATCTTTTTTTTTTCTTACTTTTTTGTAAAAAGGTTGAAAATTAATTAATTTGTTTTTCTGTTAAACAGCCATAACTACTGGACTTCTAAGGATTGCATGGTTGCAATAATTAAGGAGGATTTGAAGAGAATTATTGAAGAGCGAGACATCATCATTGAAGTGAGAATCTCATCTTCTTTATCTTACTGACCCCCAGTAACACACTTATTTATCTTACTGACCCCTAGTAACATTCATAGTTATATGTTTAGAGCCAATGAAGGTGTATATCCATCTAGTAAAACAAAACCTGCAAGCAAATCCAAATTCTATTCTAGTGACATTTCTGGGGTTTGAAGCAGCGGTAAGCATTCTAAGTTAAATATGCTGCACCGTGCCCATATATATATATATATATATATATATATATATATTCCCATTACTAATCTTGTTGGGTGAAATATACAATATTTTGTATTGGATAATGCCGAGAAGGAGAGAGAATACATAGAAGGAGGAAAAGAAGGTGACTTCGAAGGCTATAGATTGGCGGTCGAAACCCAATTTATAGAACCATTGTGGTTAGTATTCTCCAAGCATAAAGTCTTCATACCAATCCATCACCACAAGCACCATCACTTCACGTTGATGATCATAGACAACGTGAAGAAATGCTTTAGGCACATGAATCCCTTGACACACAAAAAAAGTCAACTATGCCGATGACTATACTACCAAGGATGCAGAAATAGTGGTGAGTATTTTAATGACACATTTATTAATTTTTTCAAGAGCTTTTAGGGTTTACTGAACCCCAGTAACTTGTTTTTATTAAAACCAACCTACATGCCAAAGAGATAAGGCGGTTCATCAAAGATGTGAACTTTACAAATAAGTTCCCTGATAGTCAGGACCCGGAAGAATATAGAGAAAAAGCCGTGCTTATGGACAAAGGTGCCTTGGTTGAGGAAAAGATAGTCATGACGGAAGAGGAGAAGGAAATAAGAAGATGAATTCTTGACCATAAAATTACAGAACAATCATACAAGTTAATTGCAGACTTCAGATGCCCACAACAAGATAAACTATCGTAAGTAAGTTTAAATTACTATTAACCAGTAATTACTTGACAATAATTTGAATTACTGTTAGTCAATAATTACTTGTCTGTGGTATTTGAATTGAAGGAAATTCTATTATAAAATGATGATAACGTGTTACTTTTGTATAGATCTGACTGCGGACCGTTCATGCTTCATATGATGGAGGAATTAGCAATGGGCAAAAGACCGACAAAAGCTGGTGGAAACAACATGAGAAAAAGAATGCTGGAGTGGTTTATGAACATAAACATCACAAAGAATATCTAATAGTTTCGATGTAATTAATGAGTAGTACAAGTTGTAGGACATGTCTCTTAAGTAAGAAGTATGTAAGACCTCTATATTTTAGATTTGGAATCCCTTTTAGAATTGTGATCTATGTTATATGATGCTACTTAGTTTCATTTGAAAAGAATCAGTAATTGTTTACAGGAAGTCAGCAAAGTTGTTTATAGGAAGTCAGCAAAGTTGTTTACTGGGGGTTAGTAATCATCTTACTGGGAGTCAATAACCTGGTTACTTAGAGCCAGTCAATAATCATCTTACTGGAATCTTGTATGATCTGTGTTATATGATGCTACTTAGTTACATTTGAAAAAAATCAGAGCATCACAGATAAAAAAATCAAGTGCAACACGCTACAAAGTTTACAAACTTACAATCAGTACAAACTTACAGTCAGTCAGTAAGTAACTCCTTACTTAACATGATTGTTTTCAAGCAAATCATATAAGATCTAGTGCACAAAATATTGTATAAAGTATTTCCAATATTCATTTCCAATATCGTATTTGAAAAGAGAAAGGATTCCAATGAAATTGTGGATCCAAAAAAAAAACCAATTAGTTACACAACGTAAGACTATTACTGCCCCCCAATAATAATATTACTGACTCCCAGTAAGTCAATTAATGATCCCCAGTAATCGGATTACGGACCCATAGCAAATCTATTACTGACACCCAGTAAACACAATCTTCTGCCTAAAAAACAAGAAATAACAAAAACAGCTACCCCGAAAGAGGTTATGCGCAACTCAGCTTGTTATGATGACCCATCTTGTGACAACGACCGCTCAGCTTGTTAAGAAGCAGCTTGTATTGCCGAAAGACTATGAGGACAAGGAAAGCAATTAATCTGCCACTTTATACATGAACATGAATGATCATTAATGTTCACACTGTAAGAATAATTATCATCCCTAACCTGCACAGAAATACTAGAGGTCAACAAACAAAAATATATGAGCCAGTAACTAATATAGCAGTGTGTTACTGCACCGCCAACGGGAGCGTGCCGCTCCATATTATACATATACAAATGAGCAAAAATGCAGCAGCAAAACAGCAAAAAAAAAAATAATAATAATAATTACTGGGGCACAGTCAGTGTTAAAGCAGTACCTCATACACACCACTTTGAGAAGAAATCACTCTGTAACTTCGACTCTTCTCCATCTCAGTCTTAAGATGAATCTCCATCTTGGGAGTTAGCTGTGTAGTCCATCTTTCTGCATTTGCACTCCTCTTAGCCATCTGACTCATTTCTCTCAAGCGGGTTTGATCTAACATAGCATAAGGAGGCATCAAACGCTCTACAACAATCCACTTATTGAACGATTCAGCTATGACATTGGCCATTATTCCATAACGGCAGCCCTTAAAAAATTCTCTACACCAATGTTCTAAGGGGATATCTTTAATGAAACTATTAATAATCTCTGCACCACCCTCCTCTCTAAGTTTTGCCAAATTATGGCAGTACTGCTTCTCCGTTGAAGAATAAACAACCGAAAAAAACTTACCTTAACTTTATCAATCACCACACTATGACCCTTACCAGAATATCTACGGGTCAGATTAAAGGTTAAATGCTCGAAACAATAGAGATAAGGATTTCCAGGAAAAACAATATCAAAAGCTTTCAATAGTCCATTACCTCGGTCACTAATGAAAGTAATAAATCTTCCTTGAGCTTCCAACAAATTCTTCAGGTGTTTGAAAAAAAATAACCAATTCGATTCGGTCTCTTAGTCACAGATACATAGGGCCAAGGGAAGAAAAAAAACTTGCCAAACAACAAAGAAAAACATCAGTTATTTGGGGTCAGTAACAAATATATTTGGGGGTCCGTAGAAAAGAAAACTTTTTGTATCATTTGGGGACTAACTTGTTTACCTTGTGTTGGCTCCAGGATAATTTTTAGGGATATTGACCATTTAGTCAAAAATAGGGTAAAAATTGCATAATCCAACTGTATCTGCCCATCCCAACAACTCTTATAAAAAAGACATATTTGGCCTTAGCCTAATCTAACTCTATATCCAAATCTAAAACTTCTCTCTCTCTCTCTCTCTCTCTGCCGTCGGCGACAACAGCCACACAAAAGCCCTCTCTCTCTCTCTCTCTCTCTCTCTCTCTCTCTCTCTCTCTCTCTCTCTCTCTCTCTCTCTCTCTCTCTCGCTCGTCGACGACATCGATAGAAGTAAATTACCCACGTGTACCCGCCGTTGGGATAGTAGTAAATGGCCCACGTGTACCAACCGACGTAGAACTGCTTCGACCCGACGTACTTCCCAATCCCCATGCCCTTTGTGAGCGAGTACCCGCTGATTTTGAACTCGTGGCAGCCATTGATGGTCTCCGTGCACTACGTCGATCACGTCGTCGGCTTCGGTAGCGGCGACGGCGAGGGTTTTGATTTGTCGCTGCGGACCTTGATTGTGCCCATCAATGGAGGAAAGGGTTGGATTTTGAGGTTCTGGGTAGGCTTAGAAGGGCTGATTGCGATTTGGATCGGAGCCAATTGAGGGTTTGGGGGTCGGAATGAAAGTTAGGGTTTTGATCGAATCGAAAAATTGAGGTTATTTTTTGGGTTGTTGGTTGAATTGAATTGAATTGAATTGGGGTCTAATAATTGGAGTTACTGATGGTCAGTAATTCATTATTAGTGGTTACTGGAGGCCAGTAATCGAGTTACTGATGGTTAGTAATTTATTACTTGATTATTGAAATCTGTAAGTTACTTATTGGGGGGTCAGTAACCTGATTACTGAGAGTCAGTAACAGGCTTACTGGAATCTGTAAGTTGCTTACTGGGGGTCAGTAACCTGATTACTGAGAGTCAGTAACATGCTTACTAGAATCTGTAAGTTGCTTAATGAGGGTCAGTAACCTGATTACTAAGAGTCAATAACATGCTTAAAGTCAGAGTCAGTAATTTAATATTAGAAAAATAATATTCCGGCGAAAACTTTTTGGTGCCCCCGGTCGGTGACTGGAATCCGACGACCGGCCATTAGACGCCGGCGGAGTTTGGTGCCCTTCCGGCAAAGTTTTCTCTATCTTCCACTTTCTCTTCATATGAGTGTATAAGGGGTGAGAGTAAAAAAGTCTAACAAATATAGAAAAGAAAACTTTTTGTATCATTTGGGCAATAGCTTGTTTACCTTGTGTTGGCTTGGGCAATTTGTAAAAGTGGTCATTGGTTTGGGCAAAGAGACCCCAAAAAATTTATCAAATGGACATTTTCTATATGTTTAATAGGGGAAGAAATTAAGATGATCATTGGAATGAGTAATGAGGGGGCAAATTCGTACTAAATGGACATTTTCTATTCCCTATCTACTGAATATATTAGAAATCTAATCTAATTAGAATAAGACACATCACAAAAATTACGGAAATAATCTTCCTTGAACTAGTCTGATACGTTTATAATAGGATGTAGCCAGATGATAATTGATTAGTATGGAGATTATTTGTAAAAATTTTCTTTAACAGTTTGTACATACCAAAAGTCCGAAATTGATAGCATAAATATGTGATACCCAGAACAAAATACATATCAAAATACATTGAATCGATTATTTTCAGTCCACCTTACTGCATGCTCTACATGTTGAAGGCTGACACTGGTTCACCTTGTTGTTCCCTCTGTTCCTTGTTTTTCCTTTTCTTTCCTCCTAGCAATTAAGCTGAAGAAACAAGGCTGAGCTTGTACCCTTAAAAAGTAGCTGTACTTGTTCAATATTATTCAGAGAAAGAGGGGACACAAAGTAAATGCTTTGTCATATTTTCAGTGGGTGGCAGCCTTTGTTAGCATTGCAGTCGATACAGCTAGCCTTTATTGATAACACATAGGCGCAGCATTATTCTGTGAAACCAAATCGATTGAAGAAACTAGCATCAACCAACTGGTTTATCCAGAATTCAAGGGTATTCAAGAAAAATGGTAGAAGATGGGAATGTTGGGTTTGCATCAATTGCATGCACTTAAGAATTTGTAGAGCAACCATTTTTGTTCGTAAGAGACCGTTGGGGAAAACTTACTGTATGTCATACATGAAAGTACAGTAAATTTTCGTAGAATCATATCATTCTGATTCTTGCTACATGGGCATAAGAGCAAGAATCGTGTGACTACGACCTCCGCCTATTAGAGAAGGCGGCTCGAAATCCAAATTTGCCAAGCCTACGAAAACTACGAATTCGCCGCAAAAGAAACAAGAACAATGTCTTCTACTGCTTGTATTATATGGTAAATACCCTAGGCGAGGACGAAGTAGCCATGAAATCTACGATACTTACCCAGCTGGCCATAGCTGCTGCCTCAATCACCACTCCACTCCGGTCACATTTTTCTGAACTCTCAGAGATGCCATCCCTAAAAACAATCCAATATGAAATCTTACATGCGCACAAGGACAATTGCATCTTCTTGGGAGTCTCCTTCCACTTACATCTTCAACCATCACAATTCCCACACCTACACCACACCCAACAAAAATAAATATCATTTAAACAAAAAACAGCATTTAGGGAAATGGTATTGTCACTATTTTGGCTAAAAGAAAGAATGGGAGTGACAATAATGTCCCACCAACCGATGAAAAACTTTTATTTTTTATCTTTTGGCTACGTGAGGAAAAATTAGATGATGAAGCCTTGAGGACAACCAATCCAAATTACATCAAACAATTAGGCATGGTGTCCTAATTTTACAATCGCATCGGCCACAAAATTTGCTCTCTAAACACATGCTTGAAAGATATGGTCTGAAAAAGTTGAGTAAGGCCCCTGATATCTTTCACTAAGCTCTGCAGCCTCCAAGGCGTATTCATTGGAATGTTACCCCTACTAGCAATACAGGTTATGGGTTACAAGCTATGTTTCTGAGTCCAAGTTCAAACCTCCAAAATGGTGATTGCATGCAATTGTTGACCACATTCCATCCTTCTGTTGCTCTCAACTCTTGTCAATGCACTAAGCACATCTAATGCCATGTAATCATTCCAATGCCTAAAATCACAAAATTGAAAGTTCTTCAATTGTAATACAAGCTATGCATTTTTGTGCTCTTCCATTACCCCAAAGGCCAAAGTACCAATGCAAATGAACCTCATTACATTCTTGACCTACTTTGACTGAGAATGGAAGTCAAGGAAAACAGAACAAGAGAAGCCTCAAATCTTCATTTCCTCATTAGATAAGCGTTTATGGTAACTTTGTGAACAAGAAGCTAGGAGAGATTGGAGAAACCCAGATCCCCCACATTTTACAAACCCTAATACACATAAAATTACAACAACAACAATAACAAGATCCTCATGATGATTTTGTTTCTAGTCTAAAAATGAGAAAAATAAAAAGGTCATTCTCATCAAACACAATGCCATAATACAGAGAAATAAGAAAAGAGTATTGGAAACATTGATCATCAAATAATCGTCATCATCATCAGTAAATCAGAGGCACAGAGCCGTCCAGCCAAGATCTCGACCGCCCATTCCTCCCGCCGCGTCGACCTCATCCAACGGTGGGAAATTAAGATCAAACTCCATCTGCTTCCGAAACGACGACGACGCCGCAAACTCCCCGTCGTCCTCCACCACTGACGACGACGAGTCGCAGTCGCTGTGGCAATCCTCCGGATCCATCGGCGGCGTCCGCGGCTGCTTCCGCCGCGACGACTCAGCCGCAGCGACCGACGCCGTCGTCGTCGATCGCTGCCGCGGCCCGCTGAACGACTCCACGGTGGAGCTCAAGCTGCTCGACGCGGGTCTGGCGGGACCCATTTGGTTATCTTCTTCAAACCCGTAACCCGACCCGAACAACTTATTCGGATCCGCTTGGTTGTTGTAACAGAAATGGTTGTTGGAGTAGGTGGGGAAATTGGTCTTGGCTTTGGGTCCGCGGAGGACGCGGGCGGCGGCGTCGTATGCCCGCGCCGCGTCCTCGGCGGACTCAAAAGTTCCAAGCCAGACTCGGCTCTTCTTATACGGGTCTCGGATCTCCGCCGCGTATTTCCCCCACGGTCTTTTCCGGACTCCCCGGTATTTCACCTCTTTAATGGGCCTGGATCCGTTGGGTTCACCCGGCGGCCCATTCGCTCTGGCTGCCGCGGCGGCGGCGGTGGCTGCGGCTCCGCGTCCCCTCCTCATGGGTGGTAAAATCAATGGCAGATTGTCATAGAAAGAATTGGGTCTCTGAGATTTTGGAGAGAGAGAGAGAGAGAGATGGGAGGGAGAAGAACTGGATGGCACCAGCACCACCTTCTCTTCTACACAAAAATATATTAATAAATAAACAAAACAAAAAACCAATCAATTTTTTTTGAATTAATAAAAATAATATTTCTGGGTTCTCTGGCTGAAATCAAATGGCTTTAGCTACTTTTGTTTTTCTTTGCTTTCTTTCTCGATTTTCTCTACCTTCTCTTGCCCCCACAAGCGACTCGATTGCTCCTTCCTTTATCGTTCTCACGGGATTTTTCAAATTTCTGTTAAATTATGAATATCCGTGGCAAATTACGACATGGTCCTTGGGTCATCCATAATTTGCCGACATTGTCCTCATCTGGGAATGAGAGACGATGCATTTCTTTTGTGGTTCTTTTACTTTGCTTGTTGGTGAAGTCTGTTTCACTGCTTTGTGTTGAGGATTTACCCAAAATCAAAGGGGGGGTTTCAGGACCAATGAATGGTGTGGGGTGCAATGATTTGTGGGGTGGAGTATTTGTGTAACTTTGGTTGTTTAGGTTTGCGGTACAAGGAAGTTATATCCTTCCAAACTTTCCGGTTGTTTCAAAGAGTTCTGCTAAGCTATGATCTCACCGTATCTAAATTCAAATCTCACCAGTTTCAGTTGTTCACCTCACAATGTACTACATGTTGCTTAGTTGATTTTCCATGAGTTGAGGTGGAAGTTAGGTATATTGTGAAATTGTAATACATAAAGACAATGTTTCACGTCTGCAGTTTGTAAATGTATGTAATAAAAGTTGAGGTACGATCAAGATGTAAATTAGGCTAAAAAGGTAGATATACTTTGAACACTGAACTTTTTCACCTGATCTGGGTCGTGGACATCTTGTGTTTGTTTGGATGAGTTCAATTTAAAAGAGTGCTCTAGAACTAACTGTTCTTTAGACTAAGTTTTCAGTCACATAGTGTCGTCTTCACGTTCAATTTTAGTTCCCCATGAGACAACAAGTAGATGTTTATGAACACTTTCAGTTAAATTGATTAACATATTAGATCAAAACTTTCATTAATGGTGACACACTGTGAAATAATTTTCAGTATGATAGTACGGTAATGGGTATGCAACTAAAAGTTTTACACGAAGCCAAGGAAATACACTGAGCTAGTAGTATGATACGGAAATACAATTGAGAAACTAGTATTTTCAACAATAGGGGTTCCATATTGACAACGGGCAAAAATCAATGGAGTTAATTCAGGCACATCCTTTGCTTGAAAATGGAATTAACCAAAAAACTTGATAGAAAGCTATGAGAACTGGACGCCATGTATGTTGAGGTTGCGGCCAAGGAGTTGAAGATGATGATTATCATTATATATTCAGCATAATCCAAATGCATAATGAGCATTGGGTGGATATAATCCAACAAGTGTTTATCTTTTTGGTTCAATCCAATTCCATTCAACCCTCAAAACGCACACTTGTGTTTTTGGCTTTGGTGCATATTCTAGCTACTCACTTTACAGCTAGCTGCTTCATAGTTAGGAAATGCTTGGTCAGTTGTCTGAACTGAAAGGAAATATATGCTTCAATTAGGGTTCTTGTTCACCCAACCCACCTTGGATCTTCATGACAAGGCCAACAAATTCTTTCAGATTCAATCAAAGCATGTATTAAACTAATATGAATGTGATGTAAGCTACCTTAAAGTTTAGAGAACGATTGCATGTTAATCCGGAATATGGTCTACATGTTGTGTTTGTAAGACACACAGCAAGATAGAAAATGGAAGGGGATGGTCAATGAAATGGAAGTATCTTAATTTGGTGCAGATTATGAGCCCTGCTTTATTTAATTTGGTCCCTTTCTTAAGGGAATCGCACGCCAAGTCGAAAAACTCTATAATGTTTTAATGTATGACATGCATACAAGTATCATTTTATTGCATTGTATGAGATTTTACTACTAAAACTCCGATCCCCTTCTTATAAATGATAAAAGAAAAATTGAAAAGATATTCCCCGCCTATTGTTAAAACAACAAATTTGATAAGATTTTGCAGGAAAAAGAAGTTGTACATTGAAGGAGCTGAAAAGGAACTAAGCCAAGTGCTTGTAAAGAATGAAAACAAAGTTGTTCATTCTTTATAAGGTTAGATAATGCTTATCTTGTGGATAAGTTTAACTTCAAACATACTGATTAGCAACAAAAGTATTTACTGAGAGAAGTAATGTTGATCAGCATCAGAATCTAAATGTGGAGCGAAGATTTTATTCTTTAGAAACTTTGAGTACCAATGAGCAGAGAGTTTAGACTGTCTTTTGATAGGAGCATAAAATGCTACGTTCTTAATGTATTATTTCCTTCATTTGTACTTTGTTTAACCCTTATTGTTATAGAATCGAGTCATAATATAGAGTTTTAATGAAATCTTTCCATTACTCTACCCAGGAAATTCCTGGAACTTACTGGATCCGATCTTGCATAGCAATTCTCGGCAGCTTCTTTAGCTCCAATCACTCGCAGCCTGACACTCGCGTTGTCGCATAACCTGAAACTCGCCCTGCCGAGCCGTATCCGACACTGGCCCAGGCGTTTCCAACACGTATCCCAGACGTATTCGCCGAGGTTTTGGCCTATGATATCTCGCATCTGATACCGACATTCCCGTGTCCGATATGGACACCCACGCTGTCGATGATCAGCGACATTGACATTGCTCCTGCCGAGACGCGCAAGCACTGACACTCGCGCTACCGGAAGCCATAAGCACATGCTGTCGACAGTCTGTCGACATCCCTCGACAGAACCCATCCAGTTAGCCTCGCCAGCATCCGATAGGTTAGCCTCGCTACAAGAGCCTGCTGCGTAGCAGCTGCCGAAAAACTCTGCCAAGGAATCTTGTCGAAGGCCTCACGTATACACTGCACCAGCCCAGCACACGCTGCCGATACTGTCGAGAAGCTGCAGGCTGCCGATAGCCTGCATTCTGCCGAGGAAACCTTCCGAGAGGCTGCAAGATGGTTGCAAGTATTCCGGCCGAATCCTAGAGCATCAAGGCAGACAAAGACACGTGTAAAATATGTGAAGCATGTGTGAAGAAACCCTAGGCCGGTCAAACAAGGGAACCCTAGTTCAAGAAGGGAAGAGAAAAACCTAAACCATATCGGATTAGGAGTCCTTATTGCATGAAGATTTCTATCCCGTTTTGAACAAGGAAAAGTCCCAAACTACACAGCCCTTTCTCCTATATATAGAGGCCGCCACCATGAAGAAAAAATGTCTCATCCTAAGCACAAGTATTAGCCAAAAGCTCTACCAAGTCTCTCAAACACCAAACACCATGAATACTTAGCCAAACCCGATATCACCACATTCCATAAATTCTGTACCATTGTTCTACCTTCTGCCGAAGCATCTTCACCATGTCTTTCGAAGTCTTCAAAGGTTTCCAAAGTGTGATCCGATTCCCTATGGCTATTGTATTTGTTTATGTTTACGTGTGTTGTATGAACTCTATTCAATTCTTGGTTTTTATTAAACTTTTGTATGAATTCGGTATGAAGTTTATGTGATTGTTTTGCGATTTTAACTTGTAATATTTTCGTTTGTAGATAATTAGGACAATAGGTGTCAATGCATGTTTAAGGTTTCAAATTGGTTAGTATCTAAGGATTGGGCATAAAAATCGGTACTTAGTGTTGTTATGAACATTGATCTAGGTGCTAGGTTTAATCGGTTAGAGTAATAACAAACTAAGCTAGACCTACCGAGTTGTTTTGATTTGTGTTGCTCACTTAGGGTTTAATACTTTAGATACTTGCATGTTAAAAGAAGAAGATTGACGCCCTTACTTGTTTGCTTGTCTCCGATTTAGACTATTGCGCACAATTGTTAAGTTCTACCCAGATGAACATAACTTTAGGGCCTAGAACTACCCGTGTTTCTGCACAAACCCGTAGGCCTGCGGGAAACCGGTGGATCTTGATGTGATTTCCTCCTGCGAACCCTGCTAACAAAGGGGAATACCGGGCGGGCCGGTCTTCTCCTCTCCGATGCCTAAGTTAGTACTGTTGGAGCAAATAGATAACTTAAGAGGGAATGATAAGTAGTGGGAGAGTTGAGTTACCTATTAATGAGGGTAGTTGAGGCCCTTATATAGGTGGTCGATCGTGAGGTCTGGTCTTACTCTTCGATGTGGGACTGGTTCCCTTCTGTTCGTACGTAAAGGGGCAGCTAAGGTGACCTGTTCGGCAGGCTGGTGTCCCCAGCTCCCGGGCCCCCAGTCATAAGTTAGACTACTGGGCCTCGAGTCCGGGTGTTGGGGATCCTGCTCCGGCCCCGGGCATGCTAGCTGCGGGTCTGTGGGCCTGTGTAGCCCCTCTGTGGCTACTGTCAACAAGTCCCCCAAGTTCCTGGTCAAGTGTAATCTTGAATGAGGACTTAATATGTGTCTCTCCTGTCCTGCAGACCCGCAGGGTTACCGACCCAACGGTGCCCGGTAACCCAACGGTGCCTAGTCCCCCAAGTCCGTATTGAAGATTGGGCTTGGCCGGGCGTTCGAGTAGAAGGGATGTATGATGGTGCGTGGTGATGTGAGTACCTATTAGTGATGACATGTGGCAGTTATGAGTATGTGTTTGTAATAATGATGGTGTTGTGCTGAAGTCTTGCCATGCCATGAGTATGAAACGGGGTGAAACCCGGACGAGTGCATGAGATGATGATGTGGCGTTGAAATCCGCCATGCAATGAATATGGAGCGGGGTGAAACCCGGACGAGTGCATGGGATGATGATGTGGCGTTGAAATCCGCCATGCGATGAATATGGAGCGGGGTGAAACCCGGACGAGTGCATGGGATGATGATGTGGCGTTGAAATCCGCCATGCGGTGAATATGGAGCGTAAGGAATCGACCGGTGGAGTGCCATGTTGGGACGAGTCCCCCAGTAAAAAATTGCTGCCAACGGTGGAACAGGCCGGGGAGTAGCCCGGTGGGGTGTTTAGGCCATGTCATGGCACCAATCCACACCCGCTGATTCGTCCCAGCTTGTGTTAGAGTAAGCGTGGGGTATTATGCAGGGTTGCGAGCCTGCGGGAAGGCTTGATGGGTGCAAGTCAATAGGTCCACCGATGGGGTGTTGCGGCCATGTTTAAGCACCGGTCAACATCCGCTAGTTCTTCTCAGCTTGTGTTGGAATAAGCGTGAGGCTGTGCAGGGTTTCTAGCTTGCGGGGAGACTTGTTATGTGTTAGAGAAACAATCTGCCTGGTGGGGTGGCATGGAGATAACAAGTCTCGCCATGGATCCCCATATTTTTCACAGCTTAGTGTGATGCAGGGTTTCTAGCCTGCTGGAAGAGTTTGCATGTGTTAGAGGTAAACTCTCCCGGGTTTATAAAGCCCATGTGTTTGAAGCCTTGAGTTGTTGCTGGCTTGTCCATGCCCATAGGCGCGAAGGAAAGTGACTAGACCGATGGAGTGCCTTGAATCCAGTGGAATGCTACATAACCGATGGAATGCCTGCGAACCGGTGGAATGCCTGTGAACCGGTGGAATGTTCCATGACCGATGGAATGCTTTTCCTTGATTTGAGGTTGGCTCTTGGGGAAGTGGGGGGGCTGGACGCCTCGGTTCTCGCCCGTATCTCCCTTAACTGCCACTTGTAGGCGGGATAAGTGGCTGACATGCATTGAAGGAGAGAGCCCGTCAGTCCCATCAATTATGATCGCGTGGGAACTTTATCGATGCTGGGATACGTGTCAGTAGGGAGTGGTCTGAGATGGAGGGAATCTGCAGCTGGGGTTGCCTCTCCCTTTTGAGTGCCCTAATTATCAACAAGGTGTAGTTTTGCCTCCTATAAGATGCTTCGCACCCCCCTCCTCTCTTCCTGTCGTACTTTGTTGAAGCTTGGCTCCTCGTCTGTCTGTGTTGTTATCTTGCTAGGTGTTTTGTCCGTTCCCATCAACAGCTAACTGTGCGTAGGGTAAATTCTGTTCTTAGGTTTATGGAGTCTGGGAGGTCAGCCAGTCCTGTCGGTGCCGGCCGTGCGTCGACGGGAGGGCCCGTGAGGCACCGGCTATTGGATGGCGACATGGTGATTTTTTGTGACGAGCCGACCAGGAGCATGACTGCTGGGGAGATAAGGGATTTTCGGGCGAAGTGGGGCATTGACTCCTCCGTTAAGCTCCGGGGTCTGCATCCCGGGGAACTGGCTTGCAACCCGGAGGAAGGTTGGGTTGCCGTTTTTGAGGATCAATTTCGGCACGGGCTATCTCTGCCGCTGCCTAAGTTTGTCCAGTAAGTGATGAGCCTGATAAACATCTCCCCCGCCCAGCTTCCTAGCAACCAGTGGAGGCAGTTGCTTGGTCTCGGGTGCTTGTTCAGTCTTAGCAACATGGACTGGCCCACGATAAATGAGTTCCGGGTGCTGTATAAGATTCTCTACTGCAAAAAGACCCAAGCCACCGGCTGTGTAAATTTTGCCGCGCGGGACTTCGATCCTCCCATCACTCATCTACCGTCATCGGTTTCGAATGTGTGGAGGAGACAGTTTGTGATGGCCGGGGGTAGGTGGCAGCGTAGTTCGAGGAGCTTCCGGGTGCCCGAGGCTTATCAAGCTATCGGGGATCAGTCGTACCGGTTGGTCGACTTGGAGAGGCAACGAATAACCCGACTTTTCGTTTGCTGGGATAATCTGGGCCGGAGCTCTTACAATTTCATCTGGTGGAATGTGTTGCAGATATGCGAGATGGGGAAAAAACCTGGTAAGGTGCCTTGCACTGTTGTTTTGTGCGGTCGTATTTTATTCTAACCGTTCAGTTTATTGATTTGCAGCTAATGCCCCCCGGCTCGCTGTTCGGAGCGAGGAGACCATCGAGGCTGATGACGAACTTGTGGCCCAGAGGTTGATGGAGATGGGGGAGACGGCCTCGAAAACCGTTGTAGATCCTGAAACCCTAGAGAGGACGGTGCATAGTAATCCTGTGCCCCTCATGTTTCCGGATTCCCACTACGGTCGGCGACCGGGCGGTCAGGAGAATGCCCCGCTTATTATTCGGAATGTAGGACCGGTGGGCTCACCAGGTCCGAAACCTCTAGTGCGGCCTGTGGGGGCACGAGCCCCTCGGGAGAGAGAGACAGCGGATATGACTCGGTACCGCAAAAGCGGTCTTGTGGAGGCTCCGGCAAAAAGGGCGAGGATGTTTGATACCGGGGCGTCAAGCTCGACCGGGGGGGGGGGGGGGGGGGGGTGGGGGGGGGTCAGCATTGGTTCTGGCGGAGGGAACTGGTGGCCGAAGGAGTAAGAAAACCGGTGAACCAGAAGCTGATCGCGGCTCTGGTGATAGTGGTTTTGGTAGATTCATGGTTTCTACCATCGAGGCCTTGGGACTTGACCGGGGAGCCCCCGAGGATGTGCGGCCGGGTGAGAGCAGGAAGAAGGCTGTGGAATTGGGTCTTCGGGTAAGTCTGATCGCGTACCTGTGTGAAACTGGGGTTCTTCTGCGCTCCCTCTCCCTTTTTGTTTTACGAGCTGACGTTCTTCTTTTGTGTACTTGTACCAGCTGGTTCACAGCATTTACGCCGCTGAGCCTAGTGAGGGGGCTCCGGTCCTGGAGAAGCAGGTGGAGGACCTCACCATGCAGCTGTCATTGATGGAGGTTAAGCTTGCGCAGGAGAGGGAGGAGGCCCGTAGACTGGCGGTCGCTCGGGAAGAGAGGATTATGGAATTGGAGGCGAAACTGACGGAAGCTGAGGGGCGGGCAACCGTGCTAGAAGCCCAGTGTGTCGAGGCTTCTGGGAGGGTAACGGTCCTGGAAGCGAAGAATTTGGAGCTACGGACCCAAGTAACAGCAGTCCTAAAGGGAGGGGAGAAGCTTGTAGAATCCCAACTTGCAGAAGCCGCTGATAAAGCTATTGACGATTTCCGGGACTCGGTGGAACTTGCAGAGATGCTGGAGACCGCCCGTGTGAAGGGGATACATGATGCGTATCTGGAGTGGAGGGAGAAAGGGTGACTTGATGCTGAGCGGATGGAGGCTGAGGTAGCCTTGGCCGAGAAGTTGGAGCAAAAGCGGTCTCTCAAGGCTGGTGGGTCAGGGATTAGGGACTCCGGTGGCGCTGATTAACGGTTTAAAAAAGGGGTAGCAGCGGCAGATACTTGGCATATTATATTTACTTTGTAACTAGCTGTAGTTTACTTTGTAACCAGTAACTATCTGTGTTGCAACGTTGGTACTAAATACAACACTGTCCATTTTTAAGGCAGTGACCTCACTTAGGGTAGAACCGTAGATGCTGAATATTCCATGGGCGGGTGGAGTAGATGCCTTCAGTGTCTATGATGTGGAATTTCACCGGGCCTGCAGCTGAGGTGATTTGGTAGGGCCCTTCCCACGTTGGCTCTAAGGCCAGCGACTTTTTCTGAACTTTCTTCATCACCCAATCCCCTACTTGCAACTTCCTTTCCCGGACCTTTCTGTCATAGTATCGAGCGACCCGTTGCTTGTATGTTTGGTTTCGCATATGCGCTTGGTCGCGCCGCTCCTCAATGAGATCCAGGTTGAGCAGTATCCCATCGGCGTTTGTTTCAGCGTCATAATTCTCGACCCTGCTGCTGGGCATGTCGGTCTCTACGGGGAGTACCGCTTCGCTCCCGAATGCCAGACAGAACGGGATCTCCCCTGTTGCTTCGGTTGCTGTCGTGCGGATTGCCCATAGAACCGCCGGGAGTTCCTCAGCCCACAACCCTTTTTTGTCATCTAACTTCTTCTTGAGGAGACTTTTGATGATCTTGTTGACCGCTTCAACCTGGCCGTTGGTTTGCGGGTGCGCTACTGAGGCGAACAGCATCCGGGTCCCCATAGAGGCCGTGTATTGGATGAGATCAGTATTGTTGAACTGTGTCCCGTTATCCGTAACTATGGTCTGCGGCACCCCGAACCGGCAGTAGATGTTCTTCCACAGGAACTTTTTTACCCGTTCCTCGGTAATCTTGACTAGGGGCTCCGCCTCGACCCACTTTGTCTGATAGTCAACGGCTACAATGGCGTACTTGTATTGTCCTACAACTGTTGGGAAATGGCCAATAATATCTAGCCCCCACTGTGCGAACGACCATGGCGCCAACAGAATTGATAACGCGATTGCCAGAGCATGAGGTGTAGTGGCATACATGTGGCACTTGTGGCAGCCGCCTGATATTTTTCTCGACGCTGCTGCCATGTCTGGCCAAAAGTATCCTGCCCGTAGCGACTTATGAGACAGGGATCGGGCACCAGAATGGTTACCACACACTCCTTCATAGATTTCTTGCATGATTGCCTCTCCCGCCTCTTTCGTTACACATTTTAGATGGGGGAAGCTGTGTCCTCTTCGGTACAACTTGCCACCGAGGAGGCTGTACCTGGCACACCGGAGGTGTAGCCTCCTAGCCACTACTTTATCCTGGGGGCTGGTTTTGTCAACCAGGTATTTAATTATCGGATCCATCCAGCTCGGAGGTGCCTCCTCTACCGCAAATATCTCGGAGATGGTCTTGCTTATGCTCGGCTTCTGGAGGGTTTCGATCTTAGCTTTGCGGTACTCTGGTGGGTAGTTTCCGGTCGCCAACCTTGCTAGGGCGTCCGCATGCCTATTTGCCTCCCGGGGTACATGCCGAATAGTTGCACCCTGGAATGGCTCAATCAGGGTTTTGGCCAACGCCTGGTAGGAGGCCAACTGGGGTTCCTTGACTTCGAACAGCCCGTTCATTTGGTTTACCACCAGGCTCGAGTCACTGTATACTTCCATGGATGGGATCCCCATTTCCTTGGCGAGCTGTAGGCCGGCTATGAGGGCCTCATATTCAGCGGCGTTGTTGGAAGTATTGAACAGGAACCCCAGGGCATACTCGTATGATTGGCCATCGGGTGCGGTTCGCATGATGCCGGCTCCACTCCACTTACTCGTTACAGAGCCGTCCACATAAAGCTTCCAACCGCTGTGGAGGCCTGGTTCGACTTTTATGGCTTTAGCTGTTCCGGTGCCCTCGGATCGGCCGAAATGCGCTTCTACTGCCATCGGGGTGAGTTCACATATGAAATCCGCAGCGGCCTGGCCCTTAATGGCCGTTCGCGGGGCATAAGTTATATCGAACTCTCCCAACTCGACTGCCCAACGTACCAGCCTGCCGCTAGTCTCCGGTCTTTACAGGATCTGCCGTAGAGGGTGATTGGTATACAAGGTGATGGAGTGAGTTTGGAAATAGTGTCGGAGCTTTCTGGCGCTGACGATCAGGGCGAGAGCCAATTTTTCGATGTCAGGGTATCGGCTTTCGGCTCCGGTAAGTCCCTTTCCTGCGTAGTATACCGGGAGGTCGAGCGTGCCTTCTTTCCTGATGAGAGCCGCAAAGACGGCTGTTTCCGATGCGGCTATGTAGAGGTATAGCATCTCGCCCGGTACTGGTTTGGATAGGAGAGGTATTGCAAACAGGTATGCCTTGATGTACTGGAACGTCGCCTCGTGCTCTGTTGCCCAGTGAATTTTCTTGAACTGCTGTGCCTTGAGCAGTTTAAAGAACGGAGAACACTTATCGGTCAGGCGGGAGATAAATCTGGCCAAGGCGGCTAGTCGGCCGGTCAGCGTCTGGACCTGGTTTCTTTCCCCTGGTGTCTCCATGAATAAGATCGCTTGGACATTCAGCGGGTTAGCTTCTATCCCCCGCTGGCTGATAATGTGGCCTAGGAACAGGCCCTCCGAAATCCCAAAAATGCACTTCTTCAGGTTCAGGCGCATCCCAAACTTGAGCATCTTACCGACGACTACTGCCAAGTCTCGGACGTGGGCCCTTGCTGTCAAAAGCATGTCATCCACGTACACTTCCACCGTTTTACCCATCTCCTGTTCCAACATGCGGTTTACCACCCGTTGGTATGTGGCCCCGGCGTTCTTTAGACCGTACGACATCCTCTTGTAGCAATAGGTCCCTCGGTCAGTTGTGAACGAGGAGTGCTCTTCATCGTCTAGGCTCATCCTTATCTGATTGTATCCGGCGTAGGCATCCATGAAGCTGAGTAGTTTAAAACCGGATGTGGAGTCTATAAGCTGGTCTATTCGGGGGAGCGGGAAGCTGTCTTTTGGGCACGCCCGGTTTAGGTTGGTGAAATCAACGCACATGCGCCTCTGGTCGGTTCCCTTCTTTGGGACCACAACCACGTTGGCGAGCCAGCGGGGATACTGAACTTCCCGAATGAAATCCATGCATCTCAGTTTCTGCACTTCCTCTCTGATCACCTCATACTTCGCCGGGCTGAAGCACCTCCTCTTCTGCCTTACTGGGGGAACGTTGGGCAACGTATTTAGCCGGTGCACGACTATTCCTGGGGATATGCCCGGCATGTCGTCGTAGGACCATGCGAACACTGAACTGTTCTCCCGGAGAAAGGTGATGAGATCTTGCCTGACATCCGGGGCGAGTTTCGTTCCTATCCACTACCAGAAAAGGGGTTATAGCCGACGATATTGGAAAAAACGGCCGACGAAATAGTACTTCGTCGGCTATAAGGGGTCATAGCCGACGAATTACTATTTTGTCGGCCACATCGTCGGCTATAACATTATAGCCGACGAGTTATCGGACGTCGTCGGCTATAACTATAGCCGACGAAAAGTTTTTGGTTATAGCTGACGAGGAGGGTATTCGTCGGCTATAAGAGTTATAGCCGACGAAAAGTTTTTGGTTATAGCCGACGAGGAGGGTATTCGTCGGCTATAACTCTTATATCAGATCCATTCTGCAGCAGCGAGCTCATTCGTCGAAAACATTTCGAAAACGCTCTGAAATCGTCCAAAACCTCGGCCATAAGCTTGAAAGGTACGTATATTGCTGTGTGTGTTGATTTAGTTGGTTATATGCAGAGGTGTGTTAATTTAGAGTTTAATTAGAATAAATGTGTGATTAATTTGATATATATATATATATATATGTGTTAAGATGAGATTATTAATGGGTTGATATGTTGGTTAGATAGAATTGAAGTTTTGTTGAAGATTAGTGATTGATTGTTGATTTATAGGTGATTTTAGATGAATTTGATGAAAAAATGTATATATATATTAATTAATTTAATTGTAATTAAAAATATATTTTTGGTATATATAAAAATTACATTGTGTTTAATTAATTAGGGAGATTGACGATGTTTTAATTAATTTAGGGATGCATGTGTATATATATATATATATATATATATATATATATATATATATATATATATATATGTGTGTGTGTGTGTGTGTGTGTGTGTGTGTGTAATGATGAATTTTTTAATTAATTAGTACGTACGTACGTACGTAGTACGTGCATATATACATATCTATATATAGCTATATTTATTTCTTGAATTTACAGGATGGACAAGAGTTGAATTACCCTTGGAAGATGGGATCAGGCGTATCATGATGGAGTTAGGAGTTTCCTGGATTTTGTGATGGCTAACTGTGGAGACACTACACTTCATTATTGTCCGTGTAAAAAGTGCAAGTGTGCCACCCGACGACACCGGTTTTCCATAGAGACAGTGGAGCAACACTTGGCTAGATATGGATTTTGGGTCCTATACACTAATTGGATTTATCACGGTGAACCAGAGTTTGCGGGTCCTCATGATCATGGACAATTTGCCGAGAGAGGGAGTTCCTCCAATGATCCAACAACGAACTGGATCAACGATATGTTTCCTCGTGAGAGCGGTGTCTTTGATGAAGCACCAGATGTGCAACTCCGTCCTCCGGAGATGGAGTGTTTCCCTGATATTGAGCCACTCGAGCCATTACCCCGATCTCCGGTCAACACAAGTGGTATGGAAAAGTACAACAACCTGATCGCATTGCAACAGACTCCGTTGTACCCCAGATGTAGTAAGACTGTCCTTGAATCTGTCATGGGAGTGATGAAGATCAAAACGGAGAACAAAGGCACTGTCAAATCGGTTGATGATTGGCTGAAGATATGGGGTGGGGCGATGCCCCCCGGACATCGGCTTCCTACCAGTCATCATAAGGTGCGACATATCCTTAAAGATCTCGGCCTTTCCTACATCAAGATTCATGCATGCAGATACGATTGCGTTCTGTTTTACGGGGAAGGACTTGCAGATCTTGAATACTGCCCAGTATACAATACAGAGCGGTATAAGTTCACTCCTAAAGGGAACAAGAAATCTGTGAAGATACTTCGGTACTTCCCGCTGATTGATAGGCTCGAGCGGTTGTTCATGTGTGCTTTCACGGCCAAAGCTATGAGATGGTGGGCTGAGAGGAATGTGCCTGACGATGACACCCTTAGACATCCCGCCGACGGAGAGGCTTGGAAGAAGAATGTGTTGGAGTTTCCTGAATTTGCATCAGAGGTTCGAAATGTTTGGCTAGGGCTATCATCCGACGGTTTCAACCCTTTTGGCAAGAAAGAGCTTCAGTACAGTGTGTGGCCAGTTATTTTGATTCCGTACAACTTTCCACCGTGGATGTGCATGAAGAAGGAATATAACATGCTCACATTGTTGATTCCAGGCCCAGGTTATCCGGGAAAGTGTCTCGATGTGTATTTGAGACCCGTAATTGAGGAGCTTCGGTACTTGAGTTTGAACGGCCACCTGGTCTACGACCGGTTCAAAAATGAGATGTTCCGGATGCGTGCCATGCTTGTTGGCACGATCAGTGACTTTCCTGGGAGGGGTATGTTGTCGGGCAGCGTCACCAGGGGTTACAGGGCTTGTTCAGAGTGCATGACTGTTGATTGCTCCAGTCCTCATTGCAGCAAGATTGTCCAGATGCGTCACCGTCGTTGGCTTCCGCATGACCATCCATTTAGGGACGATGCACAGGCTTTTGATGGGACTGAAGAAAGGGGCTGGGCACCCGAGCAATGGACAGGGGAGGAAATATTGGCAGTGTTGAATGAGTATGACTTTGGTCCGCTTAGCAATCATCCCGATGTGTTGCGCACGATTCCAGAGAGGCCGGATCGGTATAGGTTCTGGTCACACAAGAGCATCTTATGGGAACTTCCTTATTGGGCCAGGTTGGCTACCAGATACTACCTGGATGTCATGCATATAGAGAAGAACGTGGGTGAAGCCGTGGTTGGCACAGTTTTGAATTAGGAGAAGAAAACAAAAGACACCCCCAAGGCACGCGTTGATCTGAGAAATATGGGACTGCGGGACCATTTGTGGTTGAGAGAGGGCAGGAGCAAGATGCCCCAAGCTCCTTACACCGTCACCAGGGACCAGAAACATGAAATCTTTGGATGGCTGAGTAATGTCAGGTAACTTTTTATTAGGCATGTATTCCTTAAAGAATCCATCTGTTGTTGGACGACTATATATGCATGAAATCTAATTTTTGTTAATGGCTATGCAGGTATCCTTATGGCTATGCGGGTAACATAAGCAAGTGTGTTAACTACCGAGACAACAAGATGTACGGATTGAAGAGTCACGACTGCCATGTACTACTTCAACGCCTCTTCCCTATTTTCATTCGAGCGTACTTGGAGGATGAAGTGGTTGAGCCGTTGGTGGCGTTGTCAAGATTCTTCCAGAAGTTATGCGCTAGAGAAGTTAGAAAATCAGACCTCATGAGAATGCATGAGGTAATCGTTTTTATCTTGTGCAAGTTCGAGAGGATATTTCCCCCAAACTTCTTTGACATCATGCCTCACCTGATGATCCATCTTCCCCAACAATTGTTGCTTACCGGTCCCGTACACTACACTTGGATGTATCCCATCGAAAGGTACATGTTATTCATAAATTTGATTTATACATGTTTTTAAATAAAAGTTGCATGCTCTTAACATGCACTTGTTAACCTTGCAGACAACTTGGAGACTACAAGAAATATGTGCACAATAAATCTGCGCCTGAGGGGTGTATTGCTGAAGCTTACACTGCGCATGAGTGTGTAACGTACGCCAAGTTGTACTTGGGAGCGATGGAGGACCCCCCACAACATCCAAGTCGAGATGACCCCGAGTTCAACCTATCTATCGTCGCCAACTCTGTTGTACCGTACGGAAGCTTCAAGAAGAAGGGTGTGGACAAGTTGCCTGACCATGAGGTAGAGATTGCCCACTGGTGGGTTCTAATAAACTGTCCGGAGGTACAATATTGGAAACGAACCCATCTTCACTGCAAGGAAGTTCGCGGTGATGTCGAGTACCACAACACGACGTTTGCAGACTATTTTCCACAATGGGTAAGTTAGATGGCTTTCTTTTACAGTTCCCTATTCTTTAATCATAAACACACCAACTGATTTGAGTTATATTTTTCAGTTGATGCAAGTGGCTGCGAGGGGTGGTCATACAAATTACTCAGAGGAATTGAGGCTGTTGTCGATGAAGCCGATATCTTCCACAGTCCGCCCAATGTGTGATGTCAACGGCGTTAAGTATATATGTGAAGCTAGAGACGGGGAACGCAAAACACAGAATTGTGGGGTGATGGTCGATGGTGCAGAGGGGGGCGTGGATTTTTACGGTGTCCTACAGTCAGTTGTTGAACTCATTTATGGGAACCGCATGAAAGTCCACTTGTTCAAGTGTCGATGGTTTGATACTAGGCCGCACCGCATACGGATCGATCAGTACGGCATACTTTCGGTGAATACCGCCACTAGTGTGTATGAAGATGACCCCTTTGTTTTCGCCACAGCGGCCAAAAAGGTCTTTTATCTTGACGATCCATTGAACAAAGGCACGTGGAAGGTAGTTAACCATGTGTCTCAGCGAGACATATACAGTGCTACCACACTTGGTGTGAGCACAGAGTGTCAAGAAGCGACCGCATACCAAGAGCCGGACGCCGGCGACATTCCGGAATCCTCCACCATCCGCGATAATAATGTGACGCCGGGCAGAGTGGTTCGACTTCCTAGGGGTCAGGTGCCCATGTATGATGTTAATCCGAATCGTCTATATCAGGCAGACGATGACTCAGACGACGAGTACGAGCACCGGTTGCCAGATATTAACTACTATACTATGTCTGACTCAAGTGATGAGGATGATTCTGATTATCATCCTTAGTATACTATTTATGTATGTATTTGTGTACGATGGTGCATGCATGTATGAATACATTTTTCGTCCTTAATTACCGTTTTCCGAGTTTATGGGAAATTGTATTGAATTGTTTGTGCGATGTTCAGGAATTTATCAGCTGAAATAGGCAATTTTAAGGCCCTGAATGGCAAATTTTCAGAAAGATAAGCATTATAGCCGACGAAATGGACCATACTTCGTCGGCTATAATGCCCATTCTGGTAATTTAATATGCAAGTCGTCGGCTAACGACAAAATGTTGAAGGTCGTCGGCTAAAGTATAGCCGACGACCTGTAATTCGTCGGCTATAACCCCTGGCCCGGATGTTGACCGAAACCATTGCTTGATCTTTCAAATGCAAAAGTGTCGTGAAATAAAATACGACCGAAATATTGAAATACGTCTACGGTTGAAAAATGGGAAGATTCCGACAATCTGTGTGCCGAATGTTGCGGTTAGCTGTTTTTTACTTCCGTTTTCCTATGGGTAGCCTGACAGTCGGTAAAAATTTTGAGGAAAATTTTTATACGATTAGTTGCGTCTCATCGATCTGAAACTATTCTCTGTTGAAGGTCAGGCCATAAAACGTCATCTAGACGGGCCAATTTCCGTTTTAAAGCGTTTAGAGGTTTGACTTTGCAGTTTGACCGTACCGATCGAGTCTTTAACGTTGTCAGATGTAGTTGGAATTTTTTTCATACATGTATTTAATCTTAACGGTGATATCTGACGGTTGGAATAGATTTTCCAAACTTTTAGATTCGAAATCGGAACATATGCACTAATGTTCCTTAACTTGTTTACCAAGTGTTTAAGTGAATGTATATTTTCAAATAGTTGCTATACGTAGACCCTTCAAATGCAAAAGTGTCGTGAAATAAGATACGACCGAAATATTGAAATACGTCTACGGTTGAAAAATGGGAAGATTCCGACAAATTCTGTGTGCCGAATGTTGCGGTTAGCTGTTTTTTACTTCCGTTTTCCTATGGGTAGCCTGACGGTCGGTAAAAATTTTGAGGAAAATTTTTATACGATTAGTTGCGTCTCATCGATCTGAAACTATTCTCTGTTGAAGGTCAGGCCAAAAAACGTCATCTAGACGGGCCAATTTCCGTTTTAAAGCGTTTAGAGGTTTGACTTTGTAGTTTGACCAAAGAATAGCCGACGACATACTTAACTTCGTCGGCTAAACTCTTGCGATCCGCGCCGTTTCATTGTCCGCCGTTGGATGGGCGAGATCTGACGGCTGCTGAGAGCGTGAAGTATAGCCGACGAGATTCATATTATAGCCGACGAGATTCATATTATAGGCGACGAAATAACGACTTCGTCGGCTATAACCGGCCCGCAAAGCCCAACTTCGGCCCGGCCCGGATTTCGGGTCAGAGTATAGCCGACGAAATTCGTCGGCTATACCATAGCCGACGAATTACAATTAAATCGTCGGCTATAGTCCACACTATAGGCGACAAAATCCATACTTCGTCGGCTATAACCGGCCCGCAAAGCCCAACTTCGGCCCGGCCCGGATTTCGGGTCAGAGTATAGCCGACGAATTTCGTCGGTTATGACTATAGCCGACGAATTAAAATTAAATCGTCGGCTATAGTCCTTCGATTTAAACCGAACAGAGGCGCCTCTCCCTCATACCACTCCCCGACGCCGACCGACCGCCGATCTGGAGCCTCCCCGACGCAAATCTGCTATCCCCGGCCCCACCCCACCCCTCCCCGCCCCGGCCCCCTCCTTCCCGAGCCCTCCCCGACCCGAAAACAGCCCCCGAACGGCAACGCCACAGCCGCCGCCCCTAGCCGCACCACCTCCCCTAGCCGCACCACCATGTCAGGTAGTCCCGCTCTCCCTCATTTATGGTTTTTGGAAATTTTGTGGAATTTTGTGGTTTTGTGGAATTTATGGATTTTGTGAAATTTTATGGTTTTTGTGAAATTATGTGGAATTTAGGGTTGTTGTGCAATTTATGGAATGTTGTGGAATTTTTGTTAATTTTGTGGAATTTTTAGGAGGATATATATATATATATATTTCGGAATATATATATATATATATATAATTAGGTATAAATATATTTATGTATATATATAATTAGGTATATATATATTTAATGAAGTTTTTTATTTTGTTGTGAAATTTATGGAATTTTGTGGAAATTTTTTTAATGTTATGGAATTTTTGTTAATTTTGTGTAATTTTATGGAATTTTTAGGAGGATATATATATATATATATATATATAATTAGGTATAAATATATTTATGTATATATATAATTAGGTATATATATATATTTAATGAAGTTTTTTATTTTGTTGTGAAATTTATGGAATTTTGTGGAAATTTTTTTAATGTTGTGGAATTTTTGTTAATTTTGTGGAATTTTTAGGAGGATATATATATATATATATATATATTTCGGAATATATATATATAATTAGGTATAAATATATTTATGTATATATATAATTAGGTGTATATATATTTAATGAAGTTTTTTATTTTGTTGTGAAATTTATGGAATTTTGTGGAAATTTTTTTAATGTTGTGGAATTTTTGTTAATTTTGTGTAATTTTGTGGAATTTTTAGGAGGATATATATATATATATATGTTTCGGAATATATATATATATATAATTAGGTATAAATATATTTATGTATATATATAATTAGGTGTATATATATTTAATGAAGTTTTTTATTTTGTTGTGAAATTTATGGAATTTTGTGGAATTTTTTTTAATGTTGTGGAATTTTTGTTAATTTTGTGTAATTTTGTGGAATTTTTAGGAGGATATATATATATATATATATATTTCGGAATATATATATATATATATAATTAGGTATAAATATATTTATGTATATATATAATTAGGTGTATATATATTTAATGAAGTTTTTTATTTTTTTGTGAAATTTATGGAATTTTGTGGATTTTTTTTTAATTTTGTGGAATTAACAACGATTTGTAGGAGGATATATATATATATACATATATATATATAATTAGGTATAAATATATTTAGGTATATATATAATTAAGTATATATACATTTAATGAAGTTTTTAATTTTTTTGTGGAATTTTTGTGAAATTTATGGAATTTATATACTAATTGTGCAGGAAACCGCCGCGCTGTAGACCGATGGCTTGGCAGACCGACCGAGAGCGACCCCGACGCTCAGGCAGGAGCCAGCCGTGGGGGGAGCGGATCCAGCGGTCGTCGGGGCCTAGGCCGGCCTATGAGTCGACGAGAGGAGACCTTGATGGGATTGACCCCGAGCGATCCACGTGGGGGCTCCTCGTATGAGTCGACGGGAGCGGGCCCTGACTCGAGTGTCGGAGGAGGACGCAGAGCCACCAGACCCCAGTGCACTTCTGCACTGTTCCAGGATCGGCAGCCGACCCCACCGCACGCCGATCTGGACCCTCCAGAGATGCTCCCTGTCCCCCCACAGCGACAGCGTCCACAGCTACGGAGCCCTCCGTCAGGGGGATCAGGCCCCTCAGGGTCCACGCCCCGTATGTCTCCGCCATCGGGGATGTACATGGTCCAGTTCCTCCCTGCCATCCCCGAGTACGACGCCAGGGGGAGGCAGATTTGGAGGCACGACCGGCCCCACGAGATTCTCTAGGAGGAGGCCTACGTCCACAAACCTTTCGACTCAGAGGACTGCCGCGGCCTGTGGTGTGTTCGTGAGAAGGACAAGCAGTACAACGACGCAAGTAATTGGTTAGTTTAATTAATTATTTAGATTGTTTAATTAATTATTTAATTAGTTAGGTTAAATAATTATTTAACTATGTATTCATTTTAATTATGAAACAGGCGTCCTCGTAAATAAACCCGCGGGGACGAGACGGACCAGAGGGCCAGCAAACATGTCGACCCTGGAGAGGGAGCTCGCCGGTGGGATCAGGGAGATCCTGCCCGGTCCCGGTGTGGATGGACGCCCGATTGAGAGGAGAGACACCACCACCAAGTATATCAACGCGACGGGCATGCTCGTGCGGGACAGGGTCCCACTGTTGTGGCCCGACTGGGGCTCTGTGCCCGATGACATCAAGGCGCGAGTGTACAATGCACTGTCGGTGAGTTAAATCGTATTTTTATTATAGAAAATAAACATTTATGAATTCAGTCCTTATACCTATATAAAAATATTTTCTAATTAATTTATAATATTGCAGCAATGGTTTAGAGTCCATCCTACCTTGGACTGGTGGAGAGACGAGCAGCTGAAGAACATGTTATGTGTTTCGCTTTTTTTTGTATAAATATATTTGTTTCCAGTGTACGAATATATCTAACAGTTGTGTTTTGTTAATATAGGTACTCCGAGTGGAAGAACGAGCTGTCGACGCACTACAGGACGTACCATGTGGAGCAGCGCTTGGGGCGAGGTGCAACCCCCCACGAGTTCCGGTACAGGGAGTATGAGTGGCTATGGCTGGTAGCCTACTTCGGGAGCGACAGGGTCTCGGTAAGAAAATTTAGCCTGCTAGTATATAACTTTTTAATGTTATTTAATAATTAAATTATGTAGTTACTTAATTAAATTAATTAGTTAGTTAGTTATTATTTATTAAATTAAGTTAGTTGGTTAGTTACATAGTTAGTTAGTTCGTTACTTAATTAAATTAAATTAAATTAAATTAGGTAGTTAGTAAGTTAGTTAGTTACTAAATTAAATTAGTTAGTTAAGTAGTTACTAATTAAATTAAATTAGTTAGTAACTAAATTAGTTAATAATTTTATTTTGGTTAGTTCCTAATATTTTAATTTAGTTACTAATTTGTATTTGCGTTTATATGTTCGTTCTTATAATACAGAAAATCTCGAAGACGAACAGCGACAACCGCAAGAGGAACGAGCACCCCCAACACGGCGGCGCCCGCTCCTGGAGGCAGTGGGCAGAGATTGCGAGGAGGGACCGACCGCTGAGGCCGTTGTCGTGGATTCATGCGCAGATGTATCCGGGGCGTCCCGACCAAGTGGTAAGTATTCGCCCATCTTCAATAAAAGTGTTTCATTAAATTAATTTATATATTTTTTTATTAATTCGTTTATTATCTTTTCTTGTCAATTAGGCGGAAATAGATGCGGAGACCGACGCGATCACCTTCGGGATCGCGCGAGACACCCTGGGGGAAGGGGCGTCCGACGAGGCGATTGCGGAGTTTGCCTCCACGATCGACACCCTTGAGCCGCGCTTGGCCTCTCAGATCATGCACGCGGCGGTAGGGACGGGCAACAACTACTTCTACTAGAGAGGCCTAGGCGCGGCGGGAGATGGGGTTCTCAAGTACACGCCGGCCAATCCCAGTACGCAGCGTGCGGCTTCGACGAGAGGAGACTTGCAGACGCAGCTGCAGAGGACTCAGGCGGAGTTGGCGAGGGCGGTGGAGGCGCTCCAGCAGGCGGAGTTGGCGAGGGCCGCGGAGGCTTCGGCGCAGCAGGCCAGAGACGCATATGTGGCGGAGATGTACCGATGGATGCAGCAATCTTGGGAGGCCCAGCTGGCTGGACTCCAGCCCCCGCCTCCGCCACAGATGCCCCAGTTCGTCGTCCCCACTCCCCCCCCGCATCGGAGTACGCCAGGCGATCAGGGTAGCCATAGCTACCGGAACTCGAACGATCCGGTGGACGACGCTACGCGTTTAGGGGATGATGATGAGTAGATGATTAGTTAGCTAGGGGGTTAATTTGTACAGTAGGTAGGATATTAGGGATGGATTGATGTGGATATTTGTTGGATATTTGGATGTTTGTTTGTGGATTTTCTGCAGCCAAACCGAAGACGAAGTGAAATTGGGCCCGAGTTAAATTTTTAATTTTTTTTTAAATATTTAGGGGTTATAGCTGACGAAATGGGCCATATTTCGTCGGCTATACCCTCCCGGCTTCTGGCAAAAAAAAGCCGTTCCTGGTACCGGCGATTGTTATGGCCGACGATTAATTCGTCGGCTATACCGGACGTATAGCCGACGATAGTGTCGTCGGCTATGCCGGACGTATAGCCGACGATAGTGTTGTCGGCTATACTTCCGGGTTAGGGGCAATTACGTAATTGTTGATGCCGACGATCCTGTCGTCGGCAATGTTCGAAGTATAGCCGACGACGCTTTATTCGTCGGCTATACCGCGTGTTTTATAAGCCGGCGACTTACCCTGAGTGTCGTCGGCTATACTATAGCCGACGGAGAATTCCCGACGAGAGAATAGCCGATGATACTTCATCGGCTATGACTATAGCCGACGATTTAATGAAAACGGCCGACGAGATGGCGTCGTCGGCTATAACCCCTTTTCTGGTAGTGATCACCACTTTTCGTTCCTGGTGATCCTCCGAAATGGAGATTGCTTCGGTTTCTTCCACAGCCGATGGGCGTTTTGGCTTCTCGTCGTCGGAGTCGGTGTCATCACGGGGGTCAATACTCGGATCCGGTACTGACGCTTGTTGAGTAACCGTGAAGACCTCGGCCTGCTTTCTCCCGTAGGCCAGGGCCTCCGCATAATACCTACGGGCAATCTTCTGATCCCCGCGTATGGTGATGACGCCGGCGGGTGAATGCATTTTTAACATCAGCATGTGGCCGGCTATGAATGTTTTCAGCCTCCATAGTCCTGGCCGACCGATTATGCCATTGTATGAGGACAGGCAATCCACTATAATGAACTCCAGGTGTTCCTTCCTCGTTCTGTCTCCCTCGCCGAAGATCAACGGCAGGTAATCCGATCCCAAAGGCTGGACCACCTTGCCGGAGAAGCTTATCAGCGGCTCGTTATCTTGGGATAACTTGCCCCTCCCCCGGTGCAGCCCCTTGTATGCTTCTCGGAACATCACATTGACAGAAGCCCCGGTGTCGATTAACATGCGGCTGGTTATCTAGTGGTCTATTTGGACCCTAATGAGGATGGGATCATTGTGCGGTTGGATCAGATCCTCCGGTTCTTCTTCTTCATAGAACGTGACCGAGTTCCATCCAGTTTTAGCGGCCTGGCCGCTTCCTCCCCCAAAGGCATATACTTCCTTTCCCTGGATCGACCTTAGGCACCGCTTCTTCGAGCTCCTGATGAGTCGATCAATTTGGTCCTCACCATGTATCATATTTCACTACCAGAAAAAATGCTTTTCCCGACGAAATAAAAAAAAACAGCCGACGAAATAAAATTTTCGTCGGCTATTCCCAAGAATGGCCGACGAATTTTTTTTTCGTCGCTAAAAAAAAAATTCGTCGGCTATTCCCCTAGAATGGCCGAAGATTTTTTTTTTCGTTGGTAAAAAAAAAAATCGTCGGCTATATTCATATTTTAGTCGACGATTTGAATTTTCGTCGGCCTTTCTCTGAAATTTTAGCCGACGAAATTTTTTGGAAGTATGGCCGACGAGTACTAGGTTTGATTTCGTCGGCTATGATTAAAAAAAAAAAAAAAAAAGAACAGCTTCCATTTTCTATCACTATCGACAAACCATTGCTTCGTCCTTCAAATGCAAATGTGTCGTGAAATAAGATATGACCGAAATAATGAAATACGTCTACGGTTAAAAAATGACAAGATTCCGACAAAATCTGTGTGCCGAATGTTGCGGTTAACTGTTTTTTACTTCCGTTTTCCTATGGGTAGCCTGACGGTCGGTAAATATTTTGAGAAAATTTTTTATACGATTAGTTGCGTCTCATCGATTTGAAACTATTATTTGTTGAAGGTCAGGCCAAAAAACGTCATTTAGACAGGCCAATTACCATTTCTAAGCGTTTAAAGGGTTGACTCACCCGGTTGACCGTCCCGATCGAGCCTTTAACGTTGTCAGATGTAGTTGGATTTTTTTTCATACATGTATTTAATCTTAACGGTGATATCTGACGGTTGGAATAGATTTTTCAAACTTTTAGATTCAAAATCGGAACATATGCACTAATGTTCCTTAACTTGTTTGCTAAGTGTTTAAATGAATGTATAGTTTCAAATAGTTACTATACGTACACTCTTCAAATGCAAATATGTCGTCAAATAAGATATGACCGAAATAATGAAATACGTCTACGGTTGAAAAATGACAAGATTCTGATAAAATCTGTGTGCTGAAATAATGAAATAAGTCAAAACCCGGTTTACTGCAGATTTGGCGTCCGGCGTCCGAATGACGATTGTGATACCATTCCGGAAAGGGAACGACGCCAGGAATCAAACCCGTAGCTTTGCTACGACGTGTGGGCTTTTTCGGGCTTTCGAGTTCGTTTAGGGCCTCAAAACGGCAGTTTAGTATGTTTTCATAGAATAGCCGACGAAACATTGTAATTCGTCGGCTATTCTCTAAGTTTAGCCGACGAAAAGTATATGTCGTCTGCTAAACTCCTTCGATCCGCTTATTGTCCACCGTTGGATGGCTCAGATCCAACGGCTGTTGATTTTCCAAAGCATAGCCGACGAAATATTTGAATTCGTCGGCTAAACTCTTGCGATCCGCGCCTTTTTATTGTCCGCCATTGGATGACTCAGATCCAACGACTGTTGATTTTCCAAAGTATAGCCGACGAAATATATTAATTTCGTCGGCTATTCTCCTTCTAAATTTTTTAAATCGCTTCCTCCCGCCTTTTTTCTCTCCTCCTTCCCCCCCCCTCCTCTTCCTCCTCCTCCTCCGGCCTCCTGCCTCCTCCTTCCCCTCCTCCGGCCTCCTCCTCCTCCTTCTCCTCCTCCTCCTCCTCCTCCTCCAGCCTCCGGCCTCCTCCTTCTCCTCCTCCGGCCTCCTCCTCCTCCTTCCCCTCCTCCTCCTCCTCCTCCTTCTCCTCCTCCGATCCGGTATTTTTTTTTGCCCAAAATGCAGTTATAGCCGACGAAATTGACATTATTTCGTCGGCTATAACTTTAAAATATTAATATATTCCGACGAAATAGCCGACGAAATAGCTCAAATCGTCGGCTATACTTCAGAACAAATAGCCGAAGAATTCAAATTTCGTCGGCTATAACTTTAAAATATTAATATATTTGACCAAGCTTTGGTCGACGAAATCATTTTCGTCGGCCATAATTCGTTGGCCAAGGTTGGAATGGCCGACGAATTGGTTTTTTTTCGTCGGCCATTGGTATTATCGACGGGGTTTTACCGACGAATTATAGCCGACGAAATTTTCGTCGGTAGAAGGAATAGCCGACGAAAAAAATTTCGTCGGCTATTCTGTCAAAGCTGGTAGTGTTTATGCTTCCATGCACCTCGATCCCCCCGGGGACTCGGGTGCGTATGCTTCCTACGTTTCGGGCACCCTGCCTATCCCTTTGCAGATCATCTGTCCGGACTCGGCCATCCACGACCGTTCTCTGGGGTTGGTGGTCGTTAGTCCGGAGGGTTGGGTCATCGGGTTTTCCCGCTGGCATAATGGCCAGGGTCCTCTCTTGTCGCCATGTGGGCATTACGGCCAGGGCCCGCGGTTGTCGCTCCGCTGGCGCCGCTGCCATGGGCTGTGCCGGTCGCAAAGGCGGTGGTCTTCCACCTGCCCATGAACTCCCGTTGCCGCTCCGGCGGGGTCGCCGATCCTCCCGTACTTCGGCTTTCTTGCCGGTCGTAGGCGTACGATTGCGATCCTGTCGCCCGGCCTTGTTTTCATAGGAGGGTGTTGGTAATAGGTCGCCCGACCTTCGCTTGGGGATCTCATCCCCATATGTCTCATGTTCCGCTTGGGCGTGCCTGACGGCCACGGCCATCAGCTCGTCGTACCCTGGCGGCTCCTTTACTCGCAGGGCGTACGAGAGGTCTCCGGGCCTTAACCCTTGCTTGAATGCCATCTCAGCGATCCTTTTATCCAAGTTTCTGACCCCGGCCGTGGCGATCTGCCACCGGTTAACGAACGCTCGCAATGGTTCGTGGTCCGTCTGCATGCAATCGAAAAGGACCGTCGACGTTTGGGCCGTCTTGGCTCTGAGGATGAATCGGCCGACAAACTTATCAGCCAGCTGTTTGAACGTTTCCACCGAGTTTACTGGCAGCTCGTAGAACCAGCCCAATGCCTCCCCCGAGAGCGTCTCTTGGAACACATTGCAGCACGTGGCATCTGAGTAGCCCTTTGTGCCCATTTGTGACTTAAAACTGTCTAGGTGTTGGTATGGGCAGCTCGTTCCTGAGTACATCAGTTTCAGGGACTTTTGGTTAGCAGATCTTCCGGATTCCCTAACCCAGTGTGGAAAAGGTCTAGTGCGTTCGTTGAATCGCGCACTGTCCTGCGGTCGCACTGTCCTTCTCCCGCTGGTCTCCAACCGGTCCTTTATGTCCGACACCTAGGCGGAGAGCGTCTGAAGCGTCCTCGCCGTGGAGCTATCCTGCTCGCCCGATGCCAAATTCGTTCGGTGTGGGGGCTCAACCGGCCCGGAATTCCTCAGAGCTTCCGAAAAGAGTGACGTGGGCAAATTCACAATCTTTCTCCTCCTCGTAGGCTGTCCCACTTCTAGGTGCGGGAACTCGTCACCTTTATTTACAGGCCGTGCTGGCGCCCGAGAGGTGTTCTGCCGGTGTCCTTTCTCCAGGGCCGCCAATAGGGCGATGTTTACCGCTTCCAACTCATGGTACTGGGCATCCGCCCTTAGTTAGTCTCGATTGCCCTCCTCTCGCAATCGCGCGACTTCTGCCTTCATTTTTTTTATCCCCCCCCCCCTCATTGTATTGGTCAGGGTCGTCTGAGCCCCGGTGATCGAGGGTTCCGTCCCGGTCGGGATAAGGGACAAACCTCGCGTTGACCTCAGTTTTAGGGTTTTGGGCCCGGTCGGGGGCCCGGACTTGCTCTTTCCGCCCTCTCACGCCAGCTTTCACCTTCCTTTCCTCCATGGCGTCCGGATTGTGGATTTGCTTTCAAACTGCCTTTCAAAGGATCGATCAGGTTCTACCCTCCAGTAGAGCAACACAACTTTTTCGTGGATCAAATCTGTTCTCACAGATGGCGCCAATTGTTTCTGCACAAACCCGTAGGCCTGCGGGAAACCGGTGGATCTTGATGTGATTTCCTCCTGCGAACCCTGCTAACAAAGGGGAATACCGGGCGGGCCGGTCTTCTCCTCTCCGATGCCTAAGTTAGTATCGTTGGAGCAAATAGATAACTTAAGAGGGAATGATAAGTAGTGGGAGAGTTGAGTTACCTATTAATGAGGGTAGTTGAGGCCCTTATATAGGTGGTCGATCGTGAGGTCTGGTCTTACTCTTCGATGTGAGACTGGTTCCCTTCTGTTCGTACGCAAAGGGGCAGCTAAGGTGACCTGTTCGGCAGGCTGGTGTCCTCGGCTCCCGGGCCCCCAGTCATAAGTTAGACTGCTGGGCTTCGGGTCCGGGTGCTGGGGATCCTGCTCCGGGCCTCGGTCCGGCCCCTGACATGCTAGCTGCGGGTCTGTGGGCCTGTGTAGCCCCTCTGTGGCTACTGTCAACAACACGTTTTGTCGTAAAACTTGAGAAGTCTTACAATCTAGGTTGTAGTCGGAACTAATTTGAGTCTTATGCGTGTTGATACTTGTTCCTTACTTTCATTCACGAATTTGTTGCATGTTAAAGAGTCTTTTTGTGCTAAATGCTTTGTGTGAAAGATGATAATCACTTGTACATATTAGTCTTAGGATTTTAATTTCGTGTCTAGTTATTTAGGGCAGCTTGCTGCCGACCCTTTTCAATCCCCCTTTGTTTCGATTTTGCTTGTATAAATTTATAAATGTGTTGCTAATCTTTTACATGTCAGGTACCATTAATCCCCGGCTAGAACGATCCCTACTTATTTCTATACTAATAACGATTGTAGGGTACGTTTATCATTGAAGTGCCGCTTCGGCGACTCGTCAATTTTTGACGCCGTTGCCGGGGATTATAAAACCTTGATATGGTTTAATGTTAATTGTTTTGTAAATTTTCGTGTGTTGTAAATATTTTGTTGGAAATTTTGTTGTAAAGTAGAAATATTTTTCGGCATGTAGAGTTTAAATTCCGAAAGTTTATTGATGATGCCGATTGTGTTTTGATGTAATAACTTAGTTAAATTGCTAGGAGGCTTAGAGATTTATTTGTGTTGAGTTTGCTTTGAGTTTTGAGGGGAAGAGGAATAGGTAAGGTCACTTTTGTTGATATTAGCCTTAACCCTTCATGTTATCTTTCGAGGTCTCATGAGGTTGAGGGCGGCTTTTATTGACACTTGTGGTACTGTCAACACGAGGTTCTTAACTGACTAAGGGGAAAAGGTTCGCCTATTAGTGTGTGTTGTCCCAAATTAGACTCAAAGGTTTGTCAAATTAGATCTCATAGACCCACAAACTGTTTTCTCTTCTCTTTTGAAGAGGGGCGATAGGGGACTTATCCTCTGTGATTACCAACAAATGAGTCTTGTCTTGAGCTATTTTCGGATGACACGCCTAGCCTTCTGAAACAACAGAACCTTGTGTCTTGACCATAGCACCTAGGCCGCATGTCCACTGAGCTTCAAAACTTGGAGTGAATTCGGTATGAGTGAGCCTTGAGGCTTGAAACAAAACGTTTTATGTGGTTCGAACTCTCGTGGTATATAGGATAAAGCATGATACTACCGGGAACTGCACTAGTCCATTGCACCGTTATCTCCTCTATCTGCTCCACGTACTTTGAGAGTTTGAACAAATTTAAAAGCAATTAGACTTAGAAATTTCGACATCACCATATTTATTTTCGTGTGTTTTTGCTCTTCTTGCGGTGCATAGTTCCCCTTGCCGTGTGTTTATAGTTTGTAAATGTTTGAAACTTGTTTGAAATTGCCAATGCCGTGGCTTGTATTGTTCTTGTATATTCTTGTTTTTCTATTTGTCTTCAATGATTCTAACTTGCTTCTCATTGAACTATTCAGGATAATGCATGTCTGAACCTAATCTTTGGACAAGAGATAACCGAGGACGCTTGCAATGAATCAACGAAGACCTCACGCTCGCCATAGCAACGCTATTACCCCCACCCGAACCATCATCTAGCTCGGCATCACCATCTCCTCCCTCTAGCTCGAACTCACCCTCCATTGTTACTTCATCAAGCCTTCGATCGTCTTGTGAGTTAGAGGAACCGGAGTTGTTAGCTATCACTTACCCTCACGATGAGTTTGATTTTAACTTTGCCGAGCCACCCACCATGATTTCCATCCGTGCTCAAAATGGTCATGTCACCGGAGGAGGAACCGCACCCGCGAACATCACTTTTCCTCCATGTGCAACCGGCAAGAGTGGGGAGTTTGAATTGAAGAGTGGATTTCTCCACCAATTGAGGCTGTATCATGGCTTGGCAGGAGCTGATCCGAATAAGCAGCTTCAGTGGTTCAATTTTTCCACCGAAATCATGTGCCCTACAAGTGACGACATTCAACACTTCAAGATGAAGGCTTTTCCTTTTTCACTTGAGGATCAAGCCAATGAGTGGCTATTTGAGGTGCCAACTGGTCGTATCACATCGTGGGAGACGTGGTGAATGAGTTTCTACTCAAGTATTATCCGGCATCTCGTATCACTGATTTGAGGAAGCAAGTCACAAGCATTCGGCATGGAGGAGATGAGACGTTTTCTGACTATTATAAGAGGTATAAAACCCTCGTTGCTTCATGTCCATCTCATGGCATTAGAGAGGGGCTACTTCTTCAGTATTTCTATGAGGGCTTGCGTCTTATGGAGAGGGAGTTCCTAGATTCGGCGGCTCAATGTTCTTTCCTTGAGCTTGATCCTACACCGGCCAAGAACTTGTTGGAGATTCGACCATTGAATAGTCAACAATTTGACATGTCGCGAGACAATGCCTTGAAGCACAAAGTGAATGAGACTACATCAAGTTCGGCATTGGAGAATAAGGTAGACAAGCTTTCGGATATGGTAGCAAGTCTAATGCGAGGAAGGAGAGCACAAGTGTGTGGAGTTTGTGCCGAGAATCATGAAATCGAGCAATGCCCTCAATTTGGATTAAGTGAGGAGGAGGTGAATGCCGTTGGATTTCAAGGAGGACCAAGGTTCGGCAACTTCAATCCGAGATTCAAAGATCATCCGAACGTTAGATGGTCAAACAATGATAATGTCCAAAGGTCACCGAATGCAGCCCCTTTTCAACCAAGAGCACCATATGTGCTGAGAGCACCCTTTCAGCCGAACCAAGGAGCTTTTGTGCCGAACCAACAAGCACCGAACCAAGCCGTGCCGTCTCAAGCCGTGCCTTTCCAAGCTCAAGCCGCACCAAGCAACCCCAACTATGATGCATTGATTCAATCTCTTTCGAGTGTAACTCAAGTATTGCTCGCAGGAAAACATACGCACTCGAAAGGCATAGCCGAGTTAAAGACTCAAATGGGGCAAGTCGTGGACTTCATGGGAAAGATCACCGAGCAAGGAAAGCTTCCGGGGGGAGTTATTAAAAATCCGGGCCATGAGCATGCCAAAGTCATCACAACACGTAGTGGAAGAGTATTAAATGAGCCGCAAGCAAAAATTCCGAAGAAAGTTACTTTCGGACACATTTTGGATGAAGAAGGCAATATCGACAGCCTTCCTGCCGATACCGATGACATGCAGCCTGCCGATGCCACTGATAGGAGCACAAAATGCTACGTTCTTAATATGTTTAAGTCTACATTTATACATTGTTTAGCCCTTATTTGCTTAAGATCGAGTCATGAGCTTTTGGTGGAGTTTTAATGAAATCATGCTTAAAAGTCGGAAGTTTACAGAAATTTGACAAAGTGCTAAAAATCGTAGTCCTTAAATGTTTCGTTGAATCTGTAAAACATCCAAGTTGCTTTTTGATAGGAGCACAATGTGCGACGATATTATATGCTTATGCCCTCGTTTATGCTTCGTTTAACCCTTATTTATCTAAGATTGAGTCATAATTTAGTTTAGTGTCAATTTGGTAGAGTTTTTATCAAATATGCTTTAGAATCCAAAAAATGACTAAGTTTAAGAAATCTGGAAAATAATGCAAGTTATCTTTTTTGTGATTCTGAGATGAGTAAAAATGCAATCTATCCTTGTCCGAATTTAATGAAATTTGGTGTGCTTATTATTCATATACTGAAGAATGTTGTGTTAAAATTTCAGATCAATCAGAGTTCGGGAAGTCACCCAAAAGATGGCTGTAACTTGGCAGTCCGAGCAAAGATCACCAGGGACTTCCAGGATTTTCCTGGGACTGTGTCCCAACTTCGAAAAATCATTCCCGACGACTCACAAGGCATTTGATCGAACTGTTTTACATGGAGGTAGCTATTTGTGTCTAGTTTATCTGAGACTTGGAATCGCATCAATTGGAGCTTCGAGGAGGGAGATATGCCGGAGTTACTACAACAAGGTATTTTCTGCCGATTCCAGGATGCTACTGCCTCCTTTTCGCAATTTCTGTTTTCGATAGATCATATGGTGTACAAATGCATATGTGAAGATGGTCTAAGTTTTAGGACGGAAAGAGGAAGACACCAAGCTAAAGCAATAAAGAAAAAGATGAAGAAAAGTGGCTCTCCTAGTCAAGCCAGGAGATGTTGCCGATCGGCAAGCCTTTGCTGCCGATCTGCATGCCGGCAGGTTTTGGGGCATTTTCGGTGGATCAAGACTTATCAAATGGAGTCCAAAGATTATTCAAGAAGTCCATGAAGATGTGAAGCCCAAGCCTTGAAGAAAAATTCAGAAAAAGAAAACCTAATTGAACTATGAAATGAAGGTTTCAATACCTTATTCCACTAGGTTTTTTGATTACCTTATGTAACAAGGGCTGCCGGCACCCTTTTCTCTATATATAGCCTCACTTTGTCATTCTGAAAATCATCTCATCTCAAGCATAGAATACTAGCATAAAGCTCTACCAAGTCTCTCAAGCACCAACACCCAAATACAGAGCCAAAACCCATCACCACCACCACCAAACTGCCGTACCTCTCACCTTGGTTTTTCTGCCGATTCTTGTTCTTGCCGAGCAGCAAGCAGCAGCAGCCGAGCACCTTTGTCACGTCTTGAGGAGTCTTCAAGGTTCTAAAAGTGTGATCCATTCCCCCTATGACTTTTGTATTTAATTATGTTTGGTTTTCTTGTAAGAACTTGTTTCGATTCTTGGTTTTTGCTAAACTTTTGTATGAACCAATTTGTTGATGTTTATGTTAAAGTTTTGTGATTTTAACTTGTAAATTCGTATGTATGAATAATTAGGACAGTGGTATGTTGCATGTTTTAAGTTTAAAATTGGTTAGTATCTAAGGATTGGGCATGAAAATCGGTACTTAGTGTTGTCTTGAACATTGATCTAGGTGCTAGGTTTAATCGGCTAGAGCAATTACAAACTTGCTATACTCAGAAGGTTGCTTGAATTTGTGTTGCTCACTTAGGACAGTGGTATTTTGCATGATAAAATTCGTATGTATGAATAATTAGGACAGTGGTATTTTGCATGTTTTAAGTTTAAAATTGGTTAGTATCTACGGATTGGGCATGAAAATCGGTATTTAGTGTTGTCTTGAACATTGATCTAGGTGCTAGGTTTAATCGGCTAGAGTAATTACAAACTTGCTATACTCAGAAGGTTGCTTGAATTTGTGTTGCTCACTTAGGACAGTGGTATTTTGCATGATAAAATTCGTATGTATGAATAATTAGGACAGTGGTATTTTGCATGTTTTAAGTTTAAAATTGGTTAGTATCTAAGGATTGGGCATGAAAATCGGTACTTAGTGTTGTCTTGAACATTGATCTAGGTGCTAGGTTTAATCGGCTAGAGTAATTACAAACTTGCTATTCTCAGAAGGTTGCTTGAATTTGTGTTGCTCACTTAGGGTTTAATACTTTAGATACTTGTATGTTAAAATAAGATGATTGACAACCTTACTTATTTTGCTTGTCTCCAATTTAGACCATTGCGCACAATTGTTAAGTCTTGGAAGGATTAACATAACTTTAAGGCTCATAACCAGAAGTTCGGTCTTAGAACTTGAGAGGTCTTACAACTAAGTTGTAGTTGGAACTAATTTTGAAGTTAAGCATGTTAATACTTGTCTCTTACTTTTCTTACATGCGAGTTTACATGTTAAAGAGTCTTTTATGTGAACTGTTTTGTGTGAGGGATGATGATCAGTTGTACATATTAGCTTTAGGTTTTGTTTTCTCTTTAATTTTCGTGTCTAGTATAGGGAGCCCTATGGCTGCCGATCCCAATTTCTTCCCCCCATATGTGACGTTATGAATATGTATAGTTGTGAATATTTTTGGTCTAACATTCTCATGTTTCAGGTACCTTTAATCCCCGGCTAGAACGATCCCTACTTATTCTATACTACTAACGATTGTAGTGTTATTATTTGTGTGAGCCTCACGGCTCACACCACTTTTGATGAAATTTTCTTCTCTTATGAGCAGTATATACATTTATGATTGAGCAATGGAAAGAGTTAGAGTAATCGGAGCTAAAGAAGCAACCGAGAATTGCTATGCAAGATCGGATCCAGCAAGTTCCAGGAATTTCCTGGGCACATCACTCGACTTCCAGAATTTTCCCAGAACAGCTCACTTGGAACTAGATGGCGTGCTATATATGAATAGAAAGATCTCTGAGTCTAGTTTCCACAGAACTTAGAATCACACTAATAGCTATTTTCTAGAGGATGTTATGCTCGATTGAAGACACAAAGGTCAATCGAAGAAATCAAGTTTCGGACAAAAAGAGGTGCAGTCCCTGCTGACAGGCTGCAGTGCCAGCCTCGACAATTTGCAGCCTGACACTCGCGCTGCCGCACAACCTGACTTGCAGTCTGCCGAGAAGCACGCACACTGACACTCTCACTGCCGAGCCTTGTCCGACACATGACCTGACAGTATCTGATACGTGTCCAGATGTATCCCAGACGTATCCACGTATCCGTGTCAAACCCTAGAGAGGTCATGTCTGTATCGGATACGCATCCGATACGCTGTCGAGAAATACCGGCATTGACACTCACGCTGCCGAGAAGCTGCTGCGCATCTGCGCAGCAGCCATGCTGCATATGCCGAGGCCCAGCCCTGCACCAGCCCTGCACACGCCCATGCACGCACCAGCCTTGTGCATGTCCTGCGCATGTCTTGCACGTGTCCTGCCGAGAGAAGGTGCTTGTATCCGATACTGCCTGCATGCTGCCGGTGGTGCTTCTGAGAGGCTGCAACAAGGGAAAATGAGTTCCCAAGTGGCTGCAACATATCCTAGAGCTACTAGGAAGAGAACAAAGCATAAGAAGACCAAGTCAAAGACCTACAGCCATAAGGAGAAGCCAATCCTAGGTGAACAAGGAATGCCTAGTCCGGTTAGGACAAGGAAGAGCATTGCCTGCTGCAAAGAGGAAAAGATGTCCGAGTTCAACTAGGAGAAGCCTCACCGAATCTTTGAAGGAAAAAGAGAAGATAATATTCAGCAATGTCAAGAGTAAATCGGCAAAGAAATCCGAGAAGAACAATAAGAAGAAACCAAACTATAATCGGTAAGGAAATCCCCTTTTCCTTAACCGATTCACATTAGGTTTCTTTGCCGATTCTAAGCAGCCTTTCCCCTATAAATAGAGGCCGACATCCAAGAAGAAAAGTGTCTCATCTCAAGCACAAGTATTAGCCTAAAGCTCTACCAAGTCTCTCAAACACCAAACACTACAAATACTAAGCCAAACCTTATATCACCACATTCCATAATTTCGTACCATACCTATACCTTATGCCGAATCATCTTCACCACGTCTTTCGAAGTCTTCAAAGGTTTCTAAAGTGTGATCCGATCCCCTATGATTATTGTATTTGTTTATGTTTGTGTGTATTGTATGAACTCGATTCAATTCTTGGTTTTTGTTAAACTCTTGTATGAACTGATTGTTTGATGTTTATGTAATGGTTTTCCGATTTTAACTTGTGATTTTTGTATGTTTGATAACTAGGATAGTAGGAATTTGATGCATATTTAGGACTTAAAATCGGTTAGTAATCTAAGGTGAGGGCATGAAAATCGGTACTTAGTGTCGTCTTGAACGTAATCTAGGTACTAGGTTTAATCGGTTAGAGTAATAACGAACTTTGCTAGATGTGACTGTTGCTTTGATTTGTGTTGCTCACTTAGGGCTATTAATCTTAGAACTTGCATGTTAAATAAGATGATTGACAACCTTACTTGTTTACGTGTCTTCGATTTCAGACTTTTGTGCTTAAATGTTAAGTCTTGATGGATTAGCATAAATCTTTAGGGCTAGAGCGGAAGTTTGTTCTAAAGAACTTAAGAAGTCTAGTAACTAGGTACAAAGCGCAATCTCTAGTTACGGTCGAAACTGATTTAAGTCTAAATTGTGTCAATATTTGTTCCTTACTTTCATTTGTGCGAAATTTACATGTTAAAGAGTCTTATGTCCTAAATGCTTTGTGTGAAAGATGATGACCACTTGTATATAGTAAATTATGATTTAAATTTCGTGTCTAGTTATTTAGGGCAGCTTGCTGCCGACCCTTTTCAATCCCCCTTTGTTTCGACTTTGTTTGTATAAATTTGTGAATATGTGTTTCTAACCTTTTACATGTTAGGTACCCTTAATCCCCGGCTAGAACGATCCCTACTTATCATATACTACTAACATTTCTTGTAGGGTTATTATTTAAGTGCCGCTTTGGCGACTCGTCAGCCACTGCCGACAATGCTGCGCGCCACGCTGCCGAGCTGTAGCCTGCCGATAGGACTGCAGCCAAGCATGCTGCTGCCGAGAAAGAGAAGAAGGTTGCCGAGAAAGAGGCCATGCGCAACGAGCTCGAGAAAGACCCCGCAACCTCATTGAAGGAGAGTATGCCGATCAAAGCTAACAAGGGAGGGGTGCCGAACTCTTGCATACCCTTCCCTTCTCGTTTTGCAAAGTCCAAGAAGGACAAATCTGACGAGGAAGTGTTGGATATTTTTCGGAAAGTAGAAGTGAACATCTCGTTGTTGGAGTGTATAAGGCAAGTGCCTAAGTATGCAAAGTTCCTCAAGGAGCTTTGCACGACAAGGAGACATACAAGGGAGACACGTGTGGTGACTATGAGCGAAACGGTGTCGGCTATTATTCAAAGAAAGTTGCCACCAAAGATGAAAGATCCGGGGAGCTTCAACGTGCCATGTGTGATCGGCAACACACGTTTCGATGATGTCATGCTCGACTTGGGAGCATCAATCAATGTCATGCCACTCAATGTGTATCAAACGTTGAGTATAGGGCCTCTCAAGAAGGACAATGTCATCATTCAACTTGTGGATCGATCAAGCAAGTATCCGGAGGGTTATGTCGAGGACGTGCTTGTCCAAGTGAACCACCTAATCTTTCCGGCCGACTTCTATGTGGTAGAGATGGAAGACTCACCGGTTAATAGGACTCAATTGCTATTAGGCTGGCCCTTCATGAGGACGGAACGCACCAAGATTGATGTTGCGGAAGGCAACTTGACGATGAAGTTTGATGGTGAGGTATTTAAGTTCAATGTTTTTGACGCCATGAAGTATCCGGTTGTCAAGGAAGAAGAATACCAAGCTATTGAAGTTATTGAGGAGGTCGAGCGAGTCATGTCGACCTAGCTCGCTCGACTCAACATAGAGCAATGAGCGGAATTTGACAAGAAGGGAGAACGAATCATGCAAGAAGAAGAAGAGAAGCTCGAGCCATGCTTAAGGTTGCCGAATTCAATGCAGCCCCAAGGTTTGAGAAATGTTCGTTCTTGTCAATCCCAAACGCCACAACAAAATTTTGTCCAAGTGTGGAAGAAGCCCCAAAGTTGGAATTAAAAGAGCTCCCTAGTCATTTGAAGTATGTATATCTTGGAGAACATGACACTTTACCTGTTATTGTGTCTTCAAAACTTACAAAGAAGCAAGAAGAAGAGTTAGTGAGTGTACTTAAGAAGTATAAAATCGCTATAGGTTGTGTGAGGACCTGTCCCAGAATTTCTCTCTGAAAATCCGAAACAGGTCCGAATAATAACCCAAAATCCACTAAACATCCCTTTGCTCCCAAACCACAACCGCCCACCCATTGGGAACAGGGACCGATCAATTCTTTTATTGCTAAGCTTGACGTAAAACCTCATTTTTAACCCACTTTTACCTTTTTCGGAAAGTTAACAGTAACATTTTATAAAGTCAAATGGTAATAGTCAAGTCAACAATAAAAGTCAAAGTCAGAATTACTAATTACTATTCATTTTACTGTTTACCATTTATATCCATTATTTACTATTTACTGTTACTATTTTACTGTTCACTATTCAACTTTTACCATTTTACTTTTTACCTTTTACCTTTCTTCTACCTCTCGCCGACGGCAGGAGCAGCGCCGCCGCCACCAGCTCCGCCACAGAGGCCAAAACGCCTCCCATTCATCCCAATTCAACCCCAAATCGATCGCCACCACCACAGGATCTCTCCCTCGTCACCCCCGTCGCCAAACAACCCGCGCAGCCGCCCCGTAGGGCGGCAGAACCACACCACCTCCAATTTTATCCAAAATTCAACCAATTGGACTTCAAATCACACCTAATCTACTTCAAGCAACCTCCTGAACTCAAATTCAACCTCCAAAATCATCAATTCCATCATTTCAATCACCCTAACCGAAATTCCCCAAAACCCTAGAAATTTTGATTTCTAATTTCTCCTTACCTGGGTTAAATTGGTTCAATTCCTTCCGTGGGTTGATTGCACGGGCCGAGACCATCGATTCCCGACTGGAATCGTGTCGATTGGTGGCCGATGGAGAGAGAACTCGGTTTGACACAGTCGAGCCTTCTCGAGCTTCGACCGGTCGAACGACGGCGATCCGCCTCAAATACCCACCCCAGACTTGAAGAGGAGAAGAAAACGAACCGATCGGCACCGGTGGCGAACCGATCGGCACCGGTGAAGCGCCGATCGGTGGCCGGACGGTGGAGGACCGATGGCCGGCGCTTCTGGGTGGGGAGCTCGGGCTCGAGCCCGATCGAGAGAGAGAGAGAGAGGGAAAAGAGAGAGAAAGAAAAGAAAGAAAGAAAAATAAAAAAAAAGAAAGGAATATTCCCCCTCTTTCCTAGAATATTCCCGTTCTAGAAAATTCCGCTCGTTTCTAGAAATTTCATCCCCTCTGATATTTCATCATAACTTTTTCATGCGAATTCTAAATTAAACTTGCTACGTGTCATCGAACTCGTTTTACCGTCCTCTATTTCGTCGAGAAATAAAATTCTCGATCAGGTCAACTTATAAAAAGTCAACCCTTGAACCCTCCAAATTGTAGAACAAATTTTTGAAAGCTCAAAAATAATTTAAAACTTTTAGGGGGGTATTTTAAGGTTCGGGTCGTTACAATCTCCCCTCCTAATAAAAATATCGTCCTCGAAATTTGCGTAACCGCCAAGAATAAAGACGGGGGTACAAGCGTCTCATTGCCCCACTGATAGGAGCACAATGTGCGACGATATTATATGCTTATGCCCTCGTTTATGCTTTGTTTAACCTTTATTTGTTTAAGATAGAGTCGTAATATAGTTAGTGTCAATTTTGGTAGAGTTTTGGTGAAATGTGTCTAATTGTCCGAAAAATGACTAAGTATGAGAAATCTGGAAAATAATGCAAAATATGTCTTTTTCGTGATTTTGTGACGAGTACAAATATGATCTATCCTTGTCCGAATTCTATGAAATTTGGTGTGCTTAATATTCAGATACTGAGGAATGTCGTGTTAAAATTTCAGATCAATCGGAGTTCGGGAAGCCACCCAAAAGTTGACTGCAAAACGGCAGTCCGAACATTTCAATCCAGGGGCTTCCAGGATTTTCCTGGGACTGTGTCCCAACTTCGAAAAATCATTCCCGTCGACTCACAAGGAATTTGGTCGAACTGTTTTATAGGGAGATGGCCATATGTGTCTAGTTTATCTGAGACTTGAAATCGCATCAATCGGAGCTCCGAGCGTGGAGATATGCCGGAATTACTGCAACAAGGTCAAATCTGCCTATTCCAGGAACCTACTGCCCCCTTTTCGTGTTTTCTGTTTTTGATGGACCTAATGGTGCACAAATGCATATGTGAAGATGGTTCAAGCCTTATTAAGGGAAGAGGAAGACACTAGGCCATGGAATTGAAGAAAAACTTGAAGAAAGACGTTCTCCTAGTCACACTAGGAGAAGCTGCCGAATAGAGGCAGATTGTATGCCTTTGTGTGCTGCCGGCAATTGGGGTATTTTTCGATGGACCAAGACATGTCAAATGAAGTCCAAGATCATACAAGAAGTCCATGAAGATGTGAAGCCCAAGCCTTGAAGAAAAATTCAGAAAAACAAAACCTAATTGAAGTAGAAAAAGGAAGGTTTCAAACCTTATCCCATTAGGTTTTGTTTTTCCTTGTACAAGAGGGCTGCCGGCAACACCTAGCATTCTCCCTATAAATACCCAACTTTTACACAGAAAAACTTGTCACATTCCAAAGCAAAAATCTAGCCAAAGCTCTGCCTAAATTTCCCAAGAATCCTACACAAAAACCCTAGCCGAAACCACCACCACCATACCAAAGTTTCCTGCCGAAATTTTGTCCCCTTGCTGCCGATACCTTCACTGCCGAGCAGCAGCCACCCGAACACCATCATCCACGGATCCATACACGACGAAGTCTTCAAGGTTTCTAATGTGTGATCCACTCCCTACTCTTGGCTTTGTAAATTTTTGTGTAGTTATGTTAAACTTTGTCTATAAAGTTAGCATGAATTCTTGGTTTCAATTTTTATGTCTATGTATGAATTGGATTGAAATTTGGTTTTATGATTTGCATGTCAATTTATTTTCTTTATCTTCAAGTGAGGTTTTAGATGTAAGATTATGGATTGCATGCTAAAGAGTAAGGAAAATATATGATGAATTAGTAATTAGGATAATCGGCAAAAATATGTGTTAAATTGATTTTAGGGTTTTCTTGACTTGTTCTCTAAATTCGTGTGCTTAAAGATTGGTAGCCTATGTAATTGCAATACTTAGATTATTGATCTCATTAGCCGAAAAATTAATATGGATTAGGTAATCAACGAGTTACTTAGTTTGTGTTGTTTTTCATGAGGGTTAGAGTAGTTTAAATGAACATGCTTGTTGAAGAGATGATTGACAACCTTACTCTATTAACTTGTTTCCAACTAAAGAAAAAGACTTTGTACTTAATTACTTGTCATGTTTGTCTACGTCGATTAGAATATTCAAAGATGACTAGTATAGTTTTAAGGTTAGGCGATTAGTCACTTAAAATACATGAGGAGTCTTAATCAATTAGTCGCCGATTAGGAGCTAATTGGGTTGGAGTTAAGTTGAGTCTAGAACGCTTTAATACTTTGCCGTGAGTCTTGCTTGCTAGTTTGTTATGTGTTTTGATTGCTTTTGTGTTATTGCTTTGTGGAAGAATGTCGACCAACCTTGTAAATAGTAGACTTAGGATTTATTTTTCAGCATTTAATTTTCTGTTATGTGTGCCGTGTGTAGTCTAGGGCAGCATTGCTGCCGTACCTTTTATACCCCCATATGTGTGACAATTTTGTATATATGTGAATATGTTTGAGTCTAACAATTTCATATCTCAGGTACCCTTAATCCCCGGCCTAGAACGATCCCTACTTGCTTATACTACTAACGATCTTTTGTAGGGTTATTATTGCATGTGAGGTTCGGCTTCCGTTCACCCACGCTTATAAATTTCATAGAATACAACTTGCAAGAATTTAGAACTAAAAGAATCGATAATACTCAAACCATACAAGCGCAAACAACCAACATTTAATAAATCTTTCAATTAACATATTTTCGTCATCTAAGATTAACTGCAATTGACCAATTCACCACATAATAATTTCATTTGAGAATTATCATAGACATCCAAATTAATTTCTAACGATGAGAGAATGAGAAACAAGCCAAGTTTCCAATCATATATGGCCTTACGAGAAACAAGCCAAGTTTCCAATCATATATGGCCTTACTTAGCCATCGCTCTAGCTTTAAATACTTGAAATATAACTTATAGCTTAGAGAATCTTATCTCCACCTACTTGATCAATTCACTTTCCGTAGACTAGGAAGATCAAATTAAGTTCCGAACAACAATTTTCAACCTTAGCACATTCAAATTATCCAAAAAATCATAACCAATTCCTTAACAAGATTCCTAGTCACCAACTTGAACACAGACGCCCTTCAACCCTGCGGGCTCCACCTTAAGGAAAAATTATACCCGAACATTTTGGCATAACCTCCCTTAAAAATGGACAACCCTACCTGCAGAAATTTCAACATAACACTCCTCATAATAATCCGTCCTCATCTGGAGTCATCTGCTCCCCAAAACACAACCACCGTCATAAATATACACAAAACCGATTCTAACTAAATCACCATCGGCCCACAGGAAATCAGAGTATCTAATACTAGGAACTGGAAAGAAACAAGAAGTATTATATTTATTTCCCAATAAAAATTAATTACGATGCATACATTTAATCTAACATTCCACGTTTCCGAAAATGACAGCACAAAACAACCCCGCGGTATATCAAATAATCAAATAATATTTTTAAAAGAATAAATTTTCGAAAACCAAATTATGAATAACAGACCAATCCCATCGGCCCATTCCCGAATATTTTCATAACAAAATATCCAGCCTCGCTGGTTTGGGAATTTATTAAATAATTGAAAGTTTCATAAAGAAGATTATTCTCGAAATCAAATAACAAAATATCAAAATCCAGCTCATTAACTATATCATCATATCAGATACATCAGGGGAGGGTCAGCATCATCATGTAACAGTAAGCCTCCCAGGCTCGGGTCGGAACCTCCCAGGACTACTAAACCAGCGTGGACAAATAAGACGACCTAAGCCTCTCACAGGCTAAAGGGCGGAACCTCCCAGGACTGCTAAAACAATGTCCCACTCTAGCGCTAGCTAGCAACAAGATGACCCAGCCCTCCAGGCTAAGGGTCGGAACCATCCCAGTGGCTACTAAACCAGCGTGGACAATAAGACAACCTAAGCCTCTCTCAGGCTAAAGGTCGGAACCTCCCAGGGTTGCTAAAACAATGTCCCACGCTAATACTAGCTAGCGTATGACGACCCGGCCTCTCATAATATCAATCCCAGGCTTACTAAGGGTCAGAACCATCCCAGTGGCTACTAAGTAGCGTCTCACGCTACTGCTAGCTAGCTCAAGACGACGTAGCCCCTCAGGCTAAGGGTAGGAACCTCCCAGGGCTGCTAGTAGCATCTCGCGCTACTGCTAGCTAGCATAAAGACGACCCTGATATGGTGAATAAAAATCAGAGCTCACACTTCCCTTAATATATCCATCCAATAAACAAATATCGTAATACTATATGAATTATCTATTAGAACATCAGCCATCACATAGTAACTATAGAACATATTAACAGTTCACTGATTAATAAAAAAAGGGACTTACTTGAATGCATACCTGCATTCTGAAGATTAACACATTCTTTCCTGATAGATACTTGCTGTCATGATCCGTCTCTGGCTTCGTTAACGGGTGGACTTATGCTTACAAGTACTTATACAATTGAACACCAATACATAAATAATTTACAAATAAGTACAAATGTGGAAAAGAAAGATATGCAACGCCTCCAAAACAAATTTCAGGGTACTAACCCACCAGAAATTTCTGCTCAACTTTTCAAAGTATTATTGAAGATTCTAGGAATTAAATGTATAACATATATATAAATATACAAACTATTTTAAAAGATAAAATCATATTGTTCCCGGAAATCCCATTTCCGAATAATCTTACGTACCATTGAAAATTAGTCGCAATAATATCCTAAACCAAGTTTTACCTTAATAATACACAATTCTCCACATCAATTTTTTTTCACAAACATGGGGGAATAATTCCACCAAATTTCAAACGAAAAGGAGTTCGAATCCAAATCAAATTCAAAGCTAAAATAGCTGCATAGCACAATCCAGAAGCAGTCTATGATACCGAATACTTAACTTTAGATATTCACCACCATTCATATATTTTCCCAAAGATCACCAAAAGTTCCAGATTAAAACCACATACAACAATATAACAGCTCAGCCCAAGCCACCATACAGACTCATAAATGCTTCCCAAAAGTTGTAGTCTTCTCAGACTCCTACGTACAGATTCATCAAATTTGTGTCTGTAAAACTTTTGACATATATACATAAAGAAATTATCAATATGTATGCTCCTTTACAATACTCAAAATGCACTGCTCCATTCTTAAAATTTCGTGGAATAAAATCATATCAAACATTATATGAAACACATTCAATTAAAGTATATTAATTTAATTTAATTTAAATTTTTTTATTAGTTAAAAGAAAGTAACTAACTAGAATGCAAAACGTTAAGCCCTTCTCACTCCAACATACACTACAAGGAAAAAAAACCTTAGGCGACGAAACTTAAAAAAATTTCTCGCCTAAGATAGCTTAGGAGACGAAAAAACTTTCCTCACCTAAGAAACAATTTTCGTCGCCTAAGAACAGTCTTAGGAAACGAATTCTTATTTTCGTGGTCTAAGACAAAAGCCTACTGACGAAAAAAATATTCGTCGTCCGTGCATTATCTTAGACCACGAAAAAAAGAAGTCGTCGTCTAAGATTTGTACTTAGGAGACGAAAATTGAAAATTCGTCGCCTAAGAAAAAATCTTAGATGACAAACTTTGTTTTCGTGGTCTAAGAAATGACGAGCGCGACGATTTTTTTTTTGTCGGTAGGTTTTCTTCTTAGACGACGAAACTTAATTTTCGTCGCCTAAGAGCCACACTTAGGCGACGAAAATAATAAATCTTAGGAGACGAAAATTGAAAATTCGTCGCCTAAGAAAAAATCTTAGACGACGAACTTTTTTTTCGTGGTCTAAGAAATGACGAGCACGACGAATTTTTTTTTCGTCGGTAGGTTTTCTTCTTAGATGACGAAACTTAATTTTCGTCGCCTAAGTGTGGCTCTTAGGCGACGAAAAATTAAGTTTCGTCGCCTAAGTAAATCCAGACTATAAAACCTACACTCGTTTTCCAGATCGGGAAAAGAGGCAAAAAAACATCAAATTTTTCCTCCCCTCAAATTTTTCCACCGATTTTCATTTTTGGATGTGAAAAGCTTCAAATCGGGTCTTCCTAAGCCTTCTCCACTACTACCCATTGATTTTTAACTTGGTATGATCTCTTTATTCATCTTTTTCAACAATAATTTCAATTTTTTCTATTGAAATATTTCATTTTTGAGGTAGAGAATTATAGAAATATATATTGTTGTGTGTGTATATTGTGAGGTGATAGTATGTTGCTTTTGTTGATCCATACCTATATATACTCAATTAAATTTTTGGTTTTTGTGAAATTAGTGAATTATATATATTAATTATATATTTTAATAATGCTTTAATTAATTTACTTAATAATTATAATTATTTGACGAAAATCATTGTTATATGATTTATAATTAGCGGTGAATAAAAGAATGTCATTCTTTTATTCACTGATATACATGCATTTATATATATCATTAGAAATCCCGTTCGAGAATCATGGAGAGATTCTTGAATTGTCCCATTTTTGGACAGTTTGGAGGCAGAGGACATTGTTTCACTGTTTGTATAGGTCTTGTGTATTCGTTTGCGGTCGTGGGTATATATTTCGACGAGGTCTCCCATCACTGTTCCTCGAGTGCATACTAGGTGTATAGATATTCGTGCACTTGAGGAACTATGGGGAGATGCTGCCGAAATTTTCCCACGACTGAAAACGAATACAGAAGATCTACAAACTGTGAAACAAAGTCTTGTGTTCTTGAATGAGATTATTAGGACCCTAACCGGAGGCATAAGGTCGAGAAAAAACATGCATATAAATTGTTTATTTGTTAATTTGTGATTATTTATTGTTTGTCTTATATTAATTAATATATATAACAGGTGATCGATGGATAGAGATAGGAGTTGGATGCAGTACCCAAGACAGGGCGAAGAATACCATGAAGGAGTAGGAATTTTTATAAATTTTGTACGTGAACATGGTGGAGGAAAGAAAACACACAGGTGTTCCTGCTTAAGTTGTATGAATACTAAGCGCAAGACGACCGGCCAAATCTACGATCACCTGTGTAACAGAGGTATTATGCAGAATTATACAACATGGAGTAAATACGGTGAAGCAGTAGATTATGAACCTACGGTTGCCGAAATCCAGGCTGGATACCATGACCGAACAACTACTGGTGGTTTCGAGCCTTATACTGACCCGGCTATGAACATTCTACATGACATTTTTCCTACTTTTGCTCCAGTACGCTATGAACAACTGTGTTTTGTTTTACAAAGAGAAAGCCGAGCTTGATGAATATCCCATATGCCACGCGTGGAGGTGGGAGCAAGGCACAGTTAAGGAAAACAGTGTTCCTGTGAAGGTACTTCGTCATTTCCCTTTAATTCCTAGATTGAAGCGTCTTTACATGTCTTTACACACAGCAAAAGAAATGAGATGACATGGAGAGAGAAGGACAGATGATGATACTCTCAGACACCCTGCAGATGGCGAGGCGTGGAAGTCCTTTGACAGATCATTCCCTGATTTTGCAAGAGATGTTAGAAATGTCAGACTCGGCCTTGCCTCAGATGGATTCAATCCCCATGGAAATATGAGTTTGAGTCATAGTACATGGCCTGTTATTCTTGTGCCGTACAACCTGCCTCCTTGGATGTGTATGAAGAAGGAATTTAGTATGATGTCTCTGTTAATTCCCGGCCCAAAGTCTCCAGGAAAGTGTTTGGATGTGTATCTGCAACCTTTGATCGACGAGCTGTTAGACTTATGGGAAAATGGAAGATCATTTATGATGAGAGCAAGGCTGATGTTTACCATAAGTGATTTTCCTGGTTATGGGATGTTGTCGTCTCAGGCGACTAAAGGTTATAAAGCTTGTCCTGTATGCTTGAACGAAGTCCATTCTGTTTGGTGCGCTGGGAAGGTGTGTTACTTGGGTCACTGTAGATGGCTTCCAACTGACCACCAGTGGCGATTTCATGCTAAAGCATTTGATAAAACAGTAGAGCTTCGTCCTAAACCCCGTCCCTGGAACGGTGATGAAATTTTGGAGAAGCTGAACTTTTTCGATTTCGGAGTGTTGAGCGGTGATACCACAATACCAGTTCCGGAACGCCCTGACGAGTATAAGTGTTTTACACATAAGAGTTCATTCTATGGTTTGCTTTACTGGCCGAAATTGATTCTTAGGCACACCCTAGATGTCATGCACATAGAAAAGAATGTGAGTGACAACATTGTGGGAACAGTTCTTGATATCAAAGGAAAGAGTAAGGACACTTTGAAAGCACGTCAGTATCTGAAGGAGAAGGGATTACGAAAACACTTGTGGCCAGTGAAGACGGCGTCAGGGACTTTCATACATGTTGCACCTTACACAGTTAAACCGGCTTTCAAGAAGCAGGTTTTCATATGGTTTAAAGGAGTACAGTATCCTCATGGGTATGCAGGAAATATATCTCGATGTATTAACTTGGAACTTAATACGTTTAACGGATTGAAGAGCTACGACTGTCATTTATTGCTACAACGTCTTATTCCAGTGGTTATCCGACCCTATTTGCATCTAGATGTGGTCGAACCTATAATAACATTGTGTAGGTTCTTTCAGAAGTTATGCGCTAAAGAGCTGAAGAAGTCAGATGTTCTCATTCTCAAAGAAGACATCATCTACATTTTGTGCAAATTGGAAAGGATTTTCCCCCTTGCTTTCTTTGACAGTATGATTCATCTGATGATCCATCTTCTAGATCAAGCACTGCTTACTGGTCCAGTTCATTGCACCTGGATGTATCCTCAAGAAAGGTACTATTTATTATTCGTATTTCCCCATTCATTATAATATTCTCTTGTATATATACTTCACTAATAACTGTACGTGTAATTTCAGACAACTGTTTCAATACAAACAGTTATGTAAAAGCAAGAGTCACCCTGAAGGATCGATAGCGGAGTCGTACATTACACATGAATGTGTAACATACTGCAACTTATATCTCCGTAACAGTGACGAAGCATAATCTTCTGCAGCCTCTACAGTACCAGAGTTAAAACTTTCAGTCCTTTCATGTGTTGTACGTCCGTTTGGTAATTTACCAACTTCAGAAAGACTGACAGATGCTGAGCTAATTGAAGCTCATTGGTGCGTACTACAACACTGTGACGAAGCACAATATTTCATGCGTGAGCATTTGAAGCTGATTGAAGCAAAGCGTCGAGACCGAAGGCCGAAAGAGACGCACAAAAGAACATTTCCTGTTTACTTTCGCAAATGGGTACGTCACAATATTTTTTATGTTACAATATCTCCATTTCAATATTAGTATTCTAGCTAGTCAGTTCAATTTAAATAATAACTTATCACAACGTGACAGGTGGAAAATCTCCAAATACAGAACAGTGATTGGTACTCGTCCGAATTGCACCATTTGGCTAGAATGCCAATTTCCCACAGGGTGCGAGCGATGTGTTTTGTCAATGGCGTCAAGTTTGTGACACTTCAACGAGATGTAAACCACAGAATGCAAAATTGCAGGGTCATGGTAGATGGTGACGACTTCACCTACTATGGAGTGCTACTCGCCGTTGTCGAACTAGTATATGGAAATATGCTCGTTGTCTTGTTCAAGTGTAGATGGTTTAACACTAATCAAAGTGTTCCTGGGAGTACAAAGATGGATTACGGCATGTTATCGGTGAATACAAACACAAGTTGGTATGAAAATGAGCCGTTCATTCTTGCTAGCATGGCAAAATATGTGTTTTATCTCGATGATCCTAAGGCCGGTGGATTTTGGAAAGTGGTTAACCCGATGTCACATAGGAATATATGGAGTGCGTCTACAATTGAAGGGGGTGAAGAACATGATGATGAAGATGACGGCGACACTGATGAACCATATCAAGAGCATTCGGCTTCTCAAATCCCTAATGTAGAGGCTATTCGCGACGACAACCGCTTGCATTTCCTCACTTCTGATGAATACATTGCAGTCCCAACTGCATCTACATCTCAAAATAGAGCCAATCACGACTTCATTAATGGCGAAGATGATGAGGAATCAGACGACGATGAAAAATCCAATGAGGACTTCACTGATACGATTGAAGATACAAATGATACAAACGATGACGATTATGATGGAGAGCCATGATCAGATTTAAATTATGTTTTTAAATTCAATAAATTTGTTTGTGATGTATAATTACAATTATAAAACGGTGTGTACGTACGTACTTCGACTGCTAATATATGCGCCTTGAACTATTCGGGGATCCGACTGACAGATATATACTTAGTATATATAAACGTTATAAACCTAATTGTTTTCCCCTATGATCAACTCGTCGTAAATGTTTTAACACATTAAAGTAAAATTAGGCCGCCAATTTATTAAATGAAAAAATATATATTTACTTAGACGACGAAAATAATATTTTCGTGGCCTAAGTTATTACTTAGACGACGAAACTTGTTTTTTCGTCGTCTAAGTAATAACTTAGGCCACAAAAATTTATATTTTCGTCGTCTAAGTAAATATATATTTTTTCATTTAATAAATTGGCGGCCTAATTTGAATTTCAATCAATTGTGAAAAATTCGAAATTATCTTAGGCGACAAAATATTTATTCGTCGCCTAAGTTTTACTTCTTAGGCGACGAATTTTTGATTTCCTCGTCTAAGGTTTGTTCTTAGGAGACGAAAGAGGCAGTTTCGTCGCCTATGTCAGTTAAATATACCCGATCTGCAATCCCTAATTCATCTTTGGTCTGTTTCGGTGTCCCCGATTCCTCACGTCGCTTCACCCTCCGCTCCCTCCTCCGCCTTATGGCCCCCGCCCCAACCTCCGCCGCCTCACTCGCCGCCTCACTCGTCGGTCTCGCCTCCGCCTCTACCAGCCCTCGCCTCCGCCCTAGCCACCTCCTCAGCCAGCCTCCGCCCCAGCCTCCTCGACGTTCGCCGTCTTCACCTCCCCTTCCCTCCATTCTCTCTCTCATTCACCGCCTCAGGCCTCCGGCCGTCTCCCAGCTTCCGCCTCGGTCTCTACCTTCACCTCCGTGTCTGCCTCCCGTCTGAGAACCGTTCCCCGTCTCAATCTTCCTCCACCGCAGACCTAGTCACCGCCATCTCTCTCGTCGCCTCCTTTGAAATCTATAAGTCTTCTCGGTTCTAATCCTTTCGTAATTCTTAGGGTTTCAGATTCGGTAATGGAGAAAATCAGCTCTATTTCTAATCCAGGCTCAAAATTTTGCTTAGGTTTTTGTGATTTTGGCAGATAAGTAGCTAGTGTAATGTAATTGATTCCTCTTCCAAGTTGATCGCGCAATTGCTTAGTTGATTGTTTAGCTTCTTACTGTAGATTATAGTTCGAGCTTAGTGTTAGTGTGAATTTGCTACTGTTGTTACAGATATGAATGCCAAATGCCGACTGTAGGAAATATTTCTCACTGTCACTGTTGTCTCCTTAGTTGTTTCACTGGCACTGTGCCGTTCTTCCGCATAGTTCACGTCCTTTTAGTGACTACAGTACCTTATGGGGTACAATTTCTGGGTGAATGATATTATAGAGCTAGACTCTATTGTACGTAGAGCAAGTCTAATCTGATGGTGGAAAAGAAGCCATAATGATGTAAATCTAAAGCATTCATTTCTAGCTACTTACATTGGAAACCAAAGCATGGAGATTGTTCTAAAGCATATAAAGTTATAAACTATATACTGAAGCTGTGCTTGAGATAGAAGAGATAGAAAGTAGTGAACTGTAATTCTCAATCATGGTCACTACAATCAAAAATCAAATAACTGTTAATATGTACAACTCAAGTCAGTCTCTGAGCCTTGTAGTTCCAGTAAGAGAGCACTTGTTTCCATATTCACCCCGTCAATCCTCCTTTGTACCAAAAATAATTTAGTGTGGCTATGTGCAAAAACAAAGAATACAAAATGATCAGCCTATTATATCCACACCACACCACACCAGACCACCAAGGCTTCCTCTTTATTCCAACTGTGCAATCACCCAAACAGCTCAAATTGAAACTCAAACTCACTTATTCTTTGCAGCCCATTTGACATAGAAATCAAGGTCACCCAGTCTGCACTCCAAGAATCCTGGATTGTGTTATTGGAACAAATGTTGAAATGTGAGTTGGGGAATTCTTCCCTTTGTTTTTGTTTTTTTTTTTTTTTGCTTTATATTTGAACTGTTTGCTTGGGAGATTTCGGAAGCAAATGGTTTAAAGTCAATTAACATTTCCAGCAAGAAGCAGCAACAATAGGCCTTGATTTATCACAAATGATTATGGAAGTATATATGGGTATTGAGTACTGTCTCATTCTACTCCCAAGTTGTAGAATTCCATCTTTGCTAATATCTAATGATGATTTTACTTTTAGTTTTTTCATTAGACGTGGGTAGGGTAGTGTTACAATGATTACTTGTGTATTAGTGACAGCCTTCTTCTTTAGTAACAATATGTACAAGTAATTGTTTAATTTTACTACATATGACTGTTGTGTTTGTGATACAAATTTGTGTTTCTTTACAGGAAAAATATGCCGCCGACTCATGGATTTCTCAAGAAGAAGAGGCAGGAGTTATTTGACCGCTTCTACAGGTCAAATGTCTCTGAAGGGAGTTCGTCGCAGCCACGTACAGAATCATCTGCGAACGTATCAGCACCTCCCCCCCCCCTTTGCCGGTGGAAGATACTGCAGCCCCTCCAGTAGCAGAAACCACACCTGATGTCGAAGACAGCAATGGTGAAGAGATCAGCTGTCGGCGCACATTTCGTCCTCGGCCTGATGGAAGTAAACATAATCCAACACTTTTAATTAAGTCATTTAGTTATAAATGAGTGTTATTACTCTCTAATTAAATTGTTATTGTTTTGGCAGCACCTTCTCCCAAACACAAACGAGGGTTGGTAAAAGGCTTGAAGGCCTACACGTCTTGGGTGCAGCACGGAGAGAAGGTGAAGATCGTCATGGATGATGAGTTCTTGCACGGACCGCAGACCAGTGCACTGAACAGTTGGCTGACTCATGATATCGGCCATATCATTCGGGACAGCATTCCCATGACTGCTGCAAGTTGGTGGGATCTGGAGGAGGATGATCAGATGAAGCTCAAATATGAACTCGACGTAAGTTAACTACAATTTTTAATATTTTAATTATCTATCAGCTTCCATATTAATTCCATTTTTTTTGTAATAGCTTGTTTATGACATCCCTTGGGATGATAAGAAGATGGTAAAGTGGGTTTACAAGTATGCCGCTAAGACCTTCACAGCCTTCAAGAGCAAGCTCAACAGGCTTAGAATTGACAATCCTGGGAAAATTCCGAAAGAGTTCAAAGATAGGAAGGAGGAGTGGTCTTGGCTGGTTCACCACTTCGAGAGCGATGAGTTCTAGGTATATAATTTTTTAATATTAGTCTATGCTTTCAAATGTTAACATTTTTCATTTTAGTTTTATTTCAATGCTAACTATTTGTCTCATATTTAATCATACTTCTACAGAGACGATCGACCGCCAACGCCCTTAACCGGGGGAAGAAGACGTTGCACCATCGGTCCGATTCAAAGCCTTTCATCTACGGGGCGCTCGAATTGAAGCAAAAAGGTAAACCATTCCCGTTGGTGAAGAATTATGAGATGGTGTACCCTCCTGAGCACCCGGAAGCAGCAAAAAATATAGTAAGTTTCCCTTATCCCATAACTAGACATGGCCGGTTATAAGAAAATAGACCAAGAAGGATAGAATGTTAGGAATTTGGAAACCCATCACCAATATGATCAATACACATGTTATCAAGAGAAATTCATAAGCATATGCATAAGCTCTTTAATATTTCCCTTAAGTTATCTAACTTTGTGTATTTACTCAAGTTAAAACCATTATAATCATGCGATCTCAAAACTCCTAGTGAATGCATTATGTTTGGATTATGTTTAACCGTAGTGGTTTGATGAAGAGTATCTGCCGATTATGTTTGGATTATTTAGAATGCATTATTCATATGCATGTTACTTGGTCTTTGTATTGATAATGTACACAAATTTTGGTCAAATCTGATAACAGCGACATAAGTTATTAATGCACTAACGTACTTCATTTTCAAATGCAGCGTCGTATCAATGTCGAGCTCGAGAAGGTGATGACCACTGTGAGGAATGACCACCCCGACGTTCCGGAAGATCAGATCGTTCACTATTTTGACGAGCCGACTCAACCCCAAGTGCTTATCAACGCACTGAGACCGCGAAACAGCGGTGAGATCCGGGGGTTAGGAGGAGTCACTTTCGGTGTCAGCTCCCAATCATTGCAAGGGGAAAATTCCACTGGACGCAATCGGTGGTCAAATGCGGAGCGTATGAGACGACTGGAGGAGGAGGCCCGAGAGCGTATCGCACTTGTAGAGGAGCAGGTACGACTGGCCAAAGAGGAGGCCCGACAGCGTATCAGCATACTTGAAGAGCAGATACGATTGGCAAATGAGAAGTACCAGAATAGTGAAAACTGTCTTAGCTGGTTGGAGGAACAGTTCCAGCTGTTTAGGAACCGACCACAGTAGCTTGCAGGCTCCTCTCTCTCACTACGATATTGTTCGGTTTAATATTTTTATTGAACAAATGTATGAATAAACTTATTAATATTCGGTATTTAATTTTTATAGATAATTTTTTTAATTTATATGAATATTCATTATTAGATTTTTTTTTTAATTTAATACTTACTTAGGCGACGAAAAATTCAATTTCGTGGCCTAAGCTAGCCACTTAGTCGACGAAACAGAATGTTTTCGTGGCCTAAGCTAGATACTAAGTCGACGAAACAAATAGTTTCGTGGTCTAAGCTAGTTACTTAGGTCACGAAACATAATAATTTCGTCGCCTAAGATCACCTCTTAGGCCACGAAAATATTATGTTTCGTGGCCTAAGAATCTAGCTTAGACCACGAAACAAATAATTTCGTCGACTTAGTCTTCATCTTAGGCGACGAAAAATGTTGAGTTTCGTGGTCTAAGTAATTATCTTAGGCCACGAAATATTTGTTTCGTCGTTTAAGATGGAATTTAGCCGACGAAAAAATTCGTCATCTTAGAGTTTTTTTTCATCACCATTATTTTAGACGATGAAAATTTTTTCGTCGTCTAAGATTTATCTTAGGCGATGAAATTCTTATATTTTCGTCGCCTCCTTACTTAGACCACAAACTTTAGACAACGAAACTTAGGCGACAAAATTTTCGTCACCTAAGATGTTAGACAACGAAAATCTTTCTTAGGTGATGAAAAATTTTCGTCGCCTAAGATATTCAATGTTGTAGTGATACTAACTTCGTATATATATATATAAACATAAAGAAGTAATAACTCTTTATGACCATACACTTGAAGAACCTCAATGCTTATCATACAAAACTTTACTGCAACTTCTTGATCTCACAAGGAAAACATTGACCGAAATCATAACAAAAATTACAGGTAACTATACTTAATTACAATAGAAGCCAAGAAGATGACTCCAAAGTAAACGATAATAACCTAACACACATCAGTAATTCAATAACTTAAATGAGATCACAAACTAATTATACAAAACTAGTATTCTGATCTTGGCAATAATTCGGAATCACTCTTGAAAGTAAGTAAACACATTAAACTCCAGTTCCTAATAATACTAGCAGATTTAAACCTTTCTAATAAAGGTTGGTACTCACTCAATAATGACTCAGAACTTGTGACCAATCCTAATTATCACGATTAGAAATAATGTCACTGAACTAGAGTCAACACAAAACAAAAGCCTATAAAATCCTTGACACAAAATAGAAACCGAAAGATGTTTTCAAGGCAAAGCATAATAATATACATGAGTAGTTTAGTAACTCAATTAAAATCATTAACTAACTATGTAAAACTATTTTCCCGATCTTAGCAGGAAATCATGAATCATTTTAAGGAAGCATGAGCAATCTGACAATAAAGCAAACTGAGCAACCAAGTTCATAACAAAAACAACTACACATAAACCAATAAGTCAAAACGAGATAAAGACCAATTCTTTAGTCAGATGAAAATCATAACACAACCGTGCATAACTCAATTTCCACTTGCTCACTGTGAGAATCTGCAACAGAGTACTCAAAAATCACTAAGAACCGATAAAAATCATGGTCCGAGGGTTGAACTAGGCTCTGATACCAATTGTGAGGACCCGTCCCAGAATTTCTCTCTGAAAATCCGAAACAGGTCCGAATAATAACCAAAAATCCACTAAACATCTGTTTGCTCCCAAACCACAACCGCCCACCCACTGGGAACAGGGACCGATCAATTCTTTTATTGCTAAGCTTGACATAAAACCCCGTTTTTAACCCACTTTTACCTTTTTTGGAAGGTTAACAGTAACATTTTATAAAGTCAAACGGTAATATTCAAGTCAACAATAAAAGTCAAAGTCAGAATTACTAATTACTATTCATTTTACTGTTTACCATTTATATCTACTATTTACTGTTACTATTTTACTGTTCACTATTCACCTTTTACCATTTTACTTTTCACCTTTTACTTTTCTTCTACCTCGCAGCAGGCAACAGCAGCGCCGCAGCCACCAGCTCCGCCATAGAGGCCAAAACGCCTCCCATTCATCCCAATTCAACCCCAAATCGATCGCCGCCACCACCACAGGATCTCTCCCTCGTCGCCCCCGTCGCCAAACAACCCGCGCAGCCGCCCCGTACCGCAGCAGAACCACACCACCTCCAATTTTATCCAAAATTCAACCAATCGAACTTCAAATCACACCTAATCTACTTCAAGCAACCTCCTAAACTCAAATTCAACCTCCAAAATCATCAATTCCATCATTTCAATCACCCTAACAGAAATTCCTCAAAACCCTAGAAATTTCGATTTCTAATTTCTCCTTACTTGGGTTAAATTGGTTCAATTCCTTCCGTAGGTTGATTGCACGGGCCGAGACCATCAATTTCCGACCGGAATCGTGTCGATTGCTGGCCGATGGAGAGATAACTCGGTTCGACACAGTCGAGCCTTCTCGAGCTTCGACCGGTCGAACGACGGCCATCCGCGTCAAATACCCACCCCAGACGTCAAGAGGAGAAGAAAACGAACCGATCGGTGGCCGGACGGCGGAGGACCAATGGCCGGCGCCTCTGGGTGGGGAGCTCGGGCTCGAGCCCGATCAGGAGAGAGATAGGGAAAAGAGAGAGGAAGAAAAGAAAGAAAGAAAAATAAAAGAAAAGAAAGGAATATTCCCCCTCTTTCCTACAATATTCCCGTTCTAGAAAATTCCGCTCGTTTCTAGAAATTTCATCCCCTCTGATTTTTCAGCATAACTTTTTCATGCGAATTCCAAATTAAACTTGCTACGTGTCATCGAACTCGTTTTACCGTCCTCTATTTCGTCGAGAAATAAAATTCTCGATCGGGTCAACTTATGAAAAGTCAACCCTTGAACCCTCCAAATTGTAGAACAAATTTTTGAAACGTCAAAAATAATTTAAAACTTTTAGGGGGGTATTTTAAGGTTCGAGTCGTTACAGGTTGGGCATTGGCGGACATCAAGGGAATAAGCCCTACGACATGTGTTCATCGAATATTGCTTGAGGAAGGAGTGAAGCCAAGACTCATTCGATGAATTCTCTTACTTCAAGAATTCGACATAGAGATCAAAGACAAGAAAGGAAGTGAGAATGTTGTAGCCGACCATTTGAGCTGAATTATGAAAGAAGAAGACGAGCTACAACTTCTTGAGACATTCCCGGATGAGCAACTATTTCGGCTTGATGCGACACAAGAACCTTGGTATGCCGACATTGCCAATTACCTTGCAATTCGTCACTTTCCAAAGGGGATGCCGAGCCACCTCAAGAACAAGATCAAAAAGCAAGCTCGGCACTACTTATGGGATGAGCCATACTTGTGGAAGCAATGTAGTGACCAAGTTATTCGACGGTGCGTACCGGAAGAAGAGCATCGTTCCATCCTTGCCACTTGTCATAGCGAAGCATGTGGAGGATATTTTGGACCAAAGAAGACGGCTTTGAAGGTACTAAGTTGTGGATTCTTTTGCCCGATGCTTGTCGAAGACACACACACAACGTGCATGACATATGACCGGTGTCAAAGGACCGGCAACATTGGGCCAAGAGACCAAATGCCGTTCACGCCAATCATCGAGGTAGAGATCTTCGACCTTTGGGGTATCGATTTCATGAGACCATTCCCTTCAAGTAAAGGCTTCCTCTACATCTTGTTAGCGGTTGATTATGTGTCTAAGTGGATAGAAGAAAAGGCTACACGCACCAATGATTCAAAAGTGGTTGCCGAATTCCTCAAGACAAAAACATCTTCTCACGTTTTGGAGTTCCAAGAGTCTTGATAAGTGATGGCGGCTCCCACTTTTACAACCGCACTATTGAAGCTTTATTGAAGAATTATAGAGTTACACACAAGGTATCAACACCTAATCATCCGCAAACAAGTGGCATGGCCGAAGTGAGCAACCGGGAGATTAAACAAATATTAGAGAAGACCGTAGGTCCAACAAGAATAGATTAGAGTGATCGACTTGATGATGCTCTATGCGCCTATCGAACCGCGTATAAGACACCAATAGGTATGTTTCCCTTTCGGCTAGTCTATGGAAAAGCTTGTCACTTACTAGTAGAGCTAGAGCACAAGGTATGGTGGGCCGTCACAACCTTCAACATGGAACTAGATTCGGCCGGCCTTCATAGGAAGGTTTAACTCAACGAACTTGAAGAAATACGCAATGTGTTGACAGTAGCCACAGAGGGGCTACAACAGGCCCACAGACCTGCAGCTAGTGTACCCGGGGCCGGCCCAGGGCCCGGGACCGGATCATCAGCACCCGAACCCTGGGTCCAGCAGTCCACCTTGCGACCAGGGGCACGGGGACAGAAGGAAACCAGTCCTTTGGTATGCGAACAGAAGGAAACCAGTCCCACCTCGAAGAGTGAGGCCAGACCTCACACCCGGTCACCTATATAAGGGCCTCAACTACCCTCATTAATAGGTAACTGATCTCTCCAACCGCTTATCATACGTGCTTAAGTTATCTATTCATCCCAACTGTACTGACTTAGGCATCGGAGAGGAGAAGACTGGCCCGCCCGGTATTCCCCTTAGTAAGCAGGTTTATAGGAGATCACGCTTGGATTCATCTGTCTCTACCAGGCCTACGGGTTTGTGCAGAAAAAATTGGCGCCGTCTGTGGGAAGTTTGGATAAAAACCACGTAAGCATTACCAATGGCAGAAAACTCAGAAGCAGGCCAGGAAAGAAATGCCGCCGAGGAGCAGCGTGTTGCACCAGCGCAAGCGCTCATCTCTCCACCCCGGTCGTCACGGGAGAGCAGCGCAGCGACCAGGGCAACCAGGAAGACGGGAGCTGTGGGAGGCCGACCGGAACGCTGGGGCCATACCATGATAGCTCGCCCGGGAAAGGCCCGACGAAGGGCAACCAGCCAGCGCACCGGGGCTTTTCGCTGACGTTCTCGGATGATCCGAGCGACAGGGAGGAGAGCCCGCTCGGTGACAGTGACTGGGACACCATGTACAGCCCCGACCGGCACGATATGGCGGGGGAGATACGAGTGATGGCAGCGGAAGTCGGTCGCCTGCGCGAGGAGGGCGACCGGGATAAAGCAAAATCCAATGCCCGGTATGAGGAAATGGAGGCGGTGAACGCTGCCCTGGTAGCCGCCCTGGAGAGAGGACAGCAGCGCAACGACGCTATGACCAGGGCACATGCACCCACGACAGGCCGATCTCAGCGGTTTGAAGCGGGACAGTCATCGGGCGGAAGGCCCAGCGACCCCGAGCGAGCGGAGTCCCCGGCCGGCACGGCCCCGCCAAAATGCACGCCGACGCCACGGCAACCACACGCTTCATTCGAGGATGAAGTCATGACCCCGACTGCACGGGCATTGCAGGTACTCATTGACACTGTGTCGGATCTGAAGGCCCAAATGGAGGCCAACGAGAGAAGGGCGGCGCGGCCGATGGAAGGCGCGCGATTCAACTAGCACATGGGCCCTTTCTCGCACTGGGTTCTGGAATCAGGGAGTTCTGGTAACCAGAAATCCCTAAAGCTCACGTACTCAGGATCCGGCTGCCCGTACCAGCATCTGGACAGTTTCCGGTCCCAGACGTGCGCCAAGGGCTATTCCGATGCAGTATGCTGCAACATTTTCCAGGAAACCCTGTCTGGAGCGGCGCTCAGCTGGTTCTATGAGCTTCCGGCAAACTCCATCGAGGCGTTCGAGCAGCTGACCGACCGGTTCGTAGGCCGCTTCATCCTCCGGGTCGAGGGAGCCCGGACATCGACCATCCTCTTCAACTGCATGCAAGCACCAGGCGAGGAGCTGAGGACGTTTGTCAACCTCTGGCAGACGGCGACGGCCGGGGTTCGGAACCTCGACAAGGGTATCGCCGAGATGGCGTTCAAACAAGGGCTCCGGCCAGGAAAATTTTCCTACGCTGTACGGGTGGAACTCCCGCAGGGGTATGACGAGCTAATGGCGATGGCCATCAGGCATGCTCAGGCCGACCATGAAACGTACGGGCATCACCTGCTGAAAAGAAAGCGGGACGAGCAGCAGGAGGACCACCCCCGGGAGGAGCACCCCCCTCCCGGCCAAGAAGACAAGGCCAGCCAGCGGAGCGAGAACCGGGGTACCCGACCGAGCCGACCCAGCGGAAATTGGGGGCAACGGCAGCAGAGGCCCTATCATGAAAAACCCCAGGGCGAGCACAAGCCGGCGCAGTACCGACAAGAACGCCCCCTGGCAATCATGCCAGCAGAACGTCAAGAGGTCTTCACCACCCTAACCTCTTCATACGAGGACATCTTGCACGAGAACGGGAACATCATCCCCCCACCGCCCAGGAGAAAGTACCCAAAGGGGAAGCTTACCCCGGCGCAAACGTGCAAGTACTGCTCCTATCACGATGAAGCTACTCATCAGACGAACAAGTGCTTCGCTCTCAAGACAGCGGTGGAGGGTTTGACTGCTCATGGATATCCGACTGCTCATGGATATTCTCATCAGCTCCGGCCTTCGGCATTCGAGAGGTATCCAGGTACCCATTCTCTTCCCACTCCATGTAGGCGTCTGCGATGCCCGATTCCCTGGCCTTCTTCAGGAACTTAAGGAACTGATCGCTCTCATGATACTTAAGGACAACCTGCTGGTAAAGCTCCGGGTCCTCTTCTCCAGCAGCAGCAGCAGCAGCGGCGGCGCGCACAGCGGTAGCTCCCACATGGAGCTCATCCACTTTGGCCTCCAGCTCGGCCCTCTCCTTTTCAGCCAGCTCCTTCTCCTTCTCGAGGCTCCAGACCTGCTCTTCCAGCTTGGCCACCTGCTTCTTGGCCCTCTCCTCCAGTCTGACCTTCTCCCGCTCCAGCCTGGACTTCTCTACTTCCAGACGCTCTCGGGCTTCTGTCAGAGCGGCCACCTGCCTCTTCAGCTCCGGCAGCTCCTCGCCCGGATCCGGCTGGTACAGATTGTACAACAACTACACAACAACAGGGAGTCAATTAGGCAAGCAGCAAAGGTAACGAGTTACGAGCGGTGCCGTGGCACCAAGCAATTCTTACCCAGAGGACCGACTCCTTGCACTTTTGGCGATTCTCCCCCGCCAAGGCTCCAGTGACCCCAGGCCTGTCCAAACCAAGGCCAGCCACATCTGCCGCCAGCTTCCGGAAGAAGGGACTCTCCAGACTCCCCCTCTGTTCCTCCGCAGGAGCGGGGCTACTCTGCTGACCGGCAGAGTTTGGAGCAGCAGCAGCCTTGTCCCCAGCGGAACTCGACGCACCGCTGGCCATCTTGAGCCGCTTCGCCAAGTTCTCACTTGACGACCGGCCGGTCAGCGTCACCATGGCGGAGGGAGGAACGTCCATGACCCTCCGCCTCTTCTCACCCTGGTCGTCCGGTGAAGAAGATTGTGCGCCTGGCCGGGTGACCTTGGTGACGAGCGGGACTGATCCTGGCCGGTACGGAATCCGGTTCACCCCACCAGGAACCTTTGGTGGCCCCCCGGTGGCCTCCCTTTTCTCCTTTAGCTTTAAGAGAAGGTCTTCACCGTCCATAGATAAGGTATTGTCGGGTTTGATGACCGCCCAGGAAGATGCACCTGCAGGACAAGCAAAAGGTTAGTGTTTAAAAATCGGTCAGCAGAAATGCCACCGCTAAACCTTGCTACGCACCAGGATCTTGCTCGAGATAGCAGTACTCTAACACTTCCCGCCGAATGAAGTTGTAGGAGCTTCGTTCAAGATCGTCCCAGCATCCGAGTATAGTCGTAATCCATTCCCGCTCCAACTCGGATAGTTCGAACGACTGATCGCCAAGGAGCTGGAAGGCACCAGGAACCCGGTACATCTTCCTCCTCTTCTGCCACTTCCCACCCGCCATCACCACATTTTTCCTCCAGCTATTATCCACCCAAGAAGGCAGATGGGTGATGATAGGCTGGAAACACCGGGCGCTAAAGGTCAGACAACTTCGGGACCCTCGCTTCTTCGAGAAGGATATCCTGTACAGTGCCCGGAACTCGTTCACCGTTGGCATGCTCATACCGGACAACTCGTACAGGCAACCGAGGCTTAGCAGCCGCCTCCACTGGTTCCCAGGAAGCTGCGCGGGAGACACTTGCAGGGCACTGAGCGTGTTCTGGACGAAATCTGGCAGCGGGAGGGAAAACCCGTGGCGAAATTGGTCTCAGTGCACGGCAACCCAACCCGCCTCCGGGTTACAGACCGATTCTCCGGGATTCAGCGGCCGTAACGCCACCTCATCGGGGATACTCCACGTCTCCCGGAAGGCGGCAATCTCTTCGGGGTTCATACTACCCTCCGGCTCATCGCACTCTACGGCCTCTTCCCCACTCCCGATGGTGTAGCTCACGGGCGGAGTGCCAGAAAAGCGCACCCCGTGCGGGATTTCCTTAGATCCCGAGGACCCGGAAGACGAAACCTCGCCCCGGGAGCGGTCAGCGGCTTCGGCCTCCGGGGATTCCGAACCGAGCCAATCCTCCAGTCTCTCCTCATCGTCCACGACGAGACGCCTGTCGGCCGATTCGGAAGCCCCATCAGAGCTTGCAGAAGCCATTTAAACCTAAAGGGAAGCAAACAAAACCCCACCGCTGGTCAGCAACAGGCTAGAACAGCGCCCTCTGCGGCTCCTCCCTAAGATTACCGCAGCCGCCCCACGTAAAACAACTCACTATCGGCGACAGAGCCTCCCCCCCGCCGTAAAACGCCAAAAAGAAAAAGAAAAACACCGAGCAATGGTAGGCAAAGAACAAGAACGCTTGAGGCAACGGATGTCGCGGGGCACCTCCACAGAGCTTTCGCCGGATTCCTCTCTAACCTTCTCTTCTTCTCTCTGAGCCAAAGAGCAAAACAGAACTTATGAAGGAAGAGGAGGCTTTTTTATAGATGGGTCCGATGCCCTAGGCGCTTGTAATCCCCCCAATACGCAATCAGGGCAACTCAAACGCCTGCGAATCCAGACCCTCCATCTCAGATCGCTCCCTACTGGCACGTGTCCCAGCATTGGTAAACTTCCCACGCCATCATAACTGACGGGACTGATGGGCTTCCTCCTTAAATGCATGTCAGCCACTTGTCCTGCTTACGAGCGACAGGTCAGGGAGATAGGAGCGGGAACCGAGGCGTCAAGCCCCCCCACTTCCCCAAGAGCCCACGGCTTCTCACCGGTTATGATCTTTCAACCGACTCGAAGGCTTCTCACCGGTTATGGTCAATCCAACCGGTTCCAGGGCAGTTCACCGGTTAGGTATCATTCAACCGGCTGCATGGCATCTCCACGGCTTCTCACTGGTTATGATCTTTCAACCGGCTCGAAGGCTTCTCACCGGTTATGGTCAATCCAACCGGTTCCAGGGCAGTTCACCGGTTAGGTATCATTCAACCGGCTGCATGGCAACTCCACGGCTTCTCACCGGTTATGATCTTTCAACCGGCTCGAAGGCTTCTCACCGGTTATGGTCAATCCAACCGGTTCCAGGGCAGTTCACCAGTTAGGTATCATTCAACCGGCTGCATGGCATCTCCACGGCTTCTCACCGGTTATGATCTTCCAACCGGCTCCATGGCAGCTCACCGGTTAGGTATCATTCAACCGGCTGCATGGCAACTCCACGACAGTTCACCGGTTAGGCATCATTCAACCGGCTCGAGACCATCTCACCGGTTAGGTAACATTCAACCGGCTCGAGAGCATTTTATCGGTTATGAGACATCCAACCGGCTCCATGGCATCTCACCGGTTAGGTATCATTCAACCGGCTCCATGGCATGACACCGGTTATGAGAACATTCAACCGGCATGGGCTTTATACACCCGGGTGAGTTTACATCTAACACATGTACTCTTGTCCAGCAGGATAAAAACCCTGCATCGCACTGAACTGCGATCAATGTGGGGCTCCATGGCGAGACTTATCACCTCAACGCCACCCCACTGGGCAGATTGTTTCTCTAACACAGAACAAGTCTCCCCGCAGGCTAACAAACCTACACATTACCCCATGCTTATCCCAACACAAGCTGGGCCAAGCCACTTGGGGAACTCGTTCCGACATGGCAGAACCGAGATCCCATGCACAATTTCATTTTGGGAACTTGGGGGACTCGTTCCGACATGGCAGAACGCCCGGTCGAGATCTCATGCACAATTTCATTTTGAAAACTTGGGGGACTCGTTCCGACATGGCAGAACGCCCGGTCGAGATCCCATGCACAATTTCATTTTGGGAACTTGGGGGACTCGTTCCGACATGGTAGAACTCCCGGTCGAGATCCCATGCACTCTCCGGGTTTCACCCTGCTCCATATCTATTGCATGGCGGATTTCATCGCCCCATTATCATCCCATGCACTCTCCGGGTTTCACCCTGCTCCATATCTATTGCATGGCGGATTTCAACGCCCCATTATCATCCCATGCACTCTCCGGGTTTCAACCCGAACCATGCTAATGGCACAACAACACTTGAGCACAATACCATTTGTATTGCAAACATACTCATAACTGTCGCACATCATCATTAACAGGTACTCACCACGCCTCCTATGACCGAACGCCTGGTCACGCCCAATCTTCAATACGGACTTGGGGGACTGGGCACCGTTGGGTTGGTAACCCTGCAGGTCTGCGGGACAGGAGCAAGACATTAAGTCCCCATTCAAGATTGCACTTGACCGGGAACTTGGGGGACTTGTTGACAGTAGCCACAGAGGGGCTACAACAGGCCCACAGACCCGCAGCCAGTGTACCTGGGGCCGGCCCAGGGCCCGGGACAGGATCATCAACACCCGGACCCGGGGTCCAGCAATCCACCTTACGACCAGGGGCCCGGGGACCGGGGGCGCCAGCCTGCCAAAGAGGTCACCAGAGCTGCCCTTTGGTATGCGAACAGAAGGAAACCAGTCCCACATCGAAGAGTGAGGCCAGACCTCACGCCTGGCCACCTATATAAGGGCCTCAACTACCCTCATTATTAGGTAACTGATCACTCCAACCGCTTATCATATGTGCTTAAGTTATCTATTCATCCCAACTGTACTGACTTAGGCATCGGAGAGGAGAAGACCGGCCCGCCCGGTATTCCCCTTAGTAAGCAGGTTTACAGGAGATCACGCTTGGATTCATCTGTCTCTACCAGGCCTACGGGTTTGTCTAGAAACACAATGAAGGCTATGATGCCGCATGGATATACAAAGAGAAGACTCGAGCCTACCAGGACAAAACGATTCGAGGGAAAAAGTTTGAAGTCGAACAAAAAGTTCTCTTATTCAATGCACGACTTAGCCTCTTTCCGGAAAAGCTTCGATCTCGATGGTTTGAACCTTACATTGTCAAAACCGTTTTTCCACATGGAGCCATCAAGATTCAAAGTGAGGTTTCGGGTGATGCATTCAAGGTAAATGGGCACCAACTAAAACCATATCATGAACCATTTACCGGCGTTAGCATTGAAGAACCATACGTAAATGATGCACATTACGTTCCATGCATGCGCATTTGACTGCGTTCTCTTCTGGGGTAAAGATGCAGAAGGGAATGACCTTGCTAGCCTTGACGCATGTCCGATATATCATTCTGACCGATATAAGTTGACGGGAGCAGGCAATAGGAAACCTGTGAAAGTGCTTCGGTATTTTCCGTTGAGAGATAGGCTTGAGCGGTTGTACATGTCAGAAACCACCGCAAAAGCTATGAGATGGCACGGTGAGCGGGACTTGGGAGACGCAGAAATCATGACACACATCTCTGACGGAGCGGCTTGGAAGCATATAAATAATGAGTTTCCTCATTTTGCGTCAGATGTCAGAAACGTCAGGCTCGGGATCTCAACCGACGGGTTCAACCCTTTCGGTACCATGAGTCTTTCATACAGAATATGGCCGGTGGTTTTGGTACCTTACAACCTTCCTCCGTGGATGTGCATGAAGAAGGAATATGATATATTGACGTTGTTGATTCCGGGGCCTGGTTACCCAGGGAAATGTCTCGATGTTTATATGAGACCATTGATTGAAGAACTTAAGGTATTGTGGGACGTTGGTCATCCCACTTTTGACAAGTACAAGGAGCAGACGTTCCAGATGCATGCCATGGTTATTGGTACCATCAGTGATTTTCCTGCTTATGGGATGTTGTCGAGCAGCGTTGTTAGGGGATACAAGGCTTGTCCAGAGTGCCTCAGCGATTATGGGAGCACCCCTCATTGCAACAAGATATGCAGTATGGGTCATCGTGTGTTCTTCCGGCGGATCACCACTGGCGTTACGAGTCCGCCGCATTTGATGGAACCGAAGAACACGGTGGTCCTCCCAAAAGATCGACGGGAAGAGAAATTTTAGCAGTGCTTAATGAGTACGATTTTGGGCCCCTCAGCAATCATCTCGATATTGTAGCGGAAATACCTGAAAGACCTGAGGAGTACAAATTCTGGACACATAAGAGCATATTGTGGGAACTCCCGTACTGGTGTGAGTTGCTGATCCGTCACTTCCTAGACGTTATGCACATAGAAAAAAATGTTTCTGAAAGTGTGGTGGGCACAACGCTGAACTTGGAGAGGAAGACGAAAGACGGTCCTAAGGCTCACACTGATGTGCAAAACATGAATATCAGAAAACAACTATGGTTGAAACAAGGGAAGAGAAAAATGCCTCAAGCTCCTTACACCGTCAAGCCTAAGCATAAATCAAAAATTTTCCATTGGATAAGTCGGGCCAAGTATCCTTCAGGCTTTGCTGGAAATATAGCCAAGTGTGTGAACAGACAATTCAACAATCTTTACGGGTTGACAAGTCATGACAATCATATCCTGCTACAACGTCTCTTCCCTGTTTTCATTCGACCGTTCCTTCTCCGTCACGTTGTGGAGCCATTAGTAGCGTTGGCAAGATTTTTCCAGAAGGTATGCACACGGGAAGTGAGAAAATCTGACCTCCGGGAAATGCAACAAGACATCGTTCATATCATGTGTAAATTTGAGATGATATTTCCTCCAAATTTTTTTGACATCATGCCTCACCTCATGATCCATCTTCCTCGGCAGTTGTTGCTTACCGGTCGTGTACACTTCACTTGGATGTATCCGATGGAAAGGTACGTATTTTACACCTTATGTTAATTTCCTCACCAATATATGTGATTTAGTATTAATGTATTATCATAACACTTTAAAAACTTGATTTATAGGCAACTTGGACAATACGGTGATTTTGTCCAAAACAGATCCGCACCTTAAGGATGTATAGCTGAAGCATATATTGCGCACGAGTGTGTCACCTACATGAAGCTGTATTTAGGAGCGTTACAGGAAAGCATACCGGAAGATGTACCTTCACAGTTCAATCTTTCCATACTCTCCGACGATGTTGTACTCGGTGGAAACATGCTAGTTTCCTACAAGTTGAAAGATTATGAGGTAGCCATTGCACATTGGTGGGTACTAATTAACTGTTTAGAAGTTCAGTTTTGGAAGAACATGCATCTAAACTGTGAACAAGTACGTAACTTTAACATTATTCTATACGTATTTATATATTATTGTGAATAATTATTCATATTTATAGTTGATTCTGATGGTTGTAGATGGACCTCATTAAAAATGATAATCACCCAAATTGGTCACACAAACTCAGACTGCTAGCGATGAAGCCGGTCTATTCAAAAGTTTATGCGACGTGCAAGGTGAATGGTGTGTTATTTCGATGTGAAGAGAGAGACGTCAGACTGAAAACACAAAATTCAGGGGTTATGGCACATGGTGGGGATGATGGAGTTGACTATTACGGTGTTCTCCATTCAGTTGTGGAACTGCATTATGGGAAAAACATGAAAGTGCACCTTTTCAAGTGTAGATGGTTTGACACACGGTATGAGGATGACCTAGTACATCATGCAGAGCATGAAAACTGATCAATACGGCATAACTTCTGTGAACACTAGTACATCATGGTATGAGGATGACACGTTCGTTTTAGCCACATGGGTGAAACAAGTGTTTTATCTTGATGATCTCGCCAAGGGTGACCCGTGGAAAGTAGTCAACACTATCCACCATCGCAACATTTACCGGGCGTCTACACTTGGAGTGGCTGAAGAGAACGAGGAAGGTGGCACCGCGTATCAAGAGCCCAACTCAAACGGTATCCCTGACTCCTCTTTTATTCGCCTAGACACGCCGGTGCGAATTCGACGTGAAGAGCCACTGCTTGTTGATGTTGATCCAAATGAAGAAACTAACGAGGACTCTAGTGGTCAGGAAAGACATAGATTACCCCTATCGAGTAATTCAGAAACCGAAGAAGACTCATCTGATGATTCCGATAACAATCCGCCGGATTAAGTAATTTAGATGATGTAATCCTTTCATTTGTAATCCACTAATTTCTAATGAACGAGCGTGGGGATGAGCCTCCCAGCTAGGCTGGGTTCCAAACCCCTTAAAAAAAATTTGAAATATGTTGAGTGCTGGGTTTCTGTTTTCTTGATGTTCAATTTTGGCTATGTATGAACAGGAAATAGGAATAAGAGATGTGTAAACCTACTGAATTTTTTAACCTTTTTCATATAATGGCCGACGAAAAACACGTTATTTCGTCGGCTATACTAATAATAGCCGACGAAAAATTCATTATTTCGTCGGCTATACTAAGAATAGCCGACGACTACGAGTCTCTCGTCGGCTATGATTTAAAAAAAAAAAACAAAAAATGATCATATTACATTTTCTATCACTAACGATAAACCATTGCTTCATCCTTCAAATGCAAAAATGTTGTGAAATAAGATATGCCCGAAATAATGAAATACGTCTACAATTGAAAAATGACAAGATTCTGATAAAATCTGAGTGGTGAAAGATGCGGTCAAAGGTTTTATTCCTTCGTTTTCCTATGGGTAGCCTGACGTTCGTTAAATCAATTTTGCAAAATTTTTATACGATTAGTTGCATCTCATCGATTTGAAACTATTATCTGTTGAAGGTCAGGCCAAAAAACGTTATTTAGACAGGGCAATTACCATTTCTAAGCGTTCAAAGGGTTGACTCACCCGGTTGACCGTCCCGATCGAGCCTTTAACGTTGTCAGATGTAGTTGGATTTTTTTCATACATGTATTTAATCTTAACGGTACTATCTGACTGTTGGAATAGATTTTATAAACTTTTAGATTCAAAATCAGAACATATGCACTAATGTTCTTTAACTTGTTTACTAAGTGTTTAAGTGAATGTATAGTTTCAAATAGTTACTATACGTAGACTCTTCAAATGCAAAAATGTTGTGAAATAAGAGATGACCGAAATAATGAAATACGTCTACGGTTGAAAAATGACAAGATTCTGATAAACTCTGTGTGCCGAATGTTGCGGTTAACTGTTTTTGACTTCCGTTTTCCTATGGGTAGCCTGACGTTCGCCAAATCAATTTTGTAAAAAATTTATACGATTAGTTGCGTCTCATTGATTTGAAACTATTATCTGTTGAAGGTGAGGCCAGAAACCGTCGTTTAACTAGACTAATTTCTGTTTTTAAGCGTTTAGAGGTTTGACTTAGTGGTTTGACCAACATTTTAGCCGACGAAATTATATGTCGTCGGCTAAACTCTTGCGATCTGCGCCTTTTTATTGTCCGCCGTTGGATGACTCAAATCCAACGGCTGCTGATTTTCCAAAGCATAGCCGACAAAATATTTTAAATCGTCGGCTATGCTTTAGGTTTAGCCGACGAAATATAATTTTCGTCGGCTAAACTCTTGCGATCCGCGCCTTTTTATTGTCCGCCCTTGGATGACTCAGATCAGACGGTTGCTGATCTTCCAAAGTATAGCCGACGATGTTCATAAAATAACCGACGACATTCAAAGAATAGCCGACAAAATATTTTAATTCGTATACTATTCTCTCTTCTATAAAAGCAGACAGCCGTAGCAGCCCGACTTTTTCAACCCTAAATCCGCAAAAACTCCTCCTCCGCTCCTCAAATCGGCCGTACGTCTCCTCCATTCCGAAATCCGGCCTCCTCCTCCTCCTAGACATCCCGAAATTAATCCGGCCTCCTCCTCCGACCGGTCTCCTCCTCCTCCTTCCCCTCCTCCTTCCCCTCCTCCTCCTCCGCCAAAAAAGATCCGAAGGTTTTTTGGTTTTTTTTTTTTTTCAATTTAGTTTAATTTTATAATTTAGGTATATAAATTGTTATATATTTAATTTTAATTATATAAATTGTTATATATTTGTTAATAAATTTAATTTTAACAAATTGTTATATATTTATTATATATTTAATTTTAATTATATAAATTGTTATATAATAAATCAGGGGTGGACGTTTGAAGCCGAAAACCGAAAATAACCGAGCCGAAATCCGAACATAAGCCGAAAAAAACTTAACCGAAAAAAAATCGAACAGAAAAAAAAAACCGAACCAGACCGATTCTGCTCGGTTAGGTTTTCGGTTTCAGTTCGCTGGAAACCGAACCGAACCGAAGAACCGAAGTCAACAAAAAACGACGTCGTTTTGACTTTTTTTTTTTTTTAACAGAAAACCTAAAAACTAATTAATTAAGAATTATTAACCTAAACCCTAATTAATTAAGAATTAACTAAACCTAAAACGGAAAACAGTCAAAACACTGTTCAGACTTCAGAAACTGAAGTCTCTCGCCGCTAAAATTCTTCTCTGCACTTCTGCCCGTTCTTGGAGCCGCCGCGCCCTCCGCCTCCTCCCACCGCCGCGCCATCCAGCCTCAGCTCCCTCCGCCTAGCCTAGCCGCGGCCTCAGCTCCCTCCGCCTAGCCTGGACGCCGCTCGCCTAGCCTCAGCTCCCTCGGCGCCCTCTGCTCTCTCTGCGCCGCCCTCCGCTCCCTCCACTCCAGCCGCGCCGCCCTCTGCTCTCTCCGCTCCCTCTGCATGACAGATTTACAAAAAAAAAAAAAAAAAAAACCGCAAAAAAACCGAACCAAACCGAACCGAACGGTTCAGTTCGGTTTTCGGTTCACTATTTAAAAAAACAAAAACAAAAAACCGAACCGAAATTTTAGTTCGGTTTGGCTCTCGGTTTTGGCCCAAAACCGAACCGAATGGAACCGAATACACCCCTATAATAAATTGTTATATATTTGTTATATATTTAATTTTAATTATATAATTGTTATTGTTCTAGGAGAAATAGATTGATAGTAAACTCTGTCTTTATTGATTGATAAGGAGGCCTTTATATAGGCATTACATCAAGTATCCCTGGTGATCAAGGATTCCCTATCTAATAAAGTATCTAGACTACTAGTCTTATTGGGACAAGACACACCACGGAAGTTATGGAATTAACCTTCCTTGAACACTCCCCCTTGTGTCGCGTCCTCAATGGTGCATGAACTGTTGCCTCGTTAAAACCTTTGCCAGCAAACAAAAACCTCTTGGGCAAAAATAAAAGCATGGTCTAAGGGAAAAGAGTACAACGCACCAACTACAAGTATGTGAGACATGCATAACTAGACTCCCCCTGAAGTCTAGATGAGAACTCCCCCTGATAGTCAATCAGTCTTTGAGTTCGGATAAGTGACACATACCAATGCGCTTTACATGCTTCACAAATGTAGATTTGGGTAGAGACTTGGTGAACAGATCAGCTGCATTATCTTCTGAGCTGACTTGCTTCACTTGGATATTCAAAGTCTCTTGCTGCTGCTGATTGTAGAAGAACTTAGGCGAAATGTGTTTAGTATTGTCACCCTTGATGTATCCCAACTTCATCTGCTCAATACATGCTGCATTATCTTCAAATATGCAAGTTGGTCCCATCGTAGTAGACTCAAGTCCACTAGACTCTCGAATGTGAGATATAACTGAGCGAAGCCAAACACATCTTTGACTGCTTCATGTAGTGCAATAATCTCAGCATGGTTCGAGGAGGTAGCAACAAGGGTTTGCTTGGTTGATCTCCAAGATATCGCCGTATTCCCAATGGTAAAAACATAACCGGTTTGGGAACGTCCTTTGTGTGGATCTGACAAATATCCAGCATCAGCAAATCCTACCATCACATCATTTGGTGTATCTGAGTAGGAGGGGGTATCGCCAAAGCCGTATCGGGACCACGACTTAGCATCCTCGGGTCCGGATATGTTGGCGGATATGGCTACAGGATGGCGGATGGCTGAGCCAAAGCCAGTCTTGGCGGATATGACTGCAGGATGGCGGATGGCTGAGCCAAAGCCAGTCTTGGCGGATGACCGGTGGCGATCCGAGCCACGGTTTGTGCTGTTGGATGCAAGAGATCAACTAGGTGTCGAATCCTGATGAGTGTATCGATAGTACAAGCCCATGTCAAGGGTTCCTTTAAGGTATCGAAAAATGTTCTTGATTCCAACCCAATGACGTTGTGTTGGCGCAAAGCTAAATCTAGCTAACAAGTTCACTGAGAAAGCAATGTCTGGTCTAGTACACTGAGCTAAGTATAACAAAGCTCCAATTGCACTAAGATATGGATATTCAGCTCTCATGACCTCTTCGTCATCTTCTTTCGGACGAAAGGGATCTTTGTTGATATCCAGACTTCTAACGACCATGGGAGTGCCTATAGGATGCATAACTTTGTCCATGTTAAATCGCCTGAGCATCTTTCGGACATATGCAGATTGGTGTATAAAGATTCCACCACTTCGGTGCTCTAGTTCTAAGCCTAGGCGAAACCGAGTCCTTCCCAGATCTTTCATCTCGAATTGGGATTTCAAGTAGCTTGCGGTCTCATTGATCTCATTTAGAGTTCCAATGATGTTCATATCGTCAACATAGACGGCTATAATGGCAAATCCTGAACTTGTTCTCTTTATGAACACACAAGGGCACAACTCATCATTCTTGTATCCTTTCCCAATCAAGTAATCACTTAATCGTGTGTACCACATCCTACCAGATTGTCGGAGTCCATATAGAGATCATCTCAACCTGATAGCAAATGAACTTCGTGGTTTTTGCTCACTTGACTTGGGTAACGAAAGTCCTTCTGGCACTTTCATGTACATCTCCGTATCTAGATCCCCATAAAGATACGCTGTTACAACATCCATAAACTGCATATTGAGTCTCTCTGAGACTACCAAACTGATTAAGTATCGGAAGGTAATAGTATCCATGACAGGAGAATACGTCTCCTCATAATCAATTCCAGGGAGTCGAGCTTTATATCGCTGGACTTCACCATTCTCATTGCGCTTTCTGACAAAGACCCATTTATGTCCAACAGGCTTCACGTTCGGCGGTATAGGCACAACCGGTCTGAATACTTGCCTTTTCTTTAGAGAGTCTAGTTCAGCCTGGATTGCTTCTTCCCACTTCGGCCAATCCGCCCTACGTTGACACTCATCAACAGTGCGGGGTTCCATATCGTCGTCGTCAATGACTTCTTGAGCAACGGCGTAGGTGAGATTTCCTTGTTCTCCAACATCAACGGTGAGTCTGAGGCGTCCCCCAGATGATTCAGAGTTGATTCTTGGACATAGGTATAGTCAGAGACAATCTCGTGTGACGGCGTCACAGTATCGATGATGAACGGATCGCTTTGTGCCTGGACACATGCCCTCTTTCTAGGTACATTGTCCTTGGAACCGATTGGTCTCCCCCTCTTTCTAGGAGGATCCGAAGTCGACGCCGGCCCTCCACTTGGAGGTGCCTAGCCTAGGCTGCCGACGGCACCTAAGGCTGCGGGTCTGAGACCGGCGGCGCGTGCTTGCGCATGGCGAGGAATGTTGAGCCTTGCAGGTACATTCGCAGCAGGTATGGTTGATCTTGTCACTTTCGCAATATCAGTAAAGGAGTCGGGCATCGAATCCGCCACCTTTTGTAGTTCCAATATGCGTTGTATTTCGGTCTCACACTGAGACGTACGGGGATCATAATGAGACATAGTGGGAGAGAACCACGTCAATTCCTGACGTTCACTAGGGACGGATGCGGCCCCATCTCCCCCTAACGGCAGGAAGGATGTCTCATTAAAGTGACAATCTGCAAATCTTGCAGTAAACAGATCACCTGTCATAGGCTCTATGTAGCGGACAATTGTTGGTGCTTCATATCCAACATAAATAGCTAATCGTCGTTGTGGACTCATCTTGGTACGCAGTGGAGGCGTGATAGGCACATATACGGCACAACCAAAAGTACGCAGATGCGAAATATCAGGCTCGTAACCAGTTACCAACTGGTACGCACTAAATGGTTGGCTATCTGTGGGTCGTAGACGAATAAGCATAGCTGCATGTAATATTGCATATCCCCATGCCGAAACTGGCAATTTTGTGGCCATGACAAGAGACCTAGCTACAAGCTGTAGTCTCTTAATGGCTGCTTCTACAAGACCGTTATGAGAATGAACGTGGGGCACGGGATGTTCAACTTCAATCCCAACTGACATGCAATAGTCATCAAAACACTTTGACGTAAACTCTCCAGCATTATCCAGTCTGATTGACTTAATCGGATTGTCCGGGTGGTGAGCCCGAAGCTTAATGATCTGAGCTAGGAGTTTAGCAAATGCAGCATTCCTCGTGGACAACAACGCTACGTGTGACCAACGCGTTGACGCATCAACCAGAACCATGAAATATCTAAATGGTCCGCATTCTGGTGTTATAGGTCCACAAATATCACCTTGTATTCGTTGTAGGAACAGAATATTCTTTTTATTATCAATAGCAAAAGATGGTCTTGCTTGAAGTTTTGCTAGTGAACAAGCTTTGCAAAATGAACGATGAGCATTAGACATCGCTACAGAAGCATGAGAAGCAGGAGGAGGCCGAACCTCTCCTTGGAGCCGAGAGGCGGCTATCAACGGCATGGCGGCCGAACCGAGGCCGAGGCGCCCTCTGTGCTTTTGTGATCTGAAAAATGGATGACCATGAGAGCATTTCAAAATACGGATCATCAGATCACGACCCGGATGACCGAGTCTCTCATGCCAAAGCTTGTAAGCATCTGAATCACATAAGACAACAACATGAGATTCATTGGCTCTGATGGTTGTGAAATACATGCCATTTCGAACATGCTTACACTTCTCCACAATGCGAGTACGCAAATTCTCAGTGGAGGTGATCAACAGATATTCAGTTCCATTTTCAACATAAGTGCTGAGGTGATAGTCGTTGTCACGCACATCCTTGAAAGCTAGCAAGGTTCTTGGCGCCTTAGGCGCATATAGGGCGTCCTCTACCCGAATTTCAGTGCCATTTGGCAATAAGAATTGAGCAGTGCCACGACCCTTAATTACGCGTCCAGTTCCTGTCATCGTAGATAACGACGATTCTCTTGGCGAAAAATCCGAAAGCAATCCAACAAACACTCAATCTCGCCTTGATACATCTACAAAAAACAATGTAAATTGAATCAATAGTCTACTTTAGACTTTGGCGAACACTTTAAAGTAAGTGTACTGAAGCAATATATCATCACAAAATGAAGTGCATTAAGGCCAATAGCATAGCCATGGCAACGACATAACTTGAGAGAAAAAGATAAGCCTTTATTTTAATCACCGAATACCAACATTTAACATGTCCTAGGTTAGAGATTGAGACCGGACACCATCGTAGGTGGCGTGGCCGAGCCAAGGCCGAGGCCAAGGCAAAGGCCAGGGCCAAGCCAAAGCTGAAGCTGTGGTAAGGCCGAAGCTACCCTGAGGCCGAGCCGAAGCAAGGCGAGTGGTGATGGTCGGTCAGGCATTGAGGCAATACGACGGTTGAGCTAAATCCAAAGCATGGCGAGTCCGAAGACACGTCGTTGCCGAGCCATTGATGCAAAAGTTGCATTTGTTCGATAGGCTATTGATTGTTGGTTTAAAAAAAAAAAAACGGATTCGGTGTTGAGCCAAGCTGGCGAGTGGCCATGGCGAGTAAAAACTAGCGAGTCGCGGCAAAGCGCTGAGTGGCATTGGCGAGCGAGGCTTGGCGAGTCTCGGCCAAGCGGCTGAGTGGCCATGGCGAGCGAGGCTTGGCGGATCGCAGCCAAGTTGGCGAGTAGCCATGGCGAGCGAGGCCTGGCGGATCGCAGCCAAGTTGGCCAGTAGCCATGGCGAGCGAGGCCTGGCGGATCGCAGCCAAGTTGGCCAGTAGCCATGCATGGCGAGTGAGGTCTGGCGAATCACAGCCAAGTTGGCCAGTAGCCATGGCGAGCGAGGCCTGGCAAATCGTCGCCAAGTTGGCGAATGGCTGGCCTAATGTGCAACGCGATTTCTCGCGAGTCTCTCATTTGTCGTTGTGATTTTATTTCGGATTTGAGTTAACATCACCAGAATTGTGGTGAACTCAAAATAATTATGCCATTGAGGATTGGACGCATTGAACCATTTATGCTTTCATAGGGATGTAAAAATCTCAGATCATTCATTGAATAAGAGAATTTTTATTGATGACAACTCAAAAGTACATCAAGGTTGTTCTAAAATAGAGCGACTTATCGAACAAAGTCGTTATTTATTGACTATATTAAGTCAAAATAACAAGCAAAATCAAGCTTGAATATGTATCTCATGACCTAAGTCAAATACTTATTCATAATCCGGAGTATCATACTCCTGAGTCCTACGTTTCTTGGTAGGTTGGAAGTCATCGATGGTGAAGTTGGTATCTTCCTCATCGTATTCTTCTTCCTCAAAGTCTCCTACATAATTCGTTTCTTGTTCTATGTATTGTTTGTGTTTCTTGTAAGCGGCTTGAATCTCTCTACTTGCTGTGCAATCGCGTTGAAGATGATTCTTAGAGCCACATTTGAAGCAAGGAGCCGAAGCATTGTTCGGCGTATGGCCACCACGCCTGGGACCGGAACCAAAACTGTTCCTCCCTCTGGGAGCGGCGGCGCCGCCACCATCCCTTGTCCAAGAAAGCTGTCGGCCACGGCCGGCGCCTCTTCTCCCTCCTCGTCCGCCACGTGTTGCTCTAGGCGTACGTGGTGGTGGTGCTTGACGTTCATGAGGTTGATGCTTTTGCTTAGAAGCTTTACCACGGGCTTGATGAGATTCCGCAATGAATTTCGGTCCTCGAGGCCGCTTATTGGTGGTAAGAATCAACTCATGATACCTCTCCTTTCTTTGAAGCACATTCATCAAATCACTGAAGGTTTTGATAGTGTCTTTCTCACGGAGATCGCGGTACTGATGCGACAACATGGACGCAGATTCTGGGAACGTCGTGAAAGTCTTCTCCATCATATCGTCATCGGTCTTTTCGACCCCACAAAAGCTCAAATCAGATTGCAAGTTTAGCATAGTCTGATGATATTCCTGGACGGAATCAAAATCCAATAAGCGGATTTGCTCCCAATCGGACATGAGGTCTGGGAGTTGTGCGTCATGCACATTGTCGAAGCGGTCCTTGAGGATATCCCATAGCTCTTTGGGATCGGTTTTCCTCAGGTATTGCTTCTTGAGCGTTTGATGAATATGGCGCCTGAGAAACATCACGGCTTGTGCTTTCTGTTCAGGAGAAGCTTGTAAGCTTTCATCCTCAGGAGGGTTGATGGTGGCGGTAAATCTTTTACCAATGAAGGTGTTCTCAACATCTGAGACCCACCTCTTGTATTCCTTGCCTTGGACATCCAAGATGTCAAATTCTGGACGCTGAGTGTCAGCCATCTACAGAACACAAACAGGGAGACGTTAGTATATTTGAATACTAATCAAGTTTGATTGTTCTTTTAGAACAGTGCCAAGATATATCATGGTCACATAAATCGACGCTTAACGTGACTTCAAGTCAAAATCGATATCTTCCCTTTGTTTTCTTTTAAAAAGAATACGTTATGGTTCACAGTGACATCACAGTCACAAGCATAACGGTGGCCGGTAACATCACAGTTACCCCAAAATACGTTGGCACCGGGGTGACTAAATCCTAGTATGCCATTCCGAGAAGCGATAGAATCGGGATGAGGTAGCAGGGACACGAAAAGGTCCCGGAAGAAAAACAAAACCCAACTATTGAAAATTCAGAAGCGGGAACGTTTATAAAATATTTACCTCTTCAAGTGAAGCTTGATCAAACGAAACTTGACTTTTGGGGAAGCTTGTTTTCTTCGATTCTTCCTAATTTCTTCTCAGCAACGAATAAGGCTTCGCGGACCGCTTGCTTGGCTTGCGAGCAATTTTGGTCTTCGAGGGATGCGTGCAAAGAATAGCACGCAAGGGAGGGCTGCTGGCGAGCGGGTTGGGCTGCAGGCGAGCCTGTCTGCCGAGAGGTTAGGGTTTCGAAAAAAAAATTCGGAATTAGGGTTTTAGGGCTATTAGACGGGAGGCTAAAGCAACGTGCTGATAACGTGTTCTAGGAGAAATAGATTGATAGTAAACTCTGTCTTTATTGATTGATAAGGAGGCCTTTATATAGGCATTACATCAAGTATCCATGGTGATCAGGGATTCCCTATCTAATAAAGTATCTAGACTACTAGTCTTATTGGGACAAGACACACCACGGAAGTTACGGAATTAACCTTCCTTGAACAGTTATATATTTGTTATATATTTGTTAATAAATTTAATTGTTATATATTTGTTATAATTTAGGTATATAAATTGTTATATATTTAATTTTAATTATATAAATTGTTATATAAATTGTTAAATTAATTATATATATAAATTGGTAGCCTAATTATATAAATGGTTATATTTTTTGTTAATATATAAATGGTTATTTGTATTTATATATATGTTAATAATGAAATATAGTTATATTTGTATATAAATAGTCATATTTAGGTTAATGGTTAGTATTATTTAAAATTAGTTGAAATTTAAATATTAATTTGTTAGTATGTTTTAAAATATGTTAGTATTATTGGTTATTATATTAATTAGAATTTATTATTTAATGTAATATAATTTAATATTAATTAATTTATTAATGCCTCAAGCTCCAGATGGCCGATGCACTCAGACAGTTATTCGGAGGCCGTCGTTCTTCCAGATCTAGGGGTTCAGGAAGTTCTGCCGGTTCCGCAGACTCCGACAGGACCCTTACTCAACCTCAGAAGACCACCAGCCAGCCGCGGAGGAGTGTGGATTCATCCCAGCCGCGGAGGACTGTGGATTCATCCCAGCCGCGGAGGAGTGTGAGTTCTCAGCACCAGACCCTTCTCCAGGCGAGGCGGCCGTCGAGCAGTTCACGTCCCCCTCTCGGGCCAGATGCTCCGAGGTCCAGTAGACAGCTATTTCAGGACGAGATAGCTCCAGACGTTCCTCAGGTCCGTATGCCTGAGGTTCATCGGGAGCCGATGACGAGTCCGGCGACGTCTGCTGCTGACTCGACTGAGGGGCCTACTCTCCCAAATCAGCTCTACCTCCCGTACAACATTCCTGCGATACTCGAGGTCGACTTTCGTGGTGTGCCCATATGGCCTGATATGCCTCAGTACGTGAGTGTTGCGGAGGCATACCATCAGCAGCCATTTGAGAGACCTGAGCTCCTGATTTCGGCGAGGAGAAAAGGAAAGTCGACAGACAGGTCATCGAGTTCAGGTAACATTTGATTTTATTAATTAAATGTTTTATTAAAATTAATGCACTAATATTTAATTTTATTAACCAATCGTCGTTTATGTGATAGGGACAGCCGCTAGCAGTTCAACGAGGAATATGAGAGGTATCATATGTTTTGACACGCTCAGGAGAACTGTTGAGAGCAGGGGGAGGATCCAGATCAACGAACCCCCTAATCAGGAGGTTCAGGGGAAAAAACGCCGCGATTACGCGGGTTGCATGGGGGCAGTGATTAGGGATAGAGTCCCTATGTTGTGGACACGGTGGGCTGATGTGCCGGGAGAGATCAAGAGGGAGGTCAACAACGCGGCGTCGGTGAGTAATTTAAAAAATTTAATTTCTTTATCGTAATATTTAATAATTTTCGGTATTGTTATAATTGTAAAACTAATAAAATATTATCTTTCAGACATACTTCGAGATTGCCGAACACAAGCAGGATTGGGCGGACGCGATGCGGAACTCGAGGTACGTTGGGAATTCCTCATCTTATAATTTGAAATATTTTATGATATTAATAATATTTCTAATGCACTTTTGTTTTTTCCGTAGGTTCAAAGAGTGGAAGAACGAGCTCCGTACCCACTTTAACGAATATGACAACCGTGGTCGTATGGGTACTCCAAGAGAGTTCATGTTCAGGGAGTACGAGTGGCGTTGGTTGAAGACAGTAGACTTCAACAACCCACTTATGCAGGTAAATACAAAACTTAACTATAAATGTTTATTTTGTTAAAATTTTAATTATTAGTTTAATTATTTTATAATTATTACACTAATGTTTTTTTATGTATTTTTCTAATATTTTATTATTTGTTTGAAGGAACGGTCTCGGATATACTCTGCAAACCGCCGCCGTAACACAACCCCCCATCATGGTGGTTCTAGGCCATTTGCACAATATCAGGAGGAGGCGCTTAGAGATCATCCTGATAGCAACCCGTACGTGGAGACGTTCAAGAAGGCTTATCCACAAGCGACAGAACAGCTCGTAAGTCGTTGATTACGATTTTAAAATTTTAATTATTAATTTTACTTAATTATATATTTGTTAGAATGTTAATTTTTTTTTTCCCGTTCAATTAGGAGAGGGTGAACCGGGACGAAGAAGAAGTGTTGCAGCAAGTAGTTCGGGAGACACAACCGAACATTTCAGAGGCAGATCTACAAGAAGCCCTGTGCCAGGTCGACCGATCGAATGTCCAAACGGCAGCGAGGATGTTCGACGCAGCCTTCCCAGACCGGTGAAACCAATACTACTGTCGGGGTTTGGGAAGTTCTGGAATAGGGCTCCTGAAGACCACTAAGGGAGGTCAAAAGAAGGGAGGCGGGGACAGCCAACAGATGAGGGGGGAAGTGCAGAGATTGGCCGCAAGATTGGCGGCCGAGTCCCAGAGATCACAGGAGCAACACCGCAGAACACAGCAGTATCATTTGTATATTTCCAGTTGGCATGCTGAATGCGAGAGAATTCGGCGACACAACTACGCCGACCAACAAAACTGGTGGTATGATATGTTCGCGGCACAACAACAAGGCCTTGAACCCTTGCCCCCGTTTCAGCCGTTAGTTGAACCTCCAATGCCTCAACCTCCCGAGTTCATTCAGCAGGATGACGAGCATGATAAAGAGCAGGATGCTGGGGATGACGTGGTGGACTTTAGTGCTTGAGGTGATGATTAGGGTTATATTTTATGTATATTGGAACAAATTAAATAATAAGTCATTTAGACGTGTTTCTTGTTGGTGTAAATGCATGGATTGTCATTGTGAATTGCAGGTTGCTTGGAATGGTAATTTAGAAATTAATTTAATTTTTTTTCCCCAAAATGTAAGAATAGCCGATGATATTGGCATTATTTCGTCGGCTATAAGTGCTATAGCCGACGATTTTTACCAAATTTCGTCGACTATAACCTTTATAGCCGACGAAAATGACATTATTTCGTCGGCTATAACTAATTAATGCCTATTAAAATATTAAAATATTCTGACGAAATAACCGACGAAATAGATGAAATCGTCGGCTATATTTCAGAACAAATAGCCGACGAATTTCGTCGGCTATAGTTCACGATATCGTCGGCCATACTCGAAAATATCCGACGAATTTCGTCGGATATTTTGCCCAGGTTTGGTCGACAAAATGAATTTTCGTCGGTAATATCGTCGGCCATACTCGAAAATAGCCGACGATTTCGTTATTTTCGTCGGCCATTCGTTTTACCGACGCCGTTTTACCGACGAATTATAGCCGACGAAAGTTTCGTCGACAGAAGGAATAGCCGACGAAAATTTGGGATAGTAGACGAAATTTTTTTCGTCGGGTATTCTGTCCGATCTGGTAGTGTGTGTTGCTAACGTTTCACATGTCAGGTACCCTTAATCCCCCGCTAGAACGATCCCTACTTATTTCTATACTACTAACGAGTGTAGAGTTTATCATTGAAGTTCGCTTCGGCGACTCGTCATATTTCTAAATCTGGATCATCCAAATCGATGTAGTAAAGGCCATAGCTTAATTCATAGCCATCCAAAAGCTCAAGTGTATGCATAAAAGACCAGGTGAAATATCCTCTGGCATTTGATCCATTCCTAGTTTCATACACATGAAACATGTTTGGTGATCAAAATCAGTAATCAACCAAAATCCTAAGAGAACTTACGAGAAGATTGCATCGCTTATATCTCAGAATGTTAAAAGAAGCTAGTTACAGATGGATATACGTACGTAGGTGGATACCTTATAACATTAAGCAAACTGTGGACGTGTCCTTGCAAATATTCGATCCTGGACCAATCTTCTAACGATGAATTGCGTCGAGTTCGTTGACCTGCACATCCATCCATCCATCAATCAAGATTTAATACTGAGTACGATCAATAAGATAGAAGAAAAATATCAATTAGTTACCATTTTCATGGATATATAAGGGAGGGTTGCCGTAGTTTTGTTTGATATATTCCAACAGTTCTTCCATACCCCAAGGTGTAATTGGATACTGATAAACCAAGTATATGCATCAGTGAAGAGATAAACAACGTATTAGTTACTGAGGGATGATTCATAACGTACCACAAACGTTGATGTATTGTAGTCCAGAGCTGCATGAATGCGTGCATATTTAATTAGTGTTGAGAAACATCTAGGAGATACACACAAAACAAAACCAAGACTTATGGGAACAAAGAAGACTGAAAATCATCATACGAGAAATCTTGATTGCTGAATCAGCCATATAGTCTCTTTCTTGAATGTTTAGGGCCGCAGAATTGTCGTCGGCATACAATGTGTTATAATAATTGATTCTGATAAAGTCGAATGAGCCCTTGAGTTGTGCAGACTCAGTACTAGTGAACGTTGGAAGTCTAGAGCCTGCATTCTTTTTCATTACTCGAGGGTACTCTCCATACACCAAAGGATGCACAACCCTGAAATATATATTACATCAATTCGATATCAATATCATCAACTAATTATAATGAATTTGAGGCCATTAATCAACACTACTTACCACCCGAAGTAGAAGTCCATAGCTCTTTGAGCAGCAACTTGGTCATGATGGGATTCGGTTCGTGGAATAAACCAATAGGCAAATACATTGATGCCTATAAACCCTCGCTGCTTGTGCTGGTAGGTTTGCTTGTACAGTGCAGCAACCGATGCATGAGATAACAAGAAATAATGAATTGCCAAGTATGGCTCAGTTGAGGAGTTACCCCTCGAGCAATTTACACCAAATGGAGCTGAACAACGTGATGGTGGAAGAAATCCAATATCATAACCACCGAGTACAAATACATTTGGCTCGTTCATAGTAGTCCAATGTGCCACTCGATCGCCAAACTGTTCGAAGCAAACATTTGCATATGCCGTGAAGTCTTTTCTGCAATATCAGAAACCAATCCAATGCAATCCAGTAACTAATATTTATATATTTACATCTACGTAATTTTCTTCAGTACCCTCATATATATGATACCCTTATTTACAAATTCGACGACAAGTTTTATTGTCACTGTGGTAAATAGAGTGATTTTTTGGATAATTGCAGTTCTGTTAATTGTAATTATTTCACATACGACATATTTACAAGTTTATGAATAAATAGTTGTCAATGTGGTAAATTTGTTTAATTATATGTAAATATATAAAACATATGTAGTAAACCTGTTGTCAATATTGTAAATTTAGTATAGAAAAATGGTACATTTTGTTCAGTTAGTTGTAAATTAAGAATATGGTATACATTAAGTTACTGTAGACGACTCCACATCTACATCAAATCATCCACTGTTTAATTATTAGATACATAAGATACTATTTCCACATACATAATCTGTGGGCTAACCCATCCTCCATACTCATCGTCGAGTGCCTGTGGGAGATCAGCGTGGTGCAAAGTAACATGAGGCTGGATTCCTGCATGCATGCTTCAGTTTATTAGAGATTTATGTACATGTGTGTGTGTGAAACTTATTACGATTATACATAGTTATATACGTATTTGATTACCTTTGCTAATTAGTTGATCGATGAGGTTGTTGTAATATTGTAGACCGTTTGGATTCACATGTCCTCTTCCATCTGGAGCAATAACATGTATATGCAATCTATTTATAGAATGTATAGATGAACTGATTATACGTACGCGTGAATCTGGTACCGTACTACTGTATACGTACTAGGTATAAGCCCTGACCATGAGATGGAAAATCTATACCTCTAAACCAGTATTCACCATTAGTTGCACATAATCCTACAATTAAACCATCATTGTATGAAGCGTTGGATGGATATCACATGTTGACGGTAGCAACAGCTGGGCTACTGGGGCCCACAAACCCGAACCGAGGCCGGGAAGAGTGACACAAGTGCACGGGGTTCAAGACCGAACAATCCAAAGTCCGGTCAGAGGCCCAAGTGCCAGTGGGAGAGACCCAGGAAGAAGGGTCCTGGCTATGTCTTTAATATGCAAAATAGGGCACCAATCCCACATCGAGGGATGACCTCAGTCTCAGCAGCTTGGAGCCCTTATATTGGCCCAACCACCTTCATTAAATGGTAACCACCAGTTAACTCTCTCCACTTGTATTGCTTATTTACCAATCTCATCTTTACTGACTTAAGCATCAGAGTGAAAGTGACCGGCTCCTCCTGGTCCTTCCTAGTTAGCAGGAGTTTTACAGGAGAAGAAAGCATATAGTCCACCGGTATCTGTGAGTCTTCGGGATTCAGACATAAACATTTGGCGCCTTATGTGGGAAGCCATATGAAAAAGCCACGTAAGCAGATATGTCGGGAAATCAAGAAAGCCGGACCCAGGGAGCAGACCCGGAAGAGATCTCGAGAACCTCAGAGTACACTCCTAATGCCACCCTGAGTGGTATGTGGGAGGGATTGACCGATGATAGAGATCGGGTGAAAGTCGCTGACATACAAAGGGAAAATGTGATAGAAGAGCTGGAGAAGATGAGGATGGAGATAGACCGGTTGCGAAGTGAGAGCAACCGGGAACGAGCGAGGGCAGAGGCCCTGTACAAAGAGAAGGAGAAAGCGAATGCCACCCTGATGGCCACCCTAGAGTGAAGGTAGCAGCAGAATGATGTGCTAATCAGAGCGCTCGCGATACCTTCCAGGAACGCAGAAAGCCCTGAGACAGCAGAGGTAGCGAGCAGGGACAAGGGCAAGTCGCCCGCGGAGTTCCCACCAATGGAGGTGGGACAGTCAACGGGAAGGAGGAAGACTGTCAACATAGCAGTGGAACTCTTCCCGGAAGTAATGAAAAAGGCCAGGAACCTGCTCGCACCGCAGCGATCGAGCGAATAGCTCGAGGAAGACAAAGTGAACCAGTCCGCGCAGGCATTCCAAGTTTAAGCAAACTCAGTGTCTGACATGAGGGCCCAAATGGAGGCCAACGAGCGGAAATCCACTAGGCCGCCAATGAGCACGAGATTCGAAGAGCGGGACGGATCGTTCTCCCGAAGGGTGATCAAATCTGGTTGGGCGGGTACACAAAAATCGTTGAAACTGACATACGCTGGAACCGAATGCCCATTCCAGCATCTGGACAGTTTTAGGTCCCAGACCAGCGCCAAAGGCTACTCCGATGCCGTGTGCTGTAACATATTCCAGGAGACGCTGTCAGGAGAGGCATTGAGTTGATTTTACGAGCTCCCGGTCAATTCAATAGAGACCTTCAAGCAGCTGGCAGACAAGTTCGTCGGTCGGTTCATCTTGATAGTAGAAGGGGCCAAGACGTCAACTGTCCACTTTAATTGCCAGCATGCAGGGGGAGAGGGGTTACGAGCGTTTGTCAACCGGTGGCAAACGGCCACATCAGGAGTAAGGAACCTAGACAAAGGAATTGTCGAAATGGCATTCAAACACCGTGCGGGTCGAATGCCCGCAAGGGTACGACGAGCTGATGGTGATGGCAATAAGGCATGCTCAAGCAGAGCATGAGACCTACGGGGACCGGCAGCAAAAGAGAAGACCCGATGAGCCTTCTCTGATCTAGTGGGACAACAGAGACTGGCAGCAAAACCACAACCCGGGGTACTCACCCAACAAAAAGGCGAGAGATTGGGGAAGCTAGAAGCAGCTTAAAGGGAGCTTCGGGGGCTCGCAAAGTGGGGGAAAGGCCCCTAACTACCGCCAGGAGCGACCTACCACCCCCAAGCCAGCGGGGCAACAGGAGGTCTTTACCACTCTGACGACTTCATATGAGAATATAGTAAACGAAAACCGGAACGTTATCCCGCAACTGACGGAAAGGAGATTCCCGAAGGGTAATCTCACCAGGGAACAACAGGGAAATACTGTTCCTACCATGATGAAGCCACTCATCGGACCAATGATTCCCTCGCCCTGCAGATGGCGATAAAGGAGTTAGTCCGGAATGGCAAGTTGCAGCAGTACAAGGAGGCAGCCCGGGAGGTGGGAGCCATAGATACCTACAGTCACGGACGGATCAATGTGCACGGGAGCATAAACATGATCCATGAGGGGCCCATATAGACCAGTTGACGGTTAAGGCAAAGAAGCAGTGCCTAAGGTCAATCAAAGGCAAGGAAGTATATGCCTTCGGAAGTAAGAGCGGCCAAGCAGCAAAAATCGGATGGAAGTTCGTAACCTTTTACGAGGAGGAGGAGCCGGAGGACTTGATCCAGCCCCACGACAACCCTTTCCTCATCACAGTCCAGATAGACCATTGGATAACCAGCAGAATGTTGATCGATACCGGGGCTTCGGTTAACGTTTTGTTCCGAGACGCTTATAAAGGACTGAACAGAGGGAGGAACAAGCTGTCCCGGGACAACGAGCCACTGGGTTTGGATTATGTATCACTGATTTTTTGTGAGGGGGACAGGACAAGGAAGGAGTACATGGAGTTCATTGTGGTGGACTGCATGTCCTCGTACAATGGGATCATCTGGAGGCCCGGGTTACGGAGGTTGAAGACATTCGTGGTCGAAAACATGTTAATGTTGAAAATGTCGTCCCCCACAGGTTTTATTTCAATCCGGAGAGATAAGAAGATAGCCCGCAAATATTATGCGGAGGCGGTAATCAGCGGCAGAGCAAGGGCGGAAGTCTTCACGACAGCGGCCCATCAATCATTGTCATCAGATCCAATCATCGACCCCTGGGACGATACAGATTCAGATGAGGAAAGACCCTCAATCGCGGAAGAAACAGAGGAAGTGGGCGTCTCGGAGGAGCACCCTGGTCATAGGCACAAAACTGGAACCAGAGGTAAGGAAAGACCTTATCCGGTTCCTCAAGGAAAACAACTCAGTGTTTGCATGGTCTTATGAAGACATGCCCGGCATATCGCCTGAGATAGCCATGCACGAGCTGAATATATTGCCAAGCAGCGCCCCGGTGATTTCAAAAAGGGGGCTTTCAACCCGGAGAAGTATGAGGTGATCAGGGGAGAAGTACAAAAGCTCCGGGCCATCGACTTTATCCGGGAGGTCCAGTACCCCCGGTGGCTGGCCAACGTAGTCATGGTTCCAAAGAAGGGAACCGGGCAGTGGCGCATGTGCGTCGATTACACTAACCTGAATAGGGTTTGCCCAAAGGACAGCTTCCCGCTGCCACGAATTGACCAGCTCATAGATTCCACATCCGGCTATAAGCTGCTGAGCTTCATGGACGCATACTCCGGATACAACCAGATAAGAATGAAGGATGCCGACGAAGAGCACACGTCTTTCACAACTAACTGAGGCCTCTATTGCTACAAGAGAATGCCCTATGGACTCAAGAACGCCGAAGCGACGTACCAGCGGGAAAAGTGATGGGCAAGACGGTGGAAGTCTATGTGGATGACATGTTGGTCAAAAGTCTGACCGTTGGAGCTCATGTACGAGACTTGGCCGTAGTGATAGGAAAGATGCTGAAATACGACATGAGGCTGAACCCAAAGAAGTGCATCTTTGGGATAACAGAAGGAATGTTCCTGGGCCATGTCATTAGCCAGCGGGCCGGGGAATAGAGGCCAATTCGATCAAAGTCAAGGCGATTTTGGACATGGAATCGCCAACCGAGCGGAACCAGGTTCAGTCCCATACCGGGCTGTTAGCAGCTCTAGCCAGGTTCATACCAAGGCTCACTGATATATGAACCCTTTTCTTTAAACTGTTAAAGAGCCAACAGTTCAAACTAATCGTCTGGTGGGCAGAGCACGACGCGGCATTCCAAGCCATCAAGGCATATCTATCGGTTGTGCCCCTCTTGTCCAAACCAGTAGCCGGAGAAATGCTATATCTCTACATAGCTACTTCGGAGACTGCGGTAAGCTCAGTCCTGGTAAGAAAGGAAGGGACCTTAGAGCTCCCGGTGTATTATGCGGGGAAGGGATTCACCTGCGCCGAAAGCAGGTATCCGGACATCAAAAGGCTTGCGCTAGCACTGATTGTCAGTGCAAGGAAGTTAATGCACTATTTTCAGGCCCACTCCATCACCCTCTACACCAACCATTCGCTACGACAAATCCTGCAGAAGCCAGAGACCAGTGGCAGACTAGTCAGATGGGCTGTGGAGTTAGGAGAATTTAACATCTTGTATACTCCCAGGACAGCCATTAAGGGGTAGGCAGCCGTGGATTTCATATGCGAACTAATCCCGATGAAAGGAGGAGAGCAGGTAAAAGAGCCAACAAGCCACAGCGGTGAGCCGGTCGCTACGATCGCAAAGGCACTAGAATCTTGCAGATGGAAGTTATACGTAGACCGGTCGGTAACACAGAAGAGAAGTGGTGCCGGCATCATCTTGACCGGGCCGGACAGTCACTCCTATGAGTATGCTCTGAGATTCCTATTCAACGCATCCAACAATGCAGCGGAATATGAGTCACTCGTAGCTGGCTTGTAGTTAGCAAAGGAAATGGGCATCCCAGCCGTCGACATCTATAGTGACTCAAACCTAGTGGGGTAAACCAGATCAACGAGACATTCGAGGCAAAGGAGCCTCAAATGAGCTCGTATCAGGCGCTGGCTCGGACCTTAATGGAACTGTTCCATGCAACCACGATCCAACATGTGCCCTACAACGAGAACAAACATGTCGATGCATCGACAAGATTGGCCACGGGTAACTACGCCCCGGGATTTCGGAAGGCAAGAATCGAGATGCTGGAAAAGCCTAGCATAAGCCGAACAATCTCTGAAATATTCGCGGTTGAGGAGGCAACGCCCAGCAAGATGGATCCGATCAAAAAATATTTGACCGATAGGATAAGCCCAGAGGACAAAAAGGAGGCACGGAGATTGCACCTCAGGTGTGCGAGGTACAACTTGCTGGATGGAAAGTTGTACCGTATGGGTCACTGCTTCCCTCATCTGAAATGTGTAATAGATGACGAGGGCCAGACAATCATGCCGGAAATCCATGAGGGAGTCTGCGGTAATCACTCCGGAGCAAGGTCCCTAGCACACAAGGCGCTACGGGCAGGATATTTCTGGCCCAACATGGCAGCGACATCAAGAAAGATATCAGGAGCCTACCACAAATGCCACATGTATGCTACTATCCCGCACGCTCCAGCAATAACCCTCTCAATCCTGATGGCACCATGGCCTTTTGCACAGTAGGGACTTGATTTGATCGGCCCATTCCCAACGGTCATGGGACAGTTCAAGTATGCTATCGTAGCCGTAGACTATGAAACAAAGTGGATTGAGGCGAAACCGTTGATCAAAATAACAGAGGAGCGGGTGAAAAAATTTCTTTGGAAAAACATCTACTGCCGTTTCGTAGTCCCGGAAACCATTATAACGGACAATGGGACGTAGTTCGACAAGGTCGACCTCATCGAGTACAGCGCTACCTTGGGGACCCGGATGGTCTTTGCCTCAGTAGCACACCCGCACACCAATGGCTAGGTAGAAGCAGTCAACAAAATCATCAAGAAACTCCTAAAGAAAAAGATCGACGATAAGAAGGGGTTATGGGCTGACGAGCTACCAGCAGTACTATGGGCAATCCGCACAACCGCAACAGAGGCAACAGGAGAAACCCTATTTTGCATGGCATTTGGGAGTGAAGCAGTCCTCCCGGTGGAAACTAAAGTACCCAGCGGCAGAACTGAAAATTATGAGGCCGAAACCAACATCGAAGGCTTGCAACTCAACCTAGACCTCGTAGAGGAGCTCCGGGACCAGGCTCACTTGCGAAATCAGACATATAAGTAACGAGTAGCCCGCTATCACAACAAGAGAGTCCGGGATAGGAGGCTGCAAGTTGGAGACTGGGTAATGAAAAAAATACAACGGGAGGTCCTAGCCCTCGAACCAACATGGGAATGGCCCTTTCAAATCACAGAGGTCGTAGGGCCAGTGACCTTCCACATAAGAGGAACGAATGAAGTGAATTATACCCGCCCGTGGAACATTGAACACCTTCGATATTACCCAAGGTAGACCGTGCGGTCTATCCCAACCAAGGCTCCTATTATAAGATCAGGTAGCAAATCTTGTATAGATTTCACCGATGCAGTTATGACTCAGGCATGGATGTTTCCTACTTAATGGAAAAGTGTTAATTTTTCCAACACAATTAGCTAAAGTCAATCCAACGGTTTCACGCATACCACCAGGTTTTAAAGTACTAATTTTTCTCAACACAATTAGTAAGGTAATCCAACGGTCTTAAGACATAACACCGGGCATAAGTCAAAGCTAATTTTTCTAACACAATTAGCAGGGTAATCTAATCTTAAGTTAAAACTACAAGAGCGACATAAGTGTAGGCACAACATCGGAGCATAAGTGAAGGGAAAGAGGCATAGCAAAGAACAACAAAGTGTGGCAAGTCAAAAATATTACCTGTTGATTAAGGAAATCAAAATAAATCAGCCTGGACTACCAAGCAATATACCAATCACCGGCACTTACAAAAAGGGCACAAGGCCATTGTTAAAAAAAATGGCAAACATATATCTTCACAAGGCACTCAAGCCTAGTCCTTCCCCCCCCCCCCCCCCCCCCCCCCCCCCCATCAGTAGCAGCAGCCTCGCCAGCGGCTAAGGTCTTCGCGCCAACCGGACTGAATGCAGAAGCTGTAGTTTTCTGAGCAGCCTGCTCCTATTCTTTCTCCTTGGCTATATCCGCTGTCATTCGTTCGACATCCAGCCATCCTTTCTGGGACCACTCGCCATAGGCGTCGCTGATCCCGCTGTCACGAGCAGCATCAAGCAGGTCCAGGCACTCTTTAGATTCCTGGAATTCTTGGATGGCTTGATCCCTTAGCTCTGCCTTCTGGTCCTCCATGAACTTGTCCATGTTGGTGTAGGCTAGGCCTGAGACACTTGGGTCTGGAGCTCCTAGTTCCTCAGCTTAAGGTCCGTAGCCCGAGCGGTGGCCACAACAATAAGCTTCGCCTCTAAGTCCTTGACCCTCTCCTCCTACTTGGCAGCTTCCCTCTTGGCCCGTTCTTCCAACCTGGCCTTCTCCTTCTCCAGCCTCCCCTTCTCCATCTCCAGAAATGACCAATTGCTGGTCAGATCGGCCACCTGCTTCTTAAAGGTCGGGAGCTCCTCGCTGGCATCTATTAGATATAAGTTGTATAGACCCTGCAAGATACAAATAAGTTAGAAAAGGGAAGTATAGCTTATTAGACATGAATAGAGGAAGGGCAGTGAGGATCTTACCCGCATGACCAGCTCCCGAGTCCTCTGGCGGTTCTCCTCCGGTCGGGCGTCTTTGGCCCTGATATGGTCGACCTCAATATTCTTGAGGTCTTTCAGCATGCACCGGACGAAGGGCTCGTCCGCACAGCCATACTCGTTCACAAGCGCCCGGATGGGGATACGTTCGATTACGGAGGAAGAGGGGCAAGGGCCGCAAAGCTCGGAACCTTGGGCATCACCACAGAAGATGGGCTCGCGGCTTCTAGAGCCGTTTAGTCACTTGATCACCAACGGATTTGCCGGTGAACGTTACAACATTAGAGGCCGATCTCTTCTCCCGGACCCTCCTTGTTTTCTGACCCAAATCAGCAACCTCTTATGGGGCAGAACTGGCAGCAACAACCAGGGTCGTGCCCGGCGCCTCGGTGGGTGATACCCCAATAGTGGATTTCACCGGCGGCCTGACCAAGGCGCCAGCAATGGCAATGGCCGGAGCTCTCACCCGTACCCTGGCAACGGTCGGAGCCTTAGGAGCATTACCCGCTGTCTTAGAGGTACCGCTCGCAGACTTGGGAGCATCTGTGGTTGTCCCATAGTCAGCATCAGAAAGTTCTAATAGAACCGGGGCAGCTTCCCGAACTTTCTTCTTCGTCGCCAGATCGACGGAGGTCCGGGCAGCAGTAGCCCCCCCCTCCTTTCTTGTGCAGTTCTTAGAGGAGAGTTTGATCGTCCATTTCTATAGTAAGGAGGGGGGCACGAATGTCCGGGCAAGTACACCAGAGAAACAGAATCAGCAACCGCAAGCGTTAAATGGCAATATTTATGAGAGAAACAAAACCCACCAGGAACCCTGCCCATTTCACACAACTCCAAAACATTCCACCGGATAAAATTATATGAGCTCTGGTCCTACTCCGACCAACAAACGAATATCCGGGCTATTCTACGTCTTTCCATATAAGACAAACTGAACGACTGATCTTTGATAGCTTGCCTTTTCCCCCTGCCATTACCACTTTATTCCTCCAGTCTTTGGCAACCCACGAGGGCAACCCTGTTAACACCAGTTTGTAACCCCGGGCGGAGAAAGTTACGCATCCTTGGGCCTGCCGCTTCTTCGAATAGCTTAGGTTATACAGGGCCCTGAACTCGTTAATAGTCGGGAAGCCCATGTCAGACATATCATAGAGGCAGCCCAAGCTTAGCAGTTGCCTCCACTGGTTGTTGGGCAGTTGTGCCGGTGAAATGTGAATCATATTGAGTATGTATTGCACAAACTGGGGCAGTGGGAGGGAGAACCCGTGGTGGAACTGGTCCTCATGAACGGCAACCCAGCCTTCCTCCAGGTTGCAAGCCAACTCGCCCTCCTTCAGCGCCCTTAACTGAATGGAGTCATCAATACTCCAAGCCTCTCGGAAGGCTACGCTCTCAGCCGGAGTCATAGAGTGACCCGGCTCATCACAAACCGTCCCATCGACCAGAACATGGGAGGAAGAAAGATTACCCGTAAACCGGGTCACACCTAAGGGAAGAGCGTAGGGAATTTCCTGGGAGGCGGTAGCGGTAGTCACCGACTCGCCTGAGACTCCTGAGGACAATTCTCCAGAGACGGTAGCCCGCTGGGAAGAAGGAGAACTAAGCCAATTTTTCATTCGCTGGTCAGAATCGTCTACCGGGAGGTTAGATGTAGAAGCCGAGGAGTTAGTTGAGCTCTCATAATCCATGATAAAAAAAATTAAAAAAAATATAAAAAAAACTACAACCGGTTAGATCGGTAACCTAGTGAAGTGGGTAACCTGCTGGATCTGAAGAAGCCAGCCTAAAACAGCAAACTTGGGGCGAGTTTGGAGAAAGCAGATCAAAGTTGGCACAAAGATGAGCCAAAAGCAAAGTTCATCAGCCTAGAAAAACCCAAACCCAGAATTCAAAAGACCACAACAGCACAGGGTTCTGGATTAAAGCAAAAAGGCAAAACAAAGGCAGACGGCAAGGGGGGACGTCAAAGAGAACGAATCAAAGGCAATAATGCAAAAAACAGCAACACTAACCCAAAATAACCCCGAAACACCTAGAAATCAAAGCAAGGAAAAGAGGCAAACCTGTAAGTTGGTACGACCGAGGAGAATCGCGAAGTGAAAAGCAACGCGCAATCGAGTTTTCAGATTGCGGAGGGGGCACAAGGTTCCTCTTGTTACCTCAGAGTTCTTCTTTTTGTTCTCTGCTCTTCTCACTTATCTCTTTTCTGATCTTAGAAGCAGAAGAAGAAATATGAGGGAGAGGGAGGTTTTTATAGGAAAAACTGACCCTTTAGTTCCCTCCCCTCCCCCCCCCCCCCCCCCCCAAAAAAATGATTTGGGTATTCCAAAAGGCGAGGATCAGAACCACTCATCTCCACCGTCAATTCGCGACACGTGTCCCATTATCGGTAACTTCCTGAGGCAGAAGTTACTGATGGGACTGATGGAATGCGGCTCAGAAATATGCCAGCCACGTGTCCCACATGTAGAGGTTAGGTGAAAAGGCAACTCGTTAAAATCGAGGCATAATCCTCACCAAAAGCCCCGCAGTTTGAAATAACCGATCGGCACACCGCGATTCCATCGGGAAAGCCATTACGAACTCATGGCTTAATATTCCATCAGGAAAGCCAGTACGAACTCATGGCTCAAGTATTCCATCGGGAAAGCCAGTATAAACTCATGGCTTAAGTATTCCATCGGGAAAGCCAGTATGAACTGATGTCTTAGGTGTTCCATCGGGCAAAGCCAGTACTAACTGATGGCTTAGGTATCCGATAACAACATTCCACCGAGAAGGTATCCCCTAACTCAGGATAACACTTCCCGCAGGATTAAAACCCCTGTCGGCACGAACATAAAAACAATCGGGTACATGGCTCGCTACCTTACCCCGCAAGATCCAATTATCACTCGCGGAAATGTGACTGTGTTGTGTTGATAATGGATAATGTGACTGTGTTGATAATGGATAGAGTAACATCTGACACGGCCGCACGGGACTTGGTCGTGATGAGCAACGATGTGAATTGGCTCCCTGTGATCAATATTAGAGACCTATGGCTTATGATCGTCGAGTGCCTTTGGATTCTAAGGTGCTCGGACATGATTGTTCCCACATTGGATTCGACTTGAATCACCGTGGCGAAGTGATGAAGTCGTAAGATTTGGAGGTAGTAAATCAACCGAAATAGAACACGGACGAGAAAGAACACGGTCGTCCGGTAGAGCCATGAACACAGCTCTAGAATGCATGCTATACTGATACTTACGTAAACATTAGTCAAGAAAGGCACTTATGTGAGAGTCCAGAAGTGTATCACCATAGCTTACACACACTCTCGGGCTTGCAGAAAATCTTTATGTAATGAATTATTGCGGGTGAAGCTTATATTACTACATCCATTTACTGGAGTACAAAAAATAGCTTATAGCTCTAAATTTTGTAACTAGCAAATTAACATTTCAATGATATGTAATTATTACTCTAGAGATTCAGAGTAAGATTAAAACTCACATTCAAGTGTGATGTGTATTCCCTCCTGACCGCTTCGCTCAAGTTTATCAAAAAACAAGAAAACTTCCTAACAAACCATGAGAGGCACACAAATGACACCGTCGCAACCTTGTGCATGTGAAACGCAGCGCTTCAACTTCTTGTTCTTTCGGTTTAACAAGGCGTCCTCCCCATTGTCTCCCATTTTTTGTTTCACTGACGAACTTCTATTTGGGGTTTAGTATGTGTGCAAGTTTAGAAAACATGCTGTTCGGGAATTTAAGATAAAAATAGAAAGAATCTGCAGAGTTGTGTTTGTAAGTTTGATTTTCTTCTGACTGTCCCTATAACTTTTCTTCATGTTTTCTTTTGAAACATCACATAATATCCTTAGCATAACAAACGAACACTAAGAATCTGGGAATTTCTGATAGGCATTCAAAGGCTGAACCCAAGAAAATGCAATTCAAAGTTCCTATTGCAGTATGAACATCAACTATTGTCCAAAAAAAAAAAATGAGACTAACAACACATCAGAAGATCGAAGCCACGAAAAAAACAATCCTAAATTTACTTGACTAAGAAATTCCATTAATGGTCTTCCCCAACAACCAGAGAATTAATGAAAATTCAATCATAAATAATGTGAAGAGTAGTCCTGTCTAATGTAAACCCGTAAATAGTAATGCCAGCTCTGTTGTTCTCAAAATATGTCACTGCAAGTCAAGAAAAAAATAATTAAACATTAGAGCTAGTGATCAGCAAAGAAACAAACAAATTCAAATACAGAGAAAAAGAATGTGCTATTTCATGTTGGAAAAATGGGTTAAAAATATTTTATGAAACTAAATTTAAATGGGTTAATTAAAGTGTGCTACACTTATAATTAAGATGAACTTGAATTTGTATTCTCCATAATGAGGACTACAAGATTATGTGTCATATGTCTAATTTGGTTTTGGGATAAATGAAAAATTGTCATTCAAAGTTGGCTATTTGAAATGGGAAAACAAAGTTTGTCCCACATTGAAAAAAAATAAATGGTAAAAGTGTTTATATAGAATCCTCTTCCTATGAGGTATACTTGTGTAAACACAAACTATACTCTCTCACGCGCAGGGGGTGCAAATTTCAGTTTGGAGCACCAAAAACTTGTGTGTGTCCGATTTGGGCTCCAGAACGCAGGCTCACACTATAAAAAGGGCCTCGATAACTTCAGCCGCTCTTGTGTTCCTATTCTGGTGATAGAAAGTACATTTTCTTGTAGCAATGCAGCTCCAAGAATCCGTTAGTCGTTCTATCCTGGGAGACGAGCGCCAACATACCTTTTGCACCCGTAGATGCGGCGTAGTTGTCTTAAAGACTGTTACTACTCTGTTGCAGCTCCAAGAATTCATACTTTCTTGTTTATTTCGGAAAATTTTATTTCTAATTTCAAGTTAATATATATTTCAATTTATATATGCAATATCATACCCTTATATTTTACATTTCAGAGATAGATGAATTACCTAGAGCTTGTCTTTTCTGGAAAGAGATGGTACTATATGCATATGATGGTATCAACTTGCTGTTGTCCAATTCATCTTCTTCATCCTCAGCCTCCTCGCTCTCATCCTTATCGGAATCTTTACGGAACATTCGGCCGTTACTGGCAATCTGAGCCTTTGTCGCGTCAAACGAATCTAATGTGGCACAGACGTACCATTTGGCTGCAAGACATGTGACTGCCTGAACCTTGAGTTGTGTGTGATTTTGGTTGCACTGCACAGCAAGATGAGCAGCCCTGTGTTCAAAGTTATGGAGCATAACTGTACCAAAGAAGATCCATTGTTAATTATGATATATGCTTCATCTTATTCAAAACCATGATCCATTGTAAAATTAATTCAGTTCATATATAGTTTCAATGATGGGGAAAGGAAGCGTACCAGAAGTTCTCCACCTCGAAAAATATCAAGGCTGGAAATGGCACTGGACTTAGTCGTGATGAGCAACAGAGCAAATTGGCTTCCTGTGACCAAAATGAGTGTCCACAATATGAAATCGCGGCACCTGTGGCTAATGATCCTCAGGTGCCTCCGGATCCTAAGGTGCTCCAACAACACTGATCCGACATCAGAGTCTACTTCGAACATTGTTGCAAAGTCTTGTAGCCGCAGGATTTGAAGGTAGCATATGAGACGGAAGAGAACACAGACGAGGAAAATAACGGTGGTGCGATAGAGCCAGGAGAAGAGCTCCATTATGCATGCCGCTGCAGCACTCGCATACACATTGCCCACATAAGGAATCTGCGAGGCTTCGGATGCGTACCACCATATCTTGTATACACTCTCGGCAACAAAGCTCAGGTATGACAAAGCAGGCCACAAGCTTCAAAGATCTCTACAAGAAAAATAAAAACTTAGCTTGTGAGTTCTCTAGACAATCAAAAACATAATTCACTCTTCATCATTACCTAACGAAATCACTGAAAGCTATTGTTGTTTATTGTAAACGAAATGTTGAAAATTAAAGAATACGTTGAAAGAGATGGAAGTGTAAAGTACACTAAGCACATCTAATGCCATGTAATCATTCCAATGCCTAAAATCACAAAATTGAAAGTTCTTCAATTGTAATACAAGCTATGCATTTTTGTGCTCTTCCATTACCCCAAAGGCCAAAGTACCAATGCAAATGAACCTCATTACATTCTTGACCTACTTTGACTGAGAATGGAAGTCAAGGAAAACAGAACAAGAGAAGCCTCAAATCTTCATTTCCTCATTAGATAAGCGTTTATGGTAACTTTGTGAACAAGAAGCTAGGAGAGATTGGAGAAACCCAGATCCCCCACATTTTACAAACCCTAATACACATAAAATTACAACAACAACAATAACAAGATCCTCATGATGATTTTGTTTCTAGTCTAAAAATGAGAAAAATAAAAAGGTCATTCTCATCAAACACAATGCCATAATACAGAGAAATAAGAAAAGAGTATTGGAAACATTGATCATCAAATAATCGTCATCATCATCAGTAAATCAGAGGCACAGAGCCGTCCAGCCAAGATCTCGACCGCCCATTCCTCCCGCCGCGTCGACCTCATCCAACGGTGGGAAATTAAGATCAAACTCCATCTGCTTCCGAAACGACGACGACGCCGCAAACTCCCCGTCGTCCTCCACCACTGACGACGACGAGTCGCAGTCGCTGTGGCAATCCTCCGGATCCATCGGCGGCGTCCGCGGCTGCTTCCGCCGCGACGACTCAGCCGCAGCGACCGACGCCGTCGTCGTCGATCGCTGCCGCGGCCCGCTGAACGACTCCACGGTGGAGCTCAAGCTGCTCGACGCGGGTCTGGCGGGACCCATTTGGTTATCTTCTTCAAACCCGTAACCCGACCCGAACAACTTATTCGGATCCGCTTGGTTGTTGTAACAGAAATGGTTGTTGGAGTAGGTGGGGAAATTGGTCTTGGCTTTGGGTCCGCGGAGGACGCGGGCGGCGGCGTCGTATGCCCGCGCCGCGTCCTCGGCGGACTCAAAAGTTCCAAGCCAGACTCGGCTCTTCTTATACGGGTCTCGGATCTCCGCCGCGTATTTCCCCCACGGTCTTTTCCGGACTCCCCGGTATTTCACCTCTTTAATGGGCCTGGATCCGTTGGGTTCACCCGGCGGCCCATTCGCTCTGGCTGCCGCGGCGGCGGCGGTGGCTGCGGCTCCGCGTCCCCTCCTCATGGGTGGTAAAATCAATGGCAGATTGTCATAGAAAGAATTGGGTCTCTGAGATTTTGGAGAGAGAGAGAGAGAGAGATGGGAGGGAGAAGAACTGGATGGCACCAGCACCACCTTCTCTTCTACACAAAAATATATTAATAAATAAACAAAACAAAAAACCAATCAATTTTTTTTGAATTAATAAAAATAATATTTCTGGGTTCTCTGGCTGAAATCAAATGGCTTTAGCTACTTTTGTTTTTCTTTGCTTTCTTTCTCGATTTTCTCTACCTTCTCTTGCCCCCACAAGCGACTCGATTGCTCCTTCCTTTATCGTTCTCACGGGATTTTTCAAATTTCTGTTAAATTATGAATATCCGTGGCAAATTACGACATGGTCCTTGGGTCATCCATAATTTGCCGACATTGTCCTCATCAATGAGGTGGAAGTTGGGTATATTGTGAAGGACAAACTACAAATTAGTACATGACAGCAATTTGTTTTACAAATAACTCACTTACATATTTAATTGAACAAATTAGGACAAAAATTTACAAATAAATACCATGTGCATAACAAGCTGCCACATGTTATTAACTAATTTACTCTTTTGTCCTTAATATTTACAAGCATGTATTTAGTCCTAATTACTGCTACTGTCTATTACAAAACTAGCTGCTACTGTCAATTACAAATCTAGCTGCTACTGTCTATTGCAAAACTAGCTGCTACTGTCGACTAGGAAACTAACTGCTACTGTCGACTTGGAAGACACCTGCTACTGTCGACTTGGAATGTACCTGCTACTGTCGAGCATGAAAGTAGCTGCTACTGTCGATTTGAAAGGTGCTACTGTTGGCTGGAAAGGTCCCTGCTACTGTCGATTATGTATCTAACTGCTACTGTGGGAATACACTTGCTACTATTGACTATAAATCTAGCTGCTACTGTCGACTGAGATACTAACTGCTACTGTGGTTTTTGGTGAGCAAAATTTTAAAATTCGAAATTTCAAAATTTCTCAAAACATATGCAATATGGTACTTAAATGAAAGCCCATGACATAAGGAACAACTTTATATATTGGCTCACCTCCAAATTGCTGGTGGTTTAGCCGGAAAATTTAAATTTGCTTGAAAAAAACTTAAAAAATGAGGAGAGAGAAACTTGTTAGATCTGGGTGGCAGTTAGTAATTTTCACGAAAATAAGGGTATTTTAGATATTTTTACATTAATTACTTAATCAATTTTGGTCAACTTATTTTTTGGGCTTGGACTTGTGTCCTAATTTGTATAAGAAATATGGAAAGTGAGTTTTTAGTTAATTCAAATGTGGTTAGGTACTACTAAGTAATTCTCCCTATTGTGAAATCATGATACTTGAAATAATGTTGCAGTTTGCAAAGGTATGTAATAAAAATTGAACTACGATTAAGATGTAAAATAGGGTGAAAAAGTAGGTATACTTTGAAAACTTTTTCACCTGATTTGGGTCGTGAACATCTTGTGTTTGTTTGGATGAGTTCAATTTAAAGAAATTGTTCTGAACTAACCGTTCTTTAGACAAAATTTTCGGTCACATAATGTCGTCTTCACATTCAATTTTTAGTTCCCTATAAGACCACGAGTAGATGTTTATAAACATTTTCAGTTAAATTGATTAACATATTAGATCACCACTTTCATTAATGGTGACACACTGTGAGATAATTTTCAGTATGATAGTATGGTAATAGGTACGTAACTAAAAGTTTTACACGAAGCCATAGAAATAAACTAAACTAGTAGTATGATACGGAAATACAATTGAGAAACTAGTATTTTCAACAATAGGGGTTCCAGATTGACAATGGAGTTAATTCAGGCACATCCTTTGCTTGAAAATGGAATTAGCCAAAACTTGATAAAAAGCTATGAGAACTGGACGCCATGTAAGTTAAGATTGCGGCCAAGGATTTGAAGATAATGAATATCATTATATATTCAGCACAATATAAATGCATAATGAGCCTTGGGTGGATATAATAATGGTGTTAGTCATCCACTTAAGCACATCGGAAACAATAAAGTAGAGCATCTCCCGCTCACTCCTCACCAGAAAAAGTTGCGCGTTTTGCCTTTTGTTGATTCCAGCAAGTGTTTTTCTTTTTTGGTTCAATCCAATTCCATTCAACCCTCAAAACGCACACTTGTGTTTTTGGCTTTGGTGCATATTCTAGCTACTCACTTTACAGCTAGCTGCTTCATAGTTAGGAAATGCTTGGTCAGTTGTCTGAATTGATAGGAAATATATGCTTCAATTAGGGTTCTTGTTCACCCAACCCACCTTGGATCTTCGTGACAAGGCCAACAAATTCTTTTATATTCAATCAAAGCATGTATTAAACTAATACGAAAATTCATTTTCGCAACGTCTTACATGCTTAAAGTACTGATAGTCGGACGTAATATCATGATCGTTGGCTATCATTAATAGTTAGAATTTAACAGTTGATATTAATAATAGGGAAAATGGCTGGATTGATCACTGAAGTATGCCCCATTCTAAACTTTGCTCACTGAAGTTTGTCCAATATCACTTTGCTCACTATCGAATTACACTTGTATTCACTTTGATCACTCCGTCTAAATCAGACGTTAAAATTCAAATTCTGCCGTTAAAAACAATGACACGTGCCACTCATGTGCAAATCTTAAGGACATTTTGGGAATTTCATTAAACAAAATTAATCAAGATTGGGTCAAGCAAAGCGAACCCATGCCAGAACCTCATTTCATCTGGGTATTCCTCTTCTCCGTTAAAGTTCATTTCTTTACATCTCTGTAAATGCAAAACCACAATGCCTTCATTCCCATTAACGCTCTTCACCATTTTCTTGATCTTCTTCAACCTCACCCTCTCTTTCCCTCTCCCTCTCCCTCTCCCTCCTCCGCCTCCGCCTCCCTCCACCAACATCACGCTCTCCGGCGACGCCTCCATAACCCACACCGCCATCAGCCTCACTCAGCCTCTCCCTACCTGCCCACCCACCAACGCCTCCGAGTTCAGCGTCGGCCGAGCCTTCTACTCCGACCCGGTTCGGTTTCTTGACCCGGAAACCAAACACTTCGCCTCTTTCTTGACCCGCTTCACTTTCTCCATCACCCAGCTCTGCTTTTCCGGCGACGGCATGGCGTTTGTGATCACCTCCCACGTGGAAAAGGGTTTAAGCTACTCGAGAGGGTTTATAGGTCTTCCTCAAGATTCGTTCTTTGCTGTGGAATTTGATACTAGTTTTGACCCTGTGGTGGACGACATCAATGGGAGCCATGTTGGGATTGATTTCAATACTGTTGAGTCTGTTGCTTCTGTTAATGCAGGGATTGATTTGGTGGGTGGGAAGGAGGTTACTGCTTGGGTTGAGTATAGGGATTCCTCAATTGAAAGACTTGACCCAGGATGGTGAAAGATGTGTCCTTCACTCTCAGTCTCAATCTCTTTAGGTACAGAAGTAATGTCAAACGGTTCTTTTGAAGCAGATGCCAAATAAGTCCTCAAACTTTTTTCAAGATTGGCAAGGGGAACATCCAGAGAGCCAAGCAGGAAGTCATTTACGTCCTCAACAAGTATAGAGCCATGATCTTCTCCAAGTATTTTGACATAGAATGCTGCCCTGTCACGAACCTCATCATCACTGTCAAAGAGGCATCTTTTTAGCAGAACGAGTACTTGTGGCTTCAGTGAATCAAGCATGGCACCAAATTTGGCTAATGTGCTCACTGCACTGGCCCGGACACTGGCATTTGCATCAAGATGCACTCGATTATTAATGTACCTTATGTATTTGCTTGGATTTGAGGTTCTTGGCCCTTCAATCCCCAAAAAGTGAGTATCTGAGTGGTAAGGTAGGGTGAAATTGAAATTTCCGTCAATGAACTCACAAAGATGAAGCAAGCCAGATTCTTTTGCTTTTGGGACGTCCCTGATGAGAATCACAATTGAATCAACAATGGTCTTCTTGTACTCAAACTCACCGCCTTTTTCTCTGAGATTGTTGCTTAGAAACTTCATCACCTCTGTGTAGTACCGCGGATGCTTCACACTAAATGATCTAATGGCTTCCATGACTGCGATTTTGAGTTCAACAGCAGCAATATCAGACATGAATTTAGATATATTCTCCACCAAACGACCACAGTTTCTTGTTCATTTGTTGTTTTGAGAAGTGTGGTGATTGCAAGTGTGGCAATGCTTCTGTTCAGCTCAGAAACCAAACTCTCCATATTACTGTTGCAGATTGTGGCCACGCCCATTGGATGTGTCATTGCCACCTCGGTCAGGGTGCGGACGGCAGAAAATCTTAACACCATCGGCTTAGAAGAGCTTAAAAATCTATTTAGAGCGATGATAGCTCCAGCCATTAGTTGGTTGATCACCATATCTGCATTGTGCCGCAGGCAACTCTCAAGATAATCGTAAAAAGGTGTACAATAATCACTGTCTAATTGTCTACTACTTCCAGCAGACTCACGCAAAACTTGACTAGCATAGCGGATCAACAAGCATGCGGCCATAGGAGAACGGCTCACAGTATTCTCCCAAGTCAAACTGGTAATCAACTTGCTTATAGCAAGAGCATCATGTTGTCGCATCTGATGGAGTAAAGCCAGGGCATGGAACTGTACAAGGGCTTCCCCTGAGTACTGCACAGCTTGCTGAACCTCATTACTCCACCTTTTGACGATCTCTGGATTAGTCTGGAAGAGATGAATGGCACTAACTAGAGCTGCACTTGAGTACCAGCTAGACGACATTGAGGTGGTTCCTGCTGATTATATGGTGACGGGTGATGAGATACTCGATTTCAGGCATGCATGGAAAACTATGGGCCCGGACTTTGAGCTGGTAGAGGAATATGGCCTGGGCCAACGGGAAAGCTTGAGTGAAGTGGTTGCGGCCGCCATCAACCTCCTCGGAATGCAGCCATGAGAGGGCACTGAAAATGGCTGGTTTACTAATTTTGTTTAATGAAATTCCCAAAATGTCCTTAAGATTTGCACATGAGTGGCACGTGTCATTGTTTTTAACGGCAGAATTTGAATTTTAACGTCTGATTTAGACGGAGTGATCAAAGTGAATACAAGTGTAATTCGATAGTGAGCAAAGTGATATTGGACAAACTTCAGTGAGCAAAGTTTAGAATGGGGCATACTTCAGTGATCAATCCAGCCATTTTCCCTTAATAATAACATTGCTGAGTGTTTAAACTCCAAACAAGAAAAAAAATTTATTTTTATTTTTATTTTTTAATTTAAAGCAATTTAGTCACTAGCTTGTTTGATCGTAAAATGAGTCTTGGCCTACGTTTATAACAAAAGCACGAAAGTTTTGATCTAAATGACTAAATGTGATGTAAGCTACCTTGAAGTTTAGACAACGGTTGCATGTTAATCCGGAATATGGTCTACTTCATGTTGTGTTTGTAAGACACACAGCAAGATAGAAAATGGAAGGGGATGGTCAATGAAATGGAAGTATCTTAATTTGGTGCAGATTATGAGCCCTGCTTTGTTAATTTGGTCACTTTCTTAAGGGAAGTGCACGCCAACTCTACTATGGGAAGGAAACAATGGGTATGTTTGGTGCAGCTAGGTTTTACAGAAAAGCTGGTTTCTCTTTATTTTTAAAAATAAGTTGCCGAAAAGCAAATTGGCTGAGTGTTTGGTAAACTGGCTTTTTTTAAGTACTGTTATTCGAAAAGACATTGGCAAAGTGTTTGGTAAACTGAAAGTTGGCTTGTGCTTTTTGTCTGTAAATGACCAATTTGGACATGAAAGAAATTTTAACTTTAATTGAATGATAATACCTATTAATTTTAAATTTTATGGTTAATTGAATCTTTATTATTCTTATATGAAATTATTTCTAAATATAATTAATTACTAATCATTATGGTGAAATCATAATTTTAAATTATATGTTTTGTAAATAACCATTGAGTTTTATTGACATCAAATGACTACAAAATGATACATTAACAGCATTAAACAGTAACAAGCATTACGGACACTCATCAAGATTTAAGTGATGTTATTTCTTATTCTTTCAATTTCTTGTAGACCACTGTAAGCATGATGTTCTTCTTGTGCATCATCATCCAACATTACGGGCACTCATCACACCGTTTCAGAGCTTCATCACGCCGTTTCAGAGCTTCACTGTGTATATGGACGTTCTCAAAATTGTTGGACTGGATATGATTACATGGAATACTTCTCAGAATTGAAAAACAATAAATACGTGCTAGAGTTTAATCCGATATTGATTGCTATAAGAAAGAGAGCAAACAAGTAAATGAAGTAGCTGATTTAGAAAACCCAAAGGGCATTACATGTACTTAATTTTACTGTCAAACACACTGAAAAAACCTAGCTAGCTATCAAAGAGTTTCATTATTCCGACTAAAACAAATCATACTTGACCTAACAAAAGACACTAGCTAGCTAATTGCAGCCAAAATGATGTACATCAATCCATACATCATCAGAAAGCTGCGGTGATGAACCACTGTCTTCAGTTGATCTGTCAAGTGCGAACCTGCATGTTTCGACTGCATCTTCCACAGACAAGTAAATATTCTCAAAACCCTGCAAGAAAATTAACCAACCATGAACCATGCAAGGCGGGCAGTTGATGATAATTACTTGCAAATTTATGAACATATCTATATATTTGAATTGAAGGTAAGAATCCGCATACCTGTCTCGTACATAGTTGCCATTTGCACAGTAAAAGGGGAAGCCAATCTGTAGGACAAGGATACCTTTGTGTTTTGATCCATCCGGATACTGGGCTGAGTCACGATACAGAGACAATTCTGATAGTTGGAGTTTTCCAAGCTTACAAGTGCCAGGTCTAGCCACATAAAGCAGTGATCTCAAGATACCAAGTGCCACCTAATTTACCACCAAAATGATAGACTTTACATTCGAGGCATATATAGGTGATTTACAGACCGTTTTTGTTTGAGAGAGAGATAGAGAGAGAGAGAGTTCTTACCGAAAGAACAAGACCAAAACGCATGCTTCGGAGGACGACTGCAAAGAAGCAAGACATGCAGATTAAACACTACTTTGCAACTATACTGCAGAAAAGGTTAAAACTCATTCATCAAATTCACAGAGTCAAATTCACAGAGTAACACAATGAAGAATTTGTTGGAAAAATGGGTTAAAAACCCTTTTTGAAACCAAATTTAAATGGATTAATTAAAGTGTGTTACACTTATAGTCAATGAGAATTGAACTTGGATTTGTATTCTTCATAATGAAGACTACAATATTATGTGTTCATATGACAAATTTGGTTTTGGGATGAATGAAAAATTGTCATCCAAAGTTGGCTATTGAAAAAGGAAAATGGTAAGAGTCAAGTGACTCTTCAGTTGCTACTAGAAAATTTTTGATATTCTAGTAACATATGATGTAATGTGTATTATGAACATTGAGTGGGATGTTCATGACCATTGAGTGAGATGTTCATGACCATTGAGTTCCCTATATTGATGATTGATTTTAATAGCCTTGGCCATTCCTCACACTATAAAAAGGGCCTCCTATTCCATAGTTTAAAAACCAATCCCGAGACCAACACACCAACACAACATAGAGAGTATTCAATTTTCTGCTCTTGTGCTCTTGGTTTATTCTGGTGATATATGGAAGGTACTAGCAGTTCGTAGGTGTTCTTGTAGCAGTGCAGCCACAAGAACTCGAAAGGTCGTTGTATCCTGGGAGACGAACGCCAAAAAAAGTCTTTTGCACCGATAGAGGCGGCGTAATTGTCTTAAGAAAAGTGTGTGATACACACGACTCGACTTCAACTAATTCGATTTTCCTTATCATTTTAATATCCGTCGGTAGCCGTTGGCATTCAATATTTATGATTATTATTTTAATTATAAATTAATTATGGGTAATCATATTTGCAAAATCATAAACCCCTCTTTTGTTTACAGCTTAAGACAATTACAATTTGATTTTGCTTGTATGATTCGAGGTTTATTGGTTGCCTAAACGGATTTAAGGTTCTGGTTGCCTAAACAGATTTAAGGTTCTTTCGAAACTTGTTGTTGCCTTATGGAACGGTTTTAAGGTTCTTTCGAAGCTTGTTGTTGCCTTATGTAATGGTTGCCTAAATGGATTTAAGGTTCTTTCGAAGCTTGTTGTTGCCTTATGGAACAGTTTTAAGGTTCTTTCGAAGCTTGTTGTTGCCTTATGTAATGGTTGCCTAAATGGATTTAAGGTTCTTTCGAAGCTTGTTGTTGCCTTATGGAACGGTTTTAAGGTTCTTTCGAAGCTTGTTGTTGCCTTATGTAATGGTTGCCTAAATGGACTTAAGATTCTTTCGAAACTTGTTGTTGCCTTATGGAATGGCTGCCTAAACGGAATTGGTCGCCTATACGGATATTGTTGCCTTACAGAATTCGTAGCTTACGTATACATTGAATTGAGAAATAAGTGATTATATTAATTAACACTTATAGGTGTGTTTTCATAATTGAAAAAAATTACTGAAAAAACCAAAGAGTCAATCAAGGTGCCAACCGGATGTGATTGCGTAATACCTGTACTACCAAATGGTTGTCTGTATACTTGTCTTACGGAATGGTTGCCTATACAGATATTATTGTCTTACGGAATTTGTAAGTTACATTTACATTGAATTAATAAATAAGTGGTTATTTCAATTAACACTTATGGGTGTGTTTTCGGAATTGAAAAATTACTGAAACAACCAAGAGTCGATCAAGATGCCGACCATGGATGTGATTGCCTGAATATATGTCTCAGTCTCACAAAGAGAAAAATCTGAGAAATTGAATGGGCTTCACTTGATGCACTTGTTGAAAATATGTCCAACGAACAGGGCATGGATGAAGTCAATGATTATGACTGTGGAATAAAAGACTTAGAGCTGTGGTATGACCAAGCCAAGTTTATAAAATAAAATAGGACCATGAGTTGTGGATTATTTAATTCTTGTAAATGACATTTGTCCAAGAATGAATAAAGTTTCTTTTCACCAATATGGTTGAGCCATCCAAATATATAGCATGATAGACCAAGATATATGATAATTATGGTGCTCTATGTAGACTAATTAACATTGACAAGGGTCAAAGTATGCTTTATGATACTTAAACTCATTTTGAAAGCAAGTGGCCGGATATGTAATGGCATGTTTATTGTTTGAATGCAATAATAAGATGATTAAATCCACTAGAGATATGTTAAATTTCATATTTGACATGAAAAATATGGATATTACTTATGTGAGCAAGTCAAAGAGACACACTAGTAATATTTGAGTTGTGTTGTCCTAGAAGAATACTGAGATGAAAAATGGATATCTAACACAATAGTCTTTAAGTGTACTAGCGGTTATGTGTTCACACTAAAAGGTGGAACAGTGTTATGGAAATCCTCCAAACGGACAATTATAACTAGATCCACAATGAAGTATGGGTTTGTAGTACCAGACAAATGTGGGGAATAATGACAACGGTTACACCAATATGGAGGATGTTCCAAGATTGACAAGACATGTGTCTGCAATTTATTGTAATAGTCAAATTGCAATTATTAGGGCACAAAGGAAGATGTACAATGGTAAGTCTAGACACATCCTTCGAGGACATAATACCAATTGACTACTCTCTATTGAAGTTATTTTGACTGACTATGTGAAGTCAAAAGATAAATATTGCGGATCCGCTAACCAAAGGGTTAACTAGAGAGTTAGTTGACAAAATCATCAAGAGGAATGGGATTAAAGCCCATTGGAAAATAAAATTTCTACAGTGGATACCCAACCTAGTAGACTGGAGATCCCAAGAGCTAGGTTCAAATGGGAAAACTAAATTGTGGAGATGAGATTGGATCACTGTGGGGAGTACCCAAATCCATTCCTATGATGAAAAACAGTGATACCCGTAAGAGTTAGGTTAAGCTAAGCTTTTAATGATTCTTATGCGTCGGAAAAACCGAGCGGAGTAATGTGGGTTACTCTTAATTAAGAGATCACCTATGTAAGAGAGAAGTGGGGCCGCTTCTAAGGGAATTGTTGGGGCACAATTCTTATCAAACTCTTACATAACCAGGCGTGTGTCCAGGGCCAAAACGGGCACAATAGTGAGAACTACAATGTACCAGGAAGACTCATGTGTGAGGTATGCTATCAGTTACACAAAATAACGAATAGTTCAAGGACATCGCGTCTACTGTTTAGTTAGTAACGTAATCATACTTTCACAAGGGAAGGTTCAAAGGGTAAAACCTACTTATCCTATGCAGGTTTCGACCATAGAAATCTATCACCAATTCTATCGAGTCTTTGGTGGTCAATTTTATTCATGTGGGGAATTGTTGGAAAAATGGGTTAAAAACCCTTTTTGAAACCAAATTTAAATGGATTAATTAAAGTGTGTTACACTTATAGTCAATGAGAATTGAACTTGGATTTGTATTCTTCATAATGAAGACTACAATATTATGTGTTCATATGACAAATTTGGTTTTGGGATGAATGAAAAATTGTCATCCAAAGTTGGCTATTGAAAAAGGAAAATGGTAAGAGTCAAGTGACTCTTCAGTTGCTACTAGAAAATTTTTGATATTCTAGTAACATATGATGTAATGTGTATTATGAACATTGAGTGGGATGTTCATGACCATTGAGTGAGATGTTCATGACCATTGAGTTCCCTATATTGATGATTGATTTTAATAGCCTTGGCCATTCCTCACACTATAAAAAGGGCCTCCTATTCCATAGTTTAAAAACCAATCCCGAGACCAACACACCAACACAACATAGAGAGTATTCAATTTTCTGCTCTTGTGCTCTTGGTTTATTCTGGTGATATATGGAAGGTACTAGCAGTTCGTAGGTGTTCTTGTAGCAGTGCAGCCACAAGAACTCGAAAGGTCGTTGTATCCTGGGAGACGAACGCCAAAAAAAATCTTTTGCACCGATAGAGGCGGCGTAATTGTCTTAAGAAAAGTGTGTGATACACACGACTCGACTTCAACTAATTCGATTTTCCTTATCATTTTAATATCCGTCGGTAGCCGTTGGCATTCAATATTTATGATTATTATTTTAATTATAAATTAATTATGGGTAATCATATTTGCAAAATCATAAACCCCTCTTTTGTTTACAGAATTCACTCTACATTTACAATAGGGAACTCAATTTCAACCAATAATATAACCAATGAACCCGAAATTCTCAATGTGATCATATATCAACAAATTCTAACACTTACACATATGAGAATCTCCCAACTTCATCAATAAACCAAATTCACCTCAAATCAACCCCAATTGTTCTCCAAAAACCCAGAATTTCCCAAAAGCAATCAAATTAAACCATAAAATCACTAAAGATTCCAACTTTATAATAAAGAAGCTCACCATAGAATACAAATTGGGGAACCCATTAACCAAAGTGGGAGTCTTGGTGAACTTTTGCTGAAAAGCGTCGCTGAGATTGTGAGCAGGGTCGAACCCCATCGAGCACAGCCCCGGTGTTGCTCGACCCGGATCCGATCTGACCACCTACATCGACCACTTCAACCCCCTCAACGAAGTATGTCCAAGGATTCCAGTGCCGCCCTCCACCTCGACATCAGCCCAGCATTGCTGCCTTGCACGCCAACACACAGCTCAGTCAGATCGGATCCGTCATCGACCTCTTCGACCCCAAAAACCCAGTCTGTCCAAGGATTCCATTGACCCCTACAGAGAGTGAGGGCAATGGTGGTATTTTGAAAATTTCATTTAGCTACAGTGCATCCTGCTACAGTGCAGAAGCCACAATCGACTTCCAGAAGGAGAGGGGAGGCTGCTTCGACTTTTGGACAGAAAAAGCCAGTGCTTCTGGAAGCCGGGACGAGAAGCTGTGTTTACCAAACACATGGATGTGCTGTGCTTATAAGCAAGGGAGCAATAAACACCAGTGCACGCTTTTCCTTTTCTTTCACTGTTGCTTCTTACTGAGGTGAGGTGCCCTCGATGCCCGAATTCCCTCTTTGTGAGGTGACGCACTTCAAAAGTAATTGGAAAAAAATGCCCTCACGGAAAATGTCGAGGAATTATAATCTCGTCTTGGAGCACCAATGGCAGATATGAAATGGTGGTCCTAACCAATGAAATATTGACACGTGTACAAAAAAAATTAAATCAGAGTTATATGTTTTGTTGTGTCGTTACCTCCGTTAGTCTGTCTACATTCTGCAAATGCTTGTTCTTGGTCTTCAGATAAAAACCCAAATTTCTTATGCAATTCGTTTATTGGGTTGTCCTCATTGAATCTTCTCTTTAATTAGAAATAAAAACCCAAATTTCTCATCCATTTCTATTTTTTTAAACCCAAATTGGAGTGTTACATGGATTTCATAAGCTATATCAATGAATCATCTCACTTTCCCATAAATCTCTCAATCTTACCTGCACCAAATCAAGGGAGACCCTTATTTTACAAAAACCCAGATCTCACATTTATGGATTTAGAGAGACCGAATCATTAAGGCTACCAAAACCCATCAAAATCAATGCTTTTTATCCATAGAATACAAGGGCGAATCTTCAAATCAGAGTCGTGATGAAAAATATCAAATTGGCTCTACACTATACTTCTCCAGCGTTGAGTCCCACCCAACAATTGTTCTAGCCTTCTCGGTCTGTTGTAGAGCTTCAAAAGCCACGCAGCAATTGCTCTGTCATCTTTCCGTTCAATTTCATTTAATCGTCGAGATAATTGACAGTGTTCCAAACTTGTTGTGTTGGTGGATATTTTAAACAATTGGAAAAAAAAAATTAGGTTGATATGAAGATGAAGATGGTAGATCTAAGATTTATGGGAATGGATGAGTCCATGGATGACTCATGAATAGATTGTGTTTTCCCATTACAGGCTATTAAAGACGTTAACATGGAGGTTAACCAATATGGGTGATGTGTCAACAAAGAACCACATGTTGCAGGCTTATTGGTCCGGACAACCACGTCATCAGTGGTCTCCGGACCACATAATAATTCCTCGAAAATGCCCTCTAAACTGTACGTTTTGTGGTAAACTACATTGAACTTTACGAAATAACCCCATGAATAATTGTTTGAGAGGAGCTTCAAATTCAATTTTTAAAACAATGTTAAAGTCGAAAAACTCTATAATGTTTAATGTATGACATGCATACAAGTATCATTTTATTGCATTGTGTGAGATTTTACTACTAAAACTCTGATCCCCTTCTTATAAATGATAAAAGAAAAATTGAAAAGAAATATTCCACGCCTATTGTTAAAACAACAATTTTGATCTGATTTTGCAAGAAAAAGAAGTTGTACATTGAAGGATCTGAAAAGGAACTAAACCAAGTGCTTGTAAAGAATGAAAACAAAGTTGTTCATTCTTTATAAGGTTAGATAATGCTTATCTAGTGGATAAGTTTAACTTCAAACATACTGATTAACAACAAAAGTATCTACTGAGAGAAATAATGTTGATCAGCAGCAGAATCTAAATGTGGAGTGAAGTTTTTATTCTTTAGAAACTTTGAGTACCAATAAGCAGAGAGTTTAGGCTGTTTTTTTAAATCTGGATCATCCAAATCGATGTAGTAAAGGCCATAGCTTGATTCATAGCCATCCAAAAGCTCAAGTGTATCCATAAAAGACCAGGTGAAATAGCCTCTGGCATTTGATCCATTCCTAGTTTCATACACATGAAACATGTTTGGTGATCAAAATCAGTAATCAACCAAAATCCTAAGAGAACTTACGAGAAGATTGCATCGCTTATATCTCAGAATGTTAAAGAAGCTAGTTAGAGATGGATATACGAACGTAGGTGCATACCTTATAACATTAAGCAAACTGTGGACGTGTCCTTGCAAATATTCGATCCTGGACCAATCTTCTAACGATGAATTGCGTCGAGTTCGTTGACCTGTACAATCATCCATCCATCAATCAAGATTTAATACTGAGTACGATCAATAAGATGGAAAAAAAAATATCAAGTAGTTACCATTTTCATGGATATATAAGGGAGGGTTGCCGTAGTTTTGTTTGATATATTCCAACAGTTCTTCCATACCCCAAGGTGTAATTGGATACTGATTCATCCATCCAATCCAATCAGTTCTATATGCATCAGTGAAGAGATAAACAACGTATTAGTTACTGAGAGATGATTCATAACGTACCACAAACGTTGATGTATTGTAGTCCAGAGCTGCATGAATGCGTGCATATTTAATTAGTGTTGAGTAACATCTAGGAGATATACACAAACAAAACCAAGACTTATGGGAACAAAGAAGACTGTGAAAATCATCATACGAGAAATCTTGATTGCTGAATCAGCCATATAGTCTCTTTCTTGAATGTTTAGGGCCGCAGAATTGTCGTCGGCATACAATGTGTTATAGTAATTGATTCCGATGAAGTCGAATGAGCCCTTGACCTGTGCAGACTCAGCACTAGTGAACGTTGGAAGTCTAGAGCCTGCATTGTTTTTCATTACTCGAGGGTACTCTCCATACACCAAAGGATGCACAACCCTGACATATATATTACATTAATTCGATATCAATATCATCAACTAATTATAATGAATTTGAGGCCATTAATCAACACTACTTACCACCCGAAGTAGAAGTCCATAGCTCTTTGAGCAGCAACTTGGTCATGATGGGATTCGGTTCGTGGAATAAACCAATAGGCAAATACATTGATGCCTATAAACCCTCGCTGCTTGTGCTGGTAGGTTTGCATGTACAGTGCCGCAGCCGATGCATGAGATAACAAGAAATTATGAATTGCCAAGTATGGCTCAGTTGAGGAGTTACCCTTCGAGCAATTAACACCAAATGGAGCTGAACAACGTGATGGTGGAAGAAATCCAATATCATAACCTCCGAGTACAAATACATTTGGCTCGTTCATAGTAGTCCAATGTGCCACTCGATCGCCAAACTGTTCGAAGCAAACATTTGCATATGCCGTGAAGTCTTTTCTGCAATATCAGAAACCAATCCAATGCAATCCAGTAACTAATATTTATATATCCACATCTACATCAAGTCATCCACTGTTTAATTATTAGATATATAAGATACTCTTTCCACATATATACATAATCTGTGGGCTAACCCATCCTCCATACTCATCGTCGAGTGCCTGTGGGAGATCAGCGTGGTGCAAAGTAACATGAGGCTGGATTCCTGCATGCATGCTTCAGTTTATTAGAGATTTATGTACATTTGTGTGTGTGTGAAACTTATTACGATTATACATAATTAAATACGTATTTGATAACCTTTGCTGATTAGTTGATCGATGAGATTGTTGTAATATTGTAGACCCTTTGGATTCACAGGTCCTCTTCCATCTGGAGCAATAACATGTATATACAATAATCACCAGTTCATATGTAATCTATTTATAGAATGTATAGATGAATTGATTATAAATCTGGTACCGTACTACTGTATACGTACGGGGTATAAGCCGTGACCATGAGATGGAAAATCTATACGCCTCAAAACCAGTATTCACCATTAGTTGCACATCTTCCTACAAATTAAACCATCATTTTCACAAGTACCATATATATATATATATATATATATAGGGAGCCCTTCCACTAAGAGATCCCTTATTTTGTCCATTTTAAGAGATTGGTTATTAGACCAACTTGTTGATCACATTTTCACATCTCCACCGTTTAATTACTAGGTTTGTATGTGTAGATCATTCTTATAAATGTTTAGCCAAAATGGTGATCGTTAAGGCATCTAACTAGATGAAATCAATGGATGTATGAAATCTGTCAAAGCTGAACTGTTCATGTTTTATTTGTAAATTTCAATTTTGAATGCTCTAATGATTATCAAATGGAATGAAAATTTTCAGATATGATCTACTCATATAAACATGAAAGTTGAACAGTGGAGATGTTAATATGTGATTGAAAAGTATGTTAAATGATTGATCTATTAAAATGGACAAAATAAGGGATCCCTTAATGGAAGGGACTTATATATATATATATATATATATATATATATATATATATATAATCTTCCCGAAAAATTATCGATGTGAGATAGAGACGTCAAATAGAACAATATCCTATTTTCATAAACGATTTTACCAAAAAACAAATCGACCGTAGTAATATTTAAGAATTACTGGAAAAATAAAATAAATTTATATGGTAGTGCGTACCTTGTATTTATGATACTGATCACACGCTACATCTCCAGTTGCTCCATTCATTTTTCCTGAATTATGAAATTAGTAATGATCTCTAGTTCTCTACATGTTTGGAATATGCATGCATAATGCATGCAACTATATATATATGGACGATCAACTAGCTAGCTATACTCTTCTAGTCATATATAGCTAGAAAAGAGTGAGAAAATAGATAAAAGTCGAATGCTCCTGGGAAAATAAGCAGAAGTAGTGTTGTAGGAGCTAACCAGCATGCGCATAGGTGTCCCAGATGCTTGGGGTTCTCCCGTCTTGGTCTGCAGCACCTTCCACCTGTCGAAGCAAATCATTGAATTTCTTCTTCCATCTCTACCTGGCTTTCTGTTTTGGAAGGTGGCATGGAGATTATATTACCGGATGTCCTTACCTGATAAGCAGAGGAGGAAGCACCGAACACAAAGTCCGGTGGGGCTGGGAAGTCATCTCTTTGGAACCCATCATCCCCAGCGCCAAATACTAAATCTAAAGAAAGATGTAGGGGGGTACTGATAAGAATTACGAAGCAAACATAGAGAAGCAGTTCCAGTTGTAGAAGCATTTTAAAAAATGTGGATGTATGGATTATAGAGATATGTTGCGAGCTAGCTCGATCTGAGTTGGTAGCTTAACTAATACCACCTGGACTTTAAGACCCATCAATGATCAATCGTTCTGAAAAAGGAAAGAAAAACAGATAAGAGTATGTAGCAGGTTGCAGTTAGAGGACATAAACATCCGAGTGGCCACCTGTTTTGCTATCCAGTGATCGGCAAATGCTATCCAGTGGTCATCTGAGAGTTTGAGTAGTGCTTCTCACTTCACAAGTGGTTCCTTTTGCTTTTGTTGTTTTTCACTCGATGATAAGTCATATTCTTTTTCTCTTTGTTATTTTATTATATCCTTAGATTAAATACTAATACGAGTATAATAACCCAATTATGCATAACCTTGTGAACTTGTCAAGTGATTTGACAAACAGAACACTACTGCAGGTAAGAATCGAAGCGACGACTTAAAGTCGTCGCTTCGCATCAAAAGTCGTCGCCTGAGCATCCTGCGGACGGAAATAAGTCGTCGCCTCACATTCGTCGTTTCAATTCCAAGCGACCAATAATGATTCAAAAGTCGTCGCATCATATATCTATGCGACGACTCTAAAAGTGGTCGCTCAGAAGAGAGCGACGACTTTTGACGCGTCGGCAGAGATCTCTAGCGACCACTTTAGACGCGTCGCTTGCATTCTGTTGCGATGAATTTTGACTTGTCTCTTCAAAATCCATACGACGTATTTTGGGTTGTCGCCCCGTACTTGTGGCGACAAAAGTTTGGCTTAAAATTGGTCTCTTGAATTCATTTTGAATAGGCATGGAACGACGCATTTTGTTAAATCTTCGTCGCTTCACTATAATCTACGCGACGAACAATGATCAATGTTTGTCGCTTCAATATTTTTTACAGAGACAGAATAACAGAATTGGTCTCTTTATTTCATTTTGAATAGGCATGGAGCGACGCATTTTGTTGAATCTCCGTCGCCTCACTATACTCTAAGCGACGAACAATGATCAATGTTCGTCGCTTCAATATTTGTTACAGAGACATAATAACAGAATTCTGGTATGGTTTCATTCACTTCTGAAACCTGCATTTCATTCAAATCACATATCCAACCAACATTTCATTCAAATCACATATCCAACATAACACAAACACTATAAATACATAGATTTCATTCAAAACTATAATGTGTTCTAACAATGATGTACATATGTTCCAAGTACAAACTAACCAAGGGTCATAATCTAAGTCTACGTCCATTGCCCCCATACCTTCAGCACATGATGATTTATTGGCAATCGTCGGAGGGGTTGCGGCGGCGGCGGCGGGATTGGCATCCGGATTGGTCGACATGCCGAGGGCAGCCTCCATCCTTGCAATACGTTGCAGCATCTCTTCTTTTTCGATTCTGCTTTCTTCTTTTTGGATTCTTCTACGTTCTTCATTGATTCTGGTACGTTCATTGGCGGCTGCTACTTCTGCCCTCAACTTCTCAACCTCCGAATCGTTGCTGGACACGCGTGCACCGCCTCTTGGTTTTGCCAGGCGTCTTAATGCACCTCCTAGCCCTGAAAAGATGGTAAAACATAGAAAATTATTCAAATTAAATTCTCTTTCGTATCTAAAATAGAAACTGTTATTTTATGATTTGTACATACCTCGGACTCTCGTCCCCGGCTTCCCACCCAGACACTCGTCCACTACCGCTATCTGTTCTTCGATGGTAGCGGGGCCCGTCCCTTGACTGCCGCTCCCCACATCACTGGCTCGGCTAGCACAGAGCTCATCCATCTTCCTCTTGACCGCTGCCTGCAAAAAATATTATCCAATAAGTTTTTGTTTGTATAGTTATAAATTGTAAAAAAAATAAAATCAGAAGCTAAAAACTAGGAATTCTTGCATCTAACTCGTCAGGAAACTCACCACTTTCTTCTGCGCATTCTGCGATCGCGCATAAACATCGCAGACTGTCTGAAGTATAGGCGCCAAACTGTCTTTCGCCTCATTCGCAACGACCCGGTAGCTATAGGGAGTGGTGTCAGAGTGGTGGTTGACTGCACACCCCTTCTCCTTTGCTTTGTTCCGGTTTGCGGCGTTCCGGACACACATCCTCTGTAAAAATATGCACGAACTATTAGAATCAAAATCTATTATATGAAATTTAAAAACCTCTAATTACTTTCCGTTACCTTATAATCGTCGTCCTCACAGTGAACTTTGAGGTACTCCCACTGCTCGGGTCGGTGGATGAACTCTGCAGGCGTCGCCTTTGACACTTCGACGTAGTGGGTGTGGCATTCGTACTTCCAGTCCTTGTAGATCTTGGCAGTGGTCTCGTCGATGTATCTCCACATGCCTATCTCGGTGGGAGGGAGGTCGTAGAACATCTAGTAAAAAACATTTCAAAGAAATCATTAGAAATAACATATTTCAATATATATGACTGAAAGATAGTTTTTTGAAATTATTATGAAATTGTGTTTTACCTCCATATAAGTGCTCAGTGCATCTCGGTGCTCCTCAGCCAGCTCAGCATATGAAGGTGCAAGCATGGGCACTTTGCTCCGGATGGCGCTCCCGATGTCTCGGGACATCAAAGTCCTCCACTTCAAGAGGCTCGGACCCCTATGCTGTTCCGCGTAGTCAACCTTTAGAGGTTTCCCGCCGTTCAGCGACACCAAATATTGGGTCTTCGTACCGGTTATGATGCCAGGCTTGTCCGGGTTCCGTCCATTCAGCTTCTGACCCGTTGTCACATTAACAAGCTCTGCCATATATATATAATTATAATGAAAATGACACTGAATATTATGAATCATAAAAGCCTAACAATATATTATACTAAATTTTAAGAATTTGTATATCTAATTGTCAATTTTTTTTTCTTTAATGTAATCCTAATATCCTGGACAGACTGTAGGGTTTCTGTCATAGATCCAGATATGCCTGCCCATCTTTTATAAATGAGATGGAGAAGAGCCAAGCAAAGAAGATTCCTTCAATACCACTAATGTTATTGGTACTACTTCTGTAGAAATGGCCTTGAACTTGCCAAACTTAAATCAATAATTTTTCTATATATAGCAACAATTCAAACATAGTAATCCTTATGAAATTTTAACCTTCAGGGCTATGATTGATCATTACAAAGACCTATAGAATCAAAGGTAGAATTGTGAACTCAACCAAGAATAGCTTCAACTAGTTGCTGGTTAAGTGTGAATGAAGCCAACAAATTAAAATGGTACATATTAACAGTTAACAACGTGAGCATGACATCCTGGCTTATACATACAGCAGAACAAGTCTGCTGTGGTGAGCTAGCTAGAGTGAGTCAATTTCATTTTTTCCAGGTATTAGCTAGTTAACAAATATATGACTTCCCCTTTTGTTACTATTTGACTGTCTCTTTCATATTGTTAATCACACGTGTGATTGACTCATCGGTTGGAGAGGTGTATGAGCAGTCATTGATGGCCATCAGGCTTCCATATGGTAAATGACACTTCAAATGGACTTGCTATCACTAATTCTAGAAGGCTATGATGGATGAGAAAGGGTTGTGAAAATTGATTTGCAGTCTTCAAAAGTAGTTAATTAAAGTTTCTGGCTAGCCAGCTAGGGTTTGAAAGATTAAGATTGATCAAGATGTATAACTAATGTTCTTGGCAGTCAGCCAGTACGTAGTAAGTAGCGAAATGAGGTTTACCTAATCCAATACGATCGAGATAACATCAACATATAGCTAAGCATTTTCATTTTCTTTTCAACGTAGTGATTACATAAGCAAGCACAGTGAAAGGTACGTAAATGTTAGGTTTGGTTACATATGTATAATTTCAGATATCTTATTTCATAGTTGGCAGTGTACGTATTATGAGCACAACAATTCCCCGCTTTAACCTCCTCATAGATTACTTAATTATGTGAAAGGAGCTTTTCCTTCCTCACAAGTTGGTAATTCTGAGAAATCTCACAGATTAAGAATTTGATGACGAATAGCTTGATCACGACCTAAGAACAGATTCCAAACATGTTTCTCTCTTGATCTTTCCATTAATCCTGACTCTTGAGAAAATCTCGGCCATCCTCTCTAGAAGAAAGAAATATAGCTAACTAGTTCATTGGTTATTTGTAGAAAACGTCAATTTTTCGTTTTTCAAATTAAGTTTCGAACAGTCGATTTCTCAAGTATTATATATGATAATATACATTAATCACTATCCGGTTTAGTTAATTATGACTGTTGGAGTTAGTTGACCAACCAAAACAGAAACAAGATGGCTTAAATTAGTCTGATAATTCACTAGAACGAGAAGGTAAAATCTCTACTCTCTAGCTGACTTAAAACTTCAGAAATTAGCTAGTTAGATCACGCACCAAATAAATGAATTATTAGAAACCTAATTTCTTCACAGACCAAAAAAAAAAAAGTTAATTTCTATTATCCATTTCATTCATTGTGCTCAATTCATCAATGACCAATTGTAATGTACAACACTTGATTATAGAACTGTTAATTATCTAACCACAAACAACATGCGCAGGTCTGAAATTACAATAATTGCTAAAAAAAATATCTGAAATATATCGAATCACTCACCCGGCTCCTGAGGACCCCTTTTGGTCCTAATGCTGAGGGGAGGAGCATCCTCGCCTACCACACCGGCTGCTCCTCCAGCGGCACCACCACTGCCACCGCTCCCAAGGTCAGCGCCACCTCCAGTAGCCCCCACACCCGCCGAAGGATCGGTTTCTTCCAGAGACGGGATGGGAACCATCGTCCCCGCCTCTGGCGCCGTCCTCGCCGATTCCGCTGCCGCTGCCGCCACTGTCGCCGTTGCCTTCGCCGCCGCAGCAGCCATTTGAGCGGCAACTTCCGCCGCCTTCCTCTCTCTTCTCACCTCCATCTCCTTCTTCCTCTTCTGGGCATGACTAGAACCGGGTGCCATTGATGAATCGAAGGGTTAGGGTTTCGAATTTTGGGTTTGAGGAAAAACAAATTTAGGGGTGAATTTAGGGTTTAGGGGTTTGAGAGAGATCAGGGGATTTCGATTAGGGGGTTTTTGGTGAGAAGGGGTTTGGGTTTCGGGTTGTAAGAGAAGGGGGTTTGGGTTTATCTTGGAAGAGAAAGAGAATTTGGGGGAAGAAGAAGTGTTTTGAAATTTGGGGATCGCGCTATTGAGGAAGGAGCAAAGTGCCGGTTCATTTAATCAGATACGAAGCGACGAATATAGACAAACGTCGTCGCTTAGAATATTAACCGACAAAACATGGCCAAATATCGTCGCTTCACATTTAAGTTTGCTACGAATATCTAAAGTCGTCGCTTCAGTTTTCCGAAGCGAGGACGTTTGACAAAAATGGTCGCGTTACTTTTTCAAGCGACAAGTATTGTACAATATTCGTCGCTTCAAGTTGACTGAACAGATTAGAATTATGTTTATATGCATTTGTATTTATTTAATTAGAATATTGTAAATATTGTTCAAAATTACAACAATAAATATATACCATCATTATCATATTACAACATGTACCATAATTAACTAGTAGTCTTCCTCTTCGTCGTCTCTGCCATCATCTTCTTCATCTTCCTCTTCTTCTTCCTCATCAAATTCATCGCCACTGTCATCTTCCTCACCGTTTGATTCTTTATTCTGTTCGTGTACTTCTAAATCGAGTTGGAGATTAGATGCATCAATATGGTAAAATTGTATTGAACCTAGTGTGTCCTCTTGGTAATGCTCTGTGATTTGATTCCCTGAAGGAGGCCTGTTGTCTTCTGTTGCAAGTACTTCGGCACTGTATACATTTCGATGCGACATTTCTTGCACCACCTTCCAAGTACCACCCGCCGCAGGATCGTCCAAGTAGAACACTTGTTTAGTCTTCACAGCAAGTGTAAATGGTGAACTCTCATAGTAACTAGTGTTAGTATCTATCGATATCAGACCATGATCTACCTTGACGGTGTCAATTTCTTCGTCATCCTGATCGTCAGTGTTGTTGTGTCATATAACTTTGAACAATACGACCGACAAATTGTCTGGATAACATACCTCGACTACATAGTCAAGATGGCCATAGAAGTGTTGAAACAGGTTTCCAAGCTTTGTGCTTAACATCACTCCGCTATTTTGAGTCACGAGCCTTTGATCTCTATCGAATGAGACATACTTGATACCGTTCACGTAGCACGCCTTATAAATCAGAGTGAATTGCGGACCTCGAGCGAATGACCATATTGCCCTGTTAAAATTAGGGTCCTGAGCATCATATATTCTCTTGGCCTGAAAAATAGATTGTGTTAGTTCTACACTATTCAGTTTTCATAGAGAATTTTAAGAACCATATATTCAGTTTTCGTACAAATTTTAAGAACCATGGATGGAAACTTCTCCTTCGATGGCGCTGGTCGTAATCGTCACCATATTTCGCCGTGTACAGCTGCAAATGAGCGTCCATGTAATATTGAGCTTCTTCTGTATCCGTCAAAATTTGCCAGTGAGCCTCAGCCGTTTGCTCTTCTGTTAACCAGATATTTCCGGTGGTATCCATAATACATGGTTGAACTAACTGAGAAACAGAATTAATATTCCATATTGGGGGATTGGGCTCTTCGTGTTCTTCCAATTGCATATACGACTTACAGTACGTCACCGACTCCCATGATATATACCTTTCTGCAATACTCCCCTCCAGGTATTACTCATTGACTGTTTATAGTCACCTAATTGCCTGTAAAATGATGAATATGATTACTGCATATATAAGGTCGATACCAATTTAGTTTGAACATTAAGAAACATATTTGATTAGTGCATATACCTTTCTGTCGGATACATCCATGTAAAATGTACTGGACCTGTAAGCATAACTTGTTCGGGAAGGTGAAACATGAGATGAACCATAGAGGTGAAAAAATGTGGAGGAAAAATCAACTCCAAATTACAGAGAATGATCACAATCTCATCTTTCATCTGTTGGACATCTGTCTTCTTCAACTCCCTAGCACATAATTTTCGAAACCAATTTGACAATGCTATCAATGGCTTCACGACGTTATTCGGCAAAAATCCTCGGATAACCACTGGAAGAAGACGTTGAAACAGGACATGGCAATCATGCGTCTTCAATCCATAGAACTTTTTCTCGGATAGTTTCACCTTATTTCTCAAACTTCCCGCATAGTCAAGTGAATACCTAACACCGCGAAACCATTCGAATACTTTTTCAAGACGATCCTCTTCAACTAAAAATGGTGCATGAGGAACCTTTCCCGTCCTCTTTTCAGTTTCCGAACACCACTGACTTTTGCGTATTCCCCTCTTCTGCAAAGCTTCGCGAGCCCTTGGACCATCCTTGGTCTTCCCTTCAATTGAAAGAATGGTGGCCAGGATATTGCCACCCACGTTCTTTTCAATGTGCATGACATCTAACCAGTACCTGTGTAACAACGACGACCAATAGGGAAGCATCCAAAATACGCTCTCGTGGGTCCAACATTGTCTGTTGTGTGCCAAGTAAGGGAAACGAAAATACGGATGATGGCTAAGAGTGGCGTAACTGTGTAACCTAATTTCCTCCAAAATTTCATCTCTGTTCTTATGAGCTGGCCTTTTTCCCCACTCTGGCTTCCCGTTAAATGCCAAACTGGATCGCATTGGTGAATTCTCGTCGAGCCATTTCCGATGCCCTTCATAAACAATTCTCCCACAAATATGCTTCGCCGTCAGCTCATCTAGACAAATTGGACATGCCTTGTACCCTTTCACCGTTGAGCCCGCAAGCATCCCTAAACCAGGAAAGTCACTTATAGTACACATCACCGCTGCCTTCATCGTGAATACATCATTGTCGACTCTGTCAAAAGTATAGACTCCATTTTCCCATAAATCTATGAGCTCGTCGATCAATGGACGAATGAGTACACTAAGGCACTTTCCTGGAGATTTAGGGCCAGGAATCAACTCGGCCAGCATATTATATTCCTTCCTCATACACATATTAGGGGGTAGATTATATGGCATCACAACCACGGGCCACGTACTATGCTAAGTTGTCATTGTTCCAAATGGACTGAAACTATCAGTTGCCACTCCAAGCCGCACATTTCTTCCCTTAATGTCGTCGAAACCTGGAAATGTCCTGTTAAAATGTTGCCATGATTCTCCAGCAAATGGGTGACGGAGGGTACTTTCATCTTGTCGCCTCTCTTTATGTCATCGCATATGCTTTGCTGTGTGTGGGGACATAAATAGGAGTTTCAACCTTGGAGTGATAGAGAAATACCATATTATCTTTTTTGGAAGGTCATTCGTATCTGGCTTATATCTTTGAGCACCACATATTGGACAAGTCCTACGAGTTTTATTTGCAGCCCCCCTGAATAGGTAACAGTTGAACTCACAAACATGAATTTTTTCATATCCAAGGGAAATATCCTTAATGATTTTTTTTAATTCTCGAATAACTCACATGAAAATTATTGACTTTAAAAAACTTATGCACCCATTTACATAATTTATCAATACTCGTATCCGACCATCCGTTTTCAACTTTAATTTCCATTGCATGTAATGTGGCACTTAATACAGTTTCTTCACTCCCTTCATACAATGGGGTTTGAGACTCCTTTAGAAGCCTTTCATACTTAGCATAATCATCATCTACCATGTCATTGAACTGAACTTCAGCGTTTTCTTCAACGACATTATGCGGTGCATCTGCATGGTATCCAGGATAGTATGGAAATACATCTTGTATAATCTCCACAGGCGGGATCACTGAAGGACCGGTAACACTGGAAGCCTGGACTCTGTCTTGAAGCCACTGTCTCCGTTTACTGATCATTGCCGGTTGACCAGAACCTTCCCTGTGTAGGTGCCAAACTGTGTAAGTCGGATCCAAACCATGGTGCAAGCGGTGATGATAAATCTCTATGAGTTTCTTATAATAAGGACTATTTCTGCAAACTGCGCACGGATAAGGGAGAAATTCGATTCTACCAGTGCGAGCGGATACAAAATTGATGAAGTTAACTAAGCATGTGCTGTAATCAGGGTGTGTAAAGTGAAGATTCATCCAAGATTTGTCGGGGACATCATCCATGTTTCCTGTCATAACATAAACAGACAATATGCATAAGGTTAGCACACAACATTTATGATACAATCAAAACATGTCCTAACACTTCTTCTCCTTATGCCTCCGAGTTGGGTCCTATCCCCTTCAGGCGAACACGAGTTTGTTGATCCTTTTGCTATTCATGTGGTTTCAACTACAGTTTTGGGAAATTTCGGCAGCATCTCCCTACAGTTCCTCAAGTGCACAAAAATCTAAACAACCTAATTTGCACTCGAGGAACATTGTAGACTGTCGAAACTATATCCCAAAACTTAAACTTAAACCACATGAATATCAAAAGGATCAACAAACTCGTGTTCGCCTAAAGTGTCCAAAAATGGGACAATTCGAGAATCAACAACCCATCTCGATCAACTAGATGCGTTGTTGATTCTCAAACGGGAGTTCTAAGCTGATAAACACCACAATTATATATAATACGAAACAATAAATTTACACACGGCACCACACTCTCTCACTAAGGCACTCGCATGTTTCAGAAACCCTAACTACCACAATCCACACACAACACAAACCAATTACATCGTTAACTAATAATTTCAACCTAATCTATCATAAAATTCACAAAATTTCAATAAATTGCACTATTTCAAGCCATTTTAGGTTCACTCAATTTAGATTTAACTAAATTTCACAATTTCACTAAATTACACTAAGATTCAATGTCACTAAAATTTCACAATTTCACAAACTACCCTAAAAAATCTCAATTTCACCAAAATCAACACCAATTCTATCATATATTCAACCACCTAACCCTAAAAACAACAAAAAAATACATTATAAACTAAATCCAACTCAAGATATCAAACACTAAATTCAACAAATCGAACCCAAATATGGTGATTACAATGAAGAGGAGAGATTATACTAACCTACAAAGCAATTGGAAGAGAAGACCCAAGGAATTAGACCCTGAAATTGACGAAATCAGCCGATCAGCCCTTTTTTTCGCAGCTCCGTGATGTGAACCTAAGCTCGCACTCAATAATAAACCCTACAAAATATCGTTAGTAGTATGAGCAAGTAGGGATCGTTCTAAGCCGGGGATTAAGGGTACCTGAGATATGAAATTGTTAGACAAATATATACATATATACATATAAACGTCACATATGGGGAATGGAATAGATCGGCAGCTAGGCTGCCCTAAACTAGGTTCGGCACAAAAATTGAAAGAAAAGAAACAAGAAACAAAAACATCCTAGGTTCGGCATCAATAGGCTGCCTCTAAATCATGCATAAAAACAGCAATTTAAAATCCTAAATTACTATATACAAGTTTGGTCGACATTCTTCCACAAATTACTAACACAAAAGCACTCAAAACACATAGCAAACTGATAAAACAAGACACGGCAAGAGCACACAATATCCTAGATCTGATTTAGTTCCAACCCAACTAGGGCCTCAGCGGTTATCTAAGTTGTTTCAGACTTCACGAAGGTATTTAGAATTAGCTCAGCGCATAACCCTAATCTTTAGCTAACCGACTATAAACACGCAGCGTCGAAGATAATCAATTAACCAATGAAGTACGAAATCCTTTTAATTGGAAACACATCAATCAAGCAAGGCGTCACCACTTCTTGTTAACATGCATAGTCATTTAAACCACTCTAGTCCTATTTATGTTGACAGATACAAGACCAATACCCAAAACACATCGCGAATATGCTAAGTACCAATCTTTGAGGCACACAGATTTAAAAGACTAAACCAAAAACGAATTACTAGAATCAGAGTGAACATGCTTGCCTATCTAATCTTATCTCTTTACTTCATATTTTCATTACAATTTAGCATGCAATTCGAAACTTATCTTTGAAATTCTTTATTAATACCATAAGAATTAAATTAACATGCATCATTATAAAACCAAATTCACAATCGTTTTTCACATAGACATGAAAACACAATAACCAAACATACATATGAGTTTCATAGACAAAACTACACATAACTACATAAAAACTATTACAAACCAAGAGTAGGGAGTAGATCACACTTTTGCAAACACCTTTGATGGCTTCAAGTCGTGTGGATCCAATGGGATGTGGTTCGGTGGTGGCTGGATGAAGGGTGAAGAATCGGCAGGATTTTATGGTGGTGGTGGTGGCTTTTGGTTTGTGTTTTTATGTAGGATCTTTGGCTGAAAATTGGTAGAGCTTTGGCTAGGGTTTTTGCTTTAGAATATGACAAGTTTTTCTGTGTAAAAGTTGGCTATTTATAGGGAAAAACTAGGGTATTGCCGGCAGCCCTTCATGCATAAGGATTTCAGAAAACCTAGTGGGATAAGGTTTGAAACCTTCCTTTCATAGTTCAATTAGGTTTTCTTTTTCTGAATTTTTCTTCAAGGCTTGGGCTTCACATCTTCATGGACTTCTTGTATGATCTTGGACTTCATTTGATATGTCTTGGTCCATCGAAAATGCCCCAATCTGGCAGCTCTTCACTTTGGCACGAATCTGCCCCATTCGGCAGCTTCTCCTAGTTTGACTAGGAGACTTTCTTTCTTCATGTTCTTCTTCAATGCCATGGCTAGGTGTTGTCCTCCTTCCTTCTATAAGCTTGATTCATCGTCACAAATGCTTTTGTACACCATATGGTCCATCGAAAAGCAGCAATTGTGAAAAGGAAGTAATAGGTTCCTGGAATCGGCAGAATAGACCTTGTTGCAGTAATTCCGGCATATCTCCACGCTCGGAGCTCCGATTGATGCGATTCCAAGTCTCAGATAAACTAGATACATATGGCCATCTCCCCATAAAATATCTCGATCAAATTCCTTGTGAGTCGTCGGGAATGATTTTTCGAAGTTGGGACAAAGTCCCAGGAAAATCCTGGAAGCCCCTGGATTGGAATGCTCGGACTGCCGTTTTGCAGCCAACTTTTGGGTGACTTCCCGAACTCCGATTGATTTGAAATTTTAACACAACATTCCTCAGTATATGAATAATAAGCACAACAAATTTCATAGAATTAGGACAAGGATAGATCATATTTGTACTCATCACAAAATCACGAAAAAAACATATTTTGCACTATTTTCCAGATTTCTCATACTTAGTCATTTTTCGGACAATTAAACACATTTCACCAAAACTCTACCAAAATTGACACTAACTATATTATGACTCTATCTTAGACAAATAAGGGTTAAACAAAGCATAAACGAGGACATAAGCATGTAATATCGTCGCACATTGTGCTCCTATCACTCCGGAACAGTTTTTTTCCTCAAACTTGAACTTCTGAAATCTGTTGAAGTCGAGGGCTTTATAACAGATTTTAAAACATGAAGCGACGACTATTGCTCAAAAATCGTCGCTTCGTTTCATATGTCAGCGACGAATATTAAATCTTCGTCGCCAGAGATTACAAACTTTGTTCACAGGCGACAACATTCCTATTTTCGTCGCTTCAATAATTTGTGAGTGACGACTATTGATCAAAAGTCGTCGCTCTCGTTTTTTGAACAGACAAATGCAATATTGGTTGCTTCAATGTGTTGAGGCGAAAAAATTTGATTTTTCCGTTTCAATATTGGTCGCTTCAGACCTGGTTTCCAGTAGTGGAAATAGCAATGAGAAAAAGAACCCTAATGATAATAGGTTGCTCGTTATTTATTTGATTCTGATATATAGTGGCTGATCGAAGTGATCGATAAATAAAATAAAATTAAATTAAATTCGAACATATATACATTGCTCTAATTATTAATTAACAGCAAAATTGTCTACTGAAAGAAGTAATGTTGATCGGCATCTGAATCTGAATGTTGAGTGATGATTTTGTTCTTTAGAAACTTTGAGTACCAATGAGCAGAGAGTTTCGGCTGTCTTTTCAGATCAGGATCGTCCAAATCAATGTAGTACAGGCCGAAGCTTATCTCAAAGCCACCCAAAAGTTCAAGTGAGTCCAGGAGAGACCACGTAAAATAGCCTCTAGCATTTGATCCATTCCTAGTTTCATGCACATCAAATTTGTAAGGTGACTGAGATCAGTAATAAGCAAGCTAGTTAGAGATGGATGTAGGTAGGTGCATACCTTATAACAGTAAGCAAACTGTGAATATGTCCACGCAAATGTTCGATTCTGGACCAATCCTCCAACGATGAATTGCGTCGAGTTTGTAGGCCTGCATTACCATCCATCCATCCATCAAATACTAATAGCAGTCAACTAAATTAGTTATGAGCGAAGAGATTTTCAATTACTTACCATTTTCATGGATATATAAGGGAGGATTGCCGTAGTTCTGTTTGATATATTCCAATAGTCCTTCCATCCCCCAAGGTGCCATAGGAAACTGATCTCATACATCCAGTCCAATCAATATATATACACTTAAATTCGTTAATATATAGCTAATTTAAGCTGATATATGCATAAACTACTTGTTAGTTATTGATAAATTGTTCGTACCTCCAATACCGATGTACTGTTATCCAAACCTGCATGTATATATATGCAGGCACATCTAATTAGTGATAAAGATACATTTAAGAGCTAAACGAAAAATAAAAGAAAAAGAAGCAGATTGTAAAAATAACCACTGTACCAGAAATCCGGACTGCCGAATCAGCTACATAGTCTCTGTTTTGAATGTTCAAGGTCGCAGAGTTGTCCTCGGCATAAAATGTGTAATAGTAATTGAGTCCGATGAAGTCGAAGGAGCCCTTGACCTGTGCAGACTCATCATCGGTGAAGGTTGGAAGTCTGGAGCCTGCGTTCTTTTTCATTGATCGAGGGTACTCTCCATACACCAAAGGATGCACAACCCTGATAGACATATATATGTATGACATCAATTATATATCGATCATCAACTAATTATTATGAACTAAGACAATTAATCAAATAACCGAACTTACCAACCGAAGTAGAAGTCCATACCCCTTTGAGCAGCAACTTGGTCTTGGTGGGTTTCGGTTCGAGGAACTAACCAGTAGGCAAATACATTGATGCCTATAAACCCTCGCTGCTTGTGCTGGTAGGTTTTCTTGTACAGTGCAGCAGCCGATGCATGAGATAACAAGATATTATGAATTGCCAAGTATGGCTCAGTTGAGGAGTTACCCCGGGAGCAATTCAAACCAAATGGGGCTGAACATCGTGACGGTGGAAGAAATCCAATATCATAACCCCCGAGTACAAATACATTTGGCTCATTCATGGTAGTCCAATGCTTAACTCGATCACCAAACTGTTCGAAGCAAACATTTGCGTATGCAGTGAAGTCTTCTCTGCAATATCAGAAACGAATACAATCCAATCTAATTAATAATTAATACTTATCCACGTCTACATCCTCAGACCTCAGTTTATTAGATATATATTAGATACTATTTCTACATACACAATCTGTGGGCTGACCCATCCTCCATACTCGTCGTCGAGTGCCTGTGGAAGATCACTGTGGTGTAAAGTAACATGAGGCTGGATTTCTGCATGCATGCTTCAAGTTAATTTGATTGAATAAACATATATATTAGATATATCTATAAACACGTGTGAAACATACAAGTATACATATCTATACGTATTTAGTTACCTTTGCTGATTAGTTGGTCAATGAGATTATTGTAATATTGTAGCCCCTTTGGGTTCACAGGGCCTCTTCCATCTAGAACAATAACACGAACATACATCAGTTCTTATATGATCTCTATATAGAATGTCTTGATCACTTGATGGGTTCATAATACGTGGGAAGGTACTACTATGTACGTACTGGGTATAAGTCTTGACCATGAGATGGAAAATCTATACGCCTCTAATCCAGTATCCACCATTAGTTGCACATCTTCCTACAATTTGATCAAGCAACGATAATTGTACGCATAATGACGAGTAATAGTGGTACGCACATGGATGAAATTACAAATCACTGAAAACCCGAACTGAATCTACATGGTAATGCTTACCTTGTATTTATGGTATTGATCACAAGCTACATCTCCAGTGGCTCCATTCATTTTCCCTGAATTTTTAAACTTGTAATGATCAATTCACACGTTTGGAATACGCATACAATTCTAGCAAATTGCCAAGTGCCAACTTTGGTCGACTGCACGATTCATTGATGTAAATGCTCTCTATCAGTCTAAATGGAGGACACGAAAATTCTAAATAATACGACGCCTAAATAAGGCACAATGATTCAAAAGACATATACTCACCAAGCTAAGAAAACGCAATGGTGAAGACAGATGCACGGATATGAAATGAAAGTTAAATCTAACTTCTGCCAAAATGTCTAGTCATAGCTAGATATGAGTTAAATAATGAGGTAATTACCAAAACTATAATTTAGTATTTATATTTACTAGTAGCAAGATTGTTTTTTAAAATTACCACTAACAAGTTTCTATCCAAAACTAACAGAATCTGTTAACTCTTAAATTACAAAATTACCCTCAACAATACTCCCTTCAGAAATATGTACATCTAGTGCTACTGACCTTCAGAAACTTTACCTCCGCCGCGATTCTAATGTTACTGACCCTCAGAAAATTTACCTCCGCCGTCCTCTGCCGCGATTCCAATGCTACTGACCCTCAAAAACTTTACCTCCGCTGCGATTCCAATGTTACTAACCCTCAGAAACTTTACTTATGCCGTCCTTCGCAGCGATTCCAATGTTACTGACCCTCAAAAACTTTACCTCCATCGCGATTCCAATGCTACTGACCCTCAGAAACTTTACATCCGCCGTCCTTCGCAACGATTCCAATGTTACTGACCCTCAAAAACTTTACCTCTGCCACAATTCCAATGCTACTGACCCTCAGAAATCAACTTCCATATACTCAATCTGATTTCTCTGCCCAAATCTGATCAGATCTCGGAGCAAAACCCTAACACACAAACTAACCATAACCAATCTCCCACCTTTCATCAATCCACTGACTCCATTGAAAAAGTGAGAGAGAGAGAGAGAGGAAACCCTAGCGAACCTTAATGGTCCATTCGAGAGCGTCCCAGAGACCAGTGGCCTCCATCTTGTCGGAGTCATGGGAGTCCCGGAGAGCCGTTGATTGGCCGCCGGAGCGTGGCTGCGACGCGGAGGCCATGCGGCGGAGTGAAACTGACTCACAAGTTTGACAGAGCGGTAGAAAGAGAGAGAGAGAGAGAGAGAGAGAGAGAGAGAGGTGGTGGAGGTCGTCGTCGGCGGAGGGAGGCATGTAGTTGGTGTGGTTGGTGGTGTTGGTATGAGAGAGAGAAAGAGACAGAGAGATCAGCAGAGAGAGAGAGGAGAGAAAGAGATCAGTAGAGAGAGAGGAGAGAGAAAGAGAAAGAGGGGAATGTGTTTATTTATATGGATGACATGGGTTGTAATTTATAGATTTTCAGGGTTAATTATGTCATTAAATAGTGGATGGATTAACAGTCCATTACTGTTAATTTCCTGCTGATGGTATAAAAAAATTAGGTGTTGTTATTGGTAAATATCACTACAAAATTGTAGTTTTGGGTAATTATGTATTAAATAGTAACTAAAAGCCAATGTTCCACCATTTTCATCTTTTTTTTCAAAGAGTTTTTTTTTTTTTTTAACTCAACTTCCAAATACGTATGTTAGAGTAGAAGCCAAAACTTGACCTCATGTGACAAAAAATATGTGGGCACATAAGCTAAACAAATATTGTTATTATTGGATACGCTTAAAATTAACTACGAACCAGCATGCGTATAGGTATCCAAGATGCTTGGGGTTCTCCCGTCTTGGTCTGCAGCACCTTCCACCTGTTGAAGCAGATCGTGAATTTTCTTCTTCCATCTCTACCTGGCTTTCTGGTTTGGATGGTGGAAAACTGGAAATTATAATGCCCGACGTCCGTACCTGATAAGCAGAGGAGGAAGCACCAAACACAAAGTCCGGTGGAGGAGGGAAGTCGTCTCTTTTGACCTCATTTTCATCGGCGCCTAATTCTAACTCAGAAGCTAAAGAAAGATTTAGGGGGATACTGACAAGAATTATGAAGCTAAGAAAGAGGAGCAGTTCCAGTTGCAGAGCCATTCTCAACATGATCATGCAATTGGTTTACAGAGATACGATCGATGCGAGCTCGATCAGATCGAGCTGCTAGCTCAATTAATACCACTGGAGTTTTCTATCTATAAATCGATCTTGTTGAAGAAGAAAGAAAAACAGGGTACGTAAGAGGCAGTGAGTGGTCACTATTCTGCTATATTTGTCACGGTATTGATTCCATTTCTGTGACCAAATATCCTTTCTCTTCTGGTCCTCCTACAGGATAAGAGAGCAAATTGACTACGGTACTCTGGTGCTTCTCAATTGGTCGCTTCTGCTTTTGTCCTTTCAGTCGACTTCCACTCTATAAAACATTCGTCTCGCCCCCTCTTCTCTATACGTTATAGGGCTGGGCATGGCCGGGACGAGTCTGGATTCACTTGATTCCGGTCCTGTCCCGTGAGATTTTAAATGGGAAGGGAGGGGACGGGATTAGACTTTTTGAAAAATGATCCCTCCAGGTCCTGTATCCCATACGGGACCGGGACTAAAATGAGATCCCGTGACCAAAACAGAATTACATTACAAATCTGTCAAATCACATATTGAATTACATAACTAATAACAAAGCAAATGTCCAACACAAATACACAACAATAACTTATTAACTTAACATCCAACACAAAACAAATGTCCAATGCAAAGATCTAATAAACTTAATGTCCAGCAAACATTAGCTCTAGGTAACACAAACTCACAAAGATCTAATCAACAACATGAATCACAGCCTTGGACTTCCCTTTCGATTTTGGAACAGTTGAGGCACTGAGGCAGTGTTCACTGTGCTCTTGTTTCTGTCAGAATCCGGAGACTCACAGAGACCGATGCATCTTGGTATGACGCCTTTCTGCAAATTCTGCTAACTAAGGGAATACCGGGTTGGCCGGCTTATTTCGCTTCGATGCTTAAGTCAGTATAGTAGAGATAATATGATAACTTAAGCGGAAATGAGTAGTTGAAGTATTGATTACCTATTAATGAAGGTAGCTGGAGCTCATATATAGGCGGCCGGGTGTGAGGACTGGCATCACCCTTCGATGTGGGACTGGTCTCCTTCTGCATATACTATGGGGTTGCTCTGGTCCCCAGTTTAGCGGGCTGGCGCCCCCAGTCCCCGGGCTCTAGTCACAAGTAAGACCTGCTGGGCCGCGGGTCCGGACGTCCGTGACTCGCCCCCGGGCTCTGCACCGGGACCGGGAGTCCTGGGTAGCCTCTCTCTGGCTACTGTCAACAACTCTCATGATCTAACCAACAAAGCAAACACAAGAAGTAAAAATAAGGGAAATATGAACATTAATGCAGCTTATGCCAAATGACAGAATAAGAAAGAAACAGAAGCAAATTGATATTGTACCTAATTCAGCTTTTTCATAGAACTCTGTGTTCTCAATCGAAGGCATCTCATATTCAGCTTTAACTTTAGCAATGTCATCTCCCAACAACCAATTTTGCATGCAAACTAAAGGCTCCACTGATTTAGGAGTCAATGAACTCCTAAATTAAGAAATCACTCTACCTCCAGTGCTAAAACATGACTCTGATGCAACTGTCAATGTTTGAATGGCAAGTACATCTCTTGCTATTGCTACTATAACATGATACTTATGGCCATTTATCTTTCACCAACATATATAGTATGTCAAAATTATCATCATTCTCAGCAATAGGTTCAAGAGGAGCATTCAAATATTGATCCACTTCATGAGTTAACACTGCCTCATCAGTCTCTTGGACTACACTTCTTCAGTTGTTCAACATCCTACCCCTCACACCTCTCTTAGGATTAGAGGTTAAAGTAGTGAATGTGCTGCTTGAACTTGGAGGACTTCCTGGTTTGTGGATATGTCTTCCATTATCGACATGTGGTGCATACTGAAAATTAAAAAAAAAAAAAAGACAAAGAAACATGGACACACTGATTCAGATGACATATTCTGGACAGAGGAGGTATAATGACATATTCTGGACAGAGGAGGTATTATCAATACATGACATATTATCAATACACACACACAATTGCATACATGAATTCAATCAGTTCTCGCCAAAGTATTTCTTAAGAACAAATCAAGTATTCCAACTGCTCCTAATCAAGGGTGGCTATACAGCTGTGAGTTTTCTTCTTCCTGAATTAAGTCATATGATTCCATTTACTTTGTTTTAATGGTTTCTTTGTAGGATTTTTGCTTAATATAGTACTGTATGCAACTATATGACCTCAGAAACATAGTACTGAAGCTATTTAATTTTTTCATCTACTCTTTCAAGCTGAAGTTGCATCTAGTACTGATGCAACATGGTACTGAAGTTGCATCTACTCTTTCAAGCTACCAACTATGCTCAATATGACACTATATATTACATAGTACTGAAGCTATTTAATTTTTTCAGGGGGTTCAATCATTTAAGCCCGGATAAGTTTGAGGAGGCATGGACAGAAGATGAGAAGATTCATATATAATCAATATAGATTATTAATCTTAGCATATATAATCAATACATAGAGATCTAAGAGTTGTACCTCATTGTAGAGTGCCATCAATAGAGATTTGATTTCAGTTGTCAATATATAGAGATCCAGTTGTCATTTCAGGTCCAATGAAGAGGCTATTGATGTTATTCTTCATTAAAATAGCATCATGGAATGCTGTATGAACAGTTAGAGTCAAGCTTGCACTAACTCGTAGAGTGATATCATAAAACACACCTAGCAGCTCAACAAATACAGCAGCCTTTTCCCAATGTTCTTTTCCAGGAGGTCAAACTCTATCTTTTCGACAAAGTGCATCTTCTGGAACAATAACAAAGTCATGCATCCTCATCAATCTCCTCCTCTGGTTCCTTGAAATAACTCACATAAAGCTGATCCTCATCTTCTAACATCCTAACAAAGGCTTTCTTGAACTTGATGGCTGCCTCCAACATAAGATAAGTTGAATTTCATCTTGTTGGGACATCTAGACAAACCAGACCAGTAATCCCAAGCTTTTCAGCTGCCACAGCTCTCCGAAAACTTTCAAGTCGATTAGGGGAAGACCTAACATACTTGACAACATTCCTATTGGCTAAAACACTCTTTTGCAGCTTCTTCAAGCCGGCCATGTCCTACAATCAGATTGCATATGTGTGTTGTGCATCTCACAGGCATGTGCTTACATCCCAAAATAGACTTGTAAACATCAGAATCATTCATCTTTGCTTTCAGCCACTCTATAGCTGACTTATTGGCAGCAGCATTTTCCATAGTAATTGTTAAAATTTTCTCAATCTCCCACTGTAATAAACACGACTCTGTAAGTCAGCCGATGGTTGCCCCTTGATGATTTTGGATAACATAGAAGTTTAAAATCCTCTTGTGCATTTTCCAATCTTGATTAATAAAGTGAGCAATAAGTACCATATAGTTGATATTTTGCACACTAGTCTAAGTGTCGGTAGTGAGACTGACCCTATAACCTTTCAAAGTTTTCTTCAATTTTTTTTTTACCAACAACATACAACTTATGGAAACGTGTAACTAGCTTCTTACGAGATGATACAGGATTATACAGAAGACACACTCTAGCACAAAACCTCTTAAATCCTGTCTTCTCAACAAAGCTAAAAGGCAACTCATCTATGACAATCATTTCTATTGTAGCCACAACATAGTCATCATCATTGTAACCTACTGCAGTTAGGCTGTTTGAAGTAGACTTATCACCAGTAAGAACTTTCTAATTCTCATTAAGTCTTGCTGGAAAATACCTACAAAACTGGTTAATATGCCACATCATCCCCGAAGTCCCACTAGCATTCTCCACATTAAAATCTCCAATTTTCCCTCTAGGACAATGGATACAGTGGGCTCGACGTTGTTCGATGTTTATTGGGTTCCCCTCCACATCCTTACTCTTTATAATTTTCTTATATTCTTTAAAGTGATCCCAAACAAAGCTACTACGTTTAATCAAAGTATTTACCACATCAGAATCACCTGGAGCTGCCGAAGCAGTTTGTTGGGTTGAAGGAGTTTGCTAGCTCGAATGAGTTTGCTGACTTGGCTGGGTTGAAGGAGCTTCTTGCACTGCATCCTCAATTTGAAGGGGCTCATATGGCGGAGAAGGTGATGTCGCTGAGAAGGTGGTGTCGTTTGAATCTTCAAGGCCTGAAGCTTCTTCATTTCACCGAGCAACAAGCTTCTTCCCTCTAGCCATCAATCGCCGAGCAACAAGCTTCTTCTCCAAGTCACCTTCGTTTTCTGCAATTAGTATAACTGATATAAAACTCAAGTCTAAACTTTAAGGGCTCGGAGACGAAGACTTGACGGGCACCTCGCTGGTGCTGGCTGCGGATGATCCTTGTCGAGAGTCTGAGTGGCGGCGGCGATCTGGCAGAAGGATAGAGAAAGGGAGAGGATACGAGAGCTGAGAGAGTGAGAGGTTGAGAGACGAGACTACTGGGATGGGCAGTAGGGCTTGCTGGGGCTGAGACCCTGAGCGGCGGCGGCGATCTAGTGGAGAGGATAGAGAGAGGGAGAGAATACGGGAGTTGAGAGTTGCGAGTTAGGAGTTGAGAGTTGAGACTCCTGAGAGAGTGAGAGCTAGGCTGAGAGGCTGGATTAGAGCTTGGATCAACGATTGAGAGTTTGGCTGAGAGTTTCAACGGTTGAGATCATAAATATAATATAATTATTTTTATTTTTATTTCCTATGGAACGGGACGGGACGGGACAAGATATATTTAGCTGATCCAGGTCCCGTTCCGTCGTTTTAAAACGGAATCTGGACGGGACGGGATATGCATTTTTCAAACTTGAATCTCGTCCCGTCCCAACAAATTTAAGGACGGAATCGGGATCGGGATTTCGGGACCAAATGTCCAGCCCTAATACGTTATGTTCAATCTGTGTGTCATGCATGATCATATCATTTCTACCCCAAAGTAAAACTAACTCAGTAAAAATGTATTTGATTTTACTTTGAGCGGGGTGTTATTTTTATAGAAAATGTCTATTTAGTACTAATTTGGCCCCCTCATTACCCATTTCAATGACCATCTTATTTTTCTCCCCTATTGAACATAAGGTAACAACTCTATTGCCCATTTGAACAAATCTTTTTCAACCCTAGTACAATTTTAATTTTTTTTCTTTCTTTTTTGTTTTTCTGTCTTATCTAACAGATTTTTAAATTATAATGTGCTGAGAAAGTGGAAGATAAAGAAACTTTGCCGAAATGTTACCCAACTCCATCGGCCTCCCATGGCCGGTCGCCGGATTCTGGTCACCAAATTTTTTTTGCCGGAATTTTTTTTTTCTCCGAATTTTTTTTCGCAGGATTTTTTTTTTTCGCCTGAATTTTTTTTTTTCAATATTACTTTAGTCACTGGACTCAAGTTACTGAGGATCAGTAATGAGATTACTGGGGGTCAGTAATGTGATTACTGAGGGTCAGTAATGTGATTACTGAGGGTCAGTAACATTACTGAGGGTCAGTAATGTGATTACTGAAGGTCAGTAATGTGATTACTGAGGGTCAGTAATAGATTAGTGAGTGTCTTTAATGTGATTACTGAGGGTCAGTAATCGATTACTGAGGGTCAGTAATGTGATTACTGAGGGTCAATGTCACATAGTACTAGATAGAAAAAGAATACATTGATAAAATTCTGCAGAAGTATTGCAGAGCTCAAATTCAAGTGCTTTTAAGGCTTGTTAACATGACCTCAATTAAGCTTCTAAAAGAAGCAGAAGAAGACCCACCATCATCAACAGCCTTCCTACATACTCCACTCATTTCTTGAACCCTCTTCCTAATCTCACCATCACCCTCCATCAAACGTCTCACAGCTCTGTCAATCTCATCTGCTGTCACAAAATCACCACCATCCTTTTTGTATACAACTCTCAACTCCACCCCCAATTGTACTAATCAATGACCCAATTCCTTTATTCCTATTCTTTTCGTCCTCTCGACCCGGTTTGCCGATCGAAGGAGGGGGGGAGGGGGAACGACTAGGTCGAGGCAGCGGTGGTGAGCAGAGGTGGTCCGATCGGGGGGCCGTCGTGCTTGAGCGGCGGGGAGAGCAGGCCGATCTAGGTCAAGCAGCGGTGGCGCCGATTTTGGGTCGAGCAGTGGTGGCGCCGATCGATGGAGGGGGGGGACGACTAGGTCGAGACATCGTCGTCCGAGGGATCGGAGGGATCAGAGGTCGGAGGTCGAGGCTCCGGGCTGCTGGGTCGAGACAGCGGTGGTGAGGCAGAGGTGGTCCGGTCGTCGTTCGCAGGCTCTGAAACCTTTGTCGTCGTTCGGGTTGGGAGAGGAGAGAGAGAGAGAGAGAGAGAGAGAGAGAGAGAGAGAGAGAGAGAGAGAGAGAGAGAGAGAGAGAGAGAGAGAGAGAGCACATCTCGTGAGAGAGAGAGAGAGAGCACATCTCGTGAGAGAGACTGAGGGAGTATATAGGTTTAATTAATAAATCAGGGGTATATTTGTATTTTAGTTAGGATTCATTGTAACGGGCTAGTACAATTGATCCGGACAATTTTTCAGCTCTTTCTGTGCAAATGGTCTTTATCCCTTATTTTTACACATATCATCAACTGGATGGCATCTCAATTCGCTCAACTTAATTTCATCTCCGAAGAAGTTAATTTTGTTATAGCTGCATGCGAACTTGCGAAGGCATAAATGGTCATGTTGCTAGCTACTTGGGATTTTAAAAAAAATTTAGACTACTAATTGCCTTATTCTTTGATCAAAGTAATCATGTTGAATAGGTGACTCCTTTTCGTTATTGTCTTTTTTAGTTCATCAGTCTGTTCATAAAATAATAAAAAGACAAGCAGAAAATGATACGTTAATCTCAATCGACATGGTATTTAGCTACTACACAGTCGTATGGGAGACAAAAGGGAAAAGGAAATCGACATGGTATTTAGCTACTACACAGTCGTATGGGAGACAAAAGGGAAAAGGAAAACATATAGATGATTCAGATAAGCAATCTTTATAAATAGGATAGATAATTACAGCAAGTCAAACCAAATGAACAACCATATCAATTAGTAAACAAACCAAAACGCAATAAAATTCAATTTAATTATTAAATTCCTAAAATCCAAATCTAACCCTAAATAATCTAATACTCCGATCACCATAGTTCAGTCCATCTGTCCATCCTTCAGTAACCTGTTGGGAACTCACAGGTCCCATACCCTGCAACAACAAAAGCTCCTAATCAGACCAAAGATCAATACATTACATGCTCCAAAACATGGTCGAAGTTTATGATAAATCGAAAAGGGTTTTAGAAGTTATGATAAATCGAAACAAAGTATAGTAGAGAAGAAAACGTACTCGGAGGTTGAGTGACAACATAAGCTGCACCCCCAAAATTGCAGGTTCCAGTTCCACGAGCCTTCTTCTGGTAATAGCTATTGAACGCATACGAAGCGTGCGCTTCAAGCGTGTCGGGAGTGAAACACGTAGATCCATCAGTAATCGGACGGCAATCCGCTCCTCCTTCTCCGCAAGCATAGTCCAATGCCGCCTGAAGCTTCTCCTCTCCGGCATTCACATTCGCCACGCACCACGTATTCCCCTTATTTGACTCCGGCGTCACTTGTGTCTTGCTCTCGTTGGCCGGAGTTGACTGGTCCTCACTGAGCTCCGCCGCCGTGAGTGGTATGTCGTACACTTTCTTCTCGTCCGGGTAGAACAGCCCGTAGTTCCTCTCCGATGTTGGCCCCGGCTTCTGGTTCTCGTTGAAGAGAGCGAACAAGTACACGTTGAGTGGGTCCTGAGGCTTTAACGGCGTGCCACCTGCCGTTAAAACTCTACGTACCAAGTTCCCGTTATACGCCGCCGCATTTTCGTTTCCGGCGCCAATCTCGTTCTCGTCGCCGTTAGAAGGCCACCCAGTCTCCGTCACCACCATCTTCATGTCGTTGTTTCCTATTGCTGACATGGCAGCGGAAACAGCGTCGAGTTGGGCCTCCAGCAAACTCATGTAACGAAGGCCATTACCGGAGTCCACGTTGCCCGGGTTCTGCTTAAACAAAGCGTAATCCAAGGAGATTTGATCGGAGCTAGCCTCGTAAGCGAAAAAGGGGTAGGCATTAACCATGAGATACGACCCGGTTTGTTGGAGAAAATCCAGGAGGGGTTTGATGACGGGTTGGACCAAGTCGGGTTTGAACGACCCGGCAGAAGGCGGGTAGGAGGTTTCTAGGGCACTGAGGGCAATTGGGGAAGAGAGTTTGATGTTGGAGTCGACGTTGTACTTTTTTAAGGAAGTGTAGAGGTTTTTGATGGCGGGTACGAGGAAGTCAGTGGTGTTGTTCTTGTCGGCAAAGACTTCGTTGCCGACAGCAATGGCTTCGATTTTGGTTTTGGGGTAGTAGTGGGAGATGTTGGCTTGGACCCATTTGTCAGCGAACGACTGGTCGTTTGCGGCGGAGGAGAGAAGCTCGTTGGGGAGACAAACGACGACGCTTATGTTTGAGTCGGCCAAGGCTGTGAGGACGCCGGCGTCGGTGTCGAAGAGCTTGACGTTGGTGATGCCTTGGGACTTGAGCAGCTCGACCACTTTGGTTGGTGTTGGTAGATCGTTCGCTATTCTCCCGTAGTTGATTCCAATACTACCTTTCTCTAAAATCAAGAACATACCAGAAATCATCAAAAATCAATATAACAGTTTAGCACAGAATCTATATATATGCATGTAAATGTACGGAACTGTATATATACGTACCAGCTGCAAAGGCGATGGAGAAGATTGAGAGAAGCAGAGAGGCTAAAACTGGGAATGTGAGGGTGGTCATTTTCGATGGCTCTGGTTCAATTGTGAAAGAAGCAGAGAGCTAGCTTGTGAGAGGTTTCAAGGTTAGGTGATTGGTGAGTGCAGACGTAGTTATATAGAGTGGAAGAAAACGATGATGGGGATTGAGGGGGAGGGAGTGGGGTTAGTGGGAAAAATGGGGGCGTGGGTCCACGTCGGAGTGACTGTAAGCTCCATTACTTCGTACAGAACCCGCAACGGCCGGAAAAAGGTGACCGTTTTCTTTCGGTTTCTGATGGGTGATTGATAGAGTTTGAATTATTCTACTGCGGTTCTCCTACCCTAGCTAGTCAATGGCTCTATTTCTATGCACGCGTACACGTGTTGATTTACTGAATCAGACGGTGGGGATATTGGATTTGGGGTTGTAGTTTGGTGGCCGACTTGTCACTGTTGGGAATATGGTGCTGCAGGGTATGAGTTTCTTCTGTATGTAACGGCTTTAACTTGTGAATTAGAATGATGATGTTCTACAGAAAAATAATCTTTACCCAAACATATGAACGTTGTCAATTATTAGGTAGGTACAAGTTTATATGTGAACGTTGGATTGTCTGCTAGCTCTTGCCTGTTTGAGAGCAAATTGTTATGGAGGAGGTTGTTCTTGTTGGGATGTTGATGAGCAGAATGTCATCACAACATTTCTTTTTCACTTTTATTAGACATAATCTATTTGTTTCCATCGATCACCATCCAGCATCAGCTTCGTATATGTTTTTTTGTTTTGTTTTATTTTTTTCTTTCTTTCAAACATTGTTAGTTATTGCGTAACTAACTAGCTGTTACATTTACATGGCTGACTATGATATATAGTATGTTTTTATTATAATTATTATTATTTTTTCTAAAAAGACTTATGCGGCGGCCCTAAAATGGAATTAATGAAACTCCGGAATACAAATGGGGACAAAAAGCCTAAACACCGATTATAAAGACCTTAAATAATATTAGACTGTTTTACAAACAAGTACTCAACGAGACACAATTAATGACATACCAAAAAAATGACTCGAGTGGAGTATGTTTACATTACAAATTGCTATATAATAATTACATTGCGTTGTTAATTTTTTTTTATAATTATTTTATATAAGAGACCCTCAAGCATTCATTAATTAATGAAATTGTGCTTACTAACAAAGAGTGATTCGTTGGCTAATTGAGAAAACAACCTTAATGCGACATTTGTCTCGAGGAATCTATGTATTCTGATATGCGGTTACTAGCAAAGAGTATTTCATTGGCTACTTTGTTTTACCATTAAAGTGACATACCAAAAAAAAAAAAAAAAAACTCAAGCTGAGCATTAAGACCCTTAAAATAGCGTTAATTATGGAGTTTGTGAATTATGACAAGTTAGTTATATAATAATGAAATTTTAATATGTGACATTAACTGGTATCTTAAATAATTATCTCACTATCATCATACCCAAATCAGTAATCCTACCCAAACCGTCCCTTTGTGTGAAATAGCCTCTAATCAAAAGATTGAATGAACTGGCACATCGATCATAAACAAATTCATTCGTCTTTAGCTACAAGAGCCTACATTTTATGGATAGAGTTGAAATTTTTAGAAGAAACTTGAAGTATAAACACGTCATGAATTTCAACAATTGGGTTAAAAAAATCTGGGCACTTAGATAGTATATATTGCTTAATGCTGACACTGATTTTGGTCTCAAAGTCGGCCGTTCTAATCATAGAATATGTTTGGCTATAGAGACATGAACGACATACATGGGGATACATAGATAGGCCTAAGAAAAGAAAATATGAAGTACACGTCTCTGTAGAAGTGAAATGGTAATCTTCTCTTCAAAATTCTATCTACATGCAATAGGTGTATAACTGTGATATGCTATGAGTTATAGAATCGGAATGTGTATAATTCTTCATCAGTGATCGGAATTATGTAGTTAGTTATTGGCTATCTTTCATTAGGTGACTGACTTGTGGCCATGAGTATGCAGACTTTACTATCAGAACAACAATATGTGAATAGACAAAGAGATTATTAAAAGGTCGATCAAGTTCATCCCAAAACTGGTTTCTTTCCTTTCCAAACACGTTAGAAGTAGGTAGTTTAGTTGAGAAGAAATGGGAATAGAATGATTTCCCGCAAGACTTATAGAGCAAGCTAGACATGATCATGATTCATGAGCTAGCTAGATAGTACGTAGTTATTAGTAACACCACCTTGACTTATCGTCGGCCATAATGAAAGATCACTGTGTATGAAATAATATAAAAACTAATGCATCAAGCTTGGTTTCTTATAGTAATGGATTGGTTTGGCATATGAACTTGAGCAAAGAAGCAGGTGGCATGGCCGGACTAATCAGTGCCCAAGTATGTACGTGTTTATGATGCTGCTCACTCGGGTCGATAAGATCATTGTTTCTGTTCACCAAAAACAAAGCAGAAGATGCATTTTGGTGGTTTTGTTGCTAACATGTCAACGTACTTACCCTATATAGCTGCATGCGCTTGACATTTATGTAGATATTTGTTCGCGTCTGATTTTACTCCTGTCGAACTATCAACACGTGGGGGTGGCGGACGTAAGTTTCAGTCCTGGTGCGAGCGTGCCAGTACCTTTGGGTTAGGTACAACCTTGGTGGCGGACGACGTCTGGCGAGCGAATCAACCTTGGCGAGCGGATGACTCTGGCGAACGTGTTCGTCTGCTCCCTGCTACCTGACTTCTTGATCAAGCAACTGTACGCGGGCGTTGACAAACCGGCGTAAGGGCTCGAACAAGACCTAAGTAAACAATTACTAGGATTTTTCCTCAACCTTTCGGTAGATTGAGATATCTTACTTCGATCCTGGGATGCAAAGCAGAGCTAAGTATCAAGACCGCGGATGGCGTTCGTCCAACCTTTAGCAGATTGGGAAAGACTGTTACCGAGGTAACGACTCGATTTGTCACAAGGCGTGACGACTGACACTGGGTGCTTCAGCGAACGCAGACACGACGCAAGTTTGCAGCTCTGATCGACGCGAGTAGGCGACTTCGACTGGTGCAGGTGTGCTGGGACGTGCGGATGCTGGAAGCGATAGATCTTAGCGATGCTTCGACACGAATGCAAGGCACTTTCGACAACGGCGGCAATCAAGGTTGCAGCAAGGTTGGAAGAGTGGTTGTTTGCGGTTGGTGGAAGGCAGTTCGCGTAAGATTGCTCCGGAGAGGCTTGCAAGATTTGCAGGGCAAAAGCTTATAGTTGTATGGTTGAGAACCCTTTTTACGTTGTCCTAGAGTTCTTTATATAGTGATCTCAAAACCCCAAATACGTATGTAACAAGCATATGGATTCTGATATCGAATAGGATTGTATTACCTTAAACCAACTCCAAATCAGACTCGAAGAAGGACTCCAAACCTTTTCCCAGATAGAAACTGATTTAAATGAAATCGGATTACCCGCCAATGGGTGACCCTACGAGCTTCAGCCCAAAGTCCTGGATAAATGTTAATTTAGGCCCAAACATTGCCCCCCAGCCTTCGAAATTAAAAGCCCATTGAAATTGAAGAAGGCTGGGAAAGCCCACTCGGACTTGTTTAAAAATCTGAAGAATACGTCGTTCTCTCTAACCGATGCAACTTTACCAAATTGAGCTCAAACGACTGTTCAATAAACCCTAAACCGCTTCAGATCATACCGATTCAGAAATCCAGAGACCCCTTTTCAGATTCTATAAAGCCACAATCCGAGAACGTGAAAACCAATCCAAAATCTCAAATCAATCATCATGGCTTTAGAGATCAAGCACTTAGAAGCGCTTCGCGGCAAAGAAAGAATTCAGAACGCCGTCATCGAAATCGGAAGCCCCTACTGCACCTCAATAATCTCCCCAGATGACTATAATCGTGCCGGACTAGGCCCGAAGCAAAGAGAAGTCACCCTCCAAGGCATGTCCTCATTTGTGGATCACTGCCGTCCGCCTCCAATAGCCTTTCGCGATCAGGATGTCACGCTTCCGAAATGCTCAAGCCACTTCGAAGCCCCCATTACTACTGGTTGCTGGCCACTACCCACCTCAGAAATGATTACTTGGTACAAAGCCAGAGAAAAGATAGATGCCCTGAGATGGAATCGCGCTGGAATAACTGAAGTCTTGGAGTTCTGTTTCAATCTAAACCAGAAAGGCGGAAATCGACGCGTCTTCTTGCCCCTAGTAAGTTTCTGGAATTCATCCTCCAACACCTTTGATTTTCGCTTTGGGCAAGCTAGTGTCACCCTCCTGGACTTATATGCCGGGCTAGGATTTCCTCTAAGCGATAAACCCTTCGACGCAGATGACTATTCCCAAGATCGATTTCCATCCTCCGTCATGCACATCACCAGCAACTTCAGCTATCAAGCCTGGATGAATGAATTCAGTCATAGAACTGACGACATTGGAGGAATTTGTTTTCTTGATTTTTGGCTCAATAAGTTCATATTCTGCTCAACCGCCTCCAAGATGTCAAGAACTTACAGAAGGATGGCGGAAATCCTTTACGCTCACCAAGAGATCGGCCTTGCACAGATAGTCCTTGCACACCTATATCGGGGACTACACACCTTAACCATGAACCCTTTCAACCTCACAGTTCCTGGACCGCTTTGGATCTTGGATATCTGGGCGAATATGTACTTTCCGGGACTCGCCTCAGAGCTAAGAGATATTGGTGAAAACAGAATCACAGGCGCAGCATATGTTGGCCAAGAACCAATGTACGGGCAAGGCTATGCAGCGTGTTTCGACATTATATATCAGACGGATGCGCCAGGCTTCTATTCAGAAGCTCAGATGTTGCTCACTCGCAAGCACCCTCATGCTCTAAAGATCGGCATCTTCCCCTCTATAGATCAAAGTAATGCAGGAAGAAGTCTCTTTCTACAATGCATATCAATGGCGGACCTCCCACTTTCAACTCAAACAGAGGCGGCCAGGGCTCAGAAGTGTATGCCCCTCATCTTTTCGCTCGCCAATTCGGCTTTACACAGCATGCCCCCTACCCACCAATCCAAAGCTACAACATCTTCTCAGCCTGGCGACCAAGCAAGAGCATGCCTGTGACTCCCAACGTTCCATGCTCCTCTTGCCTGCGTCCAGCAACTCTCCCCGCTCCAGAAGAATGCCTAGAGCTAGTAATCTCCAAGGAAGCCACCGCTGACTATGACACTTGGTGGCAAAGAATTCGTGGGAAAGATTTTCAGAAGGAGGGGTCCTTCTACTACTTTGAAAAGGTATTCAGGAGACATCACAATTGCCTTACTGACTACGACAAGATGGTGCTCGACGGGGGTCCTTTGCACCCTGAATTACCAGTTGAAGAGACTCAGGTGATCATTCGCTAAGTCATAACTTACCCTGATTATGGATAATTTTAGAAAAAACCACTAACTGATTCTTATGCCACATGTTTCAAAGAAAGTGCTCCCTGCCGAAAAGAAAAGGAAAGCTCCTGCAACCCCTTCAACAGCACCCAAAAGCAGGAAAAGAGTAAAATCTCCCCCTCCTGTGGTCGAAGAAGAAGAAGAAGACGAGGAAGACAATATGCCAGTAAGTCATTATTAATCCACCAAAATATCTACCATCCGCCAACTATTCTTTTTAGACCAAATTATAAACCTGACGTAGTTGGCGAATTTCCTTCCACAGGGGCTATACTTGAGACGGAGTGTAAGACCAGCCTCCAGCACTACTCCCGCCATGCCAAGACCAATCGAGATCTCCTCTGGTGAGTCCTCCAGCTCCACTAGTTCACCTTCGGGCGGTCCCGAGCCTGGACTTAGAGTTCCAGATACTTGGGCTGAGATTTCATCCGCCTGGCGAGAATATGGAATTCGTCTTGACCAAAGTAGGAGAAAACTCCCTATTGATGCAACTCCATTAAATTGGCTTCCTGCTGATACAGGTACCATCCAAACCTCTCTGGCCGCTGCTCCAACCTCAACTTCCAACAATCCACTGACCAGTCCAGCCTTCTCCGCAGAGAAAGCCATGGAGGGAACCTCATCCGCCAGCGCTTCAACAGCACCAGCGACCATAGCGAGAACTCCAAAGGTGACACAAACGAATCCACTTCCTGGACCGGAAGTGATTGGGGTAACGGTAGAAGAATATCTAGAAGCAAACCCATATGTGATGATAGATGCAAGCCTCTACCAAGACGTGCCCCCAGCCTCACCCCAAGGCGAACCTGTGGAGCCCAGCATCCCAATAGTGGGAATCTTGGCGGATACTCCTTCTGGCTTAGAGGTACCCCTAAAACAACCCTTAATGAATTCAGTTTTAGATTGTTACGATATTAATTCTCCTTACACCTGTGTTCTTTTCAGGAGACAGAGATTCCTACCCAGCCTAGGAGTACTGAGAGCGTTGGCGAATGGAGCCTGGTCCTGTTCTGCCCCCAGCCAAATATCCAAGACAAAGGTCCATCCGCTACCAGCTCTCTTCAAACTGCCACTTCTAGTGCCCAGTTTATCCCACCGCTTAGCAACGATCCACTGCTGCAACCGCCAACTCCTCAGCAAAATGCAGATGAACTGCAAGAAGCCTGGGATCTCCTCAGCCAAATATATCAAGCAGATCTTACGGATGTAAAAGTCCATGACAGGATCCACAGCGCGTTGCAGACCATAAAGAATCAACTTCCAATCCTGCCTGTCATAACTCAAGCAAAGATAAAGGAAATTCTAGGCATCTTCCTCAATCTCCTTGCAACCTTCCGAAATAAAGCGAATGAAATTCCCAAACAGGAAGCCATTGCCCAGAAGAAAGCTGCAATGCTTTCTGAAGTTGTGAGCTCCTACTCCTCGCTGATGCTTTCCGTGGAACAGGAAGATGAAGCAGAAATCAAGCGTCTGGAACGAGAAAAGGAGCAGATTGACCAGAAGATAGCTCTGGTGCGAGAAAGGCAGCAAGGTCGTCTTGATGCAGCAGCTGAAAAGAGGACTCAAATCGCCCAGTTCAAGAGCGAAACAGAGCAGAGCCAAAACAATACCTCGAACTCAAAGGCTGAACTCCAACACTCGAAGGCGAAACTTGCTAGACTAGGTTTTGAACTGTTTGAATTTTCATCTACGCCCCTCAAGTAAATTGGGCTTTCCTTCATGTATCCATTTTTGATAATATTGGATAAGTTTTCTCCAAACAACTCACATGCGAGGCCCAGACCTATCTGGCCCGTTTAGCATAGCCTTAATTAGTCCTTATCTAGAACTGTCAATTTTTCAAGATACGGTCAACAGTCAAACTGACATTTAAAACTTGTGAGTCCCCATGCTACAAACGGATGAGGACCATAAAAACCTTCATTATTTTGATAAGACCGATGATATGAAACCCTAATCCGTCCCAGCCGTTGGATTTCACACGCCATTCGCTATAAAACGAAGCCCTTAGAATCTAAACTAAGATCATCTCTTTTATGTTCAATATGTCTATCTCATTCTCCAGTTTCTCCACCAAGCCTTTATGGCTTCCTGAGTCTTTTCCTCCAGATCTTATGGAGATGTTTGTCAAAACACCTTGAGTCGCATAATCTGGTATTAAATATGTTCTAAGTCGCATAATCCGGTATTATGCCCCCTAGAGAACATGGAATACGAATGGAATCTCCAAAATCAGGAGCTCTTCTATTGTTCTCCGGGGTATAATAGCTGCTGGTGGCTTAGAACCCATCCGCCACCATGACGGTCACTTTCCTTCTATGATCTTTCAGAATCCTGTTAGTGACCAAAGGTGACCATCGGCTGGCATCCACATCCTCATCCCTTCGCTCTTCTCTCAACCTTCAAGGCCTTCCCTTTGAGGTAAGGTTCCAAATGAAGGTATTGGTGGATGAAGAAACTTACGGGATGGTGAAAGCGATGAGGATTGGAGCAGGAGATCGGAGGAGGATGGATACACATCCACCCCCAAAAGAATCTGTGAAACAGATCCTCTTCTCTCTTTCGTTCAAGAAATTTAGAAGTATAGGAATTTATGTAATTTTGTACTTGTAAAGCTCTTGACCGCAAAATCATTCTCGAAATAGAATCAATAAAATTTATATCATATTGACCTTGTCGAAAAACAAAAAATTTACTGTTTTCCGTGTTGAATGAACAAAAATTGTTGAAAACCATAAACATTGATTCTCAATCTAACTAAGTAAACGAACCTTAAACAGATTCATAACAAAAGAAAGCAAACTACAAAACTAATGAACCTTTAACAGATTCATAGTCTAAATTGTGTAAATATCATTGGCGAACTGACCACTAACGGACTGAATCGCCAAATCTTCTATGAAGAGTATCCCTTGTATTGCCCCCCTAGTAACCTTAGGCTGAGGCGAAGTATGCTGCCAAAGCCAAGGGGACTAAGGCAGAGTGTTGGTGTATTGATAGGAGGTCTTCAAGTTGAAGTTTTCCCCCCGGTCTCGACCGTAGCGAGTGGCTCTTCAAATTCCCAAACGCTAGGGAAGTACTTCTTAAGGTGGCGCCCATTAATGGGGTTACGATGGACCTCACCCTCCAAATCTCTAAGTTGATAAGCACCTTTTCCAATAATCCGATCAATGACAAAGGGGCCCTCCCATTTGGGAGACCATTTACCATGTCCAGTATCTCGTTCGCCAAAAGGAAGCACGGCCTTCCAGACCAGATCGCCTTCACCATAAGACTTACCCTTAGTTCTTTTGTCGTAAGCTCTGGCGACCTTTTTCTTCTCCAAGACTATGTTCTGTAAAGCGTCTAGTCGCTGCTCGTCAAGATCTTCATGTTCCTGGAACATCGCCTGAACGTAGTCATCTCCGATTAATTGATGCTGCTCGCGAACTCGGAGAGAGCGAACATTCATTTCCAAAGGAATAACAGCATCATGGCCAAACATCAAGGCATAAGGAGTAGTGTCTGTAGGAGTTCGTTTGGACGTACGATACGCCCAAAGAGTATTGTCTAGCTCCGTGTGCCAAGTCCGAGGATTATCCGCCAGCATCTTTTTGATGATAGAAATAATCACCTTATTGCTAGCTTCAGCTTGACCGTTCGATTGAGTGTAGTACGGCGAAGAGTGCAAAAACTGAATGCCATAATCTTGAAGGAACGTCTGCGTACTCTCTGCCATGAACGCTGCCCCCCTGTCCGCCACAATACATTCAGGAATGCCATAACGGCAAATGATATTCTGAAATATAAAGCGAATGACTGTTGCTGCATCACAATTTCGAACAGGGATGGCCTCCACCCATTTGGTGAAGAAGTCTGTGCCAATCAGCAAGTACTTATGTTGGAGAGAAGAGTTCGGATGGATTTCCCCAACAAAGTCAAGTGCCCAACCCCTGGCTGGCCAAGGTTTGATGATAGGCTGCATTGGGATATTAGGAATCCGTTGAACCGGTCCATGAATCTGGCAATCAACACAACCTTGGGCAAAGCTGATGCAGTCTTTAAGGATAGATGGCCAAAAATAACCATAACGGCGGATTAGCCACCTCATCTTTGATCCACTTTGGTGCGAACCACATACTCCCAGATGGACTTCGCGCATTAGCCTCTTGGCTTCTACGCCAAAGACGCATCTGAGGTCTACGCCTTCCTCACCCCGACGGAGTAACTCGTCTCCCTTGAGTAGATAATTAGTAGCTAAGTACCGAGTTCGCCTGTCAGATGGGGCAGCAGGGTCTTGTAAATATTTAATGATTGGTTGCCGCCAGTCAATGTCAATAGTGTCCAAGGTAGCAACCAACCAATCACCTCGTTGTTCCCTTCGTGCAGCAAAAGATGGTAGCGTCCTGCGTTCTACTTTCAGGATGCGTTCTTTGACGCCATTGGCGAGGGTAATACCAGTGGCGAGCTGTGCTAACTCATTGGCTGCAAAGTTCTTTTCACGAGGGACAAAATCAAGTACCACATCAGCAAATTGGTCTAACAACTCTGATGCTCGCTCCCAATAATGTATTAGGTGAAAAGATACGCATTTATAGTCACCTAACAGCTGCTTGATGATTAGGAGAGAATCACCATATACTTCGATCTCTTTGGCGTCCATATCCAGTATTAATTCCAGACCAATAATAAGGGCTTCATATTCAGCCTGGTTGTTTGTGCAAGTCCACTCCAACTGAAAAGAATACGAATGGCTTATCCCTGATGGACTCTGGATGCAAATTCCTGCACCCGCTAAAGAGTGTGTGCTACTTCCATCAAAGTACAGGATCCATGGTGCCGTGCCGACCATGTTGACGAAAGGGATAGGATCCTCAACCGATTCGTCTAAAGGATGATGAAGTAGGAAATCGGTGACCGCTTGACCCGTCATTGCCTTGAGCGGTGCATACTGCAATGAGAATTCAGAAAGAGCCAAGACCCACTTACCAATCCTACCTCTCAAGATAGGTCGAGTAAGCATGTATTTGACCAAGTCCGTTTGAGCTACCACAATGGTAGTAAAGGAAAGCATATAGTGACGAAGCTTAGTCGCGGCAAAGTACATCGCCAAACATAGGCGCTCGATAGGAGAGTACCTTGTTTCTGCATCTAAAAGGGTTCTACTGAGATAAGAAACCGCGTATTCGACCTTCTTGCCTTCTGTAGTAGTTTCATCCTGAGCCAAAAGTCCAGCAACAGAACTGTCAGATGCAGAGATGTATAACTTGAGTGGGATTCCTGGTTTTGGCGGTCGTAGTACTGGCGGACTAGCCAAATATTCCTTAATCTTATCGAACGCCGCTTGATGTTCAGGTCCCCAAACAAAGTGCTCATCCTTTTTGAGTTTTAATAAAGGAGAGAAAGGAGCAATCTTCCCAGCTGAGTTAGATATGAAGCGTCGGAGAAAATTTATTTTGCCCAGCAAACTTTGAAGCTCCTTCTTGTTCCTAGGTCCTGGGGCATCTAACACAGCTTGTGCTTTATCTCCTGCCACTTCAATGCCCCTTTCATGTACTACGAAGCCAAGGAAATCACCAGCACGAACCCCAAAAATGCACTTAGCTGGATTCATCTTGAGCTGATGCTTCCTCATCCGTGTAAAAACATCACGTAGATGGCCAATATGGTCGAACCTGGATTTAGACTTCACCACCACGTCGTCAATGTAAACTTCTAAAATGACTCCAAGGATGTCATGAAAGATTAAGTTCATAGCACGCTGATACGTAGCCCCCGCATTGGTTAGGCCAAATGGCATGCTAAGATATTCAAAGGCTCCAGCAAAGCCTGGGCAACGAAACGCAGTCTTGTGAATGTCCGGCTCGTAAATTGGTATTTGATGATAACCGGCTGTGCCATCCATGAATGATAACATTTCGTGCCCCGCAACTGCATCCACCAAAAGATCCGCAATAGGCATAGGGTATATATCCTTTGGTGAAGCAGCATTGAGATCTCTGTAATCAACACAGACCCTGATTTTGCCGTTCTTTTTCTTAACAGGAACCACATTCGCCAACCACTGTGTATATTGGGCTGGACGGATGATTCCTGCATCCACCATGCTCTGAACTTCCTTCTTGACCGCCATAGCGGTTTAGGCGTTCATTCGCCTCTGTTCTTGCCGAACAGGCCTGGCGCCGTCCCTAATAGGTAATCGATGGCACATCAAATCCTTGGACAGTCTAGGCATATCCTGATACTTTTCCGCGAAGCAATCCTTGAATTCTTGCAACAAATTGATTAACTGCTACCTCAGTTCTGGTTCCAGCTGCTGACTAATCCCAACCTCTAAAGGTTCTTCAGGTGTACCAAGATTAATCCTCTCCACTGGATCACGCACCTTAGGCGGAGTGTCGTCTAAAGCAGCTGGTGCTGGTGGAATGGGTTCTACTTCTTCAGTAGTGATGACGTCGTCTTCATCGATACACTCAACTAGAGCGACCATATCCGAAGCTAACTGCTCAGCTCTAAACATTGCCAGTCGCTGTAGCAAAGAGATTACAGCTTCTGTCTCCTCAGCTGTAAAACTGTCAATCATGTTGACAATTGGTTGAAAATCGATGGAAACAGGCCGAGAACAGTCTGCCTGAGCCTGAGCTAATCCCCACCGTGTTAAGTCAGTGGAGGTCACCCCTAGCGGACGAATCTTACTATCAACCCCATCAATCACAAGAGGGCGCATAGTGCTGTAGTAATAATCCGACTCCAAAGTATTAGTTGCTATAGAAAAGGGGCGCTCATCCGCCTTGATTAAAACTGGTTTATCAGAAGCTGGATCCCACATGAGCATTTCCTGATGTAGTGAAGATGGGACTGAATATGTTTTATGGATCCAATCACGTCCCAAAATCATTGAATATGGGACTGTAGTCTCCGTCACGAAAAGACCCTGACAAGCATTGGAAGGCCCGATCTTAACCCTGAGCACGAGGAAGCCAGCCGTTTGAGCCACAGCACCGGAAAACCCTCTAACCTTAATAGAAGAGTTATGGATCTTGTCCGCGGGAATCTGAAGTCGCTCCACAGTACTAAGCGTAATAACACTCACCGCCGCACCATTATCGATGAGGATTCTGTTGACCTGGCACCCTCCACCTCTGTTGTAACGTAGAGAGGTTTGAGATGTTGAGTCATTGTAAACGTGGGCTTAGTAAAAGCCATGTGCGAACTATCCAGATCAGCGACCCTCTCATGGTCACCAAGTGTTGGTAAGGAATTCAAATCCTCATTGGCGGGAAGATCATCCTCGTCTGACGCTGGAATGAGACAAACCGGCTTGTCCGCCGCCTCCTCTTGTATAAAATACGCAGTAGGGATTGGCTTAGACAAAGCATAACTAGAAGATAATATGAAAACCATATTACAATCCAGAATTGGTTCATCCCCATCTGTAAAACTTTCTTCGTCCTCCAGCATCTCATCATCCGCATCCGGCATGTCTCTATCAACCCCTGACGAGCTCGTAGGCGCCTTAGTCTGAGACGTTATAAGAGCTGCCTCTGCTTGTTTCACAACAAATTTGGTCTTCAATTGCTGAGCTACGAACTGAGGGAAGGGCTGATCACATTGTTGACTGACAGCCTTCTGACCCGTGAGAACTTGAGTCGTCTTAGCCGATGATCTGCTAAGGACTGGAGTAGATCCTTGAGTTTCTGGTTGTATGTCAGGGACCTTAGTAGTTGTTGATGTAGAAACTGTTGTCATCCCCTTAGGCTGCCATTTCAGAATAACAGAATCTGTCTTCTCTGTTTTGTCAGAGGTTGTTAGGACAGACTTAGGTGTTGGTGGGGCCTCAGCGGCTGAACGCAGAGGTATCCTTTCTGGAGAAAATGCTAGCTTCCTGCGAGGAGTTTTCTGAGGTGCACCATCCGCTGCTGTAGGATGCACAATCCTTTCATGAACATTCCTCCTTCGAGTTGGCGATTTCTCCTCCTTTCGTACCCGACGAGAATCAATATAAGTCTTAGACTTATAACGTTTATAGGCGTCACGTACGTGCTCCACGGGCATGGAGAGTTCGTCAGGAGTCACCTTCCCTTTGTTCAAAGCCTCTAAAGTCCTTCTCGCCTTGCCATACTGCTTTTGAACATTCCTAGTTGGAGGGATTGGTTCTTCTACGATTGGCTTAGTTCCTGAAGGTCCAGGGTCTTGCCGGGACCTCGCTGGAGTAGCGAAAGCTGCTGTCTCCTGGTGATGATATTTCATCCGCTTGGGGTCACCAAACCTAGAGTGAACCGGCCATGGAGGATTCCGCTTGGCCGTCGCGAGAGCCTTTGCTGTTGCCTCCTCTAGCGCCTTCATCAGCTCTTCATGGGTAAGAGGTATTCGACAATTTATCTTACAATCAAGGCATAACTGAGCCCTAGGTATCGTTATCAGTTCTTCCTCGACTGGCGGATTAACTTGCTTGTCCGCTCGCGAGGTGCTATTGGGTTTGTCCTGATCGATGGCATTCACCCAAAAGTGCTGAAAGGTCGCCACCGCGCCATTATCAAACTGGAGGAAACCCTCATTCAACCATTCCTGGATTTGATCCTTCAACCCAATGCATGCAGATGTACTATGATCGTTTGAATGGTGAAAAGCACAATGGGATCCGCCTGACCCATCTTGCCCGTGTTGCTCCAGCATGCAGTCAGGAGCAACCATCCCCTTTTGGCTCAAGGCTCGCCGGATTTCCACCGCCTTATTCGCATTGTAGGTATAGGTCTGGAATCTAGAACCCTGTTGACCAGGTTCCAGTTCGCCACCTTCATGAGGAATCAGAGTAACCATATTTACGTCCGGAAAGGGTCGAGTCTCTGTCCATGTAGGTTCCTTCGGAACGTCCATCACCATGAGTTTATCGTTAATCCAAGTCTGGATTTGGTCCTTGAGCTTGACACAGTCCTTAGTATAATGATTAGTCATGTTGTGGAAACTGCAGTACTTCTTGCCTGCCATGTAGTCTGGTTTGGGTATGAAACCACCTTCATGTTGGAGCCGTCCTTGTTTAAACAATTCGGCGAGGATCTCCGGTGCTTGATGAGCATTATAGGTATATTTCTCGAAAGCGGACTTCAAAGGCAAAGAAGCCATAATCTTAATAGGATCCTTAGCGAACCTCACGCTTTTCGGTTGTAGGGGTTGGCGACCCAACACCTCCACAACCGCTACGTTTTCTTCATCTTTGGTATCATCAACCCAAGTGACTGTGGGCGCTGGTTCAGCATTTATAGTCGCCACCGTTTTAGTAACAGGAGGAACAGTTGTCTTAGGTTTTAGAGTACCTGGAAAATACGACAATGGAATGCCCTTCCTCTTGCTGTTCTGAGCCCTTGTTTGGTCGAGGAAGTGTTGATGTCTGGCTAACCTATTGGTTAAGTCTGCCATATTCGTCACATACACTTGCTGGAAGTGCGCCTGGATTTCCGGCTCAAGCCCTGTAATCGCCAGCTCGACCGTGGTCTCCTCCGTTAGCCTATCCTTGCATTTAGCTCGAAGGAGCTTAAAGCGCTTCAAATAGTCGATGGCGGACTCGTCAGGTTCCTGGTTAGTATCCGCCAGAACCTTAATGGTTATCTTAGCTTTGACCACCCCAAACATGGTCCTAAAGAGACCCTCCATGGATTGCCAATCTGGAATAGAACCTGGCGCTAGGTCTCTGTACCAAGCTAAGGCCGACCCTGTGAGGGAAGTTCCGAACAACTTCAACTTAAGAACGGGATCCTGGGCGTAAGGGCCACATTCGTTATGAAAATGAGTTATGTGGGTCTCTGCATCTTCAGAAGATTCGCCCGAGAAAGGGGTAAACCTTATATGCCTGAAATTCGCGGGCCATGGTGTCAGATTTACAGCTAGTGTAAGTGGATTGGTATAGGTCACACCGGGATCCGGCAAACCTTGCATGACCCTTAACTGCTCATGAAACAGTCTTTGTACTTCGTTGCGGGTCATAACACCCTCAACGTCCTCTTCTTGAGCTTCGCCTTCGTTGTCAGGTGGTGGGTTTACGTTCCGACCACCTCTCCTCTGCTGTCTATTCGGGTTGACAGCTTCAGATCCCTTGTTATTAGGCTTAGCTATTTTGTTTGGACCCTTCTCCATTATCTTTGTGAGTTTTAGTAGAGGGGTCTGTTCGTTCGGCTCAGATACCTCAGTCTCGAAACCCATCTGCACCAGCTGCGCCAATCGCTCGACAGTGGCATTGGTCTTGTCCATCTGTTCCTGCTGCTGCATCATATGGGCTCTGAACTCCTCCTGCTGTTGTTGGAGTTGCTCGCTAAATTCAGCCTGATGCCCCCTCACTAATCTATCAAGATTTTTAGTGAGAGAGTTAATATTATCGGTATTCCTATGGGTGTGCTCCGCCAAAGCATGGATGTTAGACATATGACCAATCTGTTCAGTCTTCAACTCCTTCAGCGTAGCTTCTATCTTCTTTAGGATGACGTCAGTAGCCTGAGATTTGGATATTATAATGCCAAAAGATTCCATTATTTCGTCAGTAGAAGGTGTCCGAGGCGGAAACACTCCATCTCCATCATTGGCTTCAGTATCCAATGGAGCCACGGCGGCATTCGGGATATCGCCTTCCTGATGGCGATCAGCGACACCCTCCAAGTTTTCGGGAACTTGGTTAACTCCTTCGAGGACCTCAGTCAGATCTTCGATTTCAGGTCTGCCATCTCCAAACTTGGCTTGCAGTTGGGATTCGGACAGACCCCTACATGCAGCTGAGTTATGCTGTTTCAACAGCTGATGTTCTAGTTTCTTACAGAACGACATTGGTCGTTTATAGATATTGGCTTGCGCAATCTTGACACCGGTCCCACTGGGCGTGCCAAAAATGTTCGCGTCGGATTTTACTCCTGTCGAACTATCAACACGTGGGGGTGGCGGACGTAAGTTTCAGTCCTGGTGCGAGCGTGCCAGTACCTTTGGGTTAGGTACAACCTTGGTGGCGGACGACGTCTGGCGAGCGAATCAACCTTGGCGAGCGGATGACTCTGGCGAACGTGTTCGTCTGCTCCCTGCTACCTGACTTCTTGATCAAGCAACTGTACGCGGGCGTTGACAAACCGGCGTAAGGGCTCGAACAAGACCTAAGTAAACAATTACTAGGATTTTTCCTCAACCTTTCGGTAGATTGAGATATCTTACTTCGATCCTGGGATGCAAAGCAGAGCTAAGTATCAAGACCGCGGATGGCGTTCGTCCAACCTTTAGCAGATTGGGAAAGACTGTTACCGGGGTAACGACTCGATTTGTCACAAGGCGTGACGACTGACACTGGGTGCTTCAGCGAACGCAGACACGACGCAAGTTTGCAGCTCTGATCGACGCGAGTAGGCGACTTCGACTGGTGCAGGTGTGCTGGGACGTGCGGATGCTGGAAGCGATAGGTCTTAGCGATGCTTCGACACGAATGCAAGGCACTTTCGACAACGGCGGCAATCAAGGTTGCAGCAAGGTTGGAAGAGTGGTTGTTTGCGGTTGGTGGAAGGCAGTTCGCGTAAGATTGCTCCGGAGAGGCTTGCAAGATTTGCAGGGCAAAAGCTTGTAGTTGTATGGTTGAGAACCCTTTTTACGTTGTCCTAGAGTTCTTTATATAGTGATCTCAAAACCCCAAATACGTATGTAACAAGCATATGGATTCTGATATCGAATAGGATTGTATTACCTTAAATCAACTCCAAATCAGACTCAAAGAAGGACTCGAAACCTTTTCCCAGATAGAAACTGATTTAAATGAAATCGGATTACCCGCCAATGGGTGACCCTACGAGCTTCAGCCCAAAGTCTTGGATAAATGTTAATTTAGGCCCAAACAATATTGGCAAGTTTTGTGACTTTGCACGGTGCCCGCTTGGCATTTTTGTGATGCAAATTTCCTTGGGACTTTCATGTCTTCTCCACGAAGAAATATATGGGAGGCTTATCATGCCTATATAGTATACTATATTATTGTAGATGATTAACATCGATAACTTTCATACATATGCAAGGTGGTAAAAACATATAGACAATTTAGATTGCATTGTGTATATACACCGCGTGCATATAATAATTTATGATAACATGGAACTATGGAAGGTGAGAAAGGCTTTGAAGTTTTATTGTTAGTAATTTCTCTCTTGTAAACGAAGATGTTTTATGATGGTTCACCATATAATGATGAAACCACTAACTTCCCAATTACATAAGAGGATTTTTTCCAGCTATGTGATGCTTCAGTATATTCACTGGATATTACAATGATCTGTCTATGTGTTGTCGAATGTTGATGCTTGAAATAGTTTTTGCATGCATGTTTTGTAGTACGCGCGAAAACCAGACAAAGTCTGCTTCAGGATCAAGAAAAGCACTAAACTAAAAAAGCTTATAGATGCTTAATTACTGTGAAAGATGTTCAGTGCATGAAAAGTGCTTTGTTATTTTTTTATGAATGGCCTTCGTCTTCGTCACGATTATACTGCAGATGAGGTCCGATTCCCCTTCATCTCCTTCTGTGTGAATATCATATATATATTTATGTTTTTTTTTCTTTTAGGTTCATGAACTCGGATTCCAAAACTACGTTTTCGTTTATGCATGCAAAATAAACATAGTACGCTCTATGAATTCAATAAATATATCATGTCAACTTTATGATGGAAACCATCATAAAGTTCACATGATATATTTCGAAACTACTAACTTCCCAATTACATAAGGCGATTATTGCCAGCTATGTGAAGCAATTTATTAGTATTCTAATTCATTGCAGATGCCTATTGCATTTGTTTCCCAATTTACGTATTGTCAAAGCTGGATATAGTTTTGGTTCATGTTTTGTAGGACTTGGGAATTCTAGAAACATTGGGATTCATGATCAAGAAAGCACTAAATTGAAAAAGCTTATGACTAAATACCGTGATCGAAATTCACTGCCTGCCGAGTGCCTTTGTTTTATGTTCGGTGGGCATAGTCTTCGAGACGAGCATACTGCAGATGAGGTTCTATTCCCCTCCATCGATATTCTTCTCTTTGAATATCATGTGTATACGGGTCTGCAATTCTGCTTGTATTAATTTCTGTCTGTGTTCATGATTTTTGCATTTGAAAATGGAAGACGGGGAAGAAATTTTTGTTGTGCGTCAAGTCAAACAGAAACAAATCACATAGACAAGTTTGGGGAATTTTTTTATATTTCATCTTCTCCCAAAAGTGAGATATTTATACAAAGTATTCTAGTAACCTATTAGGAAAGAGATCCCTTATTATACCACAATATTCTACAATCCTAATTATGTACAATTGCTATAATAAAAGAATACAATTAGGAATGTAATCATGAGTAAATCAAGGGTGACTCACGCCAACATAGGAAAGTAATCAGGAGTGAATCAAGGGTGACTCACGCCAACACTCCCCCCTCAAGTTGGAGCGTACATATCACATATACCCAACTTGTCAAGTGAGTCACAGAAGCTCTTGTTAGAAACTGCATTTGTAAGAATATCCGCCAACTGTTCTTCTGTTGGCACAAATGGAAAGGAGATGATCTGCCGATCCAACTTTTCTTTAATAAAATGTCGATCCACCTCCACATGTTTGGTTCTGTCATGCTGAACAGGGTTATGAGCAATCTCAACTGCAGCTTTATTATCACAAAATAACGACATAACCCTTTTTGGCTTAAAACCTAAGTCTCTCAACAGGTTCCTTAACCACAATAATTCTCACACTACTCGAGCCATTCCTCTATACTCTGCTTCAGCACTTGAACGGGCCACAATCTTCTGCTTCTTACTTTTCTAAGTAATTAAATTTTTACCAACAAATGTAAAATAGCCTGAGGTAGACCTCATGTCAGTTACACAACCTGCCCAGTCTACATCTGTATACCCTAACACATCAAGATGTTGATGTTTAGAGAACACCAACTCTCTACCTGGTGCAGACTTCAGATACTTAAAAATTCGAATTACAGCCTCCATATGTGCTTCACTAGGATTATGCATAAACTGACTCACAACACTAACATCATAAGCTAAATCTGGTAAGGTGTGTGACAAGTATATCAATCTCTCGACTAACCTTTGTGTTGTCAATTTTATTTTAATACTCGCAAGTGCACGAATCAATTATAGAATAGAGGTGCAAGTACGAGGTCACTGTAACGACCCGTCCCAGAATTTCCCTCGGAAAATCCGAAACATGTCTGATTAATAACTCGAAAACTAACTAAAAATCTATTTGCTCCCATACCGCGACCGCCCACCCACTGGGAACAAGACAGGGTCACACGTCTCAAAATAACTTCACAAACATAGTAAATTACAGAACACTTTTAATTGGAGTAAATATGTTTCACAACCTAACATAATTAATACTTTAAATCAAACGATAGAATTTTCATCGGCCCATTCTCAATGATTTTCATAATAAAAATATCCAGCCCCGCTGGGTCAGGAATTTATTAAATAATTAGAATTCTCCTATCATAAAAATATTCTCGAAATCAAATAACAAATATCACAATCTATCTCATCATATCTGATACATCAGGGAAAAGTCAGCACCACCATATAACAGTAAACCACCCAGGCTCGGGTCGGAACCTCCCAGGACTACTAAACCAGCGTGGACAATAAGACAACCTAAGCCTCTCTCAGGCTAAAGGTCGGAACCTCCCAGGGCTACTGAAACAATGTCCCACGCTACCGCTGGCTAGCACAAGACGACCCAGATGTAACAGTGAGCCTCCCACACTCGGGTCGGAACCTCCCAGGGCTACGTGTAGCGTCCCACGCTACGGCTAGCTAGCTAAAGACGACCCGGCCTCTCATAACACAATCTCAGGCTTACTAGAATCGGAACCTCCCAGGACTACATGTAGCGTCCCACGCTACTGCTAGCTAGCTCAAGACGACACAAATATAACAGTGAACCTCCCAGGCTCAGGTCGAAACCTCCCAGGACTGCTAGTAGTGTCCCACGCTACGGCTAGCTAGCATCAGACGATCCTGATATGGTGAATAAATATCCATACTCACATTTCCCCCAATCTATCCAAATAGACAATTATCGTAAAACTATACGAATCATTGGGCCCGATGATTTATATAGTTTTACGATAATCTTTCTCACATGAGTATTTATATAATAAACACAAACTTCATTTTAAATTACAAGCCTACAACACCTCATAAGGAAAGATATCTCTGATGCCCAAATAATAAATATCACGTAAATTATTTGCATATAAAATAAATATACTAAATTAAACTCGTATTTAGTTTTAATACCGTGAGGTTACTCACCTTAATTTACCAGAAGTGGTAAATATCCATTTAGAGTCGATTCGGACCGCTGCAGGATCGCGTCAGATCGAATCGCCGCAGTTCCGAAATCAGGTCAAACCTGGTCAACGGTCAACACCAGGTCAATGGTCAACATCCGGTCTCGGTCAACGCGGGTCGGTCAACGTGGGCCGGCTCAGGTCGAACCGGGTAGGGTCGGGTCGGATTCGGGTCAAATGGTGGAATCGGGTCGGGAAGAACACGATTTTGATCCGTGCTCGAGAGCTCGATTCGGCGGAAACCACTACCACAGAGAGGACTGCAAGAAGGAACCGAGCCGATCGATGGGTGGCGCACGGTCCGGCGATGCCTGGAGCGCCGTCGCGCACGGTGGTCGGACTTCCCGAGCTTGCTGCGCCGTGCACGGTTGCTCCCCCGGACCGATCGTCACCTGGAAATGAAGAGGAGGCCGAGACGCGTCGATTGCTGGGTGGCGCGCGAGCTGGGGTGGCCGGACGGCGGAGATCGGCGCGTAAAATTTGTACAGTAATTATGAACAGTAACATGATAATTACCCGAAATGGAAAACTCTCCCCTTTTTCCCGAAAAATCCCCCTTTTTATAGTAATCTTTCCGAAACAGTAAATAACTTCTACATGTCATAACTTCTTCATACGACGTCCGTTTCATGCGTGCCACATGTCTACGAACTCGTATCGGCGCGCTCTACAATTTTCGTGAAGGAAACTTTTTCAAAAATTACAACGGATCACAAAGTCAACTTTTCCCCATTAAAACTTCAAACAAATCTTCGAATTTAACTTTCGGACATACTTCCAACATAGCGTGACAAGTAAATAAAAGCGTACAACATTCCAATACTCGTAAATCATGCTTCCTGATGTGAGCCTAAGTTCGCACACAATAATAACCCTACAAAATATCGTTAGTAGTATAAGCAAGTAGGGATCGTTCTAAGCCGGGGATTAAGGGTACCTGAAATATGAGATTGTTAGACAAAAATATATACATATATACATTGAAACGTCACAATGGGGAATTTATATGGATCGGCAACTTATTGCCTTCTAATGCTAGACACGAAAATAAAAGCTGAAAATAAATTCTAGACTACTATTTACAAGTTTGATCATCATCTCTCACGCATCACATAGCACAAAACACACAATTCACACATAAGAATTCATGCAAGACTCGGCAATAAAGTTTAAGTTTCTTAGACTCTATTCAATTCCAATTTCAAGTAGAGCCTCAACGGTCATCTAATCACTAGACTCTCTCTTAAGTATTTTAGAAAACACTCAACGTCGAATCCTAAAATTATACTAATCATGTTTGAAAACACTCAACGTCGAAGACAAACACAAAGAGTAATTACACACAAGAGTCTATAAATTGGAGACATATCTTTAGGTATGGCGTCACTCATCCTATCAACATGCAAGTTCTATGAATTAAGTAACCTTGATTTTAACAACCTAGAATTCAGTTCGATCGTTGCCTAACTCAATCCCAAATTATTAAGTTAAATGAAATCGCAACCTACACAAGTGCTAAGGCCCTAGCATCATGTAAACATTGATTTTTATGCACAAATTCAAGAACTAATCGAATAAAAACTAAAAATACAAGAACAAGTTACTGCCCTAATCTAACATACGAATTCAAGCATGCAATTGTTTGCAAAAGTCATCACATAAATTCCAATGAAAATAGCAATTCATGTTCATCATACAAAACCAAACGAAAACAAAGTATTTTTATAACAACAATTGTGACTAAACCAAGAATAAAAATACAAGTCATAGGGATGGATCACACTTTAGAAATCTTGGAGAGCTTCGTCTTGGTGTGGTGAATGAGGCTCGGCAGTGGCTGAGGCAGGGAATGAAATCGGTGGTGAATGGTGGTGGAATCGGTGGACTTGTGTTTTAGGGTTTTGGTTTAGAATTTTGATAGAACTTTTGGTACAGTTTCGGCTAGTGTTTTGCAAGAGATGAGATGATTTTCTGAATGACAAAGTGAGGCTTTATATAGAGGAGAGGGGTGCCGGCTGCCCTAGATGCTCAAGGAAACCAGAAAACCAAATGGGATAAGGATTTGAGACCTTCCTTTCATAGTTCAATTAGGTTTTCTTTTTCTGAATTTTTCTTCAAGGCTTGGGCTTCACATCTTCATGGACTTCTTCAATAATCATTGGACTTCATTGCATAAGTTTTGATCCACAGAAAATGCATCCAATTGCCGGCAGCACATCAAGGCACACAATCTGCCTTATTCGGCAGCTTCTCCTAGTTTGACTAGGAGAACTTATTTCTTCATATTTTTCTTCAATGCCATGGCTAGGTGTCATCCTCTTCCCTTCTTTAAGCTTGAACCATCTTCATAAATGCATTTGTGCACCATTTGGTCCATCAAAAACAGAAAGCACAAAAAGGGGGCAGTAGGTTCCTGGAATCGGCAGATTTGATGTTGATGTAGTAACTCAGGCATATCTCCATCCTCGGAGCTCCGATTGATGCGATTCCAAGTCTCAGATAAACTAGACACACATGGCTACCTCCATATAAAACAGTTCGATCAAAATCCTTATGAGTCGACGGGAATGATTTTTCGAAGTTTGGGACACAGTCCCAGGAAAATCTTGGAAGTCCCTGGATTGGTTTGCTCGAACTGTTGTTTTGTAGCCATCTTTTGGGTGACTTCCCGAACTCCGATTGGTCTGAAATTTTAACATAACATTCCTCAGTATATGAATAATAAGCACGCCAAATTTCAATAAATTCGGACAAGGATAGATCGCATTTTTACTCATCTCAAAATTACGAAAAAGACATATTTTGCACTATTTTCCAGATTTCTCAAACTTAGTCATTTTTCGGATTATTAAGCACATTTGATTAAAACTCTACCAAATTAACACTAAACTATATTATGACTCTATCTTAAACAAATAAGGGTTAAACAAAGCATAAACGAGGGCATAAGCATGTAATATCGTCGCACATTGTGCTCCTATCACTTCCAATAATTACGAGAAAATTTATATAATTAACACGAATAAAATCAGATTATTACAACTACCTTACTAAATTACCATGCACGGATATATTCGTCGGTAACTAATATAAAACTCAGTAATTCAGTTAAATTGGGTTCGGGATGTGACAATTCTTCCCTCCTTATAAAATTTCGTCCTCGAAATTTTCACATCTTATCAGAACATAAAACATCCTACGTAAGGTTTAAGAATGCATTCATTTGATTTAAACTAATAATTACATTTATACCATGCATCTTTCATTCCCTCATTCATATTCATTTCATCTCATTTTCCATGCTAAAAAAATATATATCACTAAGCCAAAAACCTCAATAGACAATGGTTTTTTTGCATTGTCTGATGAGGTACCGTTACCATTGTATACCCAGCGATTGTCTGATACACGCTTCAGACAATGGCAAATTATAATTGTCTGATAACCACTATGGACAATGGTAGGACAAAAAGAGTCATTGTCTGACATCCAGTAACGACAACGCTACTTTGTTATAAATCATTGCCTCATGTTATTTTGTACAATAGCATTTTTTCAGGAAATATTGTCTTTTCCATTATAAGAAGACACTTATTTATAAAAAGTATTGTCTTTATTAGTTTTGTACAATTTAATTTTCTCTTTATGTATTGTCCGTATTTGATTTAAACTACAGTCATTTCTGGATTTTCAAATTTGTGTTTGATAGTTGTTATCTGCATCTGCTATAGACAATGGTTTTAGTTTCGTTTCTATTGTGATTATGAGTTACAGACAGTAGTATCGTTTCCCTTCTATTGTGATTCTTAAATACAGACAATAGTATCGTTTTCCCTTCCATTGTGATTCTTAGATACAGACAATGGTTTTGTTTTGGTTTGTAATGTGATACTCCGATACACACAATGGTTTCATTTTTGTTTGTAATGTGATTCTGAGAATCAGATAATACTTTTCTGCTTCCGATTTACAAACCATTGTTTGGTTGGTTGCAATGTCACAGTGATATACAATACATTTCTTAAAACCAACAAATTAAAACATATTCATTCAATATTGACATTAACCAATTCAAAATCCATTCATTCATAATATAGAGGCAACCAAATATTTATCATCTCTACTAGGTGAGCCAATATAAACAAAATGGCTAGTATAGTCTACTCAGCCACATAAGCAACATGGGAAAAACAACTCAAAGGGCAGCTCTCATCACTGAGACATTCCCAAACCCTAAACCCAGACACATAACCAGTTACCTTGTGCAACACTCCAGGGCAGCTATAGTCAACACCACCATCAGTGAGATCAACTAGGACCTGCTGGATTGGCTTCTCATAGTCCTTTGGATTCACAAATTCAGTAACTCCGAAGTTCTTTGCTGCAAACAAACAATACATGTCAACTTTAAAATCTTCCTAACTAAGATATTACCAAATGAACTCAAGAAACAACTGGCCGGAGAAGAAATTAACAACAGGAGCTGAAGATCCACTTATGAGTAGCCGAAAGACAGTCCCAGGTGCAGGAAAAGAGGCAAACTGGATGTGTTTCAAATAATTTAATCTGTGTATTACTTTTAAAGGGATAATATCCCATGATATCGATTCATTTTCCCATAACTAGTGGAATTGGTTTTTGTATATACTGTACTTCATTCCTTCCTTCCCTTGAAATTTAAGGTCAACTTTTTCCTTTCACCTAAGATCACACTAGCTTTGTTGAAATGCATGGGGAACCAGAGCCCTTTTCACTATGAAACAGGCATATACACAATTTGGTAAATCAAGGTTTACTTTATAAGGTTTTGATACGAAAAACTTTAGAATTACCTATATCAAACTTCTTGCTATCGATGTCAACACCAATAATTCGTGATGCACCGGCTGTTTTGGCACCTTCAGCAACCTGTCAAGTCATGACAACTCATCACCCCTCACAATTCAGAACTCCAGCATAAGATTACGAAACTGAAGGTCCCATGGAAACTTACTGCAAGACCAACAGTTCCAAGGCCAAAAATAGCAACAATTGACCCTGCTTCTACTTTTGCTGTGTTCCAAACAGCTCCAAGACCTGGAATTACATACGTATGACTGTATGAGCAACCAAGTTGGAAATAAAAAGAAGCTATACAATTATCATACTTACAAAAGGCCCATTATATCAAAGTATAATTAAAAAAATCCTCTTTGTAGCTACAATCTTCTATTTCATTCTTCTTCCCGGTAAAAAAAAACCAGGCAACTTCTTAGGAAAGTATAGATAAGCATCAATGTTATATGAATTTACACTTCTAAATTTAAAACGCAAACTGAATTGAGTAACTAGAGAAATTCTATTACCAGTTGGAACACCACATCCAAGAAGGCAGACTTTCTCCAAAGGAGCTTTTGGATCTATCTTTGCAACACTAACATCATGAACAACGGTGTACTGGCTAAATGTTGAGGTTCCCATAAAATGGTAAATAGGTTTCCCATTTACAGAGAAACGGCTCTGACGATCACTCATCATGACTCCAACTCCAGTTGCAGCACGTACTTTTCCACAGAGATTTGTCTTGCCTGATTTGCAAAACTTGGAGCTCCTTCTACCACTTTAAAGGATTCTCCTAGTCATTGTATGGACTCAGTTCTCTACTGTACCGCAACCCTTATATACTTATAAAACCATCAGATTCAAACAGCATACATTATTTACTTCCATTCATACTATCACCTTCAAACAACACAGATGCTATAGACTATAAGGGAAAGCTTCAATTTTGATCCAATGTCTAGAGTCCCATTTTCCCTAAACTCAGAAATGACCATCCAACAGAGACACACCCAATATTAGTTACTTGAAATCAAAAATCCTGAAGAGATATATTACCTTACAAACCAACAAAGATCACATTTTGAGCTATAAATGTAATCAAAGTTCAAAACTTTACTGAACCTAGTGGCAGATTTTACAAGATAAAAAGGTACAAGAAATGGGTTAGTTTTACCTTGCCGCCCCAGGAATAAGCGTCGGTGTGGCAGAGAGCGGTGTAGAGAATCTTGACGCGGACCTCTCCGGACTGCGGAGGAGCCACCTGGACGTCCTCGATGACGAGAACAGAGTGTGAGCTCCGCCGCAAGAAATGGCTTCAAGGCTTTGATCCCGAAACACAGAGCAGAGCAGAATGGACTAGGGCTGGTCGATTGCGAGGAGTGAGAGACGCCTGATCGATTGTGACTTAGGCCCTTCGCTTACCTCAAGACTGGAGAAACCGAACGACGGAGAGACGGAGACGAGCTGCGGAGCTCGGTCTTTACTCTTTAGGACTGGAGGAGGAGACAGACGGAGACGACCTCAGCCGCCTGAGCGAGGTCGTGGGATGACTGGGATCTTGAGCGCGGCGGCGGGAGTGACGGCGGGACGGCAGGAGGAGGAGGTGTAGGTCTAGGGTTCGACGGCAGGAGTCCTCAGGGCTCGATGGTGGGAGCTCGATGGGGGTCGATCTGATGGTGGGAGCGGAGCTCGATGGTGGCCTCGGCTGGGCTAGTGGGACGGCTGCTCAGGGTGTCCGACGTCAAGATTCAAGAATCGAATCAATCGATCGATGGGGCTGGAGGCTGGTCGGCTGGAGTTGCTGGAGGCTTCAAATCTAGAATCAGGGGAAATATGGAAGAGATGTTCCTACGATCTGGAGAGAAAAGCTAGGGGCTGCGCTGGGAGGAGGAGAAAAGCTCGGGGCTGCTTTGGGAGGAGGAAAAAAGCTCGGGGCTGCGTTGGGAGGAGGAAAAAAGCTCGGGAGAGGAGGTTGGAGCAGAGGGGCTGCCAGCGGGATGAGAAGGAGCACTACAACTCTAGTAATGAAACCCTAGAACAAAAATTTTATTTATACCTCAATTTTTTTAGGCAAAAAACTTCAATTCACAGTAATTTCTTCATACGATCTCTAAATTACACGTGTCGCATGTTCACGAATTCAACTCGCTGAGCACTACAACTTTGGTTAAGAAAGTCTCATCGATCTGAAACTATTCTCTGTTGAAGATCAGGCCAAAAAACGTCATTTAGACGGGCCAATTTCCGTTTTAAAGCGTTTAGAGGTTTGACTCACCCGGTTAACCGTCCCGATCGAGCCTTTAACGTTGTCAGATGTAGTTGGATTTTTTTTCATACATGTATTTAATCTTAACGCTGATATCTGACGGTTGGAATAGATTTTCCAAATTTTTAGATTCAAAATCGGAACATATGCACTAATGTTCCTTAACTTGTTTACCAAGTGTTTAAGTGAATGTATAGTTTCAAATAGTTACTATACGTAGACTCTTCAAATGCAAATGTGTCGTGAAATAAGATATGACTGAAATATTGAAATGCGTCTACAGTGGAAAAATGAGAAGATTCCGACAAAATCTGTGTGCCGAATGTTGCGGTTAACTGGTTTTAACTTCCGTTTTCCTATGGGTAGCCTGACGATCGGTAAATATTTTGAGGAAAATTTTTATATGATTAGTTGCGTCTCATCGATCTGAAACTATTCTCTGTTGAAGATCAGGCAAAAAAACGTCATTTAGACGGGCCAATTTCCGTTTTAAAGCATTTAGAGGTTTGACTCACCCGGTTGACCGTCCCGATCGAGCCTTTAACGTTGTCAGATGTAGTTGGATTTTTTTTCATACATGTATTTAATCTTAACGGTGATATCTGACGGTTGGAATAGATTTTCCAAACTTTTAGATTCAAAATCGGAACATATACACTAATGTTCCTTAACTTGTTTGTTAAGTGTTTAAGTGAATGTATAGTTTCAAATAGTTACTATACGTAGACTCTTCAAATGCAAATGTGTCGTGAAATAAGATATGACCGAAATATTGAAATACGTCTACGGTTGAAAAATGAGAAGATTCCGACAAAATCTGTGTGCCGAATGTTGCGGTTAACTGGTTTTAACTTCCGTTTTCCTATGGGTAGCCTGACGGTCGGTAAATATTTTGAGAAAAATTTTTATACTATTAGTTGCGTCTCATCGATCTGAAACTATTCTCTGTTGAAGGTCAGGCCAAAAAACGTCATCTAGACGGGCCAATTTCCGTTTTAAAGCGTTTAGAGGTTTGACTTTGCAGTTTGACCGTACCGATCGAGTCTTTAACGTTGTCAGATGTAGTTGGAATTTTTTTCATACATGTATTTAATCTTAACGGTTATATCTGACGGTTGGAATAGATTTTCCAAACTTTTAGATTCGAAATCGGAACATATGCACTAATGTTCCTTAACTTGTTTACCAAGTGTTTAAGTGAATGTATAGTTTCAAATAGTTACTATACGTAGACTCTTCAAATGCAAATGTGTCGTGAAATAAGATATGACCGAAATATTGAAATACGTCTACGGTTGAAAAATGAGAAGATTCCGACAAAATCTGTGTGCCGAATGTTGCGGTTAACTGGTTTTAACTTCCGTTTTCCTATGGGTAGCCTGACGGTCGGTAAATATTTTGAGGAAAATTTTTATACTATTAGTTGCGTCTCATCGATCTGAAACTATTCTCTGTTGAAGGTCAGGCCAAAAAACGTCATCTAGACGGGCCAATTTCCGTTTTAAAGCGTTTAGAGGTTTGACTTTGCAGTTTGACCGTACCGATCGAGTCTTTAACGTTGTCAGATGTAGTTGGAATTTTTTTCATACATGTATTTCATCTTAACGGTTATATCTGACGGTTGGAATAGATTTTCCAAACTTTTAGATTCGAAATCGGAACATATGCACTAATGTTCCTTAACTTGTTTACCTAGTGTTTAAGTGAATGTATAGTTTCAAATAGTTACTATACGTAGACTCTTCAAATGCAAATGTGTCGTGAAATAAGATATGACCGAAATATTGAAATACGTCTACGGTTGAAAAATGAGAAGATTCCGACAAAATCTGTGTGCCGAATGTTGCGGTTAACTGGTTTTAACTTCCGTTTTCCTATGGGTAGCCTGACGGTCGGTAAATATTTTGAGAAAAATTTTTATACGATTAGTTGCGTCTCATCGATCTGAAACTATTCTCTGTTGAAGATCAGGCCAAAAAAACGTCATTTAGATGAGCCAATTTCCGTTTTAAAGCGTTTAGAGGTTTGACTTCGCAGTTTGACCAAAGGTTTAGCCGACGAAAACTATATTTCGTCGGCCAACTCTTGCGATCCGCGCCTTTTCATTGTCCGCCGTTGGATGGGGGAGATCGGACGGCTGCTGAGTGCGTAAAGTATAGCCGACGACATTCAAAGTATAGCAGACGAAATTATCAATTTCGTCGGCCATTTCGAAAGAACGAAATAAAAGAAGTTAAATTTTGAAAAATTCTATGAAATAGAATTTAATCATAATGGTGAAATACGGTGATGGTAAAAAAATCACTTCAATCCGACAAAGTTAAAGGCCCGATCGATGCTGTCAACCTTATTTAAACTTATCTCTCTCTATGGGGAACCATAGTATCGGGAGGTAGACGTTTTCAAAATTTTACACGGCTGATTACCTCTCATTTATTAGAGAGTTTAATGTTTGGAAGAGTCGACGAAACAAGGTCATTTAAAAGTATGTAATAGCGTTTTCGTGTGATAAGTTATGATGAAAATATTGCATAATAATGAACATTGTCTAAAGCAATTGTCTGAAAAAAATATAGACAATGCACAATAATTGACTAAAAGCATTGTGTGACAGGTACCAATCAGACAACATATAAATTTAAAGGTATTGTCTGCCGCTGGTTTTCACACAATGGTTAAATAAAAACTATTGTCTGAAGTCCCAGGCAGCGCAATGTTAAAACACCACAGTAAACTGAAATTGTCTGTAATAGACTCACACAATGGTAACATAAAATCTATTGTCTGAATAGCAACTTCAGACAATATTTATTTTCTTACCATTGTCTGATTTTTTCAAACAATGGTTTTTATCAATAGCATTGTCTGATGAATATTGTCTATTGAGGTTTTTGGCTTAGTGTATACTCGTCTCCTGCACTCATAAACCTAAGCAATAATTTTTAATCTGCGCTTGTCCGTCTCTATGTTCATACAAATATTCATAGAACAATAAGCTAATCCCATTGGTTCAATATTTCATGGAAAAGAAAAATCAGTACACCAATCAATAATTAGCCTCCCAAACTAGGGTCGGAACCATCTAGTGGCTCTATGAGCATCCCACACATCTAATATATGTGACTACCCACCTCGTGGGTAGGAACCATCCTATGGCTCTGTAACATACGACGACCCCCTTGGTTGGTGTACTGAATGAATCATTAAACATTTAAAACCAAATCAATTCATTTAACTGATCAAAGAACACCAAAAGCTCCAGATTAAGACTACACACACCGAAGTATAACTATACAAAATTTCAAATCAAATTAACTCCTCAATCATAATGATATTCGAGTTCAAAACTGCTGTACTGAAAATATACGAAAAGATTTCTGAACTGTAGTTTTAACTTCAGAAAATATCTATAAATCAAACACTAAATCAAACAGCATGAAATTCTTCTGTTCAGAAGCACACACATATGAGAACAAAATACCAAAATTTCAAGTAAAACGGAATCCTGAGTCTTACCAAAATTCGAACTATAAATTAAGGATTCCAAGCATGCTACTATTGTATGATCCAAAATTACCATTACATGCTAAGTAATCTCTGAAAAGCACTTCAAAGCTCATGCTTAAGCCAAGCTCAAACTCAAGTCCATCTATACATTGCCAAACACATGATCATACTAAGCACGTGCTCATGCCAAGCTCATGCTCAAGTCAAACAGAGGCATGATCAAGAAAAACATGCCAATATTTAAACCAATTAATACCAAACAAAAGTGATTTTAAGCATTCCAATACCAAACACAAATCATACCAAGCAACCAAGCTCAAACCTTTTAATACTGACTCTCCCTTAGAACATCAAGGTGGCCACAAGATCAAACTACCAAAATACACACCCAAACCAAGACAACAAATTAATCAAAACATATATGCATGAAGAGTCAGGCAAAACAGTTCAAAGAACCGGATAGCCAAATGCGGCTGTAAAAGCATTATGAGTTGCTGTCATGCCGTATGATTCATATCAATGATGCTTCCCCTTAAGAGTATGTGGCAATGATCTTTCCTTAAGCCAATACACTAGCCTTTTATTCCTACGTACTGTAGTCCTAAACAAGATCAAAAACATAATAAACCAAACAAAATAATCGATCCAACATTTGATCTTCACGATCAACTCAAAATAACCAAACTCCAAAATTAGCAAAACCAGAAATAAGCCAAAATGGTTCAACTCAAATAGTTAGTCACCGGACTTCCATTAGTAACCAACAAAGCAACCAACAAAATTGAAAACAACCATAATAGGAGACTTCCAAACTCCACATCACTAGCATATAGAGAGAACCACAGTCCGAAGATTATTGCTTTGTACACATAGCACTGAACCCTTTAACTTCAGAAAATCTCTACAAATTAACCACTTTATCAAAGAACAAGAAATTTTCCAGGGCAGTAGTACACACAAGGAAAAGCAACTTCACAATGTGCTTCTTTGCCAAAGTATTAGTAACTTGCACTCAACTAACCAATAGATGCAAACTATGTGTATTCAACTTCATATCTCTTCTGCTCAGCATCGATCCCATTGAGCTTTCTCAATATAATTGATATGAGAGAAACAAACAGTTGTAGCTTTATGTCCAATTGAAATACTTAATTAACAAATATAATAGTAACAGAACCCATTAATGCAAAAGTTCAAGCAGCACTTGCACATAGTATCCGACTAGGCTCAGCACTACAATTTTTATGTATACATAAACATATAAACGCAGTAACCGCAACTAATCAAACAAGTAATAATGAGTCTAATTAGTTATTTAAACTTACCAATAAAATAATAATACCTCCTTAAGATAATACCTATGTAGAACATCATTGTTTAATCACTTTACATTCATGTCATTGATGATATTCGCAAGGTCACAGTACAATTCTTGAATATTATACTAAGCTTGACAAATTCAATAGCAACCAAAATCAAACCCACAGACTCACACGTATTCCACAAGCCAATTATCACCAGATTAACCAATAATCAAACTCAACCCGGATATAACAAATTTCAAGTACAAAGCCACAGTAGCCAAACATCACAAAACCATCAACTCAACTATTTCAATTGTCAGACAAAAGCCATAACCAACTCTCTTTCATGTACTGGCCAACAAGTTACATAACAAACACTAAATCCCAAGTGTGAACAACACAATAGAATTCTTAGTTCAAACAAAACCCAATAATGATCAATTCCAATTACAACACCACTCGCAAGCAATACATTAATATCAACAATTCAAAGCAAATAATTCATACCAAAAACAAAATTTCAATGAAAAAATAAAATAAAAAAAATAATCCACGGAAATCACTATCATATCCTGATTAAAACCCTGATTCCTCCACCACAGCTCAAACCCTAGGATCATCTCCCTGCTCTGATACCACTGTAACGACCCGTCCCAGAATTTCCCTCGGAAAATCCGAAACATGTCTGATTAATAACTCGAAAACCAACTAAAAATCTATTTGCTCCCATACCACGACCGCCCACCCACTGGGAACAAGACAGGGTCACACGTCTCAAAATAACTTCACAAACATAGTAAATTATAGAACACTTTTAATTGGAGTAAATATGTTTCACAACCTAACATAATTAATACTTTAAATCAAACGATAGAATTTTCATCGGCCCATTCTCAATGATTTTCATAATAAAAATATCCAGCCCTGCTGGGTCAGGAATTTATTAAATAATTAGAATTCTCCCATCATAAAAGTATTCTCGAAATCAAATAACAAATATCACAATCTATCTCATCATATCTGATACATCAGGGGAAAGTCAGCACCACCATATAACACTAAGCCTCCCAAGCTCGGGTCGGAACCTCCCAGGGCTACTAAACCAGCGTGGACAATAAGACGACCTAAGCCTCTCTCAGGCTAAAGGTCGGAACCTCCCAGGGCTACTGAAACAATGTCCCACGCTACCGCTAGCTAGCACAAGACGACCCAGATGTAATAGTTACCTCCCAGGGCTACGTGTAGCGTCCCACGCTACGGCTAGCTAGCTAAAGACGACCCGGCCTCTCATAACACAATCTCAGGCTTACTAGGATCGGAACCTCCCAGGGCTACATGTAGCGTCCCACGCTACTGCTAGCTAGCTGAAGACGACCCAAATGTAACAGTGAACCTCCCAGGCTCGGGTCGAAACCTCCCAGGACTGCTAGTAGCGTCCCACGCTACGGCTAGTTAGCATCAGACGATCCTGATATGGTGAATAAATATCCATACTCACATTTCCCCCAATCTATCCAAATAGACAATTATCGTAAAACTATACGAATCATTGGGCTCGATGATTTATATAGTTTTAGGATAATCTTTCTCACAGGAGTATTTATATAATAAACACAAACTTCATTTTAAATTACAAGCCAACAACACCTCATAAGGAAAGATATCTCCGATGCCCAAATAATAAATATCACGTAAATTATTTGCATATAAAAATAAATATACTAAATTCAAGTCGTATTTAATTTTAATACCGTGAGCTTACTCACCTTAATTTACCAGAAGTGGTAAATATCCATTTAGAGTCGATTCGGACCGTTGCAGGATCGCGTCAGATCGAATGGCCGCAGTTCTGGAATCGGATCAAACTTGGTCAACGCCTGGTTAATGGTCAACATCCCGTCTCGGTCAACGGTCAACGCCCCGATCACGGTCAACGCTTGGTCAACGGTCAACGCGGGTCGGTCACCGTGGGCCTTGTCGGCGATCCGGATCGGGGGGAGAGACGATGAACAGTAAAATTTGTACAGTAATTATGAACAGTAACATGATAATTACCCGAAATGGAAAACTCTCCCCCTTTTCCCGAAAAATCCCCCTTTTTATAGTAATCTTTCCGAAACAGTAAATAACTTCTACATGTCATAACTTCTTCATACGACGTCCGTTTCACGCGTGTCACGTGTCTACGAACTCGTATCGGCGCGCTCTACAATTTTCGTGAAGGAAACTTTTCAAAAATTACAACGGATCATAAAGTCAACTTTTCCCCATTAAAACTTCAAACAAATCTTCGAATTTAACTTTCGGACATACTTCCGACATAGTGTGACAAGTAAATAAAAGCGTACAACATTCCAATACTCGTAAATCATACTTCCAATAATTACGAGAAAATTTATACACGAATAAAATCGGATTATTACAACTACCTTACTAAATTACAATGCACGGATATATTCGTCGGTAACTAATATAAAACTCAGTAATTCAGTTAAATTGGGTTCGGGATGTGACCTGGCTAGGAAGCTAGCAGGTAGGTAGGTCACAAATCCCACATCGCCCGAGGGAGTGTGGATGCGATGCTTATATGTGCAGGGTTAGCACAATATGAAGAGACGCGTCTTGGGAGCTCAGTGGCTTCGGAGGGGATGGGAACTCCGAAGTTAAGCTTACTGAGCTCAGAGCAATCCCAAGATGGGTGACCTACTGGAAAGTTGCGGGTGAGCTCCCAAGAAAAAATCCGTGAGGGACCTGTGGGGTGCCAGAGTGGCATGTGGGCTCATAACGGACAATATCTAGCTGGGAGTGAGCGGGTGCTCAGAGGGCACTGGCAGCTACTCCAGGAGACGCGTTTTGGGGGCGCAGTGGCTTCGGAGGGGATAGGAACTCCGAAGTTAAGCTTGCTCGTCCTGTAGCAATCCCAGGATGGGTGACCTACGGGGAAGTTGCTCGTGAGCTCCCAGAAACAAAACCGTGAGGGGTGATTCCCAAAGCGGACAATATCTCAAAGTGTGCCGGGCTGTTACAATGAGGTCATTCCCTCAGGGATTGATTTAACCAACTTAATTGAGACAAATGTGCTATACTTATAAGATTCAAACTGATTTTTGAGTTGTTGTTTATGATAGAAAACTACATAAAAGAAAACAGAAATTAAAGATGAGAGATGATGAAATTTAAGAGTTAAGAACAGATTATGCAGATGCTAGAGCATTGAATCCACCAGCTAATACTCCTACCCTTCTCTCTAGATGACAACCACTGAGTTTCATAGATAAAATGCTAACGATTCCATTACATAAGCCTTATTGATCCCGTTCTTCTAACATATGAATTTTAACTTATTGATCCAGTATAAAACTCAAGTAGCCAAATTATGATTACTTCACATAATGATTAGGCAAAAGTAAACATGTTCAACTCCATTAAACTCACAAGAACATGGAAATCATGCAAACAAGAATATCGACTATGATCAAGATCTTGAATTCTTATTCCCAACTCTGTAATCATAAGATAAAATATCTTTTGGCACCCTAGGAAACATCTCCTCATTGATTAAGCATCATATTTTCAAACCAAATAACTCACAAACAAAACCTAGGCCTTATTGATCCCAAACAAAGATTCTGAATGAAAATTCAATTGAAACAATGATTAAGAGTTTAGCATAAAATTCTAGAAATCCAATGATCAATCAACTAGAAAACGAGGTAGTCATACTAGGGACTTCATCTCAGCCCTAGCTTAAGAGTTTAGCAATCCATAACAATGGAAAACATAACTAGAATGAAGGAAATCATGAAATTAACAGACAATGGAAGATGAGTAAAATTTTGGTTCCCCGATGGTGAGAGCTCCTCTCCTCTTTTCTCTGCGTCAAAAAGTTGCCTTCTTATATGTCCTGCGAATTAGGTTTTTCTCCCTTTTATTCCTCATCCAATTCCTCCTTGTTTGGGCCTTTTTTTAAGTCTCCTTGTCCAACTTGGAATTATATTGTTTTTTCTAATAACTCAAGGTTATTGTAGTCAGCTGAAGGAGAAACTTACAATACGTTCATTCTAACCCCAAATGTGCTGAGATTAATGGACTTGGGCTTCACAAGTTGAATTATTGAGGGGATATGCAAAATTCGTCAGAATCAGCCTTCCCGTACCAGTTCCACTCAAACTTTCATAACTTTCTCTAGAAGAATGTGAATCCACTTCCGTAAAATTTCTTAGAAAGCTGACATATGTAGCTTTCCAATGATGTATGGGTCGCCTTCTAATTCCTTGTGAGCAGGTACAGTTTAATCCACGAAGTTAGTGCACAGCAGAGACAATTTTCTGGAAATTCAGGATAGCAAGCACAGTAGCAATCCTTTGTTACTACTTTAAGCTCAAATTCCTTCTTTTCTCCCATTTAACCTATAAAATACAAAAAATAAGTAAATGACTCATAATTGACAAGAACTTAAAATATAATCATGTGTTTAAGAATACAAATATGTATGGAATTATGAACCTATCAAATAAGCCCAAACTTAGATTTTTCTAGACCTCGAGCAAAATAAGAACACAATACAAATGACTCAAAGACTCTAACCTAATGTCTTCCAAACATCTCAGAGAACTCATAATGCCAACAACATGGTCAATTACAATCATAGCAGCCATAATATTACTTCACAACCTCACTTAAAAGCTAATTTATTTCGATGACCATGATGCTAAAAATTTAGTGCAAGGACAGTCAAACCAAGTGAACAAAAGAAGCCCAGAATCCTCATGTTTCAAGCAAGTGTCAACTCAACTCCTCACAACGATGCACTCAGATTCTTTTCTCTCATGATTTTCTGACTGTAGCACTAATATACCTTTACACTCATGTTATATGTGAGAGGAATGATGTATAAAGGCAACAAATAGCTCACATATGATAACAAGAAGAAAGGTTTTTTTCTGGAAGTCTATCTACTATTATGATCTCATGAATGGAATGCCAAAACTCGGATGAAAGGGCAGTGATACCATATGCTTACCCCTCCACACTCTTGTAAATAAATCACGGAAACAAAACACAATACATAAACACATAATCAACCATACAAGATCAATCAAAATATCATAATAATATATGTCATAGATATTTCAAGAGTGTAGATAGATACCTTGTTCGGCATTGACAGCAGCCATTGATAAGGAACAAACAGTTGAAAGTAAAGCACAAAAAGGTCTTCTATGCAGCACTCAATTTTTGAAGACTAAGATTGATTAGTTACTTGATTTCAGCGTATCTTTGAGTGTGCATAGAGACCTCTTTTATAGCGCCAAGGGAAAACTCAATCACAGCTCCATCAAAGGGATTGAGCTTCATTCCTGCTACACTAATTTAGTTATCTCCATAATCTTGTCAATCAAGATCCATAATATATTCCATTACATTTATTTGTCCAGCTAATAAATGTTTCATGGTTAATATGGCAAATCAATCTCACATCACTTATTATGTAATTGTGCAAAAGTTATTATACTTTAAGAATCTAACATCTTGTCCATTCTAACATTCTCCCACTTGGACTGATATTAGGGTCTATAATAAGAATCTGCACGTAGTTCAAATATAGCAATGTTCTTTTGTACACTTGAGATCGATGTACATATAGTAATACATAAAACCATTAATCTGTCATCATACTTAAATTATGCAGAATCTTAAGTAAACCACAATCAAAGAAAATGGGTACTTGAAGACCACAAACACAATTCAAAATACAATACATGATCAATCAGAGATAACAGAATTGCAAAAGTGTTTCTTTATGTAACTGGAATACAACACTTAAGCAAAACAGTCATACCTTTGGTTATGTATGCAAGAACCTGAACACAAGCTCTCAAAATTGAAAACTTTCTTTTGTGCTCACTTTAACCTGCAAAAACATGATGCAGCAAATATGTTCATATATTTATACATTGCCTAGTAAACTTCCAAGCAAAAAACCACATATCACAGCACTTATAGCATCGTAAATGCTCAAAGACATGAATTATAGAATTCAGTGATTCACTGTAATCAAAATATGGAGTTCTGAACTTACTGTATTTCAATAGCAGTAGCAAAAAAGTAAAATGTTAAACCATTAATACAAGAGCAAACCAAGTCCAAGAAACAATTAAACAAAAACAATTGAACTTTATTCTATAAAACTCCCACTGTCCTCAAGCTCTCTTAAACATCTAAATCAGACAAAACGCCTATGTTGCTAACATGTTCCTTGAAAGCTGCTACAAGCATGGCTTTAGTAAATGGATCAGCTAACTGAGACAAGGTTCCTATTTTCAGAACTTCAATCTCACCATCCTTGACTTTCTGTCTAACATCATAATACTTAAGGGCTATGTGCTTAGAATTGTTAGACCTCTTGTTATTCTTGGTGAAGTATATTGTTGCATTGTTGTCACAGAAAAATTTCATAGGCCTTGAAATAATGCTGTCAACCAAGTTTGTTTGAACCAAGAAATTTTTCAGCCACACACCCTCACACATTGCATCATAAATAGCTACAAATTCAGCCTGCATTGTGGATGTGGTGATTAGTCCATGTTTGACACTTCTCCAAGCTACTGCACCTCCAGCTTCAATGAACACATAACCAGTAATTGACTTATTTGAAGATGGAAAGTGACTAGCAAAATTTGAATCATAGTAAGCAACAACTTCAAGGTCTTTGACTCTTTTGTAAACTAACAAGTGAGATTTTGTCTTTTGCAAGTATCTCAAAACCTTCTTGCCTCCCACCCAATGTTCCGGTCCAGGATTCACTAGTAGTCATTACACAACGGTGGAAACGAGTTGTGTGAGTTCAGATTTTTTGTTGTATATCTCGAGCTTGTGTGATTAAACGTCAGACAAGTCAGTTTTATTTTCTGTTGTACGACTTATAAGCCATGTCATGGCTGGCTTGGCATGTGCGGCACTGACATGTCTAGTTTATACAACAAAACATATAAATTTTTATGTTGTGTGATTTTTAAACATACAACAGAATATTGCATTTTTATTCAGTTGTCTGATTCACACAATAGATTTCATTTCATACTTATTGAGTTGTCTAATTCAAACAACTGATTTCGTTTCATATTTATAGAGTTGTATGATTCTACAACTCAGACAACAGATTTGAGTATTTTGTGACACCAGTTTGATATGGTTTTTGGTCATATTGTACATCACATAATGTTGTTATCTTGTTGTATAATGTTGTATCGCACAATAGATTTAAGCATTTAGTCATATGACCAGTTTGTTGTCTGAGCTTCAAACACACAACTGTTTTGTCTCAAAAAGCATGTAAAATGTTGTACATCAAAACGTTAACTATTACCATTTCCATAAATACATTGTGCAGATACAATAATTATACCATAAATAAACTAAAACATTCTACATATCATTCAAGTGGCCTCAGCAGACCAATGTACCATATCCATTGAACTAGCATTTCAGCTGATATATATCGTTCAAAATCTGCCAGCAGCCAACATTCCCATCCATTGAACTAATATGTGCTAACTATGCCTATACTAGTCTAAACTTTCTCCTCCTAGCTTAGCTAATTTTATTGCATTGAATGATTTGCAAGTAGTCCAGCTGCTCTGAATGGTTTGCCGCCTCAACCTGCATGCAAAACAGGCATGCATCTCACTAAAACAAGACAAAGTTTGACTTTCAAAGTTAGGCATGCATCTCACTAAAACAAGACAAAGTTTGACTTTCGATAACTCTTGATGCATCCAACTAAGACAGTGGCTTCTTGCCACGCTGCAATCAAATCCATATACTTGCATTAACATAAACGTGACAGCCTAGTGAGCCTACACATAATAGTAGCAGTACTGAAGGTAAAGAGTTATGAGCAATGTGATTTAAGGTTATATTGCACCATATCCCTACAGATTTGAATATAGTTACAAGGAGACTGTTGACATGTACCTATTAGCTAAATATCCATAAATTCAAGTTCCCAACTCTCTCTTTGTTCCAGTAAGGCAACTCAAGATGCAAACCAGCTAGACAACAACATACTAGTCTCTATTTTATCACTGCCCAGGTACTTGTCAGCATGGGTCTTATCAGGTATGGCTCCTCTAACAGTATCAGAAAGGGTCTTCTTAATGGTTAAGATGCTGATTCTGTTGGTTCTATCCCACTCAATCTTGTGCTCTTTCTGTTGAGCGGTACTACCCTCAACAATCACTAGTTCAACCTCCTTGAGACACCAATCAACATTTTGTCCCAGTAAATAAAGGTCTATATCCATCCTCCATTTCTTGTAGTTCACTACAAGAAAAAAAACCTTAGGCGACGAATTTTTTAAATTTTTGTCGTCTAAGAAGTCTTAGGAGACGAAAAAATATTCGTTCTCTAAGAAAAAAGTTTCGTCGCCTAAGTAGATTCTTAGATGACGAAAATTAAGAGTCTGCCGACGAATTTTTTTTTCGTTGTCTACTTATTTTCTAAGGCGACGAAAAAAAAATTCGTCGTCTAAGTTATATACTTAGATGAAGAAATTTTTTTTCGCCGTCTAAGTTCTTTACTTAGACGACGAAATAATTATATTTCGTCGCCTAAGTTTCCACTTAGGAGGCGAAAAATTTTATTCGTCGCCTAAGAAAATACAGAAACACCGACGCCAATTTGTCGTTAGGGTTCTTAACTAAGACGACGAAAGTTAGGTTTCGTCGCGTTAGTGTTTAACTTAGGAGACGAAAGTATCTTTTTCATCGCCTAAGTGAAACTCTTAGGCGAGGAAAGTATTTGTTTCGTCGCCTAAGTTAATCCAGACTATATATACTGAACTGGTTTTCCAGATCGGGAAGAAGAGGAAAAAATCTGAAAATTTTTCCTCCCCCAAAATTTTTTCCACCGATTTTCATTTTTGGATATGAAAAGCTTCTAATCGAGTCTTCCTAAGCCTTATCCACTACTACCCATCGATTTTTAACTTGGTATGATCTCTTTCTTCATCTTTTTCAACAAAAATTTCAATTTTTTCCATTGAAATATTTCCATTTAATTTGTTGTGTGTGTATACATATTGTGAGGTGATAGTGTTCCTTTTGTTGATCAATATATACATACTCAATTAATTATTAGTTTTTGTGAAATTGTTGAATTAATTATATATATTAAAAAAATGCCTTAATTAATTTAATTAATAGTTGTTATTATTTTAAGAAAATCATTGTTATATGATTTATATATAATTAGCGGTGAATAAAAGAATAAATTATTCTTTTATTCATTGATGTATACATGCATTATATCCTTAGAAATCTCATTCGAGAATCAGCATATGATTCTTGAATTGTCCCATTTTTGGACAGTTTGGGGGCAGAGGACTTTGTTTCACAGTTTGTATAGGTCTTGTGTATTCGTTTGCGGTCGTGGGTATATATTTCGACGGGGTCTCCCAACACTGTTCTTCGAGTGCATACTAGGTATATATAGATATTTGTGCACTTGAGGAACTGTGGGGAGATGCTACCGAAATTTTCCCACGACTGAAAACGAATACACAAGACCTATACAAACTGTGAAACAAAGTCTTATTCTCCTGAATGGGATTAGGACCCTAACCGGAGACATAAGGTCGAGAAGAAACATGCATATAAATTGTTTATTTGTTAATTTGTGATTATTTATTGTTTCTCTTATATATATATGACAGGTGATCGATGGATACAGACAAAAGTTGGATGCAGTAACCAAGGGGGAGCATTGAATACCAACAAGGAGTAGAAATTTTTATAAATTTTGTACGTGAACATGGTGGAGGAAATAAAACACACAGGTGTCCATGCTTAAGTTGTATGAATACTAAGTGCAAGACGATAATCAGAATCTACGATCACCTGTGTAACAAAGGTATTATGTAGAATTATACAACATGGAGTAAACACGGTGAAGCAGCAGATTATGAACCTACGGTTGCCGAAATTCAAGCGGGATACCATGACGGGACATCTAGTGGTGCTTTCGAGCCTTATAAAGAGCCGGTTATGAACATTCTACATGACACTTTTCCTACATTTGCTCCAGTATGCGAGGAAGAGCAATTCCAAGAGGCAGTATTTGAGGATGGCACAATTCCTCTTGTTGACAGTGGTGATTATGATAATTATACCAGACTTCTTGCTTAAGTGCATATCCCATTATTCGAGGGTAGTCCTCACACTGTTTTAGGGACCATCATCTCACAGATGCAGTTGAAAGTTAAGAGTAGGTGGACAAATGACTCTTTTGATGGTATGCTAAAACAGTGTAAGGAAACTCTTCCACAACCTAACTATCTACCTGATAGTTATTACAAGGTACATAAGATATTGGAAGATCTCGGTCTCAGTTATAACAAAATTCACGCCTGCAAGAATAACTGTGTTTTTTTTTACAAAGATAAAGCCAAGCTTGATGAATGTCCCATATGCCACGCGTCGAGGTGGGAGCAAGGCACAGTTAAGGAAAACAGTGTTCCTGTGAAGGTGCTTCGTCATTTCCCTTTAATTCCTAGATTGAAGCGTCTTTACATGTCTTTACACACAGCAAAAGAAATGAGATGGCATGAAGAGAGAAGGACAGATGATGATACTCTCAGATACCCTGCAGATGGCGAGGCCTGGAAGTCATTTGACAGATCATTCCCAGATTTTGCAAGAGATGTTCGAAATGTAAGACTTGGGCTTGCCTCAGATGGATTCAATCCCCATGGAAATATGAGTTTGAGTCATAGTACATGGCATGTTATTCTTGTGCTGTACAACCTGCCTCCTTGGATGTGTATGAAGAAGAAATTTAGTATGATGTCTCTGTTAATTCCCGGTCCAAAGTCTCCAGGAAAGTGACTGGATGTGTATCTGCAACCTTTGATCGACGAGCTGTTAGATTTATGGCAAAATGGAGCTATTACTTTTGACAGACACAGTGGAAGATCATTCGTGATGAGAGCAATTGCGATGTTTACCATAAGTGATTTTCTTGGTTACGGGATGTTGTCGTCTCAGGCCACTAAATGATACAAAGCTTGTCCTGTTTGCTTGAACGAAGTCCATTCTGTTTGGTGCGCTGGGAAGGTGTGTTACTTGGGTCACCGTAGATGGCTTCCAGCTAACCACCCGTGGTGATATGACGAGTTAGAATTTGATGGAAAAATAGAGTTTCGTTCTAAACCCCGTCCCTGGAGTGGTGATGAAATTTTAGAGAAGTTGAACTCTTTTGATTTCGGCGTGTTGAGTGGTGATTTATCTATACCAGTTCCGGAACGCCCTGACGAGTACAGGTGTTTTACACACAAGAGTAGATTCTATGATTTGCCTTAGTGGTCGAAATTCATTCTTAGGCACACCCTAGATGTCATGCACATAGAAAAGGGAGTAAGTGACAGTCTTGTGGGAACAATTCTTGATATTAAGGGAAAGAGTAAGGACACTGTGAAATCACGTCAATATCTGAAGGAAAAGAAAATACGAAAACACTTATGGCCAGTGCAGACACACTACCAGAAAAAAAGCTTTTCCCGACGAAATAAAAAAAAACGGCCGACGACTAAAAATTTTCGTCAGTAATTCCATAGAATAGCCTACGATTTTATTTTTCGTCGGTGGAAAAAAAAAATCGTCGGCCATAGTTTAACCATAGCCGACGATACTGTTTTTTTCGTTGGTATAAACAAAAATCGTCGGCTATATTCATATTTCAGTCGACGATTTTAGATTTTCGTCGGCCTTTCTCTGAAACATTAGCCGACGAAAACTTTTGAAATTTTGGCCGACGAAATTGACATTTTCGTCGGCTATAAGTCTATATATTTTCAGATCTAGACAGCAGCTGCTCATTTAAAAAAAAACGAAAAAAAACGGGAGAAAGAGTGAAAAATCTGTGGGTATTGTTGAAATCCGTCCTCTCTTACATTGTGGAGCTATATATAGGTACGTATATGTGTATATATGTTGATTTTGAGTTTTAGTTGAGTTGATTTTGAGTTTTAGTGATTTTGAGTTAGTAAGTGATTTTTTGTTTTGTTGTTGTTTTAGTGTTAGAATGTATGTATATATGTTGATTTTGAGTTGTAGTTGATTGAGTTGATTTTAAGTTAGAGTTTAATTATGTGTTTTAATTTGATGTTATTTTAATTAGTGTTAATATATATATATATATATATGTGTGTGTGTGTGTGTGTGTGTGTGTGGAGTTTAATTATATATATATATATATATATATATATGTTAATTAATGGTTGTTGATAGTGTAATTAACTTAAATAATGGTTGATATATAGTGTAACTTAAATAATGGTTGTTAATGGTATATATATATATATTATTTTCAGGCTATATATGGATCCAGATAAGAGTTGGATTTCGCTTCCAAGGCATGACCGACGATACACTACAGGAGTTGTGAATTTTTTGCAGTTCGTCGAGGAAAATGCAAACGGGAATGAATACCATTATTGCCCGTGCAATAAATGTAGGTGTCGCAGTGATATGTGTCGATTTCCGATTAGGACAGTATGGGAGCACCTAAAGAGTAAAGGGTTTTGGCCGAAGTACACACGTTGGATATATCACGGTGAGCCATCATTAGACGAATCGCATGATCATGGACAGTTTTTTGAGGCGGGCAGTAGTAGTACATCCAACGATCCAACAATGGCATTCGTCAACGACGTGTTTCCTTTTGAAAGCGGTGTTCGTGGGGAACAATATATGCATGACCCGGTGCAGCCCTTCCCACAAGTTGTCAACACTGCTGCCTTTGACAAGTACAACAAACTGATTGCATTGCAACAGACCCCTGTGTCTTCAAGTTCTGAGAAGACAGTTCTTGAAAGTGTGATGGAGGTAATGAGGATTAAAGTCGAGACAAAATCAACTATCAGGCAAGTGGATGAATATCTACAGTACACTTCTTCGTTGTTGGAGGAGGGTCATCGTAATCCTACCAATCACCGTAAGTTCCGAAGTATTCTCAAAGATCTAGGGCTTTCCTACATTAAGATCCATGCATGCGCATTTGACTGCGTTCTCTTCTGGGGTAAAGATGCAGAAGGGAATGACCTTGCTAGCCTTGACACATGTCCGATATGTCATTCTGACCGATATAAGTTGACGGGAGCAGGCAATAGGAAACCTGTGAAAGTGCTTCGGTATTTTCTGTTGAGAGATAGGCTTGAGCGGTTGTACATGTCAGAAACCACCGCAAAAGCTATGAGATGGCACGGTGAGCGGGACTTGGGAGACGCAGAAATCATGACACACATCTCTGACGGAGCGGCTTGGAAGCATATAAATAATGAGTTTCCTCATTTTGCGTCAGATGTCAGAAACGTCAGGCTCGGGATCTCAACCGACGGGTTCAACCCTTTCGGTACCATGAGTCTTTCATACAGAATATGGCCGGTGGTTTTGGTACCTTACAACCTTCCTCCGTGGATGTGCATGAAGAAGGAATATGATATATTGACGTTGTTGATTCCGGGGCCTGGTTACCCAGGGAAATGTCTCGATGTTTATATGAGACCATTGATTGAAGAACTTAAGGTATTGTGGGACGTTGGTCATCCCACTTTTGACAAGTACAAGGAGCAGACGTTCCAGATGCATGCCATGGTTATTGGTACCATCAGTGATTTTCCTGCTTATGGGATGTTGTCGAGCAGCGTTGTTAGGGGATACAAGGCTTGTCCAGAGTGCCTCAGCGATTATGGGAGCACCCCTCATTGCAACAAGATATGCAGTATGGGTCATCGTGTGTTCTTCCGGCGGATCACCACTGGCGTTACGAGTCCGCCGCATTTGATGGAACCGAAGAACACGGTGGTCCTCCCAGAAGATGGACGGGAAGAGAAATTTTAGCAGTGCTTAATGAGTACGATTTTGGGCTCCTCAGCAATCATCCCGATATTGTAGCGGAAATACCTGAAAGACTTGAGGAGTACAAATTCTGGACACATAAGAGCATATTGTGGGAACTCCCGTACTGGTGTGAGTTGTTGATCCGTCACTTCCTAGACGTTATGCACATAGAAAAAAATATTTCTGAAAGTGTGGTGGGCACAACGCTGAACTTGGAGGGGAAGACGAAAGACGGTCCTAAGGCTCGCACTGATCTGCAAAACATGAATATCAGAAAACAACTATGGTTGAAACAAGAGAAGAGAAAAATGCCTCAAGCTCCTTACACCGTCAAGCCTGAACATAAATAAGAAATTTTCCATTGGATAAGTCGGGCCTAGTATCCTTAAAACTTTGCTGGAAATATAGCCAAGTGTGTGAACAGACAATTCAACAATCTTTACGGGTTGAAAAGTCTCACTAACGATAAACCATTGCTTCATCCTTCAAATGCAAAAATGTTGTGAAATAAGATATGACCGAAATAATGAAATACATTTAGGGGTTGAAAAATGACAAGATTCCGATAAAATCTGTGTGCCGAATGCAACATTTAACTTTTGCCATTTGAGTCATCCATTTTTTCATTTGAATCAGAGGGTTTCCAGTCCTTCGAGATAGAGTACAGTTTTCGGTGCAGATAAATAGCACTGCCAACTGAACTTTGCTTCAACTTCCTTACCAACTGTTTTTTTTTTCATATAATAGCCGACGAAAATTTGTTATTTCGTCGGCTATACTCATCCGACGAAAAATTCATTATTTCGTTGGCTATAACTATATTGAAAAATACATATTTTATTTTAGACAGAAAACGACAAAAGAATGGCCGACGAGTACGAGTCTCTCGTCGGCTATGATTTAGATAAAAAAACAAAAAATGACCATATTCCATTTTCTATCACTAACGATAAACCATTTCTTCATCCTTCAAATGCAAAAATGTTGTGAAATAAGATATGAATGAAATACTGAAATACGTCTACGGTTGTAAAATGACAAGATTCTGATAAAATCTGAGTGTTGAAAGATGCGGTCAAAGGTTTTATTCCTTCGTTTCCCTAATGGTAGCGTTACCTTTGGTAAATATTTTGAGGAAAATTTTTATACGATTAGTTGCATCTCTTCGATTTGAAACTATTATCTGTTGAAGGTCAGGCAAAAAAACGTCATTTAGACAGTACAATTACCATTTCTAAGCGTTTAGAGGTTTGACTCACCCGGTTGACCGTTCCGATCGAGCCTTTAACGTTGTCAGCTGAAGTTGGATTTTTTCCCATACATGTATTTAATCTTAACGGTGATATCTGACGGTTGGAATAGATTTTCTAAACTTTTAGATTCAAAATCAGAACATATGCACTAATGTTCTTTAACTTGTTTACTAAGTGTTTAAGTGAATGTATAGTTTCAAATAGTTACTATACGTAGACTCTTCAAATGCAAAAATATTGTGAAATAAGATATGACTGAAATAATGAAATACGTTTACGGTTGAAAAATGACAAGATTCCGATAAACTCTGTGTGTCGAATGTTGCGGTTAACTGTTTTTTACTTTCGTTTTCCTATGGGTAGCCTGACGTTTGTTAAATTAATTTTGGAAAATTTTTATACGATTAGTTGCGCCTCATCGATTTGAAACTATTATCTGTTGAAGGTCAGGCAAAAAAACGTCATTTAGACAGTCCAATTACCATTTCTAAGCGTTTAGAGGTTTGACTCACCCGGTTGACTGTTCCGATCGAGCCTTTAACGTTGTCAGCTGAAGTTGAATTTTTTTCCATACATGTATTTAATCTTAACGGTAATATCTGACGGTTGGAATAGATTTTCTAAACTTTTAGATTCAAAATTAGAACATATGCACTAATGTTCCTTAACTTGTTTACTAAGTGTTTAAGTGAATGTATAGTTTCAAATAGTTACTATACGTAGACTCTTCAAATGCAAAAATATTGTGAAATAAGATATGACCGAAATAATGAAATACGTCTACGGTTGAAAAATGACAAGATTCCGATAAACTCTGTGTGCTGAATGTTGCGGTTAACTGTTTTTTACTTTCGTTTTCCGATTTGAAACTATTATCTGTTGAAGGTCAGGCCATAAACTGTCGTTTAACTAGACTAATTTCCGTTTTTAAACGTTTAGAGGTTTGACTTAGTGGTTTGACCAATAGTTTAGCCGACGAAAATTATATTTCGTCGGCTAAACTCTTGCGATCCGCGCCTTTTTATTGTCCGCCGTTGGATGGCTCAGATTCGACGGCTGTTGATCTTCCAAAGCATAGCCGACGAGATTCAAAGAATAGCCGACGACATTCAAAGAATAGCCGACGATTTTAAAGATTTCGTCGGCTATTCTTTGAATAGCAAAGAATAGCCGACAAAATCTTTTTTACTCGTCGACTATTCTTTCTTCTATAAATCAGAAAGTCGCGAACCCTAGCCGATTTTTTTCTCTCCTCCTCCTCCTCCTTCCTCAAATCGGCCGCTATTCTTTCTCCAATCCGCCGGCTCTGCTCCTCTTCCTCCTCAAATCGGCGGCGCCTCCACCGTTCCTCCTCCTCCGGCCTCCTCCTCCTCCTCCTTCCCCTCCGCCTTCCCCTCCTCCTCCGACCTCCTTCCCCTCCTCCTCCGGCCTCCTCCTCCTCCGATCCGGTTTTTTTTTTTTTTTACAATTTATTTTAATTATATAATTTAGGTAAATAATTTATATATTTAAGTGTGTGTTAAATTAGAATTTGTATTGGTTATATATATAAATTGTTAGATTAATTATATATATAAATTTGTAGATTAATTATATAAATTGTTATATATTTGTTAATATATACACATATTTGTATATATATATATATGTTAATGTATATTTTAATTGTTATATATAAATTGTTAAATTAACTATATATATAAATTGGTAGCCTAATTATATAAATGGTTATATTTATGTTAATATATAAATGGTTATTTGTATGTATATATATGTTAATGATGAAATATAGTTATATTTATATATAAATGGTTGTATTTATGTTAATGGTTAGTATTATTTAAAATTAGTTAAAATTTAAATATTAATTTGTTAGTATGTTTTAAAATATGTTAGTATTATTGGTTATTATATTAATTAGAATTTGTTATTTAATGTAATATAATTTAATATTAATTAATGTATTAATGCCTCAAGCTGCAGATGGCCGATGCATTCAGACAGTTATTCGGAGGCCGTCGTTCTTCCAGATCTAGGGGTTCTGGAAGTTCTGCCGGTTCCGGAGACTCCGAGAGGACCCTTAGCCAGCCTGAGAGGACCACCAGCCAGCCTCAGAGGATGGATTCATCCCAGCCGCGGAGGAGTGTGAGTTCTCGGCACCAGACCCTTTTATCGGCGGGGCGGCCGTCGAGCAGTTCACGTCCCCCTCTCGGGCCAGATGCTACGAGGTCCAGTAGGCAGCTATTTCAGGACGAGATAGCTCCAGACGTTCCTCAGGTCCTTATGCCTGAGGTTCATCGGGAGCCGATGACGAGTCCGGCGCCGTCTGCTGCTGACTTGACTGAGGGGCCTACTCTCCCAAATCAGCTCTACCTCCCGTACAACATTCCTGCGATACCCGAGGTCGAAGAGCGTGGTGTGCCCATATGGCCTGATATGTCTCAGTACGTGAGTGTTGCGGAGGCATACCATCATGAGCCATTTGAGAGACCTGAGCTCCTGATTTCGGCGAGGAGAAAAGGAAAGTTGACAGACGGGTCATCGAGTTCAGGTAACATTTGATTTTATTAATTAAATGTTTGATTAAAATTAACGCACTAATATTTAATTTTATTAACTAATCGTCATTTATGTGATAGGGACAGCCCTATCACATAAACGACGATTGGTTAATAATAAAGTTTAAGCAGGAATACGAGAGGTGTCTATTGTTCATGAAGTTTTTTGTTTGAATTCATCTCAAGATCCCTTCGAAGTGTGCTTGACACAGTCTTGAATGGATTTTGATGCCAAGAAAGAAGTTGATGAGTTGGAGAAGCTTCTTAATGCTGCACCGGTTGTGGAACAAAGAAAGTGGAATCAATTTGAGGATTTACCTCTGTACAGGAATCAACCAGTGCCTTCCATTCAGCAAGCACTAAAATTAGAGCTCAAACTGATGCCTCAACACTTGAAATATGTATTTTTAGGTGAAGGAGAGACACTTCCAGTGATTATTGCCTCAAGATGAAAAGAAGTTGTTACAAGTGCTCCAAACTCATAAAACAGCAATTGGTTGGACCATTGCGGATATTACAGGTATAAGTCCTACAATGTTTATGTACAGAATCCATCTTGAAGACAATGTGAAGCCAAGAAGTGATCCACAAAAGCGTTTGAATCCACACATGAAAGAAGTTGTACATGCCGAAATTTTGAAGCTTCTTGATAATGGGGTCATATATCCAATTTCAGATAGTGAGTGGGTGAGTCCAGTTCAGGTGGTGCCTAAAAAGTCAGGAATAATTGTTGTGAAGAATGACAAAGATGAATTGGTGCCTACAAAAATGACTATGGGCTGGAGAGTTTGTATTGATTACAGGAAGCTCAATAGTGCTACACGCAAAGATCACTTCCCATTGCCTTTTATTGATCAGATGCTTGAGCGTTTGGCAGGTCATAGCTATTATTGTTTCCTTGATGGTTACTTAGGGTATAATCAAATTCCTATTGATCCAGTTGACCAAAAGAAAACTACATTCACATGTCCTTTCGGTACCTATGCATACAGAAGAATGCCTTTTGGGTTATGGAATGCACCGGCTATCTTCCAACGGTGTATGATGAGTATTTTCTCTGACATGGTAGAGCAATCTATTGAAGTATTCATGGATGATTTTTTTGTTTTGGGTTCCTCTTTTGATGATTGTTTGCTTCATTTATCACAAGTGCTAAAAAGGTGTCAAGAAACCAACTTTGTGTTTAATTGGGAGAAGTGTCATTTCATGGTCAAGAAACGTATTGTGTTAGGGCATATTATTTCTAGTAAAGGCATTGAAGTGGATATATTATTTAATTAATACAAAAAGCAAATAACTTAATTATAACATTAACATGGTATAGTACGTACTTGTTTTTAAATCGAAGAGGTACGTACGTACATACACACAATTGGAATCCTTGTAATTATACATGACAAATAAATTTATTGAATTTAAAAACATAATATTTTTAAATCATCATTATGGTTCTCCATCATAATCGTCATCGCTGTATCGTCTGCATCTTCAATCATATCAGTGAAGTCATCACTAGAATCCTCATAATCTTCTGATTCCTCATCTTCCTCGTCATTAATGAAGTCGTCATTGACTCTGTTTTGAGATGTAGATGCATTTGGGACTGCAATGAATTCATAAGAAGTGACGAAATGTAAGCAGTTGTTGTCGCGAATAGCATCTACATTATGGATTTGAGAAGGTGAATGCTCTTGATATGGTTCCTCAGTGTCGTCCTCATCTTCATCACCATGTTCTACGGCCCCTTCAATTGTAGACGCACTCCATATATTCCTATGTGACATCGGGTTAACCACTTTCCAAAATCCACCGGCCTTAGGATCATCAAGATAAAACACTTGTTTTGCCATGCTGGCAAGAATGAAATGCTCATTTTCATACCAGCTTGTGTTCGTGTTCACTGATAACATGCCGTAATCCATTTTTGTATTCCTAGGAACACTTGGATCAGTATTGAACCATCTACACTTGAACAAGACAACGCTCATATTTCCATATAGTAGTTCGACAACGGCGAGTAGCACTCAGTAGTAGGTTGAGTTGTCACCATCTACCATGACCCGCAATTTTGCGTTTTGCGGTTTGCATCTCGTTCAAGTGTCACAAACTTAACGCCGTTGACAAAACACATTACTCGCACACTGTGGGAAATCGGCGTTCTAGACATATGGTGCAATTCTGGCGAGTACCAATCACTGTTCTGTTTTTGGAGATTTTACACCTGCTAATTTGTGATAAATTATTTAAATTGAACTGACCATAATACTAATATTGAAATGGAGATATTCTAACACAAAAAATGTTGTCACGTACCCATTTGCGAAAGTAATCAGGAAATGTTCTTTTGTGCATCTCTTTCTTTTTTTCTGTCTCTACGATTTCCTTTAATGAGTTTCAAATGCTCACTCATGAAATATTGTGCTTCGTCACAATGTTGTAGTACGCACCAATGAGGTTCAATTAACTCAGCATCTGTCAATCTTTGTGAACTCGGTAAATTACCAAACGGACGTACAACACTAGAAACGACTGAAAGATTGAACTCAGGTACTGTAGAGGCCGCTGTAGAAGATTCTGCTTCGTCACTGTTACAGAGATATAAGTTGCAGTATGTTACACATTCATGTGCAATTTACGGAGATATATGGTAAATCAACCATAAAGCATTTACCATCTTCGGGAGGTCGCCGACCAGCTTCAAAGATCTTGTACTCTACTGACATATTACCAACTCTCATTGATAGACTTCCATCTTTCACTCTAATCACAGTGTCAACAGTAGCCATAAAGGCACGCCCCAAAATAATAGGCACCTCATCACTTCCAAATGCATCTGGCTCAGTTTCTAGAATCACAAAGTCTGCAGGCAAGATGAACTTATCAACTTTGACTAATACATCTTCCACAATCCCTTTTGGTCGCTTAATTGAACGGTCTGCCAATTGCAAAGTCATTGATGTTGATTGCAAATTACCAAGCTGTAATTTTAAAAATAAAGAGTACGACATCAAATTGACACTAGCACCCAAGTCCATCAATGCACGCTCACAGTAATGATCACCAATTGTGAAAGGTATGGTGAAGCTTCCAGGGTCCTTCAACTTTGGAGGGAGTTTCCTTTGAATTACGGCAATGACCTCTTCTGACAACAATACCGTCTCATGGTCTTTAAACTTTCTTTTATTAGTACATAGCCCCTTCAAAAACTTGGCATAAGCTGGAATTTGCTGAATAGCATCAAGCAATGGAATGTTGATCTGCACCTTATGAAATAATTCCATAATCTCAGTCAAGTGGCTATCTTTCTTTGGCTTTTGGAGCAGCTCTAGATATGGAGGTTTTGGAACAAATTGAGACTTTGTAGTAGGCTTCAGAGTCGGCGTTGGAGTACTAGAGGTTACTGGTTTAGGATCAGCTTTTCTCTCCGGGATAGCAGCAGACCCTTCAATCCTCTTCTTGGAGTCCCCTACTGATTCACTGAAAACTGGGATAGCAACTGTATCATCAATCCTCTGCTCGAACACTCCTTTTTGCTCTTCTTCATGAATATCTCCTGGACCACGAACTTTATCATCGACTTCTTTCCCACTTCTCAATGTGATCATAGCCTTCATAGTCTCATGACCTCTCTGATTAGTAAGACTGTAAGAGGTTGGCTAGGTAAACGCCCTTGTTCTCTCTCATTCAAAGCATTAGCAATTTGCCCAACTTGAATTTCCAACTTAGAAAGAGCTTGAGATTGAACTTGCTGCTCTTTCTTGGTCTCTTCAATAGCTTGAAGCATCTGAGAGTTGGCCTTTTGAAATTCTATCTGATTTTGTGCAAGTTGCTGCATAGTTTCTTCAAGAGATGGCTTCTTTTGTTCACTTGGCCCTTGATAATTATGCATTGGAGGATTCCTCGGCATCTGCACTTGGTTGTTATTGTTGCTATAAGAAAAATTAGGATGTTGCCTCCAACCTGGATTATAAGTATTAGAAAAAGGATCATTCACCGGCCTTCTATAATTATTCACCATGTTCACTTGCTCATCTTGGAAGAAATTCTCAAGTACAAGCTTCTGTGGGATGTGCAATGCTAGAACACAAAGCACATGTCTCTTTTGCAGCCTTATTTAACAGTGGAGTAAGACTTTTCATTTGTCTTGTCAAGGCTGCCACTTGCTCTTCCAATTTAGTACTAGCACTGACCTCATAAAGTCCTATTTTGGGTCTCGCATAAAGCTCATTATACTGCTGCGTATTTTCACTTATAGTCTCAAAAGCTTAAATAGCTTCTTCTGCATTCTTACCCATCAAACTTCCACCAACTGTAGCATCCACCGTACCTCTAGTTTGAGAGTTCAGACCCCTATAGAAAAATTGAGCCTTCTGAGGTTTAGTAAATCCATGGTGAGGACACTTCACAAACAAGTCCTTGTGACGCTCCCAAATCTAATAAAACAGTTCTCCTTTAGCTTGACGAAAGCCAAAGATTTCTGCTTGGAGAGCATTAGTTTTACTAGCAGGGAAGAACTTCAACAAACACTTTCTAACCAAATCATCCCAAGTCACAATGGAACTAGCTGGAAGAGAGCTCAGCCACTTCCTTCCCTTGTCCTTCAATGAGAAAGGAAAAAGTCTCAAACGAATCTTCTCCTCTGAAATTCCATACTGGCAAGTTTCACAAATGTCTTTGAATTCCTCCACATGCAAATAAGGATCTTCATAAACGAATCTTCTCCTCTGAAATTCCATACTGGAAAGTTTCACAAATGTCTTTGAATTCCTCCACATGCAAATAAGGATCTTCATTTGTCTTCCCATAAAAATTAGGCAGATTATGGATTGTTGATGGCCTTATCTCAAAACGTACCCCTTCAGGAATAGGAGCTAGACCAATGCAAGAAGTTGTGATGAGGGCTGTTGGAGCAGTAAACTCCTTCATTGCTTTCGTTTCATCTCCCAATGGATTAGGAGCTTGTGCTTGAGTCTGTGCTTGCTTTAAGAGTCGTTTACGAGTTCGTTCAATCTCTAGATCGTAGACAATGAGAGCTAAATTCTGAGATCGACGGCTTTGCAAAAACAGAATTCAAGCCTGCACGAAAACAAACAAAATAATTAAAAGAAAGGAAAAACAAAAACTATATATACAAGAAATATAAGTATGGCACACTGATAAATCAAATTGATTCAACACAGTCCCCGACAACGGCGCCAAAAACTTGTTGTCAATTTTATTTTAATACTCGCAAGTGCACGAATCAATTATAGAATAGAAGTGCAAGCACGAGGTCATTCCCTTAGGGACTGATTTAACCAACTTAATTGAGACAAATGTGCTATTCTTATAAGATTCAAACTGATTTTTGAGTTGTTGTTTATGATAGAAAACTACAGAAAAGAAAACATAAATTAAAGATGAGAGATGATGAAATCTAAGAGTTAAGAACAGATTATGCATATGTTAAAGCTTTAAATCCACCACCTAATACTCCTACCCTTCTCTCTAGATGACAACCACTGAGTTCCATAAATAAAATGCTAACGATTCCATTACATAAGCCTTATTGATCCTGGACAAATGCCTATGTTCTTCTAACATATGAATTTCAACTTATTGATCCAGTATAAAACTCAAGTAGCCAAACTATGATTACTTCACATAATGATCAGGCAAAAGTCAACATGTTCAACTCCATTAAACTCACAAGAACAAGGAAATCATGCAAACACGAATATCGACTATGATTAAGCTCTTGAATTCTTATTCCCAACTCTGTAATCATAAGATAAAATATCTTTTGGCACCCTAGGAAACATCTCCTCATTGATCAAGCATCATGTTTTCAAACCAAATAACTCACAAACAAACCCTAGGTCTTAATGATCCCAAACAAAGATTCTGAATGAAAATTCAATTGAAACAATGATTAAGAGTTCAACATAAAAGTATGGAAATCCAATGATAAATCAACTAGAAAACGAGGTAGTCATACTAGGGGCTTCATCTCAGCCCTAGCTTAAGAGTTTAGCAATCCATAACAATGGAAAACATAACTAGAATGAAAGAAATCATGAAATTAACAAACAATGGAAGATGAGTAAAATTTTGGTTCACCGATGGTGAGAGCTCCTCTTCGCTTTTCGCTGCGTCAAAAAGCTGCATTCTTGTATGTTGACAATAGCCATAGAGAGGCTACCCAGGCCCCCAGATCCGCAACCAGGACTCCTGGACCCGGCCCTGTGCCCGGGAGCAAAGCATGGACACCTGATCCCGCGCCCGGGCAGGTCTTACTTGTGATCGGGGCCAGAGAACCGGGGATGGCAACTCCCCAAGCAGGGGTCGAAACAGTCCAGCAATATGTGCAGAAGGGGGCCAGTCCCACATCGAAGGGTGAGGCTAGTCCTCATACCCGACAACCTATATATGAGTCTCAACTACCCTCATTAATAGGTAATCAATACTTTAACTACTCATTCCCGCTTAAGTTATCGGGTTTATCCCATCTATACTGACTTAAGCATCGGAGCGGAATAGACCGACCCGCCCGGTATTCCCTTAGTTAGCAGGATTTGCAGGAAGGAATCACTCCAAGATCCAACGGTCTCTGTGAGTCTACAGATTCAGACAGAAACAATTGGCGTCGTCTGTGGGAAGAGTCTACATAAAAGTCACGTTCGAATAAGTATGGCCGGAAGGTCAGGGATAGAAACCAGTGAGGGGAGACCGGAAGAAGTACGCCGGACTCGGGCCCCCATTCTGAATAAAGCCATCGGTCGCAGGGATCCGGGGAATGCCACGAACTTCGACCAGGGTGATATGGCGGGAGAGATAGAGAAGATGAAAACGAAAGTCACGCGGTTGTGAGAAAGGGGCAATCAGGACCGTATGAGGGCGGAAGCCCGGTACCAGAAAATGGAAGCAGTAAACGCCACGCTGTTGGCGGCCTTGGTGAAAGGGCAACAGCAGAACGCCGCACTAGCGAAAGCAATGGCAGTACTAAGGGAAGGCGTTGAGTTCCTGCACCTGGAAGTGGGACAACCAACCGGGAGGAGAAAGATCGTGCACGTACCGATAGCGCTCTTCCCGAAGACCATGAGGAAGTCTCGAACCCCCACATCAAGCAAGTCTATCATCGGACGGGAAGGACGGTTCAACTGTCCGGGCACTCCAAATGCTGTCCACCTCAGTGTTAGACATGAAGGCCCGGATAGAGGCCAACGAGAGGAAGGCAGCAAGACCGCCTACGAATGTGCGCTTTAGCGAGCGGGCCCGACCATTCTCCCACCAGGTATTGGAGTCTAGGAGAGCCGACACGCGAAAGTCGCTGAAGCTAATGTACACCGGGACAGGATGTCCGTTCCAGCACCTGGACAGCTTCAGATAGCAGACGGGTGCTAAAGGTTACTCTGATGCCACCTGCTGCAACATATTCCAAGAAACACTCTCGGGGGAGGCGTTGAGGTGGTTCTACGAGTTGCCGGCTGATAGGAACATAAAATACAACGTTCTTAATATGTTTTACTCTTCATTTGTACTTCGTTTAACACTTATTGTTATAGAATATAGTCATAATATCGAGTCATGAGTATTTGGTAGAGTTACAAAGAAATCGTGCTAAGAATATATAAAAATGTACAAAAATGCTAAAAGCCAATTTAAAGAGATATAGAGATGTTTCGATGAATTTGTTAAAGCTTCGCCTATACTTTTGGTGGATTTTTCTTCTCTTATATGCAGGAAATATATTGATGACTGAGCAATGGTAGAAATTACAATAATCAAACAAAGAAAAGATGCCAGGAATTACAAAGCACAAATCGGTGCAAATCCAGAAATTCCAGTAAATTCCTGGGCACATCATCCAACTTCCAGAAATTCTCCACGACGATTCACAAAGAACTAGAGTGCGAGCCACATATGTACAGAAAGCTCTAGGAGTTTAGTTTCTATAGAACTTGGAATCGCATAAAAATCTTTTCTGAGGAGAGAGTTATGCCCGTCACAAGACAACAAGGTCAATCCTGCCGAGAAGAATAACTTACTGCCTGCCGAGAAAAGAATGTGTTCAAGCTGCAAGCAAGGGTTCCTAGAACAACAAGGAGAGGTTCCTGAGCTCATTTGAAGAATAGGAAAGTTAGCAAAAGAAGAAAGTTTCAAAATAGGAAAGAAGAATTTGCCTAATCCTAACAAGAGAAGGAAAACCTAATCCAACTAGGAAAAGGAAAGCTTTGCCGATTGCAACTAGGAAAATTCTCCAAGTCCATTGAGGAGAAGAGATGCCAAATCCTTAGAGGAGAATTGTAGACAGAATTCTGCAATATTAAATCAAGAATCGGCAAAGAAGAATCCTAGAAGAACAAGAAGAAGAAACAAACCCAAACAAGGAAAGGAAAACCCTTTTCCTTGCCGAATTCTAAATCCCTTTTCTTGCCGACTATGCATCATCTTCTCCTATAAATAGAGGCATCCTCTATACAGAAAAATCATCACATCCCAAAGTAAAAATCTAGCCTTAAGCTCTACCAAAACTCAGCCTCAAGCCCTACATAGAATAGCAAACCGAAACACACTATCACCACCTCAAATTCCTACCGTATCCGAATCACCTTTTCAGCCATCTTCCGATCATCCAATATCACGATTTGAATCTACTCTCAAGGTGTCTACAAAGTGTGATCCACCCCATCTCATCTCTTTCTTTTCGGTTTGTAATAGTTCTATGTAGTTATGCATTGTTTTGTCTATGAAACTTGTGTGTGCTTGTGGTTATTGTTTGTATGTCTATGTATGAAACAATTTCGAATTTGGTTTTATAAATTACATGTTCAATTCATGCTTGATTTGTTTATAAGGTTTTCTAGGTTTAGGTTTCGAATTGCATGCTAAAATTGTAAGGAAAATATGAAACAAGTAGTAAGTTTAGGTTCGGCAAGCATGTTAACTTATTAATAGATTTGTTCTTGGTTTATTCTTTAAACTCGTGTGCAATAAAGGTTGATGATCTATGCAATTGCAATGTGTAGGGTGTCGATCTCATATGCCGAAATAAACATAGGTTGAGTCTTAGTTCTTCACGGCTTGGGCTTCAAATCTTCATGGACTTTATGTATGATCTTTGGTCTTTATTGGATGTATCTTGGTCCATCGAAAATGTCTCATTGCCGGCAGCATCATCAAAGCACACAATCTGCCTCTTTTTGGCAGCTTCTCCTAGTTTGACTAGGAGAACTTCTTTCTTCATATTTTTCTTCAATGCCATGGCTAAGTGTCATCCTTCTTCCTTCCATAAGCTTGGAATGTCTTCACAAATACTCTTGTACATCATATGGTCCATCGAAAAGCAGCAATTGTGAAAAGGAAGTAATAGGTTCCTGGAATCGGCAGAAAAGACCTTGTTGCAGTAATTCCGGCATATCTCCACGCTCGGAGCTCCGATTGATGCGATTCCAAGTCTCAGATAAACTAGACACATATGGCCATCTCTCCATAAAATATCTCGATCAAATTCCTTGTGAGTCGTCGGGAATGAGTTTTCGAAGTTGGATCAAAGTCCCAGGAAAATCCTGGAAGCCCCTGGATTGGAATGCTCGGACTGCCGTTTTGCAGCCAACCTTTGGGTGACTTCCCGAACTCCGATTGATCTGAAATTTTAACACGACATTCCTCAACATATGAATATTAAGCACACCAAATTTCATAGAATTCGGATAAGGATAGATCACAGTTTCACTCATCTCAAAATCACGAAAAAGACATATTTTGCATTATTTTCCAGATTTCTCAAACTTAGTCATTTTTCGGATTCTTAACCATTTTTCGCCAAACTCTACCAAATTGACACTAAACTAAATTATGACTCAATCTTAGATAAATAAGAGTTAAACAAAGCATAAATGAGGGCATAAACATGTAATATCGTCGCACATTGCGCTCCTATCAACTACCCCACACTTATCCTTTGCTAGTCCCTTAGCAAACTAAACTAAACTAAACTCTAAACAACTATTGCCCCTAACAATTTGTCTCAGGCTCGTATGTACACATAGCTTTCAAGTTAATGCATGAGAATGCTAAGCACGAAAATTCCAAGCTTCATGAACATGTGACATCAATATGAACATATAAGAGCAAAAAGGTAAGCATGTAAACATGTTAAGCTAATTCAAATCACCTCACTAGGCATACTATCTTCTTTTCTCTCGAAGCATGGTAATTCACTCATAAGTATATGCAAGCGAAAGATAATGAATTACGAAGAGTAACTTGCATATATCAAAGAAACGAAAGCACTTTGTGAAATTTTCAAGGAAAAACCTCATATGACAACAATATGCACCAATGAACCAAAACCATATGCTTACTCTTGAGATAATCTCCACAATCAAATTTAACCATCTTAAGAATCATGAAAAAGACCAATAAAAGGGTCGTAATGGGGCTAGGCTAAGAGGTATTCGATATTTGGATAAGGAGGCTTAAAAACGTCACCGTGGCCTTGGCAAAGCTCAAATCTCCTTATGTCTTCTCGCCAAGGGTCAAATTTCATCTTGTTGGACCCATACTTCATTCTTTTCTTCCCATAACATTACAACAATACTCAAGACAATAGCCATGCACAATTTTTTTCTTTTTCATGCCTATGCCGTACCCTACATTTTTCTTGCTCTCGGTTTTCTTTTCCTTTTTCTTTTGGTCCGAGCAAAAATTTTCTTTCTTTCTCATTTTTTTTTTTTTTTGAGATACGGCATGCATACATTTTTCATATAGATTCATGGCTAAGTCTACCCCACACTTGTTCTTCTTCATCACACACGCGAAAACGCTTTCAAAATTGAAGCTTTGCCAATACTTTGAACAAGAGTAAAGGCACAACTATACTAAGCTTCATGGAAAGTGTTTAAGGATGATGAAAGAAAGGCTCAACATAGGTTCAAAGGGTTTTACTAAGGTGTCCCACGACGGGCTCCAATAGGGCACATGCTTTATTTGGCTTTGGTGGTAAACCTAAATGATCTTTATTCAATCATATTCAAAATCAAAGTATTTTATGATATAAATGTTTCGAAAATCAACAAGAGTAAGTTCTAGCATACTAGAGTTCATTAAAAAGCTATGGCACATAGTCATCGAATAATCAAAGAATTATGAGGTTTCATGCTTCCTACGAATCTATTGAATTTTATCTTTTTATCGCTCAAGAAGAAAGCAAATTGGCTCTAAAGCTCACATAGGTTATTATGGAAACAAACTAGCTAAAACATGCATGCTTCGTTAATCAACAAGTCCTACATGCTCCTACCAATGCACATAATCCATGAAACTCACAATTTTAATTGTATGCACAACTATCATCTATGTATGCAAAGAGGAGAAAAACATCATTGACATATTAGGGGCATCCTAAGACTCGAAACAAATTAAACACTTTTTTTTTTTTTTGTATTACAATTTTCTGAATTTTCTTTTCTAAACAAAGCACATAAAAACATAAACGGAATATGCTATCCCACCCCACACTTAGAAAATTACATTGTCCTCAATGGAAGCACAAATCTATATCAACGAATTTCCTAAGCATGCAATAGTCTAACATATACCAACATATCATCACAAATCAAAGAAAAAGAGAAGGGTTAAGAAATTTCAAACTCTCGGTGATGGCTCCTTCACTTTTCTTTGATCGACATGGGTTGCCTCCCAAGTAGCGCTTTGTGTTTATAGTCCATAGCCTAGACTTTTCACCGTTTGTATATAGCACGTGTTCATCTTGTTCCAAAGTATCCCAAATCGGCATGAAGAAGTTCAAGAAGAAGCTCGTTGCAAGTTGTATCTGATTCGGCACTTTGGGATGGTAACGTATCCGGTTGTCGAAGCTGCGTGTCCGGCATCTTTTCTATTGTGTCCGGCGTGTCCGGTGGCGTGTCAGCCTTGTGTCCGGCTTCCTGTGTGAGGGTGTCAACCTTGCCGGCAATGGCAGGTCCAGCAGGGTGGTCGGCTGCAGCACGGTACGGTGGTGGCTTGGGGGCAGGAGACGGTTTGCAGCTTGACTCGGCAATGGAGGCTTTTGCAAGCTGCAGCTCGGCAGCATCTTTTGGTGGAGGATCATGGAAATCGGAGGCCTCAACGGAGTGTGGTTGGAATGAATCAAAGTAAGGCTTAAGTCGGTGGCCATTAACTTTGAAACGCTTGGATGTCACACTATTCTCAATCTCAATTGCACCATATGGAAAAACTTGAGTGACAACAAAGGGGCCAACCCATCTAGAGCGAAGCTTACCCGGAAAAAGTCGAAGTCTTGAATTGAATAAAAGAACTTGTTGCCCAACTTCAAACTTTTTGCCTAGGATCATCTTATCATGATAAGCCTTTGTTTTCTCCTTGTATATCCAAGCGGCATCATAGGCTTCGTTACGGATTTCTTCAAGTTCGTTGAGTTGAAGCTTTCTATGAAGACCGGCATCATCTATGTTCATGTTGAAGGCCTTGATTGCCCACCATGCTTTGTGCTCTAGCTCAACCGGTAAGTGACATGCTTTGCCATAAACTAACCGAAAAGGGGACATGCCTATCGGTGTCTTGTATGCAGTCCTATATGCCCACAAAGCATCATCGAGACGATCACTCCAATCCTTCCTTGAAGGTCCAACAGTTTTCTCAAGTATTTGCTAGATCTCTCGATTACTTACCTCGGCCATACCACTTGTTTGGGGGTGATAAGGTGTAGATACCTTATGAGTGACTCCATACTTCTTCAATAAGGCTTCAATGGTGCGGTTACAAAAATGGGATCCTCCATCGCTAATCAAGACTCTTGGAACTCCAAAACGTGAAAAGATGTTGGTCTTGAGAAACGCGGCTACCACCTTGGCATCGTTGGTGCGTGTAGCCCTTGCTTCGATCCACTTTGACACATAATCAACCGCAAGCAATATGTAGAGAAAACCCTTACTTGAAGGAAACGGTCCCATGAAGTCAATACCCTAAAGATAAAAAATTTCTACCTCCATAATAGGCGTGAGCGGCATTTGATTTCTAGCTCCAATGTTCCCCATTCTTTGGCATCTATCACATGCTTTGCAAAACATGAATGCATCTTTGAAAATCGTAGGCCAAAAGAAACCACAAGTGAATACCTTCAATGCCGTCTTCTTAGCTCCAAAATGCCCACCACAAGCTTTGCTATGACAAAAAGCAAGGATGGAGCGATGCTCATTCTCCGGCACACATCTTCGAATAACTTGATCACCACATTGCTTCCATAAGTACGGATCATCCCACAAGAAGTGTCGAGCTTGCTTCCTTATTCTCTTTTGTTGGTGGCTCGGCATCTCTTTGGGAAATCGGTTTGTAGCAAGAAAATTGGCAATGTCGGCATACCAAGGCTCATGTACTTCAAGTCGAAAAAGTTGCTCATCCGGAAAGGTTTCTAATAGGGGCAGCCGATCCTCTTTATGAACAAGGCGACTCAAATGATCGGCTACAACATTCTCTACTCCTTTCTTGTCTTTAATCTCAATGTCGAACTCTTGAAGCAAAAGAATCCATCGAATGAGCCTCGGCTTAGCGTCCTTCTTTGTCATAAGATATCTCAAAGCGGCATGATCACTATAAACAACAACTTTGGAATTCAAAAGATATGATCGAAATTTTTCCAAAGCAAAGATTACCGCTAAGATTTCCTTCTCCGTTGTTGTGTAGTTGAGTTGAGCATCGTTGAGAGTCCTTGAAGCATAGTAAATGGCGCATGGCTTCTTCTCAATTCGTTGTCCAACTACCGCTCCAAGTGCATAATCACTAGCATCACACATCAACTCAAATGGCTCGTCCCAATTAGGGGAAACAAGGATCGGTGCCGAGCATAAGCAAGCCTTCAATCGGCAAAATGCACTGTCACATGCATCCGTCCACTCAAACATCACCTCCTTTTGTAACAAGTTGCTCAATGGCTTGGCAATTGAAGAGAAGTCCTTGATAAATCGTCGATAGAACCCCGCATGGCCAAGAAAACTTCTAACATCCTTCACACACCTAGGGCTCGGCAATGCTTGTATGAGCTCCACTTTGGCTTTGTCAACCTCTAAGCCTCTTGCCGAAATAATGTGCCCTAGAACAATGCCTTGCGTGACCATGAAGTGACACTTCTCCCAATTGAGCACAAGATTTGTCTCTACACACCTCTCAAGTATCTTCTCCAAGTTCCCTAAACATGCATCGAAGGTGCTTCCATACACACTAAAGTCATCCATAAACACTTCGATAATGTCTTCAATAAAATCCGAGAAGATAGCATACATACATCTTTGAAACGTGCCGGGTGCGTTGCATAGTCCGAATGGCATCCGCCGATAAGCAAACGTGCCAAATGGACAAGTAAAAGTGGTATTCTCTTGATCATCCGGGTGTATCATAATTTGATTGTAGCCACTATATCCATCAAGAAAGCAATAGTAAGAATGGCCGGCTAACCTCTCTAGCATTTGATCCATAAACGGCAAAGGCATGTGATCCTTCCTTGTTGTAGCATTGAGCTTCCTATAGTCGATGCACATCCGATGACCGGTTACAAGTCTTTGTGGCACAAGCTCATTCTTCTCATTCTTGACAACCGTTACACCACTCTTCTTCGGCACTACTTGCACGGGAGATATCCACTTACTATCCGAAATTGGGTAGATCACCCCACAATCAAGCAACTTGATAATTTCTTCTTTCACAACTTTCATCATGGGAGGGTGAAGTCGACGTTGAGCTTCTTTTGTCGGCTTAGCTCCGTCTTCTAATAAGATGCGATGAACACAAGTAGTAGGGCTTATTCCCTTGATATCCGCTAAGGTCCAACCTATGGCGGTCTTGTACTTCTTAAGCACACGTATCAAATCAACCTCTTGCTTCTCACTAAGCATTGAAGACACAATAACCGGTAGTGTATATTCCTCTCCAAGATAAACATATTTTAAGTGACTAGGGAGCTCTTTAAGTTCTAACTTTGGGGCCTCTTCCACACTTGGTCGAAATTTTGTTGTGGCACTTGGAATTGACAAGAACGAGTTGGATGTATATCTTGGCGTTGCATTGAGTTCGGCAAAAACTGTATCAATGGGTGGCTCGGCAATGCTCCAACAAAGTGATTCGGCAACACATAAATCCTCCTCAACCCGTGCTCCCTTCATGTCAACTCCGACCCCATGCTCGATCGCTAATTGCTATGCGTCAAGCGAGGTCGACATAACTTGCTCGACCTCCTCCAAAACATCAATGGCACAACCCTCCTTCAAATCAACATTCGGGAACTTCATGGCGTCAAACACATTGAACTTGATCATCTCACCATCAAACTCCATAGTTAGGTTGCCCTCGGCCACATCTATCTTTGTGCGCGTGGTCCTCATAAATGGTCTCCCTAGTAGCAATTGAGTGTTATTGACCGGCGAATCCTCCATCTCAACCACATAAAAATCGGCAAGGAATATCAATTGGTTGACTTGCACCAACACATCCTCCACATAACCCTCCGGATACTTACTTGAGCGATCCACTAGTTGAATGATGACATTGTCTTTCTTGAGAGGCCCTATGCTCAACGTTTGATACACATTGAGTGACATGACATTGATCGATGCTCCCAAATCCAACATCACATCCTCAAAACGAGTGTTGCCTATCACACAAGGCACATTGAAGCTTCCCGGATCCTTCATCTTTGGTGGCAACTTTCTTTGAATAACGGCCGATACCGTCTCGCTCATAGTCACCACACGAGTCTCCCTCGTATGCCTTCTAGCCGTGCAAAGCTCCTTCAAAAACTTAGCATACTTCGGTACTTGCTTAATGCACTCCAACAAAGGAATGTTGACTTGCACTTTCCGGAAAATCTCCAACACCTCCTCATCGGACTTATCCTTCTTCGTTCTAGCAAAGCGAGAAGGGAATGGAATGCTTGATGTCGGCACCCCTCCCTTGCTTGCTTGGTTCGGCACTAACTCATTCTTCGATGTTGCGGGATCATACTCAAGCTCATTGCGCAGCCCCTTGTTCCTCATATTGTTGCCGGCGTCACCCCCTTGCTCGGCAAAATTCTTCTCGACAGCAGCCCTGCCGGCTGCCCTATTACTCTCGGCAGTCTCTCTCTTCTCGGCAGCATCACCTTCGGTCCTCTCAATATGGTTGTCGGCAATGGCAGGTCCGGCAGCCATCTCTTCATCCTCACTCACATTGAAAGTTACTCGCTTCTTCTTTGGACTTGTCGGAGGACACAACTCTCTTCCACTACGAGTTTGAATCACTTTTGCTTGCTCGTTCCTCGGATTGGGAATCGTATTGCTTGGCAACTTCCCTTGCTCATTAAATCTTCCCATGAAATCTACAACTTGGCCCATTTGAGTCTTGAGCTCACCAATGTCCTTTTGATGATTTTGTTGCCCCGCGAGTAATGCTTGAGTAGCACTTGACAAAGATTGAAGCAAAGCATCATAGTTTGGATTGCTTGGCGCGGCTTGGCCTTGGCTCGGCCCTCCTTGAGCTTGGTTCGGCAATGCCCCATACGGCCCTTGGTTCGGCTGAAAATGTTGCCGAGGCGCAAAGGGTGCCCTCGGTACAAACGGTGCTCCTCCCTCTCTTGGTTGCATAGGTGCCCTAAGCACATTGTCATTATTCGCCCATCGAAAGTTAGGATGATCATTGAACCTTGGATTGAAATTTCCAAAACGTTGGCCTCCTTGAAAACCAATAGCATTGCACTCCTCTACTCCCTCACTAACTCCAAATTGAGGGCATTGTTCGGTCTCATGGCCCTCGGTGCAAATTCCACAAACACTAGCACGCTTCTTCATCAAATTACTCACCAAGTCGGTAAGCTTGTCCACTTTCTCCTCTAATTTTGAGCTCGAAGACGTCTCGTGCACCTTCTCATTCCTTTGCACATTGCCTCGTGCCATGCCAAATTGTTGGTTGTTCAAGGCACGAACTTCCAACAAACTTCTCGCCGCACCGGCGTTTAACTCCAAAAAGCTACCTCCCGCGGCCGAATCGAGAAACTCTCTCTCCATGACGCGCAATCCCTCATAGAAATATTGTAGCAAGAGCCCATCGCTAATGCCATGCGATGGACACAAAGAAACTAGGGACTTGAACCTCTTGTAGTAGTCGAAGAAAGTCTCATCTCCGGCTTGCTTCACACTAGTTATTTGCTTCCTCAGATCAGTAATGCGTGAAGCAGGAAAGTACTTGAGCAAAAACTCATCCATCATAGTACTCCACGAAACGATGCGACCACTAGGCACCTCAAACAACCACTCATTTGCTTGATCTTCTAAAGAAAATGGAAAAGCCTTCATTTTGAAGTGTTGCAAATCGGTCCCTCTTGGACACATGGACTCCGTGGTGAAGTTAAACCACTGTAGATGCTTGTTAGGATCCTCACTCGGCATCCCATAAAACGATTTCAGCTTATGGAGGAATCCACTCCTCAATTCAATCTCTCCTGTCTTGTCAGCTTCCAAGGGAGGATAAGTGATATTCGAAGGAGCAACTCCAGCTCCAGCAACATGACCATTCTGTGATCGGATTGAAGCCATTATCTCTTCTTCTTCCTCTGATTCGGCAAAGGCTACAAATTCTGGATTCTCAAGATCACACGATGACGAAACAACTGAAGGGGAACTCGGCAAACTGTCAGAAATGGACGGCACTAATGGTGATGACGGCAATGATGATGAAACTGATGAACTGGTTGGTGACGATGGCGGTAATTGACGTGAGCCTAAGCTCGCATGCAATAATAACCCTACAAAAATATCGTTAGTAGTATGAGCAAGTAGGGATCGTTCTAGGCCGGGGATTAAGGGTACCTGAGATATGAAATTGTTAGACAAACAAATATACATATATACAAAATCGTCACACACATATGGGGGTATAAAATGGTTCGGCAGCCCTATGGCTGCCCTAATACTAGGCACGGCAACATAAAAGCAGAAAATAAATCCTAGGTCTAATATGTACAAGTGATCATCATCTTTCACAAAACATTTAGCACATAGACTCTTTAACGAATAAGTTCACATGCAAGAAAGTAAGGAACAAGTATCAACATGCTCAAGTTCAAAATTAGTTCCAACTACAACTTCGTTGTAAGACCTCTCAAGTTTTAAGACCGAACTTTTGGTTATGGGCCCTAAAGTTATGTTAATCCTTTTGAGACTTAACAATTGTGCGCAATGATCTAAATTGGAGACATGCAAAACAAGCAAGGTTGTCAATCATCTTATTTTAACATGTAAGAAATCCAAAGTATTATACCCTAGGTGAGCAAAACAAATCAAAGCAACCTTTTGAGTATCTAGCCATATTTGTTATTACTCGGGTTTGATGAAACCTAACATCTAGATTTACATGCTACAAGCCAATACTAATGTTTCGGTTTTTAAGTCCCACTCCTTAGATTTCTAACCAATTTTGAACCTAAAACATGCATCTATACCACTGTCCTAATTATCTAACATACGAATTTACAAGTTACATATTACAAATTAGCATGCAAAATCATTGTTCTTGTCGAAACCTAAACATAAATCTAAGCATCGATTTAAACAAGTCTTTAACATATAATTTATAAAACCAAAATCGGTTTACACATAGACATATAAACCAAACCCAAACATACATGAATGTTTCATAGACAAAATCAAACATAACTAAACAAAAAGTACTAAACCGAAAGAGGGGAGTGGATCACACTTTGAGACACCTTGAGAGCTTCTTTTGGTGTGGATCCGGTGCTGTGTAGGTGAAGGGATGAGGCTGCACGGCTTAGGAGGTTCGGCAGGGATTTTCCAAGTTTCGGCAGAAACTTGGTTGGTGGTGGATGGTGGTTTCGGGTTTAGGTTTTTGTCTAGGAAGTTTGGGGAATTTTGGTAGAGTTTCGGCCTTTTGTTTAGCTTGAGATGAGATAATTTTTCAGAATGAAAAGTGGGGGTATATATAGAGGAGAGGGGGTGCCGGCTGCCCTATTACAAAAGGAGTTCAGAAAACCTAGTTCATTAAGGTTTTGCAACCTTCCTTTCTTAGTCCAATTAGGTTTTCTATTCTGAATTTTTCTTCAAGGCTTGGGTTTCACATCTTCATGGACTTCTTGTATGGTCTTGGACTTCACTTGATGTGTCTTGGTCCATCGAAAAATACCCCAATTGCCGGCAGCTTGATGTTGCATCCAATCTGCCTCAAATCGGCAGCTTCTCCTAGTGTGACTAGGAGACTTGATTTCTTCATGTTTTTCTTCAATGCCATGGCCTAGTGTCTTCCTCTACCCTTCATAAAGCTTGGACCATCTTCACATATGCATTTGTACACCATTTGGTCCATCGAAAACAGAAAACACAAAAAGGGGGCAGTAGGTTCCTGGAATCGGCAGATTTGACCTTGTTGCAGTAATTCCGGCATATCTCCCTCCGTGGAGCTCCGATTGATGCGATTCCAAGTCTCACGTAAACTAGACACATAGGGCCATCTCCCCATAAAACAGTTCGATCAAACTCCTTTTGAGTCGTCGGGAATGATTTTTCGAAGTTGGGACACAGTCCCAGGAAAATCCTGTAAGCCCCTGGATTGGAATGTTCGGACTGCCCTTTTGCAGCCAATATTTGGGTGACTTCCCGAACTCCGATTGATCTGAAATTTTAACACAGCATTCCTCAACATATGAATATTAAGCACGCCAAATTTCACCAAATTCGGATAAGGGTAGATCGCATTTTTACTCATCTCAAAATCACGAAAAAGACATGTTTTACACTATTTTCCAGATTTCTCATACTTAGTCATTTTTCGGATTCTTAACCATTTTTTCATCAAAACTCTACCAAAACGACACTAACTACATTATGACTCTATCTTAGACAAATAAGGGTTAAACAAAGCATAAACGAGGGCATAAGCATGTAATATCGTCGCACATTGTGCTCCTATCAACTACCCCACACTTATCCTTTGCTAGTCCCTTAGCAAAGTAAATTAAACTAAGACTCAAAACAACTATTGCCCCTAACAATTTGTCTCAGGCTCGTATGTACACATAGCTTTCAAGTTAATACATGAGAATGCTAAGCACGAAAATTCCAAGCTTCATGAACATGCGACATCAATATGAACATATAAGAGCAAAAGGTAAGCATGTAAACATGTCAAAGCTAATCCAATCCTCCTCACTAGGCATACTCTCTTCTTTTCTCTCGAAGCATGGTAATTCACTCATAAGTATATGCAAGCGAAAGATAATGAATTACAAAGAGTGACTTGCATATATCAAAGAAACGAAAGCACTTTGTGAATTTTGATGGAAAAACCTCATATGATAACTATATGCACCAATGAACCAAAACCATATGCTTACTCTTGAGATAGTCTCCACAATCAAATTTAACCATCTTAAGAATCATGAAAAAGATCAATAATAAGGTTGTAATGGGGCTAGGCTAAGAGGTATTCGCTATTTGGATAAGGAGGCTCAAAACGTCACTAAGGCCTTTAGCAAAGCTCGATCTCCTTATGTCTTCTCGCCGAAAGGGTCGAATTTCTTCTTGTTGGACCCATACTTCATTATTTACTTCCCCACAACATAGTGAATATGAACAAAGGTCAAAATATAACAATAGTAGACCTTCACATATAAACAAAACTCCAAATTCACAACACTTTTGAAGACTAGACTTAGCAATTTTATCAAAACAAGCCGTGCCTACACTTTATTTTTTCCTCGGACTTGATTTTTTTCTTTTTTCTGTCCGAATTCAATTTTTTTCTGTTTTTCATTTGTTAGGCACGGCACATACAATTTTTCATATACTTTTCTAGCTAAGTCTACCCCACACTTGTTCTTCTTCATCACTTCACGCGAAAACTCCTTCGAAAATCAAGCTTTGCCGACACACAATGGTCAAGACATCACTATACTAAGCTCATGGAAAGTGTTTAAGGGTGATGAAAGAAAAGGCTAATCATAGGCTCAAAGGGGGTTTACTAAGGTGTCCCACGACGGGCTCCAATAGGGCTCATGCTTTATTTGGCAATGGTGGTAAACCTAAATGATCTTTATTCAATCATATTCAAAATCAAAGTATTTTATGATTAAACGTTTTGAAAATCAACAAGAGTAAGTTCTAGCATACTAGAGTTCATTAAAAAGCTATGGCACATAGTCATCGAATATGCAAAGAATTATGAGGTTTCATGCTTCCTACGAATCTATCGAATTTTATCTTTTTATCGCTCAAGAAGAAAGCAAATTGGCTCTAAAGCTCACATAGGTTATTTAGGACATAAACTAGCTAAAACATGCATGCTTCGTAATCAACAAGTCCTACATGCTCCTACCAATGCACATAATCCATGAAACTCATAATTTTAATTGTATGCACAACCATCATCTATGTATGCAAAGAGGAGAAAAACATCATTGACATATTAGGGGCATCCTAAGACTCGAAACAAATTTAAACACTCTATTTTTATTTTTTTTTAGAACAATTTTCTGAATTTTCTTTTCTAAACTAAGCACACCAAAACATAAACAGAATACGTTATCCCACCCCACACTTAGAAAATTACATTGTCCTCAATGTAAGCACAAATCTATATCAACGAATTTCCTAAGCATGCAATTGTCTAACATATTCCAACATATCATCACAAATCAAAGGAAAAGAGAAGGGTTAGGAAATTGCAAACTCTCGGTGATGGCTCCTTCACTTTTCTTTGATCGAATTGGGTTGCCTCCCAATTAGCGCTTTGTGTTTAGAGTCCATTGCTTAGACTTTTCACCGTGTGTGTTGTGTGTTCAACATGCCATGTGCAGCTCCGCAGTTGGGGCAGCAGCCCCTCTCGGCAGTAGGATTTTCTTGGCAGGCAAGCTTCTCTCGGCAGACGTGTCTGCTTCTCTTGAGGCCTGATTTTGGGTATGTTCCATTATCCTAATGCAAAAGTGTTCTGAATAAATGTTGTAGTGGACACACAGAGCTTTCCAACGGTATAAAATTCACCTCAATCGGACTAGTGGAAGTACTCCTTGTTGGGTCTTTAATCGGACCTATCGTGCTGCCCAGTTCTCTGTTCCACCAGATTGACCTTGCTGTACTCAAATTGAAACTGGAAACGGTTTGTAGCTCCAAATCCACTTCTGTAAAATCCTACGGAAAGTAGACTCAGAGATCTTTCCAACGGTGTATGGCTCAGCATCCCAGGTTTTGTGAACTGAAAATGGCAGCCATTCAAAATCGACGGACTGCACTGTCCGATTTCTGTTTGGGCAGAACTTGATATTTACTGCACTTTTTCTTTTCAATTCGATCTGCACACACACAAAACACATAAAATCGAACAAAAACAACAAACTAAAATTCAAGAATATACAATTTCATACAAGCTACGATTTCAACAAATTTTTCAACGTTAGAAGAAAAAAATACAAGAGTTAGAACGTCATGTTAGAGAGTTAGGATATATAAATATACGTTAAAGTTAGAGACACAGATTATTAACAAACTTTACATCACAAATATTAACACACTTTAACTTTCACATAAAACAAGATTTTATAATCCCCGGCAACGGCGCCAAAAATTGACGTGAGCCTAAGCTCGCATGCAATAATAACCCTACAAAAATATCGTTAGTAGTATGAGCAAGTAGGGATCGTTCTAGGCCGGGGATTAAGGGTACCTGAGATATGAAATTGTTAGACAAACAAATATACATATATACAAAATCGTCACACACATATGGGGGTATAAAATGGTTCGGCAGCCCTATGGCTGCCCTAATACTAGGCACGGCAACATAAAAGCAGAAAATAAATCCTAGGTCTAATATGTACAAGTGATCATCATCTTTCACAAAACATTTAGCACATAGACTCTTTAACGAATAAGTTCACATGCAAGAAAGTAAGGAACAAGTATCAACATGCTCAAGTTCAAAATTAGTTCCAACTACAACTTCGTTGTAAGACCTCTCAAGTTTTAAGACCGAACTTTTGGTTATGGGCCCTAAAGTTATGTTAATCCTTTTGAGACTTAACAATTGTGCGCAATGATCTAAATTGGAGACATGCAAAACAAGCAAGGTTGTCAATCATCTTATTTTAACATGTAAGAAATCCAAAGTATTATACCCTAGGTGAGCAAAACAAATCAAAGCAACCTTTTGAGTATCTAGCCATATTTGTTATTACTCGGGTTTGATGAAACCTAACATCTAGATTTACATGCTACAAGCCAATACTAATGTTTCGGTTTTTAAGTCCCACTCCTTAGATTTCTAACCAATTTTGAACCTAAAACATGCATCTATACCACTGTCCTAATTATCTAACATACGAATTTACAAGTTACATATTACAAATTAGCATGCAAAATCATTGTTCTTGTCGAAACCTAAACATAAATCTAAGCATCGATTTAAACAAGTCTTTAACATATAATTTATAAAACCAAAATCGGTTTACACATAGACATATAAACCAAACCCAAACATACATGAATGTTTCATAGACAAAATCAAACATAACTAAACAAAAAGTACTAAACCGAAAGAGGGGAGTGGATCACACTTTGAGACACCTTGAGAGCTTCTTTTGGTGTGGATCCGGTGCTGTGTAGGTGAAGGGATGAGGCTGCACGGCTTAGGAGGTTCGGCAGGGATTTTCCAAGTTTCGGCAGAAACTTGGTTGGTGGTGGATGGTGGTTTCGGGTTTAGGTTTTTGTCTAGGAAGTTTGGGGAATTTTGGTAGAGTTTCGGCCTTTTGTTTAGCTTGAGATGAGATAATTTTTCAGAATGAAAAGTGGGGGTATATATAGAGGAGAGGGGGTGCCGGCTGCCCTATTACAAAAGGAGTTCAGAAAACCTAGTTCATTAAGGTTTTGCAACCTTCCTTTCTTAGTCCAATTAGGTTTTCTATTCTGAATTTTTCTTCAAGGCTTGGGTTTCACATCTTCATGGACTTCTTGTATGGTCTTGGACTTCACTTGATGTGTCTTGGTCCATCGAAAAATACCCCAATTGCCGGCAGCTTGATGTTGCATCCAATCTGCCTCAAATCGGCAGCTTCTCCTAGTGTGACTAGGAGACTTGATTTCTTCATGTTTTTCTTCAATGCCATGGCCTAGTGTCTTCCTCTACCCTTCATAAAGCTTGGATCATCTTCACATATGCATTTGTACACCATTTGGTCCATCGAAAACAGAAAACACAAAAAGGGGGCAGTAGGTTCCTGGAATCGGCAGATTTGACCTTGTTGCAGTAATTCCGGCATATCTCCCTCCGTGGAGCTCCGATTGATGCGATTCCAAGTCTCACGTAAACTAGACACATAGGGCCATCTCCCCATAAAACAGTTCGATCAAACTCCTTTTGAGTCGTCGGGAATGATTTTTCGAAGTTGGGACACAGTCCCAGGAAAATCCTGTAAGCCCCTGGATTGGAATGTTCGGACTGCCCTTTTGCAGCCAATATTTGGGTGACTTCCCGAACTCCGATTGATCTGAAATTTTAACACAGCATTCCTCAACATATGAATATTAAGCACGCCAAATTTCACCAAATTCGGATAAGGGTAGATTGCATTTTTACTCATCTCAAAATCACGAAAAAGACATGTTTTACACTATTTTCCAGATTTCTCATACTTAGTCATTTTTCGGATTCTTAACCATTTTTTCATCAAAACTCTACCAAAACGACACTAACTACATTATGACTCTATCTTAGACAAATAAGGGTTAAACAAAGCATAAACGAGGGCATAAGCATGTAATATCGTCGCACATTGTGCTCCTATCAGTAATGGCACAAAACGAGCAATAGCGAGTTCTTGATCTAAACGTTGCAAACGGCCTTGAAGATCTCTTGTCCAAATATTAGATTCAGACATGCATTATTTCTGAAATTTGCAACATTTAAACAAGTTAGAACATCGTGAAGAAATAGAAAACAAGAATATACATCATTACAAGCCACGGCATTGGCGATTACACAACATATTTCAACAATAGCACACAAACACATTCGGCAAGATCATACAAAACACACGGCAAAGCACAAGCATGGTTCGGCAACAAGAGAGCAAAAATCAAAACGTCCATGATCATGTAATCGCTAAGTCTAATTTCTTTTAAATTTGTTCTAACTCTCGAAGTACGTGGAGCAGAGGAGATAACGGTGCAATGGACTGATACAGCCCCCGGTAGTATCATGCTTAACCCGATATACCTCAAGAGTTTGAACCACACAACATGTTTTATCTTCGAAGAAAATAGGCCACATATGTCAAGTTATGTTCTAGCGTCTAAAGTGAGGTGATGCTTCGGCACAAGCTGTCGACTAGGTCGTGCGGATTTTACGTTTCAAAGGTCATTAAAACCACGGAGGGCGAACCCCCTACAGGAACCAGGCAGGACTCGTTGTTGGACACCACGGAGGGCGAACCCCCTATCGACTCACTCACCGAGAATGAACATCAGTCTGTGGGCCTTGAGATCCAGTTAGACAAACCTGAGAACCATATCTATGATAATAATTTCCCCATACTTTGTAAAATAAACACGGATCCCTAGCAGTCTACAAGTGTTGATTAAAACCGCCCTCAACCTCATAGAAGTAATACTATTGCCGAAAAGACGCTTATATGCGTGGGGGGGGGGGGGGGGGGTGGGAATATCCCGCGTTTCCCAATCTACATAGAAACGGTTTCCGACATAGCACCATTCACATGAAGGGTTTTGGTTATGATCAACAAAAGTGGCTTCACCTACATGTTACACTTTAGAAACTACAATAAACTCAAACATACACAACACTATCAACTCCCTAGAAATTAAACTAAGTGATTACCAACATACATCAATATACATCATGCAACTTCCGAAATTTAAACTCTACATGCCGAAGCATATTTCTACTTTACAAAATCCCAAAATAAAATTAAAGATTACAACTTTACAAATTTACAACGAAAATTTCCAGCAACATTATATACACAACAATAACACAAATCAAGCTTTTATAATCCCCGGCAACGGCGCCAAAAATTGACGTGAGCCTAAGCTCACACACAATAATAACCCTACAAAATATCGTTAGTAGTATAAGCAAGTACGGATCGTTCTAAGCCAGGGATTAAGGTTACCTGAAATATGAAATTGTTAGACAAAAACATGTACACATACATACAAAAACGTCACTTATGGGGGATTTATATGGATCGGCAGCAAGGCTGCCCTAGACTACACACGGCACAAAACAGAAAATTAAAATCCTAAGTCTAATATTTACAAGTGATCATCATCTTTCACACAAAACAGTTCACACAAAAGACTCTTTAAAACAAAGATTCGCATGCAAGAAAGTAAGAAACAAGTATTCATGCATCTTAGACTTAATCAATTTCGACTACAATTAGAGCGATTAGCCTTTTAACCAATTGTAAGACATCTAATGTTTTAAGATCATGCTATTCGCCTTCGATCCTAAAGTTTATGCTAATCCGGTTTTAAACGTTTTAACATTTAAGCACAAGAGTCTAAATCGAAAACAACCAAACAAGTAAGGTCGTCAATCTTCTTATTTAACTTGCAAGTTCTAAGGTTCTTTAGATCTAGGTGAGCAACACAATCAAGAAAACTCAACTCGTATAACTTAATCATATTACTCAATCATATGAAATCTAGCACTTAGAATTACATGCAAACAACCAATGCTTAAACAAAACTAGTGTGTCGATTTTTGTGCCCTAACCTTAGATTACTAATCGATTTTAAGTCTAAATCATGCATCAAATACCTACTGCCCTAATTATCATACATACGAAATCCATGAATTAAAAATTGCAAAATTCATCACATAAATTCCAACAAAAATCGCAATTCATGTTCATCATACAATACCAAACGAAAACAAAGTATTTTTATAACAACAAATGTGACTAAACCGAAAATAAAAATACAAGTCATAGGGAAGGATCACACTTTAGAAACCTTGGAGAGCTTCGTCTTGGTGTGGTGAATGAGGTTCGGCAGTGGCTGAGGTAAGGAATGGAATCGGTGGTGAGAAGTGGTGGAATCGGTGGACTTGTATTTTAGGGTTTCGAGTTAGAACTTTGGTAGGAAATTTGGTAGAGTTTCGGCTAGTGTTTTGCAAGAGATGAGATGATTTTTAGAATGTATAAGTGAGGGTATATATAGAGGAGAGGGGGTGCCAGCAGCCCTATTACAAAAGGAATTCAGAAAACCAAGTGGAATAAGGATTTGAAACCTTCCTTTCTTAGTTCAATTAGGTTTTCTTTTTCTGAATTTTTCTTCAAGGCTTGGGCTTCAAATCTTCATGGACTTCATGTATGATCTTTGGTATTTATTGAATGTGACTTGGTCCATCGAAAATGTCTCATTGCCGGCAGCATCATCAAAGCACACAATCTGCCTCTTTTTGGCAGCTTCTCCTAGTTTGACTAGGAGAACTTCTTTCTTCATATTTTTCTTCAATGCCATGGCTAAGTGTCATCCTTCTTCCTTCCATAAGCTTGGAATGTCTTCACAAATGCTCTTGTACATCATATGGTCCATCGAAAAGCAGCAATTGTGAAAAGGAAGTAATAGGTTCCTGGAATCGGCAGAAAAGACCTTGTTGCAGTAATTCCGGCATATCTCCACGCTCGGAGCTCCGATTGATGCGATTCCAAGTCTCAGATAAACTAGACACATATGGCCATCTCCCCATAAAATATCTCGATCAAATTCCTTGTGAGTCGTCGGGAATGATTTTTCGAAGTTGGATCAAAGTCCCAGGAAAATCCTGGAAGCCCCTGGATTGGAATGCTCGGACTGCCGTATTGCAGCCAACTTTTGGGTGACTTCCCGAACTCCGATTGATCTGAAATTAAGCAACATATGAATATTAAGCACACCAAATTTCATAGAATTCGGATAAGGATAGATCACAGTTTCACTCATCTCAAAATCACGAAAAAGACATATTTTGCATTATTTTCTAGATTTCTCAAACTTAGTCATTTTTCGGATTCTTAACCATTTTTCGCCAAACTCTACCAAATTGACACTGAACTAAATTATGACTCAATCTTAGATAAATAAGAGTTAAACAAAGCATAAATGAGGGCATAAACATGTAATATCGTCGCACATTGCGCTCCTATCAACAGTCTTAACTTGTGTTGTTTCATTAGGGATAGAGTAGTATAAAGAATTTACATGTCGAAGTATGATGGGTGACGCCATATGTACTAATGTGTCTCCGACTAAAAAGAGTTATGTGCTTAAGTGTTGATTTGTTTTAGTGTCTACTCTTCGTGTCATTAAAATCAGATTAGCATAAAGATTAGGGTAATGCGCTTGTCAAAATCCTAAGTATCTACGAAGTCTTAATTCGATTAGTGAACCTCTTCCGGAACTAATTAGGTTGGAACTAAGTCGAGTCTAGAACACTTTAATGTCTTTGCCGAGTCCTATATTTGTCTATTTGATATGTGTTTTGATTGCTTGTGTGCTATGCTTTGTGTGGAAGGATGTTGATCATATGTATATAGTAGAAATATGATTTAATTTCGTGTTATAGTAGTTTAGGGCAGCCTTGTTGCTGCCGATCATCTTTCAAAACCCCCCTTTTTGTGACGTTTTAATATGTATATATTTGTGTAACATTCTCATGTCAGGTACCCTTAATCCCCGGCTAGAACTATCCCAACTTACTATATGCTACTAACGATTGTAAGGTTTATCATTGAAGTGCCGCTTCGGCGACTCGTCAAATTTTGGCGCCGTTGCCGGGGATTATAAAAGCTTGATATATTTATATGTTGTTTTGTAAATTTCGTGTGTTGTAAATATGTTGTTGGAAATTTTGTTATAAAGTAGAAATATGCTTCGGCATGTAGAGTTTAAATTCCGAAAATTTATTGATGTATGCCTATTGTGCTTTGTTGTAATAACTTAGTTAAATTGCTAGGAGGCTTAGAGGTTTGTTTAAGTTGAGTTTGGTTTGAGTTTTGAGGAGAAGAGGAATATGTAAGGTCACTTTTGTTGATATTAGCCTTAACCCTTCATATTATCTTTCGAGGTCTCATGAGGTTGAGGGCGGCTTTTATTGACACTTGTGGTACAGTCAACACGAGGTTCCAAACTGAGTAAGGGGCATAAGTTTCACCTATTAGTGTGTGTTGTCCCGACTTAGACTCAAAGGTTTGTCAAATTAGATCTCAGAGGACTTGTCTTGAAGAGGGGCGATTGACTGTTTTCCCTTCTCTTTTGAAGAGGGGCGATAGGGGACTTGTCCTCCGTGGTTACCAACAAATGAGTCTTGCCTTGAGCTATTTTCGGATGACACGCCTAGCCTTCTGAAACTTTGTGTCTAGACCATAGCACCTATGCCACACGTCCACCGAGCTTCAAAACTTAGAATGAATTCAGTATGAGTGAGCCTTGAGGCTTGAAATAAAACGTTTTGTGTGGCTCAAACTCTCGAGGTATATCGGATAAAGCATGATACTACCGGGGGCTGCACTAGTCCATTGGACCGTTATCTCCTCTGCTCCACGTACTTTGAGAGTTTGAACAAACTTAAAATCAATTAGACTTAGAAATTTCGACATCACCATAAAATTTCGTTTACTTGCTCTCTTCTTGCCGTGTATATCTCTTCCTTGCCGTGTGTATATAGCTTGAAATTTGTTTGAAATTGTTTGAAATTGCCAATGCCATGGCTTGTGTTGATCTTGTATATTCTTGCTTTTTATTTTATCTTCAATGATTCTAACTTGCTTCTCGTGGAACTATTTAGGATAATGCATATCTGAACCTAATCTTTGGACAAGAGATAATCGAGGACGCTTGCAACGAATCAACGAAGAACTCACGCTCGCCATAGCAACACCGTTACCCCCAAACGAACCATCACTTAGCTCGGCATCATCACCATCATCACCTTCTACCCCTAGTTTGACCTCTCTAGTTACTTCATCGTGTGACCTTAACATAGAGGGACCCGAATTTGAGACATTTGCCGAGCCTCCCTTGTAAGATTTCATTTTCAACTTTCCCGAGCCACCAATCATGACTTCGATCCGTGCTCAAAATGGTCATATCACCGGAGGAGGAACTGCACACACGAACATCATTTTCCCTCTATGTGCAAACGACAAGAGTGGGGAGTTCGAATTGAAGAGTGAATTTCTCCACCAATTGAGGCCGTATCATGGCTTGGCGGGAGAAGATCCGAATAAGCATCTTCAGTGGTTCAATTTTACCACCGAAAGTATGTGCCCTACAAGTGCCGACATTCAGCAGTTCAAAATGAAGGCTTTTCCATTTTCACTTGAAGATCAAGCCAAGGAGTGGCTATTTGAGGTGCCAACTGGGCATATCACATAATGGGAGACGATGGTGAATGAGTTTTGTTGACAGTACATATAGTACACCGCCAAGCACATCCGGCGACCTCGTGGACCGTGCAACCGGCATCATAGGTCCTACTTCCGGTATCCAGCGGGTAGACCGCCACCCCGGCTACATCTCCATTGTTCCACATCACCGGTGCCGCACCCGGAGGGCGTGCCACCGGGCGCCTGAAGTAGCTTCGTAAGTAGGAAAAGTGGGTTTGCATCCCACATTGGAAACATTGTAAAGGAGGGAGCCTTTCTTCCCTATAAATAGAAGGCTTCCCCCTTAGAGTTAGGGATCTTGGATACTTGCTACTCTTGGCATGTAACCACCATCCGATGGTTTATCGGCCGATCATACTATATTCCAAGTGGACGTAGCCGTGCCCTCCGATGGCACGGTGAACCACTATATATCCTTGTATTCATGTTCTATCTTTATTATTGTGCTTCTGTCAGGCCTACGGGTTTGTGCGAAAATAACTGGCGCCGTCTGTGGGAACTTTTCAGAAAGTTCATAGTGCTCTACTGGTTGAGTTACCCGGGCAACAGTTCAAAGTAATTAACTGGCCAGCAATTATCCCAATTATTCCAATAGCAAGCAGCCCGGCCAGTAAAACAAAACTGCTGCCTTAGATCACCCCCAGGCCCAGCATGCAGGCAGGTCAGCGGCCCAGCAGGCCCGGTCAACCTTCGTCTCCGCGCAGCCACAGCCGCACCCGCGCCCGTGCAACCACACTCCTCCCCCACCTGCTTTCCTCTCCGGTCGTCCTCCTCTCCGGTTCGGAACTTTTGTTTGAGTTGTCCACCTCCGGTGCGGTGCGGATCGGCTCCTCCAGTGGGTGCGGGTGTCCTCCGTTGCGTTGCGGGTCGTCTCCATCTCTGGACACCGATAGCAGCATATTCGGCCAGTACGAGTCAGCTCCCCTCCGATGCGGTCATCTCCTCTCCAGATGCCGGAGGCTCCTCCTCTCCGGTTCGGACAACTCCTCTCCGGTCAAACCCAGATTTACTATGGGCACCCACTGCCGCCGCCACGGTCAGTTCCAGCCCTCCGATGTCCCGTCGGCAGCACTCCACGAGGCAGCAGAGAGCTCGCGAGGCTGCGGGTAGGACGCTCTCCACCGCCGTGCGCTGGTGGCTTCACCCCTCAGCCGGCCATGATGGCGCTTTCCCAGCCCGGCCAGCATGGCAAGCCAGTCAGCGGGTCAACCCTCCGATGCGGTCATCTCCCTCCTCTCCGGTGCGGTGCGGTCATCCAACTCCTCCTCTCCGGTCCGGGCGGTATTCTCCTCCGGTTCGGGTCGGCCCTGGCTCACCTCCAAAACCGATGACTGCTCTCCGGCTGCCGGTGGTTCCTCTCCGGTCCGGTTGGTCTCCGGGCATGGACCGAGACGAGAGAGCAGAACAGAGACAGAGAAACCGGACGAGAGGAAAAGCAAAGAAAGAAAGAAGAAGAGAATGGGCGGGAAAGAGATTCAAAAGTGATGAGCTCCGGGTCAACGGTTGGACCGGGCCGGGTCGGGTCGGGCTACAGCAACGGGTCAACCCGGACGAATTTTCTCTGGGCACCCCGGTTCCGCCATCTCCCTTTCCGCCTCGCACCGCAGCAGGGCCTCGGTCGATCATTTCAGCAACTCGCCTGCGACGGCCCCGGTCGGCAGTTCGGCGACTCACCTGCGACCCCTCCGGTGACCCGCAGCCTCGACCCCGGCACCAACGACACCGCCCGGAACTAGCACCCCGTTTCTTGGACCTCCTCTCCGGCTTGGGCGACTCTCTTCCTCTCCGGGCAAGGCTCGGTCTCTGCCTCCGGTCGACGTTGCACCGTGCGGGACATCCTTCTCTCCGGGTCCGAGCGATGGCTCGTCTCGTCCGGTATACCTCATCTCCTCCAGTGCAGCTCGTCTCCTCCGGCGTGGGTAGTCCCACATTTACTCACAGCACCCGGCTGCCCTCTTTGGGCACCCACCGAGAGAGAAGCTGAGAGAAGAGAAAGAGGTAGAGAAGAAAACAACAAAGCAGAAAGAAATAGGAAGAAGGAAAGAGCGGGGAAGGAGGAAGAAAGAAAGAAAATTTGTTGTGGTCAACCCGGTCAGCCTGGTCAACTGACCCGCCCGGTCATTGGGCCTGCCCAGATTCAACAAGTTGGGCCTAGACCGGGTTGGGCTGCAGCAAGCTGGGCAGAAGGCAATTTCCTTTGGCCACCCACTAGGTTTCTTTAGACACCCAAGCTGCTCTCTACACCCGTAGACATTCACCGGGCAACCCGAGAATCATTCCCGCACGCTATTCCAACACCCGGCAGCTTTCTCCAAAGCTAAGTATTCCGACTTATTCATTACTACTTAACGCATGCTTCACCTATGCATAATCTGTTTGGGAGTATTGATAACTAGACATGTGATAAAAGCACGAGCATGGTTCAGGATGCTTCGCATATCATTATGCGCTTATCAGTGCTGCGCATATCATTATGCATCGGTCGATCGTTTCAGCATTGCAATGCATCGCATATCAGTATGCATCGTTGCACGCATATCATTATGCGCTTATCAGTGCTGCGCATATCATTATGCATCGGTCGATCATTTCAGCATTGCAATGCATCGCATATCAGTATGCATCGTTGCACGCATATCATTATGCGCTTATCAGTGCTGCGCATATCATTATGCATCGGTCGATCATTTCAGCATTGCAATGCATCGCATCGGTATGCATCGCCATCATTATGCATCAATGCATCACATCAGTATGCATCGCACTACGGTGCACGCATTCCAATACATCACATCTCAGTGCGCGCATCAGTATGCATCACGTTACGGTAACACCATCTCTCCGGTTACCGGCTCCATGGCTCTCTTCGGTTATGCAGTGTTCAAACCGGCTCCATGGCTCTCTCCGGTTATGCAGTGTTCAAACCGGCTCCATGGCTCTCTCCGGTTATGCAGTGTTCAACCGGCTCCATGGCTCTCTCCTGTTATGCAGTGTTCAAACCGGCTCCATGGCTCTCTCCGGTTATGCAGTGTTCAACCGGCTCCATGGCTCTCTCCGGTTATGCAGTGTTCAAACCGGCTCCATGGCTCTCTCCGGTTATGCAGTGTTCAAACCGGCTCCATGGCTCTCTCCGGTTATGCAGAGTTCAACCGGCTCCATGGCTCTCACCGGTTATGCAGTGTTCAAACCGGCTCCATGGCATCTCCACCGGTTAGGTAACATTCAACCGGCTTCATGGCATCTCACCGGTTAGGTAACATTCAACTGGCTCCATGGCGAACGCATGGGCTTTATACACCCGGGAGAGTTTACATCTAACACATGTAAACTTTTCCAGCAGGATAAAAACCCTGCATCACACTGAACTGTGATACACTTGGGGATCCACGGCGAGACTCGTTATCTCAACGCCACCCCACCGGGCAGATTGTTTCTCTAACATAGAACAAGTCTCCCCGCAGGCTAGCAAACCTGCACATTACTCCACGCTTATTCGGGCACGAGCTGCGCCGAACCCCCGGGCTACTCCCCAGCCTGCCTCGCCGTTGGCAGCAATTGTACTAGGGACTCGTTCCGACATGGCAGTCCACCGATCGAGTCCTCACATTATCATCCCATGCACTCGTCCGGGTTCACCCCGCTCTACATTTATTGCATGGGCACCCCGGTTCGGGCTCCACGGCATCTCTCCGGTTACCGCCTCCACGGCATCTCACCGGTTACCGGCTCCATGACATCTCTCCGGTTACCGGCTCCATGGCATCTCTCCGGTTACCGGCTCTATGGCATCTCTCCGGTTACCGGCTCCATGGCATCTCTCCGGTTACCGGCTCAAGGGCATCTCTCCGGTTACCGGCTCCACGGCATCTCTCCAGTTACTGGCTCCATGGCATCTCACCGGTTACCGGCTCCATGGCAGCCCACCGGTCGAGTCCTCACATCATCATCCCATGCACTCGCCCGGGTTTCAACCCGCTCCACATTTATTGCATGGGCACCCCGGCTCTGCACCGCTGCGCCAGAGCCTCGACCCCTGCACCACAGCTCACGCTAGCACCTCACCTCCGGCCTCGTGAGCTCAGCCGCTCAGTTTATCAGCTCACCTCCGGCCTCGTGAGCTCGGCCGCTCAGTCTATCAGCTCACCTCCGGCCTCGTGAGCCCGGCCGCTCAGTCTTTCAGCAGACCTGGTCTTGCTCAGCTGTTCGCCTCGGCCAGCGGGTCACCCCAGATTCAGCAGACCCGGTCTTGCTCAGCGGTTCGCCTCGGCCAACGGGTCACCCCAGATTCAGCATATCCGGTCTTGCTCAGCGGTTCACCTCGGCCAGCGGGTCACCCCAGATTCAGCAGACCCGGTCTTACTCAGCGGGTCACCCCAGATTCAGCAGGCCCGGTCCTGTCCAGCGATCACCTCGGCCAGGGGGTCACCCCAGATTCAACGGGCCCGGCTCTGGTCAGCAGCGGCTCCGCCCGATCAAGCTTCAGCGAGTCAGGACCGGTCAAACCCGGATCCTCCCTGGGCACCCACCACCGCTCTTGAACCCGGAACAGATGGTGAGGATTAGAACCCGGCACCTCATCACTCCCGGCACCACATCACTCCCGGCCAAGTCAAATCTCCAGCACGGACTTGGGGGACTACTACTAGGAGCACATCAGTAACACTCGAGCGGAGGGGTGGGACTCGGCATTCGAACGCCCGGTAAGAGCCCAATCTCACTTAGAGACTTGGAGGACTGGTGGTAGTAGGGGTGACTCGGTCACCACCTAGGCGGTACATGATGATTAACTCCCCAAGTAAGATTGCACTCTTACTCGGGAACTTGGGGGACTTGTTGACAGTACATATAGTACACCGCCAAGCACATCCGGCGACCTCGTAGACTGTGCAACCGGCATCATAGGTCCTACTTCCGGCATCCAGCGGGTAGATCGCCACCCCGGCTACATTTCTATTGTTCCACATCACCGGTGCCGCACCCGGAGGGCGTGCCACCGGGCGCCTGAAGTAGCTTCGTAAGTAGGAAAAGTGGGTTTGCATCCCACATTGGAAACATTGTAAAGGAGGGAGCCTTCCTTCCCTATAAATAGAAGGCTTCCCCCTTAGAGTTAGGGATCTTGGATACTTGCTACTCTTGGCATGTAACCACCATCCGATGATTTATCGGCCGATCATACTATATTCCAAGTGGACGTAGCCGTGCCCTCCGATGGCACGGTGAATCACTATATATCCTTGTGTTCATGTTCTATCTTTATTATTGTGCTTCTGTCAGGCCTACGGGTTTGTGCGGAAACAAGTTTCTACTCAAGTATTATCCGGCATCTCGTATCACTGATTTGATGAAGCAAATCACGAGCATTCGGCAAGGAGGAGATGAGACGTTTTCTGACTACTACAAGAGGTATAAAACTCTCGTTGCTTCGTGTCCATCTCATGCCATTGGAGAGGGGCTACTTCTTCAGTATTTCTATGAGGGCTTGCGTCTCATGGAAAGGGAGTTCCTAGATTTGGTGGCTCAAGGTTCTTTCCTTGAACTTGATCCTACACCGGTCAAGAACTTGTTGGAGATTCGAGCGGTGAATAGTCAAGAATTTGGCATGTCGCGAGACAATGCCTTGAAACACAGAGTGAATGAAACTACATCAAGTTCGGCATTGGAGAATAAGGTAGACAAGCTTTCAGATATGGTAGCAAGTCTAATGAGAGGAAAGAGAGCACACGTGTATGGAGTTTGTGCTGAGAATCATGAAACCTGATAGGAGCACAATGTGCGTCGTTCTTAATATGTTTTTACCTCCATTTATCCAATGCTTAACCCTTATTATTGTAAGATAGAGTCATAATATAGTTTAGTGTTATTTTGGTAGAGTTTTGGAGAAAATGTGCTTAATTGTCAGAAAAATGACTAAGTAAAGAAATCTGAGCAAAAAGTGCAAAATATGTCTTTTTCGTGATTTTGAGGCTCGTGCTAAACTGATCTATCCTTTTCCAAATTTGATGAAATTTGGTATGCATATAATTGGCAAGCTAAAGTATATTGTGTCAAAATTTCAGATCAATCGGAGTTCGGAAAGTCACCCAAATGAAGGCTGCAACTTGGCAGTTTGAGCAAACCAATCCAGGGACTACCAGGATTTTCCTGGGACTGTGTCCTGAGTTCCGGAATTTCTGTGAGACACATCGCTTGGAACCAGAGAACGTGCCATACGCCGTTGGAAAGCTCTACGAGTCTAGTTTCTCTGGGACTTGTAATCGCAGCAAAATCTTTCCTGAGCAAACAGTTATGCCGGTTTGAATGCACGAAGGTCAAGTCTGCCGAAAGAAGAAAACCTAAACCGAGTTCTACATGGATTTGACTTACGAATGTGGACTGACTTCCATCCTTTGTGCAAGATTTTTGGCTGAATTAATTCATGGAAAACCTAAAGAGATATTACTCAATTATTCAGCCATTATCTTGGGAATTTTCGGCAGAAAATAGAGGAAGAAAATCGCAACAAATCCTGATCAAATTCGGCAGATTCCTGTGCACGTCATCCAACTTCCACGGACTCTCCCGGATAGCTCCCAATGAATCAGAATTCTAGCCTTATATGGATAGAAAGCTACGGGAGTCTAGTTTCCAACCCAACTGGAATCACCTTAATATCTATTTTCTAGAGAAAGATATTCCATAATCTTCACTCGAAGGTCAAATCTGCCAGCAGGATAAGTTTGAGAAAAACTAGGTTTTGTAAACCCTAGCTGCCTCCCTTGCCTCTATAAATACAACAACATAATTTCAGAACAATCATCTCTCTCTCATATAATCCTTGCCGAACCTCTGCCAAAATATCTCCATAAATTCTTACCAAGAACCAAGGCCGAACCACCCATCACCCTTCCACAAATTCCATCCGATCATCACACCAATCCTTTGCCGAACTCTTGGTCAAGGTTGTAATTTGGATTGTAATTTCATGGCTCTTATTTCTTTGTATTTAAACATTATTTTGTCTATGAAATATGTTTGGATTTTTGGTTTTATTTTCGGTATTGTTGATTATGCATGGGATTTATGAATCTTTGTAATAAATGTATGGTTATTTTGTGTTTGATTACCGAATTATGCCTGTGATTTGATTGAATATGTATGATGGGCAGTAGGATTTTATTTATTTTCTTGATTTAATTAGGTTTATTTCCTTAATTCGTGTGCAACCGAAGGAGATATCTAGATGCATTCGAAAGACCATGAGTGTTATCTAGGTATTAAATTCATATGCCGATTTAATATATATTGATTCATACGCATGTTATGTTTTGATATGTATTAATCTAAGGGCTCGAGTAATTATGGAAATTTACTTGTCGATGTGGGATGAGTGACGCCATACCTGCTAACATGTTCCAATTCGACATATTGTGCTTATGTGCTATTTGTGTTTAATTTCTACGCGAAGTGTTCTTAAACCGATTAGTACCATGTTTAGGATTATACGCGAAGTTAATTCTAAATACTTGTGATGTTTTGAATAATTAGATGTTCCGCGAAGGCTCTAATTAAATTGGAACTTAGTTAACCTAGAATCCGATTTTATGCTTGCTGCCCTATTACTTGTTTTAATTTCGTTGCATGTATAATGAGATTTGTGTCTTGTGATTGTGTGAAAGGTGATGATCAATTGTAGATAATAATTTAGGTTTTAGAATTTGTAAAAATTCAGTAGGTAATTAATTATAAAAATCGACAACACCCCCTTAAAGTACAACATTTTGTGTGATTGAAATGCCCTTGATTTCCCCGGATAGAACGATCCCTACTTGTCCTAACTACAATTGAGAAAAGAAGGGTATTATGTGTATGAAGTTGTTTTGCAGGTACTTTGTGCTTGGATAACACCTCCATCAATTTTTGGCCCCGTTGCCGGGGAAATTTAATGATTTTGATTCATAAAGTGTTGTTTTGTAATTATGTATATTGCAGATTATTTAATTTTGCTATAGTTTTTGGAATATGTATAATAGGATTTTCCGGATATGTAATAGTAAATAGGGAATTTTCCGATTTTTGTTTTGTTTTTGGTTTTTGGTTTTTATTTTGCTAAATTGCCGATTGTGTGACATATTTTGTGAATGTTTGTACACTTAGATAATTTCTAGGAAGTTGATAGTTTTTGTGTATGCTTTGAGTTTATTGTAGTTTCTAAAGTGTAACATGTAGGTGAAGCCTCTTTTGTTGATCATAACCAAAACCCTTCATTTGAATGGTGCTTTGTTGAATCCGTTTTTATGTAGATTGGGAAACGCGGGATACTCCCCCCCCCACGCATACAAGCGACATTTCGGCAATAGTATTACTTCTATGAGGTTGAGGGCGGTTTTAATCAACACTTGTAGACCGCTAGGACCCGAGTTTATTTTACAAAGTATAGGGCAAGTTATTTTTCATTGATTGGTTCGAGGTTTGTAAAACTGGTTCTCAAGACCCACAGACTGATGTTCATTCTCTGTGAGTGAGTCGATAGGGGACTTGTCCTCCGTGGTTAAAAACTTTGAGACCTGCCTTATTCCTAAAGAGAGTTTACTCTCCGTGAATCTTAACGACACCGCCTTAGAAAAGTAAAGTATGCTCGACCTAGACAACTGCTTGTGCCGAAGCATCACCTCACTTTAGACGCTAGAAAATAACTTGAGCATATGTGAATCTATTTTTCTTCAAAAGATAAAATTCGTCTTTAATTTTCGAGGTATATCGGAATAAGCATGATACTACCTTGGGCTGTATCAGTCCATTGCACGATTATCTCCTCTGCTCCACGTACCTTGAGAATTAGGGTTTTTGAATAAAATCAACTAGAAAGAAGCTAGGTTGTGACGCCATGTGTTTTGACATGTTGAAATCGGTGTTTGAAATTATTATTTTTTTTTTTTTTTCCACACTTGTGAAATTTTCGATGCTTTGTGTGAATGACGATTTGTGTGAAGTTTTGAGAATTTTGTTTGTGTGTTTTGCCTTGTAAATTTCGTGTGCCATTGTATGATCTCTTGTAAATTTCGTGTGCCTTGTAAATTCTGTGAACAGTGATCGTAAATAGTAACGGTGAACAGTGAAATCGTAATAGTGTCGTGAACAGTAATTTTTTTATTTATTTTTTTATTTATTTATTTTAACTTATACATATTACTTCTAACTTATTTCTAACCTATACTCTAACTTATTCTCACTCATTCTTTCTAACCTATACATATTGATTCTCATGTTTCTTGTAGAGTTTAATTGTTAGTTGCAGATCATAAGGAAGATGTGAAGAATTACATTGTAAACAGTTGATTGGAGCTCTCATTGACTTGGGAAGGACGACAAGTGTTGCAAGAAACGAGTTCCACCACTCTCAACTTTTGTTCATGATTTACAATTAAATTCTACTTAGCTAATTATTGTATATTTATACACTAACTTCTAACTTTAGCTAATTCACTAACTCACTGCTAACTTATTCTTTGAATTCTCATCTCCACTCTTCTAAATTTCTTTATCTGGATGCGATGCAGTTGAAGAGTGGAGTAATCATGCATCGAGTTATGATAACCATTGTAAGGAGGCACGAATTTGGAGTGCGCACTCCAAAAGGCGTCGTCCACAACTTGATTAAGAAGTGAAGAGTCTAGGCTGAGTAGACTATAAACATTAAGCGCTGCATGGGAGGCAACCCATTTCAACCAAAATTGTGAAGGAGCCGTCTACGAGAGTTTGAATTTCTAAACCCTAAACTCTTTTTGGTTGAGTTGTATAAATGTGGAACTTGTGTGAATTATCAAATGCTTAGAAATTACTACATAATTTTTGTGTAACATTGAGGACAATGTAATTTTCTAAGTGTGGGGTAGGGATACATGTTTCACATGTTTGTTTTTGTTTTAAGTTTTTTGTTTAGAGTCATAAAAGAAAAGAAAATAAAAAATCAGAAAAATCAGAAAAATTAAAAATTTTCGTTGCTTTTGTTTTTGAGTCTTAGGTGCCCCCTAATAGTCTATGATGATTATATCTTCGAGTACATAGATGATGGTTTCGCATAATCTTGAAAATAATTGTGAGTTTCATGGACTTTGTGATTGGTATGAACATTTGAGACTTGGATTTATTTGTGTAATAAACATGCATGTTTGTGTTGATTTTGTTCCATAATAACATATGTGAGCTTTGATGCCATATACTTTCTTCATGAGCGATAAATATAAAAAATGGGCAGAATTTTTCAAAACTTCATTATTCTTTGATTATTCAATGACTATGTGCCATAGCTTTTAATGAACTCTAGAATGCTAGAACTTGCTCTTAACAATTTTTAAGACTATTATTCATGAAATGCCTTGATTTTGAAAAGGATTGAAAAGATCATGTTAGGATTACCACCAATGCCAAATAAAACTTATGCCTAATTTGTGCCCATCGTGGGACTCCTTAGTTTTAACCTCTTTGAGCCGACATTGTGCCATTTTATTTCATCACCATGATACATTTTCCTTGAGCTTAGAACAGTATATCCTTTCCATTGTTGTCAAGACTTGGTAAAGTTTAATTGGAATTTGTTATTGGAAGTGATGTTGTGAAGTAAGTGTGGGGTAAAAGTTGTCCAATTGCATGAAAAGAATTACATGAAAATAATTGTGTTGCCGAAATAAAGAACAGAAAAGAAAATCGGACAGAAAAATTTGAAAGAAAATCCGATCCGAGAATAAGAAAAATTGGAGATTTCGGCAACTAAAATAATTGGATGAGTTCTTGTGGTGAATTTGGAATTGTATGATTATTTGAAGGTCTAGCATTGTTATACTTGATCTTTGTTCATATTCACTATGGTATGGGGAAGAAAAGAATGAAGTTGGGCCCAACATGATGAAATTTGGCCATTTGAAGTGAAGTCATAAGGAGTATTGAATTTTGCTAAGTCTTGGTGACATTCTATCACCACCTTCCTAAATGTGAATGCCTTATGCCAATCCCCATTATCACCTTTATGTTGATCTTTTCATGATTCTTAAAATGGGTAAACTTTGATTAGTGGAGATTTTTGTCAAGAGTGAGCTTATGGCTTTGGTTCATTTGTGCACATAGTTGTTGCATGAAGTTTTTCCAGAAAATTGATTCACAAAGTGCTTTTATTTGATGAAATATGCGAGCTATTTGTTGCCTTACAATCTGTTCTCTTGCATATACTATGAGTGAATTGCCATATCATGAGTGAAAAGAAGAGAGTATGCCTAGTGAGGAGGATGAAATCAACATAACATGTCATTGCTTGTGATTTTCGTTTCTTACTTGTTCATGCTTTGATACATGTCTATGACGCTCGGGATTTATGTGCTTACATTGAAATGCTTAACTTGAAAGCTATGTGTTTTAAAGATCCTGAGACAATCATTTAGGGGCACTAGTTGAGTCTTTTTGTTTTTGTTTTGCTAAGGGACTAGTAAAAGCTAAGTGTGGGGTAGTTGATAGGAGCACAATGTGCGTCGTTCTTAATATGTTTTTACCCCTATTTATCCAATGTTTAACCCTTATTATTGTAAGATAGAGTCATAATATAGTTTAGTGTTACTTTGGTAGAGTTTTGGAGAAAATGTGCTTAATTGTCAGAAAAATGACTAAGTAAAAAAATCTGAGCAAAAAGTGCAAAATATGTCTTTTCCGTGATTTTGAGGCTCGTGCTAAACTGATCTATCCTTTTCCAAATTTGATGAAATTTGGTATGCATATAATTGGTAAGCTAAAGTGTATTGTGTCAAAATTTCAGATCAATCGGAGTTCGGAAAGTCACCCAAATGAAGGCTGTAACTTGGCAGTTTGAGCAAACCAATCCAGGGACTACCAGGGTTTTCCTGGGATTGTGTTCTGACTTCCGAAATTTCTATGGGACACATCGCTTGGAATCAGAGAACGTGCCATACGTCCTTGGAAAGCTCTACGAGTCTAGTTTCTCTGGGACTTAGAATCGCAGCAAAATATTTCCTGAGGAAAAAGTTATGCCGGTTTGAATGCACGAAGGTCAAGTCTGCCGAAAGAAGAAAACCTAAACCGAGTTCTACATGGATTTGGCTTACGAATGTGGACTGAATTCCATCCTTTGTGCAAGATTTTTGGCTGAATTAATTCATGGAAAACCTAAAGAGATATTGCTCAATTATTCAGCCATTATCTTGGGAATTTTCGGTAGAAAATAGAGGAAGAAAATCGCAACAAATCCTGATCAAATTCGGCAGAATTCCTGTGCACGTCATCCAACGTCCACGGACTCTCCCGGACAGCTCACAATGAATCAGAACTCGAGCCTTATATGGATAGAAAGCTACGGGAGTCTAGTTTCCAACCCAACTGGAATCACCTTAATATCTATTTTCTAGAGAAAGATATTCCATAATCTTCACTCGAAGGTCAAATCTGCCAGCAGGATAAGTTTGAGAAAAACTAGGTTTTGTAAACCCTAGCTGCCTCCCTTGCCTCTATAAATACCACAACATAATTTCAGAACAATCATCTCTCTCTCATATAATCCTTGCCGAACCTCTGCCAAAATATCTCCATAAATTCTTACCAAGAACCAATGCCGAACCACCCATCACCCTTCCACAAATTCCATCCGATCATCACACCAATCCTTTGCCGAACTCTTGATCAAGGTTGTAATTTGGATTGTAATTTCATGGCTCTTGTTTCTTTGTATTTAAACATTATTTTGTCTATGAAATATGTTTGGATTTTTGGTTTTATTTTCGGTATTGTTGATTATGCATGGGATTTCTGAATCTTTGTAATAAATGTATGGTTATTTTGTGTTTGATTACCGAATTATGCCTGTGATTTGATTGAATATGTATGATGGGCAGTAGGATTTTATTTATTTTCTTGATTTAATTAGGTTTATTTCCTTAATTCGTGTGCAACCGAAGGAGATATCTAGATGCATTCGAAAGGCCATGAGTGTTATCTAGGTATTAAATTCATATGCCGATTTAATATATATTGATTCATACGCATGTTATGTTTTGATATGTATTAATCTAAGGGCTCGAGTAATTATGGAAATTTACATGTCGATGTGAGATGAGTGACGCCATACCTGCTAACATGTTCCAATTCGACATATTGTGCTTATGTGCTATTTGTGTTTAATTTCTACGCGAAGTGTTCTTAAACCGATTAGTACCATGTTTAGGATTATACGCGAAGTTAATTCTAAATAATTGTGATGTTTTGAATAATTAGATGTTCCGCGAAGGCTCTAATTAAATTGGAACTTAGTTAACCTAGAATCCGATTTTATGCTTGCTGCCCTATTACTTGTTTTAATTTCGTTGCATGTATAATGAGATTTGTGTCTTGTGATTGTGTGAAAGGTGATGATTAATTGTAGATAATAATTTTGGTTTTAGAATTTGTAAAAATTCAGTAGGTAATTAATTATAAAAATCGACAACACCCCCTTAAAGTACAACATTTTGTGTGATTGAAATGCCCTTGATTTCCCCGGATAGAACGATCCCTACTTGTCCTAACTACAATTGACAAAAGAAGGGTATTATGTGTATGAAGTTGTTTTACAGGTACTTTGTGCTTGGATAACACCTCCATCAAAACCGAGCAATGCCCTCAATTTGGATTAAGTGAGGAGGAGGTGAATGCCGTTGGATTTCAAGGAGGACAAAGGTTCGGAAATTTTAATCCAAGATTCAATGATCATCCGAACTTTAGATGGTCAAACAATGACAATGTCCAAAGGTGATAGGAGCACAATGTGCGACGATATTATATGTTTTTACCTTCATTTATGCTTTGTTTAACCCTTATTTGTCTAAGATAGAGTCATAATATAGTTTAGTGTTAATTTGGTAGAGTTTGGCGAAAAGTTGGTTAAGAATCCGAAAAATGACTAGTTTGAGGAATCTGGAAAATAATGCAAGTTGTCTTTTTCGTGATTCTAAGATGAGTAAAAATGCGATCTATCCTTGTCCGAATTTACTGAAATTTGGTGTGTGTATTATTCATATACTGAGGAATGTTGTGTTAAAATTTCAGATCAATCGGAGTTCGGGAAGTCGCCCAAAAGATGGCTGCAAAACAGCAGTTCGAGCAAACCAATCCAGGGACTTCCAGGATTTTCCTGGGACTGTGTCCCAAATTCGAAAAATCATTCCTGACGACTCATAAGGAATTTGATTAAACTATTTTATATGAAGGTAGCTATGTGTGTCTAGTTTCTCTGAGATTTGGAATCGCATCAATCGGAGCTCTGAGGAGGAAGTTATGTCGGATTTACTGGAGTAAGGTCATTCTGCCGGGAAAACAACAACTATCCCGGTTGCACAAGGAAAGCTTTCCTTTGGACTTTTGAAGCATGGATCGGATATTATGGACCTAAAGATATGTCCATACTAACTTAATGAGAAGATTCAAGTCCAAGATAAGGCCAAGAAGAGTCTAGAAGAAAAGAATTCAGATAATAAGAGAAAGAAAAAGAATCCTGATTAATTTCGAGAAAATTCCTGTGCACGTCTCTCAACTTCCACAGACTCTCCCGGACAGCTCACAATGAATCAGAATTCGAGCCTTATATGGATAGAAAGCTACAGGAGACTAGTTTCCAACCCAACTGGAATCACCTCAATATCTATTTTCTAGAGAAAGCTATTCCATAATCTTCACTCGAAGGTCAAATCTGCCAGTAGGATAAGTTTGAGAAAAACTAGGTTTTGTAAACCCTAGCTGCCTCCCTTGCCTCTATAAATACCACAACATAATTTCAGAATAATCATCTTCTCTTCCTCACTTGAACTTACCAAAACTCTGCCGAATTTCCACCATAACAATCCTCACATAGAGCAAAGCCGAACCATCTCCACCACCTTTCCTAAAAATCATTCCAATCACCATCAACAATCCTCTTGCCGAATTCTTCAACGAAGGTTCTCAATTCGGATTGTAATTTTCCATGGCTTTTGTTTCTTTGTACTTATACATTATTTTGTCTATGAAATATGTATGGATTCTTGGTTGTAATTTTGGTTTTGTAAATTATTCTTGGGATTTCCGAATTCTTGTTATATTATTTGGTTATCTTTGGTTTAATTTCCGAATTATGCATGTGGTTTAATCGAATATGGTATTATGGGCTGTAGGCTTTTGCATGTTTTCTTGATTTAATTAGGTTGATTTCCTGAATTTGTATGCATAAAAATCGTATGTATGGAGGTAGTCTTGGCCATGACTATCCTTTGTGTGTTGGTTTCACATGCCGATTTAATACATGTTGAATCATACGCGAAGTTGGTTTTAATTTGTATTAATCTAATGGGCTAGAATAATTCTGGAAATTTACATGTCGATGTGGGATGAGTGACGCCATACCTGCTAACATGTTTCCAATTCGACATATTGTGCTTATGTGCTATTTGTGTTTAATTTCTACGCGAAGTGTTTTTAAACCGATTAGTACCATGTTTAGGATTACACGCGAAGTTGATTCTAAATACTTGTGATGTTTTGAATAATTAGATATACCGCGAAGGCTCTAATTAAATTGGAACTTAATTGAATCTTGGATCCGATTTTAGCTTGCTGCCCCTATTACTTTGTTTAATTTCGTTGCATGTTTAATGAGTTTTGTGTTTTGTGATTGTGTGGAAGATGTTGATCAATTGTATATAATCATTTAGGATTTAAATTTAGTAAAAATCAGTAGGTAAATTAGTTATAAAAACCGACACCCCCTTTATTTGCAATACTTTATGTGATTAAATGCCCTTGATTTCCCCGGATAGAACGATCCCTACTTGTCAATACTACAATCGACACAAGAAGGGTATTATGTGTATGAAGTTGTTTTGCAGGTACTTTGTGCTTGGATTATAGCTCCATCAAAAGGCCACCGAATGCAGCCCCTTTTCAACCAAGAGCACCATATGTGCTGAGACCACCTTTTCAGCCGAACCAAGGAGCTTTTGTGCCGAACCAACAAGCACCTAATCAAGCCATGTCATTTCAACCTATGCCAAACCAAGCTCAAGCCGCACCAAGCAACCCCAACTATGATGCATTGATCCAATCTCTTTCGAGTGTAACTCAAGTATTGCTCGCGGGACAACAAATGCACTCGAAAGACATAGCCGAGTTAAAGACTCAAATGGGGCAAGTCGTGGACTATATGGGAAAGATCACCGAGCAAGGAAAGCTTTCGGGTGGAGTTATTAAAAATCTGGGGCATGAGCATGCCAAAATCATTACAACACATAGCGGAAGAGTGTTGAATGAGCCACGAGCTAAAATTCCGAGGAAAGTGACTTTCGGAAACATTTACGATTAAGAAGGCAATATCGGCAGCCTTCCTACCGATACCGATGGCATGCAGCCTGCCGACGCTGCCGATGCCACTGCCGACAATGTTGCACGCCAAGCTGCCGACACTGCCGATGCCACTGCGCGCAGCCCTGCCGATAGCCCTGTCTGTACTGATGTCGCGCGTCAAGCTGCTGCCGAGAAAGAAGCTTTGTGCAACGAGCTAGAAAAAGATCCCGCAACTGCGTTGAAGGAGAATGTGCCGATCAAAGCCAAAAAGGGATTTAATTTCGTGTTATAGTAGTTTAGGGCAGCCTTGTTGCTGCCGATCATCTTTCAAAAACCCCCTTTTTGTGACGTTTTAATATTTATATATTTGTCTAACATTCTCATGTCAGGTACCCTTAATCCCCAGCTAGAACGATCCCTACTTGCTATATGCTACTAACGATTATAGAGTTTATCATTGAAGTGCCGTTTCGGCGACTCGTCACCGGCGAACTCAATAGAGTCGTTCGAACGACTGGCAGATAAGTTTCTTAGCCGGTTTATCCTTAGGGCCAATGGGGCCCAAACGTCGACGGTCCTCTTTAACTACATGCAGGCAGACAACGAGGGACTACGGGCGTTCGTTAACTGATGGCAAACCGCCACGGCCGGGGTAAGAAGCCTCGATAAAGGAATTGCCGAGATGGCATTCAAGCAGGGGCTGAGGCCCGAGGAATTCTCCTACGCCGTACGTGATAGAGATGTTGCGGGGGTACGACGAGCTGATGGCCATCGCCGTCAGACATGCATAGGCAGAGTACGAGACCTACGGGAATCGGCAGCAGGGTCGAGAACAGAGGCATTCACCCACCAGGAAAGCCAGGGACCGGGGCAGTCAACGACCCCGTAGGGATAACATCGAGAGCCCATCGGAAGGTGACAGGCTCGCGCCCTACAGTATGGAGCGACCGCTGGCTATTATGCAAGTAGAGCGGCGCGAGCGACCCCTGGCTATTATGCCGGCCAAGCGGCACAAAAAGTCGATTGCGCTGACTTCCTCCTACGAAAGCATTCTCAATGAAAATAGGGAGGCCATCCCCCCGCCGGAGGCGAGGAGGCACCCAAAAGGAGATCTTACCCAGGAGCAGTCTGGCAAATATTGCTCCTACCATGATGAGGCATCCCACCAGACTAACGACAACCATGCCCAAAGGGCAGCGGTGGCCAGGGAAACCTGGAGTGTGGGAACTATACAAACTCGAATCCCTGGGCGGATCGAGGTGTACGGGAGTATAAATGTAATCCACGGTAGGGCCCACATTGACTGACTCACCGGGAATTCAAAGAAAATGTGCCTAAGGTCGATTAGGGGAAAAGAGGTGTATGCTTTCGGAAACGGGAGCGGCCAAGCCGCTAAGACCGAGTAGAAGTCGGTCACGTTCTATGAGGAGGAAGAGCCGGAGGATCTAATTCAACCGCACAACGATCCCTTCCTTATTACTGTCCAGATAGAGCACTGGATGACCAGCCAGATGATGGTCGACATAGAGGCATCAGTCAATGTAATGTTCCGGAACGCGTACAAGGGACTGAACCGAGGGAGGGACAAGTTGTCCCAGGATAATGAGCCATTAATAAGCTTCTCCGGGGAGGTAGTCCAGCCACTGGGTTCGGATTACTTACTGCTGATCTTCGACCAGGGAGACAGGACTAGAAAGGAGCACCTCGAGTTCATTGTAGTGGACTGTTTGTCCTCGTACAATGGCATCATCGGCAGGCCAGGGTTATGGAGGCTGAAAACATTTATAGCCGGCCACATGCTCATGTTAAAAATGCCATCTCCCACCGGGTTCATCACCATTCGTGGAGACCAGAAGGTCGCTCGTAAGTACTACGCGGAGGCCTTAACCTGCGGCAGAAGGCGAGCCGAGGTCTTCACGGCAGCCCAGCAGGCACTGTGTCTGGATCCCAATATCGACACCCGGGATGACACCGATTCCGATGAGGAGAAGCCAAAGCGCCCCTCGGCGGTAGAGAAAACTGAAGAAATTTTCATCTCGAAGTACCACCCGGGGCTAACGGTGGTAATAGGAACAAAACTAGCACCAGATGTTAGGAAAGATCTCATCACTTTCCTCCAGAGGAACAGTTCGGTGTTCGCATAGTCCTATGAGGACATGCCTGACATATCTCCGAAAATAGCAACGCACGAGTTAAACATCCTACTCGGTAGTATTCCGGTGCGGCAGAAGAGTAGATCCTTCAACCCTGCAAAGTATGAGGCGATTAGGGAGGAGGTGCAAAAATTCAGGGGAATTGACTTCATTCGTGAGGTCCAGTATCCCCGCTGGCTCGCCAACATAGTTATGGTTCTAAAGAAGGGAACTGACCAGTGGCGTATGTGCGTAGATTTCACCAACCTGAACCGGGCGTGTCCGAATGACAGCTTCCCGCTCCCCCGGATAGATCAGCTTGTAGACTCAACCTCTAGTTATAAGCTACTAAGCTTCATGGATGCTTATGTCGGATACAACCAGATAAGAATAAGTTCGGCAGATGAAGAGTACACTTCATTCACAACAGATCGGGGCCTCTACTCCTATAAACGGATACCTTACGGGTTGAAGAACGCCGGGGCTACGTACCAGCAGGTGGTGAACCACATGTTAGAACATGAGTTGGGCAAAACAGTAGAAGTCTACGTGGACGACATGTTGGTCAAGAATTTGACCGCCAGTGCCCACGTGCGAGACTTGACGGTGGTGATCGGCAAGATGCTCAAGTATGAGATGCGCCTGAACCCGAAGAAGTGTATATTTGGGATTTCGGAAGAGTTGTTCCTCGGTCACGTCATAAGCCAGTGGGGAATCGAAGCTAACCCCCTCAAGGTCCAGGCAATCCTAGAAATGGAGACCCCAGAGGAACGGAACCGGGTCCAGACCCTGACCGGGCGGTTAGCCGCGTTAGCCAGGTTCATCTCCCGCCTCACTGACAAATGCACCCCATTCTTCAAGCTGCTCAAAGCCCAACAATTCAAGAAAATCCATTGGGCCGCGGAGCACGAGGCGGCATTCCAATCTATCAAGACATATCTGTCAGTGGTTCCACTCTTATCCAAGCCAGTGCCAGGAGAAATGTTGTACTTCTACATAGCCACGTCGGACACAGCTGTAAGTGCAGCTCTAATCAGGAAGGAAGAGACACTGGAACTCCCGGTGTATTACGTGGGTAAAGGATTCACCGGGGCTAAAAGCCGATACCCGGATATCGAAAAGCTAGCTCTGGCCCTGATCGTTAGTGCCAGGAAGCTCCGGCACTATTTCCAAGCCCACTCCATCACCTTATACCACCAATCACCCTTTAAGGCAGATCCTACAAAAATCGGAAACCAGCGGCAGGCTGGTCCGTTGGGCGGTAGAATTGGGTGAGTTCGATATAATGTATACCCCCCTAACGGCCATCAAAGGACAGGCCGCTGCAGATTTCATATGCGAACTCACGCCAATGATTAAGGGAGAACATCCAGACCACGCGGGGAGTAGCCAACCGGATGTCATAGTAAAGGTGGAGCCAGGATTGCCCAGCGATTGAAAGCATTATATCAATGGCTCTGTCACGAGTAAACGGAGCTGTGCCAGCATCATATTAACTACCCCGGATGACCAATCATATGAGTACGCTTTGCGGTTTCTGTTCAACACCTCCAACAATGCCGCTGAGTACGAGGCGCTAATAGCTGGCCTACAATTAGCCAAATAAATGAGAATCCCGTCAATAGAAGTGCACAGTGATTCCATCTTGGTGGTCAACCAAATGAAAGGGGTATTCGAAGCAAAGGAGCCTTAGATGGCCTCATACCAGGCATTGGCCAAAACCATGATGGAACCGTTTAAAGGAGCAACCATTCGGCACATTCCTCGGGAGGAAAATAAGCATGTAGATGCTCTGGCAAAGCTGCCTACCTGAAACTATCCACCAGAGTACCGCAGAGCAAGAATTGAAACCCTGGAGAGGCCAAGCATTAGCAAAACTATCTCTGAGATTTTTGCCGTAGAGGAAGCACCTCCTAGTTGAATGGACCCGATCCGAAAGTATCTAACCGACAAGATCAGCCCGGAGGACAAGGTGGATGCCAGAAGACTACACCTCAGATGCGCCAGATACAGCCTGTTGGGCGACAAGTTGTATCGTAGAGGGCATAGCTTTTCCCATTTAAAGTGCGTCACAAAAGAGGTCGTCAGGCCATCATGCAGGAAATTCACGAAGGAGTCTGCGGTAACCATTCTGGTGCCCGATCCTTGTCACATAAGGCACTCCGGGCAGGGTATTTCTGGCCAGACATGGCAGCTACTTCAAGGAAAATATCAGGTAGCTGCCACAAATGCCACATGTACGCCACCGTACCACATGCCCCGGCAATAGCCATATCGATCATGTTGGCACCGTGGCCGTTCGCACAGTGGGGATTGGACATAATCGGCCCCTTCCCAACGGCTATAGGCCACTTCAAGTACGCTATCGTGGCTGTTGACTACGAGACCAAATGGGTTGAGGCAAAGCCCCTGCTCAAGATAACGGAGGAAAGAATGAAAAAGTTCTTGTAAAAAAACATTTATTACCAGTTTGGTGTCCCGCAGACTATTGTCACGGACAACAGCACACAGTTCAATAACACTGATCTCATCGAGTACACGGCCTCTTTGGGAACCTGGATGGTGTTCACATCAGTAGCCCACCCGCAAACCAACGGCCAGGTAGAAGCGGTTAACAAGATCATCAAAACACTCCTAAAAAAGAAGCTAGATGACAAAAAGAGGTTGTGGGTTGAGGAGCTGCCGGCGGTCCTGTGGGCAATCCGCACAACGGCAACAGAGGCAACAACAAAAACCCTATTTTGTATGGCATTCGGAAGTGAAGCAGTACTGCCTATTGAGATCGAGATACCCAGCGGCAGGGTTGAGAATTATGAAGCTGAAACAAACGCCGAGGGCATGCGGCTTAACCTAGATCTCATCGAGGAGCGGCGTGACCAAACGCACCTACGAAATCAGACGTATAAGCAGCGGGTGGCCCGTTACTATGACAGCAAGGTCCAGGAGAGAAAATTGCAAGTGGGCGACTGGGTGATGAAGAAAGTTCAAAGAAAGGTGCTGGCCTTAGAGCCAACATGAGAAGGGCCCTACCAAATCACAACAGCCGTTGGCCCAGTGACCTTCCACATCATAGACACCGATGAGGTCTATTCCACCCGCCCATGGAACATCCAGCACCTCCGGTACTACCCTAAGTGAGAATCATACCCCAACTACATAGTGGTTTAACCAGACAGTATTGTATTCACTCCAGTGCTCCTAATTCAATAAAAGGTACTTACTATTCCAACACAGTTAGTACGTCAACCCAATGAGTATCAGGCACAACGCCATGGGTGATTACTAGTTTCTCCAACACAATCAATAAGCAGAAAAAAAAAAAAAAAAGATTTACAGCTTCTGCCTTTGGGCCGGATGAAGCCCTTAGTCGACCCCACCGGCACTGGCGATCCCTGAGCCACCGGCCTTGAGAGACCGCTCTTGCTGCAACCGGTCTGCCTCGGCCACGTCTGCCTCCATCCTCTCGGCGTCGAGCCACCCTTTATCTCTCCATTCCATATAGGCCTCGTTTATGCCTCTCTCCCAAGCGGCCTCCAGCATCTCATCAAATTCAACCGAGTCCATGAACTCACTGATGGCCTTATCAGGGGTTTCCGCCCGTTGGGATTCTGTAAACTATTCTACCCCTTGCCAGACCGCCGCCACTTGACCCTATAGCTCCAAGTTCCTCGCCTCCAGGTCCGTCACCCGACCGGAGGAATCAACAAGCTTGGCCTCCAAACCAGTGGACCGCTGGACCGCATTGATTAGCTTCGACTCCAGTTCCCCGATTTTCTCAACCTGCATGGCCACTCAGTTTTTTGCCCGCTCGGCTTGCTCCTTTGCCTGGGCTCTCTCCTTCACCAGCTCGACCTCCAGCATGGCTCGGTCCCTCGTGAGGTCCACCACTTGCTTCTTCAAGGCCGGACCTTCCTCACTAGCTTCGGCAGCATCAAGGTTGTGCACCGTCTAAGAAGGGGCACAAAAGGAGTGTTTAGCTAAAAACAAAAAAACAAAAGTTATTATGGCGAAGAAGGAATGCTTACCCTTATAGCCATTTCCATGGCTTTCTTCTGATTCTCACCGGGAAGCACACCCCTGGGCAGCCCGCTGTCAAGCCCCAAAGTTTTGACGTTTGCTAAAAGCGACCGCACGAACCCCCCATCCTCAGCATCGCTGGCTTGATGCTCTCTAACCGGCGTCGTTTGCGACATTTAGGGGAATTCGAGGTCCCAGCGGTAGCAGTAGCAGTCTGTGGCCCAGAGACCCTTGCCCTCTTGGCGGTGTCTCCATAAACGGTACAGCCATGGAAGGGAACAAGGTCAGTCGCTACCGCCCTTTCAGGGACCCTCTTTTCCACCTGTCGCACAGTAGCGGCATCAGCAAAAGTTGCCACCGGTACTACCTCTCGAATACCCACCGGAGAGGGTGACTCCACGCCTGTAGTGGACGTACCTGCCCCCCTAGCCCCACTGGCCGCACCTTCCAGGTCAGGGCGGCCCCCGTACCCACGGTCGGGATAACCATCACTACCGGCTAGTCATGCACGGTTTTCTCCCCAGTATCAGGATCCACAACCATCTTCAACGCGGCTTCCCCGATCTCCATCATCTTCTGGGCTACAAGTTGATCGTCCGCCTCGATGGTCTGATTCAATAGTAGAGCCACCCGTGGAACAACAACTGAAGGCCAATAATCCAAACGGTTAGCACGAAGTCAAGATCCGAAGACAGCCCTAGTGAAAAGAAAAAAAACAACAAACACAAAAACAAATGGGGCCCCCACTAGGTTTCTTCCCCAACCCACATATCTCCAGGACGTTCCACCGGATAAAGTTGTACGGGCTCCGGCTAATGGCGTCCCAGCAGCCAAAAATACGGGCTATCCGCCACCTCTATCCCACATCGGTCAGTGTGTACGACTGATCTCCAATAGCTTGGTAAGCTCCCGGGAAGCGGTAAAACCTTGAGTTACACTGCCACCTCCCCCCAACCATCACCACCTGGTTCCTCCACCCGTGCGGTCCAGGATGGCAGGTGAGTGATGGCCGGCCTAAAATCCTGCGCAGCAAAGGTCACGCAACCGCTGGCTTAAGCCTTTTTGCAGTAATAAACCTTGTACAGCGCCCTGAATTCGTCGACCGTGGGCCACCCCATATTGCAAATGTTGTACAAGCACCCAAGGCTAAGCAGTTGCGTCTATTGATTGCGAGGAAGCTGGGCGGGAGAAAGGTTTATCATGCTCAGCACGTACTGGACGAATTCAGGCAATGGCAGAGATAAGCTTTGACGCAATTGGTCTTCGTACACAGCAACCCAACCTTCCTCTGGGTTGCAGGCCAATTCCCCAGGGTTGAGCGCCCTGAGTTTTATCGACCGGTCGATACCCCACCTCGCCCTGAAGTCCTCTATCTCCCCAGGGGTCATGCTACGGCCAGGCTCATCGCAATAAACTGTCATCCCACCGTCCAATATCACGTGCTTAATTGGCCCCCCTTACCCCACCAACGGGACCCACCGCGGCCGTGCGTCCAGCCTCATTCCCTGGCCTCGAACCATCGCCCCAGGCTGAATCCCCACCGGCAGGATTTACAGGGTTACTTGACTCCCTAGATTCCATCAGTCTTATAGACTTGCGGATACCGTCTGGCCTAGGCAAGAAATTTTGTTGTAAGAGTTGAGATACTCTTTTTCGGATTTAATCTCTGGGCAGATGCTCTTTGCATGAACACAATAGGCAGAGCGGAGGGACGATCGAGGGATCTTATAAGCGGTCAAACCAACCCTTGAATCCCCCTAAAAAGCAATTGGGGTATTCCAAAGGGCAAAGCAATCCCAGCCGTAGATCTCCACCAAACAAGCCAGTCCACGAAATCCACCATGGATAACTCGACAACCTCCTAGACCGTCAGATGACAAGACTGAGGGACTTCGGCATTTAATACAACACAATGCTACAGCAGCCACTTAACCTGCATGTAGAGGCCGACGGCTACTAGCCTAGTTGAAAGAGCAGGGGATAAAATCGAACCGTCCCGCCCTGAGCCTATTCCAACCTAAGGTTGAAATATTCCAACAGTACGGGGCATTCTAACATTTATTCCACCGGTACGAGACATTCTACCTATTGATCTTATTCTACCTTTACGGCCAGTGGCAACGGCTAAAACAGGAAGATTTGATCCTCTCGTACAGGACGATTCTTCCAGCAGGTAAAAACCCTACGCATATTTTATCTTGCCGACGGGCAGTTGACTACAGCTAGGAAACAACGGCTAGGTATCCCACCGGGAGAACTCTTCCTCTAACGCATGAGACTTCTTCCCACATGCTAAAAACCCTGCAGGAATATTATGTACAGGCTACGCTATTCCAACTGTAGTACCTGCTCCAACTAAATGTTATCCTATTCGCTGGTTCATCCAGCTTGAACCATTGGCTGCGGAATTCCACCGGCTAGGTCCACACTTGCTTAACGCTCACTCCTACGGAATAACCGGTTGTACCAACCGAGACATTCCTACGGACAGCCTTGTACGACCTACGGGCTCCAGGTACCACCGGTCTTTATAAACCCGGGAGACTTGATTCTCTCATACAGGACAACTCTCCCTGTAGGCTAAAAACCCTGCACATACCTCATTCTTGTAACACACAGGCTGAGAAACGATCGAGGATGCCGGCCAATACGAACACAGGGCCGCTTCACCCCACCTGGAGACTTGCTCCTCTCATACAAGACAACTCTTCTCGCAGGCTAAAAACTCTGCACATACCTCATTCCTGTAACACACAAGCTGAGAAGCGATTGGGGATGTCGGCTAATACCAACACAGGACCGCTCAACCCCACTAGGAGATTTCATCCTCTCATACATGACAACTCTTCCTGCAGGCTAACAACCATGTACAGAGCTCACGCCTGCAGGAACAAAGGCAGTCATACAACACCCCACCAGAAACTTCTCTAACACAGGGCACGTTTCCCGCTGGTCCCAAGTTACCTAACCAAGACAACTCTATTTAAGGCACCCACTGACCACTGACCTTTGCGGCTACCATTCTCACTTGGGGGACTCGTTCCACCTGTGCGCTATATTCACCCGGTTTTCCCGGGACATAGCATGGCACAACTGATTTCAGCGCCACATTATCATCTCATGCACTACATCTTCTACCCGTATGCAACTGTCATCATGAAAATCATAACCAGGCACTCATCACATTACGCATCATCATAACAGGTTTTTTTTCGAATGCCCGGCCAAGCCCAATCTTCAACGCGGACTTGAGGGGCTAGGGTACCGTTGGGTTCATATCCCAGCGGGTCTGCGGGCCTGTAAAGCAAGACAGATTTAAGTCCTCATTCAAGATGGCACTTGACCGGGAACTTGAGGGACTTGTTGACAATAGCCATAGAGAGGCTACCCAGGCCCCCAGACCCGCAGCCAGCACTCCTGGACCCGGCCTAAGGCCCGGGAGCAAAGTATGGACACCTGATCCCGCGCCTAGGCAGGTCTTACTTATGATCGGGGCCCGAGAACTGGGGATGGCAGCTCCCCAAGCAGGGGCCGAAACAGTCCAGCAATATGTGCATAAAGGGGCCAATCTTAGATCGAAGGATGATGTCAGTCCTCATACCCGACAGCCTATATATGAGTCCCACCTACCCTCATTAATAGGTAATCAATACTTCAACTACTCATTCCTGCTTAAGTTATCAGTTTATCTCATCTATACTGACTTAAGCATCGGAGCGGTATAGACCGGGCGGTTCTCTTAGTTAGCAGGATTTGCCGGAATGAATCACTCCAAGATCCACCTGTCTCTGTGAGTTTATGGATTCAGACAGAAACATTGTATGTCCTGCGAATAAGGTTTTTCTCCTTTTTATTCCTCATCCAATTCCTCCTTGTTTGGGCCTTTTTTTAAGTCTCCTTGTCCAACTTGGAATTATATTTTTTCTTCTAATAACTCAAGGTTATTGTAGTCAGCTGAAGGAGAAACTTACAATACGTTCAGTCTAATCCCAAATGTGCTGAGATTAATGGACTTGGGCTTCACAAGTTGGATTATTGAGGGGATATGCAAACTTCGTCAGAATCAGCCTTCTCGTACTAGCTCCACTCAAACCTTCATAACTTTATCTAGAAGAATGCGAATCCACTTCCATAAATTCCTTAGAAAGCTGACATATGTAGCTTTCCAATGATGTATGGCTCGCCTTTTAATTCCTCATGAGCAGGTACAGTTTAATCCACGAAGTTAGTGCACAGCAGAGACAATTTTCTGAAAATTCAGGATAGCAAGCACAGTAGCAATCCTTTGTTACTTTAAGCTCAAATTCCTTCTTTTCTCCCATTTAACCTATAAAATATAAAAACTAAGTAAATGACTCATAATTGACAAGAACTTAGCATATAATCATGTGTTTAAGAATACAAATATATATGGAATTATGAACTTATCACTTTGATACCTGCCCTTGTTTGTTGGTACTTGATTTGGATATTTAGCTAGTCGATGATTCTGCTCACAAATCAAGAACATATTTACGCTGATTCAACATCCCTGTTTCTGCCCACAAATCAAGAACATATTTACGTTGATTCAACATGATACAGTCTTTACTCCGAGCAACCTCAATGCCCAAGAAATATTTTAGATTTCCCAGCTCCTTCATTTCAAATTCGGCAGATAACTCTCTCTATAGGTTTTAGGGCTGGGCATTTGGTCCATAAATCTTAATCCCGTCTTGATCCCGTCCCTAAATGGGACGGGACGAGATTCATGTTTGAAAAATGCATATCCCGTCCCGTCTCGATCCCGTTTTAAAACAGCGGGACGGGATTGGGATCAGCTGATTAAGTCCCATCTTGTCACGTCCCGTATAATAAATAAAATTAAAATAATTATAATATATATATATATATATATATATATATATATATATATATATATATATTTACTTAATCTCAGCCGTTGAATTAAAAACTAACAAACATTCAACCGTTGATTCAATTTAACCCTATCTCAGTTCCTCAGTCCTCGACCAGTCTGTCCAGTCGACCTCGAGCCCTCGTCCTCTCCTCCAGTCAATATATATATATATATATATATATATATATATATTTACTTAATCTCATCCGTTGAATTAAAACTAACAAACATTCAACCGTTGATTCAATTTAACCCTATCTCAGTTCCTCAGTCCTCGACCAGTCCGTCTAGTCGACCTCGAGCCCTCGTCCTCTCCTCTAGTCAACCTCCAGCCGATCCCGCTTCCTCTCCCGTCAAGTCCTCCGACTCTCCGAGCCCAAGTCATCTTTCTCTCCCGCTCGGCGCTCGCCATCTTCATGCATAAACCTCATTCTCCCCGCGACTGATGGCCGATTTCATCTTCGCCGTTTCATCTGCTCCAACTCATTGAAGGTTCGATCCAACTGATTGCTTCGTTCGAGTGAAGGTCTGATTCGAATGATTGCTTCGATTATCAGCAGGAATCTTATTCGAGAGAAGGTTCGATTGAATTGGAGTAAACCATTGAAGGCTTGAAGCAGAGAAGTAAACCGGGAATCTGATTCGAGTGAATGTCTGATTCGAGTGATGGTTTGATTCAGACTTGATTCAGGAGGTCAAGCTTTTGGCCAAGAAGGACGAGCGCGTGAGTCTCGACTCCGCCATTGACGAGCTGCTTCAGCTCGAAATGCAGAGGTAATATTTCATTGGATCTAAATCTAAATCTGTGTTGTTTACATTGTTGAATATGATTAGCAATGCATAAACCCTTCAAAAGTTTCAATCTTTGTTTATCTAAAATAGAATGAGCCAGTAAAAATCTGATCTTTATTAAAATATAGATCCAGAGATTAAAATTTCTTGTCCAGAGATTTATGAAGATGTGCATTAACTATTAAGATTGATTGGCATTGTACTTGTTGGTCTTATATTCTAGGATGTTAGAGAAATTAGTTGATGTACTGGATTTTACGTGTTGTTGATATTGTCTGGTTTTTGGTTTCTTTTGAGTGAAGGGAGCTCGCGGCAGGGTCTATTTACAAAGAGAGATGTATCTCAGTAAGTGACGGGCCGAGTTGGGCGACGTACGTGTTGATTTCTGGTTCGGAGGATGATGAATATGATATTATCACGTTGCAATACACAGAGGAAGGCTTATTAACAATCGATGAAAATAGAGAAGGTCATGCCGAGGCTTTTGGAGATGATATAGCAATAGAGTGTCTTGCAACAGAGTTCAAGCGAGAGATTTACGTGGTACAAAAATATTTCAGTTGGCTTAGATCCATTTTTCTTTACACTCTCTGTGAATCCATGTTGATTATTATGATGTCATCTTTCATTTGATCTCCTTCCTGGAAGACATTGCAGCCTTTGGCAGTTATTTTTTTGGTAGCATTTGTTGGGTGTAGTTTTACTACCTGCCTGATTGTTTACTAGGCTACAGTGGCTGAGGGTTTAGTGTATTGTGAAATGCTTTGAAGGTCGTTCATGGTTAAAGAGTTCTAATGGTGGATGACGTTTCACAGCCAGATTCATGGAGTAGTTTTCCCATCTGTCTTAAATCTTTCACATGTTTTGCATTGAGCCATGGAGTTGTAGTGTCCTTACATATATTAGTGTGCAAGTATTGGTACATTTTTATAACTACCTAAGTACCTATGTGTGCACTTGAATAAATTGTCATTTAGCTGCTTTATTGGAGAATTGGTTCATCGATTGAATTCTGTACACTTGAAGATTTGAGCTTGTACTAGACTATCTATCATTTTACTAAGCTTTCTTGCTTGAATTCACATTATAGGTTCAAGCACATATATTTAAGGATCTTTAAACAATATTGCGCAGATGAACATTGGTTGTTGTCAGAGTAAAACTTAGATTAACATTTGATAGGTGTGGAGAACTTTTTATGAGGATTTAAAGGAGCTTTAAGGTTTAGAGTGAGTTTGAATAATACATAGCTGTATTTGATGTTTTTGTAACAAAATTATGCTCCAGCTTTGTGTAAGACTATGTAATGATGTTTTCTCATGAATTTTGTCTTATTGCTTAAATTGATGAACAAGGACCCCGTTTTGGTCCTGGTCCAGTACGGGATCCCTGGCATGCATGATCATTTTTTAAAAAGTCTAATCCCGTCCCGTCCTGTCCCGTTTAAAATCTCACGAGACAGGACTGGGATTAGGTGAATCCCGGCCCGTCCTGGCCCATGCCCAGCCCTAGTAGCTTCCCTATCTCCTCCAGATTATTATCAGTGACCACCATGTCATCCACATAAATAATGAGTGCGGTGAAACTACATTTCCGATGCTTCAGGAAGAGGGTGTGATCAGAATTACTTTGTATGTACCCAATTCTTCTCATAAACATTGTAAACCGACCAAACCAAGCTTGTGGAGACTGCTTAAGACCATACAACGACTTTCTCAAACGACATACTACCTATTCTCTAGTGACAGTGCGGTATCCTTGAGGCAAATCCATGTAAACTTCTTCATTCAGATCTCCGTGCAAGAAGGCATTTTTAACATCGAACTGCTTAAGAGACTAATCCAAATTGGCTGCTAGTGACAAGAGCACTCTAATAGTGTTGATTTTCACAATTGGAGCAAAGGTTTCATCATAATCCACACCATACTTATGGGTGTATCCTTTTGCTACTAGCCTGGCCTTATACCTGTCTACCGAACCATCAGAGTTGTGCTTCACCGTATACACCCATTTACAACCAACTATTTTCTTCCTAGGAGGTAGCTGCACAAGCTCCCAAGTACAATTCTATTCAAGTGCATCCATCTCAACAGCCACTACTTTCGCCCACTTCTCATCATTCATAGCATCTTGCACTTTACTAGGAAGTGATACAGAGGATAATTGATTCACGATGAACGCATATGGTTTAGACAATCTATGGGTAGACACATAATTTCCTACAAGATACGTAGCCTTAGCACTCAATAAAGGTTCATATTGCTTTGGTGCTTGACCACGAGTAGTTCGTTTTGGCAAGACTCGTGTTTGAACTTGTGAAGGATTAACTAAAGGCATACTACTATTAGACAAAGGAGGATTAGAAGACAAAGACAAAGTGGGTACCTCGGGTGAAGAAGGGGCAAGAGAGACCTTTGGTGGAAAGAGAGAGACTAGAGAGTCTTCAAGAGGCAAATTTTCTGATTCTGAACAGAACGATCGATCGCTTTGTACCTGGTGATCGATCATTGAGGCATCTGTAGTCACTGGTTCCTTTTTCTTTTCCAACCATCGATCGCTGCTATCCTGGCGATCAATCGTTAACTCACTGGGCTGTTCGGGCCCTTTTGACGATCGATCGTTGAGCACCTGATGATCAATCGTTGCGCACTTGACGATCGATCGTTTATGTTTCTGAAGTCCCTGGAGTGTGCAACGATCGATAGCTAGAGGACGAGCGATCGATCGTCTCTCCTCTAGAGGTTTCTGTATCACTAGGCGATCGATCGATCATTCAGGTGGGAATGATCGATCGTTGGACCTGCTTGATAGCAATCTTCAAAGTACACTCCCCCTTGCTCCCTCTGAATAAGGGTCGTAGATGGCGAGAAATAACATGTATCTTCACTGAATGTGACATCCATAGTGACATAGAACCTTTGGAAGGAGGATGGTAACACTTCTATCCTTTCTGACTAGTCTCATACCCTACAAAGACACACTTGAGAGCCTCTCATCTAGTTTTGAGCTTTGGTTCTTATACAAGTGAACGTAGGCAACACATCCAAAGGCACATGCAGGAAGAGTGTTTAGGGATGGAATAAGAACATACTTTGACAATACCTCAAAGGGTATATGACTTTAAAGGGTAGAAGATGGAAGACGATTGATGAGATGAGAGGCATACAATATGGCTTCTCCCCATAGATACTTTAGCATATTAGCACTAAGAAGAAGAGCTCTACCCATGTCCAACCAATGACTGTTTTTCCGTTCAGATTATGTTCTAGAGTCTGTGGAAAAGTCATTTGATGAATTATTCTATGAGATTGGAAATAATCACGAAACAATGATTGACAAATTCCCCCCCCCCCCCCCCCCCCCCCCCCCCCCAATTATTAGACTTGAAAATCTTAATACGAGCATCATATTGAGTGCGAACAAGATTATGAAAAGCTGTAAAAGCAGAGAAGACAACATCTTTTGTTTTGAGTAAAACAACCCATGTCAATCTAGTGAAATCATCAATAAACAAAATAAAGGTAGAATGTTTGGAAGCTCCCCACAAGTCAGAATGAATTAATTCAAAAGGTATTGTACTAGATTGAAAACTAGAAGGATAGCTAGATCTATGACTCTTAGCTAAGGCACATGTCTCACAGTGCAAACTAGACTCTTTTATTCCCAAAAATAAGGATGACATAGATTTCTTCACGACCTCAAAGGATAGATGACCCAACCGGCGATGCCATAACCATAATTCACTCAATTGATCAGAACTCAATGTCAGGACAACAGGAGATTGATTGTTTGGAGGCGCTTGTATTTGTCATGCGTACATGCAATCCTAATGAAACAGTCTCTCCCTCAGGTCCCCTTTGCCGATTATCACCCGAGTGCACAAGTCCTGAAAGATCACATACATAGGAAAGAAGGTTACATAGCATTTGTTTTGTGAGTTTAATTGAGACACAGATAAGAGGTGATGAGACAAAGCTGGGACAAACAAAACATTATAGAGAATAATGGAAGGTGTAACCTGAACCAACCCAATTCCTAAGACTAAAAAAGACTCGTCATTAGCATTAGACACATGTGTTATGGGTGGAGAAGACAACTCAACAAACAAGCACTTATCATAGGTCATGTGGTCAGACGCACCAGAATCAATTATCCAAGTATTACTACCAGTAAAGCTTGAAACATGTAAAGCAACACCAATTTTATCTCGTTTCTCTTGAGTCACAAGAGTATTACCCTTGGTGAGATCTTGTCCCTCCACTCCATAGAAGTCGGTCTCTTGCTCCTGAACCAACTGAAACGCAGCCTTGCCTTTGTGTTTACTGTTACCAACTTTCCATCCAGGGTTGTTTGAGTTGCATCTCATAAGTTGAGGACATTGACTCTTGTAGTGACCAAGATTCTTACAATAATGACAAATCACTTGATTGTTAAATGAATCTCCTCTGCTATAGTTCTTACCAGAATGATTACCTTGTCTTTCAGGCTGATACACTTGATTCCCACCCTATGGAATTTGAGGTAGTAAAGGAGATGATCTGGCTTGGACTGTCAAACCAGAAACTTCAGTGTGCAAGCTTTTTGTAACAGCCTTGTTGGACTCATCTCTCCGTATGTAAGCAAAAGCTTGCTCCAATGTTGGTGGGGTGGTGAGGTGCAGTAACTCGTTCTTTGCACCTTCGAAGTGAGAATCCAAACCTCCAAGAAATACGTGGACACACATCCTATTTTGTTCAACTTGATAGGCCTTTATATCAGCTTCACATGTCATGGAATTAGGGTGTCGCTGATCAAGTTCTTGCCAAATAATCTTCAAACTTGCATAGAAATTCGCAACTGACTGTCCTACTTGAGTCATCTTGAAGGCCTTGTAATTCAACTCATGAACACGAGCAAAATCATTCACATTATAATAAGTAGCCGCAACAAAGTCCCATATAGCCTTGGGAGAATAATAATTTGAAAACAACTCCATCACATCTGAAGTCATAGCCTTTAGAATGGTCCCCATCACATTGGTATTTGTTGTCTCCCATGCAGATGCTTTGGGTTTCTCTGATAGCCTCTTGAGGCTTCCTGTCACATAGACCCACTTACCAATTTCTTAAATATGGAGCTTCATAAGCCTCTACCACATCTGATAATTGGAGCCATCTAGCTTTCTACCAAAGCTTTAGAGTTATCTGTTGTGTTTTAAACAACAAAAACATCACGAGGTGTAGAGGATGATCCTCCATCTTCACCAAACGTACAATGAACTGAGTGCCAATCCATTCTTCTTGTTTCAATAAACAAATTTTTTCTGACAAAGTGCACAAATGTGCGGCTAACAAACAAGGGTGCAACTAGGGTTTAATTTCAAACAGAGAGGACAAAACGAATTTGAGAACAAAGGCAAAGGTCAAAGGACAAACAAACGAAGAAAAATTTGTAGCGGAAACAAAATGAGACAGAGTCCAAAAGGATCTATGCTATAATATTAAGTCAAACATAAACAAATCACAGAGACAAGTTTGAGGAATTTTCTGATATTTCATCTTCATATATATATATATATATATATATATATATATAACAAAGAGTTTAATACAAATAGTTTAATAAGTCAGAATTCTCAGCACATGAGATGTTCTGACTGGATTAAGAAACAACCTTTTAATGATGCATAAAAACTGGAGAATGAACCAAGAACTGGATAATTGAGTGACTAGCTAAGTCAGAATTCTCAGCACATGAGATAACTGACTATTACAAAGAAAAGGGAGATAGGTTAACTATTTGGGAGCTCGTGGCTTGGGAGAAACTGAAGTGAAGTCTCCAATGAGCGATGCTTGAACTGAAGGAGAGAGGCTCATTATATAGGCCTTGGCAATCGACAAAGGGAATCTGCTTTTACTGTGGGATTGACTGGGAATCTGCTTTCACTGTGGGATTGACTGCTTTTACTGAAGAATCATGCTTTTACTGTGCAATTTCTCACAAGGTGACAAAACAAGAAGCAGCACGATTAGCTGTGTTTTGCACCGAAAGTGAATAGTAAAAAGTCACTGTTCATGAATAGTGGTTTTTCTCACAAAAATGGGTCTTGACTATCTTGATAATAATCTTCATGATCGGCCCATCTTTTAGGCGGTGACTTGGGTTTTGACTGGGCTGTTGATTGACTGGAGGAAGGCGAGGAATGAGCTGAGCTAGAATCCTCATCTTCAGAACTGCTTGATTGGTTGGAGAGTTAGGCCATGATTTGTTCAGCTAACTCCTTTAATTCATTTCTGCTGACTTTTTTAGAAGAAGAAGCCTTTCCTTTAGATTTTGAGGAGGAGGCACTCTTCTTTGATATTGAAACGGGCCTTGACTGGGCGTCTGGAGTGGCTGACTGGATTACTGGGGAAGTTGACTGGGCCGGTGCTGTCTGCCGGATTGGGCTTTGCTGGAGTGAAGGCCTGATTGAGGTTGTTGGTAGTGGGGTGACCTGAGCCGGAATGGCAGATGATTGATTGACTGGAAATTCTGTATTGAAATTGTGCAATATCTGCTCTATTTTGAATTTATCCCACCACTTGACTAAGAATTCTCTAGAAACAGTACCAAGAGTAACTCCAGGTTCTTCTTGGAGTTTGTATTGCCATTTGAAAATATAGGGGACCTTGTATTTAGACATAAAATGTAATGTGGGGGGGAAATTCCTGTCATAGTCAGAGAATGTCATGACTTTGGTAAATCGGGTAACTGCATCCTGAAGAGGTTCAGGTAAGAGATCAAAAGGAAAACCATGTGAATGCCACCAGGAGTAGAACCACATGGGGAAAATTCTTGGGAAAGTTTTATCAAAATTAATAAACCAAGAATGATTGAAATCAAGAGTTTGGTGTAAGAAGATTTTGTGCCAAGCCTCTTCATATTGATAATAACTAAATGAAATATCATTATATTGGTGATATGTATATGGAGGGTCTTTCCAGTCCTCAAGTGTGAGGATCCTGACCAAATAAATTGAATGATATAGTAGTTTGTTTGGGTCTTTAGTATCATAAATGGCCTTAATGGTAACAGAATTTGTTTGAAAGAGAATTTGTGTAAAAAATTTTAATGACTGGGAAGGATCGGACCAAGCAAAATGCTGATTGGGGGGAAAATACATTTTTGCTAAAGCTATGGGGGATTTAATACGGCTTAAACATGGTTCAACATTAAATAAGTTTTGAGAAACTTTTAAAACATATGGGGATGACTTTTTAGAAGAATAAGGCCTGACGGGTTGACTAGGGTATGAAACTGCATATGGATCATATTGAGAAACTAGGGCTGACTGAAAACTGGGCCGAGGACCAATAGTAGATCCAAGGTAGTGAGTTGGATTTGGTAAATGATGATAACTAGGATGACTAGGAACTAGAGCCTGACTAGAACAGGGCTCAGCTTTGACTGTTGGTTTTGATTCTGTTTTGACTGCTGGAGCACTAGGCTCCGGTGTCTGCTGCTGCTGCTTTGCTCTGGCCCGGGTCGTCATGGGAAGGGCCCTGAAGGAATTCACGAGTCAGAAAGTCTGGTATATGGTTGTCTTCTCCTTTAATGAATGCAATTTCAAAATCAAAAACACTTAAAATAGCTTGCCATCTAGCAAATATTTTTTACTCGCAATATTTTGCACATCTTTTTCCAAAACATGTTTTGCACTTTTGCAATCAACTCTGATTAAGAATTTTTGATTTAATAAATCATCTTGGAATTTACTGACACAAAGGACAACAAATAAAATTTCTTTTTTAATAGTACTGTAATTGCGTTGTGACTGTGTCCATGCACCGGAATAGAACCTGACAATTTGCTCAAGATGAGCAGGAGAAATCTGTTGTTTAAGGATGCCGCCGAAACCTATTTCTGAGGCATCAGTTTCTACGATTTTGGAAGATTCTGCTAAAGGAATGCCTAAGCATGGTAATGTTTTGACATGACTTTTAATTTCTTTGACAAGGTTAGTATGAACAATCGTCCAAGGAGGGGGATTCTTTTGAAGTCTGTCAAACAAAGGTTTGCATTTTTGCCGAAGATTTTGGTAAAAGTCGGCGACATAGTTTAATGAACCTAGAAATCTTTGAAGTTGATTTTTATCTGAAATTATGTCTGGGAATTTATCAGCAAATTGGATGACTCTGTGGATTGGTGTGATTTGGAGTTGATGTATATTGAATCCTAAAAAGCGGATATTTGTTTGAAGAAGTTTAATTTTTGAAGCTGATATTACTAAGCCACTGGTTTTCATTACATTGTAGAATTGATTTAAATGTTTCCAATGTTGATCAATAGATTGTGAGAAAATGAGGACATCATCAATGTAAACGATTATAAAATGACTGTATTGGTTTAATATGTCATTCAAAATATTTTGGAATTCGCTAGGGGCATTTTTAAGGCCGAAAGGCATAACGTTCCATTCATAATGGCCAAAAGGGGTAACAAAAGCAGTTTTATATTTATCATTTTCATGTATTTGGATTTGCCAAAATCCAGATTTTAAATCGAATTTAGAGAAGATTACTGAATTATTTAGTTGGTTGATAAGGTCGCGTTTGTTGGGAATGGGATATCGTATCCATTCTAAGACTGTATTTAGAGGTTTATAGTTTATAACTAATCGAGGAGCACCTCTTTCTAATTCGGCATTTTTTTGAACATAGAAGGCGGAGCAAGACCAAGGAGATTTGCTGTGACGAATTATTCCTTTATTTAATAAGTCTTGAATTTCTTTTTTACAAAATTCCATGGTTTCGTGATTCATTTGAATTGGACGAGCTTTTGTAGGAATATTCTTTTCATCAAAGTTTTTAATATAGGGGAGTTTAACAATATGTTTTTTCCTATGCCAGAAAGCATTAGGAATATCTGAACATAAGTCTCTAATAATTTTTTCTTCAAAATTTTTAATTTTGTTTTGGAGAGAAAGATCTTGTAATTGGTATTCAATTCTTTTGAAATCAATTTCTTCTTTTAAATAAGTTATTTGCTATCGTTTTGTTGTGATTAAATTAATAGTTTTTGAAATGGAATTTTCTTGGAAAGCCTTTAGAGTATGTATTTCAGGGTTTGAGAGGAAGTGGAATTTAACTGGTTGGCCAAAAGGGTAGGTTATAATACCATCATATTCTGTCATAAAAGGGTAAAGAAGGGTGATGAAAGGGAGTCTTAAAATAACCTTATCAGTTAGATCTTTAACTAGAAGGAATGGGGTTTTGAAGCAAACATTGTCTTGGCAGACATATGCTTTGGAAATTTCATATTTGATATTCATTTTGGCGCCATTTGCAGATCGAAGGGACTCTTTTGTTTTTTCGAAATATTTTGAAGGAATCAGACCTTCTTGAATACAGTTTAGGTCAGCACCTGAGTCGACTAACACTGGAGTTGTAAATGAGAAGTCTTTTATCCATATTTGAACTGTAGTATACCATTTCTTAAGATTAATTTGTTGAATAGTATTAATAGTAGTATGTTCGGATATTTCTTCGTTTTGTTGCATAGTCGATGAAGGAGAAGGCATTGGAGATGAAGTATTGTTTTGTATTTTAAATATTTGAGTATCAATTTTTACTAGATTCAAGTCTCCTTTGATATCTTTATTTTCAAGTGTTAATTCCATTTGTTGCTGTTGTAAAGATTGAATTTCTGATTTGATTATTTTTATTTCATGTTGAAGATCTTGGAGCGTGATTTCTGGTTTTTTATTTTTGAATTTATCAAAAGTTGTAGTAAGGGAGATTCTTTCTGGTGGAGTATTATTTACATGTTCTTGGGTAATTAATTTTTTTAATTTTTTAAGATATTCTGCTTTAATATCTGGATTTTCAATTTTCCCAATTAAATCAATTAATAATTCTTCTTGCTCTTCCTATTTGGAAAGTACATTAATAGATTTACAGCAAGCGTCTTTGCATGTTAATTTAATGTTTGGGGAAGAAGATGTTTCAGAACTAGAGGAAGCAGATGACTCAACTGACATAGATTCGTTTTCATCGTTTTCAATTTCAGAATCAGTATCTCTTATTTCTAATAATCGTATAAGATTGTCTCGTTCTTCTTGACTGATTTTTAGTTGATTGATTGTGTTTTTTACTGGACATTTATTAGCAAAATGACCAGGTTTACCGCATTTATAACATTTAGTTTTGTCAGAAGGAGGGGACCTTTTTTGTTTATTATGTTTTGGCTGAAATTTTCTAAATTTTTTAAATTTGTTTTTAGTATAAAATTTATCAGGTGTGAAATCGTCGTTATTTTGGGATCGATATTTATGACGGTTAAATCTTCTTTTATTGGGATAGTAATTAGATTCATGTTTGTGTTTTTTCTTTCTAGAGGGAGGAATAGAGGGTAAACCATATTGTTCACAAAATGTTCCTAATTCATATTTTGCTTTTCTCTTTTCAGTTTTTGTTTGAGAATTTAGTTTCATATCGATACACATTTTTAGACCTTCTTTTTGAATGATTGTGATGATATTTCCATAAGTAAGGTTATTATACTCAATGTGACCTGTTTCGTTACTTAGGACTTGTCTGATTTTGTGAGCAAAAAGTTTTGGTAAGCCGTTAATAAATTTTTCTTTCCAAAAGGGTTGGTTACTATCGTCTCTAAGCATAACTCTAGAGATAAAAACATCTTTGTACCATTTGAAATCACTTAGTGTTGGACATCTTAGGTTAGTGAGTTGGTCGTGAATTCTGGATGTAATGTGACTTGGGGTGCCAATAAAATGTTGGATAATTGTATAGAATAAAGTGTTTACAGCATCGGAAACTCCTCTTCCAATATTTTCGTCAAAGATGGGGTTGCCATCTTCATCTTGTTTAATTGCATGTTTTATTTGATCTCTGGATTCTGCTGTGAGATGTTTTTCCCACCAGGAATGGAGTGTTCCTGTGAATCCGGTGACTAATATGTCTACAATTTCAGGCTGGCTGAAATTATGGTTATTTACATAACTGTTTGCTGTCATTGACATATGATGTAATTTGTTTAGGATTTCGTTTTCAGATAAATTATCAATATTCCATTCATATGTTTTATCAGAAGAGACTGAGAATTGATTATTTGGAAGGGTAGTAGGTTTTATGTCTATTGGTAAAGGACGATCTATCCATGTTTTGAATTTTAGTTTCTTTGGATAATTAATTCTTGATAATTGGAGATCTTGAAATGTTTGGTTGATTTTTGAGATTGTACTGGAATCCGTATCAGATGATTCAGTTGATGTTTCTGAAAATTGATTATTGTGTATGACTGAAAGATTACTGCTACTTGGTTCATTTTTAATGGATTTTAATAATTGATCAATTTTTTGGGCAGTAGAAATTGGTTTGTTTGTGTTGATGTTATTAAAACGGACCAAAGGTGTTTCAGTTTGAGGTTTGGGAAGTATACTGACTTTGGTAGATATTATGTCTATTTTTGTTTCAATTTTATCTAATTGTTGACCTATAGTTATTAGACTTTGGTTGGAATAATTATTTTGTTCAATAATTTTCTTATTTTCTGGATCTTTATCATCAGTTATTTTAAAAGGTGAAGCCATCATTTTTTGTTGTAGATGTTCAACAACAATGTTTTCTACAGGGGGATGAGTGGATGTTACTACAGCATTGGTTGTTGTCCATTTAGATTTTGTTAATGTTTGAATATTTTTGTTTAAATTGACAATGAAATCAAGAAAGAATATTTCTGTTTGATTTTGTAACATATAATTTTTCCAATCTTGAAATAGTTGTTTTCGTTGTTTGATTAAAGGGAACTGTTGGCGGTATTGATTTCGACGATTAATATTTTCTTGGGCTTCTAAGTGTTGGTCTAATCTGGGAAAATTAATTGTAAAAGGGTTATTTTGTCGGTAAAGGTTTCGACGTTGGATATTTTCCTCTAAGGTGAGATTTGTTACTAACTTAGGAAAATCTATTGTAAAGGGACTTAAAGGACTGATGGGGGCTATAGAGTCTGAGATAATGTTTTCAGAGCTTTCACCGCTTACCTGAAAATCATGCTCAGGTGCCCTGACGAGGGTGCTTAACTGGGGTTCGATAGAGTCTGAGACAATGTTTTCAGAGCTTTCACCGCTTACCTGAAAATCATGCTCAGGTGCCCTGACGGGGTTACTTAAATGTATTCTATCGAGGGTACTTAGCTGGGGATTAATAGGGGGAATAATTTCAAAATCAGAAGCTGTAGGAGTAGGAGAAGTAGGTTCTTCTTCAACTGTAGGAGGTTCTTCATAAGTAGGATAAGTGACTTGAGAGTTAGCGTTTAAATTTTTTATTTGTAATTTTTGCAATTCTTCTTCTAATTCTTTTATCCGAATATTTTTTATTTCTGTTTCTAATTCAGAATCTCTTCTAGAGATCGAAGATTCGGCTTTAGTGGAACCGGCAAATGAACGTCTGGTAGAGACGAAAGATTGTCTAGAGGATTGACCTAATTCTGTAATTTGAGGATGATGAATAGGATTTGGATTTTGATTACGAAAGTTAATTCTTATTGTACCATCATTGTATTGGTGTATTCCACTTAAGTCAGAGACACTATGACGTATGTTTACTGGTTGATTTTCATTAGTGAGAGACCATTCAGAGGGAAGTTGGACGTCAGACCATTTTATTATATGGGGAACTCTGATATTAGCATTATCTTGATGGCTGTGAATTAAAAGTGTTTGGTTTTTGGGACTTTTATTAATAGCTTGAAAATTCATATTTGTTCCAGTAATTTTATAATGAATTCGATAAATTAAGGCTAATGGTTGCGTTCCTTCTAAAACATTATATCTAGAAGTTTTTATATTTAATGTTAAGGCTTTTAATATATGGGGATCGCTAAGACTGATCGTGAAATCAGGGTAGCAATCAAAGTGAATTGGCCCATTGAATAGGCTTGATTCAATCATACCAAGAGTGCTATCATTAAAATCTGTAAATCTAGCATCTCTTAGACAGAGAAGGACTGAAGCATTCAGACCTTTTCTGGTTAATGGTTTAACACCGATTTGGACTAATCCAATATGGAGGAAGTTGTGACCATCTTTTTTATGTTTTTTAATGGATTCAGGACTGAAAAGTTGACATGTTTCATGATCTTTACTAAGAGCATAAACTTACTCGACTGTTTTAATATGATGTTCACTTTTAAATGAAGAAAGTGACCATTTTTTCTTGTAAATCTCATTACTAGGGACTCTAGGAATATTCCAATCGTTAATATCAATGTTATCGTTTGACTGATATTCTATTTGTTCTTCATTAACTATATCTGGAATCCTATTGAGGAAGGATCTAGACGAACTAGAAGAGACTGAGGAAGATCTAAATAATCGACTCATAATGGGAGATGAAAGAGTAAGTGACCAGTTTTTTAAGCTTGACAGCAACCACGATCAAGACTGGACGCCTGAAGAACTCCGAAATTCTCTTCTCCGCTCATGCCGCATCCGCTCATGCCTGTCCGGGACTTACTGTTTGGACCTGGTAACTTACTGTTTGGTTGGAGAAAACAAAGACTGAAGGCGGGACAGAATAGATAGGGTTATAGACAAACTTAAGAGACGTGGGCAAGAACACAATCACAACACAATATAAGCAGGTTAAATAGATTAATCTCAATGACCTCTCCTAGGCGGTAGTCCGCCACCTGGGGATTGAGATATAGAAAAAGAACAGATAGAATAACAGCAAGATAAAACAGAATTAAGAAAAGTTTAAAGGTACGTGGAGCATGAGAGCTACTGTGCTATGGAACTTAATCCAAGGTAGGTCTTGCTATGAATCCGATATACCTTAAGAGTTTAAAACATATAAAGCAATCTCAATTGCCACGCCTGGGCGGTAATCCACCTCGTGGGGTTCTTGAGAAAGTTTTGATTAACATAAATCGTAACACTTAAGGCTCTGATACTAGAAACCCTAAAAACCCTATCTGATATCAGAGCCTTAAGGAAAGTATTAAGAAAGAGATCCCTATTTACACCGTAATATTCTACAATCCTAATTATATACAATTAATTACTATAGTAAAAGAATACAATTAGGAATGTAATCAGGAGTGAATCAAGGGTGACTCACGCCCCCTAATGTGAAAAGTGCACCAGGTACCTCAAGTGATCAAATAGGTACGCAACACTGTAGGCATGCATGCATTCTTTTGTTATTCTAGATTTTTTTTGCATTATGGAATCTGGACAAGATCAAGCACTACTGGAAAACAGGTCTGAAGCGACGAAGATTGAAACAGGAAAATCAAACTTCGTCGCCTCAACACATTGAAGTGACCGATATTGGACTTGTCGCTTCAGAAAATGAAAGCGACGACTTTTGATCAATAGTCGTCGCTCACAAATTATTGAAGCGACGAATATTGGTATGTTGTCGCCTATGAACAATGTTTTGTAAACTGTAGCGACGAAAATTCAAACTTCGTCGCCAACGAAAATTCAAGCGACGAAGTTGATAACCTTCGTCAATATTCGTCGCTGAGATATGAAACTAAGCGACGAGTTTTGATCAATAGTCGTCGCTTCATGTTTTAGAATCTGGTCAACCATATTTTCATAAAACTTATCACACGAAAATGCTATTATGTACCTTTATATGACCTTGTTTCATCGACTCTTCTAAACATTAAACTCTCAAATAAATGAGACGTAATCAGCCATGTAAAAATTTGGTAACTTTTACCTCCCGATACTATGGTTCCCCATAGAGAGAAATAAGTTTAAATAAGGTTGACCGCATCGATCGGGGCTCTAACTTTGTCGGAATTACGTGATTTTTTTACCATAACCGTATTTCATCATAACGATCAAATGTTATTTCACAGTGTTTTTCAAAATTTGACTTCTTTTATATAGTTGCTTCGAAAAGTTGTACACTTGAGTATAATCTTATAATCAAGTTATACGGTATTAGTAAGCATGTTGTCATTATAATGGCTAAATTCACAAAATGAAAATTTTGACCGTCTGATGTGATCGTTATAGTTAAATATGAGTAGAGTAGAAAAATCAACTCATTTCGTGAAATCTCGATGCTCGATCGAAACGGTCAACCATATTTTCATAAAACTTATCAGACGAAAACGCTATTACGTACCTTTAGATGACCTTGTTTCGTCAACTCTTCTAAACATTAAACTCTCAAATAAATGAGACGTAATCAGCCATGTAAAAATTTGGTAACTTTTACCTCCCGATACTATGGTTCCCCATAGAGACAAATAAGTTTAAATAAGGTTGACCGCGTCGATCGGGGCTCTAACTTTGTCGGATTTAAGTGATTTTTTTTACCATAACCGTATTTCATCATAAGGATCAAATGTTATTTCACAGTGTTTTTCAAAATTTTACTTCTTTTATATAGTTGCTTCGAAAAGTTGTACACTTGAGTATAATCTCATAAAATTTTTATAATCAAGGACTGAAACGACCAATATTGAAATGGGGAAATCAAACTTTGTCGCCTCAACACTCCGAAGCGACGAATATATAACTGGTCGCTTCAAAAAAATTGAGCGACGCCGATTGATCAAAAGTCGTCGCTTCAAAAAAATGAGCGACGAATAATGGTTTCAGGTCGCCTCGGATTGTAAGAGAAACAGGATTTGGAAAATGTAGCGACGAGTTTTTAAATGTCGTCGCATCATAATAAACGGACCGACGGATTTTAATCAATCTTCGTCGCTTCAACTTTTGAAATCTGTTATAAAGCCTTAGGTCAGACAGAACACAGAAGGTGAAGAAATTATTTCTAAATACTGTAGCAGCTGCGAAAAATCTCCAAAACTGCTGATTTCTTCAATTTCGGGGTCCAAAAGCTTGGGTCTTCTCTTCCAATTGCTTTACAGGTTTGTATAATCTCTTCTCTTCATTGTAATCACCATATTTAGTTTTGATTGGTTTAATTTAGTGTTTGATATCTTGAGTTGGATTTGGTTTATAATGTGTTTTGTGTTGTTTTTAGTGTTGGGTGTTTGAATATATGATGGAGTTGGTATTGATTTTGGTGAAATTGAGATTATGTTAGTTAATTTGTGAAATTGTTATATTTAGTGAAATTGAATTTTAGTGAAATTGGGTGAAATGGGGAAATTTAGTGAAATTGGGAAATTTAATGAAATTGAATTTCAGCTTAATTTAGTGAAATCGTAAAATTTAGTTAAATCCAAATATAGTAAAAATGAAATTTTGTGAAAGAGTGAAATGTAGTGAAATTAGAATTTTACGATGTAATTTGTTTGTGTTGTGTGTGGATTGTGGTAGTTAGGGTTTCTGAAATATGCGAGTGCCTTAGTGAGGGAGTGTGGTGCCGTGTGTAAATTTATGGTTTCATATTATATATAATTGTGGTGTTTATCAGCTTCGAACTCCCGTTTGAGAATCAACAACTCATCTAGTTGATCGAGATGAGTTGTTAATTCTCGAATTGTCCCTTTTTTGGACACTTTAGGCGAACACGACTTTGTTGATCCTTTTGCTATTCATGTGGTTTCCGTTGCAGTTTTGGGATATAGTTTCGACATTGTCTCTCTACAGTGTTCCTCGAGTGCAAATTATGTTGTTTAGATTTGTGTGTACTTGAGGAACTGTAGGGAGATGCTGCCGAAATTTCCCAAAACTGTAGCAGAAACAATATGAATAGCAAAAGAATCTACAAAGTCGTGTTCGCCTGAAGGGGATATGACTCAACCAGGAGGAATAAGGAGAAGAAGTGTTGGGACATGTTTTGATTGTGTCATAAATGTTGTGTGCTAACCTTATGCATATTGTCTGTTTATGTTATGACAGGAAACATGGATGATGTTCCCGACAAATCTTTTATGAATCTTCATTATAAATACCCTGACTACAGAATATGCGTAGTTAACTTCATTAATTTTGTGAGGACTCACACTGTTGGAACCCAGTACCTCCCTTTCCCGTGCTCAAATTGTAAAAATGGTCCTTATTATATGGAACTCGTACAAATTTATCATCACTGCATCCACTGTGGTTTGGATCCGACTTACACAGTTTGACATCTACATGGGGAAGTTTCTGGTCAACCAGCAATGATGAGTCGACAGAGACAGTGGCTTCAAGACAGAGTCCAGGCTTCCAGTGTTGCCAGTCCTTTAATGGTTCCGCCTGTGGAGATTATACAAGATGTATTTCCTTACTATCCTGGGTACGATGGAGATGCACCACATAATGTGAATGATGGAGAAAATGCTGAAGCTCAATTCAATGACATAGTAGATGATGATTATGCTAAATATGAAAGGCTTCTGAGGGAGTCTCAAACCCCATTATATGAAGGGAGAGAAGAAACTGTATTAAGTGCCATATTACATGCAATAGAAATTAAAGTTGAACACGGATGGTCGGATACGAGTCTTGATAAATTGTGCAGATGGTTGCATAAGTTTTTTAAAAAGCAAAATTTCCCTGTCAGTTATTCGAGAATTACAAAAATCCTGAAGGATCTTTCCCTTGGATATGAAAAAATTCATGTTTGTGAATTCAACTGTTACCTATTCAGGGGGGATGAAAATAAGTACCGTAGGACTTGTCCAGTATGTGGTGCTGAAAGATATAAGCCAGATACGGATGTCATTCCAAAAAAGGTAATCTGGTATTTCCCTGTCACTCGAAGGTTGAAACGCCTATTTATGTCTCCACACACAGCAAAGCATATGTGATGGCATAAGAAAAGGCGAGTAGATGAAAGTACCCTCCGGCACCCATGTGATGGAGAATCATGGCAACATTTTAACAGGACATTTCCCGATTTTGACGACATTAAGGGAAGAAATGTGCGGCTTGGAGTGACAACTGATAGTTTTAGTCCATTTGGAACAATGACAACCCAGCATAGTACATGGCCGGTGGTTGTGATGCCATTTAATCTACCCCTAATATATGTCATTTGTTAATATCTAATAGTTAACAATAAGCAAATTCGTAGTTCAATAAGCAGCTTCTATGCACTGCCATCATGCTATAATTTGATATTCATGTTTTTAAAGACTAAATAAAATTGATGGTTAGGTTGAGCCATAGACATTTATGCCTTTTCTTATTTTTTTTTATATTACTTGGATGTGTGTTTACCACTTGACTTCTAATATGCTATAACAGAGATATGCTTTATGTGGAAACTCCTTATGGCTTGCTCTAAAGAATAAGTGTGTTTCGCTGAGGTGTCATGATTAGTTACACTTTTTTTAGAATGTTCTAATTATGATCAGAGTTAGATTTAAAATGAATTTTAATATATGCCCGTGTGTGATTATCTAATCTCTTTTATCTCCAACATGCCCGTGTGTATATATATATATATATATAGTTGTTGCTGAGGCTGCTGCTTTGATTGAAACAGTAGGGATTTGAATTTGAGAATGAGATCAAATTCATTGGGAAAATTTCAAAATATTAGATAGGATGTATTGATATAACTATATGCATACTGTCTTGTTTTTTCTAACTTCCAAGCATTGTCATCCTATAAATGTCAACTAAATCAAATCCTACGAGTCTTGACATTTCGCTCTACTACACTAACAAGCTACCTGAATAAAAATCACATTGACTTGCTATAGGATCTGCTGCCTTTTTCAATTTGGTGGCACCACTTTTCCTTGTACAAAACACAGTATAATTGTATAACATATATATAACTAGTTTTATGATGCTCGTGTGTGTGTATATATTTGATTGAAAGCAGCATATTAGAGTGTGGGACGGGGTTAGTTGAATAATTGGATGGGAACTTTTGATTTTGTGGCATGGCATGGCATAGCTTTTACTATTACTTTGTCCATCCTCAGTTTTCATTTGTGCATTATATTGGCAGAGATTGTTAATATGTCAAAGGGGGAAAGAGTTGAAGTGGAGAATGAGAAGCTTGGCATCATCACGGGGACAAAGACGGCATATTTGAAGGGGCTAAACAATAACCAACCTCTGAAGGTTGTGTACGCGGAAGAGCATAAGGGTCCGAAAGAGTTGAAGTGGAGGACATTGATGTCTCGAGACATCGGCTGCGCCGTCCGGACCAAAGTGCCAATGCTGGCGCCTTCATATGCAGAGCTGGTTGAGGAGCACCGAGATGCACTTACCCATTATATGGAGGTAAAATTTCTATTTTAGAATAATTTCAGATTTTTTTTCTCAATATTTCTAATTTTGAAATATGATATTCAATTTCTAATGTATTTTTGAACAATTGTTTTCTACTAGATGTGGTATGACCTCCCTCCCACCGAGACAGGCATGTGGAGATACATCGACGAGACCGCAGCAAAGATCTATAAAGATTGGAAGTACGATTGCCATACTCACTACGTCGAAGTATCAAAGGCGACGCCTTGGGAGTTCATCCACCGACCTGAGCAGTGGGAGTACCTCAAAGCCCACTTTGAGGACGACGCTTACAAGCTAATGAGTATTAATTTATAGCTACACACTTAGTCCAATTTCTCCCTAATCTGATATATTAATTATATGATCCACTGTGTTTTGCAGAGGATGTGTGCCCGGAACGCGGCTAACCGGAACAAGGGAAAGGAGAAGGGGTATGCAATCAACCACCACTCCGGCACCACTCCCTACAGCTACCGGGTCACTGCAAACGAGGAGAAAGGGCATCCTGCACCTATACTGCAGACAGTATGCGATGTTTATCAAAAATCGCAGAATGCGCAAGAGAAAGTGGTGAGTCACTTCTCTATCGGCTTGAGATTTCGGTTTTTTTTTGAATTAAAATGTATAATAACCCTAATCTAATAATTGTTTTTATTTGCAGGCAGCGGTGAAGAGGAAGATAGACGAGCTATGCGCTAGCTGAGTGAGTGATGAAGCGGGCGGCAGTCAGGTGACGGGCGACATTAGCGTCGACGACCAGATGGCGATAGTCGAGAAGGAGTTGGGTGGGAAGCCGGGGAGGAGGGTCTGAGGTACTTTATTTTTTCACCCAAATCTTTTGCAAGTTTTATTTTTTTGATACGAAATGGTTTTTTATTTGACTTCTCTTTTACCATTTCTGCAGGGTTAGGGGGTGCATTAAGACGCCCGCCAAAACCAAGAGGCGGTGCACGCGTGCCCCAAAAAGATGAGGAGTTAAGGACCCAACTAGCAACCGCCATCCAACAGAACCAAGAGATGCAACAACGTATGAGAGAGATGGAGGGTCACATCCACACTTTGATAGCGGCCCAAGCCGTTGCGGTACAAACAGCTCCACTCCCTGACAAATCCTCATGTGCTTCATTAGGTATCCCAAATGATGACCTTGATTAGGACAATTTTTTTTCATTCTAAAATAGCTTTGTAGCTTGATGGATATTATAGTACATTCCCGAGGATTATCGTCATCGTAATTATGTAACATATTTTAGATTTAAATAAAATTTTAAACGTTTGCTAATGTAATGTGTGTGTGTAATGTTGGATGTGTGGTATATGTGATTTGAATGTAGGTTTTCTGTTATTTTATCGATCTTGAAATGCGTTCAAAACTGATCAGAAACCTATATTTCCAATCTGTACCTCAGAACGAAGCGACGAATATTGATCCATATTTGTCGCATCACATCTGAAGCGACAAGCAACCTTCGTCGCTTCCATGTTATATTCCAATATTTCCTTCTGTGAAACGTGACACTAAGCGACGAATTTTGAATCAAAGTTCGTCGCGACAGATAGAAAGCGACACAGAATATTGGTCGCTTCATACTGAACGACGAAGTTTGTGGTCGTCACTTGATATTCTGAGGCGACGATCAGTTGCCCATTATTTGTCGCCTGGTGTCGAAACGACGACTTTGAAGCGACGACCAAGAAGCGACGACTTTTCATCGGTACAGATCCGATGCGACGACTTTTCCCTCGAAGCGACGACTCGACGACAAAGAGTCGTCGCTTCATTTGTGCCCTGCAGTAGTGAAGACTCCAAAGAAACAAGTAGTTACCCTTGTTTTTGTAGTTCTTAATTTAATGGGAATGAATGGTGAATTGGTTTATTAATTTGTCTTGCAAATCTTACTGTGACAAATTTGTGAGAGATTTTGAATCTTGAATGAAGGATCAGACTGAATAACAAAATATCGATGAATATATAATTAAGCATTGTTCTTGGGCTAGAACTCTTATTACCTAAAAGGAATAAGACCTCTCGATCAGTATTATCTAAAGTATGCAACCTCTGCATATCCCTAATCTACTATAGACTAGTTAAACGAATTGCATTTTCTATCTGGAGACGTATAAACTACAAAGTCAAAAGAGTACTCTACACTACTGCACCGTCATTTTGTCAACTTTGCTGATGACTGATGTGTTCAAGCGGGATCCCTAATTTGTTTTTGACAAAAGTACGTACTGCTTATGTGTTGTGCTTTTCTATCATTCCACCGTTCAATTGTCAAGTTGTGGAGATGAATTTAGAGCCAAAAAGAGAATTGTTAATGTATCAAATTAGATTAAATCAGTGGACTCGTCAAAGAACAAAAAGTCGGATTTGGATTACTGATCTGCAAGATTTCTTCTCTTACTGTCGTGGCACTAACAATAGCTTTGAGTAATGTCCAACCTGAGCCGTCATCTTCATAATACTAACTCACAAATACAAATACCTTACAGTTTTCAATGCAAGTGGATATTTGTATAAATAATCTATCATGGTGACCTAAATCTAATGATTAATTTTGATGTCATAAGTGATCATATAAACGACTAAACAAATGATCGATCTTTTATCTGATGTTTTTAAGCGACGAGTATACTATCTTACATAAGAATTAAATAACAATATATAGTTTGATTTTATTAGTTGCAGATTTTTATTTTTTCCTTCAGGCCTTAATTTAGTCAAAGGAATACCTATTTCTTCTTCTTCTTCTTTTTTCTTTTTTTTCTTTCTTCTTTTTGAAATTGAAGGAAATGACCGAGTTGGATGAAAATATTTACAATAACAGTTGGGTGATCACAAATTATATAAATGGGCCGAGCCCAACTGATTGTGTGGAAGTATGGAATAATGGGCCGACCAATTATCAGACGTCATTCATGGATGTCGGTCCATATCCGCTCTTGAAAGTTGAAAAAGCTTAAAAAGGAGGTTGTTGGAGCGAGAGAAAGCAAACCGTCGACTTGAACAAGACCCGAGAGTTCAGAGTGTTTTAGGTTTCAAATCTCAGTCGGATCGCCGCCGCAGAAAAAAAGCGTGAGAAAATGTCGGGAGTCACAAACCAGGAGGAGGACAAGAAGCCCGCCGACCAGGCCGCTCACATCAACCTCAAAGTCAAGAGCCAGGTCTCTCTCTCTTTCCTAGGTTTAGGTTTTGCTCCTCCAAATCTTGTAATTTCGATTTTTTTTTTTTTGATATCGAATTCAGTATATATTAGTTAGTGTTTGCCATATACCTATTAGTTCGTGTTTAAAGCTTTGATTTTTCCAAACAGTTTTTACTTTCTGATTCTGTGTCTTCTTGGATTTGGTTAAACTGAATATAATATTTTTAACACTTGGGGAAATTTAGCCGGCTTTGATGGTAAATCATGAGTGTAAGAGGGTTTGAGGGTTTACGTCATACAGTCACAATTTGGCCATGAAGTTTGTTGATAAAGGATGTTGTGATGAACTTTGTATGTGATTTTATTGCTGGTTTTGGACCCAATTGAGGTTGACATGCTAGTTTGGTTGTGTAATTTGTAGGATGGTAATGAGGTGTTCTTCCGGATCAAGCGAAACACTCAGTTGAAGAAGCTTATGAATGCTTACTGTGATCGCCAGTCAGTGGATTTCAATGCCATTGCATTCTTGTTTGATGGCCGTCGTCTCAGGGCCGAGCAGACTCCAGATGAGGTTCTTTATGCATCTAATTTTGGTGTTTGTGCAGAATATTCTGTTCATTTTTTTAATTTTTACCCCAGTTTTGTTTCTTGCAGTTGGAGATGGAAGATGGAGATGAAATCGATGCAATGCTGCACCAAACTGGAGGTGCTCCTGTCTAGTCATGTGACTTCTTGAGGTTACCGAGTAGTAGTTAAGTACATATAGACTTTGAGTACCTGGAACCCTAGTCTAATTATCATAATTCATTATGTTGCTACTCGTATCTGAACTTATTGCTAGCTGTTTATTATCAAGACCTGACAATTTTATGTGTATGAAATATGCTTGATGTGGTTTGGAAGTAAGAGACCTATATTTTCTAGTTGTTGATGTCATTCTTTGCTGCATATTTTTTGTTTCTTCACACAATGTTTGGCTGTTTTGATTTGGACTTGAAAATGATGTCGGACTTTGTTCATTCTAATAGATGCATGGCTTAGATGGCTGGGCAAAGGTTCCTGGCTGTTTTGATTTGGACTTGAAAATGATGTCAGACTTTGTTCATTCTAATAGATGCATGGCTTAGATGGCTGGGCAAAGGTTCCTGGCTGTTAGTTGTTTACACTTTACATCGAGTATTTAGGAAATATGACATAACCTGTCATGATGATCTAGTCTCATATTTGCTGTCCTCCTCATTCTATGATTGGTAATTATACATACCCTGATATCGTCCAGTCTCCTGTTTAGATAGATAAGAATAAAAAAAAACCTCATGTTTTCCACTGTCCTCCCTGTGTTTTCTCTAAGTTGTAAGCTAGCTTACAACTTTCGCATTCACGTTCATTTCGCTTGTACCCCTCTTGTTCCTGCCAGGATTGGTTAAATTCAACTGTTTTAATTGTTTTCTGAATTGAAGTTAGGACTAGTTTAGGTCAGTGATTAGATTCCCCTCTGATGTGAGTAGAATAATTACGATAAAAACATCTTCAATATATTTCTCTGTTCTTCTGCTTAAGCCCCAATCAAGTAGAAAAATTGCCGCAATCTGGGGATTTGTATAATCATTTGTGAAGGCGGAAATTCAAGTCTTTCCCGTTGGAAAGCTTTTGTGAGTGAACTGAAGCGCTGGGCCGCTTTTTGTCTTCTAAATGTGATTATGGAAGCTTATTTGTTTAGATCATGGTCTAGATTATTGAGGACATTGCCTCACCAAGCTTCATGTTTTACAGATTCTTGTCATCCTGAAAATCTTTTTCATGCTTGAGCTGATATGCTTCCCAATTGATTGATACTCAGAAGGTTTTCTATTGACGTCTTTGCCACCGGAGTATGTCGGCTGCAATTCCTAGTCTGCATGACCAAGTGATAACAATCTTGTGTCATCAACTCCATGGGGTTGTTTTACTTCTCACTTGCTGCAATAGTTAAGAAAACTGTGGTAGTCCGTGGACAACCGTCTGGTTTTTATTTTTTCATACTAGATGCTTCGGAGCATTGGCCGTAAAACTGTTCTGGTGGGCCTCTAATTGAACTCGGATTTTTATAAACAATGGCATTCCAGACAATTTGAACACTTCCAATTGTGGTTGTTATTAGATTCCAATGATACTTTGTAGCGTCTATACCAAATTGATCTGGTGATGGCGGAGCTTGGAACGAACTCTAGCAAAGTTTTGCTACTTTATGGACGGCCTATCTTATGTTTAGTGTTCTTGGAGCTTCATGTCCTCTCTAGTCTCTACTACATCGATAGGCACCACTTGGTTGGTCTTTCATCAGTGACGGAAATTCAGAAACTGTTAACAGTAAGATACTAAGATGTACATTTTTAACTTCCTTCACAAGGATGGCTCACTGAAGCTAAGGTTTCATTCCCGCGTTGGCTTCTTCAAGACCTTGTTTTGATCTGCCAGGCATTCTGCCTTTTACCCTTCGTTTTCGTTTTGTTCTTAATGTTTATGTCCTGCTCTGCCTATCTCCTCCCTAGACTCATTGCTGTGGAGAAAGTTTGTTTTGCTTCTACATGAGCTGATGTCTCATTTGTAATTCAAAAAACAATCAATGGTTTGAATCCTTGTTGTCAGCAATGAATAAGACATAAGTAAGGTATGAATAACCCTAAGATTTTTTCGAAGAACCCTGAATAAGACCGTTGCTAGAAGATTTTTCTTAAATTTTTTATTTTTTTGGTTTCAACAAATAAATGAGATAAGTTTTTTCAAAATCACAATTTTAGTACTTTTGAAAGTACCCAAAATATGCGCCGAGAAATTAAGTTGTAAGCTTAGGGAGTTTTTTGAATACCCTTACACTGTCAAATACACTGAAAACATGTATGTACTTTTGAATTTCTTTTTGTATCTAGCTAGGATAAATTATGAGGTTGTTTCCGACCACAGATACTTAAATGGAATTACATCTCAGAATTTAATTAGCCAACTAATCTTTGTAAACCAGCATGTATTAGGACCTATAATTATGCCAGATTAATTTCTCTTTTCAGTCAAAAAAATTAACTGCAGCTGGATTTCCAAATCTTGTAGAGGTCAAACGAATCAAATCGGGTTTGAGCTCACGTGCTCCCGACCTCACCCAATCAATCATGCAATATATATAGGCATGAAGCAGGGATGTGAGGGAAAGAGAGACCAATACCATGAAGGAGGACAAGAAGCAAGGTATTGTCCTCCGGAAATGGTGTGTTCTACTCTCCATTTTTGCTCTATTTCCCTTGTCTCAGTCTTTCGACTATGGCGAAGCACTCTCCAAGAGTCTCCTCTACTTTGAATCTCAGCGCTCCGGTCGGTTGCCGCACAACCAGAGGGTCATTTGGCGTGATCATTCCGGCCTCAACGATGGCCTAGAACAAGGAGTACGTCAGTCCCTTATTTAATTTCAGAATCATCCCGTATATATCATACGAATGGTTTCGTTATTTGTTCGATTTGGTGTTATCTCAGGTTGACTTGGTGGGAGGTTACTATGATGCTGGTGATAATGTAAAATTTGGTTTGCCAATGGCGTTTACTATAACAATGCTTTCTTGGGGTGTCATTGAATACGGCAAAGAAATAGAGGATTCCGGCGAGTACAGTCATGCCCTTGAATCCATTAAATGGGGGACAGACTATTTCATTAAAGCTCATACTCATCCAAATGTTTTGTGGGCGGAGGTAATACTTTGCCGGAAAGCTTCTCTTGTTGGACTGATATATTTTGGTGGCATTGGTTTAAATATGCGGTACATTATTACATTTATGTTATGCTGTGGTATCAAATGTTTGGTCTGGCAGCCAGAAAAGATATTCAGTGAATTTCAGATTGTTTAGATGTGTCTCACTCGCTGGTTCTTCTGTTTAGGTGGGTGATGGATACACGGATCACTATTGTTGGCAAAGGCCAGAAGACATGACAACGTCTCGGCAAGCCTACAAGGTCGATGAGAAAAACCCCGGATCAGATGTTGCCGGGGAGACTGCCGCCGCAATGGCAGCAGCTGCCATTGTGTTTAAGAAAACGAACCCACATTACTCCGGCCTCCTTTTAGACCATGCAAAACAGGTAACTTACTCAATGAGAAGTTGTAATGTATAGAAATGTATAAGGTTGGTATAGTGGTTACCAAGTATAATGGTTTTGGTTAATATATACTTAATTTGATACAAACGATGAAGATTATTTGAACTATGTATAATGGTTGGATGAGTTGCTATGGGCAGCTATTTGGTTGTACATGGCTACAAACGATGAAGATTATTTGAACTATGTTTTGACCAATGCTCAAGCTTTTGGAGGCACCACTTGGTCCATCACAGAGTTTAGTTGGGATGTCAAGTATGCTGGTGTTCAAATCATTGCTTCAATGGTAAATAAACTCAATCTTGACCACTCATATGTGATGTTATCAATAAGATTTGAACCTCATTTCGCATCACATAACTAACAAAGGCGAGAGCACATCCACTCGTGTTTGTGAATGTGTAACTTAATTCAAAAAATGTGACACATATTAGGAATGTGTTCAAGGAAGGTTAACTCAGTAACTTCCGTGGTGTGTCTTGTCCTAATAAGACTAGAAGTCTAGATACTCTATTAGATAGGGAATCCCTGTTCGCCAGGGATACTTGATGTAATGCCTATATAAAGGCCTCCTTATCAATGAATAAAGACAGAGAGATTTATCAATCTATTTCTCCTACAACACGTTATCAGCACATTGCTCTAGCCTCCCGTCTAATAAGCCCTAGAAACCCTAATTCCGAATTTTTTTTTCTCGAAACCCTAACCTACCGTCGGCCGCCGATTCTTCTCTTCGGCACCGTCGGCCTCTTCTCAGCAGCATCTGCGCTGCTCGCCTGCCGCACTGTACCTTCGAGTACTGCTCCTCCTCTACCCCTAGGCAGACAACCCGCTCGCCAGCAGCTCTCCCTTGCGTGCTACTTTTTGCACGCATCTGCCAGAAGATCAAAATTGCTCGCAAGCCAAGCAAGCGATCCGCGAACCCTTATTCGTGGTTGAGAAGAAATCAAGAAAAATCGAAGAAAACAAGCTTCCCCAAGAGTCAAGTTTCGTTTGATCAAGCTTCTCTTGAAGAGGTAAATATTTTTATAAACGTTCCCGCTTATGAAAATTTCAATAGTTGGGTTTTGTTTTCTTCCGGGACCTTTCCGTGTCCCTGCTTCTTCATCCCGATTCTATCGCTTCTCGGGACGGCATACGGGGATTTAGTCACCCCGGTGCCAACGTTTATTGGGGTAACTGTGATGTTACCGGCCACCGTTATGCTTGTGACTGTGATGTCACTGTGAACCATAACGTATTATTCTTTTTTTTGGAAAGAAAACAAAGGGAAGATATCGATTGTGACTTGAAGTCACGTTAAGCATCGATTTATGTGACCATGATATATCTTGGCACTGTTCTAAAAGAACAATCAAACTTGATTAGTATTCAAACATACTAACGTCTCCCTGTTTGTGTTCTGTAGATGGCTGACACTCAGCGTCCAGAATTTGACATCTTGGATGTCCAAGGCAAGGAATACAAGAGGTGGGTCTCAGATGTTGAGAACACTTTCATTGGTAAAAGATTTACTGCCACCATCAACCCTCCTGAGGATGAAAGCTTACACGCTTCTCCTGAACAGAAAGCACAAGCCCTGATGTTTCTCAGGCGCCATATCCATCCAACGCTCAAGAAGCAATACCTGAGGAAAACTGATCCCAAAGAGCTATGGGATATCCTCAAGGACCGCTTCGACAATGTGCATGACGCACAACTCCCAGACCTCATGTCTGATTGGGAGCAAATCCGCTTACTGGATTTTGATTCCGTCCAGGAATATCATCAGACTATGCTAAACTTGCAATCTGATTTGAGCTTTTGTGGGGTCGAAAAGACCGATGATGATATGATGGAGAAGACTTTCACAACGTTCCCAGAATCTGCGTCCATGTTGTCGCATCAGTACCGCGATCTCCGCGAGAAAGGCACTATCAAAACCTTCAGCGATTTGATGAATGTGCTTCAGAGAAAGGAGAGGTACCATGAGTTAATTCTTACCACCAATAAGAGGCCTCGAGGACCGAAATTCATTGCGGAATCTCATCAAGCCCGTGGTAAAGCTTTTAAGCAGAAGCATCAACCTCATGAACGTCAAGCACCGCCACCACGTACGCCAAGAGCAATACGTGGCGGACGAGGAGGGAGAAGAGGCGTCGGCCGTGGCCGACAGCTTTCTTGGACAAGGGATGATGGCAGAGCCGCCGCTCCCAGAGGGAGGAACAGTTTTGGTTCCGGCCCCAGGCGTGGTGGCCATACGCCGAACAATGCTTCGGCTCCTTGCTTCAAATGTGGTTCTAAGAATCATCTCCAACGCGATTGCATAGCAAGCAGAGATATTCAAGCCGCTTACAAGAAACACAAACAATACATAGAACAAGAAGCACACTATGTAGGAGCCTTTGAGGAAGAAGTATACGATGAGGAAGATACGAACTTCGCCATCGATGACTTCCAACCTACCAAGAAACGTAGGACTCAGGAGTATGATACTCCAGACTATGAATAAGTATTTGACTTAGGTCATGAGATACGTGTTCAAGTTTGATTTTGATTGTTATTTTGACAGAATAGTCAATAAATCACGACTTTGTTCGATAAGTCGTTCTATTTAGAACAACCTTGATGTATTCTTGAGTTGTCATCAATAAAATCTATCTTATTCTACGAATGATTTAAGATTTTTACATCCCTGAAAGCAAAATTGGTTCAATGCGTCCAATTATCAATGGCATAATTATTTTGAGTTCACCAAAATTCTGGTGATGTTAACTCGTATCCGAAAAAATCACAAAAGACAAAAGGAGAGATACGCGATACGCCATCCGCGAGCCGCGATACGACATCCGCGAGCCGCGATACGCGATACGACATCCGCGAGCCGCGATGCGCGATACGCCATCCGCGAGCTGCGATGCACGATCCGCGATCCAAGATCCGCGATCCGTGATCCGCGATCCGCTATTCGCCAACTGATCTGAGATCCGCGATCCGCCAACTTGGCTGCGATCCGCCATGCCTCGCTCGCCAAAGCCCATAAGCGCTTGGCCGCGACTCGCTAGGCCTCACTCGCCATGGCCATTCGCCAGCTTGGCTCAGCACCGAATCTGGTTTTTGAAACCAACAATCGATAGCCTATCGAACAAATGCAACTTTTGCATCAATGGCTCGGCAACGACGTGTCTTCGGACTCGCCATGCTTCGGATTTAGCTCAACCGTCGCATCGCATTGCCTCAAATGCCTGACCGACTCTCACCACTCGCCTTGCTTCGGCTCGGCCTCTGGGTAGCTTCGGCCTTACCATAGCTTCGGCTTTGGCTTGGCCCCGGCCTTTGCCTTGGCCTCGGCCTTGGCTCGGCCACGCCACCTACGACGGTGTCCGGTCTCAATCTCTGACCTAGGCTATGATTATAAATGGTGATACTCGGTGATTAAGATGCGGCTTATCTCTTTCTCTCAAGTTATGTCGTTGCCATGGCTATGATATTGGCCTTAATGCACTTCATTTTGTGATGATATATTGCTTCAGTACACTTACTTTAAAGTGTTCGCCAAAGTCTAAAGTAGACTATTGATTCAATTTACATTGTTTTTTGTAGATGTATCAAGGCGAGATTGAGTGTTTGTTGGATTGTGCAACAACTCACACGATTCTGAGGAATCGGCAATTGTTTTCGGATTTTACGCCAAGAGAATCGTCGTTATCTACGATGACAGGAACTGGACCCGTAATTAAGGGTCGTGGCACTGCTCAATTCTTACTGCCAAATGGCACTGAAATTCGGGTAGAGGACGCCCTATATGCGCCTAAGGCGCCAAGAACCTTGCTAGCTTTCAAGGATGTGCGTGACAATGACTATCACCTCAGCACTTATGTTGAAGATGGAACTGAATATCTGTTGATCACCTCCACTCAATCTATGCGCACTCGCATTGTGGAGAAGTGTAAGCGAGTTCGCAATGGCATGTATTTCACAACCATTCGAGCCAACGAATCTCATGTTGTTATATTATGTGATTCTGATGCTTATAAGCTTTGGCATGATAGACTCGGTCATCCGGGTCGTGATCTGATGATCCGTATTTTGAAATGCTCCCACGGTCATCCATTTTTCCGATCACAAAAGCACAGAGGGCGCCTCGGCCTCGGTTCGGCCGTGCCGTCGATGGCCGCCTCTCGGCTCCAAGGAGAGGTTCGGCCTCCTCCTGCTTCTCATGCTTCTGTAGCGATGTCTAATGCTCATCGTTCGTTTTGCAAAGCTTGTTCACTAGCAAAACTTCAAGCAAGACCATCTTTTGCTATTGATAATAAACAGAATATTCCGTTTCTACAACGAATACAAGGTGATATTTGTGGACCTATAACACCAGAATGCGGACCATTTCGATATTTCATGGTTCTGGTTGATGCATCAACGCGTTGGTCACACGTAGCGTTGTTGTCCACGAGGAATGCTGCATTCGCTAAACTCCTAGCTCAGATTATTAAGCTTCGGGCTCACCACCCGGACACTCCGATTAAGTCCATCAGACTGGATAATGCTGGAGAGTTTACCTCAAAGTGTTTTGATGACTATTGCATGTCAGTTGGGATTGAAGTTGAACATCCCGTACCCCACGTTCATTCTCAGAACGGTCTTGCAGAAGCCGCTATCAAGAGACTACAGCTTGTAGCTAGGTCTCTTGTCATGGCCACAAACTTGCCAGTTTCGGCATGGGGATATGCAATATTACATGCAGCTATGCTTATTCGTCTACGACCCACAGATAGCCAACCATTTAGTGCGTACCAGTTGGTAACTGGTTACGAGCCTGATATTTCGCATCTGCGTACTTTTGGTTGTGCCGTATATGTGCCTATCACGCCTCCACTGCGTACCAAGATGGGTCCACAACGACGATTAACTATTTATGTTGGATATGAAGCACCAACTATTGTCCGCTATATAGAGCCTATGACAGGTGATCTGTTTACTGCAAGATTTGGAGATTGTCACTTTGATGAGACATCCTTCCCGCCGTTAGGGGGAGATGGGGCCGCATCCGTCCCAAGTGAACGTCAGGAATTGACGTGGTTCTCTCCCACTATGTCTCATTATGATCCCCGTACGTCTCAGTGTGAGACTGAAATACAACGCATATTAGAACTACAAAAGGTGGCGGATACGATGCCCGACTCCTTTACTGATATTGCGAAAGTGACAAGATCAACCATACCTGCTGCGAATGTACCTGCAAGGCTTAACATTCCTCGCCATGCGCGAGCACGCGCCGCCGGTCTCGGACCCGCAGCCCTAGGTGCCATCGGCAGCCTAGGCTCGGCACCTCCAAGTGGAGAGCCGGCGTCGACTTCGGATCCTCCTAGAAAGAGGGGGAGACCAATCGGTTCCAAAGACAATGTACCTAGAAAGAGGGCATGTGTCCAGGCACAAAGCGATCCGTTCATCATTGATACTGTGACGCCGTCACACGAGATTGTCTCCGACTATACCTATGTCCAAAAATCAACTCTGAATCATCTGGGGGACGCCTCAGACTCACTGTTGATGTTGGAGAACAAGGAAATCTCACTAAACTACTTATGCATGCACAATCTGATGGAAAGAAATTCCATGTATATCGATGATGCATTCGCCTACGCCGTTGCTCAAGAAGTTATTGACGACGACGATATGGAACCCCGCACTGTTGATGAATGTCAACGTAGGGCGGATTGGCCGAAGTGGGAAGAAGCAATCCAGGCTGAACTAGACTCTCTAAAGAAAAGGCAAGTATTCGGACCGGTTGTGCCTACACCGCCGAACGTGAAGCCTGTTGGACATAAATGGGTCTTTGTCAGAAAGCGCAATGAGAATGGCGAAGTCCAGCGATATAAAGCTCGACTCGTGGCGCAAGGTTTTTCTCAACGCCCTGGAATTGATTATGAGGAGACGTATTCTCCTGTCATGGATACTATTACCTTCCGATACTTAATAAGTTTGGTAGTCTCAGAGAGACTCAATATGCAGCTTATGGATGTTGTAACTGCGTATCTTTATGGGGACCTAGATACGGAGATGTACATGAAAGTGCCAGAAGGACTTTCGTTACCCAAGTCAAGTAAGCAAAAACCACGAAGTTCATTTGTTATCAGGTTGAGACGATCTCTATATGGACTCCGACAATCTGGTAGGATGTGGTACACACGGTTAAGTGATTACTTGATTGGGAAAGGATACAAGAATGATGAGTTGTGCCCTTGTGTGTTCATAAAGAGAACAAGTTCAGGATTTGCCATTATAGCCGTCTATGTCGATGATATGAACATCATTGGAACTCTGAATGAGATCAATGAGACCGCTAGCTATTTGAAATCCGAATTCGAGATGAAAGATCTGGGAAGGACTCGGTTTTGCCTAGGCTTAGAACTAGAGCACCGAAGTGGTGGAATCTTTATACACCAGTCTGCATATGTCCGAAAGATGCTCAGGCGATTTAACATGGACAAAGTTATGCATCCTACAGGCACTCCCATGGTCGTTAGAAGTCTGGATATCAACAAAGATCCCTTTCGTCCGAAAGAAGATGACGAAGAGGTCTTGGGAGCTGAATATCCATATCTTAGTGCGATTGGAGCTTTGTTATACTTAGCTCAGTGTACTAGACCAGACATCGCTTTCTCTGTGAACTTGTTAGCTAGATTTAGCTCTGCGCCAACACAACGTCATTGGGTTGGAATCAAGAACATCTTCCGATACCTTAAAGGAACCCTTGACATGGGCTTGTACTATCGATACACTCATCAGGATTCGACACCTAGTCGATCTCTTGCATCTAACAGCACAAACCATGGCTCGGATCGCCATCCGCCAGCCATATCAGCCAAGACTGGCTTTGGTTCATCCATCCGCCATCTTGCAGACATATCCGCCAACTTATCCGGACCCGCGGATGCTAAGTCGTGGTCCCGATACAATTTTGGCGATACCCCCTCCTACTCAGATACACCAAATGATGTGATGGTAGGATTTGCTGATGCTGGATATTTGTCAGATCCACACAAAGGACGTTCCCAAACCGGTTATGTTTTCACCATTGGGAATACGGCGATATCTTGGAGATCAACCAAACAAACCCTTGTTGCTACCTCCTCGAACCATGCTGAGATTATTGCACTACATGAAGCAGTCAAAGAATGTATTTGGCTTCGCTCAGTTATATCTCACATCCGCGAGTCTAGTGGACTTGAGTCTACTATGATGGGACCAACTTGCATATTTGAAGATAATGCAGCATGCATCGAGCAGATGAAGTTGGGATACATTAAGGGTGACAATACTAAACACATTTCGCCTAAGTTCTTCTACAATCAGCAGCAGCAAGAGACTTTGAATATCCAGGTGAAGCAAGTCAGCTCAGAAGAAAATGCAGCGGATCTGTTCACCAAGTCTCTACCCAAATCTACATTTGTGAAGCATGTAAAGCGCATTGGAATGTGTCGCTTATCCGAATTCAAAGACTGATTGACTATCAGGGGGAGTTCTCATCTAGACTTCAGGGGGAGCCTAGCTATGCATGTCTCACATACTTGTAGTTGGTGCGTTGTACTCTTTTTCCTTAGACCATGCTTTTATTTTTACCCAAGAGGTTTTTGTTTGCTGGCAAAGGTTTTAACGAGGCAACAGCTCATGCACCATTGAGGACACGACACAAGGGGGAGTGTTCAAGGAAGGTTAACTCAGTAACTTCCGTGGTGTGTCTTGTCCTAATAAGACTAGAAGTCTAGATACTCTATTAGATAGGGAATCCCTGTTCGCCAGGGATACTTGATGTAATGCCTATATAAAGGCCTCCTTATCAATGAATAAAGACAGAGAGATTTATCAATCTATTTCTCCTACAACAGAATGAAAGTTATATCGAATCTTGTACATGGCTGAATTATCATTATTTATTTTCTCAAACAATTAATTCTACTTTGTAGGATGGTATGTTTAAAGGACGCCTCACTAAATTCTTACTCTCTACTCTTTTGTTACAATCGTTTTAGTTTTACTTGATTCCTTAACCTTCATGTACGTCTTCTTTTTCCAGTTGCTCAAGGAAGCAAAGCACAAGCAGCACGAGCACATACTGAAACAATACCTCTCAAAAGCTGAGTACTACATGTGTGGTTGCCTTGGCAAGAACAACAAGACCAACGTGCAACGCACCCCAGGAGGCTTACTGTACATCCGCCAATGGAACAACATGCAATACGTTTCAACTGCTGCATTTCTCCTCACAGTCTACTCCGATCATCTCCAGGCCACTCATCAGAATCTTAACTGTGACAAACGGCAGGTTGGCCCTGAAGAGATGTTCGCTTTTGCCAAGTCACAGGTTGATTACATTTTGGGGTCTAATCCATTGGCCTTGAGCTACTTGGTCGGGTACGGTTCAAACTACCCTCTGAGGCTGCACCACAGAGGAGCATCCATTGATTCGTATAAGAGGAACAAGGGCTTTATTGGGTGCACGCAGGGGTATGATAGCTGGTATGGGAGCAAGGATCCGAACCCGAATGTGCTTGTCGGAGCGCTAGTCGGTGGCCCGGATGGAAATGATGGATTCAGGGATGAGAGGGGGAATTACATGCAGACAGAGGCATGTAGTTACAATACGGCAACACTGGTTGGGGTTTTTGCGAAGTTGCATAGATTAGAAGGTGATGAAGATTTGTCTCCTCATCAACCTCTAAGAGCTTCTGGCTAGTATAGGATATGCAAATATATAGAACTAACCCAACATAGAGTCATTCATATTATCATATACATTGCAAAGCAACATTTACAAATGGGGGTGATGAATAAAAGCAAGTTTGATCAATTATATGATAGTTCTACCGTGATTTCTTTTTGTTAGAGGTACATACAACCCTCGGTAATTGATATGATCAACATTAATTGGCTTTCATTCTCCAAAAACAAAGTCGCGAAAATGGAGGAAAAAAAAAGAAGAAAAAAAAGAGGCCTCAAAATTGCGACGAGTAACATTTACCCTATTCTTAGGGTGCGTTTTGAGGAGCTTATAAGCTCCTCTGCTTATAAGTATAAGTCAGTTTTATGTTTGGTAATACAACATGTCAGTAGCTTTTTGAAAAAGTATGGGTTATTTTCAATAGAAAATGAGAAGCTGCTCCCACTCACCTTATACTTATAAGTATAAGTCAGCTTTTACTTAAAAACCTAACTGCACCAAACCCACCCTAAGAGTATTATCTTTCTTTCATGGTGGCAGCAGGTTATAGATTATGTGACGACAGCTTTATTTTGTTTAGTTTAACCTCTTAAACTGAAGGTTTTGATATGCCAAAAATTAGAAACATATAAAACTTACTACACCCCAAATGTTAAACATTGTCCTAACTCCTAACTCAGTGACCCATAAATTTAGAAACATATAAACTTACAGCACTCTCGACAAATTTTTAAAACAAAAATGTTTTTACCACATTTGATTTTTACAGTGGAAATAGATAAAAAGAGCAAAATTAGAAGGGATAATGACTAATTGCACAAAAAAAGGTAAAAAATTGCCCATTTCAATATTATATGCCCAGATGAATGAATTTTAGTGAAACTACATTTTTACCCTATACTATTACTATCCAATTGCCTAAAATCTTATCTAATATCCTCATTTTCCTCCTTTCTAACCAACAGACCTCACCCCACATCTCTCTCTCTCTCTCTCTCTCTCTCTCTCTTAACCACCACCACAAACCATGACGTCATCGGCGATCGTCCTCCCCATCCTCTTCACCCTCGCCGCCGCTCTGCTCTTCTACTACTACCTCCACCTCCGATCACTTCCTCTTCACCTCTCCGCCGCCGAGGTGCCGCTCCAGAGCTCACACTCTTCTTTCCAGCAAGTCTCTCCGGCGCCTCCTCCCTCCTCCTCCCACGGTTCAAGTTCTCGGGACGTGATGCGCCCTGGGGCCGTCACTGTCACAGGCGACTGCGCGATCTGCTTATCGGAGTTCGAGCCGGACCACCACCTTCGCCTCCTCCCGCTCTACCTCCACGCCTTCCACGTCGACTGCATCGACACGTGGCTCGCCGGCCAGTCGCAGATCTGTCCGGTCTGCCGCGCCAAGGTCTTCCGGTCCTATTCTAACCTCCTCCGCGCCACCGCCTCTGACGGAAGCTTTCGCCTAGCGATCGGCAACGTCAGCCATGGCCGGCAGGCGAGTTCGAGCTTGCAAGTTCACTCAATTCGCGGCGACGAGTTGGAGTACGTTGTGGATAAGGAGTGGGAGCTTCAACTAAGAGATGCGGTGTTGCCGGGTCACGGCGGTGGAGAAGAGGATGAGATCATTGATGTCGTCATCGGAGAGCATCGTCTAGGAACCGGCCACCGGAGGCAGTGTTTGCCGATGTAAGGAGTACTTGGGTCTGGTTCCTCCCAATACAGGCTGGTGGGCTTTGGCCTTATGAGATCAGATTCTGAGATTAGGCCTCAGCTTGGGTCAGCAAGTTACCATAAGAATTGCAGGTATTACTGAATGTCAGTAAGTTGCTTACTGGGAGTCAGTAAGTTGATTACTGGGAGTCAGTAACATGCTTACTGGAATCTGTAAGTGCTTACTAGAATCTGTAAGTGCTTACTGAGAGTCAGTAACATGCTTAAAAGAGTCAATAATTTAATATTAAAAAAAAATAATTCCGATGAAAAAAATTTAGTGACCGGAATCTCACGACGAGACTCTGACGACTCCGGTGACCCAAAACTAACTCATATCAAGCACATACTTTTTAAGCCTCAAAACTAACTCATATCGTAGCATTTTAGTGACATTTTATATTGTAGCATTTTAGTGACATTTTATTAGAATGCTTCTTCTGTTGAAGGAAAATACCATAAATGTGCCTTCGTCAAAATAACTGACGATGACGAATTAGGAAATTAGTATCAATCTGATGTAACGTTTCAATCAGTGTTTATTACCATTATTGTAATTGATGTTTCCATTGTAATCGTCACCCTATATAAAGGGATTCTCTAATGAAATGAGTAGACCAATTCCGATTATTCTACAACACGTTATCAGCACTTTGCTTTAGCCAGAAAGAAGAAAAAAAGAAAAAACCCTAGGCCTTTGTTCCTGAAAAAAAAAAAACCTCCAGAAACCCATTCTGCCGACGACAACTTTGTCGGCAGAGCATAAAGATTCTCTGGGCACCCAACAATCTGTTTTGGGCACCCATCGTCTTCTCCGATCTGACCCGTAACCTTCCGGCACTCGCCGATCAACCCTTGACGCCAGCCTCGATCGACCCCGCCCGTCCCAGCGCCGCCAGCCTCGATCGACTCCGCACGTCCCAGCACCACCGCCGCCGCTAGCCCCAATCGGCGTCGCTCGGCCTTGGCCTCCAATCCTTCGACCCAACCACCGATCCCGATCCCGCCTTCGTCGCCTCCACCTGCCTAGCCCAGTCGACGTGGCCCTCGACGACGATTCGGTTCCGCAGCAGCCCCGCCCCAGATCGCCACTGCAGCCCGGAAGCACAGGAACCCGAAGCACAGGAACCCGGAACCCGATCCAGCTTTTACCGACGACAGCTCGTCGGGAAAAGGCTGCCTCAGAAGTTCTCCCGACGAAAATTTTGTCGGCAGAACTTGCAATCCACCCGACCCGACCCGGATCTGGGTGACCCGACCCACGAAAAAAAAACAGAATTTTTTTTTTGGGATAAAATTTGAAGGTAATTTTAAAATTACCGCATAATAATTCTTATTACTGTGACTATTTACTGTTTTATGAATTTAATGGTAAAATATTAAATTATTTAATTGATATGGTAAATGTATGATTAAAGTGACTAATCATATGAATATTTTTTTATGTGACATATCAATTTAATGATGCGGCGATGAATATACGACGACAAATTTGGAGTTGAAGATCGACCAATCGATTCATATGCAGTTTATTTGGCAAACTTACAAGTAATATTTACATTGACGCTCTGCTTTCATTATATTTTGTTTCAGTTATTTATATGATATAATGCTCTATTAAAATTGATTGCATTAGTATTTATATAAATATGAAACATGAAGCGTTATATGTTCATTTTATTAGTGTTAAATAATTGTTTTATTTAACATATTACTTATTTTGAACACTGCTCTGATAATGTTTCGTAATATAAAGAAAAAGTGACAAACCTATAATGTGGAAAAGTATTTTCACGAAGTAAGAAAAATATGACCATTACAAATTTTGGTCTTGAGATCCAATTTTAATTTCTTGAAAAAATTTTCATCATGGATATCTTCTTGATTATATAAAAAGCAATGATAATGAAATTTCATTAGCTTTACATGCAATGAATATGGAAAAATCAAAATTTTATTGTGATAATGAAATTTCACGAAGCATCGGATTTACCATAAAGTATATTGGTTTATTTTAGTTGTCGTGAATGTCATAGACCGCGAAACTAATATATTTTATTCTTCCTATATTTTACAGATGGTTTAACCATCACAGTTTAGTTTTGACATATTGGACTCTGAAGAATTTGAGTACCAAATTCCCCTATTAAGCCGACTAAGGCTTGAGCATGGTATATTTATGCAAATTGCTTTATGTAAATAGCAAAATAAATAATTTCAATATCTTGAATGACAATGTAAGGTCTAAGAAAAAAAAAATTCCCTGGAACAAATTATGCAAAGTAATGCAACAACCCTACACCAAAGGGCAATGACAATGTAAGGTATAAGAAAAAGAAATTTCCGGGAACACATTTTGAAAAATAAAACAACCCTAAATCAAAAGGCAATGACGATGTAATGTCTTAGAAAAATATATATTCTTGAACAAATTGGGCAAAATAATGCAACGACCTTAAAACAAAGGGTAATTACCATGGACGTAAAATTCATATAATCATCCAAAAGTAAGTGGAAACAATGTAATATTTAAAAGATGACATAGGGGACATGTCATGTGCAGTGAAACACTCTGCCATTGTTGTAATTCAATGAATTATTGATACGTACATCATACGCTAGCAAAGAATTAGCTACGACTTTCAATAAGTATGAAGAATCATATGAGTACGTGGATTTTTTGGAAAAGTATCTTCAATATACAACAAGAACATCGAAAATGAATTTACAACTGAAGACATAACATATGGGAAGAATATGTCAAAATGACACATCTCATCATTGCAGCTATTAAAAGAGCACAAAGGATCTGGCTCAATCCAAAATAGACGTTGATTAGTCTACTTATAAATTTCCAAGATATCCTTATAAAGGCTATTACGCCTAAATACGACTTTTGGTCCTAAATTAGACTTTTTGTCTTAAAGTTTCTCTCTCTAAATTGGATAAGACTAAATGTAATCATTGGCACGTTCATTTTTGAAATTTCTCTAAAGGAATTGAGATTATTCAAATTTTATTCATAATATACATGATTCAATTTTCTATATCTAACTTTGCAAAGTATTGCATAAAGAAAAACAATATAATATAGGCATGGCACAAAGAACTGTGTGCAAAGACATAATATAGGCATAACACAATGAAATGTGGACAAAGAAACGCACCATGTGATCCCTAGAATAATAGTACTGAAGGACAATGGTACTAATATAGCACAATAGTACTGAAGAACTGTAGTACTATAATGAAAGTGATAAGGATCGGTATATCTGTTCCTTTGGGATTCATAATGCACATGCCTAACTGGGATTACCAAAGTTTTTATAACAATCCCCATCGAGTTACTCTAAAGAACTTGAGTTACGTTTCGATGTATATATTGAGCATATGTCAAATTGACAATTTATGCGATAAGAGAAAATTGAATTTGTCCTATACTTTAAAGAAATTTATGCCACGATGTTCATGTGAAAAAAGACACAAGTGAGAATTCATTTGAGCTCCTTTGCATTACCTCTAAATGACTGCGAATGTAAACGAGTATTAGAGAAGATTATATGTCAACTTAGTAGGTTCTAAGTAACCGCTAATTAAATCCAACGTCATAAGAAAATGATCTTTTGGAATTCTGACATAGATTGGCTTTGATCTGGTGATCCATACATTAAAGAAACTACTATGGACACCCATATTTTTGGATAAATAGAAGCAAACACCAGAAGAATATGGTTCACATACGAATCTGAGGACGATCAATGAACATTTGATCCTCAAATATTGTCATATAGGGTTGAAGACGTATGTTCAATTCCTAAATCCCGCCGCTCCCCCAATGTGGCATTATAATATATTTGATGCACAAGCATATGCATTTATACCTTATTATGCTTCTCCTATCCGTCATGATTTTATGGATAAAAGTACATCATTCAAAGCCTATTCGTTAAAACAATTATGATTGAGATCATCATATGCAAAGGACACATGATCGAGTTCCTCATTATGTTGTTATATTGAATCAAAAGAGGATTCAGTGGATCGATTCAACCAACTTGCGGACACCATAGATATTTTATGGTGTTGGTTGTTGTGTCGACACGCTGGTCACTTGTCATGACACCATCCACAATTAAAATTTATGCTGCTTATGCTAGAAAGTCAAAGCACCTAGGCCGGGTTAATTTCCGTAGGTGTGATGATTTTATGGCTTATTATATGGGATTTGTAATGGACATCATATTCCTATATAAAAACCCAATTGGTCTCACGGAAAACGACTACAGTAATAGTCTTAATATTGGTAAAACACACCAATACTTCCGTTTTGGGTTATGCAATTTTTGCATGCAGCGTTACTTTTTCATCTATGGCCATCATCATTGAACCAATTTACACCATAGCTAGTGACTATGTGTGAGGATTTTAAAGGATTTCAAACGAACTTGTAATCCTTGAGCTCTTTTGGATTGACACGGATCTACAATCCTTGAGCTCCATTAAATGTTTTATGTGCCAAAATTGCGCCGCCACAGCGCACAATGATGGGTTACTTGAGATGAATAAATATTTATGCTGGATATGAACTTCCAGCTATAGTCCGCTATGTCGAAACCTTGACAGGCGATCTCCTCACCGCTAGATTTGCGGTGTGTCACTTTGATGAGACAGTCTTCCCGTCGTTAGGGGGAGATAAGAACAAGCATGTTCAAGTGGAACGACATGAATTGTCGTAGTTTGTCCCCACTGTGTCTCATCCCGATCCCCAAAATCACACAAAGTAAAGTGTGCAGATGTCTTATACATTAAAGTGACGAGATCATATAAACCTGCGGCAAATATACCTGCAAGGATTGTGTTTTATCAAAAGGACATGGTACCACCCAAGTGGAATTGGGTATTGCACTGCCACCATCCATGGTGGCATGGTGACGCCATAAGTGGCATAAATGGTGTCACAGGCCGTGGCTCTCCAAGGAAGAGGGGGAGGCCACCTTAAGTTCGATACATACTTGTGTAAAGGAAGAAAACAAGTTTGGCACAACCTGATCTATTGATCAGTGATACTCAAATCCGTCTCATGAGAATATTTATGGATTGTGGTTATCATTGGGGGACGCCTCAAATGTTAGAACCAATCCTTAAAGTATAGAGATCTCTACAAACACATTACACTAGTGTACATGAGGACGTGGAATAATGAGTCTACTATCGAACCATACTTCGTTGAAAAATGTCAACTTAGTAAACTGGCCTAATGGAAAGAAGCGATCCAGTATAAACAAAGAGATAGGTATTTGGGTAGGTGACGCCGACACCGCAAATGTAAACCCTATCAAATATATCTTTGTTAGAATGCGTAATGAGAATAAGAGTATGCAAACTCACCTTATGGCGCAAGGTCTCTCAAAAACGCACTGGAATCGACTACGAGGAGATATTCTCTCGTAATGGACTACGATGAGACAATCTCTCGTAATGGATGTCATTGTACTCCACTACCTTGTCAGTTTGGTAGTTTCCGAAAAACTGAACATGCAGCTTATGAAAAGTGATCAAAACATATATCTCTATGGGGATCTAAATTAAGAGATATACATGAGGATCCTAAACGGACTTCATCCACCCAAATCAAGTGACTCTAGATCACATGAGTACGTTTGCAAAAGAAATTGAAACGTTCACTAAAGTGACTACTTGATTGGATAGAGATTGGTGAATTATGCCCTTGCGTGCTCATTATGGATATATATGAACTCTAAATGAAATAAGAGAAACTCAGTGTATTATCCTAAGTTGAGAATGAAAAAGATTTTGGGAATACACAGTCTTGAAATGGAACTCAAGGACTGTAATGATGGTGACCATACATCAATCGTCTTAGGTACTCTAAAGAATAAAGTGAGGCCTACATATACTCCCATGATCAGTCGAAGTCTTTACTATAGATCCGTTTTCATCTAAAGGAAGATGACGAAGAAGTATTGGGAAATGAAATTCCTATACAAGTGCAATAACGCATGATTGTACTTAAACATAATATGTAAGACTCGACCTCTCATTCGATGTAAATTTGTAAAGCTATGTTTAGCTCTGCGCCTACACAGCGCAAATCGTTCTTTCATTAAAGATATGAAAGATTTGGACTTATTCAATCTCTACATAGAATTTGACATGATAAAGAAATTATCCACGTCATAGCTAACTATGCGTAAAGAAAACCGCATTAAAGGTGAGATAAGAAAATCTGTTATTACAGATCAATTTCAAATTTCTTAATGGTTCACTCATACTCTAGACGAAGTTACGACTATTTTGTTATATGAAGGTCATATCACGAGTGAACCTGATGTTCAATATGAACCTATGTATTCAGTTCATGAACAACCTTATCCTCAAGATCAAAGTAAATCAAGTTGGATCTGAGGACGATGTGGCAAGATTTAGTTACTAAATCATTGCTCAAAGTCACATTTGGAAAAACATGTGAAAATGCATAAGTATGCTAATAAGACTGAAGCTCCCTTGATCAAATGAAAGAATCAGGGAGAAACCCATGATTAATGTAGAAATCAGGGGGAGGTGCAGACATCAGGGGGAGTCTAGCACATACATGTTGTTTTCAAATGTAATAGGTGCGTTGTGCTCTTTTTCTCTTCGTCCAAGTTTTATTTTGTCCCACTGGGTTTTGTTACTTGGCAAGGTTTTTAATGAGGCAACACCATATGCACCATTTCGTCTTTGACTTGGCACAAGGGGGAGTGTTGAAGGAAAATACCATAAATGTGCCTTCGTCAAAGTAACTGACGATGACGAATTAGGAAATTAGTATCAATCTGATGTAACGTTTCAATCAGTGTTTATTACCATTATTGTAATTGATGTTTCCATTGTAATCGTCACCCTATATAAAGGGATTCTCTAATGAAATGAGTAGACCAATTCCGATTATTCTACAACATCTTCCATTTAATAGATTAGATTCTAATTTTAATTAATAATAAAATTAAAATTTAATTCTAATTAGCGACAAAATTCAAAGATTTCCACGCTAGACTACTTAATTTGACTTTATCAATATAAAAATTTATACTCCAAGTTTGTCAATATAAAAATAGGAGGCTTATGGATAATTCTTAGGTCGGGCCACCTCCCTTTTTTGAAGGGACCCTCGGCTACGGTTAGTGGGCACTCTCATTATGAGCTTCCAGATAGCTGGAACAAGGATTGCCAAGAACCAAAGCCACACCCTTCAAAGTTCAAAGTTCAAACAATCATACAGGGTACGTATATGAACAAACTTCCAGACGGTTTATTTCTAAGTAAAAGCCTAGCTCGATCTTCTTCAACACATATTACACGAGAGTTTTCCTTATTCCTCACAAAATCAAAGCAAGTGTGACTAAAAAGATCACACTCTATCAGACTATCACATATACAGTTTCGATCAGTGACATCCAAATTGGAATATAAGGCCTATGAGATTCTGAGAAGTATAAGTGTCTCGACTTATATAGCTGATTCTATGGGCAAGAAACTATGGTCTTAATCATCATGTTTAAGATGGTCGGCTTCCGGCTCATGCCTTTCCTTGACGGACTCATGTTTGCCGTCGCCGACAACAGCCTCCTTGGTGCCATCAGAAGTCTGGTCAAAAGTCTGACTGGCCACGCCTTGCTCGGCTTTCCTCATCTTCTCCTCTGCAACTCTCTTAAACTCTTCAGCCGTCGATGGCGCTCTAGTCATCTCCTGCTCCCTCTGACCAAGGCTGCCACTATAACATCTCCCAAACTTCACACCATAAAATAAGAAGCACAATGATATTGTTAATTATTCATGGTTTATAATGGGATAAGAGATTGCGAAAGGAGAAGTGACTGACCTGGTTAGGAGGAGCACATAATGATGATGATGATGATGATGATGATGTTAAGGACCTGAACAGCAAGGATCTTGAGGATGAGGATAGGGGAAGAAGATGGCTTCTCATTGCTCTGAAGTAGACTCAAGACTACACTGAAGTTTGATCTGATCTGATTGCTGAAATGCAGATATATAAAGGACTTTGGTAGAAAGCTAAGAGCCAAGGAACGAATGGTAGATTAATGGTAGTAATGGCAGAAAAGCAAGCTTAGCTACTACCAACAGACAATAAGATAAAGCTGGAATGACGCATACAGGTGTCTTACGAGGCAGGTGGGTACTTAAACAGACGTGGACCTATTTGCATTTGCCATTTCATTCCGGACATGCAAGATTTTGGGAAGGTGATCCAGATAGCATTAGGTTCTTACTGGATTGGGTGTAGCGGACGAAATATGTGACAAATTTGTCACTACAGACTTGCAAAGGACCCAAAGGAGCAAGAAATGGTTGCAGACACTGATTGATGATACAGCAATTGAGAAGATCATTCGTTATTTCAGTAATGGAGGGGCATTATCAAATTAAGGGTGCTTAAAAGGAATGGTATTTGACTGTTTGCTAGTCACTCTCCACTCCTAGTTGCTCATTATGTTTTCTTTGTCCCCATACCATATTCTGTATGAACAACTTCTCTAAAATGTATCAATTAATTATGACTTTGGATTATATTTCAAGGCAACACTATTGAAAAGATTAACATAAGATCATTATTATTCATACGTGATAAACGATTCTAAAGTGATATATTGTGCATGCCAAAATGCAATCAACACTACAAATTTAGGCCTTAATAAGACCTCATAACATTATTTTACATACTATCATTATATATATGTTAGACTGAAAAATGTGCAAAAACAAATATACGTACGTTAAATATCCATTGATGGTCATCAGACCTAGCATACGATATACGTATTGATTAAAGACAATGCTTGCGGAAGCAAAATGAGGTTTACCAAATTTACTCACGCTGTTTGTCCCACTCTAATCAGTTGAATTTTGCAGAAGTTACAAATTTACAATCAAAGAGATGTAAAGCCCCTCCCAAGTAATGAAAAACTCGTTCATCAACACGTAATTGTTTGTTTCTCCTCACCCGATCCACCGCCCCCTGCATATTTCTCATGCAAGAAAAGCATGATCAAGAAATGAAATAATCCAATCGAAATGATCTTCCAACTTTTTGGCTACTTATATGTATCGCAACAATGGTCGTCTCCCTCTTCCATCTTGTGCATGCAGATTAAAACAATGCTACTTGCCAAGGTGGAGATTATCATTTCAGTACTTCTACTATCCCTAACCCTAGTTGCGATAGCAGAAGGGGGTGATACGTCTTCGGTGGTGCTGCAAAAGAGCAATAGTAGCTCAACTAGGTCTCCATTTCTGTACAACATCTCGAAGTGGCCAAAACCACGGGAACTAGGTTGCCAGCATAGGCCGTGGACATGTCGCCGGCCTCGGGATTTTCCTCGCAGATGGCGATGCTGTAGAATCCAATGTGTTGAGGTGACCTCGGACGTGAACAATTGCGGACTTTGTGGAAATAGATCACTACGCCATGTTGCTCGTCAAGCGACGAGAAAATGGCAAGGGAAACAATTCAGTCGCTTATTACCATCAAGAGCGACCGAAATACAACCAGTCGCATCTGTGCAGAATAATAAGCGACCGATATGTTACCAGTCGCCTTTAACCATTATAAGCGACTAAAAATTCCGTGCTCTTTATCCGTAGCAATATTATGGTCGCTTTAATTTTTGAGAGACGGTTATATTTGTTTCGTCGCATATCTTTTAAATACATATATATGTTTTAGATCTCACTTTTTCGAAAAGTGGTTGAAAAATGGGTGAAAAAAAAATGGGGCTGTGTATTTTCTGGGTTTGCTGAAAAATGGTGATTTTTTCTCTTTTGGGGTTATAAATGTTGGGTCTTCACTTGTAATTGCTTTGAAGGTTAGTGTGATCTCTCCTTTTCATCTTTAATACCATTTTTTGTGTTACTATGTTGATTGTAGGTTTTGAAATTTTGGGTTTGATCTTCATATTTTGATGGATTTGTGTGTAATTTATGATTGGGTTCTTTAATTTGTGATAGCTTTTGTATAGATTTTGTGTTAGATTAACCATATTTGTGTTATAATATGTTTACATTCAAATTTAGACTCTTATAGTAAGAAAATGTTGAAATATTTATATATATAAATATATATTTATATATATAGTGGATAGTGTAATTTAAATTGATGACTTTTTGTTTATTTGTGGTTGATTAGTGAATTAGTGTTATAAGTATTAAGGAATTTGGTTGAGAATTTGGGTTTTTGATATAATATGTGCATAGTTAAAATTATAGTATCATTATATAGAATATTTGAAAAGTTTTATTGTAGATTTTGTATAGATTTTGTGTTAGATTAACCATATTTGTGTTATAATATGTTTACATTCAAATTTAGACTCTTATAGTAAGAAAATGTTGAAATATTTATATATATAAATATTTATTTATATATATAGTGGATAGTGTAATTTAAATTGATGACTTTTTGTTTATTTGTGGTTGATTAGTGAATTAGTGTTATAAGTATTAAGGAATTTGGTTGAGAATTTGGGTTTTTGATATAATATGTGCATAGTTAAAATTATAGTATCATTATATAGAATATTTGAAAAGTTTTATTGTAGATTTTGTATAGATTTTGTGTTAGATTAACCATATTTGTGTTATAATATGTTTACATTCAAATTTAGACTCTTATAGTAAGAAAATGTTGAAATATTTATATATATAAATATTTATTTATATATATAGTGGATAGTGTAATTTAAATTGATGACTTTTTGTTTATTTGTGGTTGATTAGTGAATTAGTGTTATAAGTATTAAGGAATTTGGTTGAGAATTTGGGTTTTTGATATAATATGTGCATAGTTAAAATTATAGTATCATTATATAGAATATTTGAAAAGTTTTATTGTAGATTTTGTATAGATTTTGTGTTAGATTAACCATATTTGTGTTATAATATGTTTACATTCAAATTTAGACTCTCGTTTGTAAGAAAATGTTGAAATATTTATATATATAAATATTTATTTATATATATAGTGGATAGTGTAATTTAAATTGATGACTTTTTGTTTATTTGTGGTTGATTAGTGAATTAGTGTTATAAGTATTAAAGAATTTGGTTGAGAATTTGGGTTTTTGATATAATATGTGCATAGTTAAAATTATAGTATCATTATATAGAATATTTGAAAAGTTTTATTGTAGTGTATTTGACAAAATTTGGCAATTATTAATGCAAATCAACTATTTGTGAAATTATTCTTCTCTAGATGGCATACCTTGGGGATAAGAGTTGGATGGGATTATGTAGAGGTGATAAAAGGTTTCTTGCTGGGATAACAGAATTTTGTAATTTTGCGGCCTCCAATTGCAAGACGGGACCGAAATTGCACAAGTGCCCGTGTAAAAAATGTCAGTTACAATGGGTTCCTCTGCCACTATCTGACATGTTTCATCATTTGTGGAATAACGGCTTTATGAGTGGTTATACTCTATGGGAAGAGCACGGTGAGCGTGCAGACATTCCCACTATGTATGACCGAAGACAGCAGATTGTTGCAGAGAGGGCTTCTTCTAGTACACACGTGGCCAATGATTTTGCCATGAACCCAACCATGGATATTATGTACGACACTTTCCCGTTTATGGACAGGTGGGCTACAGAACAGAATGTTAGTGGTTTAGGTGATGCCTTTGTTGATGATGTTGATCATTTAGACCCTATTGCTAAAGATGCTTTTGAGAAGTATAACAGACTCTTAACTGAAGCTCAGACTCCGGTGTACGAGGGTAGTACGGAGACTGTTTTGACCACCATCCTGAAAGCAGTGAAGATGAAAATAGAGAATAAATGGTCAGACAAAAGCTTTGATCAAAATTGTCAGTACATCAAAGATCTCCTCCTAGAACCAAACAAGTATCCAGATTCATACCGGGCTATGAGGAAGATCCTGAAGGACATGGGTTTGGGTTATCAGATCATCCACGCATGCGAGTATGGTTGTATGTTGTTTTACAAAGATGACGCAGCCCTCGACAAATGTAACATATGCGAGGAGTCTAGATGGAGATCCACAGAGGACGGTACGAGGGTTCCAAAGAAGGTGGTTCGATACTTTCCTCTTAGCCCGAGGTTGCAACGTCTGTACATGTCACCTCACACAGCAAAGGACATGCGGTGGCACGGGGAAAGGATGACAGATCCAGAAGTTCTTAAACACCCAGCAGACGGGGAAGCATGGCAAGAGTTCGACAGGTCATTTCCATATTTTGCTCGCGAGATCAGGAATGTGCGACTCGGACTAGCCACTGACGGGTTTAATCCGTTTGGAAAGACGGGTCTCTCTCACAGCAGTTGGCCTATTGTGGCGATGCCTTACAACTTGCCTCCTTCAATGGCAATGAAAAAGGAGTTTAACATTCTTGTTATGCTAATATCTGGTCCAAAGTCTCCGGGAAAGTGTTTGAATGTCTTTATGAGACCATTGATCGATGAGCTGAAGTTGTTGTGGAGTACTGGAATTCAGACTTATGATGTTCATGAGCAAAGAACATTCAGAATGAGAGCAGTAGTGATGTGGACTATCAGCGACTTTCCGGGATTAGGGATGTTAGGAGGCATTCAGACTAAAGGATACAAAGCATGTCCCCTCTGTTTGGATGATGTTGATGCAAATAACTTGACAGGGAGGATGGCATACCAGGGTCATCGTCGGTGGTTAGGCGACTGCCACAAATGGCGTTATGCAGCAGATAAGTTCAATGGGAAGGTTGAGGAAAGGCAGCCACCGCGGTCGTTGTCTGGGGATGAGATTTATGCCCAAATCATGTGTCATGAGTACCCGGTACATAGTTTACATCAGAAGTTCAAGGTACATTCGAGTGGGGAGAGACTATGTTGGACTCACGTAAGTATATTCTGGGAGCTGCCGTACTGGACCGAATCTAAACAAAGGTACACATTGGATGTTATGCACATTGAGAAGAATGTGTACGATAACATAAGTGGGACAATTTTCGGTCTTGAAGGAAAGACAAAGGACGATCTCAAAGCCCGCGAAGGTCTGAAAAAATTGGGGGTACGTGAGAAGTTGTGGAAGAAATTGAAATATTCGTCTTCCTCAAGAAAAGAGAAGGTCTCTCAAGCAGAATATACGGTGCTTCCTGAGCAAAGGGCAGAGATCTTTGAATGGATTAAAGAAGCTCAGTATCCTTGCGGTTATGCAGGAAGTTTGAAGAATAAGGTCAATGTGGAGGATAAGAAGTTCTATGGACTGAAGACGCATGACTGCCATGTACTACTGCAGCGTCTCCTTCCTGTGGTTATCAGAGAGTATTTGCCACATTATGTCGTTGACCCGCTAATAGCGCTATCCAGATGGTTTCAAAAACTATGTGCAAGAGAGTTGAAGAAACAGGACGCCAAAGACATGAAGGAAGAAATTGTCATGATTCTTTGTAAATTGGAAAGAATCTTCCCTCCTGCTTTCTTCACCATCATGGTTCATCTTATGATTCACCTCCCCGATCAAGTTTTGCTCACCGGTCCAGTACATTTCACATGGATGTTTCCAATGAAAAGGTGTGTATGACAAGTCTTTTCTGTATACATTTTAATTACCTTATGTAGTCTACTTACAATTTATAACTCTGAACCTCTTTATTTCACAGACAACTTGGGGACTATAAGAAGTCTGTTAGAAACACACGCTATCCAGAGGGATGTATTGCTGAGCAGTACATTGCACATGAGTGTGTGACGTACTGCAGTTTCTATATGGGTGATGGCACTGGAGAGGAAAATGTCCCTAATGTACCCCTCTTCGACATCTCTGTAGTTTCTGAACTTGTCATTCCCAAAAGTTTCATCAGAAGTGCTCAATTCACTAGGGAAGAGGTCATGACGGCTCATTGGTGTGTGATGCAACATTGTACAGAAGCAGCCAACTTCATCGAAAAGCACCAACAACAATTACTAAAAGTCGCTCCAGATATCACGGATGAAAGACGCATTGAGCACTTTCATCCATATTTTAGATCATGGGTACGTATACCATAATTTTCGTGTGGATGATTAAGGTCATAGTTGCTATAGTTTCTTAGAGTTGATGCTAACTGTTGTTTACATTGTTTTACAGATGGAAAGTTTGGGATCTAAAGGATCTAGACTTTATAAGCGTGAACTTGACATTTTGGCATCACTCCCTCATGCACATAATATTTATTCACAATGTATTGTGAACGGAGTGAAGTATGTCACATGGCAGCGAGATCAGAGGTTGAAAACTCAGAACTGCGGGGTCATGGTAGAGGTGGACGACGTCATGTACTACGGGATTCTCGAAGCCGTTGTCGAACTATTATATACAGAATGCATGTCAGTCATTTTGTTCAAGTGTAGGTGGTACGATACTGATACAGTGAAGTGGGATTACGGCCTTCTGTCATTGGACACATCTACTAGCGTGTTTGAGGACTCACCATTCATCCTGGCGTCTACGGCAAGACAAGTGTTTTACCTAGATGACCCAAAAGCCGGTGAACCTTGGAGAGTCGTTAATGTGGTGTCACATAAAGGTACGTACAGTGCTAGTACACTTGCAACGGATGAAAGTCAACGACTTGAAGTGGATGAACCTTATCAAGAACCTACACCAGACTCGATCACAAATTACATTCCTATAGATATGTTGACAATGGACTACGGCGAACTACCACACATTGAGCCTAACACAGACTTTGACAATGACGAGGATGGTGACGAAGATGAAGAGGATAGTGATGATGATGAAGACGACGATAACATCGGGTATGAAGATCTGGACGACGTACCAGACGATGATGATGCCAATAGGGAGGAGGATGATGACGATTATGACGACGAGTGGCTACATGAATATGATTGATTATTTTTAGAACTTGATCATGTACCTAAACTCTATTTGTGATGATTGTCACATGATGTAATGTTGTATTCTATTTCTTGAACTGAAAATTGCACATTGATGATGAAATGTTTTATGCACAGGTAGGATAGTGGATATAGTTAAATGTTTGAGTCGCTTAAAACCTCTCTAAGCGACCAACATTATTAAACCAGTCGCTACAATTTCTAACTCTGAACCTCTCTAAGCGACCAACATTATTAAACCAGTCGCTATAATTTCTAACTCTGAACCTCTTTAAGCGACTAATATTATGTATAACCGTCGCTAAAGTTTCTAACTCTGAACCTCTATAAGCGACGAATATTATGTATAACCGTCGCTTATGTCCTTCATATAACATATATTTTACTTATAGAGCATGCAAAACTATAAAATGTTAGGACATTTTGACCGGTAGACATGTTAATGTATGACCCGTAGAGTAAGTAATTCAGATTTGGTACAAATCGGATGTTATTTAACCATTCAAAAGTCGAAAAAACATAATATGTGACTATGTTGACCGCACAACTACGATTTGACCAAAGCGTTTTTCTCACGATCCGCGACCCTAACGACCTCCGATTTGCTCAAAATTTGAACCACATCATTGTTTTTACGTAATTATTATATCTAACGGTCAATTTCTCAATCGGATCTCGGGAGCATAGAGCGCCTTTAATGTCCAACACTAACTTTCTTAACTCAATGCAACGGTTATGAAACTTAACCTCTCGTTTAGAACTTGATTGATCAAGGTAATCTTCTTTAACAAAATGACCGTTAGATGTTGAACGTATGTATTATAGAGTATGTGGTTAAAATTTGGAATGAATCGGGTGTGATTTTGCCGTTCGATGGTTCCGGAAATCGCATATGTATATTTCGTTGACTTTAAAACACGCTTTGACCGCAACTCTTAAAACCTCCGTTTTGGTTCTAATTTGAACCACAACTCTCACTATGTGTAATTGTCATATATTAGGGGTATTAGACTCAATCGGAGCGCCGCTGCATATAACCATTCTTTGTAATTATAAATTTGTTTCAATTCACAAGTTTTGAAGTCACTATGTTATTAAATAAGTCGCTTCAGAGTATGTGGGGCGACTGAGTTGTACATAACAGTCGCTCTAAAATGTTTTCAGAATTTCCGCGAAAATTTGGGGCCAACATTTGAAGCCAAAATTTGAAATGAAATTTCGCAATACATGGTGCGACGGGGTTATTATTTTGCTGTCGCCTATAGGGTTCACTTAAAACCCAATTTCGTCGATTCATTCTTCCTCTTCCATACTTCCTGAAACCCGTTTTCTCAAACCCAGAAAACCCGTTTGCTCAATTCACTCTCCGATCTCAAACCCTAAACCCAGAAACCGTTGCATGTTTCCAATCTCCTCACACTCATCATCTTCCCTTACCCCTTAGCCCCGAAAGTGTCTCAAACCCCAATTTCAGCCCCAAATTCTCAAACCCTAACCCCCAATTTCAGCCCCGAAATCACCCGAAATCCCTAAATCCGTCATGCCTCCGAAGAACGCTAAACCACGCTTCGTGAAGACAAGGGCCCAACGCCTGGCCGATAATGTAGCTATTCAAGCGACCCTTCGGAAACGAAGATCACCGCAGCCGGCGCCGCTTTCCAATTCCGCCGGCAGCTCAGAATCTGCCGAAACCACCCCGGTTTCCAATTCCGCCGCATCAGTTCCCGTACTGCCTCCACCGCCACCTCGGAGTATTGAAGCTCCTGGTTTGGCCGACACCTCTGCTGCCCCGGTTTCCAATGCTGCTTCTGCTCCCAACGACGACATCGACCTCGACTTTGAACTGGGTCCTCCAATCAACCCGCAGTCTGTACAACCGAGCAATTCTGCCTCCCACTCCAACAACCCCATAATGGCCACTCCAAGGAACTCTGCTTCCACCACGGACTCCACCGCCGGTACGATGGTGCGCAGCATTCGCTGCAAAGATCTCGTCGTCGACACAGAAGGTAATTGACATAATAATTAGTTTCTGTTAGTTTACTTTCTGTTAGTTTAGCTTGAATTGATCTCGCTGCCATGTGTTTAGTTTATGTTAGTTTAGTTTAATGATGTTGATTTGATAACTTGTCCCCTATTTTGTGTAGCTGGACCAACCAAAAGGAGAAGAGGTGTGGTGGTCGGTATGAAGACGAAGGAGATGGTGCGCCTTACCAAAGCCAAAATTGTTGTGGAGTGGGACGATAAGCACAACATGCCTGCCGATAAAAAAGTCGCAGCTCAACTGTCCCGTGACATAGGCATGAAGGTGAAGGACGACGTACCAATGCTTGCCTCCGTTTACGGCGATCTTGATCATGACTTCAAGGGCATTGTGTACACCTACATTGCAGTAAGTTTCAATAAACTCTAAGCCTTTGCATGTATCAAAGTAGCAGAACTGATCTGGTTTTATATAATTTATTTTGTTGTGACTTTATTTGGTAGGCAACTAAGCTATGGTAAAGCTTGTTATCCATTTGATTTTACTTTCTGCTGTAGATTTGTCGTTAAGATGTCAAACTAAGACTTTAGTTTTGATTTCATTTGTGTAGCCATTTTGGTAGTCGTTAAGGTAACCTTAGATCTTTTCAATTCGCATTCTCCTTCATGGTACATCTAAACTATGAACTCAGGATAACCTAGATTGAGAAGCTTATGTATCTACTTTGATTCGTTAACATTTTTCTTAGCAGCATTAATGGTAACTATGCTTAGTTCTTTAATCAACTGATGGTCTTATGGCAGCCTTAAGTTAACATAAGCCCAGGATCATTTTTCCATTCCATCATTATTGTACTGTTTCTGCTAAATGGCATATGTAATTATGTAGTTGATTAATAATCATGCTTCCTGTACTTATAGGAATATAGGGGCTGACTTTTTTAACTTTGCATAATTAGTTGTACATTCTTTTCTCTTATTTTGAACTGAATTGGTTACATCTGGGATATCATAGCTAGTAGTAGTTATATTAGGAAAAGAAGTAGAAAAAGCTAGTGTTTTGTTTGATGATATATGCTGAGCATGCTTATATATAGTGAGGACAGCGGAAAATTTGAAATAGTAGTAAATTAAAAAAACCTGTATTGATTTGTGATGCTATGTCTGTATAATACTTTTTGAATGATGGATCCTTTTGTCCTTGATTAAACTGTAGGGCTTCTATGGAATCGACCTTCAACACGATGGCCAGTTCCAATGGGTTCAAGATGTGGCAGCTTCTCGATACAAGGATTGGAAGCACGATTGCAGAAGACATTGGGAAAAATTCGGGCCGGACGTTCCATTGGAGTTCCTTAAACGGCCTAACGAGTGGGAGTGGTTGGTCAAGGAATTCAGCAGTGACGAGAATAAGGTAAACTCAGTTGTTTCAATGTCAGCATCCTTGATTTAATACCTTTGCTGAAACCACTCATCCTTCATTTGATTTGTGTTCAGGAGTTAAGTTTGAGGATGAAGAGTATCCGAAGGGCTCCCACCCGGATGAACCACCATTCGGGGACCACGGCGATCAGTTACCGGGCACAGGAGCATGCGTTAGCGGGACATGCAGCCCCCTTGGTCGCAGCCTTTAAGGATGCATACGCCAAGGATAAGATTGGCGCTACATACGTGGTAATTACATAATACTAAACTAAGATTCATTCATATATTTTATATCAGCGAGTAAGTATCACGTAATTAACGCTAGCTCTTATGTAATGTTGTAGGAGGCAATGGAACGGGAGGTTCAAGAGAAAGTCGACCAGTGGAGTAGAGACCACCCGGACGCTGAAGATGGAGAGGCACTCCCTGTTGAAACCCAGCTCAGCGTCATAACGTCCCGAATTGGTGAAGGAAAGGGCACCACATATAGAGGCCTCGGCAGATACGTGAGGCGAGAGCCGAAGAAGAGGGGAGGTGTCTCCCGTGTTGACGTAGATGCCATCGTAGAGGCAAAAGTGCAAGAGCGAGTTGCGGAGCAAATGAACGCTATGCAGGAGGAAATGCAGCAGCAACTACAAGAACGAATGCAGCAACAAATGCAGCGGCAAGTGGATGCAACAGTGGATGCCGCAGTGGCTCTTGCTGTGGCCAAACTTTTGGACAAGCAATCCCAAATGCAAGAAGGTACTACCTCCAATGACAACCCCTCACCCTCTCACACATAGTCTCCAATAGCCAAACTTCTAGTTGACTGTTTAGAGAACATTTGATAACTTTGTTTGTGTTAGTTTTACTTTGACAATTAGGAGTTTGTACAATGGTTTGTAATGGATATTGAGTTTCAAGACAATGTAATGTTTTAAACTCTATTTGATTTCAATGCAATGTTTGTGTGTGAGATTTGTTGGCTGTTGTGTTGTGTTGAATGTTGCTGTGTATGTTTGTTGTGGGAAAATGCAGGTTTTTGTGCACAAAACTGGGCATTACAGATACAGGCCCTGTGTTGCAATACAGGGAACTGATTCAGGCGACTAAGATACATAAATCAGTCGCTACAATGTTTAAGCGACGATCCAGCGAGCAAAGAACCCAGTCGCTCTGGCTGGGTTAGCGACCACCAAAGATAGTCGCTCTAAAGTCACTAGCGACAGCGAGTTCCAGTCGCTAATGGGGACATGGTTAACAGACGGTATTATATACCAGTCGCTAGATAGGGAGTAAAAGCGACCAAAGAATCCTGTCGCTCTAAGGGTGTTAGCGACTACCCAAGATAGTCACTCTAAAGCAACTAGCGACTGGGAGTTCCAGTCGCTAATGGGGACACGGTTAAGAGACGGTATTATATACCAGTCGCTAGAAAGTGAGTAAAAGCGACTGGTTATCTATTCCAGTCGCCTTTAGGATATAGCTACACGTTGCTTGCGACCTCTTATAAGCGACTACTTTACAGTCGCAAACTGTCTTTTGCGGCTGTTATGTAGTCGCCTTCCTTGTTTTTCTCCGGTCGCCTGGAACCACCTTTGGCGTAGTGGATGCCCCTTTGGATGGCAATGCTGTCGTGGTTTTTGTGTTAATACAAATATCAGCATTTTCAATTGTGGGAGATGTGGTAATAGGTGCCCTTTCGGGGTACGTTGCTCCTTTGGAATGTGTGGGTATGCTGACCCTGACCCTTGTCCTCCAAAGCAACATGAACCTTGTCATCCGAAGCAATTTGAACCTTGTCCTCCTTCAAAGCAACCTGAACCTTGTCCTCAAAAGCAACCTTGTCCTCAGCCACCCCCGTTGGACTAGATCGATCAGACTTCGATGTCGAATCAATTATCGCAGTACTCTATTTATTAATCAAGTACGTCACTCGTGTTCTTGCATATCATGGTGTAAATTTTTTCTTCGTCTTATTTTTCCATTTTGTCGAATTTTCGATCGAGAGTCTTGGTTCTTGCGCGCAGTTCCATGCATAGATAGCAGGCCAGAAAGTACAGAGGGAGAAACAAAAATTGCTTTCAACAATGTTTTTGTAATCACATTGCTGTTATATATGCGTATGTTTGTGCTATTAAAGTTTTATTATTACTATGCCATGCAAGTTTATTAACTAGTTAGCTTGGTTGCTAGAGCCTACATGCCCTTATGTATCAAATTCATTTGATCTCAAATGCCATTGATCAATTACATAGTTCTTGCTCTAAGGAAACTGAGTCCACTTTTGGTTCAAGGAATCTCTACTATGTACGTTGTTGATTGTCAATATTGTTGTACCCATTTGGAAAAACTCTGGGTCTTGCTAAATGAATTACATTTGTAATTAGTACCTAATTAACAGAACAAGAAGTTGTTATAAATAAACTGATACTACTTCCAACTGGCATTGTAATCCACTTATCCATAAAAGAACTTACCACATACCATGAATTCATGATTACGAAGAACATCAACTAAGCCACCACTAAAGATGAAAAACACCATCAGCTGATGAGGTGATGGAGAGCCTAATCACTGATGTGGGTGCCCTCGGCTTCTTTCCCCAGAACGTGTTCATACGATACAGCCCTCAGCAAGAAGAATTGATAGCTGAAAACCTGAAATAGTGCTGGAGTTGGTGGTAACAACTCTTAACAGGCTATATCGATGAACATCGTCAAAGAACGATCTCAGTCCAGCCTGCTGAAGTTGTATACCATTTTGTATCTCTAACTTGTGATCCTAACTAGCTTAATTTACAGTTGCAAATCAGGGCATCCCAGACAGAATGCAAGATTGGCAAGACAAGGAAAAAGAAATGTTTGAAGCTCATGAAGATGGAGAATAGTTTCTAGTGATAATGCATGGGGGCACAAAGGTGGTGTTGGGTCAAGCAATGGAAGAAATATCAAAGTTCGCTAGCTAGTTTATGGTATATTGAGGGCCAGGTGGTTTAAATTTCAGAGCAAAATCGGAAAATTTTCAGTCAAAACTTCAGAACATGCTACCTCTGCAGCTTTCAGTCCAAATGGGTGGTTGGCCTTCTTATTTGGTCTGCAAAACCAACTGGGTTTTGGTCACAGTGTGCCTGCACGTAGTCAAAAGCTTCAGTCAATGCACAAGCATGCCGTGGTCATTGCACCCTCTGCCAAGACGAATTCCCCTTCAGCAGGCATCCGTTTTCCCAAGTCGTATGTAATTCTTTGAAGTTTCATTTTGTGCTTTTCGTGAAGTGATTTCTTAAATAAATAAATAAACATGTGCTTCAACATAGTAACCCCATCAGGATATACTGATTCCATATCTTTTGAGTATTGTAGTGTTACAAATACATAATACAAATAGGTATCCCAAGTAACATACACAACCCAAAATGTGAATGTCAGAACTTAATTTTGCTAATAAGTAGGAAAGTTTGGATCCACATCACGAGCCCAGGCCTCCAGTCCCCCAATGATATCTTTGGCTGAGGTGAAACCTAGCTTGTGGAGACTCTGAACAGCCCTCTGCGAATCATTACCCCTTCTACATACTACATATAGTTCGGAATTAATACCACTCTTCTCTTCCTTTTCCTTTAAAGCTAGAGTGATTTCAGGTAACCGAGCCTCCAAACTTGGGAATGGAATGTTTATTGAATTAGGCAGAGAAACGATCTTGTAGTGGTGTTGAGGACGAACATCAATCAACACATGTGCTTCCCCGTTAACAATTTTCTCCTTGTACTCATTAGTATTTATTCTGGAGTCTGCCTGAAGTAGGTTTAACTTCAAAGGTGACTGCATGTGTCATTAGAAAGCCAGATTGACATGAGAAAGGACAATAGCATTGAAATGTTAGCTAATGTATATATGTATCAATAGGAGACAATATTTACCGGAGTAAGCGGAGACTGAGTGAAGTTTTCATAATCAAATTCCCGAAATTGCTGCTTAGAGAATGTTGAATTTTCACCACAAGCTACACATTGCAATGACCTTCCTCGGATCTTAACCTGCAATGCCAAGCAACATTTCTGAGCTGAATATCTAAAGAAAATAACCCCATAATTTTTGTGGAATATCAACTGTTTCCAGAAAATATAAAGAGATACCACAAGTTCTAGCAAGTACTCAAAGTCACCAAAGGTTGCATTAAAAAAGTCCCTAAAGCTGGAAAGGTATCTGGGAGAGGGCTATCCCTGGTTGTGTAACCAAAACACTAAAGATATGACAGATTGGGTCACTTAAAAAAGACAGAGAGTTAAACTGGATACAACAACCCAAAGCACTCTGACTTCAGTAATTCACATTTTAAGATATTATCAATAATATCAAAAGTGAACAGAACTCTACCAATTAGAGATTGAATTTCATTAGTTTCAAAATAACATACAATTCGAATCCTTGCCGACAATGAATCAAGTAAAAGCATCCGTCCTGAGAGTGGTTCACCAACTTCACCTGCAATCTTAATAGCTTCTAGGGCTTGGAGACAGCCGATGATGCCCGGAACTGAAAATAGTAAAGTAAAATGTTAGAAACAGAGACTGGTTTGCAGGCGAGGAACATAGAAAGTGAGATTAATAAAACAAACAATATATAAATGGGAAAGAACCTCCTATCTACGTAAAACCTCTCACATCTTAACTACTTTGATCAAGTTGTATGCTAATCTGCGTACTACATCTGACTGGTATTTCATGGTTTTTGAATGATAACAATCTTAGCAACTTACCTACACCTAGTACACCACTATCAGAACACCTTTGACATGCTGATGTAGGTGGAGGGGTTGGAAATAGGCATCGATAGCATGGACCACCATTGTAATTGTACACTGTAAGCTACACAATATATTTGAAGAAGTTAGTACTGGAATCTTACAATATAAAGAATGATGATTTATACAAAATGTACTAGACTCAAACATTAAGCAATAATAATAATAAGTAACAACAAAACTTATGCTTCACGAGAGGAAAGTTATCAACTTTTCTGCACAATATACCTGCCCTTCAAATCCGAGTGCAGCACCAGATACAAGCGGCTGCAAAAATAAACATAGGACCAATTATACTTCAGTGGAAAAGATGCACAGACACATAATGTCACAATTTTTTTTATCTCTCCAGGTATCCATATTCAAACACATTACACTAATAGCGAAAACAGTTCCTTCACAAAGACAATTGAGGATTTCACATATCAAATCGCTATTTCAGATGCACATTGTTATCATCTTTCTTTTACTTTTTATTTTTTCCTTGTTGTGCCTTTATTAAACAAAGTGTGTACAATTGTGGGTTCCTCCATCTAAGAGCATAATCTAAATTCTATAGCGCACAACCTAGTTTCTTCATCACCCATCATATGCAATGAACTCATCTATACTTGATAGTAGACAATGGACTTTTTCATTACCCACTGATCAGTATAGTAACAAAATGTGTACACTTATTGAGACTTTGCAAGATCACTGTAAGAACTAAATTACCTTCCCTAGCACCACACAGCAATCACTAATCATGTAACGGCTAGGAGCATTGTCGGTGGCATCTACTATTATATCATATCTTTAAGACGTCGATAGTCAAGGAGGACATAAAGTTTCAGCATTTGGGAACCAAAAGAAAATTTAAGATTTTAAATATACTACTGCAAAATGTCAAGGATACTTGCTCATGATTTCCAAAGCATTGGATGTGCGCAAGGGTTCTTGGTATTCCTCAATCTGGATACTGGAGTTAATCCTGCTCACAAAGCCAGAAAAGTTATGAATTAAATTTGTAAGAGGGGGGGGTGGGAGAGAATTCAGGTCAGAAAGAAGGAATGAAATGACACAAGACAGAACAGGGCAAAGTCAATTTACAGTACGCAATGCCCTCCAATGTAACACCACATTTTTAAAATATAAAAATAAGTTCAAAACAAGATACGTACGATCGACAAGCAGCCCCAGCTGACCTCACTTTGGGCTGACCAATAAACCTTTCAGTGTGGATAATCTGAATAGAGAGACAACAGTGATAGTTAAAAAACATATACGCATGCTTCCATACGCAATAGTAGTCAATTTACTGATAATCAGCACTGCTAGCTCAGAAACCATTAACATAACACTGATACGAAGAAACAGTAAACGCAAATCCTCCAACTTATACCTGCCTGTGCATATTGTTGAGCTCAACCACATCATGATCAATAACCCCCAACCGGCCTAAAACCAAAAGGACTCAATTTCAGTTCCAACCGTATCGAAAAATCAACCAAATGCAATAATTACCAAACAAGGTGGGGGGAATCTTACCAACACCACAAGCCGCAAGATATAGCAGAGCAGGGGAGCCCAAACCTCCAGCTCCAACCACCAAAATCGATGACTTTAGAAGCTTCGACTGAGCTAAACCAATTACAATATGACAATTTCAATTAATAAATGCCCTCATTTCAGAAAAAAAATAAAATTACACCATGTTTCAGAAATTCTATATGATTAAAATTTCAATTAGTTTTTACTTATTACTAATTACTACCCAAGAATTATACATCAATTACGATTAGAACTAAATTAAGCGATTTCCATACATAAATAACTACAGAACTTGAGTAGCACACAGACCTTGGACTCCGAAAGAAGGAAGCAACAGCTGGCGACTGTAGCGGTAAATCATCTGAGGCGTCAAATCGTGACCGTAGCCGGAATCAACGGCCGACGGTACGGGAGCACAACAGCCATTTGAAACGGCGCCGTTCGCTGCTTGCTGAAGGTTAATCTCTTGCAACCGAACTTCGAGGCCCGAGATTCGGAGCTCGATTTCGCTCTTAGTCGCCTTCAAGCTATCGAGCTCCCGGAGAATCGCACCGGATTCTTCACCGTCGGCGGCCATGGATTCGCAGAAGAGAGAGAGCTGAGCTGAAGAGAGGTGAGGTTTAGAGAAAACCCTAACCGAATAAACGATCGCAGAGCGCGAAACGCTTTTGTCGTTGCTTCTTCGGTTGACTTAAATAAGGGTATTATTGTCATTTGACTTTTAAAGGAAAATAAAAAAGAATTGGATTCGGGTTAGCTTATTTCTCTGTGTTCAATCTGCTGCAATCGAAAACCGCTTTCTTCACCTGAAAACCAATTTTTAATGGCTATGGAGGATTAGTATTGGCTCCCGGCGATTATTCCTATAGAGAGTTAAAGCGGTGAGTGTCTCTCACTCTTTTTTGTTTTTGTTTGGTTAATTTTTGTGTTCTGAAATTTCGATTCATATGCATGATTTGACGGAGTTTAATTTTCTTTTCATTCATGGTAAATTGGCTGGCTTTAGACCCTTTACTTGAAAATTTAGGTGTGACAGATTGTATGGAATTGGAAAGTAAGAATATGGAAGAGGAGTTAGTTATACATAGAACTGTTTATTTTGTTTTTCTAGAGGATCTCTTGATTATGTATCTGCTAGGAAATGTATGTTAGTGCTGCATTTATTGTGTGCTTTTGTTTGTGCTGCGTGTGTTTTGGTTAAAAGAATATGAAAGAGGAGTGAGTCAGGTGTGTTTGCTTAAAGTTTATGAAATCCAACCTGAAATATATGTTAGAATGTCGAAAGGAGTTGAGTGCGCCTAGTATTGATTTGAAGCTGAGTTTGGTCAGCAGCATGCTGGAATTGAATTTTGAGCAGCACTATCAAAAGGACAGTTTCATCTTTCAGTCATGCTCGGTAGTTTAGAATTTAGAGTTGTTGACTTGTGTAAGAAAACTCAGCATTCTGCATTTTAGAGAGGAGGGTGAATGGTATCTCAATGACACGTTTATGATTCTAGTGTCAAATGTTTAACCAAAGCTGTCTAAAACTGTATTTGCCTTTTTGTTGGTGAAATGGTTCTTTTATTTTTTGGGTTTTTGCTTTCTTATGGACATAATACAATCTTTTGGTCTGTTTGAAGAGCAGGATTCCCTTCAATCATAACGTGAGTAATTGGTGGTTATTCCTTGGTTTTGGTGGTAAACAAATGCCTCGATACAAAGACGAGCCTCCTGCTGTTCGTGTTTACACAGTCTGTGATGAATCAAGGTCTCTATTGGTGCTTTGTTCTGTTCCTGTTTGTATAAATCTTTTTTCAACGTCGTAGTGATAAAAATTTTGTGTGCAGGTATTTGGTAGTGAGGAATGTTCCATCTTTGGGTTGCGGTGATGAACTGTTAAAACTTTTCTCCTCCTATGGAGATGTACAAGAGTAATTTACTTTCTTTTCTTTGTTGAGATTTGTTTCCAGCTAGCATACTGTTTATCTTATGTACTGTATCAATATTTGTTTGCCATGTTCAGGTGTAAACCGATGGATGCAGAAGATTGTGAGCAATTCACTGATGTTTACTGGATAAAGTTTCGTCTGGTCAGCAATGCCAGGTGAATATTATATGACTTGTCAGGAATTTAAAATAGAGTTGAGTACCAGACTAATGGTGCTTACATTTTAGGTTTGCAAAGAGGAAATTAGACGAGTATGTTTTCCTTGGAAATCGACTTGGGGTTTCATATGCTCCTCAGTTTGAGAGCCAAGCTGACACAAAGGACAAACTGGAAGGCAGGAGAAGAGAAGTTCTAGCACGATTGAACCGTAAGTTCTGTGTATGATGACAATGGCTCTTATGTTGTAACTAAATTGGTGTGAAACTTTGAATTTAGTACATATCTGACACATATGATTCATTTCTGATATCAGCTTGTAGATCTAAAGGGTCCGGAGTAAACAAGTCAGGTGCTTCGACTGAGAATTCTTCCGATGCATACCCTTCCCTGACTTACAGCAATCCACAACTTGGAAACTGTACCGCAAGGTACAAAGCATATTAAAATTACTTTATTCTCAAAAGAACATATATTATATACTTATATAGCTGGACTGATTACTTTCCTTTCTGTTCAGGGACTATGGCCAATCCCAACTTACTTCGCACGCCAATAATCCTCCCATTACAATAGTCTCCTCTGAGAAGGTTTGTTATTACCCTCAGATGTTAACTAGTCGTTATGCTTATAACACACTTCCACTTCTAGCGTTATTTAGCACAGCAGTAACCTGTGATTTATATGGGTAGTTTGCAATAAGACACCATTTTGAGGGTAACTTGGTTGGAAATATTTACAATAAGTTGCTAGTCAATATATTTAAAGATGTGTTTTGGATGAATCTCAAAAGTATTAAAAATTGTACAAAGTATGAATACTTGAGTGCTGAAATTGCTTGAAAATTGCATACGGCTAATATGATCGACTTGTAATTCATTGCAGGAATATTTTGCCTCCCCATCCATGAATCAGACTGTCCAGATGGTCAGGGAAAAGCTCGATAAGGTAAGGACCTCAATGGCATGAAATTTTCTCTGAATCTTCTATGTTTAATACATTCTCTTCTCTCTTTTAGATTCAATCAAGTACTGAGCATCTGCTAGAAGGGCATATATCTAAGAAACCAAGGGTGGACAATAGAAGGAGAATCTAATGCATTTTGAGAGAACAAGCGATCCAATTGGATATGGAAGTTCTGTTTTTGGTCTCACTTCAGCTGCCATTGAACTTTTGCACTCTGTTTATATCTGATTAGTATTTTTTAGGAGGTTCAAATGAATAGAAGATTATTTCATCATGTAAAATCTACAGAGTAGAGTCTCTCATGGATAATAGTGTAAAGGCAGTTTTGTAAAAGGAAAAACAATCTCCTGATGTTAGCAAGTATTCCATATGTATTGATTTCTATTGAAAGCCATTTCTGCAAGTTATAAGTGCAATGGTTTAGAGATTGTCAAAACCAAAGAATCTCAATCAATGTTACTGCTAGAGACACATACTGCGGACATAAAGGTACAGCTGACTGTTTCAGAACAAACGAACTCCCACTGATTCGAAGCATTTCTTGCAGTAGCTGGAGGGCTGATTCATCCTACCTGATCAATTTTGGTTTGAACCAAGTCGGAGTGGAATCACGAAATGACTTTAGCACTCGTGATACCACATTCAATTTAACGACAGTACTGCTACACTAAATAATCATCAACTATCTAGTTCTATTACATTACTAGACTTTGAGTGGGACAGATCATTGTTTGATCGAAACTACAGAATTTGTGCAAGTTAAAGACATTTGTCATTTGAACAGCGACCTTTTGTCTTGCCTAAATGAATCATAGTAACAGAAACGGAATCACTGAGACTTGAAACGAAGGAAAATATAGTCCTGTGTGATTGTATGCAATTTTATTTAGAATCTACACTATCGATGGTTCAGAACCATATCAAGTCAAATATTGATACAACAAGTACTATAAGGTTATTGCAATTAATGTGGAAACTGTTATGTGTCATTGAGTAGCAACAACTCTAACTCCAGAACCACATGAGTTTTACTCATTACAAAATTGCAGACGGTGATTAAGAGGAAAAATGAGATCACAATGGAACCCCTTTCATGAAGTTAAAACATAACAAACAACTGCAAAACACAAGCTTTTGAAATCAAAAATCCACAACAAGGTACCAAATCACGGTTCCTCTTTCTGAGTAGGTATCGCCTTCTCATACCGCTGCCTAAACTTGGCAACCTGCCCGAGGTTCTCAGCCATTTGGCGCTTCGCCTTCAAGTGGTAGACTTTACCGACATGGTGTATCTTGGTCATCATAACGTGCATCAATCTCCCACTCTGTGTAACGTATGACACCCATTGCATCTGAGGGTGCAATCCTTTCTTCATCTCCTAATAATCTGCCGCACACCAATGTTACAGAAAATGAAATGATATTGTAGAAGAATTATTCCATCTACATCAAACACAATGTGAGAACACTCGGCAAGTCGGCATCATTAGTCAAAGCAACAACCACATCTTGAGTTGAGCATTTTATCATACAAGTAGTGTGCATTTTCATTTCAAGCATTTGATCAAACAAGTGGTGTGCAAACTCATTTCAAGCATTTTATCAAACAGGTGGTGTGCAATTTATCATGTTTAGACTTTGACTAGATACAATTACACCTATATTCATCATTCTCAGCCATGAAAGACATAAAAATTGTCTACAATCTTTAAAACAAAATAAAATGAAAGCAAGCAATCCAAGAACCCATATAACACAGATAACGAATTTCGACTATTACGACATGAGCGAGAAGAGCTTAAGCAAGGAAGACAGACACCAAGATTTTTATGAATGCAAGAAAACAAAGAACCAAACAATGACAACAATTCAACAAAACCAAGAAAGAATAGCAACCCTACTTTGAGTTTGAACTGAAATGAGTGCTTTCTTCTAAACCTCCAGAATTCCAATACAGATTCCGCGTAAAGGTAGAGATGCCCGTTTTTTTTTTTTTTTTTTTTTTCACGTCTCCTGTTGTAATAGAACCCAATATAATCCTTTTAAAAATAAAAAATAAAAACATAAATACAAATTGCATGCGGCATATTAAGAGTATGGATACAAGTATTTTCCGTCAGGTAGGAGCAATCTTCAATACAAGCAATGAGAGCAAGCTTATTATCTAAAGGGAAAATTGACCAAACAGTGTCTCACCTTTTAACACTGACCTAATTTTGATACCTAGAGCCGTTAACTCCTTAACGGAGTTTGTCAAGTTGCAATTTTGGACCTTAAATGACCAAACTACCCCTTTTTTTCACTGTTGACTCTATTCTGAAATACTGTTCACTTTCTCTCTCCCCGACCCCGAGTTCTTCTTCCTCTCCGTCAGAATGACCAAACTACCCCTTATGTTGTCATGAACAACCCCTCCAAAGGAATTGACTCAATTTGCAGTAGGTAAGGAGAAATCGAAAAATTTAAATTCTAGGATTCTTGGTGAATAATGCCGAATTGAGGGTTTTTGTAAATTGACTCCTTTAGACTTGAAACTGGTGATTGTTGTAGAAGGGAAAGCTGTTCGAAATGTTGAGACGAAGCTTGTGTTAAATTTTGGTGATTTTTGGGGGCGGTGGCAGTGGTTGACCGCCATTGACCGCCGCTACCGGCGGCGGTGCAGCCACCGTGGGTGGCTTCTGAGGTTGAATTTCGAATAATTATGAGGAATGGAGCATTTTAGCATGTATTTTGGAATTTTTAGAGGAGTTTAACAAGGGTTAAGCTAATTGTTTAAATTTAGGACAAATGGTTTTGGTGGCGGCGCTTGAGTTAGGGCATAGGCGATTATGTTCGGTGTCGAGAGCGAGTCAGTGAAGAATGAGTGAGAATGTGAATTCCCCTACCAGAAAGAAAAGTAAAAAAAAAAAAAAGGAATATTAACAGTGAAAAAAAAGGTTAAGGGTAATTTCAGAAACTAAAAATTAGTGGGAAAAAATATTAATAAAAAAATCAGAGGGGGTGGGTGTACCACTGATCGTGTCACAGCCCTTGTTCGTACAGGCGTGATGTATGTGCAGGGTTTCTATCCTGCGGGAAGATTTGTCATGTGTTAGAGAAACAATTCTCCCGGGTTTATAAAGCCCGATGTTTTGAAGCCTTGAGTTGTTGCTGGCTTGTCCGTGCCCGTAGGCGCGAACGAAAGTGACTAAACCGATGGAATGCTACAAAACCGATGTAATGCCAGGTGGAACCGGTGGAATGTATATTACCCGTTGGAATGCCTGTGAACCGGTGGAATGCCACATAACCGATGGAATGTATATTACCCGATGGGATGCCGATGGCAACGGCAGTGACCCGATGGGATGACTTTCCTTGAATTGAGGTTGGCGCTCGGGGAAGTGGTGGGGGGCTAGACGCCTCGGTTCTCACCCCCATCTCCTGCAACTGCCGTTTGTAGGCGAGACAAGTGGCTGACATGCATTGAAAGAGAAAGCCCATCAGTCCCATCAGTTATGATGGCGTGGGGATTTTACCGATACTAGGACACGTGTCAGTAGGGAGCGGTCTGAGATGGAAGGCCCGGATTCGCAAGTGTTTGACTTGCCCCGATTGAGTATTTTGGGGGGATTACAGGGGTGCCTAGGGTGCCAGACCTGTCTATATAAAGGTCTTCCTTGTCTTCATTGTTTACTCTTTTTTTTTTGCTCTTGTTTGAGAGAGACGAAGAAAACGCTGGAGAGGAATCCGGAGAAAGTTCTGTGAAGGTATTCTCGCGCTATCCGTGCTTCAGGCATGCTTGCTCTTACATACGATTGCTCGGTGTTTTCCCAGGACTGACTTTCCTCGGTTGTGCATTGTAATCGGTAAGTTCCGCCTCCTTTGTTTCCATTTTTTGTTTGTTGGTTCTTGTTTTACGAGGGTTTTCTTTTGCCGGGGGATCCCTATCGCAACGGATGAGTTGTTTGGAGCGGGAAATCTGCGGCAGATTTGGGGAGAAGCCCCAGAGGGCGCTGTTTTAGGTTGTCACTGAGCGGCGGTGGGGTTTTGTTTTCCTCCCCCTAGGTTACATGGATTCTAGGAGCTCTGATGGAACTTCTGAATGCGACCGCCAGACGACCTATGACGGACGATGAGGAAAGGTTGGAGGATTGGCTTGCGTCGGTTTCCTCGGAGTCAGAAGCCGTCGCCCGCTCTCGGGGCGAGGTCTCGACGTCCGGGTCTCTGGGGCACGAGGACATCCCCCATGGGGTACCCTTTCCTGGTACCTCGCCCGCAGTTTACACAATTGGGGATGGGGAAGGGGTTGTGGTGTGTGACGAACCGGAGGGTACCATGAGTCCCGCAGAGGTTGCCGCCTTCCGGAAAACGTGGAGTATCCCGGATGAGGTGATACCTGTTCATGGAGTTCAGTTCCGTCACGGGTTCTCCCTCCCGCTGCCAGACTTCGCGCAGTACATGCTCAGCGCTCTGCACGTGTCTCCCGCGTAACTTTCCGGAAACCAGTGGAGGTAGCTGCTGAGCCTTGGTTGTCTGTACGAGCTGTCCGGGATGAGCATGCCGACGGTGAACGAGTTCCGGGCATTGTACAGACTGTCCTTCTCGAAAAAGAAAGGGTGTCGAGGTTGCATCACCTTTGGCGCCCGGCACTTTAAGCCTATTATCACCCACCTGCCTTCCTGGCTGGACAATAGCTGGAGGAAGAAGGTGGTGATGGCAGGGGGGAGGTGGCAGAATAGGAGGATGATGTATCGGGTTCCTGGTGCTTTCCAGCCCCTTGACGACCAATCATACGTACTATCTGTGTTGGAGCGGGATAGGATTGCCACGATATTCGGGTGCTGGTCCGGGCTTGAGCGAAGCTCCTACAACTTCATACGACGGGAAGTGTTAGAGTACTGCGGCCTGGGGCGGGATCCCGGTGCGTAGTGGGGATTTTGGCAGTGAAGTTCCAGCTGACTGAGTTTATACTATTTCTAACTCTTTGTTTGGTGTTCTGCAGGTGCATCTTCCTGGACGGTCATCAACCCGCTAACACGCTATCCATGGATGGTGAGGATCTTGTCTCGAGGCTGAAGGAGAAAGGAGAGGTTGTTTCGCGGACCACGGTGGATCGGGAGACTGGCCAGCTTAGCATCCATGCCGAGTCGGTGGCCGTGGATGTTGCGGATGAGGATTACGTTTTAAGGCGTGTGAAGACTCATGCCGCGGGATCCTCAGTGGGGCCCGGGAAGGGAAAAACCGTTGGGGGGCCACCAAAGGTTCCTGGTGGAACGGATAGGATTCCACATCGAGTGGGATCTGTCCCACTTGTCACCAGCGTCTCCTCGCCTGGCGCACAATCTTCTTCACCGGTCGACCTGGGTGAGAAGAGGAGGAGGATCATGCACGTCCCGCCTTCCGCGCTGGTGACGCTGACTGGTCGGTCGTCTGGTGAGAACTTGGTGAAACGGCTTAAGTTGACCAGTGGTGGGATGAGTCCCGCTAGGGATAGAGCCGCTGCAGCTTCAAGTTATGCCGCCCCACAGAGTAGTCCCGCTCCGGTGGAAGAACCGAGGAGGGGAGGTCCGAAAAGCCCGTTCGTCCGGAACCTGCTGGAGGACGTGACCGGCCTGGGTCTAGATAGGCCTGGGGCCACTGGAGCCCTGTCGGGGAAAAATCGTCAGAAGAGCAAGGAGTTGGTCCTCCGGGTAAGAATAGTTTGGTGCTACGGCACCGGTCGAACAATATTTTTTTTTTGTTTGGTTTTTTTTCTTCTAATCGGTGGCCTGTCATTCTACAGCTGTTATACAATATGTACCAGCCGGACCCGAGTGAGGAGCTGCCGGAGCTGAAGAAGCAGGTGGCCGTTCTGGCCGACGCCCGGGAGCGCTTGGAGGCTGAGAAGTCCAAGCTTGAGCGGGAGAAGGCCAGACTGGAGGAGATGGCCAGGAGGCAGGTGGCCAAGCTAGAGGGCCAGGTCCGGAGCCTCGAGGAGGAGAAGGAGCGAGCTGAGGAGGAGAGGGCCGAGCTGGAGGCCAAGGTGGATGAGCTCCAGTTGGAAGATGTCGCTGGTGTCTCCATGTCTAGGATCGCCTGAACCTTCAGCGGGTTAGCTTCTATTCCCCGCTGGCTAATGATGTGGCCTAGGAACAGGCCCTCCGAAATCCCGAAAATGCACTTCTTTGGGTTTAGGCGCATCCCAAACTTGAGCATCTTACCGATGACTACTGCCAAGTCTCGGATGTGGGCTCCTGCGGTCAAGCTTTTGACCAGCATGTCATCCACGTAGACTTCCACCGTTTTACCCATCTCTTGTTCTAGCATGCGGTTTACCACCCATTATTACGTGGCCCCGGCGTTTTTTAGGCCGTACGGCATCCTCTTGTAGTAGTAGGTCCCCCGGTCAGTTGTGAAAGAGGTGTGCTCTTCATCGCCCGGGCTCATCCTTATTTGGTTGTATCCGACATAGGCATCCATGAAGCTTAGTAGTTTAAAACCGGAGGTCGAGTCTATAAGCTGGTCTATTCGGGGGAGCAAAAAGTTGTCCTTTGGGCACGGCCGGTTTAGGTTTGTGAAGTCAACGCACATGCGCCACTGGTCGGTTCCCTTCTTTGGGACCATAACCACGTTGGCGAGCCAGTGGGGATACTGAACCTCTCGGATGAAATCCATGCCTCTCAGTTTTTGCACTTCCTCTCTGATCGCCTCATAGTTCGCGGGGCTGAAGGACCTCCTTTTCTGCCTTACCGGGAGAATGCCGAGCAGGGTATTTAGCTGGTGGATGGCTATTTCTGGGGATATGCCCGGCATGTCCTCATAGGACCATGCGAATACTGAAGTGTTCCCCCGGAGAAAGGTGATGAGATCTTTCCTGACATCCGGGACGAGTTTCGTTCCTATCACCACTGTTCGCTCCGGGTGGTCCTCCGAGATGGAGATCGCTTTGGTTTTCTCTACAGCCGACGAGCGTTTCAGCTTCTCCTCGTCAGAGTCAGTGTCATCACGGGGGTCAATACCCGAGTCCGGTAACAGCGCTCGTCGAGACGCTGTGAAGACCTCGGCTCGCTTTCTACCGTAGGCCAAGGCCTCCACATAATATTTGCGGGCGATCTTCTGATCCCCGCGTATGGTGATGACGCCGGTGGGGGATGGCATTTTTAACATCAGCATGTGGCCGGCTATAAACGTTTTCAGTTTCCATAGTCCCGGCCTGCCGATTATGTCATTGTATGAGGACAAACAGTCCACTATAATGAACTCCAGGTGTTCCTTTCTCGTTCTGTCTCCCTCGCCGAAGATCAGCGGCAGGTAATCCGACCCCAAAGGCTGGACTACCTCACCGGAGAAGCTTATCAGTAGATCGTTATCCTGGGATAACTTGTCCCTCCCTCGGTTCAGCCCCTTGTACGCTTCTCGAAACATTACATTGACAGAAGCCCCGGTGTCGATTAACATCCGGCTGGTTATCCAGTGATCAATCTGGACCGTAACGAGGAAGGGATCGTTATGCGGTTGAATTAGATCTTCCGGCTCCTCTTCCTCATAGAATGTGACCGACTTCCATCCGGTTTTAGTCGCTTGGCCGCTTCCTCCTCCGAAGGCGTACACTTCCTTTCCCCGGATCGACCTTAGGCACCGCTTCTTTGAATTCCCGGTGAGTCGATCTACGTGGGCCCCCTCGTATATCACATTTATACTTCCATGCACCTCGATCCGCCCGGGGACTCGAGTGCGTATGTTTCCCACGTTTCGAGCGCCCTGCCTATACCTTTGCAGATTACCTGCCCGATTCGGCCGTCCACTGCCGATTTCAGGGCTTGGCAGTCGTTAGTCCGGTGGGTTGCCTCGTCATGGTAGGAGCAATACTTCCGGGATTGCTCCCGGGTGATGTTTCCCTTCGAGTGCGCTCTTGCCTCCAGCGGGGGAATGACCCCTTTGCTTTTATTGAAGATGTTTTCATAGGAGGACGTTAGTGTGGTTGGGCCCTCGGGCCTTCCCGCTGGCATGATGGCCAGGGTCCGCTCTTGTCGCCGCGCAGGCATTATAGCCAGGGTCTGATGTTGCTGCTCCGTTGGTGCTACTGCCAAGGGCTGTGCCGGGAGCAGAGGCGTGGATCTTCCACCCTTCCATGAGATCCCGTTGCCACTCCGGCGGGGTCGCTGATCGCCCCATACTCCGGCTTTCCCGATGGTCGTAGGCTTACGGCCCCGGTCTTGCTGCCATGTCTTGTTTTCCCGGTGGGTTGGTAACAGGTCGTCCGACCTTCGCTTGGGCAGCCGATTCCCGTACGTCTCATGCTTAGCCTAGGCGTGCCTGACAGTCATGGCTATTAGCTCGTCGTACCCCCACGGCTCTTTTACTCGTACGAAGTAAGAAAATTCTCTGGGCCTTAACCCTTGCTTGAACGCCATCTCGGCGATCCTTTTATCGAGGTTTCTGACCCCGGCCGTGACGATTTGTCATCGGTTAACAAACGCGCGTAGTGGTTCGTGGTTTGTCTGCATACAATCGAAGAGGACCGTTGATGTTTGGGCCCTTTTGGCTCTAAGGATGAATCGGCTGACAAACTTATCCGCCAGCCGTTTGAACGATTCTACCTAGTTCATCGGCAGCTCATAAAACCTGCCCAACGCCTCCCCCGAGAGCTTTTCTTGGAACATATTGCAGCAAGTGGCATCAGAATATCCCTTAGCGTCCGTTTGTGATTTAAAGCTGTCCAGGTGCTGGAAAGGGCATCCCGTTCCGGCGTACGTTAGTTTTAACGACTTCCCCATGTTCGCTCTTTCGGGTTCCAGCACTTGGCGGGAGAACGGTCTCCTCTGTTCATTAAAGCCCGCACTTGCGGGCGGCCTGGCTGCTTTTCTCTCGCTGGCCTGCATCCGGGCCTTCATATCTGACACCGAGGTGGAGAACGTCTAAAGCGCCCTCGCCGTCGAGCTATCCTGCTTGCCCGGTGCTAAGTTCGTCTGGTGCGGGGGCTCAGCCGACCCGAAATTCCTCAGATCTTCCGGAAAGAGTGATGTTGGCAAATGCGCAATCTTTCTCCTCCCCGTAGGCTGTCCCACCTCTAGGTGCCGGAACTCGTCACCTTTACTTAGTACGACCCGTGCCGCTGCCCGAGAGGCGTTCTGCCGTTGCCCCTTCTCCAAGGCCGCCAATAGCGCGATGTTCACCACTTCCAACTTTTGGTACCGGGCATCCGCCCTTAGTCGGTCCCGACCGCCCCCTTCTCGCAATCGCGTGACTTCTTCCTTCATTTTTTTCATCTCTTCCTCCTCATTGCGTTGGTCGGGGCCCGCGGCGTTATCTGAGCCCCGGTGATCGAGGGTTCTGTCCCGGTCGAGAGCCGGGACAGAGCTCGCATCGACCTTAGCTCTAGGGTCTTGGGCCCGACGTACCTCTTCCGGCCTTCCGGCGCCAGCTTTCAACTTCTTTCTCCCCATGGTGTCCGGAACGTGAACTTGATTTTAAATCGCCTTCTGAAGAATCGATCGGGCTCTACCCTCCGGTAGAGCAACACAACTTTTCTTGAAATCTTCCACAAACGGCGCCAATTGTTTCTGTTGTAACCCTTAGGCCTGACAGAGACTGGTGGATCTTGGTGTGATTCCTTCCTGCAAGTCCTGCTAACTAAGGGGAATACCGGGCGGTGATAGGAGCACAATGTGCGACGATATTATATGTTTTTGCCCTCGTTTATGCTTCGTTTAACCCTTATTTATCTAAGATTGAGTCATAATTTAGTTTAGTGTCAATTTGGTAGAGTTTTTATCAAATGTGCTTTAGAATCCGAAAAATGACTAAGTTTAAGTAATCTGGAAAATAACGTAAGTTATCTTTTTCGTGATTCTAAGATGAATAAAAAATGCAATCTATCTTTGTCCGAATTTAATAAAATTTGGTGTGCTTATTATTCATATACTGAGGAATATTATGTTAAAATTTCGGAACAATCGGAGTTCGGGAAGTCACCCAAAAGATGGCTGCAAAATTGCAGAGCAACAATGCTCCAGGAATCCTGACGATTTTCCTGAGACTGTGTCCCAACTTCGAAAAATCATTCCCGATGATTCACAAGGAATTTGGTCGAACTGTTTTATATGGAAGTAACTATGTGTGTCTAGTTTATCTGGAACTTTGAACCGCATCAATCGCAGCTCCGAGGAGGGAGATATGCCGGAGTTACTACAACAAGGTCTTTTCTCCCGATTCCAGGATGCTACTGCCTCCTTTTCGCAAATTCTGTTTTCGATGGATCATATGGTGTACAAATGCATATGTGAAGATGGTCCAAGCTTAAGGAAGGAAAGAGGAAGACACCAAGCTAAAGCAATGAAGAAAAAGATGAAGAAAAGTGGCTCTTCTAGTCAAGCCAGGAGATGTTGCCTATCGGCAAGCCTTTGCTGCCAATCTGCATGCCGGCAGGTTTTGGGCATTTTCGGTGGATCAAGACTTATCAAATGGAGTCCAAAGATTATTCAAGAAGTCCATGAAGATGTGAAGCCCAAGCCTTGAAGAAAAATTCAGAAAAAGAAAACCTAATTGAACTATGAAAGGAAGGTTTCAAAACCTTATTCCACTAGGTTTTCTGATTACCTTATGTAACAAGGGCTGCCGGCACCCTTTTCTCTATATATAGCCTCACTTTGTCATTCTGAAAATCATCTCATCTCAAGCATAAACACAAGGCCTAAACTCTACCAAAATTCCCCAAAGATCCTATACAAAAACCTAAACCGAAAATCACCTCCACCTCACTTCAACCAAGTTTCTGCCCCTTGTCGAACCTTGGAACTTCTGCCTCCATAACCTACTGCCGAGCCACACCGTTGCCGTGCAGCAGTCCATCCAACCTCCATACTCCACCGGATCCACACCAAGACGAAGCTCTCCAAGGTTTCTAAAGTGTGATCCACTCCCCTCTTTCGGTTTTGTAATTTTTGTTTAGTTATGTTTAGTTTTGTCTATGAAACACTCATGTATGTTTGGTGTTGGTTTATATGTCTATGTATAAATCGATTTTGGTTTTATAAATTGTATGTTAAAGATTTGTTTGAATCGATACTTAGATTTAAGTTTAGGTTTCGACAAGAACAATGATTTTGCATGCTAATTTGTAATATGTAACTTGTGGATTTTTATGTTTGATAATTAGGACAATAGGTATGCGATGCTTGTTTGAGAATTTAATTCGATTAGTAATCTAAGGTTAGGGCATTAAATCGACACACTAGTTTTGTTTAAAGCATTTGTTGTTTAAAGCATGTAATTCTAAGTGCTAGGTTTCATGAGCTAGAGTAATTTGGTTGAGTCATACTCGTAGTTTTCTTAATCACTTACTCACTTAGAGTAATAACCTTAGAACTTGCAAGATAATAAGAGGATTGACAACCCTACTTATTCGCTTGTCTTCGATTTGTGATTCATGTGCTTAAATGTTAAACGTGTAAAACCGGTTAGCATAACCTTAGGATTATACCCGTGGTTAATCTTAAGAACTCTAGTAATCAAACGATTAGATGACCTCGTAGGCTCTAATTGGGATCGAAATTGGTTAAGTCGAAATGGCATCAATACTTGTTCCTTACCTTCTTGCATATTAGTCTACATGCTAAAGAGTCTTTGGTGCTAAATGTTTTGTGAGAGATGATGATCAAACTTGTATATAGTAGATTAGGTTTTAATTTTCGTGTCCTTTAAGCTTTAGGGCAGCAAAGCTGCCGATTCCTTTATCCCCCATTCAATATGACGTTGCAATGTTTATATGTATATATTTTTGTTTAACATTCTTATGTTTCTACCCTTAATCCCCGGCTTAGAACGATCCCTACTTATGTCTATAATACTAACGATTGTAGGGTTTATTATTTGTGTGAGCCTCGCGGCTCACATCAGGCGGGCCGGTCTTCTCCTCTCCAATACCTAAGTTAGTACCGTTGGGATAAATGGGTAACTTAAGTGGGAACAATAAGTAGTTGGAGAGTTGGTTACCTATTACTGAGGGTAATTGAGGCCCTTATATAGATTGTCGAGCGTGAGGCCCTTATATAGATTGTCGAGCGTGAGGTCTGGTCTCACTCTTCGATGTGGGACTAATCCCCTTCTGTTCATACATTGGGGCAGCTTTGGTGGTTTGTTCAACAGGCTGGCGCCCCCGGCTCCCGTGCCTCTGGCCATAAGGTAGGCTGCTGGGTCCCGGGTCCGGGTGTTAACGATCCTGTCCCGGGCCATGGACCGGGCCCGGGTGGTGCGGCTGCGGGTCTGTGGGCCTGAGTAGCCCCTCTGTGGCTACCGTCAACATCATCCAAAGCTGTTTTCCAAGTCTCACTTTTTTGTTTTTGTTTTTTTTTGTTTCATCTAACTAGCCAACAGTTTATTATATCAGCTGACTACCAGTTTATGAACTTTTTTTTGTGGATTAACCCATGATTTATAAATACACCGTACATTTTTCTCTCTATTTTGAGTAAAGATTGTCATGCGTGAAAAAACTTAGTAATTTATTTATGTTAACAGAAAAATGAATTGGACAATGATTGTTTTACAACTATGACTGGCATACAGCTGAGGCCCTACACAATCTAATGGACAGAATAACAACATGTGTCATTAATCTAAGCATTGAAACTAATTACTATTTCTTACACTAACAATGCCCCAAATGGATGGGATGAGTTAATACAAAGATATTCATTTTGAGGAGAACGCAAGCCTTTAATAAATAGATCATCAAGCTGTTCTTTTGTGGAGACAAATTGAAAAGTGATAGAACCTTCTTTAACATTGTCCCCCTGTGAAATGAACATCAACTTCAACAAGTTTCACCTTGGAATGATGCACAGGATTTGAAGCAAGAGCGCGCAAGAGCATAAATGTTATTACAATGTAGAGTTGGAACTTTGTGAAGAGCTAATTGTAGATCACATTTAATGTTTAAGCTATTGCATTTCACATGTGGTATCTACCATACTTCTGTACTCTGTTATCGTAGAGTGAATGAAAGTTCGGGAACATCAAAGATAGAGATCTCAAATATATATAGATTACCATGTAAAGTTCCCCCGAACTTATCATACACAGTTGCTTCAAATATCCATTACTTTTTTTTTCTTCATTCCATCCACGGATGAAGATCCCAAAAGTGACATTCTTGTTATACTTGTGGTACTCTGCTCCATGCTTAGGTTTCATTCACTCTACGATAACAGAGTACAGAAGTATGGTAGATACCACATGTGAAATGCAATAGCTTAAACATTAAATGTGATCTACAATTAGCTCTTCACAAAGTTCCAACTCTACATTGTAATAACATTTATGCTCTTGCGCGCTCTTGCTTCAAATCCTGTGCATCATTCCAAGGTGAAACTTGTTGAAGTTGATGTTCATTTCACAGGGGGACAATGTTAAAGAAGGTTCTATCACTTTTCAATTTGTCTCCACAAAAGAACAGCTTGATGATCTATTTATTAAAGGCTTGCGTTCTCCTCAAAATGAATATCTTTGTATTAACTCATCCCATCCATTTGGGGCATTGTTAGTGTAAGAAATAGTAATTAGTTTCAATGCTTAGATTAATGACACATGTTGTTATTCTGTCCATTAGATTGTGTAGGGCCTCAGCTGTATGCCAGTCATAGTTGTAAAACAATCATTGTCCAATTCATTTTTCTGTTAACATAAATAAATTACTAAGTTTTTTCACGCATGACAATCTTTACTCAAAATAGAGAGAAAAATGTACGGTGTATTTATAAATCATGGGTTAATCCACAAAAAAAAGTTCATAAACTGGTAGTCAGCTGATATAATAAACTGTTGGCTAGTTAGATGAAACAAAAAAAAACAAAAACAAAAAAGTGAGACTTGGAAAACAGCTTTGGATGATGTTGACGGTAGCCACAGAGGGGCTACTCAGGCCCACAGACCCGCAGCCGCACCACCCGGGCCCGGTCCATGGCCCGGGACAGGATCGTTAACACCCGGACCCGGGACCCAGCAGCCTACCTTATGGCCAGAGGCACGGGAGCCGGGGGCGCCAGCCTGTTGAACAAACCACCAAAGCTGCCCCAATGTATGAACAGAAGGGGATTAGTCCCACATCGAAGAGTGAGACCAGACCTCACGCTCGACAATCTATATAAGGGCCTCACGCTCGACAATCTATATAAGGGCCTCAATTACCCTCAGTAATAGGTAACCAACTCTCCAACTACTTATTGTTCCCACTTAAGTTATCCATTTATCCCAACGGTACTAACTTAGGTATTGGAGAGGAGAAGACCGGCCCGCCTGATGTGAGCCGCGAGGCTCACACAAATAATAAACCCTACAATCGTTAGTATTATAGACATAAGTAGGGATCGTTCTAAGCCGGGGATTAAGGGTAGAATCATAAGAATGTTAAACAAAAATATATACATATAAACATTGCAACGTCATATTGAATGGGGGATAAAGGAATCGGCAGCTTTGCTGCCCTAAAGCTTAAAGGACACGAAAATTAAAACCTAATCTACTATATACAAGTTTGATCATCATCTCTCACAAAACATTTAGCACCAAAGACTCTTTAGCATGTAGACTAATATGCAAGAAGGTAAGGAACAAGTATTGATGCCATTTCGACTTAACCAATTTCGATCCCAATTAGAGCCTACGAGGTCATCTAATCGTTTGATTACTAGAGTTCTTAAGATTAACCACGGGTATAATCCTAAGGTTATGCTAACCGGTTTTACACGTTTAACATTTAAGCACATGAATCACAAATCGAAGACAAGCGAATAAGTAGGGTTGTCAATCCTCTTATTATCTTGCAAGTTCTAAGGTTATTACTCTAAGTGAGCAAGTGATTAAGAAAACTACGAGTATGACTCAACCAAATTACTCTAGCTCATGAAACCTAGCACTTATAATTACATGCTTTAAACAACAAATGCTTTAAACAAAACTAGTGTGTCGATTTAATGCCCTAACCTTAGATTACTAATCGAATTAAATTCTCAAACAAGCATCGCATACCTATTGTCCTAATTATCAAACATAAAAATCCACAAGTTACATATTACAAATTAGCATGCAAAATCATTGTTCTTTTCGAAACCTAAACTTAAATCTAAGCTATTGCATTTCACATTTAAACCTAAACTTTCTGGAAAAACATCACTTTTATTTCGTAGAAAGTAGATCCAACTCATCCGGGTGCAATCATCGACAAATAAGACAAACCATTTCATTCCTATGTGCGTTGGTGGACCAGGCCCCCAAACATCAAAGCGAACAAGATCAAATGGGGCACTACTTTTAGTTGAGCTCAAAGGATATCTCACACGGTGACTCTTGCCCAAAGTGCAAGTGTTGCATTTAAAGTCTAATGGTCTGCATTGCTGAAATAATAAAGGGAAGAGAGTTTGGAGATAGCCAAATGACTGATGTCCCAACCTCTTATGCCATAACCAGATTTGTTCTTCACCAGTTGATGATTTCCTCTGAATTTGATGCACTTCACTGACACGACGATTACCAGCAGAGGTCATTTCCATGTAGTGTAATCCCCCCTTATCAATACCCCGCCCAATGGTTTCCCTTGTTCGGATGTCCTGAAATATACAACACCAGGGGTAAAGAATCACACAATAATAAAGTTGTTTGGTAATTTGTTTGTCAGACAAGAGATTATGAGACAATGAAGGAACAAGTAACACTGTATCAAGGGTACTTGTGTCAGAAAGAGCGACAGACCCAACACCAGTAATGGGGTATAAATCGCCATTGACATTAGTTACGCTAGACTGGCGAACTGGAGTTAAATGGTGAATATTGCTAGAATTATTAGTCATATGATCAGTGGCACCTGAATCAATTATCCATATATCTTTCCAATTAAAGGCATCATCATTTGAGAGCAAAGAGCAAGATGTACATGAAGGGGCCGTGAAGGCAGGATTGGGGTTACCAGAGTAATCACCGTGAGTAGGTTTCTCGGAAACTATATTTGAACTCTGGTCTTGTGAAGCAACTTGCAAGGAGGCCTGAGGTATGCTTTTGGGCTGATAGCTCTTTAAGTTCTTATTGCCATGGAGCTAAATTGATTTTGCTTTCTCTTGTACTTCTTTTGCTTCTGCTTCTTTGCGAGCAGAAATGTGATCATCTCACCAGTCTGAAAAGCCAACTAAGTAAAAACAAGTCTCCACCATATGTCTGGTGGAATTTCAATGAGTGCATCTCATAGGCTTTAGAGGTGGTGTTTTCCAGGATGATGTAGATGAAGAAGGCTGAGAGCTACGGAAATGTGGTGGTTTGTATTGAGCAATCATGGTAGATCATTCGTTCTTAGTTTCAGACATCATTTTTTGGAGTCTGTTATGCTCAGCACTAACTTGAGAATAAGCTTCTTCTATGGAAGGTAATGGCTTAGTGTTTAAAATTCTACTCCGAACTCCATCAAGGTGAGGGTCTAGCCCAGCCAAAAAGAAGTAGACGCGGTATTTGGTGACTCTATTAGCCATGTAGATAATATAATATGCATCCTTGAGTCTAAGAGGATCCAATATGTCAAGCTCTTGCCATATTTTCTTCATATTGCTATAATAGCCATGAAGAGGAGCTCCGTTCTGTTTAGTGCAAACAGAAGCAATTTGCAGCTCATAGTTTCTTGTATCATCTTGGGCTACTGAAAAAGTAGTTCTGACAGCATCCCAAATTTCTTTAGCTGTCTCCAAGCTTTCATAATTTCCTCTGACATTTTTGTGCATAGAATTGTTCATAATTTTCGACGAGCATATTCATCTCTAAAAAGAGATAGGAGTAGAAGAACTTGATCCTTCCAGACCAAACATAGTTGAATTTCTAGATCATTTGTCTAGAAATAAAGCTTATGAGAAAGCAACAGAACAACTCGAGAGAGTTAATCTTAAGATTAATCAACTCGGAGAAATACCAGTAAGGTTATCAAAGCTTGAAGTTAAACTAGATTACTTTAAAGAAAAACAATATCTTTCAGATATTGAAAAGAAACTAGTAAGAACAGAGATTCTTGCTAACAACATCCATCAACAAGCAGCTGAATTAAGAGAAACTCAAGAAAATAGGAAAAAACTTTTAGAAACCCTTATCTCCAGGATAGGATAAAGCAAAGAGTAGAACAAAAAGTAAAATAGGAAGATGTAAAGGCTTTAAGTTTTTATCTTCCTACAGAAAAACTTGCTGAAAACGTAGAAGCAATAATAAATAAGCAAAATTACAGCAATACCTATCTTCAAGAGATAGGAAGAGACATAGAAAAATAATTTCTATAAATAAACACAAGAATCTCAAATCTACAAAAAAAGTGTAAAAAAAATGAAAAAAAGCTCTAACGTTGAAAGAATCAACGGAGAAACACTAGCACAGACCGTGGCTAGTAAGATTATTATACCTTCACCAAAGGTAGAAAGTGAGTGTAAATTTAGTGAACCTAAATTACTCGAATGGAAAGCATCCAAAACTCCCAAAAGAGATATAAAAATGTTGAGTAGAGTACTCAACAAGAGACATGCTGTACCACCAGTACATCTCATAAAGGCTCAAGAATTTGAGTATAATGAAATTGAATCTAGCGTAATGGAAGCATCCGCACCTAAATTCAGATTTATTGAGATCTACAAGAAATGATCTTTTATCCTGGATTCTCATAGATTCAAGATATTAGAACTAACAGTCTCAGCAACCGATGGTGAAACAGACATCAGGTTAATCACTCAAAAGGAAGTAAGTGAAGCCTTCCAGAAAAAATATTCCTACATGCATATTAGTGTTGTCCAAGTATCAATAAAACTCTTAGCAAGAGACGGGATAGACTGTTCAGCTCTGTGCATCTTACAATGACATAATAACAGACTTTAGAAAGAGTCTGTTAGGAACAGTTGAAGCCTCACTATGCAACCAGGTTGCATATTTTAATGTCTTCCCAAACTTCACCACTCATTGCAACTCACTGTTTAAGATTGAGAATCAAAACAGATGGGATTTCTATGAAGCAAGGCATGATGGAACTAGCTGTTGATTACAGGATATATTACAAGTTAATGAGTTCCAACGTAACACCAAACACTAGGTTCCTTAACAGCTCTGGCATCACCACATCTGTCCTTACCAACCCAAGAAACCGGTTTCAAGAAAAACATGTCACCAAATGGAATGAAGTAACATTCCCTATGGAATGGAGCTTAGCACCCCCTGAGAGACAAATACAGAGCTCGAATGCTTCTATCTATGAACACATGGGAGGAAAAATAAGTCTTCAGTTTCATAGACATTCGTTTACTAATTATGAACAAGCAAGCACTTCAGGATCAGTTCCTGAAGAGTCTTTTGAAGAAGAAGATTCAAAAAGGTCTATAAGAATGCTTAACATAGATGGATTAAATGATCTATATGCACAAGTAGAGACTTATGATTCCATAGAAGGACTAGAAGAGATCATAAAAAAATATCTCTAATCCAAACTAGAAGAGATAAAAGAAAAATACTGTCGTACCAGGCAACTAAAGAAGAACCAGGGACATCCTCCATGGATGCAGAAACAAGTAATAGCCAATCAGTACCCCAAGAAGGGCATACTATCATCCAAAACATCACCAATAATCCTACTAAGATTATTAGAGAAGAAAAGATCAAACTTCCTAAAGGACAAGCGCCAACATGAAAGGTGGAGAGCGAAGCTCTCAGAAGTACATTTCTACAGAACCAAAATGGGGACAAGCATTCTCCGAAAGAGGTGTCTATCTAAATCTAGATAGTGTGGGAGACAAAAGAAAAGCCATTGATGACTGGGTTGCAAGCTTGAAACTAACCCAAGCGTTAATCCTGTCTAAATATGCCTATGAAGATGCGCATACTTACTATGAGTCAACCTTAACAAGAATAGTCCAGAAATGATACAATTCCTTTAAGAGAACCTCTAAATAGGCTGATTGGGCAAACAAACTAGCTCAGACTAATAATCCGTTGGATTTTGCTATCCCCATATATGCACAATTCTGTGGAGATATAACGGGGCATAGTGAGCAGTTTAAAGAAAGAGTTAAAGCAAATATTCAAAAACTGAGTATTTGCAACATCAGATACTTTGAAGAGTATACCAATGAATTCTAAAATTATTTCTACATGATCGGAGATTTAGAAAATGATGATCTTGTCAGAACATATTACAGAAAATTACCAGAACCCTGGAATAATGCAGTATCACAATCCCTTGAAGAGAATCCCCTCCAGTACTTTACTGTTGGAGGAATAGCAGAAAAAGTGAGAGATCTCTTAAGAAAGTAGTGTACAAAAAATCAAAAATCTAGAACGGCCAAAAAACAACTAAGAGGAGTTGAGAACAACATGTGTCCAAAAACATTGGACACTTCGACACAGTGGAGTTGCCATATCCACACTGATCGAAAAAATAAAAGCAAGTTCAAAAACAAGAAATACAACCGTAACTTTACTTCTAAAAATAAGAATAAGTTTAGGAAGAGTTTTGAACGAAACAAAGATAAAACATCTCCTAGAAAGAGATTCTTTAAGAAAAAATCACCAAGGCAATATTCTTCAAGAGAAACAAAGCCCTGCAAATGTTGGCTTTGTAAGACCGAGGGACACTATGCTAATTAATGTCCTAAAAGAGAAAAAAGAACCTCCAAAGCTCTCATAGAAGAATGTGATGAAGTTATAGAATACGCATACCTAAAATGTTTCGACGTAGCCTATTTTGATGAAGAGAATGAATGAGTCAACATATTCTCTTGAGTATTCATCAGAAAGCAATACTGAAAGCACTTCAGACGATTCTGAAGAAGAATATAGTTATCGCCCTATATTCATGCTAATCCAAAATTGGAAATAAGAAAACATTGATAACATCAATGAATTTGAGTTTCTACCAAATCCAAGAGCCTTTACCTGTGACTATTGTAACTGCTACGATAGCAACGCAATACCCATGTATTGTGAAAAAACAGGAGAAACATATCATAAAGAATGTTTCGTAGCAGAACTAAGAAGAAAAACAAAAGAAAATTATGCACATACATTGGTAGATCAAGAATATGACATATTCTATGATCAAAACCAAAAGCAAGAACTCGAAAGTAATCTCAAGAAAATGCAAGATCTCGAGGATGGTCTCAAGAAAATGAAGTTAGTAACTCATTAAGCCAGAAAACCCAAGAAACATCAGAAAATGATTCTCCTCAGGATAATGAAAGGAAGATCAATCCCTTCATAGAAATTTCTGAAAATACAATCCAACCAGTAAAACAGGTTCAGACGAGTGTATACAGCAACTACATCACCGTTGGCCTGAAATTTTCCAAGTATAAAAAGTATCATCTACATGCCTTTGTAGATAACGGTTCAGGATACAATCTGGCCAAAAGATACGCTATTCCTGAAGAATATTGGGAAAAATCTGAGAAAACTGTTACTGGGATTGTGATGGGTGATAAGAAATCCTTATGAGTCATTTCGCTAGAAATGTCAGAATTTCCATAGGTGGAGGAACCTTTATCTTCCAAAAGATCTGGCAATGTGAGGATCAAGGTGCTGATGTGTTGATAGGAAATGACTTCCTATTTCAGCAAAAGATAGTGCAAACCCTCGAAATGATCGGGTTTGAAAAGCACAGCAAGTTCTATTGGGAATCTAGACTCTTTGATGCTATTAGTATTGCAAGTAAAGGATTCACAGAACAATATCAGAAGTCGCCAGCGAAGAGTTGTGATCATAAACCACCTTTTAAACCGGTTTTGCAACCGGTGTTGGCATTTCAAAAGTAGCAAGAAATCATATCAAATGAGCTAATGAGTTCAGAAGACTCAGAATCAAAGGTAGAACCTCAAGATTCAAAAAGCTCTGATGGTGAAAAAGAATTCATTAAAGAGAACAATCTAAAAGTATACGTTAACAAGATAGAATAAAAAAAAGTTTCAAATCTTGTTGAAATAGAAAACCTATTGAAACCCATAATCAGTGAGGATCTCCAGTTATCTTAAGAGGGAGACCCGGTATATTGTCAGCTAAAAATGCATGATGCAAATGCAATATGCCATGTCAAAGCCATTTCTCATTATAGAGATGAAGATAGAAAAGAGATGGAAAATCAAATTCAAGAATTGCTTGAAAAGATACTAATTAGACCCTCAGATAGCCCTCATCATGCTCCAGCATTTTTGGTTAGATACCATACAGAGCAATTGAGAGGAAAAGCAAGAATGGTAATAGATTACAGAGATATCAATAAGAAAACAATCAAAGATGGTTGTCAAATTGCACAAGTAAGAGTCCTCATCAATAGACTGAAAGGAGCCAAAATCTTCTCAAAGTTTGATGCTAAGTCAGGCTTCTGGCAAGTCAGGATGCACCCTGATTCCATTGCTTTGACAGCTTTTGGAACTCCTCAAGGACACTACGAATGGCTAGTAATGTCATTTGGACTTAAACAAGCACCATCTATCTTTCAACGAAAGATGGATAACATTTTTAAACCATATTCAGATTTTTGCATAGTTTACATTGATGACATTCTTGTCTTCTCTAAAACTATGAACGAGCATCTAAAACATCTTGAGCAAATTTGCAAACTTTATGGTCCAGAAAGGAATCATCATTGGACAAAAGAAAATTCACCTCATAAAAGGATAAATAGATTTTCTTGGTATACATGTCAAAGATGGAGAAATTCGTCTTCAAGAACATATCGTGAAGAAAATTAGCGAGTTCTCTGACAGTATCCCAGATGCAAAATCTCTCCAGAGATTTTTGGGAGTTGTTAACTTTACGAGAGATTTTATTCCTCAAGTGAGTGGCCCCACTGCTCTCCTCTCTCCAAAGACAAGCTCAAAAAGGAAATGGTCATTTACAACGGATGATAGCAACACTGTTAAGAAGATCAAAGAATTCACAAAGCACCTCCCTCTTTTGCAGTTACCCGAAGAAGGTGACTTGATCATTTTGTAGACTGATGCAAACGATTATTACTGGGTAGGAGTAGTTTTGGCAGTCACGCCAGATACAAATCAAGACAAGATTTGTAAATTCTTGTCAGAAAAGTTTAATCCTACATAATTAAATTACTCCATCGGAGATAAAGAAGTACTAGCCCTGACAAAATCCATTAAGGGTGCGGAAGTCTTTTTAGGAAATAAGTTTCTGGTTAGAACTGATAACAAAAGAGAAAAAATTTCAAAAATTATAAGTTAACAGATGCAGCTGATAGAGGTAGGGCTGGGCGTTTGGGCTCGAAGGACAGAAAGCCCGGCCCGAAAATCCGAAAAAATCTCGGTCCGAGCCGAGCCAAATTTTTTTAAGGGCCGGCCCGATGAAGGACCGGCCCAAAAATATGAATATCGGTCCGAGCTCGGGCCCTGTTTTTTTTTTTGGGACCGAAAGCTTGGCCCGGACCGAAACCCAAACCCACTTACCCTATCTCCCCCCCCCCCCCCCCCCCCTCTTTCTCCCAAGCTCCTCTCTTCCTCACCGAACCTACCTCCTCCGCCGCCTCCTCACGCCTCCTCGTCTCCTCCCCTCTCCCTTTCTCCCTCCCGAGCTCCTCTCTTCCTCACCGAACCTCCCTCCTCCACCACCTCCTCACGCCTCCTCGTCTCCCCTCTCAAACCCTAGCCTCCTTCGACGGAGTCACCGTCAGATCTACACCTGATGCACTTGCTGGTGGCTAAGATGCGCCGATCTCCGAATCAAGCTTGAACTCGTCGTCAACATCGGAGACTAAGTCGGAGGAGCTTATGGGTATCCATGGGCGGACTCCACTTGCTTCAATGGTGGATGATGAAGCCATGAGAGAGAATGTGGCCCAGATCAAGAGGATTGCCACAGAGTACAGTAACTTGGCCATTTTCTCTGTTTGATGCTTCTAGGTTTTTGATGCCCTGATTGAAGTTTGATGCTTTGCTTGCTCGAGCTTCTTCTCTGTGTTTAGTTTCACTGTCTTGTTGATGATCTTCTGGTTTTGATTTTCTGAATGTTGTTTCTCCTTCTCCTCCTTCAACAATGAGAGAGATAGAGAGACAGAGCCAACTAGACAAAAACTATAACAGGTATTTTTGGGCCCGAAAAAGCCCGAAAGCCCGGCTCGACCCGACTTGACTTGGTCGGGCTCGGGTCGGTCCTCATTTCCGAAAAAGCTCGGCCCGGCTCGGACCGAGGTTGTTGGGCTTTGCAAATTTTGGGCTCGGCCCGGCCCGCACTTAGCCCTATAGAGGAAGAGTTCCTAGATGGCAAATGTTTCTAACCCAATACGAATATGATGTTGAAATGGTTGCAGGAGACAAGAATTATCTACTTGACGCTCTAACAAGAGAAATGGCGAGTTTCGAAAGAGATGAAGGGTGAAATCCAAGAAGCAGAAGACCAGAGCTAGAGCCTGAAGAAAGGAGAAGGCCAGACTTTGGAAAAAGATCGGTGCCTGAAGTCAAGGAATCAAAAGCAAGAGAAAGAACTATATATGTGGGAAAGATACAAAAGCGGAGATAAAACTGTAGGACCTCTACATGATGAACCAGGATATCAATACATAGTGTCATACTCCCCTGCAAAATCAAGTAAGGCCTCAGAAAGGATTCAACCACACCCAGCAGGTTGGGGTGATTATAAGAACTATAAAGCTTCTTCACAAGATGAAATGCAGTCTGCTAATTCAGAAGAAGAAAGGCAACTCTTAAATGAGTTCTTATAGCACCCTAAAACTACGGTCACGAGTAACCAATGTCAGAGAAAACCAGCAGGACCACCTCAAGCAGCAGATGGGAGGTCCAAATCTACTTATGACAGGCTAGCAGCCTTCAAGAGCAGACAACCGACGGTAACCGAAATGCAGAAAATTTTTAATCATCCAATGAGAATCTATGAAAGGCCAGTGTTCCGAACAAGCAGAGTCTTACAATTCAACCAAAAGGTCATTATAGATAACATCCTAACGGTCTCTCATGAAAAGAATGAAGCACTTGTGCTTCAAGCTCCTGAAGCTTTAACTGAAGAATTCTGCAGCTATGATCTGGAAGAAAAGAACAAATCCCTGAGAAATATCTTGAGATATTATATCTTGAGAATCCTGAAAGTGCAAAGGTTCCTATAGTAGCATTATCAGAAGTTGAATGGTTCCGTTTTCATAATCTCTTAGGAGATTTTAAGAACAGGGAAGCACTCTAATCAACACTATCAGTGATAGCAGGTCCATACTACGGGAGATATTTGGTAGATGTCCAAGCAGAGCATCCCCAGAAGCACAAGCTACTGAATAAGGAAAAATGAGTTATATTTCTCCATATCATTATGTCAGGATCATTCAAGGTCGTACATACAGAAACCAAAATTCAGTATCAAGCAACGGCAAGCCAAACCAGAGCATCCCTTGGATGAAAACAATGACCATAATCGGCATACATAATTTGGTTCAGAAAGATCAAGCAACTACTCTTCTAGTCAGTGAATAAAAGGTAACGGTTATCACCTATAATCATCCCCCTCCGAAAAATTGTGATTTCTACAAAGCCTTAGAAAGGCGAGAAGTCGATGGAACATTAGCCACTACCACGTGGATAGAGAAGTTAGAAACTGAGCAAAAGTACAAAAATCCTTGTGACTCAGATATGGAATCTAAAGATGAGGAAGGATACATGGAAGACTCCGGAGCCTCCCTCTGTGATGAAGAGTTACACAACGTTATCAACAAGGTGGAGTGCTGAGTGGAGGCCTAGCCGACACATAAAGACAAGAAGCTGTAGGGAAGTGGATGCCAACGCATAAATAGCTTTTAGTAAGATAAGAAATAAACGGCTGCCGACAGAAGCGGAGAAATCTTCAAAAAGAGAAAGGATTAAAATCTTATCAGCAATAAGATTCCCCTTGTCTAGAAATTTAATTGAAGTTTGGAGTCCGGCATCTATAAATAAAGAGGAAGCCTTCAAAAGAAGACATTCGAGGAAGGAGCGAGCAGAGCACACATACTATCAGACAGTCTTGAAAGAAGTGTTTTCTTGAGAGTTGTGAGTATTTGTAAAATAGAGTGAGTAATGTATGGAGGAACTATATCCAGCTAAGTCATTCGGTGTGGATTGCTTTTATTCCAAGTAAGTCTGTGTTTGTATCATAATTATGAGTAGCTAAACAACTTTTAGCTGTTTACCCAAGAGTGAGACTCTGGGTTATGTATATGTATGTATGTTTAAATAAATAAATTTCAGTTGGTGTCCCCCAAATCCGTCTAAATTTTAGTTTTAACACTTTCTCAAACCCCAGGTGGCGGACTACCGCCTAAGAGTGGTGTTTGAGATTGCTTGATTTGATAACTTCTCAAACCCCAAGTGGAGGACTACCTCCTAGGAGTGGTATTTGAGATAGATTTATTTGCTTTACTAGAACTTAAGAAACTTTGTTTATTGGCTTTACTAGAACTTAAGAAACTCTCCATACTAGGACAGCAGTGATCCCGTCAGAATAGTAACCGTTGAGACAGAAGGTCGTTAGGTGAATTTGATAATGTTGAAGGCTAGCTCTTAGAATAGCTAGGTAATTAAGTTTTAGTAAGCAAGTAAGTAGTAGAAAATTTAAGTAAAAAAAAAACTTTTTTAGTATATTTTAGGAAAGAGGGTATTGTGGTCAGTTAAGGATCAAAATTGTAGCATGGCTAACCCCGTTAAGAAGTTAACAGCTCTAGGTACTGATGTTAGGACAAAGTTAAAAGGTGAGATACCAATCTGAAGTTTTAGAAACGTGAGACACCAAAGGTTAGAAACAGAAAAATGTGAGATACTGTTGAAAGTAAAATTCCTATGTTGAATGAAACAGCTCACTTAATTTAGTTATTAAGTAATTTAGTATTTTCAACAAAACTGTCATTCAAGCATCAGTGATCATCAGCGCAATACAGTAATTTAGTTATTACAGAATGTCATATCAAACATAGTATAACACAGTCCAAGAAGTGCTCCGGTCCGACTTGCGGTTAGTCTTCTTCTCCTAGGTTGTTATGATTCCAGAAACCATTATCGCCAAGCAAAAAGGACAATAGATGATGTAACGACTTACACGGAAAGTAGAGGTAGTTGGGAACAGTTGGGAAGGGAAGAAGAGTGGAGTGAATATTGCTAAGACAGTGAAAAGGAAAACTACACCCATCATCATCACAACGTCAGCAAGCCACTCAAGACTACTAACTGCAACAAAAACTCCAGCCATGAATGCTAAGGATAGCATTGTACGTAAGAGAGAGCCCCAACAATGGAAATGCTATTCAAAGAGGCACCAAGCTTAGATCCCCTAGTTGTGCCCAAATGAGAGTGATTGCAACAAGGACAGAACTATACATAGCAAGTGTGCTACAGATCACAAAGACTTGGAACATACCTTTATTGAGCAAAGCCGCCATGCCCTCATGAGGGCCAGAGTTATTATAGCCTCCTGGCATTGTAAAACCAGCTGCAAAAGACACCGTCACAATGAGTGTAGTCACAACCAAAAGGGTATTCACTGTGTTCTTATTGCTTTGCTTGTTTGGCGACACTAGCGGAATTGAACTTGTTGTACAAGAATTAGTAACATGGATTGTAACATCTTCAGTTTTAGCTGTGACATCTGCATCGTTGCCTCCAAATGGTTTAGTTGCCGAAAGAAACAACTCTTGCTGTGCATTCTTTCCAGTTTTCCTTAGTAGAAGATTCGAACTTTGAGCTCGCTGTGCACCCGCTGATTTCAGTGCTATCCATGCTAGCCTCTATATGTGTAGACAGTGTAGTACAAAACAAAATTTCTAATCACATATCATATTCTTGATAAATGGAGATGAAGATATTATAAGAAAAAATCATGCAACTACAGGCATAAATAGTTGTTCACTTACTCCATGGAACGATGCATTAGTTTCCAAAGTATTTTCTGCAATATCAAGAGCTGTCATGCCTCTAATATCCAAGAGCTTCAGATTTGTCCTTTTATCCCAAGTCAGCATGTTCACAACTGCTGGATGTCGATAGATTGTAGCCAAATGTAAAGGAGTATTTCCGGCTCTATCTTCTTGGTTTATCAATATCCTAAATTCACCTTTCTTGAGAAAATATTTCACGATATTGTCTCTGCCTTTCTTTGCTGCAACATGAAGTATGTTTTCTCCTCTGGAGTTCCTCAATTCCTTTAAATCGGGATAATGCTCAAGAAGCAATATAACTATATGAACATGACCTTTGCTTGATGCCGAATGGATTGGAAAGGTGCCACTACTATCTGCTCGATGAGAATCAGATGGACATCTTTCTAATAGGATGCGAAGCCCTTCGAGATAACCTGTTGATGCTGCACAATGCATGCAGTGCAGTCCTCCCTGTCACATCTTCAGAGTGTTGTAAGGTAAATTGCATTCTTGATATTATGCAAAGGACATCTGCAACCAGCAATTGAATTATACAGAGGGATAAGTACCTAATCAGTTATCACATAGAGAGGTCAAAAACATGACTTTCAAAATGAAGGATATATTCCATCCTAATGAAAAAGTAAATACCTTTCTTCTGGCCGAGAATTGCAGCATGCAATGGAGACTTGCCCTCCACCACCAAGTTTCTAGATGTTGCGCCATTACCTTGATCACCTGTGTTATTCTGAACTGTAATACTGTCATTTATCAGCGTCACAATTTCAATAAGTCCTGCTTCTGCAGCTACATACAAGGGTGACTTTCTCTCCCTGTTAGCACACAATGAAACTGAAGGCTCAGCCTTGATCAGATACTGGGCCGCCAAGTGATTACCATTTAGCAGGGCGTCATGCAAGGGAGTATTTTCTTCATCATTCTTCATTCTGAACACTGATACATCAATCTTTTCGATGTCAGTCGCTTGACCTTGACCGGAATCCCGATTCACATGCTCCATAATGCACCTATCATATTATCATCAGCCCCTCCGGTTTTAGCCCCAACATGGAGTGCAGTGTCACCTTCAAAGTATTTCACCAACAAAGTGGGGGTGAAGCTTCAAGATCTCAACTGCTAGACTTACATGCCCGAAAGTCAACGCTGTGTGAAGAAATGAGTTATTCAGCTGGCTCAGCCGGGACAGGAGCTGAATGGAAGCATTTTGATCACGATTTGCAACATTCTGAATAGCTATGGTGAAGTCAATTCGCCTTCCGTCACTAGCATACCTGTACAACTGATGGTACAATTTTGAGTGATCAGTTAGCTGACTCCTGGATTTGATTTTGATGCATTCTTTGACACAGTAGTAGTTTGATCTGGCCTCAAGTCAACGCTGTTTAAGCAGTGTTTGATGCAACTTCTACATGAGAAGAATCCAGAGGGCTCTGCATAAACATGTGCTCGCCCATTTGCTAGTCTTAACTTTGTTACAATCCGATAATGGCCAAGCTGTGGCATGGTCAAAGTCTACACTCCAAAATGGGATTTGATTATTCAACTTGGAATATTTATTGACTTGGGCAATGACTAGAACTCGATAAAGACCATAAGGATCAGGGAGTGGACACATCCAGGCAGTTGTTACCGAAACCAATTTTGCAAGCATTATTTGGGGCACACTTAATGGCCAAGATGACCCTTGACACTGTATTCTTGTTTAGCAGTATTTCATATTTTGAGGCTTCGCAAGAGAGAAGCATAAATAGTAGAAACAGAAGATCTCTCATCATAGAATAAGCACACCTTTTTTTTTCAATAAATAAACATAATATTTATTGATAATCCTTAATAGCAATCTCTACAGAGTGTTTTACACAGTACCCTTAAAGCACCGTAAGCAAATACATCGAAGTTGTTATGCAGAACATACACACTGCAAAAGTAGACCTGACTATGCAAACCCAGTTTTGCTCACTTACGCATCAGCTAGCATTCAATGACGTAGTCATAAACCCAAGCGGCAAACAGCAATACTAGATTCACAGGTACAAAAGCACTAATCTGCTCATTACCGCAGAATAAGCATTCCTCTGTCCCAGACACCATAGCATGACGGGAGCATTTGTTGATGGCATTGAGTTCTTCATGAGAGTGAGGTTTCACATCTGGATCCTCTAGTAAATTTGCATGCCCACCATCAATACCACAACCAATGTCTCCAAATATAAGAACATTTACCTCCTGGAACCTCTCCTCAGAAAGACCAAGCAATTTCATCAGATGCCTCATCATGGTCCTTCCTCTTGAAGACCATATGTTCACTAATTTCCCACAGCTAGATTCACCTGAGGATCCAGAGGTACCATCAATACCATCTTCCACAATGAAAACATAATTGCTACATAATAATCTAGATCCTTTTATCTTTTAAAGCACTCAACTAAAGTTCTCTGGGTACAACCAATTTATTTAAGACGGGGGCATAGGTATATATTAAATCTTTCAACTGTAGGGTGATAAGAACACCAACATTCGTATGAAATCAGAGAATTTTGAACTAACAGATATAGAATAATTAGGGACTTAATCATAATTATGATTTCATATGTTAGTGCATAATTCACATAAATGACTTCATGTCAATTGCTCACTGGTCTCGACTTTTGACAAAGAGATGTGCCGAGTAAAGATCCCTATGGGCATTAGCCACCATCTCTATTTCATATTAGAAGATTCATATGGCATAGAATTCTATATGCAACAGTTTCCAACTGAACCTCGCTGACCAAAGTACAAAGTGGCAGTTGCAGGACTTGCAGGTTATGCTGTAGACTTCAAATATATGTTCTTGAAAGTTTTTGTCAAACATTACATAAAGTAATTAGGGTAATGGTGTTTCGAAGTGGACTAAATACTTGCAATCAGAGTCAAACCTTGTTAAAATTTTCAGAGTCTTTCCAGAGAAGGTTTATACATACCCATCTGGAGGCCACGACTTTCAGCAATGCTGTCCGCCTTTTGGGGTCGTGCACGAACGTCATAGATGACCCTCTTAAATCATGGAATGAATAGGTGTGTCCCTTCTGGATAGACCTGCAATTTCAGATGTCAGTGGATCATATTGACATAACTAAGGAATATGAATTTATCCAAATGTGTGAGTGCACTCCCATTTCACTTGCATACTCAGTCAATCTCAGTTAAAGAAGATATTACCATGACTCTAAAGAAAGAAAAAAAACACCATTTAGTAACAACTTCAATACAATAATATGAGGATAGCATAACCTTGTCTTTGACGCCCCTCTGTCATTGTCAATCAGAACAGCAACCTTTTGTATTGCCTTTATGAATCATCATAACAGTGGGGGAAACCAACTCACTGATATTAGTATTGAAAATATGAACAATATAGTCCCCGTGGTGATGGTATACAAATTCCATTCAGAATCTACAATAGATGTTTCAGAACCATATCAAGTCAAATCTTGATACAACAAGTACTATGAGGTATTGCAATTAATGTGGAAACTGAACATAAGCCATCGAGTAGCAACAACTCTAATTCCAGAACCACATGAGTTTTACTCAGTACAAAAATGCAGACAGTAATTAAGAGGAAAAATGAGATCACAATGGACCCCCTTTCATCAATTTAAACATAATAATCAACTGAGAAACACAAGCTTTTGAAATCAAAAATCCACAAAAAGGGACCAAATCACGGTTCCTCTTTCTGAGTAGGTATCGCCTTCTCATACCGCTGCCTAAACTTGGCAACCTGCCCGAGGTTCTCAGCCATTTGGCGCTTCGCCTTCAAGTGGTAGACTTTACCGACATGGTGTATCTTGGTCATCATAACATGCATCAATCTCCCACTCTGTGTCACGTAAGACACCCATTGCATCTGAGGGTGCAATCCTTTCTTCATCTCCTAGCAATCTGCCGAACACCAATGTTACAGAAAATGAAATGATATTGTATTTAATTATTCCGACTACATCAAACACAATGTGACAACACTCGGCAAGTCGGCATCACTAATCAGAGCAATAGCCACATCTTGAGTTGAGCATTTTATCAAACAGGTGGTGTGCATTTACATTTCAAGCTCCAAATCCTAATTATCGTGTTTAAACTTTGACTAGATACAATTACAAGAGCATAACAAAACCCTCGAAACTTAACCCGCCTATATTCATCATTCTCAGCTATGAAAAACATAAAAATTGTCTACAATCTTTAAAACAAAATAAAATGAAAGCAAGCAATCCAAGAACCCATATAACACAGATAACGAATTTCAACTATTACGGCATGAGCGAGAAGAGCTTGAGCAAGGAAGACAGACACCAAGATTCGGGGGTCTGTGATTGTAAACAGAGAAAAAAAAAATTGAAGACAAACTAATGACCTGGTAGCGATGGCTGATTTGACAAGAGCCGAGTTCGTAGGTTCTTCAGTCTTCTTCTGAGGAGTGAAGAGGGGGAGGACTGTGCGTCTCTAGCTTCTTTTGTTTTCACGTTTTCTTATTCTTTTGCAACTACCCGATATATAAAAAGTTTTATATACACTCCCTCAATTTCTTAATACACATCCTTATATATTTTTTAGGGAAAATGGCTGGATTGATCACTGAAGTATGCCCCATTCTAAACTTTGCTCACTGAAGTTTGTCCAATATCACTTTGCTCACTATCGAATTACACTTGTATTCACTTTGATCACTCCGTCTAAATCAGACGTTAAAATTTTGCTTTGCCGTTAACAACAGTGACACGTGCCACTCATGTGCAAATTTTAAGGACATTTTGGGAATTTCATATACACAAGGCTTTTTTCTCAATTCTTACTTTTGCTTCTGTGGGGGAATCAGATGGTCAAAGCCATGCCTGTGCATTTTGCAGCTGATGGGGTGGTTGTTCCGGCTGGAGTGAGGGTGAGGCTGACGAACCTGCCGAAGAAGAAGAATGTGCACCGGGATTTGACTGCCGCGTTTAAGATGGTGCCGGGTTTGCTGAGCGTAAACCCGGCTGTGACTGGGAACAACAAGACTAAGGACCCTATATGCAAGGGGTTTGCTTTTGTGCATTTCAACACTGACAAGGATGCAGCTAGGTATGTATTGTAAGAGTTTATGATAAGCTGTGTGATGGGATTTCGGTATATGCTTATTGTGGTTCCAATGTTTAGTTAGTGTTGTATGTTGATGAAAACTCGGAGGGACAATATGAATTCTTGAGAGATACCAATGGATGAATGCACATGATAATTGCTAATGAAAAGTTTAAATAGGAAGGTTTAGGGTTTAGATGTAAGAGAGTTACTGGCGAATTGAAGGCGTGTTGTAAAATACATGATGATATCACAGTCTTTAATATCATCTGTTGGAGTTAGATGAGTCTAAGTTTTGCAGTGTATCATTCTTCAATATTTGACATTGCATCTCATTGATATTAGAAGGTGAGAACTTGTTTACTTGCTGTGTTGTAATATCTGAAATGATATTCCTTTCTTGGTAGGTTTGTGGAAACGTTTTCTTCGCAGAGTATTACATTTGGGAAGGTTCAAAAGCAGATAAAATGTGAGGTGGTAACTTTGGAGGATTCTGATGTGGAACAATCAAAACCTGCTCCTCGACCAGCTGGTCCACGACTAAATGCTCTTAAACCTGTTACAGTTAACTATACTGTTCGTGGTCCTAAACCGACAATAGATCCTGCTTCTAAAACCTCCACTGATAACTCTACTGATTCGCAACTGATCGCTTCTGCACCTGGAGACCAGAAAGTGGATTATGAGTTGGGTGATTCTTCCCTGGACACATTGGAGGAGACTGTCTCTGATGAATATGACGGCTCTGATGTTGAAATCCTTGAACCAGAACTGGAAAATTTCATGGAGAATCTAAAAAATTCAGGAGACTATCTTGATGCTCAACTAACAGCTGCATTTGGGGACCAGGAGGTGGATTCTGACTTGGATGATGTTGCCCCGGACACATTGGATGAGACTGCATATACTAAAACAAATCTCCTTTAATCTGACCATCCAAATAAGCTGAAGGGATCATAGGGCCTATCAACTTCGCTGGCCATAGCTTTACTACTTCTTTAGCAACCTTCCAGATTGAACAAATCAAAACCCAAATTAGTGCTAGCAATATCATATGCAATGTTGATAGTATGTATGAGAAGAGCAATGTTCTTGTGAGAAATATCGAGCTTTTAATGGAGAGGTAGCTATTAAGTTAAAATATACACACCTCGCTTTCTAATGCTTCAAAAGTATTTGCAAAGATCCAGTCAGCCTTGTCTAAGTTTGAATACTGATTCAGTTGCATCCTCAAGTAAGCTGGGTTACTATCTGGCTTCTTAAGCATGCCAGGCAGGTCAGCAATGTCGAGTGGAGGCACGCCAGGAATCAACAAGGGCATGGCTTCGAGCTTAAAAGGCAGAGAAATCAGACCATGGTGAATGTGAAGAAGAATGCTACACACACTAGCCGAATTGCTTCTGTGGGGGAATCAGATGTTCTTGTGACCTCCCAAGGCTTGGCCGGACCGAAATCCCTTGAAGCAAATATCACAGAAGTGTTTCAATGGAGCAACTTCAGGGTGATGGGCTTGTTCTAGAGCCTCCGGCGGAGTTGGCATCTTAGTGGGTTGTTGTGGAACAATGAACTTGGGAAGAAGCACCTGCTTTTCTTGGAGATCAGTATCCATGAGAGAGTGAGATATGAATACTGGGTTATATAGAGAGTGTGATTTTGCTTCTGTAAACAAAAATCTGAGATGAATGACGAAGGCGAAGTAGAAGAGTACCAAGTGAGAGCAGAGAGTGAATTAAAGATAAGTTGAAATGAGAGAGATAAGTTCACAATTGGGTAAACTAATGAAATTCCCAAAATGACCTTCAGATTTGCACATGTATCTCACGTGTCATTGTTTTTAACGGCAGAATTTGAATTTTAACGTCTGATTTAGACGGAGTGATCAAAGTGAATACAAGTGTAATTCGATAGTGAGCAAAGTGATATTGGACAAACTTCAGTGAGCAAAGTTTAGAATGGGGCATACTTTAGTGATCAATCCAGCCATTTTCCCTATTTTTTATCACCAAACTTCCATCTATATTCATCGTCATTAATAATAAATAAGAATTAAATGTATAGTATGTCCAAAGTTAAATTCTCTCATCGTCTTCATGATGAGATTCAAAAATGATTTTAAACATCAACGACCAATTATTTCATATAAGAACTAAGAAACAACCAAATTAGTTAAATTGTGAGAGAGGTTATATTTATCTTGCATACATGAATACATAAGTAATTACTTTAGTTAACAATGACATTGGCGTATTATATACCGATTTCAGTATTGTTCATGATTATATAGATCATGTAGACATTGACAAATATCGAATATCTTAAAATATTGAAGAACAACGAAGACAAAAAAAGTCAAGTATTCCATCTTCACTCATGTGTAAAGAGAGAGTAATTAGAAATTACCTTATAAATTTGTGGTTGATTTTATTAATAATCAATGATACAATTAATTGAAATAAAAGTAGTAAAGAAATAATAAAAATTTATGATGCATCATTCGATTTATTTTGTTAAAAATTTTCTTATTTATTTATGACGAGGGGCATAGGTGGAAGTTTGATACTAAAATTGGATTAAAAAAATACAAGAAGTGTGTATTAGGAAATTAATGGAGTATATATAAAATTTCTCCATATATATCCTTTTAAAATTATAAGAAAAAGAAATCAAAATACCACGTGACACAGTCATCCATAGACGCAAGTATTTTCTTTGTTTATACTACTTTCTTTAAATATTTTGGATATATTCTATTGACAAGAGCCGCACAACTAAATATTACTACGTGGTAAAAGCAATTTCCAATGCAAGCAATGAGAGCAAAGCTTTTTTGAAAGAAATTTCATTTATAACCAAACTCATGTCAAGATGGCCATTGCATATCCACCTGCTATCACCTATGTTGAGGATAGAATAAAGGTTCGTGGTGTAAAATACCAGCATAATACATAGGCTAGACCACCTATAATAGAAACTACATGTTCGATGGTAAAAAAAAATAACTCCATGATCAAAATATAGATGATAGGCATAAAGTTCAACATAAAATTAAAGACAGGAAATAAAACTCCTCACCCATAGCAAGGGCTTGGAGGGATCAAAATAAAAAACATAAAGGTAAAGATAGGAGTTAGGACAAGTCCGACATACAATTAGGAAGAAGCTTAACTCACTGTCGAGACAAACCCAATATCACAACTAAACTAAAATAAATAAAGATAAAAAAATAAATAAATAAAAACCACCAAACCCACAAGGTAGAAAACCCAAAGCCAATTGGGCCTAGCCTAAGACCACCCCGTTCGCCACCTTCCAGCCAAGGACGTACTCCTCCTTCATGATTATGTCGTCACAGCAATAAAACAATCAACACCACTCTACCAACCACCATCCCCGCAGCCAAGAATGAAGATGCAATCCCCAACCTGAAGTCATAAAATCAAATCAGCACCCTTAGATTTGGAGCAAAATAATTTGGGGCCTAGAAAGCTATCAACTAGGCATTGAATTCGACCCCCAATGACCTTCAAGCCATGAATCTTCGAAGCTGGGGCTCATGAATTTCCGTCCAGCAGCAACAAATGCTGGCCAAGGCCGTTGCCAGACAAGAAACTTGGTTTTTCTCTCACGGAGCAAGGGAAGAGAGAAAAGAGAGTTTTTTTTACAATGAGAGCAAGTTTTTTTTTTTTTTTTGAAAAGGGAGGTCATCCATTAATGCAACTCAGCAAGTAGTACAATAACGACTTGCCCGAGAGGTCGACAGAAAAAGTCATCACTTAGAGTCAGAAAAACCTAACTAGTACGTTTCTCACACCAACATACCAACAAAATAAAAAAGCTCGGAGTACATCCACCTTCTAAGATATTAAACCAAAAACAAGAAGACATAAGCTACCACAAAATAACACAAACTTGAACCGCATCATTTTGTCTTCTTGTTGATTTTCCTTTACCAAAAAAACCTAGGTGTAGGGGCCGAAGTCTCCACCCCCATTCCATAAGGCCCAAGTCCAAAATTAACTAAGGCCCAGAACCTAACATGGGAAACCCTAGTTAAATTGAATATCTTTATCCCACCAGAACTGCCGGCAACGATTCCGGCATCACAACCGTCGCCGATCACACATCTGACGCCCATTACAGTACCGGCAGCAAGAAGATCACCATAAAATCTGACCCAAGATTGGTCGTTCACTTCTTCAATCGCTACACCACCAGATTCGCCCCAATATTGGTCATCAATAATACCGAGACTAGCCAATCTCCCAGAGGATGCAACCCTGCCCTCGACACAGTCTCAACACCACCATCCCACCCATAGTGCCCAGGTCTATGAGCAATGCCACTGAAATCCTCCATTGCAACCAACCTCTCCAGGGAAGTCGCCATCCACTTACTACAATCTACCTGCAAATTGACCTCCGAAACGGCATCACCAAAGCCAAAACTGATGGCAAAAAGAAATATGCAAAAACTTAGGAGCCAGGAGTACCCGCGGAGGCCGGCAACATCCCCAAAAGATAGATAAAATGAAGGACAACAGAAACCCTTCACTGTTAAAGGAGAAGACGTGATGGGATCACTAGTCCAGCAAAGCATCGAAGCGACAACAAAATGTCGTCGCTTCAGCACAGAACGCTTCGCTTCAATACCGAAGCGGCAATAAGTCGTCGCTTCGATGTCGTCGCTTCAGTCTCGTCGCTTCAATTCCAAGTGATGAACATTGACGCCAACGTCGTCGCATCGATATTTGAAGTGACGAAGTGAAAATTCGTCGCTCAACAGCGAGCGACGAATTTTGAGTCGTCCCTTGGAATTTCATGCGACGAAGTTTGGGTTGTCGCTTAGGATTTTTCGCGACAAACATTGGTTCAAAGTTCGTCCCTTATATAAAACTGATTACATCATTAATTAATAATTTCAACCTAATCTACCATAAAATTCTAATTTCACTAAATTTCACTATTTCACAAAATTTCATTTTCACTAAATTTGGATTTAACTAAATTTCACAATTTCACTAAATTACACTAAAATTCAATTTCACTAAATTTCCCAATTTCACTAAATTTCACAATTTCACAAACTAACATAATCTCAATTTCACTAAATTTCACTAAAATGCTAACATTTTCAATGAACCCAAAACATGGTTTATCACAATTTCCATATTCTAACACTAAAACAACAACAAAACACAAAATTCAACACAACATCATCCAACTTCTATTAACCAACATAAACAACCATTTCAATTGAATTAATACATAATATGCTCACAAAGAGGGATAAATAGAAGGAAATTGCACTAACCTTACTTAAAAATCAAAGAATTGGCAACAAAAGCTCACTTTCTTCTAATTTCTACCTCTTCTCCTCCAAAAATATATGCAGAACCCGATCTGCAGATTTTTTTTTTTACCTATATATAGAGGTTGCATTTAAGACGAAGGACAAAGATAGATGAAAAAAAAAACGAAGCGACGAAAATTGTCCAATCTTCATCGCTTCGTTTATACTAGAGCAACGAATTAACTTCGCTTTGTCACTTCAATAATTGTAGAGCGACGAATATTGAGTTTCGTCGCTAGATTTTCCAAAATATAGTTCTGCGATAAATGGAGGTGACAAACTATGAATATCCGTCGCTTCAATAATTTTGTAAGCTCTTTGTTTTTGAAGCAATGACTCCAATATTCGTCGCTTCAATGTGTTGAAGCGGCGAAGTTTTTATTTTCCTTTTTATTTTTCGTCGCTTCAATCCTAATTAAACTGTAGTAGTGGATGAAAGTGATTGAACAAAATGTTGGTAAGGTTCAAAGAGGTGTGCTCGCAAGAAGACTTGGAGAGAAACCCTAGCAGAGCATGCGGCTAGGTCAAACTTGAATTTTTTATTTTTACAATATCCCTTAATGAGAGCAAGCTTTAATTTGAACTATAACTAATAAAACTAAGGAAGCTTCTATTCATATCTAAAAAAAAAAGCACTTGGATCTCTTTGTTTTATAGACCTCCAATTTACTTTTTCAACGAAATAAAATACTATTTAGATCTCTCTTATTTTCCCAAAATACCCATAGCTCCAAAAAATTAATTAAAATTTTCTTTTTAGAAGATTCTAAATGAGTTTTTTTTTTTCAATTTTTGAACATCTAATAATCACATTTTCTCATCCATTATTAACTTTGTTGAGACTATGAAGCTTGTTTATTCATAATCATTGTACAAATATTTACACGTTATTTACACTAATCGTTGATTATAACAAATGCATTCAAGCAAGTGAAACAAAAAAATAATATAACCGAAAGAAAAAAAAAAACTAATACAAATTGCATCATCTTTCAAAATTTACATAAATTTTTTTGTGGATGATTATGGATTTATCGTTCTTTGACAACAGTAAGGTGAAATATTAATTTATTTATTTATTTTTGTATGGTGAGATTTTTTTTGGTGATGTGGATTTTTTTTTTTTGTAAGGTGCGAGTTTTTTGGTAAAGTGAGATTTTTTTAGTTAGATGGATATTCTTTTTTGATAAGGTGAGAGTTATTTGGTAAGATGATTTTTTAGTAAATTCACATGCGTTGACAAAGTCAATATCAATTTGAAAAAATAGAGAGGTCCAAGTATTATTTTTAGAAGTATGAATAGAAGCTCCATAAAACTAAAAGAGAAATCCAATGACTAAATCCAAAAAGGTGGACATCTACACTATGAAATTCTAAAAGAAATAAGAAAAAGGTAGACTCACAACCCTAATTCTCTACACATCCACTTTGAATAGAGCTTTATTAACCAATTGGTGTACCATTCCACACATCAATACAGTACACAATTTCAAATTAAGTTATGAGGGTGTCTAAATTGGTCATAGTCAAATTACTCCCAACCAAATTCAACAAAAAAAGTATTTAAACCTGCTAGGCCAAAATCACAAGGCGGCCCTGCAGCCCAGTTAGCTAGAGGCCCAAAATTCACTAGTTACATTCATCCTTCCTCACTCGTACTAGCCAAACTTGTACCCGCCAACTCACTACTGTAGCTTACGCTTGTTTACACAAAATTCGAGAATATATGTGTACAAGAAGGACAAATAGATTTAGACGTTTGTTGACAGTAGCCATAAAGAGACTACCCAGGCCCCCAAACCCGCAGACAGGCCTCCTGGACCCGGCATAAGGCACGTGAGTAGAGCACGGACAACTGGTCCCGCGCCCGGGGAGGTCTTACTTGTGATCGGGGCCCGGGAACCGGGGACGGTAGCTCCCCAAACAGGGGCCGAAATAGCCCAGCAATGTGTGCAGAAGGGGGCCAGTCCCACATCGAAGGGTAAGGCCAGTCCTCGTACTCAACAACTTATATATGAGTCTCAACTACCCTCATTAATAGGTAATCAATACTCCGACTACTTATTCCCGCTTAAGTTATCAGTTTATCCCAACTATAATGACTTAGGCATTGGAGCGGAATAGACCGGCCCAGCCCGGTATTCCCTTAGTTAGTAGGATTTGCACAAAGGATTCGCACCAAAATCCATCGGTCTCTGTGAGTCTACGGATTCTGACAGAAACATTTGGCGCCGTCTGTAGGAACCTATTCCAAAAGTTGTGTTGCTCTACCAGCGGGTAGAGATCGATCAGCCCGGCCAGAAAAAAAAAAAAAACCAGCAGGTTGCCCGGACAGCAGGTCCAAATAATAAGCAGGGCCAGCAGTTTTTTTTCATCATCCTGGCCAGCAGGCAGCCCAGCCCAGGTCAGCAGTCAACGGCCCGGTCCAGCCTAGTCAAACGGGTCAGCAGGAGGGCCAGGCACCCCCCCCCCCCCCCGCTGGCGTCCTTCCCTCTCTGGGACCGGTGGACCTCCTCTCCGGTGCGGTGGCCTTCTCCTCCGGATGAGCTGACCGGTGGCCTCCTTCCTCCGGTTCGGTGTGGTGCAGGTCGTCCTCCGGTGCGAGTCGTCTTCCTCTCCGGTCTGGGTCGTCCTCCCCTCCGGGCGCGGGTAACCGCTGGTCTCCATCTCTAGGCGCCATCGTGGGCCCCTCCTCTCCGGTTTCGGACGACTCCTCCCTCTCTGAAACCGGTCGTCCTCCTCTCCAGGCGGGTCGTCTCCCTTCGGGCATGATGAGAAAGAAACCAGAGAAGAGGAGAAGAAAAGGAAGCAGAAATAAAGGAGAGAAAGAGCGGGAAAAGAAACAGAAAAAAAAAAAAAAAAAAAAAAAAAGGGACAGCACGTCAGCCCGGTCAATGGGCCCAGCGGGTTGGGCCTGGTTTGGGTATGGGTCAATGCTGGTTTGACCGAGAACCATCTTCTCTGGACACCCACCAATTTTCTTTGTGCACCCGATCTTTTCCACAGTTCAACAAGTGGATAGCGGCACTGCTCCGAGCGGCAAATCAAACTGCATCACTTCCAGTAAAGCTAAGTCTTTAACTCTCACAATTATGTTTGCTCCAACTTTATGCAAGTATTGTGCTCTATATTTATCTGGCAAGCATGTTAAAAATAGAGAGTTCCCGCTGCAATATAACCATATACGCATGCTGTACCGTGCTAGCACATGGTTATTTTTGTACCGGCTAATGAATGTGCATGATTACCTGCTACACCGGTAATTTTTAGCTTGTTGGTGCATAGCATATAGTCTTTCGTGTGTGACTGGCCGAGTTATATCCTCCGGGAAATGGTAAGCCAGTAACAACTATGGTTGAGGCATTCCATCGGGTAAGCCAGTAACAACTAAGGCTGAGGCATTCCAACGGGGAAGCCAACATCAGCGAAAGACTATGCATGACATCTTCAAGCAATGCATCCTTCATTCGATACATGATCATATATGTGTTCAATTAATATCCGTATGCATGACATTCGCATCACCGGGCAGTCAACGTGTTCACAAGCATAGTATAACAACTTTGTGCTTGTTGTAAGTAGCTTCATTTCTAATTAATTCTTCATTTGTTTTCTGAGGTACATATCAACCAACGGCAAAGGTATTCCACCTGGAAACCTGGGGGACTCGATATTCGAATGCCTGGTAATGAGTCCATCTTACTTGAGGAGCTGGGGGACTAGTGGAGGTGACGTCACTCGGTCGTCATCTACCCTTGGCAGTACATGATTTTAACTCCCCAAGTAAGATTGCCTCTTACTCGGGAACTTGGGAGACTTGTTAACAGTATATATGGTGTACCGCCAAGCATGTCCAACGACCTCGTAGACCGGCCAACCGGAGCGATAGGTCCTGCTTCCGGCATGCATCGGGTAGACCGACACATCGGCTACATCTCCATTGTGGAAGATCACTAGTGCCGCATCCGGGCTTTGGAAGTAGCTTCGGGTGTAGGAAAAGTGGGTTTATGTCCCACATCGAAAACTTGTAAAAGGAGGAAGTCTTTCTTAGTTATAAAAGGAAGGCTTCCCCCTAGATATCTGATCCTCTTGGAATCCTTAGCAATGGTAGTGAATTCTAAGTGGACGTAGCCATGCCCACCGTAGGTATGGTGAACCATTATAAACCCCCGTGTTATTATATCTTTATTGTGCTTTTGTTAGAGTCTCCAGATTCTGATAGAAACATTGAACCGCGCGCTCTCTGGCGGTCTCGCCGCCGCCACTAACAGCCGGGATGATGTTTCCAGTCCCGGACAATACGATATGGCGGGAGAGATAGAAGAGATGAGAGCGGAAGTCAACCGCTTACGAGCAGAGAGTGACCGGGACAGGATAGAAGCCAATACCCGGTATCAAGAGATGGAAGCAGTGAATACCGTACTAGTGGCTACCTTGGAAAGGGGACAGCAGCGCAATGCCGCTCTGAGAAAATCATTCGCGCCGCCGCCAAGAAATTCCCCACACCAGGAGGTGGGACAATCATCAGGGGAGAGAGAGGCGCCGACGTGGCGGGAGAGGAGTTCCTGACAAACACAGCGCCACCGGAGATCGTCCCCGGAAATCGGCGGGCAAGTGGTTCATTCGAGGGTGATACCATAAGCTCGACCGCACGAGCACTCCAAATACTATCTGACTCAGTGTCAGATATGAAGTCCCAGATGGAGGCCAACGAGAGGAAGGCAGTGACACCGCCGGAGAGCACGCGGTTCAATGAGCGAGCCGGACCCTTCTCACCCCGGGTTCTGGAATCCTGAAAGTCAGGCACCCAAAAGTCACTAAAGCTGACATACTCTGGGGCTGGTTGTTCATACCAGCACCTGGACAGCTTCCGATCCCAAACGTGTGCTAAGGGTTACTCTAACGCCGTCTGGTGTAACATATTCCAAGAGTCCCTGTCCGGGGAGACACTCAGCTGGTTTTACAAGTTGCTGGTGAACTCTATAGAGGCATTCGAGCAACTAGCTGACAGATTCGTAGGGAGATTCATCTTAAGGGTCGAAGGGGCCCGAACCTCGACATTTCTCTTTAACTGCAAGCAAGCCGACGACGAAGAGTTGAGAGCCTTCGTTCACCGTTGGCAAACGGCCACTGCCGGGGTCAGAAACCTGGACAAGGGGATTGCCGAATCAGCTTTCAAGCAAGGTCTCAGGCCCGAAAAGTTCTCGTACGCTATGCGGGTGGAGGTCCCGCAGGGTTACGATCAACTGATAGCAATGGCTATTAGGCACGCCCAGGCAGACCACAAAACGTAAGGGATTCGCCAGCACAAGAGAAGGCATGAGGAGCCGGGGCCTGCCCGGCAAGCAGTCAGAAACTGGCAGTAGGGCCAGGACCGAGGGGCTTCATCAGACCAAAGGCCTAGAAGTTGGGGGAACCAACAGCGCCGGACGGACAATTTTGACACCTCCCAATGAGGTGGAAAGCCCTCGCCCTACCAGCAAACCCGTCCCCTGGCAGTCATGCCCGCAGACCGACAAGAGGTATTCTCCACCTTAACCTCTTCTTACGAGGATATCATGTATGAGAACTGGAGAAACATCCCTCTGCCGCCAAATAGAAAGCACCCAAAGGGGAACCTGACCAGAGCGCAGACCGGTAAATACTGCTCCTACCACGATGAAGTCACAGATCGAATAAACGACTGCCTTGCCTTAAAAACAGCAGTTGAAGGACTAGTCCGCCGCGACAACTTGCAGCGGTATCAAAGTGAACCCGGCATGTAGGAACTGATCTAGCGGTTAGAAAAACAACAAAGCACAAAATAATGTTGAGTGGATACCAATGGCAAACTACCCTTACCTGGAGGGCCATCTCTTTGGTTTTCAACTGGTGCCCCTCCGGCCTCCCTCCCGGAGCGCTAGTCTTATCCAGCTCCATGCCCTCACATCCATGAGCAGGCTCCGGACGAAAGGCTCTTCAGGGCAGCCATGCTCTGGTCGTACCACTGCAGCAGGAGTCTTCTCCACCCTTGATGCTTCTGTGCCGGCAGCAGCAGAGCTAGAGGCCGCAGGAACCTTACCTTGGGCGGCAGTGGTGCCACCACTCCTCAGCCTCAGCCGCTCGGCCAAGCTCACACCAACCGACCGTCCGGTGAACGTAACAAGCGTTGAGGCCAGCATCTCTCGAGTCCTCCTCCTCTTTTCCCCCAGATCAACCTGTAAGGGAGAAGATCGGGCGGCAGACAACGGGGACCGGGCGACAGTAGGCACCGGCCCCAATCGTCGAGGAATCGTTCCAGTACCACCTGGGGGCTTGGACGGCCCGCTGGAGGTCGCCCCCGATCCAGACACTCCTGTAACGTCCCGCTACAGGAGTCTTTACGCATTTCAAGACGTAATCCTCATCTGAAATATCCAGAGCAACGGGTTCGTCGTGTAGGGTCAATACGCCCTTTTTTCGGTTAAACGTGGCCCGCGCGGCATCATATTCTGACATCTAGTTCAGCCAGGCATGGGGAACTTCTTGCTTTGTTAACAGGGGCTCAACTGGCCCAGCAGCACGAGTTTTGGCCCCTCCTTATAGAAACGGATTGCCAAGTGCTAGTAGATGCCTTGGGAAACAGAACTTTGGATTGGTCTGATCTAGGTTTTCTTCTGGATGACCTTAGAGTGGTGTTACAGCAGTTCACATCAGTGTGGGTGCAGCATGTCAGGCGGGAAGCTAATAAAGTTGCTCATTGTTTAGCTACGGATGCTCTGAATTCAGGATGTAATGAATTTTCTTTCACTCCTCCTCATTTTATCTTGGAGTTGATAAACACTGATTGTAATGACGTTTAGTCAGTGAATTTATTCATTCCCCTAAAAAAAAACATGTTGGTATAAGAGTTTGTTGTATAAAATATTATAGAAAAGATGGGAAAAAAGAAAAACAAGAAAGAGAGATGATGTGTTATTGAAAAAATATAAAATAAAGAGATGACTGATGATTAATCTCTTCATAGGCAGAAAAAGTATGTCGTAAACTTTTCAAAATCTTTGGTCTGGAGGGTAGAAAAATATTGGAGTTTTGTATGTATAATTTACATTACGAGGTCCATGATTATCTATGAGTTACTAATTCCATAAGTATCAATGATATTTTGATTACTCTCAAACTTCTATTCATTTTTAAAAGTCATAAACGAATACCCCTAAACTGTATAGATTTCATAAAGACTTTTTAAAATCCTAATTGAATACACCTAGATTTTTATGGATTATTAAAAGTCTAAATTGAATACAACCGGACTTCTTTTTTTTTGAGAATTAGGGCGTCAAATCCATTAATGTGAAAGAAAGATTATATTACCAGCATGACTCACCAGGAGATCCCTGGCTACGTCAAAAACGAGCCATGAAAGACAAATCTAAGCAAAAACCTAGCTTCACCTAAAGCAATACAACTTTAGGAAATAAGTCCAAAACCAAGTAATCAAGTAACCAAGTAACCAGCGACGCTACCAAGATAGACCCCGAAGCGACGTCAAAGACATATCTCGATTTATTCTGTAAATGACTAAACACTAGAAAACCTAGCAAAATTGAGACAAGAGTCTCGGTACCTTCTTAAGAAAAGGAACTAAAATTGCTAATAAGAAAAAAACACCCACGAGCCCAGATAGACCCAGCTCAAAGCAGAACACAATTGTCTCAACTCGACCCAACTCTTGCATCAGTGTAGCATAGCATCGTTGCAAACCTCCTGCCGCCCACCACTGTCAACCCATCGCCGCCCCTAGCAGCTATGTCACGCGCTGCCATACCACCGTCGAACCACATCAGCCCCACCATCTTCAATGACCAAAGGATCGACAAGAGGATGAACCCAACTAGGTAAACCCTGAGCAGACTCCCACCTTATCGACACCAAAGCTCAGTCGTCAACGTCTGGATCCCATCCAACGCCGACCCACGTCGTCCTGACTAGCTGCAACCACACTGCTACAAATCCACACAGAGCCCAGATCCGAATTGAAAACCCTCATAATCTACATCTGCACTTATCCACCACAAACCCGAAGGAAACCTATAGCAATCACTATAGCCATCGCTCGTCCAGCAGCAGTACAACAACATCAGTGCGACCACAGTCGACACTGACTCTGGACCACCGCCGGACAAGCCAAGCAAGGGCAGGAGAAAGCCTGGCGGCGCTGGGGAGGTTTTAGGGTTTTCTAGAGAGAAAGCCCTAAAACACCCGGACTTTTAAATTCCATACATTTGCTCAAAACTTCCACTAATTCCAAATACAATACACTCCTCTGAGCCTATATCAACATGGAGCTCAACCATTAAATAATAAATTATGCATTTACCTTTTCCTGCACATGTAGAATAACCTCATAAGTTTCAAATGCAAGTTCAAATTTTAGAAAATACACAAAGTTTTAAAACCACACAAAACTTCGAAACCGGCAAATTGTTTCTTTAATTGAATTCCAGTGTTAGAGAATCATATATTCAACCTATAAAACTGGTTTTAATTTTGTGCTCAAAACAGTCAAAAATTCCAAAACCATAATCAAAATATATATACCCACAGATTTTGAAACCGCCAAAATTTTGAAACGTTCACAATTTTCAAAACCATTAATAATTATAGTAAGAGACCACCGTTTTTAAAGAACTGCCACAATTTTGAAACACCCACAATTTTCAAAGCAAACATAAATTTAGAAACGCCCACAATTTTCAAAACTGCCCACAATCTTGAAAAGACCAATTGTTTCTTACATCATAAACCAATATTCAAGAACACTTTTCAGCCTATAAAAGCTGGTGCTCCAACAAAAATAAACCATATCTACTTCTATGTTCATTTAGTAAAAATGGTGTTCAAGATCTAGAAGGCCTGCAAAGGTCAAGAAGAAGGAGAATATATATGTTGCAAGAAGAGATTTTACACTCACGTTCAATCATCAGATCAATGATTTCATTTTACACTTACAGTCGATCATCGAATCAATGATTTACCAGATTTAAAGGGGTATATATATATATATATATACTTACTATTTTATTGATATTTTTTTATTATTATTTTGATGTTTCTCCGTAGCTGTTTGGATTATGATATAGCTTAAAAAGGAAAAACAAAATCTGCATATATGATAATTTCTTCCTTGCGGGCTTTCAGTTCTACCCTTTTTGCATTTCAGATCTGTCTCAAATATTTATTTGCAACTTAACCTTCTTTACATTTTTATTGTAGCTTACTTTTGGTGAAAACCCTTATCCCCAAACAAATCTTTCACAGAAGTTTTATGCATTCTCCAAAGTTTTTTTTTTTTTTTTTCATACGAAAACTTCTTGTTTCTGTTGCATGATATACATATGGTTTATGTGTGATGTTTCTCTTGTTCATTAACTGATGATGGATTTTTTGTTGTTGGTAGATGGAACACTTTTTAACCTGCGGACATAATAACGGTGACCTTCCTCTGGAGAATTTACAACTTCTCCACATTCAAAGGCAAAAAGTACTCCGAGGTTTTCTACACAAATGATTACCAATGGTAATTTTGAATATTCTACATCTTTTGAGTCCTGAGGTTTACATTCTTAGAAATTTTGTGTGTTTTGTTAGATGTTTTTTGAGCTCCATACCGAGCGACAAAACTAAAATTTTTACGGGCTTTGGTAAAGTTGCCAAAGCCTTTGTTTCATTACTACAGGAAGTTACCTTCAAGAAACAGAGCTAGGCTATGGAAAGGGCTGAGCCTTCATTGTAAAATGTCTTCTTCTTTTCTTTTTTTTTCCTTTTTTTTGGTAAAAAAGGAAAATAGAGGTGGTAAAGAACTATAGATGTTCTCTCTTTGCTTGCTTGCTGAAGAATTCCATTAGGATATGTTATAAACTTATGAAATGGATAGACATGTTTCCGATAGTATGTAAAATCTTGTATATATGAGCAGCTTAGTGCAATTCACCTGGGTGCTGAGAGTTTTTCTCTTAGAACAATCCCCCGAGGATGTTCATTGCAATGTATTTTAGACAAAACTATCATTCAGGCATCAGTGATCAGCCCATTACAGTAATTTAACTATTTCAGAAGGTCATATCAAACATAGTATAATACTGGGCAGTGTGCCCGCGCTATACTGCGGGTTACCTAGTTTTTATTTTCTTGCAAATATTTAATGTGATACGTGTCGTTTCGCAAAATTTGTTTGTATTGCAGTAAGTCATAAGCTGACTTATGTGATTTAAAATGTAATATCTATAAATGAGATAACCATATATAAATGATAATTAGCAAATAACCAACCATAAATTTTGTGTTGTATTTATAATGATATGTATACAGAAGGTAAAAGGTAGAATTGTACAACTCAATCACTAAAGTGGTAACACAATATAGAGATGAAAATGTACAACTGTGATAATGATCATATGGGGATGGGTTTTGGATGTCAACCACATATGCATATTTATATATTTGATAATCATATGTGGATGATAATGATCAAGGAAAAAAGCTTCTGGTAATAGTGGTAGACTGGAGAGATATGCCTAAACCTGTATCCTGGAAGCTCACATGCTTAATTTGCTTCTTCGTTCCTGTCATAAGCAATATTTTCATTATGAAACTATATCGACAATGAAGTAGCTAGATGTTTGCAGCCAAGTTAATAGAACTCTTATAACGAATGTAAGCTTGAATTCTAAAATTGGCATTTACAAACATAGCAATTATGCGCAGAAATATGAATATCACGCAGTCTACTAATCGGGAAATGTTGCAGAAATATGAATATCGCACAGCCTACTAACCTGCAGATGTAGCCATACAAAATGTTCTCAACTATTCATTGCCCTTGAACAAATCAAGGCATTATCAGTGCAAGCCTACAAATCGTGAATAGCCAAGAAATCTGAGCAAGAGATGCAGAAAACCAAGTAAAACGATATAACACAGCACATGGTAAAATAAGAAGGGAAATAAACTTTTTGGTTCTCAAAACATATAGTTTTTTGACAAAGCATTCTTCTGTTTCAATTTACTTCCCTTATCTATTAGAGATCATCATGGTGTTAGTAAACTGTGGATTCCACTTTCCTCAACTCATTCCCATTGTTTTAAACACATTGACCGAACAGGATTGTAAACAAATGATTCAAGTAACAGAACTTAAAGGATATGGTAAATTGGTAATCCTTTGGAACTTTATTAATTCCAACATCTAGAGAGTACAGCTGAAAGCTTGTGGTATAAATGTTGCTGAATATAAAATTTTGGGGGTTAATCTGTGCGTACTCAAAAAATAGGGAGACAGGAGATGTAACAACAAAAGTCTGCATCCACTTGATCAATTAGCAAAAGAAACTATATCTCAATTGAGGGACTATCTTTCAATCAAGCATCTATACAGGAATCGTTGAATACACATCTGAATTTCTACAACTACATGCACCAATTAAATGCCTACATTCAAATGCTCCAATATTTCTCTACACTGTGCTCCAGTAAAATGTATAGTGTTGACTTTTCCAAGCAGGCTGACATAAATTTCTCAAAGAACTTTATCAAGTTATACTAAAAGGCACCCGTGTGTAACCAAATAAACCAAAATCAGAACAATTACAGACCGAGTGCCATTCTAGGTGTTGACAGTAGCCACAGAGGGGCTACAGCAAGCCCGCAGACCCGCAGCTAGTGCACCAGGGGCCGGCCCAGGGCCCGGGATAGGATCACCATAACCCGGCCTCGGGGTCCAGCAGTCCATCCTGCTACCAGGGGCCCGGGGTCCGGGGGCTCCTGCCTGCCCAAGTGGTCACCAAAGCTGCCCTTTGGTGTGCAAACAGAAGGGAACCAGTCTCACATCGAAGGGTAAGGCCAGACCTCACTCCTGGCCACCTATATAAGGGCTCCAACTACCCTCATTAATAGGTAACTGATCCTTCCTACCGCTTATATACGTGCTTAAGTTATATCTATTCCAACTATACTAACTTAGGCATCGGAGAGGAGAAGACCGGCCCGCCCGGTATTCCCCTTAGTAAGTAGGTTCGCAGGAGTTAGTACGAAGATTCACCTGTCTCTACCAGGCCCCAGGGTTTGTGCAGAAATAATTGGCGCTGTCTGTGGGAAGTTTGGACAAGAAACCACGTAAGCACTATCGATGGCAGAGAGTTCGGAAGCAAGACAGGAAAGAAATACCACCGAGGAGCAGCGTGTTGCACCAGTGCAAACACTCGTCTCCACCCCGGTCGTTATGCGAGAGCAGCGCGGCGACCAGGGCGATCAGGAAGACGGGAGCTGTGGGAGGCCGACCGGCACACCGGGGCCAAACCACGACAGCTCGCGCGGCAAAGGCCCGACAACTGAAGACAGGCCTGTGCACCGGGGTTTTTCTCTGACGTTCTCGGATGATCCGAGTGACCGAGAGGAGAGCCCGCGCTGCAACAGTGACCGAGACACCACGTACAGCCCCGACCAGAGCAGTATGGCGGGAGAGATACGGGCAATGGCCGCAGAGGTCAGTCGTCTGCGTGAGGAGGGCGACCGGGATAGAGCCAAGTCCAACGCCCGGTATACAGAAATGGAGGCAGTGAACGCCGCCCTGGTAGCCGCCCTGGAGAGAGGACAACAGCGCAGCGAAGCTATGACCAGGGCACAAGCGCCCCTACCAAGCCAGTCTCGACGGTTTGAGGCGGGGCAGTCGTCAGGCAGGAGGCTCAGTGATCCTAAACGAGCGGAGTCACCGGCCGGCACGGCACCGCTCAAGAGCTCGCCGACGCCCCTTCAGCCACACGCTTCGTTCGAGGATGAGGCCATGACCCCGACTGCACGGGCATTGCAGATGCTCGCCGACACTGTGTCGGATTTGAAGGCCCAAATGGAGGCCAACGAGAGAAGAGCGGCACGGCCGATGGAAGGCGCAAGGTTCAACGAGCGCATGGGCCCTTTCTCGCACCGGGTAATGGAGTCGGGGAGGTCTGGTAACCAGAAGTCCCTCAAGCTCACCTATTCAGGGTTCGGCTGCCCGTACCAGCACCTGGATAGTTTCCGGTCCCAGACATGCGCCAAAGGCTATTCTGATGCAGTATGCTGCAACATCTTCCAGGAAACTCTGTCTGGGGAGGCGCTCAGCTGGTTTTATGAGCTCCCGGCAAATTCAATTGAGGCCTTCGAGTAGTTGGCCGACCGGTTTGTAGACCGCTTCATCCTCAGGGTCGAGGGAGCCCGCACATCGACCATCCTCTTCAACTGCATGCAAGCGCCCAGCGAGGAATTGAGGACTTTCGTCAACCGTTGGCAGACGGCAACGGCCGGGGTTCGGAACCTTGACAAAGGTATCGCCGAGATGGCGTTTAAGCAAGGGCTCCGGCCAGGAAAATTTTCATATGCCATGCGGGTAGAACTCCCGCAGGGGTATGACGAGTTGATGGCAATGGCCATCCGGCACGCCCAGGCCGATCACGAGACGTACGGGCAGCACCTGCTGAAGAGGAAGCGGGAAGAGCAGCAAGAAGACCACCCCCTGGAAGAGCACCCCCCACCCCGCCAAGAAGACAAGACCAGCCAGCGGACCGAGAACCGATCCGCCCGACCGAGCCGGCCCAACAGAAATTGGGCGCAACGGCAACAGAGGCCCTATCATGATAAGCCCCAGAACGAGCACAAGCCGGCGCAGTACCAGCAAGAACGCCCCCTGGCAATCATGTCAGCACAACCGGCCGGTCAAGAGGTTTTCACCGCTCTCACCTCTTCGTATGAGGACATTTTGCTTGAGAACGGGAACATCATTCCACCACCGCCCAGGAGAAAGTACCCAAAGGGGAAGCTTACCACGGCGCAAACGGGCAAGTACTGCTCCTATCATGATGAAGCTACTCATCGAACAAGCCAGTGATGTGCTCTCAAAACAGCGGTGGAGGGTTTGATTAGTAACGGCCAGCTCCAACGGTATATAGGGGAAAGGAGAGCAGATCCCGACCGGGAGCAAGACCGGGGCTGGTAGACTCGCCGAGCCTCCAAGCGGTTAGTTTGACATATCGCCGGTTCGACCGTTGTAACATCAAGATGTATATACAAACTACTTTCAAGAAAAATTCTACCGGCTCCATCAATTCAAGTATATTCATAGTCAAGGGACAATACAAGCAGAGGCCGTTCCGGCAAGTTTACAAAAAGAGCAAGGGCAAAATCCTAAGGAGCTACGCCTCTACCCTCAGTGGGCAATCCACCAGCCTCTCCGGATGAAGCAGCCGCGCCTTCAGCAATCTGAGGTCCACCATCCCCTTCTGGTTGCTCTTCCGCCGACTGCTCATGGATATCCGACTGCTCATGAATATCGTCATCAGCAGCCTTCGACATCCGGGAAGTATCCAGGTACCCCTTCTGCTCCCATTCCGTGTACACATCTGCGATGCCCGATTCCCTGGCCTTCTCCAGGATCTGAAGGAACTGATCGCTCACGTGGTATCTGAGAACAACCCGCTCGTACAGTTCCGGGTCCTCTTCCCCGGCCGCAGCGGCAGCTCCCACCTGGAGCTCATCCACCTTGGCCTCCAGTTCGGCCTTCTCCTCCTCAGCCAGCTCCTTCTCCCTCTCCAGGCTCCGGACCTGCTCCTCCAGCTTGGCCACCTGCTTCTTGGCCCTCTCCTCCAATCTGGCCTTCTCCCGCTCCAGCCGAGACCTCTCTGCTTGTCAGACCTCAAAATTTTTTTTTTTTTTTTTTTTTTTTTTTGAGGTGCAACTTAAACTCCATAAAAGAATATAAAATTTTTTTGGAAAAAGAACTCATAATACGCAAACCCATAAGTACTCTTTATTTAACAAGGATAGAGAACTAAAACACAAAGATAGACTAAAAAAGTCTATCTCTTATTGTAGGAAAATAAAGTAGCAAACATATTTCACAAAGTAAATCACATTTGACAGAATTCTCAACTTCAAGTAACACACTCCTCACCTGCACAATAGTTTTAAACGGGGTGAGCATAAAGAGCTCAATAGGGGGGCCAAACCTCTTCAAACAATAACAAGTAAAATTAGAACATATTTATATATATAATTACTCCACATAGTTCATATATAGGAAAACCACTAAGTCTACATGTCCCATACCATGTAGTTTACCACAAGGGTGACTTAGAGTTTTCTTTTACATGAACTATCTCCTATTCACTTATATAACCCCTTTTGTTAGTCATCTTGCTCATTCCCCTTTCACCAATCCCGAATTACCCCTTCAACAACCTATACTACTTGCGCATTATCATGGGCATACATGGGATATGGTACCTCCTGAGGTTACGGACTCAACTACACAAAAGTTTTAACTCAAACTTCTCTACCCAAGGCACTTTGTACATAAAACTAACATAGCATATCTATACCTTTAAATATATAACATATACATAATAATCTCAGCAAAATAATAACCATTAAACAATCTATCAAACAACAAGCATAAAGGTTTCCCGTTGTTTCCCCCTACCTTTGCCGATTCCCTCTTTAAAATTCAGCTCCTAGTAAAAGAATAAAATCAAAGAGTTAACATCCTATATCTAAAGCATTACACTGATAAAAAGTGCAGAATAAAAACATAACATTGCCTTAATACCACAAGAAAATCAGTTTTTGCACAACTCAAACCAGAAAATCAGTCTTCTGACCTTAGTACTTCTACCCTGAAATTTATATTTTTCGGTAAGGAATTTCACATCAATTCCTTCTAAACATTTGTAACAGACAAAAAAATTAAATTCTCAAACTTGGAATGACTCAAAAAAGAGTTTCCAAACAAAAGTTATGAAATTTCAAAGTTTGACATCAGTCCAGGATTTTCTGACGAGAATTCTGCCCAGAAAACTGTTTGACCAGAATTGAAATAGCTAGATTTAGTAAAACAAGATGGTGTCTTCATAACATTTAAAGTAGACATTCTAAAGAAACTATCAGAACTGGAATCACCCGAAAAGGATTTTTACACAATTAGTTATGTATTTTCAAAGTAGCAGTACAGAAACAAGGGTGTGCAAAACAGTACGATTTCTGGAAATTGAACACAACAGTTTCAATCTTCAGCATGATATGAGGAACTAACTTGATTTAGTTTCCAGCAACCAACTAACAAATCAAATAAAACACATGAGAAAATTCCAATCCAATGCTAACTACAATCCTTCGAACAATTAAGAGTTTCAACAACTAAACCATGCTCAAAAATCCAAATACAGAAAACAAAGAACAATAACCAAAGTATAACAAAGTACCAAAATCCAACATATTCAACAAAACAATTGATGAAATCAGAAGTACCAAACATAACATTAACCAAAATTCTCAATTCCTAACCTTTGCTCTTTTCTCTTTTAGTCTAGATGGTGTTGAACTCCTGACTCCTATCTCAGTTTGTAGAGAGGGGTGCCTATTTATAGAGTTTGGGAAAAAGGTTCAATCTTGGTGATCAAGAATGGAATCAAGGAAGTAAATTCGGATTATGCAAAGGAAATCTTACCCATCTTAGCTACCAGGCACGCCACCCCTAGAACCCTAGACCTCCAGCTCCTGTTATCTAGCTTTGGGGAGTCATTGATAGAAAACTTGTTCTTCACTCGGCTGACACCTCATGCTTCTATATGGCGGCAATTTGCGGCTGTCCTATTGCGTGGGAGAAAGGTTACAGAAGATTGGTATCTGGGAAGGAAGAAAACGATGAATGCTTCCGACAAAGTTTCTGAAAAAAAATACGTTCTTTGATCTGAGTTTGACACAAACAAAAGTCCTCTACTTGTTGGAATGGGTCGGGTTTGGGTCATGGGTTTTTGGGCCAAGTCTACTACTTTTAAACAAAAAAAATAAAAAAAAATGAAAAAAAAAATATTACAATTAAATTTCAAAACAATTACTATATATATACTTATAAAAAAAAAATTTATGTACTCTTATTATTTTCTTAGTCGTCACATTCTTCCCTCCTTTAAGAAATTTCGTCCTCGAAATTTTGATACGTACCAAAATCTGAAAACAGTTCCGGATACTTCTTTTGCATATCGGTTTCCAATTCCCATGTAGCTTCCTCTACATTTCCATGTTGCCAAAGAACCTTGACTATCGGAATATTCTTAGTTCGCAGTACTTTATCTTTCCGATCTAAAATCTGAATTGGTCTATCCTCAAAAGACAATTGCTCATCTATATCAAGATCTGTCCAATCTAAAACATGTGTCGGGTCTGGTTCATATTTCCTCAACATTGAGACATGAAAAACATCATGAATACCTGAGAGCTGTGGTGGCAAAGCTATCATGTAAGCTACTTCACCCTTCCGTTCTAGGATTTCAAATGGACCAATAAATCTTGGAGCCAACTTTCCTGTTTTTCCAAACCTTTGTATTCCCTTTCGAGGTGAGACCTTCAAAAATACATAATCACCGACATTAAATTCTAATGGACGTCTCCTCTGATTAGCATAACTCTTTTGTCGACTTTGAGCCGTACGTAGTCGTTGTCTGATTATTTTTATTTTTTCAGTAGTCTCCTGGATAAAATCAGGTCCAACTATCGTTTTCTCACCCACTTCTACCCAACATAACGGTGATCTGCAAGGTCTGCCATATAATGCTTCATATGGGGCCATTCCAATACTACACTGAAAACTATTGTTATATGCAAATTCTGCAGATGACAAATGATCTTCCCAACTGCCTTGGAAATCGATAACACATGCTCTCAACATATCCTCAAGAATTTGAATTGTTCTCTCTGATTGACCATCAGTTTGAGGATGAAATGCGGTACTGAAATTTAGCTGTGTACCGAGTACTTGTTGTAAACTGCCCCAAAATTTAGAAGTAAATTTTGAATCTCTATCTGACACGATTGAGAGAGGAATTCCATGTAATCTAATTACCTCCTGAACATATAACTTGCCAAGTGTTTCTGTCGAATCTGTTGTTTTCACTGGTAAGAAATGAGCCGACTTCGTTAAGCGATCTATGATTACCCATATTGCATCTTTACCTCGAGGTGAACGAGGTAAACCTGTTACAAAATCCATGGTAATATGATCCCATTTCCATTCAGCTATTGGCAATGGTTGAAGTTTTCCAGCTGGTTTCTTATGCTCTGCTTTGATTTGTTGACAAGTAAGACATCTAGCCACAAGTATTGCAACATCTTTCTTCATTCCATTCCACCAAAATTGACGACGAAGATCATGATACATTTTGGTACTTCCCAGATGAATAGTATAGGATGAGTAATGTGCTTCACGCAAAATCTTGTCTCTAAGTTCTGTGATTTCAGGTACATATAATCTTCCATAATATCTCAGGCCTTTATTTTGATCAAAGCTCCAACCCTCCATTTGATTCCCGGACAAAAGTTGATCTTGAATTGATCCTGACAGAGCGTCTTCTTGTTGTTTCTTGATAACCTTTTCCATCAAAATAGGTCGCGTAACTAAGTTACAAATGCAACCTATGTTCTCGGGTACATTCACATGTAGATCATAGTCACATAAAGACTCTATCATTTTCCATTTCTGAATGTGCATGCTAGCCATGAATCCTTCTGATTTTCGGCTAAGGGCATCTGCGACTGTATTTGCCTTTCCCGGATGATAATGTAATCCAAAATCATAGTCTTCTAAAAATTCCATCCAACGTCTTTGTCTCATGTTGAGTTCTTTTTGGGTAAACAGATATTTTAAACTCTTATGATCAGAATATATCTCAAACCGTTCACCATACAGATAATGTCACCAAGTCTTAAGAGCATGGACCACTGCAGCTAATTCCAAATCATGCGTTGGATAATTTCTTTCATGTGTTTTCAATTGTCGAGAAGTATAAGCGACAACTTTATCTGACTGCATTAGGACACATCCTATTCCACTTAAAGAAGCATCTGTATATACCACGTAACTTTCTCCTCTTTCAGGAATAATCAATACTGGAGCAGTAGTTAAGCGTGTTTTCAGTTCTTGAAATGCATCTTCACACTCCTTACTCCAAATGAATTTAACTCATTTTCGAGTTAACTTGGTCAAGGGGGTAGCTAGTCGAGAAAAATCCTTTATAAATCTCCGATAATAACCTGCTAATCCCAAGAAACTCCGTATCTCAGAAATATTCTTTGGCCGATTCCAATTCAATATTGCCTCTACCTTGGAGGAATCAACAGCAATACCTTCATTAGAGATCACATGTCCTAAAAACTTTATTTTTGTCAACCAAAACTCACATTTGCTATATTTAGCAAATAACTGATGTTCCCTCAAAGTCTGTAGTACTATGAACAGATGATTCTGATGTTCTTCCATTGAGGTGGAATAAATGAGAATATCATCAATGAATACTATTACAAACTGATCCAGGTAGGGTCGAAAAATTCGATTCATTAAGTCCATAAAAGCTGCCGGAGCATTTGTCAGACCAAAAGGCATAACCAGAAATTCATAATGTCCGTATCGAGTCCTAAAAGCACTTTTGATACATCTTCAGGTCTGACTCGAAGTTGGTGATATCCAGAACGAAGATCTATTTTAGAAAAGAAACAGGAATCCTTTAACTGATCAAATAAATCATCAATTCTTGGTAGTGGATATTTATTCTTCACTGTTACTCTATTCAGCTGACGATAATCTACACACATCCGCAAAGATCCTTCTTTCTTTTTCACAAAAAGGGCTGGTGCTCCCCATGGTGAAGTACTAGGACGGATAAAACCTTTGCCTTCCAATTCTTGAAGTTGTTGCTTAAGTTCTTTCAGTTCCGCAGGTGCCATACGGTATTGAGGTAATGAAATAGGTGATGTTCCTGGAAATACTTCGATTACAAATTCAATCTCACGTACTGGAGGTAATCCTGGTAAATCTTCTGGAAACACATCGCTAAATTCCTTTACCACTGGAATGGTTTCTAATTTGATTTCATGTGCCCTTTCGACCACAATGTGTGCAAGTAGTTCTAAATAATCAGATCTCCCATTTAAAGATGCTTCCTGTTTATAAGTACTCTTGGTTCCATAGAAACTAAAAGTTTCACCTTCAGGAGTACTTATAGTCATCTTCTTTGTACCACAATACATAACAGCATTGTAATACGCAAGCCAATCCATACCCAAAATAACATCGTAATCTAACATCTCTAGCATAGTCAAATCACATTCCAAATTATGATTTGATATCTCTATTATGCATTGCCTACACACCCTGTTAACTCGAACACAACTACTTAATGGAGACCCGATAATTAAAGGAGTTTTTCTAATCTCAGGTTGCAAATCAAGTAATGATGCAAAAGATGATGATATAAAGGAATGCGTAGAACCCGGATCAAATAATATCTTGGCTGCTGATCTAAATACTAGAAACATACCTTCCACCACTTGGGATCCATTATCCTCTTCTGCTTGATTCATAGCATACATTTGACCTTGTGTTGGACGTTGTACGCCGGTTGGTGCTCTAGGCCTAATAGAATTTCCAGGTCGTTGTGCTTGCTGAGGAACAATTGGCCTTTGCCAATTTTGTTGTAGCTGAAATGGTGCACGGTACTGTAAATGGGGTGCATAACCCTGTGGTTGCTGAGGGCGAAACTGTGGTTGTGGAGAACGAAACTGAACTTGTTGATTTGGACGGTACTGTGCCATTGGAGCTTGGTTTGTTCGTATGAGTGGGCAATCCCTTTGAAGATGTCCAAGTCCTTTACAGTAATAGCAACTCTTGGTATATGGGGCTATGCCGAACTGTCTTGGTCTTTGAAAATTTGTTCTGAAAGGGCCAAAGTTTTGGCGTTTGTATTGTCCACTAGTATTTCCAAAATGAAATCCTCCTTTTGTTTCTTGGCTACTACGCTCAGAAATAAGTGCTCGATCCACAACTTCACTATATCTTTGTAACTTCAAAATAGATACCTTCTCTCGAAGCTCAGGATTAAGCCCATCCTCAAATTTCTTTGCTTTTGCAGCTTTATTTGGAATAATACCTGGGGCAAACCGCATTAGCTCCTCAAATTTTCCTTGATATTCTGAAACTGTCATGTTCCCTTTAGAAAGAAACATAAACTCTTTAGCTTTTGCTTGCTTCACTGTATCAGGAAAATATTTTTCTAGAAACACAACTTCGAAAGCATTCCATGTAGTAATTTCAGTGTTTGGAGTGGTAAGAACTGATTCCCACCAATGATAGGCTGCACTTTCTAAGTAAGTACATGCCACAATTACTTTCAAGTCTTCCGGTACTTTCTGATTATTCAAAGCTCTCCTCATTTGTCTCAGCCATTCTTCAGCTATCATAGGGTCTAGGGTACCCTTAAATATGGGAGGTCTTGCTTTACGGAATTCACCTTGTATCCTCATGACCCTCTCTTCATTATTTTCTTGATGATTCCCATTGCGATTTTCCCTTATGGCACTTGCCATATCCTGAATAGCAGCTATAACATCCATGTTACTACTAACTTCACCCTTGTGTTGTTCTTCTGTCATTGTTTCCTTTTGGTTTCCAGGATAAAGGGAAAAATAGTTCAGTCAATTCTACTGGCTAGATGCGTATATATATAGTTTTAGTGATCACATAGCAAATAAACATTCCGGAGAATTATAAACCAAGTATCCAGAAATCATTATGCAGGATATATATATACAACAAATATAATCAAAAGGAAACATCAAAGTGTTAACTAAACGAGTAGAAACATGTTTAATTTTATTCTAATATATATAATCATACCATTTTTTTTTTTTTTTTGAAACAAGGCACTGTAATTCAATGAAAACTGAAAGCATACTCTCTATACGTATATATAGAGCACTAGTTAAATTAAATAATTATCTTCATACTTCCTGCAAGTGAGCCATGTTACTTTCTCCAGATTACAACAAACTAATGGTTTATTAACAAGAGTACAAAACCTACAAACATACTATTGTCAGCAACTAACTTAATCAAACTTTATACGTTTCCTTTAGTTCCCAAAATGCTAATATTAAGTCATGCTAGATGGCTTCTTGCACAAATTGAACAAATTTCAGAACAAACAGAAACGACCAAATCTAACCTAACAACAAGCAAAAACTGAAATAATCCAATAATCTAAACTGAAAACTAAGAGAAAAATAATAGTCAAATCCATAACAAAATTGGTAGAACTATGATTTGATGTACTCAATTTATTAGTCCAAATAATAATTTTATGACAGTCAAATAGAAATCACAACCTCTTATCTATTACCAGTAAAGAAAACAACTTTAATCCCAAAAACCAAAAGCATCGAAGTCCTTTCGCTAATCCAAAATCAGTTACATTAATAGTCAGTTATTGTAAATGGAAAGACTTGTTTTAATACTAAACTTAATCGGAAACCTATAACAGAATCACAAGAAAACTTCAGACCAAGACTACAAAATAATTAAGAAGTCCAACAGAAAATCTCATTTATAATCAAATAAATTATTCCCAGCTGAGCTCCGTACTTAATCTAGTAAAAATACAGTAACATTTAAATTGAACAAGTAGAAACAAGCACTTAAACAAAACATATTGAAATAAAACAACCTCTCACAAGCATATATTACATATTGAAATTTTACAAAGTTTTGTTTTCAAAAACAGAAACACACCTACTTTAGAAGGGTTCTACATATTACATAGCTAAAGTAAAGATTCAACCCCTATATACTAAAAACTGTAAACAAACCCAGGTTATTTATCTCACATCATGACTATTCTATGACACATATACTACATGGCTGACAACAAGACCCTTAGTTATCCACGGAAGATTCAGACCCTGGAGAACAAGTCCTCAGTATGGCATGAAGGAATTCACCAACTGAATCACTTCCAACCTCAATAGGATTACTATCATTCTCTTCCATAGCGGAATTTGATGATGATGATGATGATGATGATGATGATGATGATGATGATGGTATAACTATTGGCAAAAAAATTGATGCTCCTCGGTTCCACTCAACCACTATTTGGTCTCTTAGGTTTTGGTAGTAGTTGTCATTAGAGACAGCAGCTATGCTCCTTTGAACAACACCAAACTGAGTTCTAAGGGTATACATCACCATGTTCTTTTGGAGTACAGGGGAATACTCGAACCTGCGATGGATAACCTTGCTAATGACATGTCTGAGAAGTTGCTCAGCATGGTCTCCTATCTCAATTTCATAGATGCCAGGATGCAATGGCATAACATCATTTTGGGTAGCTTCAAAAGCTCCAAAACTGTCATACGAGCGCACTCTATTCATCCTATCAAGAGAAAACCAGAAAATTAAATCATAGGTTCTTAAAGAAGTAATGCAAGTGCTAACCTTCTGTACAGTCCTTAAAGAATACTAGACCTATATGGCTCTGATACCAACTTGTCAGACCTCAAAATTTTATTTATTTATTTTTTTTTTTTTTTTTTGAGGTGCAACTTAAACTCCATAAAAGAATATAAAAAAATTTTGGAAAAAGAACTCATAATACGCAAACCCATAAGTACTCTTTATTTAACAAGGATAGAGAACTAAAACACAAAGATAGACTAACAAAGTCTATCTCTTATTGTAGGAAAATAAAGTAGCAAACATATTTCACAAAGTAAATCACATTTGACAGAATTCTCAACTTCAAGTAACACACTCCTCACCTGCACAATAGTTTTAAACGGGGTGAGCATAAAGAGCTCAATAGGGGGGCCAAACCTCTTCAAACAATAACAAGTAAAATTAGAACATATTTATATATATAATTACTCCACATAGTTCATATATAGGAAAACCACTACGTCTACATGTCCCATACCATGTAGTTTACCACAAGGGTGACTTAGAGTTTTCTTTTACATGAACTATCTCCTATTCACTTATATAACCCCTTTTGTTAGTCATCTTGCCCATTCCTCTTTCACCAATCCCGAATTACCCCTTCAACAACCTATACTACTTGCGCATTATCATGGGCATACATGGGATATGGTACCTCCTGAGGTTATGGACTCAACTACACAAAAGTTTTAACCCAAACTTCTCTACCCAAGGCACTTTGTACATAAAACTAACATAGCATATCTATACCTTTAAATATATAACATATACATAATAATCTCAGCAAAATAATAACCATTAAACAATCTATCAAACAACAAGCATAGAGGTTTCCCGTTGTTTCCCCCTACCTTTGCCGATTCCCTCTTTAAAATTCAGCTCCTAGTAAAAGAATAAAATCAAAGAGTTAACATCCTATATCTAAAGCATTACACTGATAAAAAGTGCAGAATAAAAACATAACATTGCCTTAATACCACAAGAAAATCAGTTTTTGCACAACTCAAACCAGAAAATCAGTCTTCTGACCTTAGTACTTCTACCCTGAAATTTATATTTTTCGGTAAGGAATTTCACATCAATTCCTTCTAAACATTTGTAACAGACAAAAAAATTAAATTCTCAAACTTTGAATGACTCAAAAACGAGTTTCCAAACAAAAGTTATGAAATTTCAAAGTTTGACATCAGTCCAGGATTTTCTGACGAGAATTCTGCCCAGAAAACTGTTTGACCAGAATTGAAATAGCTAGATTTAGTAAAACAAGATAGTGTCTTCATAACATTTAAAGTAGAAATTCGAAAGAAACTACCAGAACTGGAATCACCCGAAAATGATTTTTACACAATTAGTTATGTATTTTCAAAGTAGCAGTACAGAAACAAGGGTGTGCAAAACAGTACGATTTCTGGAAATTGAACACAGCAGTTTCAATCTTCAGCATGATATGAGGAACTAACTTGATTTAGTTTCCAGCAACCAACTAACAAATCAAATAAAACACATGAGCAAATTCCAATCCAATGCTAACTACAATCCTTCTAACAATTAAGAGTTTCAACAACTAAACCATGCTCAAAAATCCAAATACAGAAAACAAAGAACAATAACCAAAGTATAACAAAGTACCAAAATCCAACATATTCAACAAAACAATTGATGAAATCAGAAGTACCAAACATAACATTAACCAAAATTCTCAATTCCTAACCTTTGCTCTTTTCTCTTTTAGTCTAGATGGTGTTGAACTCCTGACTCCTATCTCAGTTTGTAGAGAGGGGTGCCTATTTATAGAGTTTGGGAAAAAGGTTCAAACTTGGTGATTGATAGGAGCACAATGTGCGACGATATTATATGCTTATGCCCTCATTTATGCTTTGTTTAACCCTTATTTGTTTAAGATAGAGTCATAATATAGTTTAGTGTTAATTTGGTAGAGTTTGGCGAAAAATACGTTAGAATCCGAAAAATGACTAAGTCTGAGAAATCTGGAAAATAGTGCAAAATATGTCTTTTTCGCGATTTTGAGATGAGTAAAAATATTATCTATCCTTGTCCGAATTCAATGAAATTTGGTGTGCTTAATATTCATATACGGAGGAATGTTGTGTTAAAATTTCAGATCAATCGGAGTTCGGGAAGTCACCCAAAAGATGGCTGCAAAACAGCAGTTCGTGCAAACCAATCCAGGGACTTCCAGGATTTTCCTGGGACTGTGTCCCAACTTCGAAAAATCATTCCCGACGACTCACAAGGAATTTGATCGAGCCCTTTTATGGGGAGATGGCTATATGTGTCTAGTTTATCTGAGACTTGGAATCGCATCAATTGGAGCTTCGAGAAGGGAGATATGTCGGATTTACTGGAGCAAGGTCATTCCAGCCGAGTTGCTGCCGGTCTTGTGTTCTTGCGGGTTTGGGGCATTTTTCCATGGACCAAGCTCACCAAATGGAGTTGTCAAGCCTACACAAGAAGTTCATGAAGATATGCAGCCCAATCCAAGGAAGAAAATCAGAAAAAGAAGTTTCCTAGAAGAACCAAGAAAGGAAGGAACCAAAACCTTGTTGCACAAGGATTGCCTTTGCCGATTTGGACTAGGTTTTCTACCTAGGGTTTCTGCCGAATTTGCCTCTATAAATAGCCAACTTTTACACAGAAAAACTTGTCACATTCCAAAGCAAAAATCTAGCCAAAGCTCTATCTAAATTTCCCAAGAGCCCTACATAAAAACCCTAGCCGACACCACCACCACCTCACCCTAAAAATCCTGCCGACACTACACCATTGCCGAGCAGCCATCTTCTCCACCATCCGCCGGATCCACACGAGTCGAAGTCGTCAAGGTGTCTACAAAAGTGTGATCCACTCCCCTCTCTCGGTTTTGTTATTTTTATGTAGTTATGTTAAACTTTGTCTATGAAGTTAGCATGAATTCTTGGTTTCAAACTTTATGTCTATGTATTGTTTGGAGTGAAGTTTGGTTTTATAATTTTCATGTTCAATTCGTTTTCTTTATCTTTAATTGGTGTTTGGATGTAAGAATACGGATTGCATGTTAAAAAGTAAGGAAAATATGAAGTAAAGAGATAGAATAGGATTCGGCAAGCATGTTCACTCTGATTCTAGTAATTCGTTCTTGGTTTAGTCTTTAAATCCGTGTGCCGCAGAGATTGGTACTTAGCATATTCGCGGTGTGTTTTGAGTATTGGTCTTGTATCCGTCAAATAAATAGGACTAGAGAGGTTTAAACGACTATGCATGTTAACAAGAAGTGGTGACGCCTTGCTTGATTGATATGTTTCCAATTAAAAGACTTTTGTGCTCAATTACTCTTTGTGTTTGTTTTCGACGTTGAGTGTTTTCAAACATGATTAGTATAATTTTAGGATTCGACGTTGAGTGTTTTCTAAAATACGTAAGTAAGTCTAGTGATTAGATGACCGTTGAGGCTCTAATTAGAATTGGAACTAAGTCGGATCTAGGATATTGTGTACTCTTGCCGTGTGTCTTGTCTTATTAATTTGCTATGTGTTTTGATTGCTTTCGTGTTAGTGCTTTGTGGAAGAATGTCGACCAAACTTGTAATAATAGACTTAGGATTTATTTTTCAGCAATTTATTTTCATGTCTAGGAATTTAGAGGCAGCTTTGCTGCCGATCCTATCTCAATCCCCCTTGATTTCGTGTGAATATGTATATATGTATATAAGTGTGACAATTGTGTGCATATATGTTTGTGAATATTTGTGTTAACATTCTCATATTTCAGGTACTCTTAATCCCCGGCTAGAACGATCCCTACTTATTCTATACTACTAACGATTGTAGGGTTATTATTGCTTGATGCTCGCTTCGGCGACTCGTCAGTGATCAAGAATGGAATCAAGGAAGCAAATTCAGATTATGCAAAGGAAATCTTACCCATCTTAGCTACCAGGCACGCCACCCCTAGAACCCTAGACCTCCAGCTCCTGTTATCTAGCTTTGGGGAGTCATTGATAGAAAACTTGTTCTTCACCCGGCTGACACCTCATGCTTCTATATGGCGGCAATTTGCGGCTGTCCTATTGCGTGGGAGAAAGGTTACAGAAGATTGGTATCTGGGAAGGAAGAAAACGATGAATGCTTCCGACAAAGTTTCTGAAAAAAAATACGTTCTTTGATCTGAGTTTAACACAAACAAAAGTCCTCTACTTGTTGGAATGGGTCGGGTTTGGGTCATGGGTTTTTGGGCCAAGTCTACTACTTTTAAACAAAAAAATTAAAAAAAAAATGAAAAAAAAAATATTACAATTAAATTTCAAAACAATTACTATATATATACTTATAAAAAAAAATTATGTACTCTTATTATTTTCTTAGTCGTCACACTGCTTCCAGCCGCTCTCAGGCTTCTGTCAGCTCGGCCACCTGCCTCTTCAGCTCCTCGCTCGGATCGGGCTAGTACAGATTGTACAGCAGCTGCATAACAACAGAGCCAGTTAAGCAAGCAACAGAGGAAATGAGTTTCGAGCGGTACAATGGCACCGGGCAATTCTTACCTGCAGGACCGATTCCTTGAACTTTTGGCGCTTCCCGCCCGCCAAGGCTCCGGTGACCTCAGCCCTGTCCAGACCAAGGCCGGCCAAGTCTACCGCCAGCTGCCGGGCGAGTGCACTCTCCGGGCTTCCCCTCCGAGCCTCCGCAGGCGCGGGGCTACTCTGCCGGGCAGCGGCAGCCTTCTACCAGCAGAACTCGATGTACCGCTGGTTACCTTGAGCCGTTTGGCCAGATTCTCACCGGACGACCCACCGGTCAGCGTCACCAGCGTGGAGGGAGGAACGTCCATGATCCTCCGCCTCTTCTCACCCTGGCCGTCGGGCGAAGAAGATTGCGTGCTTGATCGGGTCACCCGGGTGACGAGCGGGACTGACCCCGGCCGGTATGGAATCCGACTCACTCCACCGGGAATCTTCAGTGGCCCCCCGGTAGTCTTGCCCTTACCGGGTCCCGCCTTGGGCGCAGCAGGATGGCTCTTCACACGCGCCAGGACGTAGCCCTCGTCCTCGACATCCATGGCCCGCGGTTCGGGATGAACCGTAAGCCGACCGGACTCCTCGTCCACTGAGGTCCGTGAAACGGCCTCGCCTTTCTCCTTCAGCTTCGCGAGAAGTTCTTCACCGTTCATGGATAGGTGGTTTCGGGTTTGATGACCGCCCGGGAAGATGCACCTGCAGGACGAGCAAATGTTAGCATTTAAAAGTTAGCAAAAGTATCACCGCTAGCACTTGCTACGCACCGGGATCTCGCCCAAGACAGCAATGCTCCAACACTTCTCGCCGGATGAAGATGTAAGAGCTCCGTTCGAGATCATCCCAACATCCAAGTATGGTCGTGATCCTCTCATGCTCCAACTCGGACAGCTCGAACGATTGATCCCCAAGGGGCTGGAAGGCACCAGGAACCTGGTACATCTTACTCCTCTTCTGCCACTTACCGCTCGCCATCACCACCTTCTTCCTCCAGTTGTTATCCACCCAAGTAGGCATATTGGTGATGATAGGTTGAAAATACCGGGCGCTGAAGGACAGGCAACCCCGGGACCCTCGCTTCTTCGAGTATGATAACATGTACAGTGCCCGGAATTCGTTTACCGTTGGCATACTCATCCCAGAAAACTCGTACAGGCAACCGAGGCTCAGCAGTCGCCTCCACTGGAGCCCTGGAAGCTGCGCGGGAGATACTTGCAGTGCACTGAGCATGTACTGCACGAAGTTTGGCAGCGGGAGTGAGAACCCGTGGCGAAACTGGTCTAGATGCACGGCAACCCAACCTGCCTCAGGGTTACAGGCTGATTCTCCGGGATTCAGTGGTCGTAGCGCCACCTCATCCGGGATACTCCACGTCTCCCGAAACGCAGCAATCTCTCCGGGATTCATGCTACCCTCCGGCTCATCGCACACCACGGCACCCTTCCCTCTACCGATGGTGTAGCTCACGGGCGGAGCACCAGCAAGGCGCACCCCGTGCGGTATTTCCTTAGAACCTGAGGACCCGGAAGGCGAAGCCCCGCTCCGGGAGCGGTCAACGGCTTCAGACACCGGGGATTCCGAACCGAGCCAGTCCTCCAGTCTTTCCTCATCATCCACGATGGGACGCCTGTCGGTCAATTCGGAAGCCCCATCAGAACTTGCAGAAGACATTTTTAACCTAAGGGGAAGAAAAAAATAAAACCCTAGCGCTGGTCAGTAACAGGCTAGAACAGTGCCCTCTGCGGCCCCTCCCCAAGTCTACCGCAGACGTTCCGCTTAAAACAACTCAGTCGGCAACAGAGATCCCTTCCCCCCTCCGCAAAAACACCGAAAAGAAAAACAAGAATAACACCAGGCAAAGAAAGCAAGAACTTACCGATTAGTATGCTCAACCGAGGAAAGTCCGCCCTGCGAAAACAGCGAGCGATGATAGGAGGAGTAAAAGAGCACTTGAGGCAACGGATGTCGCGGGGCACCTCCACAGAGCTTTCGCCGGATTTCTCTCTTTCTCTTAGTCTCTCTGAGTAAGAAGCAAAACAGAATGAAGAAGGCAGAGCAGGCCCCTTTTATAGAGAGGTTCGGTGCCCTAGGCGCTTGTAATCCCCCCAAACACGCAATCAGAGCAACTCAAACGCTCGCGAATCCAGGTCTTCCATCTCAGACCGCCTCCTATCAGCACGTGTCCCAGTATCAGTAAACTGCCCACGCCATCATAACTGATGGGACTGATGGACTTCCTCCTTAAATACATATCAGCCACTTGTCCCGCACGCTGGCGGCAGGTAAGGGAGTTAGGAGCGGGAACCAAGGCGTCAGGCCCCCCCCCACTTCCCCAGGCTCCACGGCTGCATGGCATCTCTCACCGCTATGAGTTTTTCAACCGCTTCGAGAGCACTGTTCCGGGTATGAGCCATCCATCCGGTACCATGGCAGTTCACGGTTAGGTATCATTCAACCGGCTGCATGGCATCTTCACTGCAAGTCACCGGTTATGATCTTTCAACCGGCTTGAAGACCTCTCACCGGTTATGAGTTTTTCAACCGCTTCGAGAGCATTTTCCCGGGAACGAGATCCACTCGGCCCCATGGCATTTCACTGGGGGACTCGTCTCGGTATGGCAGGACGCCCGGTCGAGGTCCACCCAGTTCCATGGCATGACCCCGGTTATGAGAACATTCAACCGGCATGGGCTTTATACACCCGGGTGAGTTTACATCTAACACATGTACTCTTGTCCAGCAGGATAAAAACCCTGCATCGCACTGAACTGCGGTCAATATGGGGCTCTACGGCGAGCCTTGTCACCTCAACGCCACCCCATTTCCTCAACGCTTATTCCAACACAAGCTGAGAAGAACTAGCAAGTGTTAACCGGTGCCTCAACAAACCGCAACACCGGGGCCACCTCCCTGCAGCCTAGCAATTTAGACTCGTCTCGATATGGCAGAACGTCCGGTCGAGGTCCCATACTCCGACTCGTACCGATTTGGCAGAACGCCCGGTCAAGGTCGCAGCCTAGCAATATGGACTCGTCTCGATATGGTAGAACGCCCGGTCGAGGTCCCATACTCCGACTCGTACCGATTTGGCAGAACGCCCGGTCGAGGTCGCAGCCTAGCAATATGGACTCGTCTTGATATGGCAGAACGCCCGGTCGAGGTCCCATACTCCGCTTCGTACCGATTTGGCAGAACGCCCGGTAGAGGCCCAGTGAACTCCGCTTCGTACCAGTATGGCAGAGCGCCCGGTCGAAATTCCATGCACACATCTATTGCATGGCGGATTTCAACGCCCCATCATCATTCCATGCACACATCTATTGCATGGCATCATCTCATATACTTTCCGGGTTTCACCCCACTCCATGCTCATAGCACCACAACACTTGAGCACAGTACTAATATTGCAAACGCACTCATAAATTGTTGCTCACCATCGGTAACAGGTACTCACCTCGGTTACGCCCAATCTTCAACGCGGACTTGGGGGACTGGGCACCATTGGGTTGGTAACCGTGCGGGTCTGCAGGGCAAGGGCAAGACAGATTAAGTCCCCATTCAAGATTGCACTTGACCGGGAACTTGGGGGACTTGTTGACAGTAGCCACAGAGGGGCTACAGCAGGCCCGCAGACCCTCAGCTAGTGCACCAGGGGCCGGCCCAGGGCCCGGGACAGGATCACCATAACCCGGCCTCGGGGTCCAGCAGTCCATCCTGCTACCAGGGGCCCGGGGGCTCCTGCCTGCCCAAGAGGTCACCAAAGCTGCCCTTTGGTGTGCAAACAGAAGGGAACCAGTCCCACATCGAAGGGTAAGGCCAGACCTCACTCCTGGCCACCTATATAAGGGCCCCAACTACCATCATTAATAGGTAACTGATCCTTCCTACCGCTTATATACGTGCTTAAGTTATATCTATTCCAACTATACTAACTTAGGCATCGGAGAGGAGAAGACCGGCCCGCCCGGTATTCCCCTTAGTAAGCAGGTTCGCAGGAGTTAGTACGAAGATTCACCTGTCTCTACCAGGCCCCAGGGTTTGTGCAGAAACACTAGGATATCTTGGAAATTAATGGGGGGAAATAGAGCATGAAAAAAAAATACCACGTCTTTTACCTTGCATCTAACATATTAGAAACATGTGTTGTCAGCATTATACATTTACCATGCCTTGCTAAATTTTTCTCTTGAGCAGTACTTGTTTCTGTTTAAATCCGTAGACTCACAAATATTGTTGACTTCCCGTATGACCTCCTCCTGCGGTAATCCTGCTTACTAAGGAAGTCCGGTTGGGGCCGGACAATTCTACTCCGATGCTTAAGTAAGTATGGTAAAGGGTGATAATAATTGTCAATAGAAAACACTTAAGCTTGAGATTGGTTGATTACCATTAAATGAAGGTAGTTGGGCCAATATAAGGGCTCCAGGTCGTTTGGACTTGAGTTATCCCTCGATGTGGGACTGGTGCTCCTTCTGCATACTAAAGGTGATGTCTTGACCTATCTTCTCTGGCCTTTCCGATCGGCACCCGGGCCTTAGACCGGACCTCTGATCGCTTGGGCCTGACGTTCGCGCACTTGGGTCCCACCCCCGGTCTTGATACTGGTCCGTGGGCCCTGGTAGCGTTGCTACTATCAACATCAACAGTACTAATTAAAGTAATTGACAACTTTTGGCATAAAAAACCAGGCCTTCTGAACATAATAAATACTGCCTAGAGTTATTCCATTGCAGAAATTCCAGCAGTAGACTTTTACAACAACTAGTCTATATTCAGGTTGACCTAAAGTAGCCTGTCTGTTCCACAAGTTTAGCTTGTCTGTTCCAGCAAGCAGCCTGTACCTGCAGCAAAGCACATAAAAAAAACACAGAAGCTGTAAAATCATTGTTTCCAGCTGGTCTTATCGATCATGCTAGTTATCCAATTGGCTTTGATAAGGAAGACTAAGATTAAAAATAAAGCTACAAACACATCTACAGGTTTTTAAGTAAAAGTATCCTCCTGATACTGTTGAAACACGATGCCTGGGTTGTCAATTTTCTTGAACTCTAGGTTTACAAAAGTAAGCTATCCAAGGAAAAGTTAAAAGACAATGTATATTAGTGCTAATACATGATCAGTCATTGGCTCTGAGAAACCATTTGGGAGAGTAACTATTTGATTAACATATCAAGAATAAAGATAACAACCCGGCCCGAAAGGCCCACCACTGTAGACACAGCACCCACCGAACTAGCACGAATGTTATATAGTAAATATGTTCCCAACCAAACAGATTAGTCCAGAAGTGCTTTGTCCGACTTGCGGTTAGTCTTCTTCTCCTAGGTTGTTGTGACTTCCAGAAACCAGTACTCCCAACCAAAAAGGATAATAGATGATGTAACGAATTACACGGGAACTAGAGTAAGTTGGGAACAGTTGCGAAGGGAAGAAGATTGGAGTGAGTAGTGCTACTGAAGACTGCTAACTGCTACAAAAACTCCAGCCATGAATGTAAAGGTAGCATTGTAAGCGCAAGCCCCAGCAATGGCAAAGCTATACCAAGAAGCACCATGCTTAGATCCCCTAGGTGCGCCCAAATGCGTGTAATTGCAACAAGGACAGAACTATACATGGCAAGTGTGTTACAGATCACGAAGACTTGAAACATATCTTTATTTAGCAAAGTTGCCATGCCCTCATGGGGGCCGGAGTTATTATAGTCGCCTGGCATTGCAAAACCAGCTGCAAAAGACACCGTCGCAATAAGTGTAGTCACATCAAAAGGTTATTGACTGTGTCCTTAATGCTTTGATTGATGTTCAAGAAGCAAGTTAACTATATGAACATGACCTTTGCTTGATGCAGAATGGATTGGAAAGGAAGCGAAGCCCTTCGAGATAACCTGTTGATGCTGCACAATGCAGTGCAGTCCTCCCTGTCACATCTTCAGAGTGCTTTAAGGTAAATTGCATTCTTAATATTATGCCTAGGATATCTACAACCAGCAATTGAATCATATGGAGGGATAAGTGCCAAATCAGTTGTCACATAGGGAGGTCAAATGTAACATGACTTCCAAATTGAAGGAAATATTCCATCCTCCATAGACTGTAGTTATATATCCGAGTAATACTATGTAAATACCTTCCTTCTGGCCGAGAATTGCAGCATGCAATGGAGACTTGCCCTCCACCACCAAGTTTATAGGCGTCGCGCCATCACCTTGATCACCTGTGTTATTCTGAACTGTAATACTGTCATTTATTAGCATCACAACTGTTCTGCAGCTAGATACAAGGGTGACTTTCTCTCCTTGTTAGAACAAAATGAAACCGAAGAATCAGCCTTGATCAAATACTTTACCCCTAAGTGATTACCATTTATCAGGGCCTCATGGAAGGGAGTATTTTCTTCATCATTTTTCATTCTGAACACTGATACATCAATCTTTTCGATGTCAGTCGCTTGACCTTGACCGGAATCCCGATTCACATGCTCCATAATGCACCTTATCATATTATCATCAGCCCCTCCGGTTTTAGCCGCAACATGGAGTGCAGTGTCACCTTCAAAGTTTTTCACCAACAAAAGTGGGGGGTGAAGCTTCAAGATCTCAACGGCTAAACTTACATGCCCGAAAGTCACCGCTGTGTGAAGAAATGAGTTATTCAGCGGGCTCAGCCGGGACAGGAGCTGAATGGAAGCATTTTGATCGAGATTTGCAACCTTCTGAATAGCTGTGGTGAAGTCAGTTTGCCTTCCCTCACTAGTATACAACTGATGATACAATTTTGAGTGATCAATTAGCAGACTCTCCTGGATTTGATTTTGAGGCATTCTTTGACACAGTAGTTTGATCTAGCCTCAAGTCAACGCTGTTCAAGCAGTGTTTGATGCAACTTCTACATGAGAAGAATCCCCAGGGGGCTCGGCATAGATATTTTGATGTAATAAGAAGATTAACCATAGCCCAAATTTAAACAAAACCATAGACCAATAATAGGTGAACTTGTGCTTGCCTATCTGCAAGTCTTCCAACTTGTGGCATGGTCAAAGTCTACCCTCCAACTTGGGATTTGATTTTTCAACTTGGAATGTTTGATTGACTTGAGCAATGACTCGAATACGAACACATCCAGGCATTTGAACCCAAAACCAATTTTGCAAGCATAATTTGGGGCACACGTAATGGCTAGCAGTATGGTGCTGCAAGAGATCATCATAGAATAAACATAACATTTATTGAGCATCCATAATAGCAATCTCTACAGAGTATTTTACACAGTACCCTTAAAGTACTCTAAGCAAATAGATCGAAGTTGCTATGCAGAACATACACACTGCAAAAGTAGAGCTGACTATGCAAACTCAGTTTTGCTTATTTAGGCATCGGCTAGCATCCAATAAGGTAGAGACATAAACCCAAATGGCAAACTGCAATACTAGATTCACAGGTACAAAAGCACTAATCTGCTCATTACTGCAGAACAAGGCATTCCTGTGTCCCGGACTCCATAGCATGACGGGAGCTTTTGTTGATGGCATTGAGTTCTTCATGAGAGCGAGGCTTCACATCTGGATCCTCTAGTAGATTTACATTCTCATCATCAACACCACAAGAAATGGCTCCAAATATAAGAGCATTCACCTCCTGGAACCTCTCATCAGAAAGAGATACCTCAGCAAGGAGCTTCCAAGCATTTTCATCAGATGCCTCATCATAGTCCTTCTTCCTCTTTAAGACCATATGTCCACTAATTTCCCACACAGCTGGATTCACCTGAGTATCCAGAAGCTCTGCCCTAACTTCCCCAAGGGCTTGTTTCTCAGCATAACACTGTATTTGAGAACAGCAAAGCAGCCTATGAATTATATATATGATAGTGTATTCAACATTATGGTTCATTTACTATAAATACCTGTGGCAAGAGAAAGATCCGCTTTCCACAGTCAGATATGAGGACATTATAAGGAATGTTGTTCTCTTGAAGGCAAATGCAGGCATCAGAGACTGAGTTTGACAAATCTTCTAGAGTATTTCCACCCTCAAAAACTAGACCTCTAACAGGATAGTTCAGAAGCTCAGAGATCTTCACCCCAACATCCATACTGGTTATTTTCTTAGTAGGAGCCTTTTCAATGGGGAAGGTTACAGCCAAGTAGTAAGCCTGTACAAGAAATAAAAATCAGCAAAATGAAATTGTTGGCTGATCCTATAACTAGTAGTGAATCATATCAGAAGCTGAAACTCAGGTAATTTAAGCTTGCTAGAAAAATGTGCAGCTAGAAACCTGGAAGTGAAGGTGATTGATAGTGGCAAATGCACCCAAGCTATTGTAACCCAATCGGAAGTAAGGATTCCCTGCTTCTGCCGCCATGTGAAGTGCAAGCAAGAAGCTTTCACGATCAATCATTTGAGGCAAAGACTCGAGAATACGAGGAATCAATAGCACATGCCCATATTCAATTGGACTGACCTGTTGAATGATGGAAGGTTAATGCTGAAAACTTTCAATCGAATAATTTGTTAAGAACAAATAATGCAAAAGAAAAGAGAACATACATTGATGGCAACAACACTCGGAGAATTCTCAACATCAATAGGTGCATTAGGGTGAAACTGAACTTCACCATCTTCACTTGCTTCAAACTGGAACAGAACCTCCTCTTGGCCAACTTTAGTGAAGTTGAACTTGCTACCATCAAAAGGTTGGAGAACCTTGTCAACTCGAAACTCGGTTGGTCGCTTCTTAAGGTGGCGGCCCTCATTGAGCTGGGCAATGAAGCCAAACTGGCCCGGGATCACCTACACCAAATAAAACAAATAATTGGTACCAATTGAGTAGATAGACACATTGTTTTGCAGCTTGAATTCAGGTCATAAACAACATAATTGAGTAAAATAGTAACCTTAGTTTCGCAGGCAGTGACATCATATCGGAAGAGCCCTTTCTGCATGCGATCCTCCCACTGCAACGAAGCCAAGAACAATTTCAATAATTATCACACACAAGACGCAATATTCAACGCTTGTGACTATTTCTAAATCTTCTGCAACTAAATTTACCTCGCCAAGAACCAATGAGTCAAGAAAAGCAACGGGAGCCTCTTGCTTCTCATCTCCGGAATAACCCTTCCCACCATGTGAGTTGTTTTGCTTACTGAAAGCATACAACGGAAGTTTCGCTCCTACACAAACCAAACAAAGAAGACAACTCCATCAGAACTACCGCTTAAAAGCACCAAATTACATAACTTACTATGTCAAAAGGCTACAAAATTCAGCTCTACTCGACTCTTACTCCACCCCTAAATAGAACCACAAATCCCCTGATAACACTAATGACACAATCACACAAAATATGCAAATTTAACTCAAGAAAATACCTTGAATGCAGCATTTGTTAAGGCAGTTGCGGCCACAGCCCCCAGCACGGCGGCCCTCATCCGCCTCATCTTTCTGGTAATTCGAAACCACAGTAGGAACCCTCTTGATCTTTAGCATCATTTTTTATTTTCTCTTTCTTTTTTTCTTCTCTCAAAGAAAAATCAAAACACAGCAACGACAGCACAGCAAACAGGATCTACTTGCAGAAAAATCTCGAAACAATAATAATCTTCTTTGTTGAGCTAGAATCTAAGAAAAGAAGCTAGAAAAATAAAAGCAGGTCGGAAGCGTGGAGACCACCGCCGGCAAGGAAAAGGAGGTCGGAAGGACTTCCTCCTTCAGACGGCAAAGCACCACGCCCGCCGTGCGGCGAAGGGTTGCTCTCAATTACACAACCCTTACGTCGGACAGTCCGGACATGAATGAGTGGCCGTGAATCTCTGTGTATAGCCGTGATGTCTACAACTCGTCGACCCGGGTTTTACCCCAAACCGGTAAGCAAATACAAAAAATGTTCTGCCCCCTTTCTCCTCTCAGAAAATCTTGGAAACTCTAAACACCCAGATTTTACTGCAGTCAAGCGAAAATGGGGAAGTGGGTTTTGGTTTTGTGGTGGTGAATTCAAAGACGCAGATGAGGGAATGGTTATATAGATGAGGGGAGGGGTTGTTGTGGCTGAGGATGTGCCGTGGGGTCTCTTGTGGGTTTCGTGGTCTTGGTTTTGTGCGATTGGAAATACCTACTGTATGTGTAGACGATAATTAGGAAATTGATAGAGAGACTCGTCTGAGAATTGATGGTTTTTTTTTTTGCCCAATTGGTTGCCGGAAAGGGACAGTTTTAAGCGTACGGACGGAGATAAGCCGACCTCCTTTCATTTTATAAGCCCCCGGAGATTAGGGCTTTTGCTGAGCAAACCGCCTCCCAACTAATTGGGATTAAGAGCAAATCCACCCATGGTTCAATACGGTGGGTTGGACTCATTTTTGTTGAAAAAGCATGATTCACCGGTTGTATATTGGTTGGGTTAATTACTGTGTCCCAACTGATCCGACTAGATAGTGTGTTAAAAATTGGCCCAAGTTTTAGTCTTGACCAATTTCATGCGGGGACTACTTTTTTCTTTGACAAACCATCAGAACCGATTCCTGCACATGGGTAAAAGTTTGACTTTGACCCCGTACAAAAATGCCAACGGACAATTAATATGAGTCATTTGATCAAATATCTAATGGTCAATATTTAAAAGCAACGGTAAACTCTTTTAAAAAAAATGACTGATATATATTTAGGACCCTAGGATTAATTGTATTATTTTGACTTTTAAGACGGATTATATCATGTGAATCATGGTGAATCATGGTCATATTTCAATTGTAGCTTTGTGATGTTGTTTTGGTAGTAGATTTCTAACACCATTGGTGTAGTTTTGTTGTTTTGTCATAGTAGTTATAGGTTTACCTGTCTGTTTTAGTAGTAGATTTCTAATACCATTGGTGTAGCTTTGTTGTTGTCATAGTAGCTGTCTGTTTTAGTAGTAGATTTCTAATACCATTGGTGTAGCTTTGTTGTTTTGTCATAGTAGCTGTCTGTTTTGGTAGTAGATTTCTAACACCATTGGTGTAGCTTTGTTGTTTTGTCATAGTAGCTGTCTGTTTACCTTTCTTATGTATTCTAACACCATTGGTGTAGCTTTGTTGTTTTGTCATAAAATATTATTTTATTTTAAAAAGTGAATAGTAATTGGTCTTTGGATTGATCTCATTGGTGTATTGTTGAATAGAAGACCAATGACTGATATGGATGAATAGTATATTAACATGGACTAAAAATTAGTCCAACCCATCTAAAGTGAGTGCATTTGCTCTAAGAAGAGCGCGGGTTGGGTCTTATTCTGTAATTTTACTTTTGTGCTAATATTAGGAAGAGGTGTCTAATCTCTGGCCACAATCACTCTTCTTGTCTTCCTTGATTCAGTGCCTACAGGATGCTAATAGTAGTTTTTGACTCAAAAAATTTACATGTGCAAGAGTTTTGAAAATCACTTCATCAATCTCAAACAGTAAATTTTAACTATTAGTGACAGTTTTTAACTGTTAGTGATAGTCTACTGTTAGTAACGGTACCATAAACATATAAGACGTTGCCGAATTGACTAGTTGTGAATAATTACTTTTTCTGGTTTTTTCTGTGTCAAATTGTCCAATATATTTCCTATTCTTAAGATTTTTCGTGTATAGTTTATGTTGCTTTCATTCACTCGTTTTAACTCTCAGTTCTTAACAAAACCTTTACATATCACTATTTGTGTTAGAGAGGCCTATCAAATTATTGAGTTATTATATTGCATACAAAGTGACATAGAGGTCTCACAAACTTTGAATAACCTTGAATCTAAACTATATTCTCCTTTATCAACCCTCTACCAAACTCTCGTTTATTCTAATCTAGTTTTCCATGTCCCTACCAAATTATAGTTTATCAAAACATTGTACCAAGTCCCTACCAGATTATGTTTATCAAAACACTGCTAATCCCTTCTATATTATAGTTATCAAACATTGCATGGGAAACTAATCACATGATTGCTTTATGTATACCAGTTAAAAATGAAGTTTTTTACTTTCCTAAATAAGAGACATCGATAAAAAAACCACAGACATCATAGAGCTTATTAACTACAAGCAAGAAAATACGAAAAATAATACAATAAGTTACCAGATACAGTACCTTAACCCCTAAATGATACATTTTCATTACACAAACATTATCTCCAAGGAAAATGAGATTGTCTAGCTAATAGAGGTAATTGAACAATGACATCAATTTGAGAAAATAAATTAATCAAATTATCTTCTATTTTGCATTTTTGGTAGACAGTTTCTTTTTTTTTTTGCTTTTGGACCATAACCCAAACGTCCACCTTAGGAAATTTCCCAACCGCAGAGACACAAAATATCTGCCAAGTCTCACCATCCTAACCGTTAAAATCCACGGCCACGAAAATTCCTGCGCTCCCAGCCGAAGCTTCCTCAAACTTTATCTAAAACCTACGTGTTTATTTTTCAAAAAAATAAAAATAAAAAATCCCTGCCTGCTATAAGTAGTAAAGTAATATAGTTTAATTCCCACTTGGGACCCGCATGTCTAAAAATTTGAGCAGTCTGGTCCCTGCAACTAAACATGTGACTTGGGGTATGCATTGCCGTTTGATAATTGGACGACAGTGATTTCACCTGGCGGGTCCCACTGAGCAGACAAGGTTGATCTAAAAAGGCGTGGGCGGGCGAGGATTCGGAATCTTACGGAGGAATCATGCTGTGGTAGCGTACGCCTTGTCGTTCATTTTCGAAAGGGACCTCTGGTTGGGACACCTACCATAGTCTGCTCTTTCAGATAGTTATTACGGGACCTAACTAAGTTAACAACCTCAATTAGGGATTTAGGGTTAGAGAGAATTTTTTTCTATGCCCGTCAAAATTTTCCGGTCATGGCCATCTAGCTAGTAAGAATTGAAGTGATGGTCCCTTCATTTAAGGGTATGCAACTCAAGAGAGCATCTCCAGCCCATGAGACTCAATGGTAACTTTTGACATGAGTTCCTCAACTCCAACCGATTAGCTATATATACATGTAATTGATTAATAGGTTTCTTATCCAAAACTACAATTTTATATTAATATTTAGGGAAAAAGACTATTTGCACAAAAAAGAGTTAAAACTTGATCATTCCAATGTTACCTACCCACTCCAATGAATCTTATTAAAAATACTTAAATACCCTATACTAAACCCTAATATCTTCTCTCTCTCTCTCTCTCTCTCTCTCTCTAGCCGACGATCTCCAGAGCGTAAGCTTCACCTCCACAACCAAACCGCGGCCACCGAATCCAAACGCAGCACAAGCTCCAGCTCTGAAGCCACCACCCTCACCGCCTCTTGCTCCTCCTCTGCCAGCATCACCTCTCTCGTCTCCTCTAAGCCCTCACACGCCTCCTCCGACCCCTTGTGGTCCGCCATCCACAAGATCCTATATGAGTCCCTGACCCGCAATCTTCCTCTTGGATCTCTGTTGAAGCACTAAGAAATCGATTACTGGGGGTCAGTAATACTATTGATGGCGGGTCCTCCTCCTCCTCCAACATTAGGGTTTTGATCGAATTAGGAATAATATTACTGGGCGTCAGTAATCGATTATTGGGGGTCAGTAATCGATTATTGGGGGTCAGTAATACTATTGATGGCGGGTCCTCCTCCTCCTCCAACATTAGGGTTTTGATCGAATTGGGGATCGATTACTGAGGGTCAGTAACGGGGTCAGTAACATGGTTACTGAAAAATATGGAATCTGTAACCTGATTACTGGGGGTCAGTAATCGATTACTGGGGGTAAGTAACTTGATTACTATGGATCAGTAACTCCAGTAACCTGATTACTAGGGGTCAATAATCGATTATTGGGGGTCAGTAACATGATTACTGGAAAATATGAAATCTGTAACCTGATTACTGGGGGTCAGTAATCGATTACTAGGGGTCAGTAATCGATTACTGGAAATCTGTAATCTATAAATTATTTACCGAGGATCAGTAACCATCGTCCAATAACCTGATTATAAAAAATAAAAAAATAAAAAATCTGGCGAAAAAAAAAAATTTCGGCAAAAAAAAAATTTGGTGACCGGAATCCGGCTAATCCGGCGACCGGCCATGGGAGGCCGGAGGGAGTTGAGTGATATTTCGGCAAAGTTCGTTTTTTTATCTTCCACTTTCTCAGCACATTATAATTCAAAAATATGTTTGATAAGACAAAAGGACAAAAAAGGAAGAAAAAAAATTAAATTTGTACTAGAATTGAAAAAGATTTGTTCAAATGGGCAATAGAGTTGTTACCTTATGTTGAATAAAGGAGAAAAATAAGATGGTCATTGAAATGGGTAATGAGGGGGCGTTTTTTATACTAAATGAGCATTTTCCCTAATATTTACCAGTAGCAAAATTCTTTTTTCAAATTACCAATAGCAAGTTTCCATCCAAAACTAACAGAATTAGTTAACTCCTAAATTACAAAATTACCTTCAGTGAGCCTAATGTTACTGATCCTCAAAACTCAACTTAATACTACTGACCCTCAGTAGCTCCGCCGTCTTAATACTATTGACCCTCAGTAGTTCCGCCGTCCTCCGCCGCGCTTCAATAATACTGACCCTCAGTATCTCAACCATAACTAACACAAGCAAAAATTCCAACACACAACAATCAATTTCAACACACAACAATCAAATCAACAAACAACAATCGAATCAACACACAAAGAGAGAGAGACAGAGAGGGAGGCAGAGAGCGAGAGACAGAGAGCGAGAGAGCCAGAGAGGGAGAGAGAGAGAGAGAGAGCCAGAGAGGGAGAGGTAGAGAGGGAGAGACTGTCGTCACGCTCGGTCCCCCTGCTCCGCCGTCGCGCCTCGGTCCTCCCGTCTCCGCCGTCACGCTCGGTCCCCCTGGTTCCGCCTCCGCTGCCTCGCTCGTCGTCGTCGTCGTCCGCCTCCGCCTCGCTCGTCATCGTCGTCGTCCACCCCGCACCCTCCCTTGTCGTCGTTGTCCACCTCGCGCCTCCGCCTCTGCCCTCGCGCCTTCGCTGCCTCGCTCGCTGCCTTGGGCCTCCGGCCTCGCGCCTCGCGCCTCGGCCCTCGCGCTTCACTACCTCGCGCCTCCGCCGTCGCGATCGGGAAGGAGAAGAGCAGAGTTTCAGTGGCTCCAGATCGGGAAGGAGAAGAGGAGAGGAGCAGATCTGGGTTTGTGGTGTTTTTTTTTTAATATATATATAGATGGCATATGTTGTAATTTTTAAATTTTCAGGGTTAATTATGTCATTAAACATAAGACAGAATAAAATTCTGTTACTGTTAATTCCTGCTAATAGTATAAAAAAATATGATCTTGCTATTGGTAAATATCACCCCCAAATTGTAGTTTTGGGTAATTATTTATTGATTAATTCTCTTTTCCTGTCAAATTTGACTAAGCTGACAGAATGAGTCAACAATTTTTTTTTTGTATGAATTCTTTTATTTAAAAAAAAAAATTAAAAAAAAACTCATGAATCCTTATTTTAGAATTCAGACATTTGAGAATTGAGATTAGGTTTAGCAAGATCACGACCGGTGAAATCGGATTTAGAGTAATAAATATTTATAGTTTAAACTTTAAAGGTAATTTGGATTAGAATCCTTTGTTTTAAAAAAAAATAAATTATTTGATTACATGCAAATAGGAACACATATCTTTCTCAAAAAAAAAATAATAATAAATAAATAAATAGTAACATGTCTAATCAATGAAGTTTAGAGTTTGGGTCTCATCACTCCTGAATCCTGATCTTTTGAAGTAGTGAATCAAATTGGGGCTATTAATTGGTAATCTCTCTTTCTAATTTGTATTGATGATAATGATTTCTTACTTTCATATGTAAAACACTTTGGCCTACAAGTGACAAGTACCTCCAAATTAAGGACATGTACTAGTCTCCCCAGGGACGATACCTTATCGGCTTATCCTCTTTATCAGACTCGCCCTCGCATGCCTCATGCTCGTGAGTCCGTGACTCATTCATGCATCATGCCTCATGACTCATGCATCCTTCATGCCTCGGGACTTCTTGATTGCATGCCTCATGCGGTCGTGCTTCATCATCAGTTACCATGAAAATGGATTGCCAATAAATTATATGAGCACACCCGGAAACATGAGTTTAATTATGACAAAAAAAAATGCATAGGTTTACTAGAGAAAAAAAAAATTCGTGAAAAATAACAAAATCGAAATCGTTATCGAGTTACAAGAGTTTTCGAAAACACTAAAAAAGTTAAGAGTAACATATAATGAGTGGCAATGGTCACGGTGAACTAATGGCAATAGTCATTAGGCACGCCCAGACGGACCACGAAAGTTATGGGTCTCGCCAGCACAAGAGAAGGCAGGGGGAACCTGACTCCGCCCGGCAGGAGGCAAGAAACTGACAGCAGGGCCATGACCGAGGAGCCGCATCCGACAGAAAGCCAAGGAGCTGGCCGAACCAGCAGCGCCGGATCCACCTTTGACACCCCCCAGCGAGGTTGAAAGTCCCCGCCCTACCAACAAACCTGCCCCCTCACAATCATGCCAGCAGGACGACAAGAGGTATTCACTACTTTGACCTCCTCCTACGAGGACATCCTGTATGAGAACGGGAACAACATCCCCCCTCTACCAAAAATAAAGCACCCAAAGGGGAACCTGATCAGGGCACAGACCAGTAAATACTTCTCCTATCACGATGAAGCCACACACTACAAGAACGATTGTCTTGCCTTGAAAACAACGATTGAGGGGCCTAGTCCGCCGCGACGACTTACAGCAGTATCAAGGGTAACTCGGACAGTGGGGACTGCGCGGAATCGGAACGTCTATCCCGCGACACCAACGCTCATACGATCGGTCGAAATCTTAAACCCGTATACAGGCTCAGCGGTCCAACAACTTGTCAGCCTGAGTAAGATGCTAGTTTTTTTTTTCCTAAACACAACTAGCTAGGCATTCAAACCAGTTCAGCAGGTGTAATTTCAGCAGTTGTCTATTCCAACTTTGTGTTCAACTAAGTACAAAGGGCAAGCCATGGGTAGCCAAGTCAGGCAAATTGAAAAAGGCACAACACAAGCGCAGGCAAAATGTCCATTCATTATAACTCAGGGCAGCGTGTACAAAAAAAAAAGTAATAATAATAATAAAATACAAGCAAAGAGCTTAAAGCAAAAAGGAAGGGCGGGAGTGTACAAAGTCTGGAGCCTGCTAGGGCACTTCCGCCCGCTCCCCCTCTTCAGCAGGAGCTCCTTCAGCAGCGATTTCACCAGCGGCGTCTTCACCGGACGGCTTAGTGTCACTCTCCTAAACCTCTTCCTCATCCGCCTGCGAAGGCGGCAGCTTTGAGACGTCAAGGTAGCCCTTACTCTTCCAGTCGTCGTAAGCATCGGCTATCCCCGCCTCCCGGACCCGTTCCAGCAGATAAAGAAGCTCGTCGCTTTCCTAATCGATACTTCTTCACTGCCCGATGGTACACCTCTGGGTCATTTTCATCGACCGCCCCGCCGGCAGAGGCGGATACCGTCGCCACCTCTCATTTGAGCTCCTCGACCTTGGTTTCCAGCTCGGCCCTCTCCTCCTTCAGACCCTTCTTCTCCTCTTCAAGAGCCTCAACCTGGGCTTCCAGCTTGGCAACTTGCTTCGTGACCCTCTCCTCCAAGCGGGCCTTCTCCCGTTGGAGCTTAGATTTCTCCAACTCCAAGAGGTCACGGGCGCTCGTCAACGCCGCCACCTGCTTCTTCAGCTCCGGCAGGTCTTCACTTACATCCGACTGATACAAGTGGTACAACAGCTACAGTTTAACAAGCACTGGTTATAAAGCAACAGAGCACGAAATAATATTGAACGAATACCAATGGAAAATTATCCTTACCTGGAGGGCCGCCTCCTTGGTCTTCAGTCGGGTCTCCTCCGGTCGCCCTACCGGAGCAACAATCTTCTCCAGCTTCATCCCCTGCACATCCATGAGCAGCCTCCGGGCGAACGAGTCGTCCGGGAAGCTACGCTGCGGGCCCGGCCCCGCTGCAGGCACCTTCTCCACCCCCGATGCTTCTGTGCCGGCAGCAGCAGAGCTAGAGGCCGCAGGAACATCACCTAGGGCGGTAGTGGGGCCACCACACTTCAGCTTCAGCCGCTTGGCCAATCCCTCACCAACCGACCGGCCGGTGTAGGTAAAAACTACGGAGGCCGGCATCTCCCGGGACCTCTTCCTCCTCTCATCCAGGTCAACCTGTAAAGGAGAAGATTAGGCGGCAGATAGTGGGGACCTGGTGACAATTGGCACCGGACCCAACCGCTGCGGAATCCTTGAAGCACCACCTGGGGGCTTTGACGGCCCACCAATAGTCTTCCCCGGTCGACAAGCCCCTTGGGGTCCCAAAGCGTGAGTCTTTACGCGCATTAAGCCGTAATCCTCATCCACAACGTCCAGCGAAACCGGTTTGTCATGTACAATCAACCCCCCGGTTCCCCGATCAACCGTTGACCGTGTAGCGTCCCCCCCCCCCCCTCCCATTTCCTTTAGCTTCGAGACTAGATCCTGGTTGTCCATTGACAGCGTCTCGTGAGCTTTAATTGCCGACCGGGATGATACACCTGCAGAATACAAGATAAACATGTTAGTCAACACCAATACGCCCAACGGGATCAGAGATACATCCTACATTCCACCACCCACCAGGATTTCCTCCCAGATGACATAGTTCCAGCACCTCCCGCTAGATAAAGTTGTAGGAAATCCGCTCCAGGTCCAACCAGCACCCAAATACCCAGGCGATCCTATCTCTCTCCAGCTCAGACAACCGATACGACTGATCGCCGATCTGCTGAAAGGCACCAGGCACCGGGTAAGTCCTACTCTTCTTCTGCCAGCCCCCCTGCCATTACCGCCTTCTTCCTCCAATTATTGTTGAGCTAAGAGGGCAAGCGGGTTATCACCGGCTCAAAGTCCCGAGCAGAAAAGCTTACACACCTCGGGGCCTTACTCTTCTTCGAGTATGTCACCCGGTACAAGGCCCCGAAATTCATTCACCGTTGGGCAACTCATATCACTCAGCCAGTAGAGACAGCCCAGCCTCAGTAGTTGCCTCCACTGGTTCCCGGGAAGCTGTGCTGGTGATATCCTGATGGCATTCAGCAGGTACTACACAAAGTCCGGCAGCGTGAGCGATAGCCCATGCCGGAATTGGTCCTCATGAATGGCAACCCAACCATCCTCCGGGTTGCAAGACGACTCTCCGGCATGTAGAGGCCATAAATCTACTTCTCCGGAAATATTCCACCTCGCCCGAAAAGCGGCAATCTCCCCGGGAGATAATGAGCCATCCGGCTCATCACAGCTTATGGTTTTATCCCCGTCCACAAGTATGTGGCGCGAGGCCCCTCCTGGGTGGGCAGTGCTCAAGGATACTCTATAGGGAGCATCCTCCTGTCCCAGAGACCCGGACGTCGACGCCTCGCCAGTCGAGCGAGCGCTGGCGTTCAGCCCTGGGGAAGAGGAGGCTAGCCAGTCTTCCATCCTCTCTTGGTCGTCCCTCACCGGTCGCTTGGTGGCCGATCCGGAAATCTCACTAGAGCTCCCAGAATCCATGTAACCTAGAAAAAAAAAACACCCCCCACCCCCCCCTCCTTGCCCGATCAAAAAAAAAAAAAAAAACAACCACCCCAGGGCATGCCGAAGCCTATAGTGCCTCAGCACAGCCCACACCGGCCGCTAGGCATCTCAGCCAAAAGTTCCCGGTTCTCGCGGAGATCCGGTACTACAAAGGTCCTATCCAAAGGGCTAATCTAGATACCACCAACTGCCCATCGGATCCACCCACGAGCAAAAAGGGGGAGGAGAAACAATTTCAGAATCGCAAAGGACTGGGACTCACCGATTAGTGTGCATGACGACGAAAACGCAATAGCTGGAAAACACCGAGCAATTGTGTTGAGCGAGGCTAAACAAGGGATCAATTCTCAGCCAAACGAAAAACACAAGAAGAGGCAAGGGTTTATATGCAGGCCCAAAGCCCTTGAATTCCCCCCCCCCCCCCCCCCCCCTCCCTCCCCAAAACTACTCCGTCGGACAAGTAAAGCGCCCGCGAATCCGGGCCATCCATCTTTGACCGTCTCCTACTGGCACGTGTCCCAATATTGGTAACTTCCCAGGCCATCATAACTGATGGGACTAATGGAATACCCCCTTCAATGCATGTCAGCCACCTGCCTCGCATGCAGAGGGTAGTTGAAAGAGTAGGGGACATACTCGAACCGTCCCTCCTAGAGCCTACTCCACCTAATGCTGAAACACTCCAACAAATTGACGTATCCCACCGGAAGAACTCTTCTTCTAACACAGGAAATTTCTTCCCGCAGGCGAGAAACCCTGCAGGATTATTATTGTTACCCCTGAAATATTCCAACAAGTACGGGGCATTCTAACATATATTCCAACGGTACGGGCCATTCCACGTGTTGAATTTATTCCACATTTACAGCCAAAACAAAAAATGGCTTGGTATCCCACCGGGAGAAGTCTTCCTCTAGCACAAGAAATATCTTCCCGCAGGCTAAAAACCCTGCATCAATATTATGTACAGGCTACGATATTCCAACCGTAGTGCCTGCTCCAGTTCAACGGTTTCCTAGTCCTCAGTCCATCCAGATTCGACTATTGGATGCGGTATCGGACCGGCCATGATGGCACTTGCTTATCGCTCTCCTATGGAATAACCGGTTCAGTGAACTGAGACATTCCTACGGACAGCTGTGTACGACCTAAACGGATCCAATATACCACCGGGCTTTATAAACCGGGGAGACTTGATCCTCTAACACAGGACAACTCTTCCCGCAGGCTAAAAACCCTGCATACATCCCACTTGCAGGAACAAATGCAGCGACGTTGGGACGGCTACTAAGGAATACTCTGGGCCAAGCCACCCACTGGGAGACTTGATACTCTCATATAGGCCAACGGGTATGAAATGATCGGGGATGTCTCCGGTACCAACACGGGACCGCTTCACCCCAGGAGACTTGATCCTCTCATAGGACAACTCTTCCTGCAGGCTAAAAACCTTGCACATCCTATATGCCTGCAAAAACAAGAGGTTGTGTGACACGTGGGGACGGTTGCCCAGGATCACTCCGGGCCACGCCACCCACCAGGAACTCCTATAACACAGGACACGTTTCCCGGTGATACACTTTCACCTCGTCATCCACCGCTTTAGTCAACCGGTGCCCTCTGCGGATACAGTTCTAACACGTGGGGGACTCGTTCATCCCATTCGCTATATTCACCGGGTTACCAGGAACATAGCATGGCCGATTTCAACGTCACATCATCCCATTCGCTACAGTCACCGGGTTTTCCCGGAACTTAGCATGGTGGATTTCAACGTCACATCATCCCATTCGCTAAATTCACCGAGTTTTCCCGGAACATAGCATGGCGGATTTCAACGCCACATTATCATCTCACGTACTACATCTTGTACCCATATGCAATTGTCAGCATCAACATCATAACCATGCACTCATCACATTATGCATCATCATAACAGATTTATTCGAACGCCCGGCCAAGCCCAATCTTAAATGCGGACTTGGGGGGCTAGGGTACCAGTGGATAAGTGCCCCAGCAGGTCTGCAGGCCTATAAAGCAAGACATATTTGAGTCCCCATTCAAGATGACACTTGACCGGGAACTTGGGGGACTTGTTGACAGTAGCCATAGAAAGGCTACCCAGGCCTCCAGACCCGCAACCAGGACTTCTGGACCCGGCCCAAGGCCCGGGGCCAAAGCATGAACACCTGCACCCACGCCCGGGCAGATCTTACCTGTGACCTCGGCCCGGGGGATGGTAGCTCCCCAAACAGGGGCCGAAACAGTACAGTAATATGTGCAGAAGGGGGCCAGTCCCACATCGAAGGGTGAGGCCAGTCCTCACACCCAACAACCTATATATGAGTCCCAACTACCTTCATTAATAGGTAATCAATACTTCAACTATTCATTCCCGCTTAAGTTATCAGTTTATTCCAACTATACTGACTTAGGCATCGGAGCGGAATAGACCGGCCCCGCCCGGTATTCCCTTAGTTAGCAGGGTTTGCAGGCAGGAATCACACCAAGATCCACCAGTATCTGTGAGTCTACGGATTCAGACAGAAACAAAATTAAAAACTAAAATTTCAGAATAAAAAAATATAGTAAGATGACATTCAACCAATACCAAATAAGTTTCAAATCAGATTGCTGTAACAAGAAATCCTTGAAGTTATAGAGAGGAGCCTGAAGTTAAGATGGTGATGTTGACATCTGGTTTGAGATTGGCCCAGATGTAAAGTAAAAATGGATATGACATTACATATATATAAATTGAAATAAATTTTAATTTGAAATTAAAAACTAAAGTTTCAGAATAAAAAATATAGTAAGATGACATTCAACCAATACCAAAGAAGTTTCAAATCAGATTGCTGCAACAAGAAATCCCTGAAGTTGCATTCGTGTCCGCAGGTCGCGCGGGCACAAACAAGTTTTTGGTACTCCAACCCGAAATTTGCACACCCCCTACGCGCGAGAGTATATAACTTGTACTTACACAACTACACCTCATAGAGAGAGAATTCTATATAAAAACTTTCACCAATTCCCTTTTTTCAATGTGGGATAAAATTTATTTTCCCATTTCAAATAACCATTTTTGGGTAACAATTTTTCATGCACCCAAAACCAAATTAGGCATATGAACACATAATCTTGTAGTTCTCATTATGGAGAATACAAATCCAAGTTCATCTTTCATTAATTATAAGTGCATCACACTTTAATTAATCCATCTAAATTTTGTTTTATAAATGGTTTTTAACCCATTTTTCAAACACCAGATTCATACTATTTTTCTTTCTTTAAGGCTTTATGCCGGAAATAAGGACCTATCTATTTTTGGTAAGGCGATATGAAGGGTTTTGTTCCTATATGCACACCAGTTGTATGCCTTGTATGGCCTCGTTAGGTGGCAAGCTTTTTGCTTGATCAAATAGACGTAGGTTTACCTATCTTTGGAACGAAAGTTTTGCTGGTTACGGCAGTAGCACAAGGCTGAGATGGCTTTAGACTTCTAAGGATGGTGGTCTTTCAGTGTTTCTAGATCTTTAGTTGATTTGTCTCGGCGCCGTCCTGGCTAGAGCTTGAGTGCCTTTGTATGATTATGGGCTCCTTGGACTTGGTTGTTTAGGTTTGATTTTGGGACGGTTTTGCGTGTTATGTGTTTCTTTTGTGGTGGATTTTGATTTGGCTGGGTCGGTTTCTTCACCCGGGCATACCCTTTTTGCTTAAGGTGGTTATGAGTATTTTTTATAAGGTGGTTCTGAGTATTTTTTTTATCTTTTATTTCAAATAAGCTGGTTAATCTAACAGGTCTTGGTTATTAGATGAGTTGCATTCTAGGGTTTACAACATAGTGATTTTTTATGATCTTCTTAGGTAGTTCGTATTGTTCCTGTCTAAATCCGTAGACTCACAGATACCGGTGGATGTTGGTGTGATTCCTGCCTGCAAACCCTGCTAACAAAGGAAATACCGGACAGGGCCGGTCTATTCCGCTCTGATGCCTAACTCAGTATAGTTGGGATAAACTGATAACTTAAGCAGGAATGACTAGTTAGAGTATTGATTACCTCTTAATGATGGCAGTTGGGACCTTTATATAGGCTGTCGGGTGTGAGGACTGACCTTACCCTTCGATGTGCGACTGGCCCCCCTTCTACACATATTATAGTACTGTTACGGCCCCTGTTTGGGGAGCTGTCATCCCCGGTTCTTGAGCCCAGGTCGCAGGTAAGACCTGCCCGGACACGGGTGCTGGTGCTCACGCTCTGGCCCCGGGCCCTGGGCCGGGTCCAGGAGTGCTGGCTGCGGATTCGGGGGCCTGGGTAGCCTCTCTATGACTACTGTCAACACGTATAATTCAGTATGTTATGACGTATCTTGCGAATGCATTATTTGTTTATTTATGTTGTTCTCCTTTTTTCTTCTAAAAACAAAAAAAATGTTAAATGAAAGTTACAAAACAAAAAAAAAAACCCTCAAAGAAGAAAACCTCATGGTCTATTCCGTAACGTTTTCAGAAACGGTTTTTAAAAATAAATTTTGAAAATAAAATAGTAAAAACGTTAGATTGATGTTTCACTTTTATTTTGTAAAAGTTGAAAATGCTTTCAATTAATCATTTTATGTATTTTTAGTAATATCTTAATGATCATGTTTTCACTATTTTTATTTTCAAAAAATTAAGATATGGGTATGAAAATATTACTGAACGCCATCTAAGCTTTCCCCTCTGGAAAATTATAAATTACAAAAATTCCTCTCTCCTTAAATTTCATTTAAATTGATCTAATACTAAGAGCCGCCGCTGTTTCAATATAGCTTCCTTCTAGATAATTTCTCTCTGTGAATGCACACTAATCATTTTCGAGCACCTCAAATCCTCGCTCACGCTTTCACGATCTAAACCTCAGCATATGTTTTCAGATGTAAAAATATTGCTTAGATTTGCGTATCATTACAATCGATTTTTAATCAATTAAAATTGTATAGTTAACTGAGTGATTCCATAATTTTAGGTTCCTGGATAATTATTTCATGTTGAAATTATAGTTCGATATGTAATATATTTTATATATAATATTATTAAATTTTATTTCGATTGATCTTATTTTCAGATATATTTTTTTTTTGTTGCAAAATTGGTCTTATTTCAATTTTTTTAAAACATATTATTTTATTTATATTAACAGTCTAGCACTCTAGCACAACGCATACCTAAATTACACTGCGTAGAAAAGTTTAAAATATTGGGTTAGCTAGACTAAGTGTCTAACTAACATCGTTGAGATCATGAGTTCAAATCACGTTGACACTGTTACGACGTAGTTCTGGGTATATAAAGATGGGATGACTTACAAATTTTAATGTTTTTTCTTTTGAAAAGAATAAAAAAAGATAAGTATGTATCACTTTTTTTAACTTGCTATTTTATTTATCTATTTATTGAATTATCCCTATTAGTTAATGTTGTTTCAAAGTATTTTAATTTTATGGGGTTATTTTCGTCAAATTTTCAGGTTTAGCTGACAAGCATACTGCTTAACAAATAGTTAATAGTATATGTATATATACTATGAAAAAGAAAGACGCGCACACAGACACACATACACACACACACATATATATAGTTCCTATCAAGATCGAAACTTCGCTTTGAAATTAATGTGTGAAGTTCTTTTTTTAACATATTTTTATGTCATATTTTCACATCTCCACCGTTCAGATGTTTGAACCTAATGTATAGATCATCTCTGTAAAATTTCATCTAATTTGGTTACCGTTAACGTATCGAAACTATATTAAATTAATGAACAAATCGAATATGTTCAACATGAACTGTTCGTGTAAATCACCATAACAAGAGGTCAAACGATTATCAAGTTGGATAAAATGTTCTAGAAATGATCTATACATTAGGTTCAAATATCTGAACGGTGGAGATGTGAAAATATGACCGAAAAGTGTGTCAAAAAATAAACTTTGCACACTAATTTCAGAACGAATGTTCGCTCTAGATATGAACTATATATATATCAAGGAAACATGAATAAACATTTAATGTTTCAATTCAATTGAAAATTCTGCACTACCTATGTATATGTACGTCATATATGATCAAGGCCCGTCTAGTGAGGGATCCTTTTCTTTTGTCTGAAAAATGGATACACCTTTTGACGAACTTTTCAATCATTAATCTACATGTTCACCGTTCAGTTTGTAGAGTTATATGATTAAATCATCTCTACAAATTTTCAGAAGATTTAGTGATCGTTAAGGCATTTAAAATGTTGATTTATTTTTAATGACCTCAAACGGCTCAGGTTTGTCAGAAAGTGTTGAATTGTTTGAATTAATCTCAGTCATCCAAGGTCATTAAAAAAAGAGATCCAATGGTGTTTTGCTATTCCTTTTTAGTAGAAGGGATCTCTTAGTAGAAGGACCCTGCATATATGATAGTAGATTAATTTGTTGTCATTAATGTAGTTGAATGAGTTACATTTTTCTTATAGAAAGGAAAATGAGTTACATTTTGTGTGATCTAAGTTTTGTGTACTCTCGTCTAGGATTGTTAATTACTAAGTTTTTGTAGTTGTTGTACTTTTGGTTCAATTATATGTAAGGAAAATAGCTAGTGTATAAAATATTTAGTATCTTTGTTGTCAAACGTAGTACATTTGGTACAATTAAGTTATAATTTATAATTTATATTTAGTTATCTTAAACGAGTGCATTGCAAACATCACAGTATATATCATGCATAGACATAATTATTACCATTGTCTATGAAGCTCATGCATGTCGATCTATTCTCCAATAGGTCATACTTAAACTTACATATACCCACAAAATAAAAATTAGTAAAACTTGCACAACCTGGCCACAAGCATAACCTTTTAATGTATGTTTCCTTGTTATTAGCAAAACTTTTATCTGATATAGATAATTTCTCAAACTTTCTTTTCCGGCATATGTACACTGCAGATGGTGCAAGACAATAGAAAGAAGAGACTCAATTCAAAGCTTCCTTTGGAATTAATATTTGAGATCCTGAGTTGGCTGGCCATCGAGCCCTTACTCAGGCTGCAGTGTGTTTGCAAGGATTGGTACGTACGCTTTGATTCGCGAGTTCGCGACCCACATTTCGTTGTAACACAGTTTGATCGGGCTAGCAATTCTCCAGAAAATTCCTGACCTAGTAAAAAAGCAACTCAATAGCGGAACAGTGTGTATTAATGCCGACGAATACTACCTGATATTCGCCAGTAGTTTTGGCTTGTGTTTGGAGATGAGTGTCACCAATTCTCGATCCTGCCGAATAAGAAACCCGATTACCCGTCAGGTAGTCTACTTGCCTGAAGCACATGAGGGTGCCTTCATCACCTTCGACTTTGCTCTCAATAGGTTCACTGGTGAGTGTAAAGTGGTATGCTACTATAGCAATGGTGAACGTGAAGCAGGGTTTCAAGTGTTTACTGTTGGAGTTGATGAGCAGTGGAGGGCATTGAAGCATCCCATGCAAGAGTTGTTAGAACAAGGCATGCTCTTTGGCGATGATGTGTATATCAGAGCAGGAGATGGGATAGGACATTTATGTGTCTCGGTTAAAGATGGAGAACGTTTGCAGCTAGAAGTTCGCTCTCTAGACATATGGAACGAGTGCTTCACCAGTGCTTCCTCTCTTCCTCGAGGAGTATTCGCAGACGATGCACAAGTTCGTCAGCTTGTGCGATGGAATGAGTACTGTGTTGCTGTTTGCGGAGATTGGAGATGAAGATCTCAGCGTTCTGGTGCTGGAAGACTACAAGAAAAACAGATGAAGTGAGAGAAAGATTGTAGTTCCGCTACAAATTTTGAGGGACGAACCGGAATTGAAGGAGAAAATTATTAGTATAATGGCTTATTCTGATGAACCCAGGTTAGTTACAGAGAGTGAAATAATACACTATGATATGAAAAAGCAAGAAGTTATAACTGAATATAAGAAGCCATCCGAAGATGAAGGTGAAGGTGAAGGTGAAGGTGAAACGTCCTGTTGGCTTAGGCCAACCCTTATGACTCTCAAGGGAATGAAGCCAAAAGAGTAACCGGGGTTCTTGCAGCACAAGTTTGGAGGTGAACGTCTTCTCTGCCAGAATAGCCATGTAAGAATAAGGACTGTTGTGTTTGATGTCCATGAGTGCTCTTATAATTGAATTGAGCTATTTAGAATATTTGCTATTTCATGCTTCAAGTTGTTTGACTTGTTTGAATGGTTGTCTCTGGTTGGATGAAACATTGAGACGTATTTGTTTCTGTGTGTATGTATGACCAGAGCAAAAAATAGATTGTCTATCTATGTCATGCATTATGTAGGAGTGCATTTGCTTCAACTCAATTTGGGTAAATCACTATGAGGTTATCATCTACGTGCGTGTATTTAGGTTTATGTTAAGCAGGACACTAATAATTTTCACGGGCAATTTCGATCTACTGCTGGGTTTTTGCAGTGAGGTACTTGGCTTGATGAGCCTGTACCATTTTTTCTTGGAAGACATCTTCATCATAACAAGAATATTGAGTCTTTCATCTATTTCGATGGATTACCTCATGTTCTAGTGGTTTTTTGGTGAATGCTTTTGAAATTTCCTTGATGTTTTTACATCAATAAGCCAAGTATTCTAGTCAGACCTCTCAAATTTTATAGAGGTTTTTATCAAAAACTACAATTTTCTGGTAATATTTACCAGTAGTAAAATTACTTTTTAAAATTACCACTAGCAAGTTTCCATCCAAAACTAACAAAATCCGTTAACTCATAAATTACAAAATTACCCTCAGAAATCAATACCTCTGAGCCTCAGAAACCAAAATATTCTAATGATACTGACCCTCAGAAACTTTACCTCCGCCGTCCTCCGCCGCGATTCTAATGTTACTGACCCTCAGAAACTTAACTTCGCCGTCCTCCTCTGCAATTCCAATGTTACTGACCCTCAGAAACTTACCTCCGCCGTCCTCCGTCGCGATTTCAATGTTACTGACCCTCAGTTGTTTCAGCAAATTAATTTTAATAATTTAAAGCATAAAACAAAGATCGATAGCAATAGTAAGATCTAATATCGACAGAGTTCTCAAGTAGGCATAAAGCTACTGACCTTCAGTAAGGTAATACCCATTCACAGATTCTTTTTATTCATGCTATCATAAGTTTTTGTTCACACAGAAATTGCTAATATTCTATCTACATCACAACACATTTCAACGAAGACAAAAAATCAAATTCTTCCATCTGCCGAATCCCAACCCACAAATTCAATATTCAAAACTTTCTTAGCTTCAAAGGCCTCCCTCACCCCCAACTACACAAACCGACAAAACGAATTTGGCTTCACCTTCGCTATTCAAACCAATAGAAGTAGAATTCATTTCTCATTCCTCACTCAATTCATCAAAACCACAATTCAACTCTTCAATACCTTTGTGTGGTTGTTGTGGAAGTATCGGCGTCAGAGGAGGGAGTCTGGGAGGCGGTCGAAGTGGTTGATGCGGCGGATGTCGACATGGCAATACAGAGAGAGAGAGAGAGAGAGAGAGGTGGAGCTTTGGGCGAAGTTGTGCTATGAAGGACTCGGCGACGAGGTCGATCTCGCGGCGGAGGTCGATCTAGCGGTGGAGGTCGTAGAGTGTGGTTGTTGTGGAAGCATCGGCGTTGGAGGAGGGAGTCTGGGAGGCAGTCGAAGTGGTCGATGCGGCGGAGGTCGACATGGCGCGGGAGAGAGAAAGAGAGAGAGAGAGAGAGAGAGAGAGAGAGAGAGAGAGAGAGAGGTGGAGCTTTGGGCGAAGTTGTGCTATGAAGGACTCGGCGACGAGGTCGATCTCGCGGCGGAGGTCGATCTAGTGGCGGAGGTCGGAGAGGTGGAGCTTTGCGGCGTCGAAGAAGATAAGATGCCGGTAAGAAAGCTCTGGTGTGGTTGTTGAGAGAGAGAGAGAGAGAGAGAGAGAGAGAGAGAGAGAGAGATTTTCAGAGTTAATTATGTCATTAAATCATAGATGGGTTAATAGACCGTTACTGTTAATTCCCTGCTGATAGTATAAAAAAATTAGGTCTTGCTATTGGTAAACATCACTACAAAATTATAGTTTTGGGTAATTATGTAAATTTTATATTGTTCTTTTATAAGTGTTTGTAGTGTCTATTATTATTGACGATTTCGTTCTAATTTATTTTTTTGAATTTAGGTGAATCTACACAAAAAATTCACGTCATAATTTTAATCTTCGATATCATAATTTTCTCTCTAAACTAATTGCGTTAGAGAATAATCTTTTTTGGAACCAAACTTTAACAAATAGGATCGGGAATAATTCAAATATGATCTTTCCTCTGATGTTTTTAAACTAAAAACTCCTTTTACTAGGAGAACTCTAAAGACAGCATGCTTCCACTAATCGCATTTCACTACAGTGGTCTAAATAGAATGTGTCTAAATAGGAAAAAAAAAAAGACCTCTAACCACCAAAAAAAAGAAGAAAAAAAAAGAAAGAAAAGGAATATGAAAATTGGTACCTTGCTTAAGCTAAGAATATAAAGAAGGACAAAATACTGGTCACTCCTTATATTTTTAAAATTTCGACAGTTTAGTCCTCGTGTTTTCAATTTCAACTGATCACTCCTCGTGGTCTCAATTTTCAATCAATTTTCAACCAATTAGTCCAATCTGTCCAAAATGGTTGTTAACTATTTTCTAATTTCCTCAAATGCCCTTAGGTATTGTTTTATTATTTTCTTCTTGATTTATTTTCATTTTTCTTCAAAATTAAACCCAAAGAATACACAACCCACCATGTAAAGCTATGTAGTCAAATTAAGTTTGAGCCTTATTGGCAAAAAAAAAAATTAATTAAGCATAGTGTAGTAGTGTTGTTTGTATTTCGTCAAATGTCCTTAGGTATTGTTTTATTATTTTCTTCTTGATTTATTTTCAATTTTCTTCAAAATTAAACCCAAAGAATACACAACCCACCATGTAAAGCTATGTAGTCAAATTAAGTTTGAGCCTTATTGGCAAAAAAAAAAATAAAAAATAATTAAGCATAGTGTAGTAGTGTTGTTTGTAAGCTTAACTATATGAAATGATAGTTATTTATATAATTTTATTCATATGAGCTGTTAATGCTAAAGATGATGATGAGAATTTTTTTAATCTCATTTTGGTTTAAATTGATATAATGAAGATTTGATAGAATTTTATTTTATAATGATGGTGATGTTATTTGATTTTGTTAGCCAATATATATGTATCAAATCAATTTGCATTTTTTTTTTCTGATTGAAATCAGTTTGCAATTATAAAATTCTTAGATTGAAGATCAACAATCATAAACCCAAGATATTCTGGAGCTTCTATTGGTTTTGGTTTTGAAGAAGAGAAAGTAAAAAGATAAGAAAAATAACTCAAGGGTATTTCAGGAAGTTGAAAAATGGTAAACAATTATTTTGGATAAAATAGACCAATTAGTAGAAAATTGAGACTATAAGGAATGATCAGTTGAAATTGAAAGCATAAGGAGGCTAAACTGTCGACACAAGTATAAGGACTTAAGTGTCGACACAGTACAAGTATAAAGAGTAACCAGTAATTTATCCTATAAAGAAAGAATCTGAAACCAAATAGCTACGCTACGACGCTTTGGCTTCTTGGAATCTCTCTCTTCTCTCTCTCGGACTCTCAAATAATCGGGGCTCCTAATGGACGAGGTGATCACCGCCGCTGATGCTTCCATCAATGGATCCAAGTCCTCCATCATTCCATACAACCTCCCTCTCCTCTCCGCCTTCCTCTCCTGCGCCCTCGCTCAGTTCCTCAAGCTTTTACCACCTGGTAACAATTTCTCGGTCCCCTTCCTATTTTGCAATTTGACTATTGGGTCATGATGGGTTCTTTTTATTTTTTGATAATATGAGTGAATTGGATATGTTTCAATGTTATGATTTTGGTGGCGCAGGTATAAGGAGAAAAGATGGGACTCGAAAAGGATGCTAAGCTCTGGAGGAATGCCGTCGTCGCATTCGTCCACTGTGACAGCACTTGCAGTTTCTATTGGCTTACAGGATGGTACTGGAGGGTCGACATTTGCCATTGCAGTGGTTTTGGCATGTGTTGTATGTAACTCTTAACCAGGTCTTGTTCATTCTTTTTTTTGTCTAGGCATCTCATGCATTCCTCGTGTTTTGTGTTTTCGGGTTTCGTATGTGGAAATGCTCAACATAGTCTCGGAGTTCGGTTTGTTTGCCTGTCCTAGGTTTGTTGCAGCAGTATATTGGACCAATATTTGGAATTTATCTTGCTATTGTTGTTCTTGTGCATAGAAACTTCAATTGCTTACTTATCGCTATTATTCTCCTGTTGAGGATTGTGTCTTTGTGTTTGTGATCGAGGTATTTGAAAACAAAGTAGTAGTTGGTTATGTTAACCATAATACTATCCTGGCTTGGACCAGAAATCTCCTGTCTTGACTTTTCAATGTGCATTGTTCCATGTATTGAAAGGAATATTGGATTTCTACTTCACGGGGTGTTGCTTGAATAGTTATTTGTAGACTAGAACTTTGATACAGAATTACTGAATTGGTAGGGTGAAGTGATGTAACTTAAGTAAAGATGAAAAATGAAAACCACAAAATGTCTAATTTTAGTATAGGACACCGTAGCTCTTTATCAATTTGTCATTCTATTACATCAATATCAGTTTGGTTGCCATTGCTGTCCATAACTTTATATACTAGACACAGTTTCTTGAGAAGTTGGTAGCCTGTATTTATGAGTTGTGTTTCTTGCAGGTCATGTACGATGCTACTGGTGTAAGACTCCATGCTGGTCGTCAAGCTGAAGTAAGATTACATTTCTAGCACTCAACATGATCTGCTCATAGAATCATAGTCTGCCTGCTTTCCGGTATCTAAAGTATTGGGGTAGTACCGCAAAGTTTGTTAATTGGGCTTGGGGATTGCAGGATCATACTAAGGGAATATACTACTCTGAGATACTTTAATATAGAATATCTTCTCAAGGTACATGACCTGGCTGTAAGACTGAAACATAAACCTCTTAAAACTTAGAATTATACATCTATTGTTATCCATGCATTGGTTTATCTAACAGTTTCCTTTAAAGCTCGGACTATTGGAAATATCTGTTACTTATTGGACAAAAAAGAAAAGAAAAGGAAACATCTGTAATTCTGTTGCTGGTAGTCCAACCTGACAAGCTGTAAACTGATCGTGTCCGGCATGAAAGGACAAATATCTGCATTTATTATTGTGATGACCAAAATTTAGAGGCACTGCTGCTGTTATAGTTCTATTCAGCTCAGGATGTAAACACATTAGTAGAAGGGAATAATGACCAATCTTGGAGTGCCATAAAAAAAGGTGTATATATAATATATATATTTTCAATGGTCAATATTGGGAGTGTGTATATATTATAATATAAACTCAATTTCATTAAGTTTGCATTAACTCCTAAATAGCCATACGCTCTTGCATTGAAGTGTATGATTTATCAGAAAATCTCGACAATCCCCAGAGACTCATGTGCAAACTTGCTATCCCTTTGCCTAGCAGGTTTGCTTTACTGCAGCTTGTATTATTGCCTGAATCTCTATCTTTCCAGTGTGATCATAGTTTCATATAAGTTTTCACTGTTGTTGAACTTACGAATCTTCAATTTTTTTCCTTTTAAATAGCGTATATTTTTCCTTTTTGATCAGTAATTGTATTATGGTTATTTTCGTTTACATTAAATAAATTATTATGGTTGTGGATAAAGCCTGCTTTCATGCAACACGTGTTAGAGTTTCTGTATATGTTGGTGTCTTTGTGGTTTTCTTGTTTTTATATCTGATTTTCTAATGTAGTACAATATATCTTCTGCAGTTATTAAATCAAATAGTGTGTGAGCTACCTCCAGAACACCCGGTTTCTAGTGTTAGACCTCTACGGGATTCACTTGGTCATACTCCATTGCAGGTTCGCTTCACTCATTTGATAATGGAAATATCAATTGTCAGAAACTCGACCATGAGTGATCATAATCTGCTATGCTGTCTAGAGTGAATTTCTCATTCAAGCCTGGAACTGTAGTACCCACAGAGACAGACTTGTTATATTTAATTGATTATTTTCGTTCATGTTCTTGCAGGTTTTTGCAGGTGCAGTGTTGGGGTGTATAGTGGCATACCTTATGAGTGCCAGTTAGCAGTGGGTTATTCCAGTGATTATTCTTTGGCCTCACTAAGTGTTAGTTCAACAGGCTATTGAGGTCGATTATTAAACTGGAGACTCCCAAGTCAGCCTTCTGTCAAATAGTGAAAAGGATTGAGCAAAAATGTATGCCAAGTCTCTCTGTTCAATTGTCGAAAAGTTAGAAAGAGTGGAACTTCAAACAGTTTGACTATATATATAAAGATGCTCTTGATAGTACCAGTGCCATACTTATAAAGTTTCTAACTCTTGATAGTGTTTGATAATAACCCATTATGGATCTGGCTGTGACAGTGACTACCAAATCCTGCTGCAGCAGACTATTCAGCGGACTAAATGTTCATTTTTTTTTTTGACAAAATACTGGTCACTCCTTATATTTATAGAGTCTCGACAGTTTAGTCCTTGTGCTTTCAATTTCAACTGGTCACAGTTTTTTTTTTTTTTTTTTTTTTTTTAAAAAAACTTTTTATTAAATAACTCATGCACCTTTACATATGTCAATGAGATTTGAACTTATGACCTCAACGTTGTCAGTTAAGCTACTTAACCAACCAAACCACAGCTCACTGACAAAATGTCCAAAAACCTCATCGTAGTCTCAATTTTAGACCAATTGGTCAAATCTGTCCAAAATGGTTGTTAACTATTTTCTAGTTTCCTAAAATGTCCTTAAGTGTTGTTTTATTATTTTTCTTCTTGTTTTATTTATTTTTTTTTTTCAAAACCAAAATCGAAGAATACACAACCCACCATAAAAGGCTATGTAGCCCAATTAAGTTTGAGCCTTATTGGCAAAAAAAAAAAATTAAGCCTAGTGTAGTAGTATTGTTTGTAAGATTAATTATATGAAATTGTGGTTATTTTACTTATTTATATAGTTTCATATTTGGGAACTTAAAGAGTGCTGTTAATGCTAAGGATGATGATGATGAGAATTTATTTTAATCTGTTGACAGTAGCCACAGAGGGGCTACAACAGGCCCACAGACCCGCAACCAGTGCACCTGGGGCCGGCCTAAGGCCCGGAACCGGATCGCCAGCACCCAGCAGTCTACCTTGCGACCAGGGACCCGGGGACCGGGGGCGCCAGCCTGCCAAAGAGGTCACCAGAGCTGCCCTTTGGTGTACGAACAGAAGGAAGCCAGTCCCACATCGAAGAGTGAGACCAGACCTCACGCCCGGCCACCTATATAAGAGCCTCAACTACCCTCATTAATAGGTAACTGATATTTCATACTGCTTATCATACGTGCTTAAGTTATCTATTCATCCCAACTGTACTAACTTAGGCATCAGAGAGGAGAAGACCGGCCCGCCCGGTATTCCCCTTAGTAAGTAGGTTTACAGGAGATCACACTTGGATTCATCTGTCTCTGCCAGGCCTACGGGTTTTAGGTACGAACAATTGGCGCCGTCTGTGGGAAGGGATACGATAAAACCACGTAAGCATTACCAATGGCAGAAAGCTCGGAGGCAGGCCAGGAAATAAATACCACCAAGGAGCAGCGTGTTGTGCCACAACAAGCGCTCATCTCCACCCCGGTCAACGCGCGAGAGCAGCGCAGCGACTAGGACAACCAGGAAGGCAGGAGCTGTGGAAGGGCGGCCGGCACGCCGGGGGCATACCTTGATAGCTCGCGCAGGAAAGACCCGGTGAAGGGCGACCAACCAGCGCACCGGGGCTTTTCGCTGACATTCTCGGACGATTCGAGCGACAGAGAGGAGAGCCCGTTCGGTGATAGTGACCGGGACACCACGTACAGTCCCGACCGGCGCGATATAGCGGAGGAGATACGGGCAATGACAACGGAAGTCGGTCGCCTGCGCGAGGAGGGCGACCGGGATAGGGCAAGATCCAATGCCCGGTATGAGGAAATGGAGGCGGTGAATGCTGCCCTGGTAGCCGCCCTGGAGAGAGGACAGCAGCGCGACGACGCTATGACTAGGGCACATGCACCTACGCCAGGCCGATCTCAGCGGTTTGAAGTGGGACAGTCATCGGAGAGAAGGCCCCGCTCCCCCGAGCGAGCGGAGATCCCGACCTCCCGTCAACCACACGCTTCATTCAAGGATGAAGCCACGACCCCGACTGCACGGGCATTGCAGATACTCACCGACACTGTGTCGGATCTGAAGGCCCAAGTGGAGGCCAACGAGAGAAGGGCGGCGCGGCCAATGGAAGGCGCGCGATTCAACGAGCGCATGGGCCCTTTCTCTCACCGGGTTCTGGAATCGGGGAGGTCTAGTAACCAGAAATCCCTAAAACTCACATACTCAGGATCCAGCTGCCCGTACCAGCATTTGGACAGTTTCCGGTCCCAGACGTGTGCCAAGGGCTATTCCGACGCAGTATGCTGCAACATTTTCCAGGAAACCCTGTCTGGAGAGGTGCTCAGCTGGTTCTATGAGCTTCCGGCAAACTCCATCGAGGCGTTCGAGCAGCTGGCCGATCGGTTCGTAGGCCGCTTCATCCTCCGGGTCAAAGGAGCCCGGACATCGACCATCCTCTTCAACTGCATGCAGGCACCCGGCGAGCAGCTGAGGACCTTTGTCAACCGCTGGCAGACGGCGACGGCCGGGGTTCGGAACCTCAACAAGGGTATCGCCGAGATGGCGTTCAAAGAAGGGCTCCGACCAGGAAAATTTTCCTATGCCGTATGGGTGGAACTCCCGCAGGAGTATGACGAGCTGATGACAATGGCCATCAGGCATGCTCAGGCCGACCATGAAACGTACGGGCAGCACCTGCTGAAAAGAAAACGGGACGAGCAGTAGGAGGAGCACCCCCGGGAGGAGCACCCCCCTCCCGGCCAAGAAGACAAGGCCAGCCACCGAACCGAGAACCGAGGTGCCCGATCGAGCCGGCCCAGCAGATATTGGGGGCAACGGCAGCAGAGGCCCTATCATGACAAACCCCAGAACGAGCACAAACCGGCGTAGTACCGGCAATAACTCCCCCTGGCAATCATGCCAGCAGAACGTCAAGAGGTCTTCACTACCCTAACCTCTTCATACGAAGACATCTTGCACGAGAACGGGAACATCATTCCCCCACCGCACAGGAGAAAGTACCCAAAGGGGAAGCTTACCCCGGCGCAAACGGGCAAGCACTGCTCCTATCACGATGAAGCTACTCATCGGACAAACAAGTGCTTCGCTCTCAAGACAGCGGTGGAGGGTTTGATTACCAACGGCCAGCTCTAGCGGTATATAGGGGAAAGGAGAGCAGATCCCGACCGGGAGCCGGGCCAGGCCAGGCCTGGTAGGCACGCCCAAACCTCCAAGCGGTTAGTTTGGCATATCATCGGTTCGGCTGCTATAACATCATGAGATGTATGCCAACTATTTTGAGAAAAAATTCCACCGGTTCTGCCAGTGCAAGTGTATTTATATCCAAGGAATAATACAAACAAAAACCGTTCCGCCGGGTTTACAAAAAAAAAGGGGAAGAGCAAAGCAAAAAATCTCAAGGAACCGCGCTCCCCCCTTCAGCGGGCATTCCACCAGCTTCTCCAGATGAAGCCGCCGCACCTTCTTCAGGCCCGCCTACCCCTTCCGGTTGCTCCTCGCCTACCGACTATTCATGGATATCCGACTGCTCATGGATATTCTCATCAGCTCCGGCCTTCGGCATTCGAGAGGTATCCAGGTACCCCTTCTCTTCCCACTCCACGTAGGCGTCCGCGATACCCGATTCCCTGGCCTTTTCCAGGAACTCGAGGAACTGATCGCTCTCATGATACTTGAGGACAACCCGCTAGTAAAGCTCCGAGTCCTCTTCTCTAGACGCAGCGGCAGCGGCGGCGCGCGCAGCGGCAACTCCCACCTGGAGCTCATCCACTTTTTCCTCCAGCTCGGCCCTCTCCTCTTCGGCCAGCTCCTTCTCCTCCTCAAGGCTCCGGACCCGCTCTTCCAGTTTGGCCACCTGCTTCTTGGCCCTCTCCTCTAGTCTGACCTCTCCCGCTCCAGCCTGGACTTCTCTACTTCCAGATGCTCTCGGGCTTCTGTCAGAGCGGCCACCTGCCTCTTCAACCCCGGCAGCTCCTCGCTCGGATCCGGCTGGTACAGATTGTACAATAACTACACAACAACATGGAGCCAATTAGACAAGCAGCAAATGTAACGAGTTACGAGCAGTGCCATGGCACCGAGCAATTCTTACCCGGAGGACCGACTTCTTGCACTTTTGGCGGTTCTCCCCCGCCAAGGCTCCGGTGACCCCAGGCCTGTCCAGGCCAAGGCCAGCCACATCTGTCGCCACCTTCCGGATGAAGGGATTCTCCAGACTCCCCCTCTGTTCCTCCGCGGGAGCGGGGCTACTCTACTGACAGGCAGAGTTTGGAGCAGCGGCAGCCTTGTCCCCAGCGGAACTCGACGCACCACTGGTCACCTTGAGCCGCTTCGCCAAGTTATCACCTGACGACCGGCCGGTCAGCGTCACCAGCGTGGAGGGAGGAACGTCCATGACCCTCCGCCTCTTCTCACCCTGGCCGTCCGGTGAAGAAGATTGTGCGCCTGACCGGGTGACCCTGGTGACTAGCGGGACTGATCCCGGCCGGTACGGAATCTGGTTCACCCCGCCAGGAACCTTTGGTGGCCCCCCGGTGGTCTTGCCCTTTCTAGGTCCCGCCTTGGGCGCAGCAGGGTGACTCTTCACACGCCTCAGAATATAGGCGTCGCCCTCAACGTCCATGGCCCTCGGTTCGGCATGAACGGTAAGCCGACCGGACTCGTCGTCCACCGAGGTCCGCGAAACGGCCTCCCCTTTCTCCTTTAGACTTGAGAGAAGGTCTTCACCGTCCATGGATAAGGTATTGTCGGGTTAAATGACCGCCCGGGAAGATGCACCTGCAGGACAAGCAAAACGTTAGTGTTTAAAACTCGGCCAGCAGAAACGCCACCGCTAAACCTTGTTACGCACTAGGATCTCGCCCGAGACCGCAGTTCTCCAACACCTCCCGCCGAATGAAGTTGTAAGAGCTTCGCTCGAGATCGTTCCAGCATCCGAGTATAGTCATAATCCTTTCCCGCTCCAACTCGGATAGTTCGAACGATTGGTCGCCAAGGGGCTGGAAGGCACCAGGAACCCGGTACATTTTACCCCTCTTCTGCCACTCCCCCCCCGCCATCACCACCTTTTTCCTCCAGCTATTGTCTATCCAGGAAGGCATGTGGGTGATGATAGGCTGGAACTGTCAGGCGCTAAAGGTCAGACAATCCTGGGAGCCCCTCTTCTTCGAGAAGGATATTATGTACAATGCCCAGAACTCGTTCACCGTCGGCATGTTCATCCCGGACAACTCGTACAGGCAACCGAGGCTCAGCAGCTTCCTCCACTGGTTCCCGGGAAGCTGCGCGGGAGACACTTGCAGGGCACTGAGCGTGTACTGCACGAAATCTGGCAGCGGGAGGGAAAACCCGTGGCGAAATTGGTCCAAGTGCACGGCAACCCAACCCGCCTCCGGGTTACAGGCCGATTCTCCGGGATTCAGCGGCCGTAACGCCACCTCATCGGGGATACTCCACGTCTCCCGGAAGGCGGCAATCTCTTCGAGATTCATACTACCCTCCGGTTCATCACACACCACGGCCCCTTTCCCACTCCCGATGGTGTAGCTCACGGGCGGAGTGCCAGAAAAGCGCACCCCGTGCGGGATTTCCTCAGATCCGGAGGACCCGGAAGACGAATCCTCGCTCCGGGAGTGGCCAGCGGCTTCGGTATCCGGGGATTCCGAACCGAGCCAATCCTCCAGTCTCTCCTCATCGTCCACGACGGGACGCCTGTCGGCCGATTCGGAAGCCCCATCAGAACTCGCAGAAGCCATTTAACCTAAGGGGAAGAAAACAAAACCCCACCGCTGGTCAGCAACAGGCTAGAACAGCGCCCTCTGCGGCTCCTCCCCAAGATTACCGCAGCCGACCCACTTAAAACAACTCACTGTCGGCAACAGAGCCCCCCATCTCTCGCCGCAAAACGCCAAAAAGAAAAAGAAAAAAAAAACACCAGGCAAAGAAAGCAAGACTTACCGATTACTATGCACAACCGAGGAAAGTCCGTCCTACGAAAACACCGAGCAATGGCAGGCAAAGAACAAGAATGCTTGAGGCAACGGATGTCGCGGGGCACCTCCACAAAGCTTTCGCCGGATTCCTCTCTAACCTTCTCTTCTTCTCTCTGACCCAAAGAACAAAACAGAACTTATGAAGGAAGATGAGGCCTTTTTATAGAGGGGTCCGATGCCCTAGGCACTTGTAATCCCCCCAAAACACGCAATTAGGACAACTCAAACGCCTGCGAATCCAGACCCTCCATCTCAGATCGCTCCCTACTGGCACGTGTCCCAGCATTGGTAAACTTCCCACGCCATCATAACTGACGGGACTGATGGACTTCCTCCTTAAATGCATGTCAGCCACTTGTCCCGCCTACGAGCGACCTGGAGGAGAGATGGAGCAGGAACCGAGGCGTCAAGCCCCCCCCACTTCCCCAAGGGCCACGACAGCTCTCAACGGTTATGATCTTCCAACCGGAGCCATGGCAGTTCACCGGTTAGGTATCATTCAACCGGCTGCATGGCATCTCCACGACAGCTCTCCGGTTATGATTTTTCAACCGGCTCGAAGGCTTCTCACCGGTTATGATCTTCCAACCGGAGCCATGGCAGTTCACCGGTTAGGTATCATTCAACCGGCTGCATGGCATCTCCACGACAGCTCTCCGGTTATGATTTTTCAACCGGCTCGAAGGCTTCTCACCGGTTATGATCTTCCAACCGGAGCCATGGCAGTTCACCGGTTAGGTATCATTCAATCGGCTGTATGACATCTCCACGACAGCTCTCCGGTTATGATTTTTCAACCGACTCGAAGGCTTCTCACCGGTTACGAGACATCCAACCGGCTCCATGGCAGTTCACCGGTTAGGTATAATCAACCGGCTCCATGGCCTCTCACCGGTTAGGTAACATTCAACCGGCTCGAGAGCATTTCACCGGTTACGAGACATCCAACCGGCTCCATGGCAGCTCACCGGTTAGGTATAATTCAACCGGCTCCATGGCCTCTCACCGGTTAGGTAACATTCAACCGGCTTGAGAGCATTTCACCGGTTAGGAGACATCCAACCGGCTCCATGGCCCCTCACCGGTTAGGTATCATTCAACCGGCTCCATGGCATGACTCCGGTTATGAGAACATTCAACCGGCATGGGCTTTATACACCCGGGCGAGTTTACATCTAACACATGTACTCTTGTCCAGCAGGATAAAAACCCTGCATTGCACTGAACTGCGATAAAAATGGGGATTCAAGGCGAGACTTGTCATCTCAACGCCTCCCCACCGGGCAGATTGTTTCTCTGATCCAGAACTCTCCCCGCAGGCACGTCGCCCCACGCTTATTCCAACACAAGCTGGGCCGAGCCACCGGACCCCTCCTGGCCTGCCATTGGCAGTAATTTCACCTTGGGGGACTCGTTCCGATATGGCAGAACGCCCGGTCGAGTTCCCATGCACTCTCCGACTCGATACAGTATGGGGGTTCACCGGTCGGTTCGGCAATTTCGCCTTGGGGACTCGTTCCGATATGGCAGAACGCCCGGTCGAGTTCCCATGCACTCTCCGACTCGATACGGTATGGGGGTCCACCGGTCGGTTCGGCAATTTCGCCTTGGGGGACTCGTTCCGATATGGCAGAACGCCCAGTCGAGATCCCATGCACTCTCCGACTCGATACGGTACTCACCGCACCTCGTCTGACCGAACGCCCGGTCACGCCCAATCTTCAATACGGACTTGGGGGACTGGGTACCGTTGGGTTGGCAACTGCGGGTCTGCGGGACAGAAGCAAGACATATTAAGTCCCCATTCAAGATTGCACTTGACCGGGAACTTGGGGGACTTGTTGACAGTAGCCACAGAAGGGCTACAACAGGCCCACAGACCCGCAACCAGTACACCCGGGGCCGGCCTAGGGCCCGGAACCGGATCGCTAGCACCCGGAGCCGGGGTCCAACAGTCTACCTTGCGACCAGGGACCCGGGGACCGGGGGCGCCAGCCTGCCAAAGAGGTCACCAGAGCTGCCCTTTGGTGTACGAACAGAAGGAAACCAGTCCCACATCGAAGAGTGAGGCCAGACCTCACGCCCGACCACCTATATAAGGGCCTCAACTACCCTCATTAATAAGTAACTGATCTTTCCTACTGCTTATCATACGTGCTTAAGTTATCTATTCATCCCAACTGTACTAACTTAGGCATCGGAGAGGAGAAGACCGGCCCGCCCGGTAGTAAGCAGGTTTACAGGAGATCACACTTGGATTCATCTGTCTCTGCCAGGCCTACGGGTTTTAGGTACGAACAAATCTCATTTTGGTTTAAATTGATATGATGAAGATTTGATAGAATTTTATTTCATCGTGATTATGGTGATGCTATTTGATTTTGTTAGTAGTATGTATCAAATCAATTTGCATTTTTTTTTTCTCTCGATTGCAATCAGTTTGCAATTTTAAAACTCTTGGATTGAAGATCGACAATCATAAACTCAGATATTCTGGAATTTCTCTCAGTTTTGGTTTTGAAAAAAAAAAGTAAAAAAGAAAAAGAAAAATAACCTAAGAGCATTTGAGGAAATTGAAAAATGGTTACAATCATTTTGGATGAAATTGACCAATTGGTAGAAAATTAAGACAATAAGGAGTGATCAGATGAAATTGAAAGCAGAAAGACTAAACTGTCGAGACACTACAAGTATAAAGAGTGATCAATAATTTGTCTTTTTTTTTTCTTTAGTGATCAAACAATAAAAAGCCACTGAACAAAGAGAAATGCTAAATCCCACAACAAAGACTTCAAAGTTAATACGAGTTGGGCACAATATTAACATGTCGTCTCCAAATACTTGTAAAAAGGTCAAAGTGCCCTATGATCTTGGAAATACGAATTTCCAACAAATCCATCATCAACATACAAAACCATCTAATTTGTTACCACCCAGTTCTTTTAAGAAATATTTCCACACAATTAAACAACCCGAAGATGGACCATTATTAGTTCAAGCAGATATTATGTTCATCTTTTCCCCACTGGACTCAATACCAAGTCCTGAAGGTTGAGCAAAAGACTATCAGAGTTGAGATAAACTTTATTGGATGAATTGGCGATTTCTTTTGCAATTTCTCTTCCTGCTTCAATCTTCCTTAGAGTGACAAATGCTGGGTTATTGGCAATGGCTTCACCTATCAGCTGGGCACTTTTTGCTTCACCCTGGAGAGCAAGGGAACAGAAAACAGTCAAGACATTAGATTCAGAGGAGCAAATAAACTAAACAAAACTCCTAACCAAGATAACTTGATACATTTTGATAACAGCTATATGGGGAACTGTATTATTAAAGATATTCTTTTACTGCCAGATCAAACAAGAAAATAGAATGAAAAAGCCACTAACTAGCACCGGTACAGAGTGAAGTTGTGGAAGCAGCCATGGTTTGGCCAACGAATAAGTAACAAGCAAATGACACAAGGGGTAGACAATTGATCACGAGGTGAAAGGATTCCACTATTTCATTGACCATGTATTTACTCAATAACTAGCAGTTTCTTTTTATCAATTTACCATGAAATCAAAGGGCACTGGATCAATGCTAACAATTACCATGCTTTCTATCACTAGCTGACACTAGAGAAATTGCAGAAATCTGCACCCAATATAGATCAAAATAAACAAATCTGAGGATTAGCATGTCTCTAACTCACCTGGGCTCTGATAATAGCACTTTTCTTGTCTTGTTCGGCTTTCTCCACAACATACTTGGCCCTCTCAGCTTCTTGAGCAGCTACCTGTTTGGATTCAATTGCAGTCATGAACTCACTCCCAAAAGTCAGGCGGGTGATAGATACATCATCCATTGCAATATTGAACTTGGCTGCCCTCTCTCTCAAAATGTCCCGAATTTCCTTACTAACAGTCTGAAAGAGATAGAAAACAACAAATCAACAATCAATGACAATGTACAATTTTCAACTTATCCTTCAGGGAATGTACATAACCATAGAAAATACAAAGACCCTTTATCGGTATAAATATAAATGATTTGGATGATAGAAATGATGGAATTAGAAAACAGGTTTATCTAACAAAGAGATTTCTAGTCATTTCTTTGCTAATTAACTGAACTCATACCAATGATTACACTCAAGCACAGTTTTGGTTTGTTAAAAGAAGGTAACAAAAACAGTAAAAAGTTTGTAAGAAAATAGATGATTTTAAACTGAATAAAAACAGTCGTTTAGTCATTAAAAGAAACCAAAAGACCTTACTGCTTACCTCTCTCTGAGTAATGAGTTGGCTAGCATTATATCGTGCAACTACAGCTTTCAAAGTTTCATGAATGATTGAAGGCATGACCCTGTCAATATAATCCATACCAAGTGTACGATAGATTGTAGGCAATTGGTCAGGCACAGGACGGGTAAGAACTCGAAGCGCTATTCTCACCTGCAACGCAAAACCAAGGTAGACATTTAGTATCATTTGCTACACCAACAATAAAGTTCAGTATCAGATACACCGAGAGGTATGATCAATACCATCTTCCACAACAAAAATATAACTGCTACATAATGATCTAAACTCTTATATCATCAATTAAAGTAATTAAAGCACTCAACTAAAGTTCTCTGGGCACAACCAATTGATTCAAGACAGGAGATAGCAATCGGAATTCATACAAAAACGGGTTGAGATGGAACAGTTGGCCATTTGTGTGTGTGTGTGTGTGTGTTACATATAACTATATATTAAATCTTTTAATTGTAGGGTGATAAAAATACCAACATGCGTATGAAATCTGAGAATTCTGTGGTAACAGTTATGAAATAATTGGGAACTTATCACAATAATGATTTCACATGTTTAAGAGCCAATCATAATCACATAAAGGCCTTCATGTCAATTCACTCAATTGCTCAATGGTCTCGACTCTTGACAAAGAGATGCCCCAACTAAAGATCCCTATAGGCATTAGCCACCATCACCATTTCATATTAGAAGATTCATATGGCATAGAATTCTTTATGCAACAAGAGTTTCTACCTGAACCTAGCTGACTGAAATACAAAGACACAGTTGCAGTTATGCTCTAATTTCAGACTTTAAAGATATGTTCTTCAAGTTTTGGTCAAACTTTACATAAGACTGAATATTTGCAATCAGAGTCAAACATTATTATGAAGTTTTCAGAGTTTTTCCAGAATTGACTTATACATACCATCTGGAGGTCACGACTTCCAGCAATGCTGTCTACCTCTTGGGGTCGTGCGCGAACATCATAGATGATTGGTCTCTCAAACCATGGAATTATTAGGTGTGTCCCTTCTGGATAGACCTGCAAATTAAGATGTCAGTGGCTTATGTTGACATAGTAGATACAGACAGTAGAGCACAAAGGACTTCTATACATCACTAAGGAACAGGAAGGTATCCAAATCTGTGAGTGCAGAGTCTCACACACTTGCATACTCAATCAATCTCAGTTTAAGATATTACCAGGAATCTAAGAAACTCAATCAATCTCAGTTAAAGAAGATACTACCAGGAATCTAAAAAAGAAAAGCATTTACTAACAACTTTAGTACAATAATATGAGGAAAGCATCACCTTGTCTTTGACACCAGTAATGCGGTTGAACACAATAGCCCGGCTCCCTCCTTCAACATTGTAGAGACCATTGTTAAGTCCATAAGCACCAAGACCACCAATAATTCCCACAGAGAGCAAAGTACCAATCCCACGGAGCGGCACTTTTGGGACTTTCATATTGTTGAAATTCATGTTTGTGAGTGCTGAGGCTCTGCAAGATGAATACCGATTTAAACAAGAACAGAATACAGATAATAATTACAAAAGAGAGCACAACATCTCATTGCTTTTAGATAGCTAGAAAATAGAACATAACGTCAGATATCGGTTATTGCAATCATTCAAGTTCCCAAAACAGATTACCAAAGCTCAAAGAAGCTTAAGAACATCATAGTCAACCAACCAAATAGTTGTAGTAATATAATGCAGGTAAATATCTCAAGTTCTGTTTCTCCACAACTTCTGATGCAACCAAAAGTCACCAAATAACATTGAAAGAAAGACGAATAATAGACCCAAAATGTGATTCTGGTAAAAGTTCTTCAAGAAATCAAACAAAATTTTATACAACACAGATCCACATTCTTACCCTACCCAGAAATGTTAACAGCAAAAATACAACCCAGTATATTATAAACCACACAATTGGAAGAAAAATCAACAAAATATAGCTAACCCAACTTCAAAAATCTCGTTTTTCAGTACCCAAACGATAAACCTAGATAAAAAACACCGCAAATTTTTGATCCAAATTGGCCGATCCTTTCCCAATCTCGTTGTGTTGATTTCACCAGCCCAAATATAAATCACAAAGTAAGTGCAGAAATCAACAACGAAACAGAGACATTGCAATCTAAAAAAAAAAAAAAAAACCAAATTAAAAAGAAAAAAAAAAAGAAGGAAAATCACAATACCAGAGTCTGATAGTCGAGAAATCTACAGAGAGAGAGAGTGAAGGGTTTAAGGGTTTAAGACTTTTAATAATAAAAAAAAGAAAGCGAGGACGAGTGTATGCGTGCGAAAGAGGCTAGTACCGCTCACGTGCTCGCACGTGCCAACTGAAACGTCGTACTCTCCACGGTATCACAACAACGACACGTCGTTGTAAGAGAATTCGGAAACGTCGCCGTTTCGTACATTACAAAACCCCATTAAACCACCATTTTTCCCATTTCAATTTTCAAATTGCAGAAACCCAGACTTTCCCACTCTCTCTCTCTCTTCTATGGCGAGTGACATCCAATTGCCGGCTCCGTTCCTGTTGAGCCCGAACAACGACCAGCTGGAACGCGCACAGGTACGCGCCGCACGCGCCGCCATGAATAGGCGGAAAGCCGCGACGGTTACCGGTCGTCCTTCTCCGCCGGACGATCCTTGCCTCAGCGACGAACAGGTCGCCGAACTCTTCCAGCGCTGCATCAAACTCGCCAGCGAAAATGTCCGTACACATTCTCTTCTCTCTTTCTCTCTCTCTTTTCTTTATATGTATACAAATACGTTGCTGCCGTATATGGAATTATGATTAAGAAGCTGTGAGTTTCTATAATGCTCAATTTGTGATTCAGGGTTTACTGCTTGATTTGGTTCACAAGGCTTCGTTTGGTTGCTGAGACTTAAATTAAGCTTAATAAACAAACTTCACAACTCTCAAACTGAGTCAATTTTTTGTTTTTGTGCTTTTTTTATTGTTTGTTGTAGAAAATTAACCAGAAGAACAGTTGGGAGCTGAAGCTGATAGACCATCTCAGCGACATTATTAAGGTCGAAGCGGGGAATGACTCAGAGACAAATTTCCAAAAGGTTTGGTGAAATTAGTTGGTGTTGGATTTTGGAAATAGTTTTGGGAATTATGGAAATTTATGATTGTATGGTTTTGAGTGGTCAGGCAAGTTGCACATTGGAAGCAGGGGTGAAAATTTACTATGTGAGGGTTGATTCGGTGCACGCGGAAGCGTATAAAGTTCTGGGGAGGATCAATCGAGCTGGTCTCGAAGATGAACAAGGTATCTGCCATTACTTGTTGGTTTAGGAGTTAGGACCACAGATTTTTTTGTGTGTTATGGGCTTGGTCTATCGCTCTTCGTTATGGCATTTCATAATGAAGGTTCAATGCTTGGTAAGTATCCTAATAGGGTGCTTTTGGCAGAAACTAATATGGAGGTCGGCAATGTCAGCGCTGGGAAGGATAAGAGTCGGTGTAAGAAAGAGATGGAGCGGAAGGTATGCATTTTCAGTTAGATGTTTACTGTAATTTCACTGCAAGTGCAGGACTAATGGATGTGTTATTTGAAGGTGTCACCACTATCCACGTTGGAATCCTCCTTTGAAGCTCTAAACTTGAAGAAGTTTGACGGTACTTTTATAAGATAACTCATCTATTCTGGTCATTGACTCATCATTTTTTCTGCCTTATGAATTTTGAATTATTTTTGTTTCCTGGATTTTAGTTGCATTCATGGTAGATCCCCTGTACCATCAGACATCAGCACAGTTTGATGAAGGTGGAGCCAAGGGTCTGCTTTTGAACAATCTTGGAGTATATGGAAGGTGCCAGGTGCTCTTTGATTCTTCCGAAGTTCCAGGGAAGTGCAGATCATGTCCACTGAAAAATAATTCCTTGGATTTGATAGATTTATCTTTTGAGAAAGGTACGTGACATTTCTGATTTTGTCAGTATAGTTTCTTTGGGTTATGTGCTCCAAACAAAAACTTTTTCCCACACTTTTTTTGGTTTTGATGTAGAATCAATGCAACAGATGGTGATGAACATGCTTGGAGAAAATGAAATTTCTCCTACTCTAAATGAGATACTATGATATTGATAAAGATAATCAGCGATCAGCCAAAACCCAGATCTTCCTATAGATGTTCTTAATGATAATGAAGTTGGGTTAGACTTTTCATCTGGGAGTTATAGCACAATGACCATTGATCATGATGATGATATCACTTTCAGTCATGAGGATGTGACTTTTGAACGATCATATCAATGTTCTCAGGAGGTATTTTATATAGCTATGCTGATTGCTTTTTATTATTATTATTATTATTATTTTATAGAAAAATATGCTGAATTCATTTAGACGTAATTGCTTCTCACTCATATGTAACGTTTTTCATTAATTCTCAAATTTGGACCCTGCTGAATGGAACAGATATATAGGAATTAGTTTTCTGACTTTCTCATTTGCGCAGGACAATAAGTGGCATACATCACTTGAAGCTGATAAGGATGACAGATTTGAGGAAGTATCTGCATTTCTGTTTCAAGGGTTAGCAATCAGTTCAAAGAAAAATGCATGGGCTGGTCCTGATCACTGGAAATATTGGAGACCTAAGGGTTGGTATCCAAACAAGATCTATTAGTTCGCTCTGTTGTGGGTAAACCTTGATTTTCCTGTCTTTGATGTTCGTTCTGTAGGTTCAGAGGATAATCCTGCCACTCAATGTAGACCAACTAATAAGAGATCATACATGGACCATACAGAAGTTGACCTTGTTTTCACAACATCCATAGACAAAGACTTTCCAGATATATTTTGTCCCCCAAAAAGTTTGAAGTCATTATTCCTACCTGCAAATAGAGTACCAAGTCACAGGCTTCCAGAAGATTGCCATTATCCACCTGATAATCTTGTCAAGTTGTTTCTTCTTCCTAATGTTCTGGTAATACTTCTTCCTGTTCTACTAATAAAATGCAGATATGTTTATGACGATTTGTAAATTAATTGGCACATTCATGCAATCATGATCCCACTTGATTTATCCGAGGTCTATGTTAAACATACTAGATACGCAATGGGTTCAGTTTGTGATGGCCACAACATAAATATCTAAAAAACTATAGTTTGTTAGTTAAAGTAATGAACTGAAGAATAATATGTACCTCAACCTGATCCTGCTGAAATATGTTCACTTGTAAATTACCATGCCCTATACTGTCTACATGCTTAATTTCATGCAGAAGTAGGCACCGTTAATGGTATTAATCAAGCATAGGTTAACCCAAAATGATCTTAACTTATTATAAGGGGAAAATCATATAGTGCTCATCTGGTTGAAAAGACACCGAAATGCTTAGGCTCCCCAATGATTATTTGGCTTTTCCAATTTTCTCATGTTTCTGCGTAAAATCTGTAGTTGTGATCCAACACCTCTATTGCTTGGTCTGGCTAACTATATAAGTTTTGATTGTAGTTGCTTGGGAAGAGAAGACGGAAATCACGGAATCATACAGGTATCAACTTTTTCCCTCGTATATTTTTCTGTTCCTTATAGAATCTAATTGAATACATCCTCTCATACCTTATGAATGATGTTCAATCTTTATCAAATTCATGCAACCTCTGGTGGCTCAATTTTTTTTTTTTTTATCTTGACATGATATGTGACTACTTTGATTGTCTTTGTTTGTTTGTCAAGAAGAAAATGCTGATTTGTCCCATCTATTTGCCTTCTATTTTATAAAGTATGTCTAGGAAGATTTGGGAATTAAGCATCATAGTATTATCTTTTCAGATGATAACTTGTGGGAACAAAGAAATAATTTTGATGAAGCTTTGCCATCATGGGGCAATGACTGCAATGAGAGTGTTGCTAGTGATCAATATGATGATGGATATGCTCATAGCAGTGTGGAAGATTTGGATACACTAGTCTCTCAACCTCGCCAGGTTTGTTTTTCTTCCTTACTGGTGATCTTAAAAATATCCATCAGAGTTCTCATTTGGATTAGGCAGTATGTGTTCCATTGTTTGCCTAAAATAGAATTTTAGTTTGCTGTGCCAAACTGTAAACTTCAAGTATTAGTTAGAGAAAGGAGGAATTTTTGCTAAAATGAATTGTTTTATTCAGTTTTTCTTTGAATTGAAGGATTCAGCTTAAATATCTTTTTTTTTTTTTTTTGTGTGTCTTTCCCGGGTTTTTCATTTTTCATTTTTTAAAAATGTTTTTTGATCTCAGAGTATAACATGGTTGCATCATTCTTTATTTTGAAGTGTTTAAGAAGATAATCCACAGTATGTTTCTTTGATGTTCATGCATCAAGAATCTCTTCTCATGTGGGTTGTGACTTCTGACATTTCAGGTAACCAGAGTTGAAGTCGAGTACGACAGAACTTCAAAACGAATTGATCTTCATGCATTGAAGAAAACTCTTTGGGATCAAATGCAAGAATTTGTCAAAGGTCCTGAACTGGTGGGCATATTCTTTTTACTCGTGATACTTTTTTTTCTTTTCAGTACTAAAATGGTTCCATTGTTCAATCAATAACTCAGAAAGGTTAGCTCTTATATCTATGTACATTGTTGCTTGCTTGATCATTGTACTGATATGGTAAACCTCATTACGTCAGTATCTCTCTGCAAGCTCGTGAACTTCCATTCCAGTCAAATTTTGTGTTTTCATATCCACTATAAGTCTATAAGAAGTTTCCATTGAATGCTAACTTTAATATTTTATTACAAAAGGGCTTGAAAGACACTATATCTTTCAAAGGTATACTGTCCACTTTTCCTGTCAACTGTGAAGCTGCAATGCCTGAGGATATTTCACCCCATCTGTGTTTCATCTGCCTTTTGCATTTGGCTAACGAGCATGGGCTAACTATACATGACTTTCCCAGTTTAGATGACTTGAGCATTCATCTTCCTTCTTGTTTAAACTCGTCCGATGGAGTGGTCCATTCTTCACCATGGCGAAGATACAATGTATATATTGATATGTAGATATTTGAAGGTAGCATATCTTCACCATATGCAAGTTGGCAGGGTCTCAGTATCTGTGAAAGCAATGTAAGCCTATTTTAGCCTTCTTAATCCGCATATTTTGTTGCATGCATTTGTCTATATTGTCAGCATGCCTCTTAACATTGCTTAATCTTATCCAGCAATGTATATGCTGTTCAGAGCTCCTATCATGAGTATGATATAAAACATCAGTTTCGGGCTTTCGGCCATAGGTTGCTTCCTGTGCTGCGTTTTGTTTGATATTGTTTCTAAGCTATCAACTTTTTATCTAAAAATCTAAGTTTATCAAGAACTTCTAACCATGTATTTTAGTCAATTGTTGAATTTGGTGCTTAAGGATAAGCTATCTTTAAGCGAGAGCTAGGTTAGTCTTATCAGACCAATTATATCCGCTATAGCTATCTGTCTCTGCCAAGCTCTCAACTCAGAAAGGCATTTTGCAGCCAGCACAAGTTATGTGGTTGTCAATTATCTGTTGCTCAGTTGTATCTAAAGGATAAGGGAGTATCAAGTTCAAAGATATGATGGTGCAATGCACGTTGAGCCTTGCTTTTGTGGGATTTCTATTTTGAGCCTTGTATCTATTTCAAACCCAGAAAAGTGAAATGGTCGAGCCTCCGATCTATTCCCAGAAAAAGTGAATCCTATATCCTAGAAAGTGATTGAGAAAGACATAATCATATAACATAACTAGGCAAAGGACATGGGGAGAATACTTGTGTTTGAGTTATTTTTGGTTGGATGCTTTGTCTGCATTAGAGAGGCTATCTGATCTGGGTCCCTTATCTGTCTCTATAGTAGTATAATTGACTGGATTAGTGATCTAAGCACTTTGAAAAATTAGGGTTACATATAGTTTTACATCTGAAAGGAAAAACAGACTAATGTGCTTTTGCTAAATTGTGGATAAACTGAGCCTGGAGATGGAAAAGGATTGCCATATCTCTTGTGTCTTTGGAGACATAAGGGGTGACAACTACAAAAGTTCGAATAGTAAAAACATGTGAAAACATCATTTTCTTTATCCACCTTTTTATTGGGAGCCTTTGAATTTATTTTTCTTTGAATGGAGTACAACCGTCTTGAATTGAAGTATATATAAGAGAAAGGGATCGGATATATAAATCCCAAAAGAAAATTGTTGGTATAAATCCAAATTAGTGGTGAATCCGGTCATATATATATTTTCTTCGAAACAATATGTGGAGATTGTTTCTTATGCCGACCTTTCAATTAATTTATTAAATTATTTAACGTTTTGATAATTAAGCGAAATAAGTGATGAATTACACTCACTATAACCTCTGAGTCCATCTTTGTTTGGAAAGATATGCTGATGTTCAACTATTGATTACATTTTAATACATCGCACTGTATACGAAAAATATGATCAATAATAGTACACGTTGTTTGTTTTATACTTTAACGATTTATTTGTGTACAGAATTAGAGAAAATGAAAAAGTTTTGAGGATCATTATGGAGGACCACGGCAGAGACGCACTATTACAAGAAGATCAAGTGGGATGGAAGTTGGTGATGGATGTAAAAGATTCTGAAGAAAATTAGACCCCCAAAAAAGATCAAAGGCCTCTCTGGTGTTAGTTAGTTGATTAAGCTACTCCCAAACAATACGAGAATATTACGCTTTCCACCGACCCTATCAAAGCAGTGTCCAATTGTATTCAAATCTTTCCGCCCCTCTTGCATATTCTGATTCTGTCCTCTTGTCTTGCTCTACTGTTTCTTTCTCACCGTGTATGAAAAATCAACTTGTTCTTTTTCAGGTCGACTAACATTTCATCTATTGAATACGATAGTTTTTATTTATTTACTTTTTCACAAAACAATAATAGAAATTCAGAAAAAATCGTAACTTTCGTGTATATTGATAATAACAAAAGAATCTTGATCGATTACACTTGGATAAAAAAAGTAATGCATATGGTTTAAAACTCAAATGACTTCTATAAGAGTTTGATTATTTATAAATAGGCTGAGCATTTATGAATGTGAAACTTGTTTCAAGTCAAAATCTACTAGACTTCCCTTCTCTAAATCTGTGTCTAGAGCTTCATGTGCTTTTGAACTTGTTCATTCTGATGTCTGGGGCCCTCTAAGGTTGTCTCAATTGATGGTTAAAAGTACTATGTAACGTTCATAGATGATTACTCACGAACAACCTTTGTATACTTTCTGAAATTTAAACATGAAGTGTTCAAATGCTTTAAAGGTTTCCATAGTTTGGTAAAAAACCATTTCTTCCAACATTTGCACTCTGAGATCGGACAATGGTACAGAATACACATGTAAAATTATGCAAGCTTATCTAAGTGATGAAGGTATACTTCATCAAACAAGCTGTGTAGCAACTCCTCAACAAAATGGGATTTCAGAGAAGAAGAATCGTGACCTCCTTGAGAAAGCTAGAGCCCTAATGTTGCAATCTAATGTCCCAAAAAGATTCTGGTCCTATGCAGTCCAGTGTGCTGCCTATCTCATCAACAGGTTGCCTAGTAGTGTGTTGAAGTTTGAATCTCCATTCCAAACATTGAAGAAACGGGAAATTGGACTCGATCATTTACGTGTTTTCGGCTGTGTTTGTTATGTTCATGCTCAAGCACATCAAAGAGATAAGCTCGATCCAAGAGCAGTGAAGTGCATTTTTCTCGGATATTCATCATCACGAAAGGGATATAAGTGCTATGATCCCTTGAGCCGAAAACTGCATGTATCGAGAGATGTGAGGTTTGATGAAGCTACTGCATATTATCAACCACATGATCATGATCTTCAGGGGGAGCTCCAAGAAGAATGGTTCGAATCCTTCTCATCACCTATAGTTCCCAATAGTTCCACAAATGAACATGATGCTTGTGATCATGATCAAAATGCTTCACCATCACGTCCCGAGGGTGGAGGCGATCTCTCTGAAGCAGTCCAATTGAACCAAGAAGAAGCTGAAATAGTTAACCAAGAGAAGCAAGACCAGCCTCCATCCCAACCTCAAATGCCAGAAAGAACTTACCCTAGTCGAGCTAGAAAAGTTTCAGTCAGACTGGATGGGTTTGAAGCCTACAAGCCCAAACACCCTCTTGGTAACATAGCTACTCTCAATTATGCATCACCATCTCATTATGTTTTTCTCAATATCACTACCAGAAAAGGGGTTATAGCCGACGACGCCATCTCGTCGGCCGTTTTCATTAAATCGTCGGCTATAGTCATAGCCGACGATACTTTGTCGGCTATTCTCTCGTTGGGAATGCTCCGTCGGCTATAGTATAGCCGACGACACTCAGGGTAAGTCGTCGGCTTATAAAACACGCGGTATAGCCGAGGAATAAAGCGTCGTCGGCTATACTTCGAACATTGCCGACGACGGGATCGTCGGCTTCAACAATTACGTAATTGCCCCTAACCCGGAAGTATAGCCGACGACACTATCGTCGGCTATACGTCCGGCATAGCCGACGAATTAATCGTCGGCCATAACAATCGCCGGTCCCAGGAACGGCTTTTTTTTGCCGGAAGCCGGGAGGGTATAGCCGACGAAATATGGCCCATTTCGTCGGCTATAACCCCTAAATATTTAAAAAAATTTAAAAATTTAACTCGGGCCCAATTTCACTTCGTCTTCGGTTTGGCTGCAGAAAATCCACAAACAAACATCCAAATATCCAACAAATATCCACATCAATCCATCCCTAATATCCTACCTACTGTACAAATTAACCCCCTACTCATCATCACTCCCTAAACGCGTAGCGTCGTCGACCGGATCGTTCGAGTTCCGGTGGCTATGGCTACCCTGATCGCCTGGCGTACTCCGATGCGGGGGGGGGGGGGGGGGGGGGGGGGGGGGGGGACGACGAACTGGGGTATCTGTGGCGGAGGCGGGGGCTGGAGTCCAGCCTGCTGGGCCTCCCAAGATTGCTGCATCCATCGGTACATCTCCGCCACAGATGCGTCTCTGGCCTGCTGCGCCGAAGCCTCCGCGGCCCTCGCCAACTCCGCCTGAGTCCTCTGCAGCTGCGTCTGCAAGTCTCCTCTCGTCGAAGCCGCACGCTGCGTGCTGGGATTGGCCGGCGTGTACTTGAGAACCCCATCTCCCGCCGCGCCTAGGCCTCTCTGGTAGAAGTAGTTGTTGCCCGTCCCTACCGCCGCGTGCATGATCTGAGAGGCCAAGCGCGGCTCAAGGGTGTCGATCGTGGAGGCAAACTCCGCGATCGCCTCGTCGGACGCCCCTTCCCCCAGGGTGTCTCGCGCGATCCCGAAGGTGATCGCGTCGGTCTCCGCATCTATTTCCGCCTAATTGACAAGAAAATATAATAAACGAATTAATAAAAAATATATATAAATTAATTTAATGAAACACTTTTATTGAAGATGGGCGAATACTTACCACTTGGTCGGGACGCCCCGGATACATCTGCGCATGAATCCACGACAACGGCCTCAGCGGTCGGTCCCTCCTCGCAATCTCTGCCCACTGCCTCCAGGAGCGGGCGCCGCCGTGGTGGGGGTGCTCGTTCCTCTTGCGGTTGTCGCTGTTCGTCTTCGAGATTTTCTGTATTATAAGAACGAACATATATACGCAAATATAAATTAGTAACTAAATTAAAATATTAGGAACTAACCAAAATAAAATTATTAACTAATTTAGTTACTAACTAATTTAATTTAATTAGTAACTACTTAACTAACTAATTTAATTTAGTAACTAACTAACTTACTAACTACCTAATTTAATTTAATTTAATTTAATTTAGTAACGAACTAACTAACTATGTAACTAACTAACTAACTTAATTTAATAACTAATAACTAACTAACTAATTAATTTAATTAAGTAACTACATAATTTAATTATTAAATAACATTAAAAAGTTATATACTAGCAGGCTAAATTTTCTTACCGAGACCCTGTAGCTCCCGAAGTAGGCTACCAGCCATAGCCACTCATACTCCCTGTACCGAAACTCGTGGGGGGTTGCACCTCGCCCCAAGCGCTGCTCCACATGGTACGTCCTGTAGTGCGTCGACAGCTCGTTCTTCCACTCGGAGTACCTATATTAACAAAACACAACTGTTAGATATATTCGTACACTGCCAATAAATATATTTATACAAAAAAAAGCGAAACACATAACCTGTTCTTCAGCTGCTCGTCTCTCCACCAGTCCAAGGTAGGATGGACTCTAAACCATTGCTGCAATATTATAAATTAATTAGAAAATATTTTTATATAGTTATAAGGACTGAATTCATAAATGTTTATTTTCTATAATAAAAATACGATTTACCTCACCGACAGTGCATTGTACACTCGCGCCTTGATGTCATCGGGCACAGAGCCCCAGTCGGGCCACAACAGTGGGACCCTGTCCCGCACGAGCATGCCCGTCGCGTTGATATACTTGGTGGTGGTGTCTCTCCTCTCAATCGGGCGTCCATCCTCACCGGGATCGGGCAGAATCTCTCTGATCCCACCGGCGAGCTCCCTCTCCAGGGTCGACATGTTCGCTGGCCCTCTAGTCCGTCTCGTCCCCGCGGGTATATTTACGAGGACGCCTGTTTCATAATTAAAATGAATACATAGTTAAATAATTATTTAAACTAACTAATTAAATAATTAATTAAACAATCTAAATAATTAATTAAACTAACCAATTACCAGCGTCGTTGTACTGTTTGTCTTTCTCACGAACACACCACAGGCCGCGGCAGTCCTCTGAGTCGAAAGGCCTGTGGACGTAGGCCTCCTCCCAGGGAATCTCGTGGGGCCGGTCGTGTCTCCAAATCTGCCTCCCCCTGGCGTCGTACTCGGGGATTGCAGGGAGGAATTGGACCATGTACATCCCCGATGGCGGAGACATACGGGGCGTGGACCTTGAGGGGCCTGCTCCCCCTGACGGTGGGCCCCGTAGCTGTGGACGCTGTCGCTGTGGGGGGACAGGGAGCATCTCTAGAGGGTCCAGATCGGCGCGCGGTGGGGTCGGCTGCCGATCCTGGAACAGTGCTGAAGTGCACTGGGGTCTGGTGGCTCTGCGTCCTCCTCCGACACTCGAGTCAGGGCCCGCTCCCGTCGACTCATACGAGGAGCCCCCACGTGGATCGCTCGGGGTCAATCCCATCAACGTCTCCTCTCGTCGACTCATAGGCAGACCTAGGCCCCGACGACCGCTGGATCCGCTCCCCCCACGGCTGGCTCCTGCCTGAGCGTCGGGGTCGCTCTCGGTCGGTCTGCCAAGCCATCGGTCTACAGCGCGGCGGTTTCCTGCACAATTAGTATATAAATTCCATAAATTTCACAAAAATTCCACAAAAAAATTAAAAATTTCATTAAATGTATATATACCTAAATATATTTATACCTAATTATATATATATATATATCCTCCTACAAATCGTTGTTAATTCCACAAAATTAAAAAAAAATCCACAAAATTCCATAAATTTCACAAAAAAAATTAAAAACTTCATTAAATATATATATACCTAATTATATATATACATAAATATATTTATACCTAATTATATATATATATTCCGAAATATATATATATATATATATATATATATATATATCCTCCTAAAAATTACACAAAATTAACAAAAATTCCACAACATTTAAAAAATTTCCACAAAATTCCATAAATTTCACAACAAAATAAAAAACTTCATTAAATATATATATACCTAATTATATATATACATAAATATATTTATACCTAATTATATATATATATATATATATATATATTCCGAAATATATATATATATATATATATATATATATATATATATATATATCCTCCTAAAAATTCCACAAAATTACACAAAATTAACAAAAATTCCACAACATTCCATAAATTGCACAACAACCCTAAATTCCACATAATTTCACAAAAACCATAAAATTTCACAAAATCCCTAAATTCCACAAAACCACAAAATTCCACAAAATTTCCAAAAATCATAAATGAGGGAGAGCGGGACTACCTGACATGGTGGTGCGGCTAGGGGAGGTGGTGCGGTGCGGCGGCGACGGCGGCTAGGGGCGGCGGCTGTGGCGTTGCCGTTCGGGTGGTCGATCGGGTCGGGGAGGGCTCGGGAAGGAGGGGGCCGGGGCGGGGAGGGGTCGATCGGCGTGGGGGAGGGTCGATCGGCGTTGGGTGGGGCTGGGGGTCGATCGGTCGATCGGGTGGGGGAGGGAAATTAGGGTTTAGGGTAAGCAGAAAATGAGGGAGAGACGCCTCTGTTGCGGTTTAAATCGAAGGACTATAGCCGACGATTTAATTTTAATTCGTCGGCTATAGTCATAGCCGACGAATTTCGTCGGCTATACTCTGACCCGAAATCCGGGCCGGGCCGAAGTTGGGCTTTGCGGGCCGGTTATAGCCGACGAAGTAGTTATTTCGTCGCCTATAGTGTGGACTATACCCGACGATTTAATTTTAATTCGTCGGCTATAGTATGACCGACGAATTTCGTCGGCTATACTCTGACCCGAAATCCGGGCCGAGCCGAAGTTGGGCTTTGCGGGCCGGTTATAGCCGACGAAGTAGTTATTTCGTCGCGTATAATATGAATCTCGTCGCCTATAATATGAATCTCGTCGGCTATACTTCACGCTCTCAGCAGCCATCAGATCTCGCCCATCCAACGGCGGACAATGAAACGGCGCGGATCGCAAGAGTTCAGCCGACGAAGTTAAGTATGTCGTCGGCTATTCTTTGGTCAAACTACAAAGTCAAACCTCTAAACGCTTTAAAACGGAAATTGGCCCGTCTAGATGACGTTTTTTGGCCTGACCTTCAACAGAGAATAGTTTCAGATCGATGAGACGCAACTAATCGTATAAAAATTTTCCTCAAAATATTTACCGAACGTCAGGCTACCCATAGGAAAACGGAAGTAAAAAACAGCTAACCGCAACATTCGGCACACAGATTTTGTCGGAATCTTCCCATTTTTCAACCGTAGATGTATTTCAATATTTCGGTCGTATCTTATTTCACGACAATTTTGCATTTGAAGGGTCTACGTATAGCAACTATTTGAAACTATACATTCACTTAAACACTTAGTAAACAAGTTAAGGAACATTAGTGCATATGTTCCGATTTCGAATCTAAAAGTTTGGAAAATCTATTCCAACCGTCTGATATCACCGTTAAGATTAAATACATGTATGAAAAAAATTCCAACTACATCTGACAACGTTAAAGGCTCGATCGGTACGGTCAAACTGCAAAGTCAAACCTCTAAACGCTTTAAAACGGAAATTGGCCCATCTAGATGACGTTTTTTGACCTGACCTTCAACAGAGAATAGTTTCAGATCGATGAGACGCAACTAATCGTATAAAAATTTTCCTTAAAATATTTACCGAACGTCAGGCTACCCATAGGAAAACGGAAGTAAAAAACAGCTAACCGCAACATTCGGCACACATATTTTGTCGGAATCTTCCCATTTTTCAACCGTAGACGTATTTCAGTATTTCGGTCGTATCTTATTTCACGACACTTTTGCATTTGAAGGGTCTACGTAATGGTTTCAGTCAACATCCGGGTCAGGGGTTATAGCCGACGAAATACAGGTCGTCGGCTATACTTTAGCAGACGACCTTCAACATTTTGTCGTTAGCCGACGACTTGCATATTAAATTACCCAGAATGGGCATTATAGCCGACGATGTATGGTCCATTTCGTCGGCTATAATGCTTATCTTTCCGAAAATTTGCCATTTAGGGCCTGAAAATTGCCTATTTCACCTGATAAATTCCTGAACATCGCACAAACAATTCAATACAATTTCCCATAAACTCGGAAAACGGTAATTAAGGACGAAAAATGTATTCATACATGCATGCACCATCGTACACAAATACATACATAAACAGTATACTAAGGATGATAATCAGAATCATCCTCATCACTTGAGTCAGACGTAGTATAGTAGTTCATATCTGGCAACCGGTGTTCGTACTCGTCGTCTGAGTCATCGTCTGCCTGATATAGATGATTCGGATTAACATCATACATGGGCACCTGACCCCTAGGAAGTCGAACCACTCTGCCCGGCGTCACATTATTATCGCGGATGGTGGAGGATTCCGGAATGTCGCCGGCGTCCGGCTCTTGGTATGCGGTCGTTTCTTGACACTCTGTGCTCACACCAAGTGTGGTAGCACTGTATATGTCTCGCTGAGACACATGGTTAACTACCTTCCACGTGCCTTTGTTCAATGGATCGTCAAGATAAAAGACCTTTTTGGCCGCTGTGGCGAAAACAAAGGGGTCGTCTTCATACACACTAGTGGCGGTATTCACCGAAAGTATGCCGTACTGATCGATCCGTATGCGGTGCGGCCTAGTATCAAACCATCGACACTTGAACAAGTGGACTTTCATGCGGTTCCCATAAATGAGTTCAACAACTGACTGTAGGACACCGTAAAAATCCACGCCCCCCTCTGCACCATCGACCATCACCCCACAATTCTGTGTTTTGCGTTCCCCGTCTCTAGCTTCACATATATACTTAACGCCGTTGACATCACACATTGGGCGGACTGTGGAAGATATCGGCTTTATCGACAACAGCCTCAATTCCTCTGAGTAATTTGTATGACCACCCCTCGCAGCCACTTGCATCAGCTGAAAAATATAACTCAAATCAGTTGGTGTGTTTATGATTAAAGAATAGGGAACTGTAAAAGAAAGCCATCTAATATATATATTTATACACTTACCCATTGTGGAAAATAGTCTGCAAACGTCGTGTTGTGGTACTCGACATCACCGCGAACTTCCTTGCAGTGAAGATGGGTTCGTTTCCAATATTGTACCTCCGGACAGTTTATTAGAACCCACCAGTGGGCAATCCCTACCTCATGGTCAGGCAACTTGTCCACACCCTTCTTCTTGAAGCTTCCGTATGGTACAACAGAGTTGGCGACGATAGATAGGTTGAACTCGGGGTCATCTCGACTTGGATGTTGTGGGGGGTCCTCCATCGCTCCCAAGTACAACTTGGCGTACGTTACACACTCATGCGCAATGTAAGCTTCAGCAATACACCCCTCAGGCGCAGATTTATTGTGCACATATTTCTTGTAGTCTCCAAGTTGTCTGCAAGGTTAACAAGTGCATGTTAAGAGCATGCAACTTTTATTTAAAAACATGTATAAATCAAATTTATGAATAACATGTACCTTTCGATGGGATACATCCAAGTGTAGTGTACGGGACCGGTAAGCAACAATTGTTGGGGAAGATGGATCATCAGGTGAGGCATGATGTCAAAGAAGTTTGGGGGAAATATCCTCTCGAACTTGCACAAGATAAAAACGATTTCCTCATGCATTCTCATGAGGTCTGATTTTCTAACTTCTCTAGTGCATAACTTCTGGAAGAATCTTGACAATGCCACCAACGGCTCAACCACTTCATCCTCCAAGTACGCTCGAATGAAAATAGGGAAGAGGCGTTGAAGCAGTACATGGCAGTCGTGACTCTTCAATCCGTACATCTTGTTGTCTCAGTAGTTAACACACTTGCTTATGTTACCCGCATAGCCATAAGGATACCTGCATAGCCATTAACAACAATTACATTTCATGCATATATAGTCGTCCAACAACAGATGGATTCTTTAGGGAATACATGCCTAATAAAAAGTTACCTGACATTACTCAGCCATCCAAAGATTTCATGTTTCTGGTCCCTGGTGACGGTGTAAGGAGCTTGGGGCATTTTGCTCCTGCCCTCTCTCAACCACAAATGGTCCCGCAGTCCCATATTTCTCAGATCAACGCGTGCCTTGGGGGTGTCTTTTGTTTTCTTCTCCCAATTCAAAACTGTGCCAACCACGGCTTCACCCACGTTCTTCTCTATATGCATGACATCCAGGTAGTATCTGGTAGCCAACCTGGCCCAATAAGGAAGTTCCCATAAGATGCTCTTGTGTGACCAGAACCTATACCGATCCGGCCTCTCTGGAATCGTGCACAACACATCGGGATGATTGCTAAGCGGACCAAAGTCATACTCATTCAACACTGCCAATATTTCCTCCCCTGTCCATTGCTCGGGTGCCCAGCCCCTTTCTTCAGTCCCATCAAAAGCCTGTGCATCGTCTCTAAATGGATGGTCATGCGGAAGCCAACGACGGTGACGCATCTGGACAATCTTGCTGCAATGAGGACTGGAGCAATCAACAGTCATGCACTCTGAACAAGCCCTGTAACCCCTGGTGACGCTGCCCGACAACATACCCCTCCCAGGAAAGTCACTGATCGTGCCAACAAGCATGGCATGCATCCGGAACATCTCATTTTTGAACCGGTCGTAGACCAGGTGGCCGTTCAGACTCAAGTACCGAAGCTCCTCAATTACGGGTCTCAAATACACATCGAGACACTTTCCCGGATAACCTGGGCCTGAAATCAACAATGTGAGCATGTTATATTCCTTCTTCATGCACATCCACGGTGGAAAGTTGTACGGAATCAAAATAACTGGCCACACACTGTACTGAAGCTCTTTCTTGCCAAAAGGGTTGAAACCGTCGGATGATAGCCCTAGCCAAACATTTCGAACCTCTGATGCAAATTCAGGAAACTCCAACACATTCTTCTTCCAAGCCTCTCCGTCGGCGGGATGTCTAAGGGTGTCATCGTCAGGCACATTCCTCTCAGCCCACCATCTCATAGCTTTGGCCGTGAAAGCACACATGAACAACCGCTCAAGCCTATCAATCAGCGGGAAGTACCGAAGTATCTTCACAGCTTTCTTGTTCCCTTTAGGAGTGAACTTATACCGCTCTGTATTGCATACTGGGCAGTATTCAAGATCTGCAAGTCCTTCCCCGTAAAACAGAACGCAATCGTATTTGCATGCATGAATCTTGATGTAGGAAAGGCCGAGATCTTTAAGGATATGTCGCACCTTATGATGACTGGTAGGAAGCCGATGTCCGGGGGGCATCGCCCCACCCCATATCTTCAGCCAATCATCAACCGATTTGACAGTGCCTTTGTTCTCCGTTTTGATCTTCATCACTCCCATGACAGATTCAAGGACAGTCTTACTGCATCCGGGGTACAACGGAGTCTGTTGCAATGCGATCAGGTTGTTGTACTTTTCCATACCACTTGTGTTGACCGGAGATCGGGGTAATGGCTCGAGTGGCTCAATATCAGGGAAACACTCCATCTCCGGAGGAGGGAGTTGCACATCTGGTGCTTCATCAAAGACACCGCTCTCACGAGGAAACATATCGTTGATCCAGTTCGTTGTTGGATCATTGGAGGAACTCCCTCTCTCGGCAAATTGTCCATGATCATGAGGACCCGCAAACTCTAGTTCACCGTGATAAATCCAATTAGTGTATAGGACTCAAAATCCATATCTAGCCAAGTGTTGCTCCACTGTCTCTATGGAAAACCGGTGTCGTGGGGTGGCACACTTGCACTTTTTACACGGACAATAATGAAGTGTAGTGTCTCCACAGTTAGCCATCACAAAATCCAGGAAACTCCTAACTCCATCATGATACGCCTGATCCCATCTTCCAAGGGTAATCCAACTCTTGTCCATCCTGTAAATTCAAGAAATAAATATAGCTATATATAGATATGTATATATGCACGTACTACGTACGTACGTACGTACTAATTAATTAAAAAATTCATCATTACACACACACACACACACACACACACACATATATATATATATATATATATACACATGCATCCCTAAATTAATTAAAACATCGTCAATCTCCCTAATTAATTAAACACAATGTATTTTTTATATATACCAACAATATATTTTTAATTACAATTAAATTAATTAATATATATATACATTTTTTCATCAAATTCATCTAAAATCACCTATAAATCAACAATCAATCACTAATCTTCAACAAAACTTCAATTCTATCTAACCAACATATCAACCCATTAATAATCTCATCTCAACACACACATATATATATATATATATATATATATATCAAATTAATCACACATTTATTCTAATTAAACTCTATATGCGCATATAACCAACTAAATCAACACACACAGCAATATACGTACCTTTCAAGCTTATGGCCGAGGTTTTGGACGATTTCAGAGCGTTTTCGAAATGTTTTCGACGAATGAGCTCGCTGCTGCAGAATTGATTTGATATAAGAGTTATAGCCGACGAATACCCTCCTCGTCGGCTATAACCAAAAACTTTTCGTCGGCTATAACTCTTATAGCCGACGAACACCCTCCTCGTCGGCTATAACCAAAAACCTTTCGTCGGCTATAGTTATAGCCGACGACGGCGGACAACTCGTCGGCTATAATATTATAGCCGACGATGTGGCCGACGAAATAGTAATTCGTCGGCTATGACCCCTTATAGCAGACGAAGTACTATTTCGTCGGCCGTTTTTTCCCATATCGTCGGCTATAACCCCTTTTCTGGTAGTGTATGTTGTGTGATAATTGTGAGCCTAGATCTTTCGAGGAAGCAACTCAATCTCCTGTGTGGAGAAAAGCTATGCAAGAAGAGCTCAAGGCTCTCCATGATAATCACACTTGGAGTGTTGTACAACTTCCTAAAGGGCATAAAGTTGTTGGAGTTAGATGGATTTATAAGATAAAATTCCATTCCAATGGCACCATTGAGAGGTATAAAGCAAGACTAGTAGCTCGAGGATTTACTCAAACGTTTGGAGTCGACTACAAAGAAACATTTACCCCTGTGGCAAAGATGAATACAGTGAGAGTGCTCTTGTCAGTGGCTTTGAATCGAGGCTGGACATTGTATCAAATGGACGTCAAGAATGCATTTCTCCATGGAGATCTTGAAGAAGATGTGTACATGCGCCTTCTTCCTGGCCATGAACAAGAAAAGATCCCTGGAATGGTTTGTAAATTGCATAAAGCTATCTATGGACTCTTGCAGTCCCCAAGAGCATGGTACTCCAAACTCAGTTTTGTCCTCTTTGTCTCAGGCTTCAAAAGAAGCTTTGGTGACTCTTCAATGTTTGTGAGAACTAGAAAAATGGAGAGACTCATTGTGCTTGTGTATGTTGATGACTTGATCATCACAGGAGATAGTGCACAAGACATTGAAGTTCTCAAACAATCTCTTCATGCCACATTTGCGATTAAAGATCTCGGGGAGTTGAGGTACTTTCTAGGGATTGAAATGGATAAATATTCCTAAGGTTTATTCTTGAATCAGAGGAAACATATTGTCGATCTACTAGATGAAGCTAACATGAAGAGTAGCAGCATTGCGAAATCTCCTCTGCCTAGCAACTTGAACATTGCAGAAAAAGGTGAACCCTTACATGATATTGGAGTGTATCAAAGACTCGTAGGTAAGTTGATCTATCTTACCATCACTCGTCATGACATAACCTATGATGTTAGCATGCTTAGTCAGTTCATGAATGCTCCAAACTCTTATCATCTTCAGCTTGTTAAAAGGATCCTCCGTTATTTAAAGGGGTCAATAACGCGAGGTATTTTTATGAAAAAGCATGACCACTTCACTTTAGAAGGATATACAGACTCAGATTGGGCAGGCAATGCCATTGACAGGAAGTCTACCACTGGTTTCTGTACATTTGTGGGAGGCAACCTTGTGACATGGAAGAGTAAGAAGCAATCTGTGGTTGCACGATCAAGTGCAGAGACAGAATATCGTGCCATGACATCAGCTGCATGTGAGCTAATTTGGCTCAAAACTCTTCTGGCTGATCTTGGAGTTCAATGTGTCCAGCCTATCATCCTGCACTATGACAATCAAGCAACAATGCATATTGTTTCTAATCCTGTGTTCCATGAAAGGACAAAACACATAGAAGTCGACTGCCATTTCATTCGTCACCAAGTGTAGTCCAAAGTCCTTGCAACAGCTTATGTTCGTTCCTCTGATCAATTAGCTGATGTTTTTACGAAAGTATTACCTTCAGCTCAATTTGATAGATTACTATCCAAGCTTGGTTCAAGAGAATCCCTTGAACCAGCTTGAGGGGGAGTAAAGAAACAAGATCTGTTCAATATCAGCAGGGTATGGCAATAAATGTTGTACGTGATGAGATCTCCGGTTGCTTGTTTCTTCTCCAAAATCCAGCAGGATCTATGACTTTGATTTTGTAGAAGAAACTCAGTGATAGCTTACAGCTTTATCCATTAGTTTCTTAGCTTCTCAAGAACTTGTTTTGTTCCTTTGGACAAAACCAAGCTCTCTCTTGTATATATACTAGGTGTGGGGCCCGCGCACGGGGCGCGGGTGGCAGTGATAAAGAGTGTGAAAGCAAGAAAAAAGAAATTGAGAATAACGATTTGTGTCAGCTAATAGTGCATTTATGTGATTCTAATGAGGGCAAGATATAGTTATAAATGTAGACTTTTTTAAGCATTTATGAGCACAGATAGCGTACATGTTTCATAGTTAGATTACACATTAGAGGTTTATGCTGTCATAGATTAGCCTCGCGCGTTGCTGCGAGCTGATATCGCTATGACTTATTTTAAGTTGATTCAAGGAACAGAAACAATTTAAATAGCTTGCCAGTCATGTTAACAGCAACATAAGTAGATAAAAAAGACAACTAAGTTTTATAGGACATCAGTCAATGTTTTAGTATTATTGAGCAAACTACCACACGCAAAAAAAGTCCATTCAAAAGGAGGCTAGTTTTTTTGGCCAAAAAAAATGACATGATTTGAAGTGAGGACTTGGTGATTAAGCTGATTTATATTCAATAGTAAGATAACACTGATGAAGTAATAGAGTAAGCGGAAGATGCTAGCAATTAAAAGTGAAGAGATACACTCTGCCTATCTTGAACTATTTCTCGAATCTTCTCTTAATTTTTTCACAGCAAAGATTAATACAAATGAAACGTATTACATTATGAAGCTACAGTAAGCATAAGCAGAGCAACAAAGGACGACCTAACTAAATCCAATTTTGTATAGGGTGAACATGAATTCCCAAGCAACCTTTCAAACAAAGGGCGTTACTGGACATAGGTTCAAAGAAGCACGGGTTCAAAGCTGGAAATCCAAAACAAAAATAATTTTAATGAATTTCCTGAACTAAGACCAAACAGATGCGCATAGTGATCTAGACTAAACAATGTCTCATTTCTGTAAATTATAATCATAACAAAGGATGAAAAAGAGGTGGTAGAACATCACGCAAGGCCAAACAAACTCACTTCTCAGCTTTACTTTGCTTCATATAGAGTTGACTTAATTGTAATGTGTTGTGACTTGTGAGTCATATTGAAACTGGTAAAATGAAGGGAAACTGGATCATGTCTGGAATGAGGAGAACAAATCCATGAAAAAAAAATATATATTAAAAACTTGTTACCATGAAAAGTTGTCATGACAAAAGCTTTAGTCCAACTTAAGATAAGAATATCCTCTATTGTGGAGCGATTAATTATTGATCTTATAATCTCAGGGACACTTCCGTGATTGAGTAATAAAATTTTACCTCTACATTCATATTCTATCTAACAAATCTATCAACTACTACATAGAAGACAGATGTAACCAAGAATCAATGACTTTCAAAGACACGTGCAAGCATTAGGCTGCACTTGATTTCGAAAATCAATCTTCTTACCGCAATAAGTATATACACATTACGAACTATTCACAGGCCACAGCTCATAAAAATCAAAACACAAACAAAAAATCCAAATACCAAACACAACATGCAGTATGCATACGACAAACCAAGAAAGAAATTAGAAATTTCTTAGTACGGGAAACGGAACGCTACCCAGACAAAATTAAACAAAAGGTTTGATTAAGTCATGGTTTAGAGCCAAAGCCAATTAAATCACACCCAGATTGACAGACTCTATCGACGGTTCCGTCGACATGCAGACGAACACTGGACCAATCCGGCGATCACAGAACCTCTTATAAAACAATGAATATAGTGAGAGGTATTCAGACAGTACCATCACCTACAACAAAGATCTAGCAACCAACTCTAAACCCTCACCCAACTCGATATGCATAGAGAACCACAATTGAAGACACATCGAGTCAGCGAGACACCAAATAGGCAAATACCAGAATACGAAACTGTACCAGCGCAACCAAACCGACCTGCGTATAGACATTAATCCAAGAGAAGACATGGCATGCCTTCGTGTAGACGCATGAAGCAACCACGCTAATCGAAACCAAATTTCTAAAAGGAGACCCAGAGGCAGCAATACACACCCAAATCAAAATCCAAAAATAAAGATTCAAAGAACAAAATCCAAAACCAAAGGAAAATCCAACAGAATGCAAACCCAAATAATCACCAAATGCACTAAATCCCTCAACCGCATAATAAGCAAAAGAACCGAAAAGCACGACCACATAGCGGAGATTCATTCTGTCATAGATTACACATAATATTAGATATTATAAATTTAATATACATTGCATTATCATCTACTTAGGCATCAGAAGTTATAAGATAGTAGTTTTTTCATACAAAATACATCCTATCTTCAGCAAAAGCCAACTTGAATCTCTCTTCAGCTTAATCTTCCTGGGATCCACCTGTGAAGATTGATTCACAAAAATGACCAAATCATTATACTTGATCAATTTGATAAATCTATATGAAATGAAGCAGTTTGTGGAGCCAAAAGTCTATGGTTGAAACAAAGAACTAATAACAGTGAAAAACAATTTCGTTTTAGATTCATTCAAAGAATGGAGCAACAATTCGACTAAATAAATCAGTGACTATCAACACAAACATGAGCACTTCTATCATCGAACTGTAGATATATTATGACTGTGACTGTACTATGTATAGGAGGCATAACTTTGAAAATTTGACTGTGATGCCCAACATTTATGAGGTGTAGTGTAGTTCTAGCATATGCTGCGTATTAACAAAAGCACTGGTATTAACACTATCATAAGCATTGGCAGCTTTTTTTGTAGCTCTTTCAGATTTTCCACATGATGTATTTAAGAAAAATGAAGACCAATTTGCTTTACTGGAATGGCTTGTATGTTCTGTGTTAGGTAGGCTCAGTGATTTTATGGTGCTGTGCCTAATTTCTCTCAAGGTAAAGCGGTCAATTTAACTCAACATTCTAATGTTGAGAATACATGGAAAAAATTTAAGGACACAGAAAATAATAATTTAACTTGGTTATACTTTAAAGGAAAAATGTAAAGGATACATGAAGTACTAAATGGAATGTAATTGAATGTCACCAATGAAATGTCGTATTCTGTGATAAGTTAGAATCCACCATACCTGAAATCATGGCGATGAGCTTTGCAAGTTCACCACTGATCTTGGTCATGTGTAGCATAATATTGGCCAGGCCAGCACAGATAGCGCTTTTGTTGCCATCTTCTTCTGTTCTAGGTTCCTTTGGAGGTTTCATGATAGGCGGTCCTTCTTCCAGTTGCATCTCCTGCTGTGTTTCTGGTTGCTGGTAATGGATTTCAACTGCTCGCTGCACTTGTTCTTCTTGGATATCTGTTGCTATCTCCGGTCCTCGCTGTGGTGTCTCCTGGTTTTGCTGTTGCAAGTCCGGTTGTCGCTGTTCTATTTCTGCTGAGAGTTGTTGTTGTGGTTTTTCTATGGCTTTTTTGAGTTGCTCTTGTTCCCATATCAGCCTGCACGAAAGTGTCATCAGTGACAGCCCAACAAATGAAAAAAAGGAGTGTTTCATGTCAGAAATAAAACCTTTTTGTAGGATTTCTGGGCTTGTTTTTAGGCCAACCAGATCTCGCTTTCTTTGTCTTTGGTTGACAGCCACCGTGGTCTTCTTCTGAGTCTCTACAAATGAATAAAATACAGCAGTAATTAGGATCACTGTTTTTGGCTTTTTGGATTATCCACAGAAAAAGTTGTGAAAAATGAGTCAAAGTTAATTAGATAATGTCGACTGTTCACACATATGGGTAGAAGGAGAGCAAAAGTATTTAGAACACAAAGATACGAATAATAAAATATTTTTTTGGATCAGATCGCTATTCTGAATTCGGAAGATTGCGTAGGCCATACATTAATCCTGCATATTCTTCAATAAGTAGTAATGTATTGAATCAGTCAGAAAAAACTCATTTTACGGCACGATTTGTTCTGACTTTTGTAGACCATTACATGTTGAAATGTAGATTTCCAAAGGCATATCAGTTTAATTGATATAGGATTGTACTAATGTTGAGTGAGTTCAGACCAATATAAATAAAAATTGAATTGAATATAGAGAACTTTGATTACGATCCTTTTCATATATGAAAGGAAAATTGGAAAATCAGTTATGTATTAGGGGGAAATATTACTTGTGGACTGTAGAAGCCTGAATTCTTGATATTTGTTCATTAACTGGTTGGTTGCTTATGCCTTGACAACCAAGACTTAATGTATTTTCTATATGTCAAATGATATTTCCAGCAGAGTTGACAATGAATGAGATCATATATTTCATGGAAAAGGACCGTAAGATATATATGAGTTACAATATGGTAACATATCAGTTTGCCTTTCCATATATATATATAAGGCTGGTTTGAAGAAACAGTTATTGACGGTCATACCTAAGTTCAGGTTCCAAACTTTCTTCGGCCTGTTGAGCAATTTTTCTTGGCCGACCCCTCTTCTTACTTTTCATGACTTCATTGGTAGCAGTCTGTGCTTGCAATTTGCTGCCAATGTATAACATGCAGAACGATTTACTGATTAGTTTTGTACAGGTTTTTTTGTATAGTCATATCATTTATTATATAGAAGAATAAGCAGAAAAAGTGAATTTAGTTGGAACCTAAGTTCAGATTCGAAGCTTTGCGCTAGCTGTTCAGTGATCTTTTGTGAGCGGCCTCTCGTCTTATATTCTTTCTTTTGATGATCAGCAGTCTTTCCTTCTAGTGTGCTGACAAAAAAATAATAAATATGTGAATGGAAACCCAAAATATTTGATATATTATTCTGGAATGATTAAAATGAGACCTGTTGGTTGGCTTCTCTGGTTGGACCTTTTTGTTCTTCTTGTTTGCAGTCGAAACAGAAGCATCAGACGCTGTTGTAGCTGGAGCTGTCAGCATTGCTAAAGCCCGAGGTTTCTCCACTATATACCTGAAAGAGATTTAGAAATCAACATCATAATGTGTTCTAGAAATTTATTCAATGGTATGTAAATGGAAACCCAAAATATTTTATATATTATTCTGGAATGATTAAAATGAGACCTGTTGTTTGGCTTCTCTGGTTGGACCTTTTGATTCTTCTTGTTTGCAGTCGAAACAGAAGCATCAGACGTTGTTGTAGCTGGAGCTGTCACCATTGCTAAAGCCCTAACTTTCTCCATTATATACCTGAAAGAGATTCACAAATCGACATCATAATATGTTCTATAAATTTATTCAATGGAAAACATCTCACTGTTGTACCTTTTAGCATCTTCATCCTGATAAAATCCAGAGACAATCTCACCAAGTGCAATAGCAGGATGTATTTTTTCTGACCTGACTAATTTTTTTGCCTCCTTCGGTTCGCTCTCGATCATTTTGGTTTTTGGTTTCATGCGTTGACGGCTTGCGCATGCAGCAGCACCGGCATCTTCTAAGCATTCGCTGAGAAAAATAGATTGTGATTGACATTATGATAGATTCCATTGCTTTATTTTATAATTAGCAATTCAGTTTCATACCTTGTTCTATCTTTAAGTGCGTGAATCTGGTGCATGAGGTAATCCAATTCAGCAGAACCTCTCTGTGGATCTTTGCTTGTTTTGGGTGTTGATGTTTCTGCCTCAACACTCATATTTCTGGAGTGACAGATTCAGTGTGAGTAGAAGGTGGTCTAGGCAATTTAAAGGAATACATAAGGACAAATGCAGAGAGAAGAATTATAGAACATATCATTAAATAGCAGGACATTAGGAACGATAGAACAAAATGAAGGAAAGTGATAACAATCTATGTCGAGTGTTCAGAACATAGGTCCACATGATGTTATATGGAAGCAGAACTTTGCAACAAATGCAAGAAATGATTCTTATAAAAGTCTATATTACGTAATTCACATTATTACAGCAATGCAAATAAGGTTAGGCTGTGCATTGTAAAATTTAAAAAGAAAACAAATTCATATTTCAAGAATGTATTAAAGCATCAGACTATGTAAGAACTGAATTCTCATTGATATAATGTAAAACGACTGTTAGAAATCTGGGGATTTCATATTTGATTCTCATCTATGCACTCAAAATTATCAACACAAAGATAGAATCATATTAACTCAAAAACCAGTATTAATCCTTTGGTTAAAATAGAAATCAAATTCAAGATATAAAAGCAAAATGTATATTTCAGATCTAAAGACTTCAAACACATCATGTGAAGAGTATTACTCAAACTCAACTCTCACTAACCACATGCAAACACAAACAATAAAAGGAAACAAATTTTTTTTAACAATGAGCAGATTTTGACGAAACTAATCGATGAGATCAATAAGAACCATGGAAGCAATGTATGAAACGGAAAGTTGTGAAAAACTAAAATCTGCTTACTTTGATCAATGAAAGTATGAGAGACACCAAAACCCAGTATTCAAAATTAACGAATCAGCAAATTCAAATGGAAAAAACCCAAATTTCATCATCATGCATACATGTATTCAAAACGTAATCATCCTGTTGTTGAATCTCTTATGGTCAGAGTGAGATAGATATTGAAACAACAAATTGAAAGAGATGAAGGGATTCACCTGCTTTGAGGAACAGCTTTGAGCGTTTGATGTTGTGTTCGCACCCGGGAACTACAGTGGTCAAGTGTCAGTAGTAGAACGGAGGTGATTTGGTTGGTAAGTTGGTTTAAATGGCGATAGGTGCGTTTATAGGCGGCAGGTGGAACTATAAACGAATTGAAAATAGTGGAAAAATCGGGCCTTTATATTTGCTATCCAATATTTAGTTTTATAAGGCACAGCCCCAAGATGTTAAGCCCATGTGTGGCCCAAGATGCTAAGCCCGGCCTGTGTATGACCATTCATATGTTAAACGCAAATTATTTAGCCCCTATTGATTTTGTATAATGAAACCATTTTATTGTAGCTTGAAGCATTTCCAATTTTTTGGCTTTCAATCCTCTTTGATTTCGTGGCTTTCAGTTTGTTTGTTCAATATGTGCTCAATCAGTAACTGAACCTGAACCTAAAAATTGAATCATTTTTCGCAATTCACAAAATGTCATATTTAGCTCATTGCAAACGCCAGGCTCTTTGACCGCTGTTGTTGCTCTCAAAGAATTTGCATTTCTTGTGTTAGATGTAATAATTGAGTCAGCTTGGGATGTCACATTCTTAGTTACACAAAAAAATAAATGCAAATGCCAGTTCTTATTTTATTCAAATGGGGCGAGGTATGATGGATTTTATTTGAAAATATTTAAACTCACATTGTCCTTATGTTGAACAGTTCGGAACTAAGCCAGATTGGGATTTCCGAGATGAAGTGCTTTGTCATAGCCTACTTAAATGACATATTGTGTAATTAGTTGTTAATTTTGCAAAATTGAAATAAAACTAATACCTTAAACTGGATGATCCAAGTATGTTACAATTATTTATTTTGGCTAGGCCGAATTACATTGAATACTTATTTATCTAACAAATGTATTCAATGAAGAACATAATGAAGTACGAAATTTGTAGAGCTGGATTTTTATTCTACTCATGAGTCAGCAATAGTCTAATTTTATCAGTTGATCTTTTGAAACTGAAAAGAAAAAAAAAAGGGAAAAAAATTTGTGTTAAATATTGATCCAAAGTTTTAGGATTAATGAATTACACAGTTAACTTAAAATTTGAAAAAATATGCGCAAAAAGTGAAAAGAGGAATTATTATTTTGAAACTTTATGATTGAAATATTGACTCACTCAGTCTGATATTGTTCTGTTTGTGGAATACTGGGATGTAACATGATGCAAGTATGTCTTGTATTTTGTCCCAAAAGTTCATCTACATATATTCATATTAATATTGGAAGTGAATAAAAGAAAATTAATATATTTATTTGATGTAATTATATGGAACAATAAATCATACCATTGAAAACTCAATATGCAAAGTGGTAAGAACTGCCAAAACTGATGTTTGTAAATTCAGCATATATAGTATATCAATTTTGCCTGCAATGTCTTCCCATAGTTTTATTTTCAATTCCCTCCTTCTGCGCATAAAAATTCTTGTGTTTGATTCAAATTCAGGAACTAAACAAAGTAAAAGATATTTTCTAACAATTTTATTATCAATATGTTGTGTAAATTTGTAAACAGATTGAATAAAAAAGGCTAGAAAGGTCAATTACCGCAGATTATAGATGATCATCTCACACGTTTGATATCTATGCACAGTTTCAATGGGTTTGATAAATTTGACACAACCGTAGATAGTTTTAATTTTAATAAAGACAATGTTAGTATATTTTGTAGATTAAGCAGAGTTGTAAATATTCTTTGTAGTTACACAATATAATATGACATAAATAATAAATGGTTTATGAAATAGATAATTATATTAGTCAAGGAAGAATTACTTGCCTGTGAATGGCTGGTTTGTATTAGGTCTTTGTTGTTGTATTTGTCGGGCAAAATTATAATATTGAAGGAGTCAAAAAGAATGGTGCGGAATAATTGGTAATTGTAGTTGAATTTGAACAAATCCACCAACAGGTTTCAAATATAGCATTGCTCGATAATTTTCCACTGTAGCTTGCTCAGAATTCCGTGTTGAAGAAATTTCTGTAATCCGATAAATTCTGTCTTCTATCATTGGAATATGGATTTGCCGAAACTCTTTTTCATGAAGAATTGCATGGATTGGTGATCTGTATATTTTGCAAGTATAAATTCATAAAGAATTAATAGAAAGTTTAGCGCAATATGTTTACTATATTAATTTTGGTATTTAAAAACTTACACTTTCATCCTTTGGAACATAATGTAATCCATCAATCAGTAACTGAACCAGAACCTAAAAATTGAATCATTTTTTGCAATTCACAAAATGTCGTATCTACCTCATTGCAAACGCCAGGCTCTTTGACCGCCGTTGTTGCTCTCAAAGAATTTGCATTTCTTGTGTTAGATGTAATAATTGAGTCAGCTTGGGATGTCACATTTTTAGTTACACAAAAAAATAAATGCAAATGCCAGTTCTTATTTTATTCAAATGGGGCGAGGTATGATGGATTTTTTTTGAAAATATTTAAACTCACATTGTCCCTATGTTGAATAGTTCGGAACAAAGCCAGATTGGGATTTCCGAGATGAAGTGCTTAGTCATAGCCTACCTAAATGACATATTGTGTAATTAGTTGTTAATTTTGCAAAATTGAAATAAAACTAATACCTTAAACTGGATGATCCAAGTATGTTACAATTATTTATTCTGGCTAAGCCGAATTACATTGAATACTTATTTATCTAACAAATGTATTCAATGAAGAACATAATGAAGTACGAAATTTGTAGAGCTGGATTTTTATTCTACTCATGAGTCGGCAATAGTCTAATTTTATCAGTTGATCTTTTGAAACTGAAAAGAAAAAGAAAAAGGGAAAAAAATTTGTGTTAAATATTGATCAAATGTTTTTGGATTAATGAATTACACAGTTAACTTAAAATTTGAAAAAAAATGCGCAAAAAGTGAAAAGAGGAAGTATTATTTTGAAACTTTATGATTGAAATATTGACTTACTCAGTCTGATATTGTTCTATTTGTGGAATACTGGGATGTAACATAATGCAAGTATGTCTTGTACTTCGTTCCAAAAGTTCATCTACATATATTCATATTAATATTGGAAGTGAATAAAAGAAAATTAATATATTTATTAGATGTAATTATATGGAACAATAAATCATACCATTGAAAACTCAATCTGCAAAGTGGTAAGAACTGCCAAAACTGATGTTTGTAAATTCAGCATATCTAGTATATCAATTCTGCCTGCAATGTCTTCTCATAGGTTTATTTTCAATTCCTTCCTTCTGCGCATAAAAATTCGTCTGTTTGATTCAAATTCAGGAACTAAACAAAGTAAAAGATATTTTCTGACAATTTTATTATCAATATGTTGTGTAAATTTGTAAACAGATTGAATAAAAAAGGCTAGAAAGGTTAATTACCGCAGATTATAGCTGATCATCTCACACGTTTGATATCTATACACAGTTTCAGTGGGCTTGATAAATTTGACACAACCGTAGACAGCTTTAATTTTAATAAAGACAATGTTAGTATATTTTGTAGATTAAGCAGAGTTGTAAATATTCTTTGTAGTTACACAATATAATATGACATAAATAATAAATGGTTTATGAAATAGATAATTATATTAGTCAAGGAAGAATTACTTGCCTGTGAATGGTTGGTTTGTATTAGGTCTTTGTTGTTGTATTTGTCGGGCAAAATTATAATATTCAAGGAGTCGAAAACAATGGTGCAAAATCATTGGTAATTCTAGTTGAATTCGAACAAATCCACTAACAGGTTTCAAATATAGCATTGCTCGATAATTTCCCACTATAGCTCGCTTAGAATTTCGTGTTGAAGAAATTTCTGTAATTCGATAAATTCTGTCTTCTATCATTGGAATATGGATTTGCCGAAACTCTTCTTCATGAAGAATTGCATGGATTGGTGATCTCTATATTTTGCGAGTATAAATTAATAGAAAGTTTAGCGCAATATGTTTACTATATTAATTTTGGTATTTAATAACTTACACTTTCATCCTCTGGAACATAATGTAATCCATCAAACTGACGACTTTGATAAACGGGAGGTCTCCATAGTCTTGTAACACGAGCAATGATATGAAAGTCAGATTCACCTCGTCGAATATCAGTTATCATCTTTCTATTCATGTTTGTGATGTGGAATGATATTTGAACATGAATGGAGAAATGTATAAGCGATGAATAAAGTATGAGGAATGAAGTAGAGTATTGAGCAAACTTGGTGTGATTCTCTTGACGAAAACTTGGGAATTCAAAACACTACACTGGCTCAAGGAAGCACTGCTCTTCACAATATTGGACTAAACTCTGTTGGTATGTTTTTGATAGAAAGTATACAGGTGTAGTTAAAGAAGCACAAATTGATGCAAACTTATATAATGCAATATATTGTACACATGCGATACCACAACGGGGCTGAAATATTGGCAGATAAGAATCCAAAGAGATATGAAGCATATGAGGGCAATGGAGAATCTTGTTGATAATAGATATGGAAAATCCATATCTTCCAAATCGGTGTAATTTAGTGTTGGCACATTATGGATCCCATGCTGCTAAGCATGAGCCAAAGTAAGATAAAACTTGTAGAATCTTTGTATAGAATCCATCTAGTCAAACATTTGGCATATTTAAGCACACATAGTTAAAGCCATGACATAGAAATTAAACATAAGATATTTTGTACATAAGTTGAGACCACAGACAGAGCAAATTCACTGAGTTTCATTACATCACTAAATGCAGAAAAGAGCTAATCCCCAGATCAAGAGCAGATTCCTGATCACGACATTAGCTATCTTTACTTTCACTCACGACAGCATAAGTGGATATAGGACCATCTACTTAACTAACTAAACCTAACTTACTAAAGACCTGCCATACTCTATGTAGTCTATATGCAAAATACATTTGCTTCCAACAAAAGGCAAGTCTTCATGGTATTTACACGACTTGTTTAACTAAGCAATCTAAGTAAGCAAAGAAACTGCCATACTTCATGTAGTTTGTAAGCAAAAGACATTTGTCCCAAACAAAAGGCAACTCTTCACCATACTTATAGGACTGTTGGATAGTCCAACCTGTAAGGGGAAAAAAACAACAGTGTTTAACATTGTATAAACAACATATTCAATTATATGTGAAGAGAACTCAAATGCAACAAACAATACTGAAAATTTCACACCATTTACTTTTTTTTGTGGAATTGAGTGCCAGAAAAGAAATGGCTATCTTAATTGAGTTAGGGAAGACATAATTTACCTCATTTAAACTTCTTATCCGGATCTTCTGCCTGTTCTTCTGCCATGTCTTTCGATGATGACGATCCAACACGTCGGTCACTTAATAAAAGATTAAATAAATTTAGACAAAACAAAATTACAATGACTGTAATCCACCAACAGGAAAAAACGGAATAAAATATGATTATACCTTCTGGTTTTCTTAGCTGCAGTGGACCCAAACAATTGTTTGGCAGAAGTTTGGATTTCACGTTTCTTCCCAGATGTGATTTTATCAGGAGTCTCTGTAAATGGCTCCTTTGATTCAGTTATCTTTAAAACTTTTTTTGCTCCAGTGGCATATCCTCCAGTTGTGGCAGTAGAGACTTCACTTTTGCGGCTGCTTCTCACAAAGAGCTCACCACGTTGGCTGATTCGTATCTCAAACATGAACGGTTGGCCAACTTTTGAAGTGATTTGGCTTGGGAGATTTAGTTCCGGTGGATGGGCCACCTCGTTCAAGAGTTCTTCACATGTTGCTCCAAAGAATTCATCAGCTGACTTTCCCATTAGTGTCACCCTTGCCTGATCAAAGTCATCTTGAATTACCATATACACCCTGGTGCTGCATAAAATAATGGTAAGGTATAATATTTGAGTTCAGCTAATGTTGAAATTGAGAAAAAGATATGCATGAAAATTAGAAATAAAATAGGCTGCCTCACTTCAATTTTGGTTTCAGCTCGCCATGGGCAACACAGATGTAACGATCACCAATTTCCTCTTTCTTGTACATATGCTTATAGCATTTGTCAACAGGGCAACATCTGTAAAACCATGCTTTGTCCACAAAAAATCTTCTCACAACGGCGGTACAGTAAACTGACTTGGTCTGAAACACACATTTAATTCAATTCCGCCAGAAATTAATATAGTACAGCTGGACATATTTGTATATATTTAAAAAAAAATTTTGTCGGCAATCGTTTGCACATTGAATAGTTTCAGCGGTCAATTTCTTAGGCAAATTTGAAATTGCACACCTTTCATATTGGATTGAAAGTGATAAAACAGGAAAAGAAAATTCTGAAGAGTTGCAGATCAAAACCTCATACATTTATATGCTTACTCCGTTACACCAAATGATTTTTATTTCAAAACATGTTGAAAGGCGAAGGACAGAATGAAATACCGCATGGAGACTTGGATCAAGCACGTTCAATTCAGGCACAATCCTTCTGTCAGCATCATTAATTATTCCTGTTGACATCAAACTGGAGTATGTAGTGGACACATCCAGTTTGTCCCCATTCCTTGAAAATCTGGCATAGAATTTATAAACATTAACATAAAACTGTGTCATATAAAATCCACATAACTGATTTGATATCTAACTATTTTTGATTGCAATTATTTAAGCAATTAACTTACTCAACTTCAAATTGTTCTTTCTCTTCAATGTCAGGATTAATCATGAAGCAAGTATGAGGTGTGCTATATGCCGAAACACGGCCTGCATAATTTTGAACAGAAAACAAACTATGAAGATGGCTGAAAAGGCAATGAAAAAAAGGAGAGGATACAGATTGAAACACAATACCTTCATACATAGAGATTCTCATTCCTGTGAAAACTGCAAGCACAGGTGGAGGCAGTTGTGTTATCTCTTGCACAGGAAATAACCTTGCAACATCAGCCCACAGAGAGATCTTCAGTTCCTCTCTCCTGTTAGTTTGATGCACGTTATGAGTACAATTTTACTGACAAATGTAACGCATTTATTCAAATAGAAGAGAAGAAGATAGATCACGAATACCCTATGAGTTGAATGGAGAGGTCAGTCCTAGTTTCCTTTTCCTTTGGATTATCAACATCAACTACTTGTGGTGCCCTCACAGATTTGATACAACCATAGAGATCTTGCAGTTCAAAAAGAATGATCAATATATTTAAATACAGAACATAGTTTTATCAATGTAAATTTATAACATGGAAGAGGAATATCTCTTCACCTGCAAGAAGAGTCTGCTGCTGCGCCTCAGCAGCCAGTTGTCCAAATTGTCGCAGTTTAAAGGAATGTTTTGGAAAGTTGGGCAATTGACCTTCAACTTCTTGAAACTGAGTAAACTCTGAGAAACACAAAATTGCATCGTGGTTGGCAACTTTGTGTCTGACAGTGTCCTTCTTTGAGGCAAATTTTGATACATCATATATCTTCCCCACTTGCATCAGGTTTTGCATATGTGAGTAATAACATTCTTCGATCATTGCATGTATCGAAGAACCCTGCAACAAAGATTGGCATATGTGAAAAAGATCAAATAACTATAAATGCATTTGACAAATATATATTGAAAATAGCCAAAGCATATAAACTAACTAAGATTACAAATTATCGATGATGAAATAATCAAACTAATAAATTTGACACCACAAATAGAACCCAATAAATGAATAATTAGGAAATTGAATATAAATAGAACATTGACAATAGAAGTTGTTTTGGGTAAAAAAAATCACTCACTTGTTCATCCACCAGGAGATAATGGAGTCCATTGTAGTCAGTACTGTCAAACATACGGGGTCTCCATTTCAGTACAGCACGAACTCTGATAGTGATACCGATGGCAGAATATGGTTTAATCTGACTAATTAACTTTTTCATCTTAAACTGAGCTGTCCAACAACAATAGAAATTATGAGTAACATAGAACAAAGCAAAAGACAAAAATGTAAGAAAAAATTATGCCACCATACTTTTGACAACAAAAATGAGAACCTCAGAGGAATAGATTTTTGAAAACAAAACAATATTGTAAAAAGTCATTAATGCCACCTAGAAGAGGAAGACACAGTGCTAATGAGGAGAGGCCTTATTCTAAGATTTGAATTTGATCAATGAATCAAACAAAAAACATAGACATCAATCAGCAACAGCAGTCTATGAATTGATTTAGTCCACAACATTGAGTTCTTTTGCCTGATATCTCAAACATGAATATAGATCATACAAACGGGAGTTTTTTGAATGCTGAACACACTATTGATGCTGTAATCCTTTGAACGACATGATCAACCAAAAACAGATTAAGAAGTAGTGCATACCAAATGGATAGTGGAGAAAAAGGAACATGTTTTGGGCAATTGCGATTCAGCAGAAAGAATACACAACCTAAAAAAGGAAACCGAATAAACATAGATTCATCCAATCAGTACAATGGAGATACATCATATAAAAAAAAGATCCACGAAAGAAGAGTTCAATAAAAGACTTTGTATAAACTGGGGTGATAGTTTATCTCCTTGGCACTAAAGAAGGAAAGGGCACTCTGCCTTGAATCTTTTTATAGGCTGGTCGATGCCTTGAACCTGCATCGACGATGACATCATCGAGGTGATGGAGCGAAGGTCACTGGCCTCAATGAGCAGTGAAGAGAGCTGCCACGTCGCCATGTAAATGAACTGATGGTGTGTTCTGTATGACGATTTCAGAAAGCGCACGTCGTTAGACATGACAGAAAATCGATTTGCAGCGGCTTCCAATCAGTAGGAAGAGTGTGATTGCTCCGATTAGGTGAAGAACAATATGGCAATCAGTCTAATACAGGGTTGACTTAGTTACGAATAGATTTAGAAGGGAGAAAACCAGCTGAACAAATCCAAGATTTTGGGGGTGCTGTCTCAATGAAAAGAAGGGAAAATACTGGTTAAGAAAAGAATGGTGATGGAGAGAGATTAGATGGTGCATAGGCTGGTTAGGCCTATAGCCATAACGTTCCACGTGCTAGAAAGAAAATCTGAGATAGGATACGATGGCAAACCTAATCCATCTGACTTATCAAATTTTTTTTTGTTGTAACCTCACATGGGGTACTTAATAAAGAAATCAGGAAATGGTTATAAAAAATTTAAGAGGGAAAAAAAATTCCTTTTTTACTTTATATTCTACAGACAAAAATAATTTTGTATGTGAAAAAAATAATAAATTGGCAAAAACTTTTATTGCGAAAAGTTTTATTATAAATTATTCAAAAATTGACACCAACTAATATCATTTTGGAAATCACTTATATTCACACCAATTATAAATCCATAAAAATATCGACATCATTTTCTTATTATACATTGTATTATATACCTTGCAACACATCTTTATACACAATATTTTTGGTAAGGTTATTAGTGTTCAAGGAAGGTTAGTTCCGTAACTTCCGTGGTGTGTCTTGTCCTAATAAGGCTAGATGTCTAGATACTTTATTAGATAGGGAATCCCTGCTAGCCAGGGATACTTGATGTAATGCCTATATAAATGCCTCCTTATCAATCAATAAAGAGAGAGTTTACTATCAATCTATTTCTCCTAGAACACGTTATCAGCACGTTGCTCTATCCTCCCGTCTAATAGCCCTAAAACCCTAATTCCGAAAAATATATTTTTTTTCCAAAAACCCTAAACCTTCACTCGCCGCTCCTCCTCTGCCTCTCGGCAGACAAGCTCGCCTGCAGCCCAACCCGCTCGCCAGCAACCTTCCCTTGCGTGCTATCCCTTGCACGCATCCCCCAGAAGATCAAGATTGCTCGCAAGCCAAGCAAGCGGCTTTTGAAGCCTAGTTCGTTATTGAGAAGAAATCAAGAAGAATCGAAGAAAACAATCTTCCCCAAGAGTCAAGTTTCGTTTGATCAAGCTTCTCTTGAAGAGGTAAATATTTTTATAAACGTTCCCGCTTCTGCAACTTCAATAGTTGGGTTTTGTTTTTTCTTCCGGGACCTTTCCGTGTCCCTGCTACCTCATCCCGATTCTATCGCTTCTCGGGACGGCATACAGGGATTTAGTCACCCCGGTGCCAAAGTTTATTGGGGTAACTGTGATGTTACCGGCCACCGTTATGCTTGTGACTGTGATGTCACTATGAACCATAACGTATTCTTTCTTTTTAAAAGAAAACAAAGGGAAGATATCGATTGTGACTTGAAGTCACGTTAAGCATCGATTTATGTGACCATGATATATCTTGGCACTGTTCTAAAAGAACAATCAAACTTGATTAGTATTCAAATATACTAACGTCTCCCTGTTTGTGTTCTGTAGATGGCTGACACACAGTGTCTAGAATTTGACATCCTGGATGTCCAAGGCAAAGAATACAAGAGGTGGGTCTCAGATGTTGAGAACACCTTCATTGGTAAAAGATTTACCGCCACCATCAACCCTCCTGAGGATGAAAGCTTACACGCTTCTCCTGAACAGAAAGCACAAGCCCTGATGTTTCTCAGGCGCCATATCCATCCAACGCTCAAGAAGCAATACCTGAGGAAAACCGATCCCAAAGAGCTATGGGATATCCTCAAGGACCGCTTCGACAATGTGCATGACGCACAACTCCCAGACCTCATGTCTGATTGGGAGCAAATCCGCTTATTGGATTTTGATTCCGTCCAGGAATATCATCAGACTATGCTAAACTTGCAATCTGATTTGAGCTTTTGCGGGGTCGAAAAGAGCGATGACGATATGATGGAGAAGACTTTCACGACGTTCCCAGAATCTGCGTCCATGTTGTCGCATCAGTACCGCGATCTCCGTGAGAAAGGCACTATCAAAACATTCAGTGATTTGATGAATGTGCTCCAAAGAAAGGAGAGGTACCATGAGTTGATTCTTACCACCAATAAGAGGCCTCGAGGACCGAAATTCATTGCGGAATCTCATCAAGCCCGTGGTAAAGCTTTTAAGCAAAAGCATCAACCTCATGAATGTCAAGCACCACCACCACGTACGCCAAGAGCAACACGTGGCGGACGAGGAGGGAGAAGAGGCGCCGGCCGTGGTCGACAACTTTCTTGGACAAGGGATGGTGGCAGCGCCGCCACTCCCAGAGGGAGGAACAGTTTTGGTTCCGGTCCCAGGCGTGGTGGCCATACGCCGAACAATGCTTCGGCTCCTTGCTTCAAATGTGGCTCTAAGAATCATCTTCAACGCGATTGCACAGCAAGTAGAGAGATTCAAGCCGCTTACAAGAAACACAAACAATACATAGAACAAGAAACACACTATGTAGGAGACTTTGAGGAAGAAGAATACGATGAGGAAGATACGAACTTCGCCATCGATGACTTCCAACCTACCAAGAAACGTAGGACTCAGGAGTATGATACTCCGGATTATGAATAAGTTTGATTTTGATTGTTATTTTGACATAATATAGTCAATAAATCACGACTTTGTTCGATAAGTCGTTCTATTTAGAACAACCTTGATGTACTTTTGAGTTGTCATCAATAAAATCTCTCTTACTCTACGAATGATTTGAGATTTTTACATCCCTATGAAAGCAACATTGGTTCAATGCGTCCAATTCTCAATGGCACAATTATTTTGAGTTCACCACAATTCTGGTGATGTTAACTCATATCCGAAATAAGATCACAAAGACAAAATGAGAGATCCGCGATCCGCTATTCGCCAACTTGACCGCGATCCGCGATCTGCTATTCGCCAACTTGGCCGCGATTCGCGATACGCGATCCGCCAACTTGGCCGCGATCCGCGATCCGCCAACTTGGCTGCGATCCGCCAAGCCTCGCTCGCCAATGCCACTAAGCGCTTGGCCGCGACTCGCTAGGCCTCACACGCCATGGCCACTCGCCAGCTTGACTCAGCACCGAATCCGGTTTTTGAAACCAACAATCGATAGCCTATCGAACAAATGCAACTTTTGCATCAATGGCTCGGCAACGACGTGTCTTCGGACTCGCCATGCTTCGGATTTAGCTCAACCGTCGCATTGCATTGCCTCAATGCCTGACCGACCCTTACCACTCGCCTTGCCTCGGCTCGGCCTCAGGGTAGCTTCGGCCTTACCACAACTTCGGCTTTGGCTTGCCCCGGCCTTTGCCTTGGCCTCGGCCTTGGCTCGGCCACGCCACCTACGACGGTGTCCGGTCTCAATCTCTGACCCAGGCTATAACTCTCAATGTTGGTATTCGGTGATTAAAATGAGGCTTATCTCTTTCTCTCAAGTTATGTCGATGCCATGGCTATGTTATTGGCCTTAATGCACTTCATTTTGTGATGATATATTGCTTCAGTACACTTACTTTAAAGTGTCCGCCAAAGTTTAAAGTAGACTTTTGATTCAATTTACACTGTTTTTGTAGATGTATCAAGGCGAGATTGAGTGTTTGTTGGATTGTGCAACAACTCACACGATTCTGAGGAATCGGCAATTGTTTTCGGATTTTTCGCCAAGAGAATCATCGTTATCTACGATGACAGAAACTTGACCCGTAATTAAGGGTCGTGGTACTGCTCAATTCTTATTGCCAAATGGCACTGAAATTCGGGTAGAGGACGCCCTATATGCGCCTAACGCGCCAAGAACCTTGCTAGCTTTCAAGGATGTACGTGACAACGACTATCACCTCAACACTTATGTTGAAGATGGAACTGAATATCTGTTGATCACCTCCACTCAATCTATGCGCACTCGCATTGTGGAGAAGTGTAAGCGAGTTCGAAATGGCATGTATTTCACAACCATTCGAGCCAATGAATCCCATGTTGTTGTCCTATGAGATTCAGATGCTTACAAGCTTTGGCATGAGAGACTCGGTCATCCGGCTCGTGATCTGATGATCCGTATTTTGAAATGCTCCCACGGTCATCCATTTTTCAGATCACAAAAGCACAGAGGACGCCTCGGCCTCGGTTCGGCCGCCATGCCATCGATAGCCGCCTCTCGGCTCCAAGAAGAGGTTCGGCCTCCTCCTGCTTCTCATGTATCTGTAGCGATGTCTAATGCTCATCTTTCGTTTTGCAAAGCTTGTTCACTAGCAAAACTTCAAGCAAGACCATCTTTTGCTATTGATAATAAACAGAATATTCCGTTCCTACAACGAATACAAGGTGATATTTGTGGACCTATAACACCAGAATGTGGACCATTTAGATATTTCATGGTTCTGGTTGATGCGTCAACGCGTTGGTCACACGTAGCGTTGTTGTCCACAAGGAATACTGCATTTGCTAAACTCCTAGCTCAAATCATTAAGCTTCGGGCTCACCACCCGGACAATCCGATTAAGTCAATCAGACTGGATAATGCTGGAGAATTTACGTCAAAGTGTTTTGATGACTATTGCATGTCAGTTGGGATTGAAGTTGAACATCCCGTGCCCCACGTTCATTCTCAGAACGGTCTTGCAGAAGCCGCTATCAAGAGACTACAGCTTGTAGCTAGGTCTCTTGTCATGGCCACAAACTTGCCAGTTTCGGCATGGGGATATGCAATATTACATGCAGCTATGCTTATTCGTCTACGACCCACAGATAGCCAACCATTTAGTGCGTACCAGTTGGTAACTGGTTACGAGCCTGATATTTCGCATCTGCGTACTTTTGGTTGTGCTGTATATGTGCCTATCACGCCTCCACTGTGTACCAAGATGGGTCCACAACGACGATTAGCTATTTATGTTGGATATGAAGCACCAACTATTGTCCGCTACATAGAACCTATGACAGGTGATCTGTTTACTGCAAGATTTGCAGATTGTCACTTTGATGAGACATCATTCCCGCCGTTAGGGGGAGATGGGGCCGCATCCGTCCCTAATGAACGTCAGGAATTGACGTGGTTCTCTCCCACTATGTCTCATTATGATCCCCGTACGTCTCAGTGTGAGACCGAAATACAACGCATATTGGAACTACAAAAGGTGGTGGATTCGATGCCCGACTCCTTTACTGATATTGCGAAAGTGACAAGATCAACCATACCTGCTGCGAATGTACCTGCAAGGCTCAACATTCCTCGCCATGCGCGAGCACGCGCCGCCGGTCTCGGACCCGCAGCCCTAGGTGCCGTCGGCAGCCTAGGCTCGGCACCTCCAAGTGGAGGGCCGGCGTCGACTTCGGATCCTCCTAGAAAGAGGGGGAGACCAATCGGTTCCAAGGACAATGTACCTAGAAAGAGGGCATGTGTCCAGGCACAAAGCGATCCGTTCATCATCGATACTGTGACGCCGTCACACGAGATTGTCTCCGACTATACCTATGTCCAAGAATCAACTCTGAATCATCTGGGGGACGCCTCAGACTCACCGTTGATGTTGGAGAACAAGGAAATCTCACTAAACTACTTATGCATGCACAATCTTATGGAAAGGAATTCCATGTATATCGATGATGCATTCGCCTACGCCGTTGCTCAAGAAGTCATTGACGACGACGATATGGAACCCCGCACTGTTGATGAGTGTCAACGTATGGCGGATTGGCCGAAGTGGGAAGAAGCAATACAGGCTGAACTAGACTCTCTAAAGAAAAGGCAAGTATTCGGACCGGTTGTGCCTACACCGCCGAACGTGAAGCCTGTTGGACATAAATGGGTCTTTGTCAGAAAGCCCAATGAGAATGGTGAAGTCCAGCGATATAAAGCTCGACTCGTGGCGCAAGGTTTTTCTCAACGCCCTGGAATTGATTATGAGGAGACGTATTCTCCTGTCATGGATACTATTACCTTCCGATACTTAATCAGTTTGGTAGTCTCAGAGAGACTCAATATGCAGCTTATGGATGTTGTAACAGTGTATCTTTATGGGGATCTAGATACGGAGATGTACATGAAAGTGCCAGAAGGACTTTCGTTACCCAAGTCAAGTGAGCAAAAACCACGAAATTCATTTGCTATCAGGTTGAGACGATCTCTATATGGACTCCGACAATCTGGTAGGATGTGGTACACACGGTTAAGTGATTACTTGATTGGGAAAGGATACAAGAATGATGAGTTGTGCCCTTGTGTGTTCGTAAAGAGAACAAGTTCAGGATTTGCCATTGTAGCCGTCTATGTTGATGATATGAACATCATTGGAACTCTAAATGAGATCAATGAAACCGCAAGCTACTTGAAATCCGAATTCGAGATGAAAGATATGGGAAGGACTCGGTTTTGCCTAGGCTTAGAACTAGAGCACCGAAGTGGTGGAATCTTTATACACCAATCTGCATATGTCCGAAAGATGCTCAGGCGATTTAACATGGACAAAGTTATGCATCCTACAGGCACTCCCATGGTCGTTAGAAGTCTGGATATCAACAAAGATCCTTTTCGTCCGAAAGAAGATGACGAAGAGGTCTTGGGAGCTGAATATCCATATCTTAGTGCAATTGGAGCTTTGTTATACTTAGCTCAATGTACTAGACCAGACATTGCTTTCTCAGTGAACTTGTTAGCTAGATTTAGCTCTGCGCCAACACAACGTCATTGGGTCGGAATCAAGAACATCTTTCGATACCTTAAAGGAACCCTTGACATGGGCTTGTACTATCGATACACTCATCAGGATTCGACACCTAGTCGATCTCTTGCATCCAACAGCACAAACCGTGGCTCGGATCGCCATCCGCCAAGACTGGCTTTGGCTCATCCATCCGCCATCCTACAGCCATATCCGCCAACATATCCGGACCCGAGGATGCTAAGTCGTGGTCTCGATACGGCTTTGGCGACACCCCCTCCTACTCAGATACACCAAATGATGTGATGGTAGGATTTGCTGATGCTGGATATTTGTCAGATCCACACAAAGGACGTTCCCAAACCAGTTATGTTTTTACCATTGGGAATACGGCGATATCTTGGAGATCAACCAAGCAAACCCTTGTTGCTACCTCCTCGAACCATGCTGAGATTATTGCACTACATGAAGCAGTCAAAGAATGTGTTTGGCTTCGCTTAGTTATATCTCACATTCGAGAGTCTAGTGGACTTGTGTCTACTACGATGGGACCAACTTGCATATTTGAAGATAATGCAGCATGCATTGAGCAGATGAAGTTGGGATACATCAAGGGTGACAATACTAAACACATTTCGCCTAAGTTCTTCTACAATCAGCAGCAGCAAGAGACTTTGAATATACAAGTGAAGCAGAAGATAATGCAGCTGATCTATTCACCAAGTCTCTACCCAAATCTACATTTATGAAGCATGTAAAGCGCATTGGTATGTGTCGCTTATCCGAACTCAAAGACTGATTGACTATCAGGGGGAGTTCTTATCTAGACTTCAGGGGGAGTCTAGTTATGCATGTCTCACATACTTGTAGTTGGTGCGTTGTACTCTTTTCCCTTAGACCATGCTTTTATTTTTGCCCAAGAGGTTTTTGTTTGCTGGCAAAGGTTTTAACGAGGCAACAATTCATGCACCATTGAGGACGCGACACAAGGGGGAGTGTTCAAGGAAGGTTAATTCCGTAACTTCCGTGGTGTGTCTTGTCCTAATAAGGCTAGATGTCTAGATACTTTATTAGATAGGGAATCCCTGCTCGCCAGGGATACTTGATGTAATGCCTATATAAAGGCCTCCTTATCAATCAATAAAGAGAGAGTTTACTATCAATCTATTTCTCCTAGAACAATTAGGAATATTATCACAATTATTTATAAAAATTTTGAGACCTTTTTTTGACGTAACTCTAGATAATGCAACATATAATTGTCCATGAGTAAACACAGGTTCTGACAAATATATACCTACCTGATTTAGTGATTGGCCTTGACTTTTATTTATTGTCATTGCATAAGATGGTCTAACGGGAAACTGACGTCTTTTAAATGTAAACGGCCACTTAGTTTCTGTTGCATACAATGCAATTCTTGGAATATGAGCTTTTTCTCCCATTTTGTTTCCTGTAAGTATTTTTGCTTCAATTAATCTATCAAACATTTTTGTGACAATCAATCTTGTACCATTGCATAAACCGCGCATTTGATCTAAATTTCGTAACAACATGATAGGCATACCAATTTTCAAGTTAAGTTCATGGCTCGGTAATCCACTAAATTCAAGTTTGTTCAAAAATTCAATTGGATATAAAAGATTTATATTATCACAATTACCCGAATTATAAGAAATTGAATCAGAACTCAAATATTTTTTTTCCTCACCAGGTAATAATCTATTTGCATAATTATTTATTTCATGAACAGTCCTATTTTTGGGTGTGACTATAGCGCGCTCTCTCAAATAATCTATATTATTATATTTGCTCAAAAAATCAGGATAAGTTGCTTCGAAAATTGACTCTATAGGATGAATTGTATGATCTGCAAGTAATTCAGATGGTATATCAATCCAACTAACATCTGGATCACCTGTAGGAATTTTTGATTCTATTCGACCCTCTCCTATTTTCAATATCCATTCAGCAAAATTTCTAAGCTCGTCTTTTTCTATATTGCTTAAATCTTCCAGTGACAATCTCATATTTTCAGTCAGCTGAAATATTGTAATAAATGGCCATAAATATGAATTATTAAATGATGCTTGAATGATTTCTTCTTTACCACCACCTTGTATAACAGGTAATGTTTGCCTAAAATCTCCACCAAATATAATTGTTTTTCCTCCAAACGGTTGTTCTTTATTGGATAAAATATCTCGCAATGTTCTATCCACTGATTCAATACACCATTTATTACACATAGGAGCCTCATCCCAAATAATTAATTCAGCCTTTTCTATTAAATAAGAAAGATTTGTTTTTTTATTTATATTACAACTTGAATTTTGTTCTATCACCGGTTTTATTTTAAAACGCGAATGAGCTGTTCTACCTATCGGAAGTAATAATGAAGCAATACTGATGGTAGCCAAAGCTCACATGCAATAATAACCCTACAAAATATCGTTAGTAGTATAAGCAAGTAGGGATCGTTCTAGGCCGGGGATTAAGGGTACCTGAGATATGAAATTGTTAGACAAATATATACAAACATATATACAAAATCGTCACATATGGGGGGTGAAAAGATTCGGCAGCTAGGCTGCCCTAGTACTAAGCACGGCATCAAAACAGAAAAATAAAATCCTAAATCTAATATTTACAGGTGATCATCATCTTTCACAAAACAGTTCACACAAAAGACTCTTTAAAACATAGATTCATATGCAAGAAGGTAAGAGACTAGTATTTAGCATGTTCACAATTCAAATTCGTTTCGACCGCAACTAGAGCTCTCGCTCTGTACCTAGTTACTAGACTTCCTCAAGTTCTTTTAGGACAAACTTTCGCTCTAGCCCTAAAGATATTTATGCTAATCCGGTTAAGACTTAACATATAACGCACAAGAGTCTTAAATCGAAAACATGCAAATAAGCAAGGTTGTCAATCATCTTATTTAACATGCAAGTTTTAGCTAAGGTTTTATACCCTAGGTGAGCACAACAAATCAAAACAACCGCTAGGCCTATAGTTTTATTTATTCCACTCAGGTTAGATGAAACCTAACACCTAGATTTACATGCAAATAACAAATGCTTAAGCACAACTAATGTTTCGGTTTATAAGGAACATCCTTAACCCACTAACCAATTTAAATCCTAAACATGCTTTTAATACCATTGCCCTGATTATCTAAACATACAAAATCCATGAATTAAAGATTGCAAAGTCATCACATAAATTCCAACAAAAATCGCAATTTATGTTCATCATACAAAACCAAACGAAAACAAAGTATTTTTATAACAACTAATGTGACTAAACCAAAAATCAAAATACAAGTCATAGGGATGGATCACACTTTAGAAACCTTAGAGAGCTTCGTCTTGGTGTGGTGATAGAGTTTCGGCAGTAGCTAGGGCAGGGAATGGTTCGGTGGTGATTGGTGGTGGTGAATCGGTGACTTGGTATTTTCAGGGTTTCGGGTTAGAACTTTGGTAGGAAAATTTGGTAGAGTTTTGGCTAGTGTTTTGCAAGAGATGAGATGATTTTTCTGAATGAAAAGTGGGGGTATATATAGAGGAAAAAGGAGAGAGGCTGCCGGCAGTCCCTTAAGCCAAAAGGGATTCAGAAAACCTAGTTCATTAAGGTTTTGCAACCTTCCTTTCTTAATCCAATTAGGTTTTCTTTTCTGAATTTTTTTTTTCAAGGCTTGGGCTTCACATCTTCATGGACTTCTTATATGATCTTGGACTTCATTTGATGTGTCTTGGTCCATCGAAAATGTCTCAAATTGCCGGCAGCACAGCGTTGCACACAATCTGCCTCAATCGGCAGCTTCTCCTAGTTTGACTAGGAGAACTTCTTTCTTCATATTTTTCTTCAATGCCATGGCCTAGTGTCTTCCTCTTCCCTTCATAAAGCTTGGACCATCTTCACATATGCATTTGTACACCATTTGGTCCATCAAAAACAGAAAACACAAAAAGGGGGCAGTAGGTTCCTGGAATCGGCAGATTTGACCTTGATGCAGTAATTCCGGCATATCTCCATCCGTGGAGCTCCGATTGATGCGATTCCAAGTCTCAGTTAAACTAGACACATATGGCCATCTCCCCATAAAACAGTTCGATCAAACTCCTTGTGAGTCGTCAGGAATGATTTTTCGAAGTTGGGATACAGTCCCAGGAAAATCCTGGAAGTCCCTGGATTGGAATGCTCGGACTGCCCTTTTGCAGCCAAGTTTTGGGTGACTTCCCGAACTCCAATTGATCTGAAATTTTAACACGACATTCCTCAGTATCTGAATATTAAGCACACCAAATTTCATAGAATTTGGACAAGGATAGACCACAGTTTCAATCATCTCAAAATCACGAAAAAGACATATTTTACATTATTTTCCAGATTTCTCAAACTTAGTCATTTTTCGGATTCTTAACCATTTTTCATCAAAACTCTACCAAAACGACACTAACTACATTATGACTCTATCTTAGGCAAATAAGGGTTAAACAAAGCATAAACGAGAGCATAAGCATATAATATCGTCGCACATTGTGCTCCTATCAAATACCTGACGAAGCAACTGCTAAAACAATTTTGCCTATAGATCTTAACCTACAAATTATAGCATTCCACAAAAAGTTTTTCCAGTGCCTCCACAACCAGAAATAAAAAATGATTTTGGATTTTTTTCTTCAACAGCTTGAATGACCTGATCATATATAATTTTTTGATGGCTATTTAATTTACCTAGCAAGTCAGAGTGTTTTTCTTTGAGCACTTCAGAATCAAAATCCAATTCTTCTCTAATAAGTCTATTTTCTAATTGATCTATGAATTGCATCTTTGGCATTGGTAATTTATGATCTTTCAAACTGATGGACGACATATTAAACAATATTTCAAGCTCATATAAAACAGCATTCTTTAACTCTTCATTAGGTATTGTGAGATCTAACATCCTAAAATGTGATCTCATTTTATTTACTATATCATCGGACATTTTTATCCAAAAAGTATCAAATAAAGTGAGGGGATCCGAGACATCACAATGAAGAATAATTGTGACAAATAAATAACGAATTTGAGAAGAGCTGGCAGTAAAAGTAGATTCCATCAATGCTTCTATCCACTCTTTATCATCACTTAACAATCCTAAAGCTCGACATGCCTCTTGGTATGTAGAATGTACTATACCATCGACTGTTTTTATTGAATTAAAACCGGCACAAACCTTTTGAACATTTAGAAGCATCCTAAGATAATACAGTTCACCTGCAACTGGCGGCACATATGCTATCCTACCAAGAGTACAATATTGTTTTCTTGGAGTCCATATTTTGTCACGACTGTCCCAAACAAATTTTGTTGGAAATTGAGTATATGTCAACTTTCTTGCCTTCTTGTAAGTCCTATTTGCCTGAAACCAAGCAGTCAACATAGTTATTTGAACCTGCGATTTTTGCAACACATTTTGAAGCAAGTTATTTTCCTCAAAACAAACAGTTTGTTCCTGGGGTAAATGAATTTTTAAATACTGAACAGCCGGAAATTTGTTATGAATAGAAAATTCAAATAAACGCCACACAGACTCATGCGGAGTTAAATATCGACAATTTAAATAATTCTGAATCTCATCATTAACATTTTCACCAACTAAGACGCGAGCTCTATCAGGCCCTTTATTTATATACTTAAATAAATATTTTATAAGCATAGATTGAGAACATGATTCAACATTTATATGTGCATTATATTTTAATAACAAATTAGCATTGTAAGGGACAACATAATTGTTACCGATGTGAACTCCTTTTTTAACCACAAAACATGACTCATCATCACAACGTCTATACTGGAGGGCCTTAATTGTGTGAAAAATTGTATTAGTAATGAATGGTTTTGGAAAATGTTTTGTGCATAATTTGTCTCGCATACACGGAGAATTCGGATTAATTTGACCGCAAGGACCATGAATCATGAATTCACTAACTAATTTAAATAATCGCGGATTAACATCTTTATTAGGTAACTCCGCCGATATTATGGAATCCACGTCATCAGATGTATAACATTTGTATTTACTTTTTAGCCAAAATAATATATGAGCATGAGGCAAACCTCGTTTTTGAAATTCAATGGTACATACATGAGCACAAACTTTGCCAAAAGGTTCTCCAGATTTAATATAGCCAATCATATTATCGACTTTTATTTTAAAAATTCGACAAACAATATCAGGACGATCCTCTGGTTTCTGACCAGGTTTTTTTCAAAGTATCTATAAATTTCGGGCCATTTAACATTGCAAGTGAAAGTAATAAATAAATCCAGAGTACCATATTCTCGACAAATTGCCATCGCATCTTGATAATTATTTATCATGTCTCTTGGACTACCTGTATAAGAAGCAGGAAGAATGATCTGTTTTCCAACATCAGAACAATCCAAAACACCATCAGAAACAAATCCAGATATATTCTTCCATGTTTCACATCTAACTTCTGATTGATGATGTTTTATATATGCAAGACGATTTTCTTCAACAGTTGCATACGCATCGACCAAATATTGTTGAAATAATCTGCCACCTTTCAACAAAGTACTTGATTGATTGTCTCTATCATGAATTTGATAACACACAAATTTACTCATGGTTAACTTACCCCTTTTTCTGTCATCCTCAATTGATTTCAATTTCATATTTATTTTAAACCCATCTTCTCCATATGGAAAAATGAGTGGATATTGTAACGACATTAATTTCGGATGAATTCTAGAGATTCGTTTAAGCAAACCGTCATTAGATCGAACAACTATATCTCTATTTGAATCAAATTCACCTATATCACCCACTATTAATCCACCTATTTCAGAAGCAGAGGGCAATTCGTATTGTTTACCATCAGTTTTTTCACAATCAAGTATAGTCATATTAAAATTTGGCAATGATTGATTCTCAAAACCATCTCTAATCGATCTAAAAGTTTTGGTCAATTCATTTGAACGATCTAGCATTTCTATTAATCCTTTGACAATATCGACATCAATCTTGTTATTCACACTGCCATCAGCAATTGCATTTATACGGTTTGCAATTTCATTCTGAGTATCATAAACATATAACTGAGCATATTTTGGACATTGTCCCATCGGAGGCAAAATAGAACCCATCTTATGATGCACCTGTCCACATATTTTGAAAACATAAGGAGCTCCTCCACTATTCAATCCATGTTCAATTTTAGCACCCATAGAAGTAAAGGCAAACATAGAATTATAAACTCTAATATTTTCTCGAAATAATACACTCCTTCGTCCATTTGCTGGATTTAACAATTCATCAAGAAAACATGGAGTCGGACATGATAATGGAATATCTACTTTGCCTTTATCACAACAGTAACTATAGACTAATTCATTTTTTTTTCTTTTTTTTTCAGAGCTTCAGATGACCAAAACAATGTAGCACAATAACTACATATATGTGAATCATCACCACAGTCTTCATAATCGTCAACCACACCTACAATTACAATTATCAAAAATCCAAGTCAGATTTTTGATAATAGATAACGTTGCTATGATTGATTAATAATTTAATGATTAATTGATCATAGCATGACATGCACCTTCATGGCTCCTCTGATAGGATGCCTGGCCAAAAATACCATTTCGAGAATCTGCATTTCATGAACCATTCTCATCAGAATAATCAAAAGAAATGGCAAAATAATTAAATCACTAAATAAATGACTATATATATGCAATACCTGGAACAGCCTCACAAACATCTTCTTCACTACCACTGTCCTCGTCCGATATTTCTTGAGATTCTGGAAAGGAAGAAAACAGACGGCGACTAAATAAGTCAAGCTTCATAGATAATTAACCTGACATCCCAAACTTTCTAAAACACATATTAACCTGACTAATTAACCTGACATCCCAAACTGCTGAATCGCAATTTCCCAACTAAATAAGGAAGAAAACATACGGCTACTAAATAAGTCAAGCTTGATAGATAAAGTAAACTCTGATAGCTAAAGTCAACCCTGACATCCCAAATAACAGCACTGTTATTATTTGTCTCCCACACCATATCCAAAACACCAATTGAAGCCTAAAAAACATATTCAAAACATTAATAGATTGCTATGAAACAATGACAATCTCTAAATTGAGAGTAAACTTTAAAATTAGATCTCCAAACCGTACTTCCAACATATAGAGTTACTTGACTTAGAACCACATAGTCGCTTGAACCCACTAATCATTCAAAGACAGATCAATTCGTTTCCAAAATTCAGGAAAATTTTACCCCTATCAAGAATAAACAATTCAACAATATCACCAAGTTGATCCAAATTTTGGACAGCAACAAATTCAAAAAACTAATACATTGGCAGACAATAATGACAAAACCTAGCCATCAACCATATAGCAAAAAAATTGAATCGCCTGATCAAGAAGCAACTACTGAGCCAAACAAAATAGAAAAAATTGATCCACTCCAAATTCCAACATGCTCCAGCAGCTACCAGTGCACTGGAATTTTTGTTTTTCTTTTACAGCAGAAAATAAATTGATGTTTGCCTGCTCTCAATCATTGACAACTCAATAATACAATTTTCCCCAAATGACTATTAGTTTGACCCAAATGAATAACCAAGATAATGACAGAACTACTGTATGCATATATATATATATATATATATATATATAATCCAAAAAACAGATAGACACGAAGTTTCCATGTGCAAAACCACTAAATAATACCAGCAATGATGACCGCATAACCAAAACAGAAGAGCAACATCACATCTGAATTATCTCACTGAATGATATGAAAGAAATTCAAAGTAATAGAAAATTATCCACAATATACACCAGCTGAGATCAGTTGGTGCACATGTTCATCATTAGCAATATTACCAGGTGTTCTTTCAGTCTAATAGGATGATGAAGATTCTCCAACAACAGCACTCAATAAGCGTTGTCTCTTGCTTCGAGATCTCTTCTGTGAAGAGATTGCTCCAACAGGCCCACACATTGCTGCTGGCTCTTTTCTAGCAGTGCTCTGATTCTTCTCCGACACCATATCTGTAACACCAATTTCAATGTGAAATACAGATTGAAAACATTGATAGGTTGCTCTCGAACAATGACAATCTTTAAATTCAGACAAAGTTTTAAAATCATATCTTCAAAGCATACTTCCAACATATGCAATTACTTGACTTAGGACCATATAGTTGGCTGAACCCACTGATCACTCGAGGATAGTTCAATTCATCTAAAAATTAATACAAATCTGACCCCTATAAAGAATTAACAATTCAATAATATCATAAGGTTGATCCATATCTTGGACAACAACAAATTCATAAAAGTAATACACTGTCAGACAACAATGACAAAACGCAGCCCACAACCACATAAGCAAAAAAATATAATTGCTTCACCAAGAAGCAAAATAATCGGGCAAACAAAACAGCAAAGATTAGATTCAACTCAGTGAAGACAAATCTTACAACCAAATACAACCAGTATAAATAAGCCAAAAAAAAGCACATCATTTTAGACTACTTCTATGTATAAAGGAGGCAAACAATAAGTGCCGTCTCTTGCTCTGAGTTCTCTTGTGGGGAGACAATGCACTAGAGGCTCAAACAGTCATGCTCTTTCTCCTCTAGTATCCACATGGACACCACATAAACAAAACATGTCCATGCAATCAGTTTTCAAATATATAAATATGATTCAATCGACAACATGATTCAATCATTTGCTTTAGCAGTACTATAAAATCCAAAGAAAACAGAACACAGTGATACCAATTCGAACAATAAAAAATATTCCCAAAAATGAACATGCAAGTGCGCAATAATAACAAAACTCGAATCTAATTACAACACTGAAAAATGCAAACAGAAATAAAAAATTCAGGATAATCCCACCTGAAATAAGTTCATCCACATCCGCATCATTTGCGAGATCCATATCAATTGGCATGCCGAGAAGGCGTTTTTTGGTCAAATTCAGATTCTGCCCTAATGTTCCTTGAGGCAGCACATCCAACTTTCTTTTTCTCCTCATACCTGACACATGAATCCAAATAGATCCATAAAAAATCCCCAACAACAGCAGATTCAAGGCACAAAACTCTCCGCATAATATGTTTATAGATCTACGGCATTAAAAAAATAAAAACCAAATGCCAGGTCATTCAAAACAGATAAAGATAATTTCATATTCTAATATCCATTTTCCACAAATTAGGGGAAAAATAAAACCCATACGATTACATATTGAGGAAAAATAGATAAATAAATTGCAGTAAGAGTGGCAGACCACATAGGAATCCTAACAATGAAAACCATTCAATTCTGAAAATTCTCGTGTAATCTAACGCCCTCACCACACGCACCCACGCATAACCCTCAAATGACAACAATATTGCATACAGGTAACCTGAAAGGCCAAAAAAATCATTCTCTGAAAACAAAAAAGTATCCAAGACCTACATGACCCAAAAAATTTCATGCTCAAGAAGTCTTGGATGCGCTGCAATTGATGGGGACAGCTGATCCAACAGGTATTATGAAGACCTGCACAATGCAAATCTGAAAATACCCGTGGAATCAACTGTCCTCACTACCTCGCACACACCTGAGCACTTCTTCATCATAGCACAATCAAACGTTATACTAATAATTAAAAGAGGCAAATTTTGTTTTCCTGTTCAAAACAAAAAGAGCTCAAAAGCGGAAATAAAATGGATGCCAGCGACACTCGAAATCAAAGAACGGAAGCAAAAAAAAAAAAAAAAAAAAATTCAAGGCAAAATGACATTCCCATATAGAAAGCAAACATCACAACTGATATCTTTATTCATATTCTCAACCAGTGGAAAACTCTATGCAGACACCTCTATTGCTATGTTAAGGCCTAACAAACGCACCAATTCTCAAACAGTCCCATCCTAAACTCCAAAGATATAGAAAATCCAAAAGCATAAAAGATCCAATTATGTCACTTTAATCATAAGCCTGTGCTATATTTCTGAACTGTAAAGGTAATCTCTATATTTAATTAAGTTTGGTTTAATTTGGAAAATTAGAAAATTTATTAGTGTTACATGTGCATATGAATAATGTGACCAGAAAAAATTCTGTGACTGTCAGACAAAAACAAAAGTCCTAACATCAGGCACCGTAGCAAACATACGATTAAGATCATCAAGTAACACTGCAACAGCATCATCTCAGTAATTATTAATAACTCCATCGAAAATAAAACACAATAATTCATAATATATACCACCTGAAATAAGCTGGTCCAAATCTGCATCATGTCTGCTATCGACACCATTGCCAATGCTGCCCCCTGAGATTGCCTCAGTGGACTCAACGGGCAGCACCAATTTCTTCCTCCGCCGCATAACTACAAAATATTTTCAAATATGCGCTTCAAAATCTGCGCAATAATGACAATTTCGTGCCCATAATATATTTAAACCATAATTATAATAGCAAACATTGACACAATATTGTAGGCTTTCACGTGCCTTGACACAATATATTTAAACTGTGCATCTCAACAGCCTCTAAAGTTGACATGCATATTGCATACCTAGACGGCCTGATTTCTAAATTTCAATCTTGAATTCATATTTCTAAAATTGCTATCCATGAAGTAATCAAAATATATACACCATTGTCTCAATACACCACATCTTAAAATAAAGGGGAAAAATAAAAACCCAAAACATAATAACATTCAAAATTTACCTTTCTCTCACAGGAAGACCACAACTATAGATCTACGGCATTAAAAAAATAAAAAACAAATGCCAGGTCATTCAAAAGAGATAAAGATAATTTCATATTCTAACATCCATTTTCCACAAATTAGCGGAAAAGTAAAACCCATAAGATTACATATTGAGGAAGAATAGATAAATAAATTGCAATAAGAGCGGCAGACCACATATGAATCCTAACAATGAAAACCACTCAATTCTGAAAATTCACGTGTGATCTAACGCCCTCACCACACTCACCCACGCATAACCCTCAAACGACAACAATATTGCATACAGGTAACTTGAAAGGCCAAAAAAATCATTCTCTGAAAACAAAAAAGGATCCAAGAACCAAAAAAATTACATACTCAAGAAGTCTTGGATGCGCTGCAATTGATGGGGACAGCTGACCTCACAAGTGATATCAAGATTTGCACCATGCAAATCTCAAAATACCCGTGCGATCAACTGTCCCCACCGCCTCGCACACATATTAGAACTCCTCTATCGTAGAACAATCAAACATTACACTAATAATTATAAGATGCAATTTTTTTTGCCTTCCCAAAACAAAAAGCGCTCAAAAGGATGACAATGAAAACCATTCAATTCTGACAAATCTCATGTAATCTAATGGCCTCACCACACTCACCCACACATCACCCTCTGATGACAACAATACTGCACACAGATCATTTGAAAAGGCCGAAAAATCCTTCCCTCAAAACCAAAAAGTCATGAAAACCTACAATACTCAAAAAATGACATGCTCAGGAAGACTTGAATGAACTGCAATTGATGGGGACAGCTGACCTTACAGGTATTATCAAGATTTGCACGATTCGAGTTTCAAAACACCCGTGCGATCAACTGTCCCCACCACCTCGTACACACGTGAGAACTTCCTCATCAAAGCACAATCAAACATTACACTAATAATTAAAAGATGCAATTTTTTTTTTCCTTCCGAAAACCAAAAAAGCTCAGAACCCTAAGAACGAAAACCGTGCAATTCTCTAAATCCTCATGTAATCCAACGCTCTCACCACACTCACCCACACATCACCCTCTTATGACAACAATATTGCATACAGGTCATTTGAAAAGCCAATAAAAACCTTCTTTGAAAACCAAAAAGTATTGAAAACCCACATGACCCAAAAAATTACATGCTCAGGAAGGCTTGGATGCAGTGCAATTGATGGGGACAGCTGATCCAACAGGTATTATGAAGACTTGCACAATGCAAATCTCAAAATACCCGTGGGATCAACTGTCCCCACCACCTCGCACACACATGAGCACTTCTTCATCATAGCACAATCAAACGTTATACTAATAATTATAAGAGGCAAATTTTGTTTGCCTGCTGAAAACAAAAAGAGCTCAAAAGCGGAAAAAAAATGGATGCCAGCAACACTCGAAATCAAAGAACGAAAGAAAAAAAAAACAAATCAAGGCAAAATTACATTCCCATATAGAAAGCAAACATCACAACTGATATCTTTATTCACATTCTCAACCAGTGGAAAACTCTATGCAGACACCTCTATTGATATGTTAAGGCTTAACAAACGCACCAATTCTCAAACAGTCCCATCCTAGACTCCAAAGCTATAGACAATCCAAAAGCATAAAAGATTCAATTATGTCACTTTAATCATAAGCCTGTGCTATATTTCTGAACTGTAAAAGTAACCTCTATATTTTATTAAGTTTGGTTTAATTTAGAAAATTAGAAAATTGATTAGTGTTACATGCGCAGCTGAATAATGTGACCAGAAAAAATTCTGTGACCGTCAGACAAAAACAAAAGTCCCAACATCAGGAACTCTAGCAAACATACGATTAAGATCATCAAGTAACACCACAACAGCATCATATCAGTCATTATTAATAACTCCATCGAAAATAAAATACAATAATTCATAATATATATCACCTGAAAGAAGCTGGTCCGAATCTGCATCACGTCTGCTATCCACACCATCGTCAATGTTGCCCCCTGAGATTGCCTCAGTGGACTCGACAGGCAGCACCAATTTCTTCCTCCGCCCCATAACTACAAAACATTTTCTAATATGCGCCTCAAAATCTGCCCAATAATGACAATTTCGTGCCCATAATATATTTAAACCATAATCACAATAGCAAACATTGACACAATAATGTAGGTTTTCATGTGTCTTGACACCATATATTTAAACTGTGCATCGCAACAGCCTCTAAAGTTCACATGCATATTGCATATCTATTCATCTATGGAAAACCCAGAAAATAGAAATTCCAATTAATAAGAATGAAAAACAACCATCTAAAACAGGATGAACAGAATGAAATTAAACAAAATAGAAATAAAAAACACCATCACTACCTAGATATCATCCAACAACCCAAACCTGCAGCAACAAAACACAGAGATGAATAAGAAAATAAAAAAACAGAGATCTAGAAATCCACCAGAACAAAACCCAGAACCAAAGTTCCTCTTGTAGCCCAGAATCAAAAATCCCAACCCCACCTTAAAGAACCTTATGAGTCCACAAAACAGAAACACGAACCTGAACAAAAGAAAAAAACCAAATCAGAACCCAAATCCACACTCAATCGAATAGCAAATTAAAAACAGCAAAGAAATAGAAATCCAATCCCCAATTCGAAGCCAAAACAAACAAACACTCATGGTTTAGAACAAAGAGACTTACACAATTACATGATTACAGATGCCAACAAAATCGAATTAGGGATTTTGAGTTATCAATATGTGGTAGACTCTTTGTGAACGTTACCCCTATGGACCAAATACTCTGCAACTCTCTCTCTCCCACTCTTTCACCCTCTACCAATCGCAAACTGAGCTCAACTAAACAATCTACATAACTGTATTTGTTTCTAAGAAGACGACTTGAGGTCAGATTGCTATCGAAGCTCCAATTAGGAAAATTTCTCTCCTTATATTTCAATCAGCAACCAATATCCCAAACTCCATAAAATCAGTAACCAATATTGGTTGCTTAGGCTTGTAGATACGCACAAACTTAATTAACCAAAACCATAGAGCTGATATAAAAACACAAAGCCAATTCACATCAGAGAAGCACCAAGTCAGGCAAATGAACCAAAAAACAAACAAAAAAGCTTTAATATTAGAGCGAGTGAATTGACTCTTCCTCTTGCGAAATCGGAAAATACCTAATAGAAATCATGTTTAAATTGAGCGCCGCATCAGATGCTTTTATCAACCCAAAACCAAATCACTCAAGAAAGCTATACAACCCAGCAAGCCCAAATCAAAGAATTAAACAACAGTGAAAGAAGGACTTACGGATTTTGGGGTCCGATTGGTTTGTGACAGTACTATCTCTTAACCCCAAACAATCTCCTCCCTGACCTTTACAGTACTACAAAAAGAAAACCATTTGTGAGCAGCCATGTACACCATAAATCTAACAACCATGACAATCCACACTAAACCTAACAAAAGAAACACAATATGCACACACAGTCCATGTATCACAAACAACCAAACAAACCTAAAATACACCATCCAATCATAGCAGCAAATGAAGCACCAATAATCGAATTGAAATAAAGAAAAAAAAAATAAACGCAAAATCGACAACACACTTTGAAAATCAATCAGAGGAGAAACAAAGCCCAAACCAACGAAGACCATGGCCTTTTCACACAACAGAGCGAAGATAGCAACGCAAGAACCATGAAAACAAATCGGGCAAAAAAGTCAAACCCAAAAAATGAATCGAATGCAGCCACCAAACCTAACCCCACACCTAGTGCCCAGGCCACGCCAGCGACGGCCCTCTTTCAAAAATCCTCTCGATCTCTTTCGACGATCAGAGAGAGAGATCACCCTTCAACCCAAATCAGTCCTGCGTCCAACAATAACTTATTACCCAAGAGGAATTGATATGCACAAACGATTCAAAAACCACAGTAAAAAACCCAAATTGAATTAAAGAACGAAAGATCAGATAAGATATTTCCATCACCTCGCGGCGTAGAAGATGAAGGATCGAAGATGCCGGACCGGTTGCGAGATGAAAAGATTCGGAGCAAAAGATCAGATTAGGCTGATCTATCACTGAGCGCCGTGGAAGATCAACGATCGCAGACGGCGGCCTGCTTGGCAGATGGAAATATCGGGACGAAAAGTATTGACCAAATCTGAGAGAGAATTAGATCGGATGATGGCAGCCACAAAGCAAATGGGAGCAGGTAAGCAACGCACGACGCGGAAGAAAAGGCGAGAACAGTGTGCCGCACGCATGACACGCTTTGAACAATTTCGCACAGTAAAAAGAACAGTATGAACAGAAAACCCACAAATGTTATATAGTAAATTGTCCCTTGTAAACAGTTAGAATATATTGGAAATCAATTCATCCATCTCAATCTTTCATTGCTCAAATTCAATAAATTGATCATGAAAATGACATGCAGCAGGAAGAGATGAAATTGTGTAGTGATTAAGGAGCTCATTTCCTATGAATTTCTTTGTACTTGTGTTGACTGATCTGAAGAGAATATAATAGCAGCCATATCAAATATCCTTAATCCAAGACAAGTTACGTACTTGTCCCTCACTCTCTCTATAAATATGACCACAGGCTTTGTTTCGTTTCTACTCCATTCCTCTCATTTCTCCCATCCTTAATCCCCAACATCTACCCCCACCACCTTTCCAGTCCCTTCAGTCCCTCATCAGCTACAGAAACCATGAAGAACTGTGAAAAATCTCAGATCTTTATGCTTTCTCTAATAGTTATTCTTCTCGTCGTCACACCTCTTTTATCCTCTTCAGTAAGGACTACCTATCTGTACCTAATCACTAACCTTCTCATCATTGCCTTAGGAGCACAGGCCGGTGTTCTCAGAGCCTTCTCCAAGCCATTAGTTTATATTCCTCAGAAACCAGTAGTTTCTGTTCCTCAGAAACCTGTGGTTGTAGTACCCTCAGAAGTAGCCTCTACTGAGAACACTCAGATAAAGGTTACTCCCCGACATGATGAAGATCAAAGGGTTTCTTCTGAATGTCCCGAAAAGATTAATGGTCTTAAGATGGCTTCGAAAAGCAAGTCTCAGAAGATTACTGGCACTGTGAAAACGGAGAGTGTGAGAAAGTGTCCTTCCATGCCTAGCCTTTTTTTCATAGGTGGAGGTGAGACTGAGACTGAAGGAGCTGATTATAGTGATGATGATGATGATGTTGTTCTTGAGGACTTCCATCAGATAGAGGAGGAAGATGAGGTCGTAGCAGATCTTAGTGGTCAAGAGCTTTTGATCAAAGCTGAGAATTTTATCGGGAACTTCTACAAGCAGTTGAAGATGCAGAGGGAAGAGTCATGGAAAAGGATTCACGGGATTTATCACAAAGCCTTCTAATAACTAGTAACCGCTAGCTAGCTTCTCTATAGTCATATCTTATTTTAGTTAATCATATGATATATTTTCTCCTTTGTCCATAGGGTCATTGGTTTTATTTTGGAGTTATGATATTGGTCAGTTGGGAACCATATCATTCAACTCTGGTTCTTGTACAGGATTAAGTTACTATCATATATATGTTGGGCTTATCCTCGATTATTCCTCCTTTCACAACAAGGGGACTAGCTGGAATTGTCAAAAATAACAACGGGGTATTGGTTTCATATAAAATTTCATGTATTGAATAACTATCTTTTAGCTAATTTATGAATACAAATTATGATTTATGTCCTTTTATTATTCTTTGATCCAAACTGCCTCAAAACTCAAAAGCTTTTATGTTTAAGAAGCTAAAAATTGCAGTTGGTAGTGTTGCCTTATATGTAATCCAAGAGCAGTTCAAATAAATATAAATTGATTTATATTGAATGTCATAAGGCAATTATTGCATTGGTCCATCATCTGTAAAGGAGTTTCTGTATAAGTGAATGCCAAACAGGTCCAGATAGATGATTAATATCTCATTCTACTATACTACCAACTTGCATTCAAAAATGAAGAATGAAGAATCGCGATATGTATGCCAAATGGAGTAATGGGAACTATATAATTAACTTCTGAAATTGAGACGCTCACTTAACTTAAGATTATAAGACTGATTCAAGCTACTGGAAAGGTGACTAGTTTATCGATCGGATGGTAATCCAACCTGGTCATCAGATTGTTTACATACGAGGCTAGGAACATTATCGGACTAATACATACGAGTGCGTTAACCCTAAGGAAATATAGTACCATACTTTGATCTGGAACATCAAATAAGTAGACTAATTCCTTAATTGCCGGTTCCATCTTATGTACGTCTGTTTCGACAGGGATCGACGGCAGGAGTACTGCATGAATGAATCAACTGGAATCGTGTTCTCCATTCACGAGAGCACCGGCCTTTAGCACTAGCTAGACACAAGGTAACCGTAAGGGAGCTGCTGAACCAGCTGGTGTGCGCATGAATAAACTGTGAGCTCCGGCCAGTCTTATTATACATGGTTTTAAGGACACTCTTGATTCTCGATCACTAATACTGTCTCTTAGCTTGCTTATAACAATTAATTAGTTTAAGGGATCCCTAGAACATCTTTTGGTCATTAGAAATGTCTAAACTCGATCGTTATTAAACTTTGGAAGAATCATAGTTAGATGACAAGTTGCAACCAGAAGTATTAAACATGATTAATTCTTCTTCTTCCCAAAAACAAAGATGGTCGTAGTACCATTCGCAAAGCTAGCAAGTTATGTCTCAGAAAACTAGCTAGTTAACTCTCCACCTGCTCTTGGAGTGTTGTATGACTGGAATGAACTTGCTATCCAAGTTGTCCAAGATCTTAATATTGTATATCTTTATGTTTTAGATATCATCATCTTGCTTCCTTTCTGCCTATAAAAGTTGAATCCCTTTTCTCAAACTAAAATAGAAAAGTCGAAACCCTTTTCTCTTTTTAATTTATATGTGGAGGTAAGTGAGAGATGTAACAATTAAGAACAAGAACAATCGTCATTCGAATATTTTTCTGATCATGGTCCTAAAGCATCGATCCGTCATCTCCAAACGCAGAGACTGGACCATTCGATCGACACCATCAAGCTCGATCTCCAGCTACCCCTTGAAACTTTTATTACTTGAAACACATATGTATGGAAAAATAAATGCGTAAATGAACACTCAAAACCTAAAAATATACCAAGATTCATTTGCATTTGGAAACCATGAAATTGGATACATGAATCCATCTTTCTTGTTCTTGAAATGTTACGTACTAAAGTAATGCATCATGCCTCTACCTAACATGCATGAATGATATGGTTCGATCTCTTCCTAGGTTATCATTTGACCATGCATAAATATTACACGCTAAGTAAGTGACAAAATTAGGTACATATATAAAGCATAAGATGTATGTATAATAATTGTAGGGAATAGTAAGATATGCATGACATATATGTTCATGTTTACGGGAAACCTATTAGAAAAACTATGCATCCTAGTTTCTCCAACATAATTTACACAAAGAACAAGTCACAAAATGCCATGCACAACCCCATTATATAAAGCAGGTTATAGGTAGTTTCTTTGTCAATGTGTAATTTCGTATCGTATAGGTAAATGACATTCTATATATAGAAGAAGCCGCATGGCATGGGTACGTAGGTCTGATATGTATCAACTATCGAGGCATTGAGCTATCATCATTATTTAATTTTAGGGCTCTTAATTTACTTTAGAAGCTTCTAATTAACCCACAGGATAAGGATGGATAAAAAACCAAATAACACTACTAACTTTTAGGCCTATAGGGACGGAGGATAAATCCTCCCTACTGATATTATTGGGGACGGAATCCATCCCTATTGATGGTTGGGGAGGAAAAAACTGTCCCTCGCAGGACGTTGCCACTCCATTTCAAAATCTTGCAGTTTGGGGAGGAAATTAATAGTCCTTCCCACATATCAAACAGACAGTTTTGGCTTCCTTCACGCGCAGTTTCGCGTCTGTCCCCATATTCACCCCAAATTCGTTCCGTCCGTCCCCATATTCAAACTTGTCAAACCTCTCTAACTTATTATGTCCCTCCCCATATTTTTTCCTCTCTAACCTCTCTAACCTATTCTGTCTCTCCCCATATTTAAACCTCTCTAACCTCTCTAACCTATTCTGTCCGTCCCCATATTTAAACTTGTAAAACGTACCTAAGATCTGTCCGTCCCCATTTTCAAACATCTGAAACCTCTAAAACCTATTCCGTCCGTCCCCATTATAAATTGCAAACCTGTCCGTCCCCAGATTGTCGCAACAAATGGAAAAAAAAAAATTCCGGTGAAATTTTAATCAAATACCATTCTGGTTTGAAATGAATTATATCCTGGTTTTACAAAGCATCCCAGTGTAGATGCTTTATAGTAACAACACTGTTACACATAATTTCTACAAACATCACATTCACCCTTAAAACCATGAGATAAATTATAATATATCAAATCTAGTTCAAAACAGCTTAAATACATAACTATGCTTGCAGGGGTACACACGAATTGAGGGAAAAACTGCAGAAACAGAAAATCAAAACGTGCTACCAACACATTCCAAGTTAGTAGTTTAGTTAGTAACCCATCATCATATACGTATATAAAGATTGGTAGGAGTTCTAGCAGACTTTAAATGTTTCATACATTAAAAAACTACATCATGAAGCCTATCATCACAACTTCCATATACCAAAAGCAAATTTCATTCTAACCCACATTGATTAAGATAGAATGAAATTTGTTTACAGCAAAACATCCAACCTAACTAAGTTAGACCTATACATATTTCCAAAAATACAATAGCCGCTAACTTCCTAATATATCCAAAAGGCATAAGATTTTTAGTTCTAACCCTTACCTAACAAGTTGAGCAGCTTAGGCCGATATCATTGGCCATTTGATCATCTGAGTGACAATTTGCTTCAGGATTGTCCGACTTCTTTAGGAAATTGACGAGACGACCAAAATCCAAGGACTCCATTGAATTTATCCCAGTGGCAGCAAAAATTTCAGTGAACTGATTAGCACCGATATGTGCTTGCAATGAATCCAACTTCTTGTTCACTATTCCAAGAGAAGCTTGCAGGGCCTCTTCCCTCTCAGCAGATTCTTTTAGTTTGAGGTTGAAATCTGCTTCTCTTTTTTCATTTGCTAGACGCTGTACTTCATAAGCCTCACTCAAGGCTTTTAGTTGATGTTTGATCCCATTTTTTTGTGTAACAATCCCTGGAACATCACTCCATTTCACTCCAATTCCATATCCTCGAACCCTATTACGCGTTTCAGGCCCCATTACCTTGCAAAATAGTTCATCCCGAACCTCATGAGTTACTTCGCGACCTTCAATTCGGACATCATTCTCAAGCTCTTGTAATTCATCCTACAATAATTAGCAATACTTAAAATCCACAAAATTATGAATACCAAAGTATATTGGTTAAGTTACATTTGGGTTGGGCAAGATATATTTAGTGCTGAAAATATATATATAACTTAATTGGTTATTAGAAAATCCTTCAATGCCCAATAAAAAAGCAGTAGCTACAACCCCTGATTCATTCTATGTAAGGGTAAGAAGTGTAAAACCCTGAAGGCATGAGCTACTGGAAATAAGAAGGAATAGGACCACTTGCTTTTGCAGGCTTATGACTTCTTCATCACCCATTGTTCACAAGTACAAAGTTGTATGTTGTAACAGGTGAAACCTAAACTGAACTCACCTCCTAAATAGATTCACAAATTTATGCTACTAAGTAAGTTGCATTCATTGTCTATGTAATAGCATACACTTAGAAGTGAATGAAAAAAAAATTAATTACCGCTTAAAGAGCTCACCAATTTTTTCTGTGCTTCCTCATTACTAGCTTCAGGGTCAGTTGGATTTTTCTTGTTTGCTGAATGTACAAGCTCAAAGAATGTTACCCTATCAAGTACTTCTCCAGGATGTTCATGTTCCTAAAAACAGATTATTATGAAATCAGTAAACAGTACAGAAGGCCAAAAATAATGAAATCATACATAGAGAGTATTAGTCAGTTGCCTTCTAAGAAGGTACCCTTGTTGGCTAGTTCCATGATCAATTGTTGGATATATTATTATCTGCTTCTAAGCTCTGCAAGCACTTGGTTTTATAATAAGTAGCGTTCGTAATTAGCATAACAACTTCATGAATAGATTTCTAGAGAAACATATACATATTTCTATAAAAATACTCATATATTCGGTTCTTCGATCAAGAAACACCCACTCTTTATCCATAATAACACAAGAGGCTTGCAAAACCAAATGCTATAGCTACAGTTGAAGCTGCAAGATGACAAAAAATGCTATAGCTCTGTTAAGAATCTCAAGGAGATCACATATCAATAACAATCAGAGCAACTCTATTTGTATATCATTATTAAACACAATGTGGTTATATGGCTCATAGTTTCAATATTTTAGACTAAACACTCCAGTACTTGCAAGTCATGTCTGGACCTAAACATATACATGAATAACAAAATGAATCAATCTTCTGAATCATAATTGTTTAATTCCATTAGTGTTGCTGAATTATTTGGTAAAAGCATAACATTTCCAATGAAAGTTCAGGTTTATAAATACAGGATAGGTACAAAGTCTCAACAGAATAGGGGTTTTATTCAGGATCACATAGGAACTAGGAAGTACATCCTGTGCTGTTTCCAGTACATCGTTCTCATGGCTAAAGATAAGAATAAGAGAGAAGGCAACCATATGCATTTGACATGCCAGGGTGGTGACTGTTTTGTTCATTAAAGCCTCTGGTCTGTAACTGCAACAAAACATACCAAATGGAAACTTTCCTACTTGTAGTCTTATACTTGAATGGATTTGGTATAAATAGACTATATTCACCAGCAGATACTCGTATGCCATTCTCATTGTTCATATATATTGGAACCTTATGAAGGTACAGGATAATCAAACTCGGTTTACTTGAATATGAACAGACATGCATATGATGAAATGTATGCCAGAAGTTTAAATCAAAAGTATAAAAATTAATGAAATGTCCATTAAAAGATAAACTAAATGACTCACCTTCACAATTTTTGCACCAGCATTATAGGCAGACAAAATCTGAAATGAGTCAAATGACAAAAATTAAAGAAATAAAATAATACAAAAGAAAATGTTGACAGTGTTATAATTACAATAACGCAGATCAAGAGATAAAGCAATATATTCAGCAAAGGAAGTTGAAGTGAAAGTTCATTTAAGCCACGGAGTTTACTAGGAGTTCAAGCATAAGAAATGACTTCACCTCTGTTGGAGTCATAACTCCAGGTATGTTCAAAACATCCCAGCACCGAAAACTATCCATAATATCCTGATCCACATTTGTATTTGAGATTATTAGTGTCACAACCCGACCTTGGGTTATGACTAATGTGGTGGATTTAATGGAAAATCAGTGCAAAGCATTTTTTTTATTTATTTAATTTTTAACTTAGAAAACTGAAATAACACTCTTTGTCCAAAGCTATCCGCTTTCACAATTGGAATATACAACTATGATTATAACTATATGTAGTATAGTTGGTGAGCCAAAGAGTTTGATATAATAACAACGTACCTTGTACAAAGTTTGTTAAAAGGAAATCCGTATAACATAAATCTATACTTCTAGATTGTTGGCAAAGTTTTGATAGTGCCAATTGGAAGTCAAAAAAAAAAAACGAACTGAATCTTAGTTTTGCGTTTAACTCAGTTCTTGAAATTGAAAAGGAAAGATATACTAAATCTAGTAAAGTGATAGGAAAGAAATTCCTGTGTAAATACAAGAGCAAAGATACATTTCACTTACAAACCAATCCACCATTTTAATAGCAAAAACGATAAACCAAGTCAGAGCGGTTAACCTCCTTCTTCACAGTAATATTCTAGCACGTTCAGCGCTTCCAAACAATATAATTAAACTCAGTAAAGCAAACGGAGGCAACAAGCAATCCACAAGCAAGCAAAACTTGATACTGAACTCTATTTCAAGTTAATTCTGGAATATCATAAACACAACCACACTTATTTCCTGAAAACATAGAAAACAGAAGAAAATGAGCTTTACAATGCTCAATAGATACAGCAAATATTCAATAGAACTATGATTCAAATTTAGAATGCAAAAAGAATAATGTGAAAGAATATCAGTAACTAATGAAAGGAAGTGGTATAAACTTTAAGTGTTACTGCGAGAATCAAATAAAATGAAGTCAGTAACACAACAATTATAGGAACATGACGTAAAGCTCATGCTTATAACAAGACGAACTCAGTGAACAAATCAAGAATAGAAAAGTAAGCTGTATTGAACATTCGACTACAAGATAAATTGCATCGATAATTTATCTGAAATAACAATAAACCCACAGCTATTTAGATTCAAATACTGAGTTTAAATAACAATAAACCCTTTCCTTTCTCTGCTGTAATTCCAGCAACAGTGATTCAAAATCTCCGATCTCAATTCCGAGTAAAATCCTTATAGCTCCGGTTAGAGCCCATTGCTCGCATTAAGGCCACCGAGCACACCCCGTACAAGCGGATCCTGATCAGGTTTTGGGTCTTTCACCCTAGGGAGACACAATCCCTCCTTAACTAATCCCGGGCCTAACCAATAAAAGCAATGTAAAACCAAAATGAGTCTTTCCATAACATAAAACGTTTCTTTTTGTTTTCTCCAAGTCAAACTGATCAGTCAATAAATTTCAAACGAGAGCCTAAAACGCATTTGTCATACAAGAGTAAAACACTGCCAGGAAGGAACTCTTTTGGAGAAGACTCTTTACTGATCTGTATAAATTAAATCAATTGAAACATAGCTGAATCTGGATTAGAATAACACAAAAACTAAAGGTAAAGCACTTGAAAATTTAGATTGGTTCAGAAATTCACTAAGCTTTCGTTAATCAATGGATGGATTAGAAACTTTCCAGATTCATAGTACACACATTAAAGAGAAACATACTAAAATCTCAGGTAAATTTGAAGTTCAAGAAATGAGGCAAAAGTTGGATACAAACTTACTAGAAATGTCAGCTTTTTAGAAGAATATAGCAGCAGCAAGGACAACTTAGAAAATTCACCAAAAATTCATTTTAAGTCCAAATGACATGAAATCAACTCCAAAATGACCATCAGGAAGTATAGTTTTACACATAAAAAGAACAGAAATTAAATCGATCATTTGGACATTTAAAACGGATCAGCAATACAGGAGGTTAACTGAAAATTCTGGGAACATAGCCAAATGCAGACCAATATTTGAAAAATCACTGAGCGTTTATTTTTCAATAGAATTAACTGAAAATTTCCAGATCAATAGTTAACAAGTAGAGAATAAACATAACAAAATTCCAGAAAATTCGGACATAAATTTGATAGGTAAATGATGTTCCAAAGTGGCTCTGCAGAAAAAAGAAATTTCTGCAGAATCTCATAAGTCTATTGAAATGAAATATGGGAATGGGTAGGAACTGGAACACAAGGGTAAATTTATAACAAGATCAAAGCATCTCAAACATTGATACTTTCTGCCATGAATACATAGCTATCTACATATTCATATCATCACCATTAGAAGGCACCAATGATCCAAATGGTTCATATCAACCCAACAGAATTTCAATGACAAACAAACTATGTTTGTCAAATTGCAATTAAGGAAAGCAGCATAAGAATCATTCCAACACTGATACACCAATCACAAACCAAATCAGAATCAAAGCAATACAGAAATATTTACTTTCCCTACCTCAAGCGTTTGAAATCAGCAGCAAAGAAGACCAAGCCAAAGCAATCCAAACCCAACATAAACACCCAGCCTGTACCTTAGCAATTCAGATTCCCTAATTGGATTTCAAGATACGAATTATACACTAATTCATTGGAAAACAGTTGAAAGAAGAGAACGGGTGTGAAAAGAGGAGATCAAAACTTACACAAATTAACTACGAAAAGAAAAGAGAATTTCAGATTCTCTTAAAACTGAAAATTCATGGAGATTGCTCTCCTCCTTCGTCTGTGAGCTAATAAAATGGGAAGTCTAGACTTGTGGTCGGGTCAGGGATAAGCAAGACTGAGCTTTAGGAACATAATTGGAGAGTTCTAAAAAAAACAAAGGCAAGGAAACTAAAGGAGTGCAGAACACGTGTTAACTTTTCACATGGTGACTGGATACTTCTAAGCCCAGATAAACCCAACACAGCAATTTTATAAAATTAAATCAACAAGTATAAACACATAAAATGCAATAAGCAATATAATTGGCAACCCAAAATAAAATCAGACCAAAACTTAATTAGAGAAGAAAATAAATCAAGCAACCTATTAAGAAAATCTAAATCGTCACAATTAGCTACAGACATATCCTAATACATTAAGATGCAGCCATCATGTAATAGTTACAAAATACATAAGATGAAGCTAAGAAATGTTTAGAAATTGGAGGGAATGGTAACCAAGTGGCATTAATCGAGATTTCTCTTAATTGCCTTTGGGTTACCATGGTCAAGTATCTCTCTAAATTGCCTTAAGTTTTACCACGGTCAAGTTAAATATTTAGGATCGAGGACTAATGAATGACCAAAAGAAAAAAGTAAAGAATTGTCAAAGTAAGAGGCGGCAGGTGGATCTGCAGTGCAAGGTCGATCATCAGGTACTAGGCTAAACAGAAATTTGACTGTGCTGCGCCAAGTTAGCAGAAAGGAGACGGGGATGCTCAGTCCAATAAAGGATGCATCTCCTCACCAAATAATAATTGACTTCTACATAACCAACTCTACAAGGCCAAAAGTAAGGTTGCCACTCCTGACACAACAGTAGTTTGTGTGGTAAGAAGAAAAATATAGGCTCCATAAAGACTTCCCAGAAACAATAACTCAGTGAACAATAAAGAGTGACAAAATTTTGATTTTCTTACCATAACTATAGCAGGACTCATAAGAAACTTGGCTCCAACTGTCACTGCCGTTTCAGCATCCTCAATGTTCAGCACAGTTCCTACCTGCAGGAAACTTGGCAGGTTCAGAGACTAAATTAACATTTTTAATACATGAAGCTGTGCTCGGCAGTTCTTCAATCAACTTACATTACGGACACCAAGCAGAAACATATTTCTTAGGATTTATTTCAGATTCTGTAATTGATAATGCATCTACTATGACTTCACCAGACAAGATGTGACTACAAAATTTGGAAAAGTACTCAACATTTTCTGCTAAATCCGGATCCTCTTTCAGAATTTTTATGTTAAACAAGGCACATATCATGCACATCCAATAAATAAATGTACATAGTTTTCCTCGTGGACCAATGGTTGTCTTAAACAGTGCAGATAGAGAACTATCTATATATAAGATTTGGCGCATCTTGTGTCAAACACCCTGACATATAGTGATTATAATCAGGGACAAAAACACATATAAGAGATTACGATATCAAGAGGTAAGAAGAGGACTTACTCCTAGGACTCTTGTAGGATAGATATCCCACGGTCCTGTGAAATCAACAGCTCATTGATTGATTCTCCTAAGTAGTCAAAGGTCCAACTCTATCGGAGGAACCATTCACCCCCATCGAAATAATAGACATTATAAGCCAAGTAAGAACTCAATGATGAAATGAATGTAGGGAAAGGCTTTGAAATCAAATTGAAATTTAAAGACGTACTAGCAACCCACGAACTCGTTCAACAGTACCAAGAAGCTTGTTAAATCAAATGATTAACAAATTTGAGCAAAATCAGCAGAACAAACCTATGGGCATTCTAATATGTCATCAAACAAACTAGAAAACTCTCTAATCGAACCGATATTGCATATAGTGAATCAACCCATTAAGCGAATACAGTATTTCAATGAAATTGAAATTTAAAGGAAGACGTACTTAACGATCAAATTGCTTCACAAATCTGGTTGTATGTCGTTGGCGAGCTGCTTCCGTATCATCAAGCTTGTTATAATCATAATCTTCTTGCTGAAATGAGGAGACGAGAGCACGTTTGCATATGAAGAGGGAGAGAACTGAAGTGAAGAGGCTAGGAAAAGGAGGAGAGGTCCAGCTGAAAGAAAATAGGGGGACGGACATATAAGATTAGAGAGAGAAGTGGAGACGGACGGACGGGTCCGTAGCTGTTTTGGTTCCACAAGGGGACGGACGGACGAGTCTGTCGCTGTTTTGGTTGTAGAAGGGGACTGCGGACGTGACCGTAGCGGTTTTCGTTCCACAAAGGGACGGACAAGGTACCCAAACCATTGATTTGAGAAGACCGTAACATTTTTGCGACAGACATGTTTTATCCCTCCCTAATGGCTCATACTAGCAACGGATTGACGGACCGTCCCCGATGGGTCCGTCCCTAAAGCCCGAATAGTTAGTAGTGTAAATAAGATCTCTTGGGGATAAACTACATAACATGCTCCCGATCCTAAGCATAAACGTTTTTACCAAATCTGTTCTTAATCGAAAAGAAGGCTACAGGATGATCATAAGTAAAATTACGAGTATGTTTACAATTGCAGGTTTCAGTGTAACTTGGAGTTTAGGTCTAATGTCTCTCCCTGACGCATAATTTTAATTTTAAATGATATAATTAATGGATGTGAGACTGAGCCGCCTCCCAATTAGGTCGAGTTTCAAAACTCTTTTTTTTTTTTTTTTTAAATAAAAGATTATGCACTTTAAAAGATGAGGAAAAACTAAGAGTACCTTAAATAATGAAAAATGGTTGTGGAAAAACAATACAAACTCGCATGCACGCTACACATAGATTGTAAGAATCTTTTATTCTATTCAAAACTTAAAATGTGTCTATCATAGTGCTTGAAGCCTCTGCTTAACTTATTGAATTGATGTAAGATATGATGTAAGATATATGCATGCCTTCTGGCTATTAATAAAGCAATTTATGTTTGTATTTGGGAAAATAAAAAAATTGATGTCCGTTGGGCTCGTTAAGCCTAAGAGCGTTGTGATGGGGAAACTTAGAAAGACTATAAGAAAGTTCTCCAAACCCAAACGACTATTAGAAAGAAGAGGAACCAAATCGTTGGGATATCATCGCAAAGATGAACCTGGTCATTTTGGCAAAATAGGGTTACTAATCCAGAAAACCATTGTTGTCAAGGACTTAAAAAAATCTTCATCAAGGCATTTGAGGGTACAATGCGGATATGCACATTCTGCAACCTGTTCTCTGATGGAGATTGATGGAGCAGCGTGGAACTGTGGATTATCGAGTCGACTGGTTCTGCCTCCTTCTATCTTCAAGGTCTAACTTCCTTCCTCCTCTGCACCATGCATTGCCATTAGCTTTAAGTTGGGTTAGGTTTCGGCTTAGGGTTTGGATTTGGTTATCAATGATATATTGAAATAATCGCATATAATATCTTGTTTGCTGTTAATATCGGATCCATTACCGATCCGTTTAGTATTACTGTTCGATCTATTATGAGGTCGTTGGAGAAACATTTATGTACAAGTTAGTCGTCGTTCTATCTTGTTCAATTTTTTATCGAATTCCAGGCTTGTAGCTGTGGCATGTGAGGTAATCAGAGTTTCACTGTCATTTCTATAGATTATAAGCATTTGATAAAGAAGAACTTGTTATGAAGTAAAATATCCCTATGAAGCTGACTGAATTTATAGGCTCACACAAACAAACAATATATTCATAAGACTCCAGCAAAGACAACAACAAATTGATTAAGAAATGTAGCTCATGTTGCGTATCATATGTGCGTATCATATTTATAATTATAAACAATTAGGAATCAAACAACTTGATGGCTGCAGGTTAACGATGCGGAACAAATCAAAGACGACTCGCATAGTCTTTGAATAGGCTCATAAACAGTTGAACTAGCTAGAGAACAGCTAAGTATGGTTTGTCCAGGTCTCCTTCTTGTTCATGTCATACACAACTTGAAGTCTTCGAAAAAGAATTTCGGTTTATGAAGGATGGCCAAAGAGTTGAACACTGTGATGCTTGGGGCAAGTTCAATCACGATTTGCCTTCTTACAATTGGTTTGCTTTATGCTTCATTGACCATAAACCCCTTTGAGACATGTAGGTCTGCAGATCATTTCTCTAATTAGCAAATTAATGTGACACTGCAGTTTTATTCTTCTGTCTCTGGCCAATGAATTTACTTATTTGAGTTTGAAATTGAAGGGAAGCACAAGCTATCCAGTTGGGATGGTATAAACGTTGGAGGGGAAGAACCTCAGAGACTTCTCTTCAGAAGACTAGTTAGAGGTATAGTCCTCCTTGCACAAGACCATTTTGATCGTTTACTTGGTTCCAAATACGTGTTACTTACTCTTAAGTAAGTAGCACAGTTGCCAAAATGGTATTTTACTTTTGTAATTCATGTCAGGAACTGAGGATCAATACTTATATACATTGATGCATACTGCAGGAAAAGATCGAGTTCAGCTAGATACCGCCAGGTTATCTTGCCACTCTGACTTTCACTTTGAACAGTGTTTGGCTAATAAACTAGTCATCATTGACAGGAATGCATCAACAGTTTATGTACCTTCCAATGAAGCCATATCTGAATACAAGCTTAAACCATATGCAAGAAAAGAGGATGAGACTGCAATGAAGCTTGTCACACCAGTACGAATACTACATGGAAACGTTACTCCACCAGCTTGCGATTTTGTCCACCAAGTTCCGGCAGTGATCTTTTCCTCCGGTGGCTTTACAGGAAACGTATTTCATGAGTTTAATGAGATCATCATCCCCTTGTTCCTCAACTGCCGTCACTTTCAATCCCGCGTTCAATTTGTCATAACTGATTTTAAGCCTCGGTGGGTGGAAAAGTACAGTCGAGTTCTATCCCATTTGTCCAGCCATGATGTTATAAATCCGGTTGAGAATGGTAGTGTTCACTGCTTTCCTGGAGCTGTCATTGGGCTGAGATATCATGACAACTTAGGTCTGAACTATACAGAAATTCCAGGAGGGTACTCCATGCTTGACTTCAAGCAATTCCTAAGAGAGTCATTTATGCTGAAAATGAAGCATGTCTCGGAGATGAAACGGCAAAGGCCGGTGCTATTGCTTCTATCTCGGCGCGGAACAAGGACGTTTCTGAATGAAGATAAAATGGTGGAAATGATGAAAGCATTAGGCTTTCAAGTTATCGCTGTAACGCCCAACCAGACCTCAAATTTGGACACATTTTCCGGCTTGGTGAACTCTTGCAGTGTCATTGTTGGAGCTCATGGTGCTGGCCTTACAAATGCAGTGTTCTTGCCAACCAAAGCAGTGTCAGTGCAAGTGGTACCTCTGGGGCTAGATTGGGCTTCGGCTGCCTATTATGGTGAAACGTTAGCAGGAAACCTGGGGTTGGAATACTTGGAGTACAAGATTAGACCAGAAGAAAGTTCGCTCATTGATGTCTATGGTCCGGATCACCCAGTCATTACTGATCCCTCGTCTATATTCGCCAAGGGCTATAAGGCTGCCAGGGCTGTTTATGTTGATGGCCAGAATCTCAAGATTAACTTGGTAAGGTTCAGGAAAACCCTTGTTGAAGCCATGAAACTTCTTGGACACTACTCCTGAATATTGAAGAACCATATTGTAGGACATGCTAGGGGATTGTAGGGTTTTTATTTTTAATTTTTTTAAATATTTTTTTAAAGATAATATGAATTTATTCATTTATGACGCATGCCAAAATGACACGGTCTCAACTAGAGAAAATTGTACCATTAGCTTAAAACATTGAGCTCACTTATTTGATTCTGCACCTCGAAACATGTTTCAAACATAGAGATAACTGTATACATAGCCTAATTCGCTAAAGGGAAAATGACCATTTGGGGTAAAAATTGCCCATTCCAATGTTTATATCTCAATCCAATGAATATGGGCAAAATTACCTAACAACCTTATATTAAAACCACATCTCTCTCTCTCTCTCTCTCTCTCTCTCTCTCTCTCTCTCTCTCTCTCTCTCTCTCTCTCAAGCCGACCTGCGCTCCAACGATGCCCTCGGATAGTGCAACGCCCTCCTTCAGTCCCTCTAGCAGTCTGCCGCCGGCCTCGACACCTCCGTCCTCGCCAAGTTCGTCGTCAAAGACATCTTGCCTCCCTCGCCTCCGCCGTCTGCAAGAATCTCACCTTCGACCTCATCTGCTCCACCCACCTCATCGCCGACCTCTGGGACAGCGTAACCGAGTTCCCCTTCGTTTCGAGGAACGAGGTCCTCTGCAGCGATTCAGCCGCGGCGGATCAGCTCCTGGAGAATAGAGGCGAGGCGGTGGAGGTGATGAGCAAGGCGCTGGATATTTACCTAACGAAGTCACAAAATGACTGCATTTTGGTCTACGCGATCGGCGTCGGAGGCAGCGGAGAGACGGCGCTGATATCGTCGGCGCTTTGGTCGCTCCTGAACGGAGTGTCGAAGGTTATAGTGTCCACGGTGGTGAGTGGCCGGACGAACTATTACGTAGGGACCTCCGATTTGTTGTTGTACCCTTCGATTGTTGACGTGTGTGGGATTAGTAGTGTGAGCAGGGTTGTATTGAGTAATGATGTAGCCGCGTTTGGAGGGATAGTGATTATGTAGGGACCTCCGACTTCACATCCACCCAAGCATCTCCTTGCTTCACCTGCAACCCACCTGCTTCACGGCGGAGTGGCGAGCGGAGAGATTACTGAGAGTCAATAAGTTGATTACTGGGGGTCAGTAACTTGATTTCTGGAATCTGTAAGTTGCTTACTGGGGGTCAGTAACATGCTTACTGGAATCTGTAAGTGCTTACTGGGGGTCAGTAACTTGATTACTGAGGGTCAGTAACCTGATTACTGGGGGTCAGTAACTTGATTACTGGAAATCTGAAATCTGCAAATTGCTTTCTGGGGGTCAATAACCTGAGTCCGGCTACTGAAATTCGGCGACTAAAGAATATTAAATAAATATTCCAGCGAAAAAATTGGGTGACCGGAATTCGGCGACCGGATTCCCGTGACTGGAATCCGGCAACCGGCCATTGGACGCCGGCGCAGTTTGGTGACCTTCCGGCAAAATTTTCTCTATCTTCCACTTTCTCTTCATATGAGTGTATAAGGGATGAGGGCAAGAGGGAAGAAAAAAAAATTAAAATTGTACTAGGGTTGAAAAGATTTGTTAAAATGGGCAATAGGAGTTGTTACCTTATGTTGAATAGGAGAAGAAATCAGGGTGGTCATTGAAATGGGTAATGAGGGAGTCAAATTTGAACTAAATGGACATTTTTTATTCGCTAAAACGCTTTGTTGTTGTGTCCCAGAAAATTATCATTATCAACGTGCCAAACAAATTTGAAGTCGTGTAGAATTTATGTTAGAAATTTATTTATTTATTTATTTTGAAAGGGAAAGTTTATATTGAAATAACTTAATAAAGATGATTACAATCATATGTTAGCACATCTAGAATAATCTAGCTAGGTGCTTGTTCTAACCAAGTCGTGCCAACTCTGGCTTCAAAAAACCAACTACGTACATCTAGCCTATATGCTACAGTATTATACATATGAGGGTAATGTTGGAGCATCATATTGTTGAGTTGATTCCATATATGCTTGATATCATCAACGATGCCCACTACCAGAAAAGGGGTTATAGCCGACGATATGGGAAAAAACGGCCGACGAAATAGTACCTCGTCGGCTATAACCCCTTATAGCCGACGAACTACTATTTCGTCGGCCACATCGTCGGCTATAATATTATAGCCGACGACTGCCGACAACTCGTCGGCTATAACTATAGCCGACGAAACGTTTTTAGTTATAGCCGACGAGGATGGTATTCGTCGGCTATAAGAGTTATAGCCGACGAAAAGTTTTTGTTATAGCCGACGAGGGGGGTATTCGTCGGCTATAACTCTTATATCAGATCGACCTTCTGCATCAGGGAGCTCATTCGTCGATGAAATCGTCCAAAACGCTCTGAAATCGTCCAAAACCTCGGCCATAAGCTTGAAAGGTACGTATATTGCTGTGTGTGTTGATTTAGTTGGTTATATGCAGAGGTGTATTAATTTAGAGTTTAATTAGAATAAATGTGTGATTAATTTGATATATATATATATATATATATATATGTGTTGAGATGAGATTATTAATGGGTTGATATATATGTTGTATTGGTTAGATAGAATTGAAGTTTTGGGAGGGGTATGTTGTCGGGCAGCGTCACCAGGGGTTACAGGGCTTGTTCAGAGTGCATGACTGTTGATTGCTCCAGTCCTCATTGCAGCAAGATTGTCCAGATGCGTCACCGTCGTTGGCTTCCGCATGACCATCCATTTAGGGACGATGCACAGGCTTTTGATGGGACTGAAGAAAGGGGCTGGGCACCGGAGCAATGGACAGGGGAGGAAATATTGGCAGTGTTGAATGAGTATGACTTTGGTCCGCTTAGCAATCATCCCGATGTGTTGCGCACGATTCCAGAGAGGCCGGATCGGTATAGGTTCTGGTCACACAAGAGCATCTTATGGGAACTTCCTTATTGGGCCAGGTTGGCTACCAGATACTACCTGGATGTCATGCATATAGAGAAGAACGTGGGTGAAGCCGTGGTTGGCACAGTTTTGAATTGGGAGAAGAAAACAAAAGACACCCCCAAGGCACGCGTTGATCTGAGAAATATGGGACTGCGGGACCATTTGTGGTTGAGAGAGGGCAGGAGCAAAATGCCCCAAGCTCCTTACACCGTCACCAGGGACCAGAAACATGAAATCTTTGGATGGCTGAGTAATGTCAGGTAACTTTTTATTAATTAGGCATGTATTCCCTAAAGAATCCATCTGTTGTTGGACGACTATATATGCATGAAATCTAACTGTTGTTAATGGCTATGCAGGTATCCTTATGGCTATGCGGGTAACATAAGCAAGTGTGTTAACTACCGAGACAACAAGATGTACGGATTGAAGAGTCACGACTGCCATGTACTGCTTCAACGCCTCTTCCCTATTTTCATTCGAGCGTACTTGGAGGATGAAGTGGTTGAGCCGTTGGTGGCGTTGTCAAGATTCTTCCAGAAGTTATGCGCTAGAGAAGTTAGAAAATCATACCTCATGAGAATGCATGAGGAAATCGTTTTTATCTTGTGCAAGTTCGAGAGGATATTTCCCCCAAACTTCTTTGACATCATGCCTCACCTGATGATCCATCTTCCCCAACAATTGTTGCTTACCGGTCCCGTACACTACACTTGGATGTATCCCATCGAAAGGTACATGTTATTCATAAATTTGATTTATACATGTTTTTAAATAAAAGTTGCATGCTCTTAACACGCACTTGTTAACCTTGCAGACAACTTGGAGACTACAAGAAATATGTGCACAATAAATCTGCGCCTGAGGGGTGTATTGCTGAAGCTTACATTGCGCATGAGTGTGTAACGTACGCCAAGTTGTACTTGGGAGCGATGGAGGACCCCCCACAACATCCAAGTCGAGATGACCCCGAGTTCAACCTATCTATCGTCGCCAACTCTGTTGTACCATACGGAAGCTTCAAGAAAAAGGGTGTGGACAAGTTGCCTGACCATGAGGTAGGGATTGCCCACTGGTGGGTTCTAATAAACTGTCCGGAGGTACAATATTGGAAACGTCACCATCTTCACAGCAAGGAAGTTCGCGGTGATGTCGAGTACCACAACACGACGTTTGCAGACTATTTTCCACAATGGGTAAGTGTATAAATATATATATTAGATGGCTTTCTTTTACAGTTCCCTATTCTTTAATCATAAACACACCGAGTGATTTGAGTTATATTTTTCAGCTGATGCAAGTGGCTGCGAGGGGTGGTCATACAAATTACTCAGAGGAATTGAGGCTGTTGTCGATGAAGCCGATATCTTCCACAGTCCGCCCAATGTGTGATGTCAACGGCGTTAAGTATATATGTGAAGCTAGAGACGGGGAACGCAAAACACAGAATTGTGGGGTGATGGTCGATGGTGCAGAGGGGGGCGTGGATTTTTACGGTGTCCTACAGTCAGTTGTTGAACTCATTTATGGGAACCGCATGAAAGTCCACTTGTTCAAGTGTCGATGGTTTGATACTAGGCCGCACCGCATACGGATCGATCAGTATGGCATACTTTCGGTGAATACCGCCACTAGTGTGTATGAAGACGACCCCTTTGTTTTCGCCACAGCGGCCAAAAAGGTCTTTTATCTTGACGATCCTTTGAACAAAGGCACGTGGAAGGTAGTTAACCATGTGTCTCAGCGAGACATATACAGTGCTACCACACTTGGTGTGAGCACAGAGTGTCAAGAAGCGACCGCATACCAAGAGCCGGACGCCGGCGACATTCCGGAATCCTCCACCATCCGCGATAATAATGTGACGCCGGGCAGAGTGGTCCGACTTCCTAGGGGTCAGGTGCCCATGTATGATGTTAATCCGAATCGTCTATATCAGCCCGACGATGACTCAAACGACGAGTACGAGCACCGGTTGCCAGATATTAACTACTATACTACGTCTGACTCAAGTGATGAGGATGATTCTGATTATCATCCTTAGTATACTATTTATGTATGTATTTGTGTACGATGGTGCATGCATGAATACATTTTTGTCCTTAATTACCGTTTTCCGAGTTTATGGGAAATTGTATTGAATTGTTTGTGTTATGTTTAGGAATTTATCAGGTGAAATAGGCAATTTTCAGGCCCTAAATGGCAAATTTTCAGAAAGATCAGAATTATAGCCGACGAAATGGACCATAATTCGTCGGCTATAATGCCCATACTTTAGCCGACGACTTGCAATTCGTCGGCTATAATGCCCATACTGTAGCCGACGACTTGCAAGTCGTCGGCTAAAGTATATTGACCGAAACCATACGTAGACCGTTCAAATGCAAAAGTGTCGTGAAATAAGATACGACCGAAATATGGAAATACGACTACGGTTGAAAAATGGGAAGATTCCGACAAAATCTGTGTACCGAATGTTGCGATTAGGTGTTTTTTACTTCCGTTTTCCTATGGGTAGCCTGACGGTCGGTAAATTTTTGGAGGAAAATTTTTATACGGTTAGTTGCGTCGCATCGATTTGAAACTATTCTCTGTTGAAGGTCAGGCCAAAAAACGTCATTTAGAGGGGCCAATTGCCGTTTTAAAGCGTTTCGAGGTTTGACCATGCAGTTTGACCGTCCCGATCGAGCCTTTAACGTTGTCAGATGTAGTTGGATTTTTTTTCCTACATGTATTTAAGCTTAACGGTGATATCTGACGGTTGGAATAGATTTTCCAAACTTTTAGATTCGAAATCGGAACATATGCAGTAATATTCCTTAACTTATTTACTAAGTGTTTAAGTGAATGTATAGTTTCAAATAGTTGCTATACGTAGACCGTTCAAATGCAAAAGTGTCGTGAAATAAGATACGACCGAAATATGGAAATACGACTACGGTTGAAAAATGGGAAGATTCCGACAAAATCTGTGTGCCGAATGTTGCGATTAGGTGTTTTTTACTTCCGTTTTCCTATGGGTAGCCTGACGGTCGGTAAATTTTTGGAGGAAAATTTTTATACGGTTAGTTGCGTCGCATCGATTTGAAACTATTCTCTGTTGAAGGTCAGGCCAAAAAACGTCATTTAGACGGGCCAATTGCCGTTTTAAAGCGTTTCGAGGTTTGACCAAAAGTTTGACCGTCCCGATCGAGCCTTTAACGTTGTCAGATGTAGTTGGATTTTTTTTCCTACATGTATTTAAGCTTAACGGTGATATCTGACGGTTGGAATAGATTTTCCAAACTTTTAGATTCGAAATCGGAACATATGCAGTAATATTCCTTAACTTATTTACTAAGTGTTTAAGTGAATGTATAGTTTCAAATAGTTGCTATACGTAGACCGTTCAAATGCAAAAGTGTCGTGAAATAAGATACGACCGAAATATGGAAATACGACTACGGTTGAAAAATGGGAAGATTCCGACAAAATCTGTGTGCCGAATGTTGCGATTAGGTGTTTTTTACTTCCGTTTTCCTATGGGTAGCCTGACGGTCGGTAAATTTTTGGAGGAAAATTTTTATACGGTTAGTTGCGTCGCATCGATTTGAAACTATTCTCTGTTGAAGGTCAGGCCAAAAAACGTCATTTAGACGGGCCAATTGCCGTTTTAAAGCGTTTCGAGGTTTGACCAAAAGTTTGACCGTCCCGATCGAGCCTTTAACGTTGTCAGATGTAGTTGGATTTTTTTTCCTACATGTATTTAAGCTTAACGGTGATATCTGACGGTTGGAATAGATTTTCCAAACTTTTAGATTCGAAATCGGAACATATGCAGTAATATTCCTTAACTTATTTACTAAGTGTTTAAGTGAATGTATAGTTTCAAATAGTTGCTATACGTAGACCGTTCAAATGCAAAAGTGTCGTGAAATAAGATACGACCGAAATATTGAAATACGACTACGGTTGAAAAATGGGAAGATTCCGACAAAATCTGTGTGCCGAATGTTGCGATTAGGTGTTTTTTACTTCCGTTTTCCTATGGGTAGCCTGACGGTCGGTAAATTTTTGGAGGAAAATTTTTATACGGTTAGTTGCGTCGCATCGATTTGAAACTATTCTCTGTTGAAGGTCAGGCCAAAAAACGTCATTTAGACGGGCCAATTGCCGTTTTAAAGCGTTTCGAGGTTTGACCAAAAGTTGACCAGGGAATAGCCGACGAAATACTTAACTTCGTCGGCTAAACTCTTGCGATCCGCGCCGTTTCATTGTCCGCCGTTGGATGGGCGAGATCTGACGGCTGGTGAGAGCTTATAGTATAGCCGACGAGATTCATATTATAGCCGACGAGATTCATAGTATAGCCGACGACATTCATATTATAGCCGACGAGATACTTAACTTCGTCGGCTATAATCGGCCCGCAAAGCCCAACTCCGGCCCGGCCCGGATTTTGGCCCGGCCCGTAAGAGTATAGCCGACGAATTTCGTCGGCTATGACTATAGCCGACGAATTAAAATTAGATCGTCGGCTATAGTCCTTCGATTTAAACCGAAACAGAGCGCGCCTCCCTCATTTTCTGCTAACCCTAAATCCCTAAATCCCCACCTGCTGCAGCCGCCCGCCCCTCCCCGACGCCGACCGACCACGACGGAGCCTCCCCGACGCCGATCGACCCTCCCCGGCCCCACCCGATACCTCCCCGCCCCGGCCCCCTCCTTCCCGAGCCCTCCCCGACCCGAAAGCCGCTGCCGGAGCCTCCCCGAGCCGCCCTACCCGCCCCTGCCGCAGCCGCCCCTACCCGCCCCTGCCGCAGCCGCCCCTGGCCGCCCCTGCCGCCCCTGCTGCAGCCGCCCGTAGCCGCAGCTGCCCCTGCCGCAGCCGCCCCTGCCGCCGTCGCCGCCGTCGCCGTCGCCGCCGTCGCCGTCGCCGTCGCCGCCGTCGCCGTCGCCGCCGCACCGCACCACCGGTCCTCGTCCAGACTGCACCACCATGTCAGGTAGTCCCGATCGAGCCTCATTTACGGTTTTTATTAATTTTGTCGAATTTTGTGAATTTTAGGGTTTTTGTGAATTTTTTGTGGAATTTAGGGTTTTTGTGAAATTTATGGAATTGTGTGGATTTTTTGTTAAATTTGTTAATTTTGTGGAATTTATATACTAATTTTGTGGATTTTTTGTTAAATTTACGGTTTTTATATACTAATTGTGGAATTTTGTTGAATTTATATACTAGTATGCCCATTATATACTAATTTATATATAATTAGGTATAAATATTTTTTTTCATTTTTATGACGATATATATATATATATATTTTTCGGAATATATATATATATATATATATATATATATAATTAGGTATAAATATAGTTATGTATATATATAATTAGGTGTATATATATTTAAAAAAGTTTTTTATTTTTTTGTGAAATTTAAGGAATTTTGTGTTATATTTCGGAATATATATATATATAATTAGGTATAAATATATTTAGGTACGTATATATATAATTAGGTATATATACATTGAATGATGTTTTTAATTTTGTTTTGTGGAATTTTTGTGCAATTTATGGAATTTATATACTAATTGTGCAGGAAACCGGCGCTTTGTAGACCGATGGCTTGGCAGACGGACCGAGAGCGACCCCGACGCTCAGGCAGGATCCAGCCGTGGGGGGAGCGGATCCAGCGGTCGTCGGGGCCTAGGCCGGCCTTTGAGTCGACGAGAGGAGACGTTGATGGGATTGACGCCGAGCGATCCACGTGGGGGCTCCTCGTATGAGTCGACGGGAGCGGGCCCTGACTCGAGTGTCGGAGGAGGACGCAGAGCCACCAGACCCCAGTGCACTTCAGCACTGTTCCAGGATCGGCAGCCGACCCCACCGCGCGCCGATCTGGACCCTCCAGAGATGCTCCCTGTCCCCCCACAGCGACAGCGTCCACAGCTACGGGGCCCACCGTCAGGGGGAGCAGGCCCCTCAGGGTCCACGCCCCGTATGTCTCCGCCATCGGGGATGTACATGGTCCAGTTCCTCCCTGCCATCCCTGAGTACGACGCCAGGGGGAGGCAGATTTGGAGGCACGACCGGCCTCACGAGATTCCCTAGGAGGAGGCCTACTTCTACAGTCCTTTCGACTCAGAGGACTGCCGCGGCCTGTGGGCCGTTCGTGAGAAGGACAAGCAGTACAACGACGCAGGTAATTGGTTAGTTTAATTAATTATTTAGATTGTTTAATTAATTATTTAATTAGTTAGTTTAAATAATTATTTAACTATGTGTTCATTTTAACAGGCGTCCTCGTCAATAAACCCGCGGGGACGAGACGGACCAGAGGGCCAGCGAACATGTCGACCCTGGAGAGGGAGCTGGCCGGTGGGATCAGAGAGATCCTGCCCGGTCCCGGTGAGGATGGACGCCCGATTGAGCGGAGAGACACCACCACCAAGTACATCAACGCGACGGGCATGCTCGTGCGGGACAGGGTCCCACTGTTGTGGCCCGACTGGGGCTCTGTGCCCGATGAGATCAAGGCGCGAGTGTACAATGCACTGTCGGTGAGTTAAATATGATTTTTATTATAGAAAATAAACAATTATGAATTCAGTCCTTATAACTATATAAAAATATTTTCTAATTAATTTATAATGTTGCAGCAATGGTTTAGAGTCCATCCTACCTTGGACTGGTGGAGAGACGAGCAGCTGAAGAACAGGTTATGTGTTTTGCTTTTTTTTGTATAAATATATTTATTGGCAGTGTACGAATATATCTAACAGTTGTGTTCTGTTAATATAGGTACTCCGAGTGGAAGAACGAGCTGTCCACGCACTACAGGACGTACCATGTGGAGCAGCGCTTGGGGCGAGCTGCAACCCCCCACGAGTTCCGGTACAGGGAGTACGAGTGGCTATGGCTGGTAGCCTACTTCGGGAGCGACAGGGTCTCGGTAAGAAAGTTTAGCCTGGTAGTATATAACTTTTTAATGTTATTTAATAATTAAATTATGTAGTTACTTAATTCAATTAATTAGTTAGTTAGTTAGTTATTAGTTATTAAATTAAGTCAGTTGGTTAGTTACATAGTTAGTTAGTTCGTTACTAAATTAAATCAAATTAAATTAAATAAAATTAGGTAGTTAGTAAGTTAGTTAGTTACTAAATTAAATTAGTTAGTTAAGTAGTTACTAATTAAATTAGTTAGTTAAGTAGTTACTAATTAAATTAAATTAGTTAGTAACTAAATTAGTTATTAATTATATTTTGGTTAGTTCCTAATATTTTAATTTAGTTACTAATTTATATTTGCGTTTATATGTTTGTTGTTATAATACAGAAAATCTCGCGGACGAACAACGACAACCGCAGGAGGAACGAGCACCCCCACCACGGCGGCGCCCGCTCCTGGAGGCAGTGGGCAGAGATGGCGAGGAGGGACCGACCGCTGAGGCCGTTGTCGTGGATTCATGCGCAGATGTATCCGGGGCGTCCCGACCAAGTGGTAAGTATTCGTCCATCTTCAATAAAAGTGTTTCATGAAATTAATTTATATATATAATTTTTAATTCGTTTATTATATTTTCTTGTCAATTAGGCGGAAATAGATGCGGAGACCGACGCGATCACCTTCGGGATCGCGCGAGACACTCTGGGAGACGGGGCGTCCGACGAGGCGATCGCGGAGTTTGCCTCCACGATCGACACCCTTGAGCCGCGCTTGGCCTCTCAGATCATGCACGCGGCGGTAGGGACGGGGAACAACTACTTCTACCAGAGAGGCCTAGGCGCGGCGGGAGATGGGGTTCTCAAGTTCACGCCGGCCAATCCCAGCACGCAGCGTGCGGCTTCGACGAGAGGAGACTTGCAGACGCAGCTGCAGAGGACTCAGGCGGAGTTGGCGAGGGCGGTGGAGGCGCTCCAGCAGGCGGAGTTGGCGAGGGCTGCGGAGGCTTCGGCGCAGCAGGCCAGAGACGCATCTGTGGCGGAGATGTACCGATGGATGCAGCAGTCTTGGGAGGCCCAGCAGGCTGGACTCCAGCCCCCGCCTCCGCCACAGATGCCCCAGTTCGTCGTCCCCACTCCCCCCCCGCATCGGAGTACGCCAGCCGATCAGGACAGCCATAGCCACCGGAACTCGAACGATCCGGTCGACGACGCTACGCGTTTAGGGGGTGATGATGAGTAGATATAGTGGGTTAATTTGTACAGTATGTAGGATATTAGGGATGGATTGATGTGGATATTTGTTGGATATTTGGATGTTTGTTTGTGCATTTTCTGCAGCCCCCGAAGACGAAGAGAAATTGGGCCCGAGTAAAATTTTTTAATTTTTTTAAATATTTAGGGGTTATAGCCGACGATATTGGCATTATTTCGTCGGCTATAACAGTTATAGCCGACGATTTTTACCAAATTTCGTCGGCTATAAGGGCTATAGCCGACGATGTTTACCATATGTCGTCGGCTATACCCTCCCGGCTTCAGGCAAAAAAAAGCCGTTCCTGGTACCGGCGATTGTTATGGCCGACGATAGTGTCGTCGGCTAAAACGGACGTATAGCCGACGATAGTGTCGTCGGCTATACTTCGGGTTAGGGGCAGTTACGTAATTTTTAAAGCCGACGATCTTCTCGTCGGCAATGTTCGAAGTATAGCCGACGACGCTTTTTTCGTCGGCTATACCTGGTGTTTCATAAGCCGACGACTTACCCCGTGTGTCGTCGGCTATACTATAGCCGACGGAGCAATCCCGACGAGATAATAGCCGACGATACTTCGTCGGCTATGACTATAGCCGACGAATTAATGGAAACGGCCGACGAGATGGCGTCGTCGGCTATGACGCATTTTCTGGTAGTGGCCGTCACTAGCAAGAAATTTATGGTCAGCAGCTTTTGCCTCCGCGATAGCCGCCATAGATTCACTCTCAATAACAACATTCTGTAAGTTTAAAGAGGAATTTTAATATTGGGGCGGGTTAAGGAATTTAAATAATTAAAAAAAATTAAAAAACTTTAAAAATCTCTATGGCTAAAAATTGAGAACTTTGCATTTACGTTTTTTTTTTTTTTGAGAATGAAACTTTGCATTTATTTATCTCTGCCTGCCACAACAGACGAATACCTAAACTTGGTTATCAAATATCAAATTTACTTTACTATATACTAAAGCTGAGTTAAGGGTAGAGCTGTTCATGACTTTTTTGCCCCTCTTCTCTGTTGACAGTATATATGGTGCACCGCCAAGCATATCCAACGACCTCGTGGACCGTCCAACCGGGGCGATAGGTCCTGGTTCCGGCATCCATCGGGTAGACCGACACCTCGGCTGCATCTCCATTATGGAAGATCACCGGTGCCGCATCCGGAAGGCGTGCCCCAAGACTCCGGAAGTAGCTTCGTGAGTAGTATTTGTGTGTTCGCATCCCACATCGGAAACATTGTAAAGGAGGGAGCCTTCCTTGCTTATAAATAGAAGGCTTCCCCTTTAGATATCAAATAATTGGATACTTGCTATTCTAAGCATGTAACCACTCCGATGACTTATTAGCCGATCATAGTATATTCCTAAGTGGACATAGCCATGCAAGCCGTAGGCACGGTGGATCACTATAAATCTTTGTGTCAAACTATTTTTATTGTGTTTTTGTTAGTCTCCGGATTCAGACAGAAACACTCTCCTTCTTATTTACGGCCCAGTCACCCAGCTGTTCATGTATGTCTTTGCAATTGTTGTTTTCTACGACTGGAGCTTCTAATCCCCATCACTTATTCTTTTTACCCTTTGCTCACAGAATGTATCAACAAAAATCGAGTGGATTTTAACAGTGAATTGGGTACATTCAACCATCCCTCTTTACAAAACCCACTTAAATTTCCGTCCGTCACCTCAATTTGTTTTCTTCGAAATTCTTTCAGGGATCAGACATTGGCTTCAAGGAAAGACCGCCGTAGTCGCAGCCGCGAATTCGGAAAGTTCCAGTAGTTCGGTGTTGATTACTCTGATGAGGAAGCTGGTGTAATAACCCCGATTTTATTATTAAATTTCTTGTAAATAATGGGAGGATGATTTATGAAAGTTTGTATTTCGTACTCCTTTAATTAGTTGTTGCTCGACGTCAGAAGTGATTTCGAGAGTTAAAATCTGAAAAATGTTTAAATTCAGATGGTTAAAAGTTGACTTTTGATCCGTTGTGAATTTCGAAAAGTTTCCTTCACGAAAGTCGTAGAGCTCGACGATACGAGTTTGTAAAAATGCGGCACACGTGAAACGGACGCGTATGAAGAAGTTATGAAATGTTGAAGTTATTTAAAAAATTAGAAATTTCTATAAAAGGAAAGTTTCCGAAAATATCATAAATGTAAAAAAATATCAAAATATCTCAATAGCCGCACCTTGCGACTGTTCACCTTCTCTTTCGACGCCAAAACTTCCAGACCTCTGTTCTCCGCCGTGCCTCGTGCCACATATCAAACTGCTCGCCTCTCTCTCCTCTACAACCCAGTGCCCGCGGTGAGCCCCGACGACAGCCGTGTGCGACGCTGCGACACCCGTAAGCTTCAGCCATTGTCGACTTCGCAGCAGTAGCTCTTCCAGGAGAAGCCGAAGCTTGAGGCCTCCTCTGTCCGGTCGTCTCCGCTACTCTGTGCTCGTTTCCGACGGCCTTGGAACTAGAATCGCAGCGGGTGGTTGCTGGGTTAGGGATCGGCGTGCTGCAGCATTTCCGGCCACTTTTCGGCCGTATCCTCGAGTGTTTCAGGTATATTTCGAATCCTTGAATCTTGATCTACATGTTAGTGGTCTTGGTTGCAGGAATGGGTGGTGGCGCGTGGGACCCACGCATAGCCGCTTAGGGTGGCGTGTGGCACCACATTTGGGGGTTTTTGGGACAGTATTGTGCTCTGTTGTGTCGTGTTGGTCGATACGAGCGCGTAGATATATTATTTGCATGATTTGGCCGTCGTATGACGAAGTTATGTGTTTTTGAATTCGATGTTAGGCGATTATTAATTTTCGAGCTTATCGACCTAGAATTTGGTGCTTGGTGTTCGATCCTATGGTCGACTAGGCATTCTAGGAGCCTTGAGAGGCTCCGAAGGAGGTTTGTCGCGTGTTGGCAAGCCTCGGGGTTAAGGATTATGTGATCGGAGCGAATTATAATATATATTTTTTTAAATTGGATGGTAAGTTTCGATAATATCGCTCAGGTGATTGACCGTGCGTGGGTATCTCACCTTTGTGAGGTTGAAGACGCAGCGGGAGTAATTCAGGTGAGTAAACCTCACAGTGTTCGTATATAATACGAGTTAATTTATAGTTAATTGATCGTTAAATGTGAAATTGTTTTATAAAAATAAATATTTGTTTTAAATTGAATGAACTTGATCGACTACGGTTCATTAGTAAGTAAAATGAGTTTAATATAAAAATAATTTTAAAAGTGTTTTACGATCAATGACTATAGTTGGTATTAGTTGACTATTCCTGAGTGAACGTCTATATATATATATATATATATATATATATATTTACGTGAAATATATGTATTGAGGTTACATGTAGGATCTTTCCTGTGTTTGATGGGGATCTTACATATGCGGCGGATAAGATCTCGCCTGGTCGTGAAAGGGATCCTATGACAGTTATATCAGAAACCAAACTTCTGGTAGGGTGATTGGTTATGATCAGTTAGAGCTCTAGTCTGTCTGTCAAGTATTGCATGGGGGATGACTTCGTGTTGGCGAACTCTTGAGTACAGTTTAGGTGAGGAAATCTTATGTCTTTCTCATTTGATTGTGCGTTGTAAATTTATAATTCTTGAGTTGTAGTTGTTTTGGGAATGTGATTCTCATTTGTTGTTAATTATGGGAGTACCATGTGGGGTACTTGCGTCTCATGATTATGTGCATGTCTGGTGGGTAACTGTGTGGGGTTACCGGAGTCTCGAGTGAGACTTTAAAAATGAGTTTTATGGTGTTCTTTCTTGTTGTCGAAAAGGGAGTTGAGTTTTAAAAGAAAACAAGGTGTGTGTTGTTTTTCTTGAGTTTAAGATAGTAACATCTTGGCTTCATTTTGGGGTTGTCGGATTTCTTATTTACTTTCATTTATTATATATTTGTTTTAATTGTGCGTGACTTCCTGAACTAAATTATATGCATGAGTCACGATTTTAATTGTTTGCGCGTGACTTCCTGTACTAAGCTATATGCAGGAGTCACGATTTTAATTGTGTAAAATTTGTACCTTCCTGAACTATACTTCTATGCAGGAAAGTCTGAATCTTACTTTGTGTCTTGTGTGCAGGTGTGTTGTGGGTTAAGTGTTGTTGCGTGAGTTACTCATACGAGCTTTAAAAAGCTTACTGGGTTTGTTGTTTACAACCCGGTGCACCAATCCATGGTGTAGGGGTTAATCTTGCAGGTGAGGATTAACAGAGTTGAAACGACAGTTGATAGCTGCGGCGACTCGGCGACTAGATGTGATTCTACTCATTTAGTCTTATTTTCTTTAAGCATTGTGAGGCATGAGTTGAATAATTACATTGTCCGATACTTTAAAATTTGTCTAAGATTGGGGATGTAATAATTGAATTCGCCAGAGTCGCATTTCTTTGGACTCTTTAATGCATAGTAAATTGTAAATTATTTTCTAGTTAGTCGTGATTATTGAATTATCACGTTTTCAAATTTGAATTTTATCTATTCAAATTTAGGGCTTGACAACTGACCTCCTCATCTGATCCTACAAATTAATTTGTAAGTCCTTTAAAACCTTCCACCAAGCAGGTTGGTCGTTATCTGGAGTGCATGTTGTTCTTCCTAAATCCAACCTTTATCAGGAAATTGCAAACCTAGAATTTATGTGGGAGTGGTGTGTTTTGGATTTAAAGTAGAGAATGTTAATATTGACATGATTTTGAGAGGGTAGTGTTCGTCATTTGTTTGTTTTTTTCTTGGGTTGATATAGTATGAAACTGCATATGGTAATTTGAGATTTTAGAACCTACCTCAAATGCTTTAGGACTATGAATTCATAATGTTAGACTCTAATTGAATGCCAATGCTCATTAGATATTTATGTAGTCGTGCGCAGAAGTACTATTTCCTCATTTCTTGAAGGTTCAGTAGAGAACTAGAGATAGTTTAAAGAAATGGAGTTTCAGATTGTTAGTTTCATTGAATTATTATAAATGAGAGGTAAAACTGATTTTGATCTCAATATTTATTATGATTGGATCCAAGGTTTTAGCTTAGGTAGAATAAATAAATTTTTAATCATCTCTTATATTGCTTGGGTTTGTCAAGTGTGAAACAACCTGCTGAGGTTTGATTCGACTTGGTTTTCAACATAGAGATGAGAAAAACTTAACCCTTTTACTTCTTTTAAGCTTAGATTACTCATTGATTCTCTACTTCTTTTTTCTCTCTTAACTTGGTCCTCATTGTGTATTCTTAACAGAGAACATGAGTGGAAGGTTAGCAATTTCTATTTCTTTTTTTGAGTTGTGATGTGTTGCAAAGTACCATATATCCATAGAATGTTAAAGTTACAAAAGAACTTTAGTCTCTTTTGTTGTAATTTCACAGCAATAGTACAACTACCATTTGGATATTGTTAAAGTTTCAACTAGCTACTATGTCTACCTTGCAAAGAAAATGAAATGTAAAGAGCATAAAACTATCGTCAATTAGGACTCGATCAATAGTACATCTACCATATTTGTTCCCACAAGCAAGATAATGCAATGAAGATTTAGAGAGAGCAAAGCATATGGCGTAGTTGTCGGATACTCAAAGACAGAAATTTGTTGTACTAAAATCACATCTACCATTTTGTGATGAGATAATGGTTTGTATATATGTGCATATAGAATGCAGCTCCTAGAACCAAGTGGAGACGATGTAACCTAACAAATATATAATGTTGCTTAATTTTTATTTGGATAAAATACTGGTCACTCCTTATAATTTAAGGGTCTCAACAGTTTAGTTCTTATGCTTTCAATTTCGACGGATCACTCCTCAAACTATTCAATCTCACACAATTTGATCCATAACCAACCTCTCCATCCAAATTGACAGTTAACTTGGTAACATGGCCAGCCTCCCATTGTAAAGTGCTGTTAATGCCTCTAGCCTAATCCAAACCAAAATCCAGTTCCTAATCTCTCCCAAACTCATCGTCGTCTTTGCAGCACCAGCTTCTTCTTCTTCTTCTCTATGTAAAAAAAAAAAAGGAAAAAAAAAAAGAGGCAAAACCTCCTGTCCACTTTTCACCAATGCGACGGATGTCCGCACCGTATATCCAAACCCGGCCACCAACCCTGACTCCCCAATTTCTCAAATCAAAATCTGAGAATTTTCTAACCCACCTCCCTCCATCGTCGGTGACGTTACGCGTTGAGTCCCTGCTCGAGACCGGCTCCGGTGAGCGAAGAGAAAAGATAGAGAATAATAATGAATGAAATCAGAGACGAGGGCTGACAGAAAGAGTTGCGGTTGATTCTCATTCGGGGTTGATTATGTGTAGGCGGGGCACCCCTTGTGGGTACCTCTTGGTGAATGTTTGTAAACGGCTTATGGGTTTGTAGAGAGTTTGAGATTTTGATAATTCTAAATCTGGGAATTGAATAAATGTTGGTAGAAGATATTTCTTCCACAAATTAATTGATTGGAGGAAGTGTGGAAGGTTCATCATTTCGACGGGTTTACCTTTAATTAAGTTTGTGGAAGATGTTTAACACTACCACATAGGGGTTCTGACCAATAAATTTGAGACTTCGATCATTCCAGTTCTGAAATTATATATCTCTCTCTCTCTTTGTTACCAAAGAAAATGAAAGGTGAGGTTTCGGAAGTGAAAAATATGCAGGTCGAAGGATTGAGAATAAGAACGGGTGATCTTTGAATTTCCATTTGATTTCTGATTTCCATGCCCTTGGCTCTCTAATTTGATCTGAATGTGATAATTTTGACTGAAATTGCAGCATGGGAAAGTGCTACCCGGATTTTGATCGGGGTTGGGAGGATTTGGGAGGATTTTGATCTATTTTGGTTGGATAAGAGATAAATTGTAACAAGGGGTATTAATGTGATTTGGCATGGAAGAAAAATGCTAAGTCAGCAACTTAACGGAGCTTTTTGATAGACAATTAATAGATGGACTATATTGTTGGAGATCGGGTAGTATAAGGAGTGATCGGTTGAAATTGAAAATATAATGACTAAACTGTCGAAATTCTTAAAATATAAGGAGTGATCAGTATTTTGTTTTTTTTTTTTTCGTTTCAATTTTGTAATGTTGCTTAATTTTATTATGTCTATGTTTCATTTTTCTCGCATAGCATATGTAGATAGTTTTTAACTTCTTATTAACCGAGCATTGTTCAACTATAATATTCTTTAAAAAATAACAAAATAGTTCATTGTCCCGCAGCAACACGGTTCTTTTCCAAGTATATTGAGTGTAGGTTGAAGTCTGACAGCCTCCGCTTCATTAATTGTCCATTATTGATTTAATTGGTTTTGTTGGAGAGCACATCACCTGTGCCAAAAATCTCTATGCCAAACATGTGCCGCCTACCAAGTTGCGACACGTGGCACATACTTAAAGTGAGCTTAACTCGGTTTATTCTATCGTTATCTCTCCTTCAAAAATACAAAAACTACATTTCACTGTTGGACGACTCCTCTTCCTCCTCTTCCTCCTCTTGCATCTCTATCTGTGTTCTTCTTTCTCTACATATTCTATAACCAATCCAGCATCAACATTGTTGGGTAGCCAAGGAACTAAGAAATTAAGCACTAAGAACAGAGGTGTAGAAAACAAAGAACTGAGAAATTGAACCGGCTTGGTCATCACAACCCAGTTGATTTCAGCCATACACGCCGCTCCAGGAGCTATTCCCCAATGGACCCTTGTCAATTTTAAATTATGTGCAAATTATCAGTTCCCTATTGGGATTCTTGGGGTGGTTTTGTTGTTTGCTGGGATTGAATTGGCTATCGCGTCTAGAGACATGAATTTGAAGGAGTCGTCGTTTGTGATGTTGGTATGTGCTGCTTTTTCTTTGGCAGGGTCTAGCTCTTCGTTGGGGTTTGGGAGTGGGATTGTGCTGTTCTTGGTGCTCAAGTTGAGGCAGGTGGATAGGTTGCAGAGGTGTAAAGAAAGAAGTTAGGGATAGAGAGGCAAGAGGAAGAGTAGAACAATGAGCGATAATGGTCGAGTTAAGGGGCAGTGACACGTGTCGAAATTTAATAGGCCGTACAGGTTTGGCATTGGTGATGTGCTCCTGGTTCTGTTCACCGTGATCTCAGCTTCTTTGAACACAATTTTGACTGTGTTGAACCTCCCTCCTTAACTCCAAAACTCAACAGTCTCTGACTCTCTCTCTCTGTGTTTTCATCTTGTTCTTCAATGATGGAGGAGAATCCTATTCAAGAGAAAGATGATGCTCTGATGGTCTCACCAAGTGGAGGAGGACATCCATTTCGAAAAACAGACTACTTTCTCAAACCAGTTCTCTCTAATTCCTCCATTACAAAACCTCATTTGAAGCTCCCTTCATCCCTCCCTTCCCGTTTTGAGCCAAACAAGTGGCCTTTAGAGGTTCAATTCCATGGTTGGCGAGAACGTCAAGAAGTTTGGAGTTCTTGGGTCGACCTCTTGGCTCCTCTTCACCAATCTACATGGAAGAGAGCTGGTATTTATGAGGCTATCATCAGCTCCAAGGACCAAATCAGGAGAAAGGCTGATGTTTTATATGGACTTGCTGAGACATGGTGCCCTGAGACTAATACATTCATGTTTCCATGGGGTGAAGCAACCATTACATTGGAGGATGTCATGGTTTTGGGAGGTATCTCTGTTTTGAGAGACTCCATTTTCAGGCCACTTGAAAGCATTGATCTGAAACAAGTTGAAGAGAAGTTGGTGGAGGCAAGGAAACAAGTTGTTAGGGCAAGGCCGAGTGTGTGGTTGAAGATGTTTATGAAAAGTGGGAGTGAGTTGGAGCATGAAGCATTTCTTGCCTTTTGGTTGTCAAGGTATGTCTTTCATGATGCTGATAGGTCTATACAAAAGCGTGTTTTAACTAGAAAATAAGAATATGTTTTTAGGTATAATGGTTTTTTATATTTATTCTTCTCCATAGAGGAGGTATATATAGTGATACAAACTTATATGTACAAGGAAATATATCCTAAAGATTACATAGAACAATCTACCTATACATACAAGGAAAGTAAATATCCTAGAATATTCTACACTCCCCCTCAAGTTGGTGCATAGATATCAATCATGCCCAACTTGTCAATTGAATAATCGAATGCTTTCCTTGACACTCCTTTTGTAAGAACATCTGCCAACTGGTCTTCTGTATATACGAAATGGAATTGAATGACTTTCCTGTCTAAGTTCTCTTTGATAAAGAATCGATCAACCTCCACATGCTTAGTTCGATCATGCTGAACTGGATTATGGACAATTTCAATTACTGACGTATTATCACAATGCAAGTCCATAGGCTTCTTAAGTTTGACACCTAAGCTCTTTAACACATTTCGGATCCACAACAATTCACATACGCCATGTGCCATACCTCGAAATTCTGCTTCTGCACTTGATCTAGCAACAACTTTTTGTTTCTTACTACGCCAAGTCACTAGATTTCCTTCAACAAAAGTGAAGTATCCAGATATAGATCTTCTATCAGTCTTATCACCAGCCCAATCAGCATCTGTGTATCCCATGACCTCTAATTCATTCTTCTTTTCAAACAACAAACCTTTTCCAGGTGACTTTTTGAGATACTTTAAAATACGATATACTCACTACCAGATCCGAGGGCATAGCCGACGAAAAAATTTTCGTCGACTATGCCGAAATTTCGTCGGCTATACCTTCTGCCGACGAAATTTTCGTCGGCTATAATTCGTCGGAAAAACGCCATCGGCTATACCAATGGTCGACGGAAAAAAGGAAATCGTCGGCTATATGCGAGTATGGCCGACGACTTTACCGACGAAACATCATTTCGTCGACCAAACCTTGGCAAAATATCCTACGAAATTCGTCGGGTATTTTCAAGTATGGCCGACGATATCGTAAACTATAGCCGACGAAGTTCGTCGGCTATTTGTTCTGAACTATAGCCGACGATTTCATCTATTTCGTCGGTTATTCCGTCGAAATATATTAATATTTTAATAGGCATTAATTAGTTATATCCGACGAAATAAGGTAATTTTCGTCGGCTATAAGAATATTGGTAAAAATCGTCGGCTATAGTGCTTATAGTCGACGAAATAATGCCAAAATCGTCGGCTATTCTTACATTTGGTGAAAAAAAAATTAAATTATTTTCTAAATTACCATTCCAAGCAACCTGCAAATCACAAAGACAGTCCATGCATTTGCACCAACAAGAAACACGTCTAAATGACTTATTATTTAATTCGTTCCAATATACATAAAATATAACCCTAATCATCACCTAAACCACTAAAGTCCACCAGGTCATCCCCAGCATCCTGCTCTCCATCATGCTCGTCATCCTGCTGACCGAACTCGGGAGGTTGAGGCATTGGAGGTTCAACTAACGGCTGAAACGGGGGCGGGGGTTCAAGGCTTTGTTGTTGTGCGGTGAACATCTCATACCACCAGTTTTGTTGGCCGGCGTAGTTGTGTTGCCGAATTCTCTCGCATTCAGCATGCCAACTGGACAAATCTAAATAATACTGCTGTGTTCTCCGGTGGTGCTCTTGTGTTCTGCGGTGTAGCTCCTGTGATCTGCGTTGTTCCTCCTGTGATCTCTGGAACTCGGCCGCCAACCTGGCATTTTCTTCTGCCAATCTCCGCACTTCCCCCCTCACCTGTTGGCTCTCCCCGCCTCTCTTAGTGGTCTTCAGGAGCCCTAGTCAAGAACTTCCCAAACCCCGGCAGTAGTAGTTGTTTGAGCGGTTTGGGAAGGCTGCGTCGAACATCCTCGCTGCCGTTTGGACATCGGACCGGTCGACCTGGCGCAGGGCTTCTTCCAGATCTGCCTCTGAAATGTTCGGTTGTGTCTCCCGAACTACTTGCTGGAACACATCTTCTTCGGCCCGGTTAACCCTCTCCTAATTGGACGAGAAAAAAAAAATTAATATTCTAACAAATATATAATTAAGTAAAATTAATAATTAAAATTTTAAAATCGTAATGAACGACTTACGAGCTGTTCTGTCGCTTGTGGATAAGCGATCTTGAACGTCTCCATGTACGGGTTGCTATCAGGATGATCTCTAAGCGCCTCCTCCTGATATTGTGCAAACGGCCTAGAACCAGCATGATGGGGGGTTGTGTTCCGGCGGCGGTTCTCAGAGTTTATCCGAGAACGTTGCTTCAAACAAATAATAAAATGTTAGAAAAATGCATCAAAAAATATTAGTGTAATAATTATAAAATAATTAAACTAATAATTAAAATTTTAACAAAATAAACATTTGTAGTGAAGTTTAGTATTTACCTGCATAACTGGGTTGTTGAAGTCTACTGTCTTCAACCAACGCCACTCGTACTCCCTGAACATGAACTCCCTGGGAGTACCCATACGACCAAGGTTGTCGTATTCGTTATAGTGGGAACGGAGCTCGTTTTTCCACTCTTTGAACCTACGAAAAAAACAAAAGTGCATTAGAAATATTATTAATATCATAAAATATTAATAATTATAAGATGAGGAATTCCCAACGTACCTCGAGTTCTGCACGGTGTCCGCCCAATCCCGCTTGTGTTCAGCAATCTCGAAGAATGTCTGAAAAATAATATTTTATTAGTTTTACAATTGTAATAATACTGAAAAATTATTAAATATTACGATAAATAAATTAATTTTTTTAAATTACTCACCGACGCGGCGTTGTTCACCTCCCTCTTTATCTCTTCGGGCACATCAGCCCACCGGGTCCACAACATAGGGACTCTGTCCCTAATCAGTGCCCCCACGCAACCCGAGTAATCGCGTTTTTTCTTCCCCTGAACCTCCTGATTAGGAGGTTCGTTGATCTGGATCCTCCCCCTCAGATCAACAGTTCTCCTGAGCGTGTCAAAACATATGACACCTCTCGTGTTCCTTATTGAACTGCTAGCGGCTGTCCCTATCACATAAACGACGATTGGTTAATAAAATTAAATATTAGTGCGTTAATTTTAATAAAATATTTAATTAATAAAATCGAATGTTACCTGAACTCGATGACCTGTCTGTCGACTTTCCTTTTCTCCTCGCCGAAATCAGGAGGTCAGGGTTCTCAAATGGTTGATGCTGGTATGCCTCCGCAGCACTCACGTACTGAGGCATATCAGACCATATGGGCACACCACGATAGTCGACCTCCGGTATCGCAGGAATGTTGTACGGGAGGTACAACTGGTTTGGGAGAGTAGGACCGTCAGTCGAGTCACCAGCAGACGTCGTCGGACTCGTCATCGGCTCCCGATGAACCTCAGGCATATGAACCTGAGGAACGTCTGCAGCTATCTCGTCCTGAAATAGCTGCCGACTGAACCTCGGAGCATCTGACCCGACAGGCGGAAGTGAACTGTTCGACGGCCGCCCCGCCTGGAGAAGGGTCTTGTGCCGAGAACTCATACTCCTCTGCGGCTGAGATGAATCCACAGTCCTCCGCGATTGGGAGGAATCCACACTCCTTCGCGGCTGGCTGGTGGTCCTCTCAGGCTGGCTAAGGGTTCTGTCGGAGTCTGCGGAACCGGCGGAACTTCCAGAACCTCTCGATCTGGAACGACGGCCTCCGAAGAACTGTCTGAATGCATCGGCCATCTGCAGCACTCGTGGCATTAATACATTAATTAATATTAAATTATATTACATTAAATAACAAATTCTAATTAATATAATAACCAATAATACTAACATATTTCAAAACATACTAACAAATTAATATTTAAATTTTAACTAATTTTAAATAATACTAACTATTAACCTAAATATAACTATTTATATACAAATATAACTATATTTCTTTATTAACATATATATATATATATATATATATAATTAGACTACCAATTTATATATATAATTAATTTAACAATTTATATAACAATTTATATAATTAAAATTAAATATATAACAATTTATATACCTAAATTATAACAAATATATAACAATTAAATTTATTAATAAATATATAACAAATATATAACAATTTATATAATTAAAATTAAATATATAACAAATATATAACAAATATATAACAATTTATATAATTAAAATTAAATATATAACAAATATATAACAAATATATAACAATTTATATAACAATTTATATAATTAAAATTAAATATATAACAATTTATATACCTAAATTATAACAAATATATAACAATTAAATTTATTAACAAATATATAACAAATATATAACAATTTATATAATTAAAATTAAATATATAACAAATATATAATGAATATATAACAAATATATAATGAATATATAACAAATATATAACAATTTATATTATTAAAATTAAATATATAACAATTTATTAAATTAAATTAAATTGAAAAAAAAAAAATAACCGGATCGGATCGGAGGAGGAGGAGGAGGAGTTTCGATCGGAGGAGGAGGAGGAAGAGGAGGAGGAGAATTCGGCCGGATGGAGGAGGAGGAGGAGAATTCGTCGTCGATTTGAGGAGGAGGAGGCGGAGAGCGGCGGTGCGGATCTGTCTGAGGCGCTGCGGAGGAGAAAGCAGAAAAACGGAGGAGAAAGCAGAAAAATGCAGAAAACGGAGGCTAGGGTTCGGCAGTTTCAAACTTATACCCGATAGAATAGCCGACGATTAAAAAAGATTTCGTCGGCTATTCTTTACTATAGCCGACGAAATTTTTAATATCGTCGGCTATACTTTGAATGTCGTCGGCTATTCTTTGAATGTCGTCGGCTATACTTTAGGCGCTCAGCAGCCGTTCAATCTCCCACATCTAACGGCGGACAATGAAAAGGCGTGGATCGGAAGAGTTTAGCCGACGAATTTAAATATTTCGTCGGCTATACTTTGGACAATTAGCAGCCGTTGGATCTGAGTCATCCAACGGCGGACAATAAGCGGATCGCAAGAGTTTAGCCGACAAATTCAAATATTTCGTCGGCTAAACCTTTGGTCAAATAACGAAGTCAAACCTCTAAACGCTTTAAAACGGAAATTGGCCTGTGTAAATGACATTTTTTTGCCTGACCTTCAACAGATAATAGTTTCAAATCGATGAGACGCAACTAATCGTATAAAAATTTTCCTCAAAATATGCGCCGACCGTGAGGCTACCCATAGGAAAACGGAAGTAAAAAACAGTTAACCGCAACATTCGGCACGCAGATTTTGTCGGAATCTTGTCATTTTTCAACCGTAGACGTATTTCATTATTTCGGTCATATCTTATTTCACGACACATTTGCATTTGAAGAGTGTACGTATAGTATCTATTTGAAACTATACATTCACTTAAACACTTAGTAAACAAGTTAAGGAACATTAGTGCATATGTTCCGATTTTGAATCTAAAACTTTGGAAAATCTATTCCAACCGTCAGATATCACAGTTAAGATTAAATACATGTATGAAAAAAAATCCAACTACATCTGACAACGTTAAAGGCTCGATCGGGACGGTCAACCGGGTGAGTCAACCCTTTAAACGCTTAGAAATAGAAATTGGCCTGTGTAAATGACGTTTTTTGGCCTGACCTTCAACAGATAATAGGTTCAAATCGATGAGACGCAACTAATCGTATAAAAATTTTCCGAAGGATGAAGCAATGGGTTGTCGATAGTGATAGAAAATGGAAGGTGGTCTGTTTTTTTTTTTTAAAGAATAGCCGACGAAATCAAACCTAGTACTCGTCGGCTATTCTTTTGTCGTTTTGTGTCTAAAATAAAATATGTATTTTTCAATATAGTTTTGCCCGACGAAATCACGCATTTTTCGTCGGCTATAATTAGTATAGCCGACGAAATAATACATTTTTCGTCGGCTATTCTATGAAAAAAATAAAAAAATCAGTTGTGTTACACCTCTCGTACCCATATGAATAATTATACACAATAATATATAAACACGTATAGAATAGTGTTAAAGTTACGTACCCAGCGGCTGAAATACTCTGCGAATGTCCGGTTGTGGTAATCGAGATCACCTCCTACTTGGTCACAGTTTAGATGCATGTTCTTCCAAAACTGAACTTCTGGACAGTTGATTAGTACCCACCAATGTGCAATGGCTACCTCATAATCTTTCAACTTGTAGGAAACTGGCATGTTTCCACCGAGTACAACATCGTCGGAGAGTATGGAAAGATTGAACTGTGAAGGTACATCTTCCGGTATGCTTTCCTGTAACGCTCCTAAATACAGCTTCATGTAGGTGACGCACTCGTGCGTAATATATGTTTCAGCTATACATCCTTCAGGTGCGGATCTGTTTTGGACAAAATCACCGTATTGTCCAAGTTGCCTATAAATCAAGTTTTTAAAGTGTTATGATAATACATTAATATTATATCACATATATTGATGAGGAAATTAACATAAGGTGTAAAATACGTACCTTTCCATCGGATACATCCAAGTGAAGTGCACAGGACCGGTAAGCAACAACTGCCGATGAAGATGGATCATGAGGTGAGGCATGATGTCGAAAAAATTTGGAGGAAATATCATCTCAAATTTACACATGATATGAACGATGTCTTGTTGCATTTCCCGGAGGTCAGATTTTCTCACTTCCCGTGTGCATACCTTCTGGAAAAATCTTGCCAACGCTACTAACGGCTCCACAACGTGACGGGGAAGGAACGGTCGAATGAAAACAGGGAAGAGACGTTGTAGCAGGATATGATTGTCATGACTTTTCAACCCGTAAAGATTGTTGAATTGTCTGTTCACACACTTGGCTATATTTCCAGCAAAGCCTGAAGGATACTTGGCCCGACTTATTCAATGGAAAATTTCTGATTTATGCTCAGGCTTGACGGTGTAAGGAGCTTGAGACATTTTTCTCTTCCCTTGTTTCAACCATAGTTGTTTTCTGATATTCATGTTTTGCAGATCAGTGCGAGCCTTAGGACCGTCTTTCGTCTTCCCCTCCAAGTTCAGCGTTGTGCCCACCACACTTTCAGAAATATTTTTGTTCTATGTGCATAACGTCTAGGAAGTGACGGATCAGCAACTCACACCAGTACGGGAGTTCTCACAATATGCTCTTATGTGTCCAGAATTTGTACTCCTCAGGTCTTTCAGGTATTTCCGCTACAATATCGGGATGATTGCTGAGGGGCTCAAAATCGTACTCATTAAGCACTGCTAAAATTTCTCTTCCCGTCCATCTTCTGGGAGGACCACCGTGTTCTTCGGTTCCATCAAATACGGCGGACTCGTAACGCCAGTGGTGATCCGCCGGAAGGAACACACGATGACGCAAAATGAGGAAACTCATTGTTTATATGCTGCCAAGCCGCTCCGTCAGAGATGTGTGTCATGATATCTGCGTCTCCCGCGTCCCGCTCACCGTGCCATCTCATAGCTTTTGCGGTGGTTTCTGACATGTACAACCGCTCAAGCCTATCTCTCAACGGAAAATACCGAACCACTTTCACAGGTTTCCTATTGCCTGCTCCCGTCAACTTATATCGGTCAGACTGACATATCGGACATGCATCAAGGCTAGCAAGGTCATTCCCTTCTGCATCTTTACCCTAGAAGAGAACGCAGTCAAATGCACATGCATGGATCTTAATGTAGGAAAGCCCTAGATCTTTGAGGATACTTCGGACCTTACGGTGATTGGTAGGATTACGATGACCCTCCTCTAACAACGAAGAAGTGTACTGTAGATATTCATCCACTTGCCTGATGCTCGATTTTGTCTCGACTTTAATCCTCATTACCTCCATCACACTTTGAAGAACTGTCTTCTCAGAACTTGAAGACACAGGGGTATGTTGCAATGCAATCAGTTTGTTGTACTTGTCAAAGGCAGCAGTGTTGACAACTTGTGGGAACGGCTGCACCGGGTCATGCATATATTGTTCCCCACGTACACCGCTTTCAAAAGAAAACACGTCGTTGACGAATGCCATTGTTGGATAGTTGGATGTACTACTACTGCCCTCCTCAAAAAACTGCCCATGATCATGCGATCCATCTAAAGATGGCTCCCCGTGATATATCCAACGTTTGTACTTCGGCCAAAACTCATTACTCTTTAGGTGCTCCCATACTGTCCTAATCGGAAATCGACACATATCACTGCGACATTTACATTTCTTACACGGGCAATAATGGTATTCACTCCCGTTTGCATTTTCCTCGACGAACTGCAAAAAATCCACAACTCCTGTAGTGTATCGTCGGTCATGCCTTGGAAGCGAAATCCAACTCTTATCTCGATCCATATATAGCCTGATAATAATATATATGTATAACTTTAATTAATAAGAAATTAATTAACACATATATATTACAATATATAGTATTATCAACATCAACTCATATATATATATACCATTAATTAACAACCATTATTTAAGTTCATTACACTATCAACAACCATTAATTAACATATTTATATATATTTTAACACTAATTAAAATAACATCAAATTAAAACACATAATTAAACTCTAACTGAAAATCAACTCAACTACAACTCAAAATGAACATATATACATACATTCTAACACTAAAACAACAACAAAACAAAAAATCACTTACTATATCAAAATCACTAAAACTCAAAATCAACTCAACTAAAACTCAAAATCAACATATATACACATATACGTACCTATATATAGCTCCACAATGTAAGAGAGGACGGATTTCAACAATACCCACAGATTTTTCACTCTTTCTCCCGTTTTTTTTTTCGTTTTTTTTTAAATGAGCAGCTCCTGTCCAGATCTGAAAATATAAAGACTTATAGCCGACGAAAATTCCAATTTCGTCGGCTAAACTTTTGACGTGAGCCGAAGCTCGCACGCAATAATAAACCCTACAATCGTTAGTAGTATAGAATAAGTAGGGATCGTTCTAGCCGGGGATTAAGGGTACCTGAAATATGAGAATGTTAACAAAAATATTCACAAACATATATGCACACAATTGTCACACTTATATACATATATACATATTCACACACGAAATTATGGGGGATAAAAGGCTTGGCAGCAAGGGCTGCCTCTATATCTAAGACACGAAAATAAAAAGAAAACAAAACCTAAACTACTATATACAAGTGATCATCATCTCTCACACAAAACAGTTCACACAAAAGACTCTTTAACACATAGATTCGCATGCAAGAAAGTAAGAGACAAGTATTTAACATGTTCAAGACTCAACTTAGTTTCGACCTACAACTAGAACGGGAGCCGATTTTTACCTAGTTGTGAGACTTTTTCTAATGTTTTAAGATCGAGCTATTCGCATGGTGATCCTAAAAGTTATGCTACCTTATACAAGACATAGCATTGAAGCACAAAAGTCTATAATCGAAGACATGTAAACAAGCAAGGTTGTCAATCATCTTATTTAACATGCAAGTTTTAGCTAAGGTATTACCCTAGGTGAGCACAACAAATCAAAGCAACATACGTTTCATCTTTATTCGTTCTACTTAGGTTAAATGAAACCTAACATCTAGATTTACATGCTTTAAACAACAAATGCTTAAGCACAACTAATGTTTCGATTTGTTAAGGAACACCCTTAGATTACTAACCAAATTAAATCCTAAACATGCTTCTAATACCACTGCCCTAATTATCCATACATACGAAAATACTACAAGTTAAAGATTACAATTTGTCATACAAAATTCGCATGCATTCGAAGTTCATGAACAAAGAGTAAAACCAAATTCAACAACCATAAAAACATACAATCTTCATAGACAAAGTATTGTAAAATTACAGAACAATAAAGAAGCCACGAGAAGATGGAGCACGCCTTGCAGAAACCTCCAAAGAAATTCGGCAAGGGTGTGGGACGGATCTACATGGTGGTGGTGGTTCGGCTAAACTATTTTCTGTATAGGATTTATGGTGAGGCTTTGGAAGAGCTTTTGGCTAATATTCTATGCTTGAGATGAGATGATTTTTCTGTAGGAAAAGTGGGGGTATTTATAGAGAATAATGGGGGTGATTGCCGGCAGCCCTTAAGCAAAAAGGAGTTCAGAAAACCTAGTGCAATAAGGTTTTGCAACCTTCCTTTCTTAGTTCAATTAGGTTTTCTTTTTCTGAATTTTTTCTTCAAGGCTTGGGCTTCACATCTTCATGGACTTCTTGAATGGTCTTGGACTTCAATTTACAGGTCTTGATCCATCGAAAATGCCCCAAAATGCCGGCAGCACAATATTGCACCAAATCTGCCAGAATCGGCAGCTTCTCCTAGCTTGACTAGGAGAACTTCTTTCTTCATGTTTTTCTTCAATGTCATGGCTAAGTGTCGACCTCCTTCCTTCCATAAGCTTGAGATATCTTCACAAATGCTCTTGTACATCATATGGTCCATCGAAATGAAGCACTTGTGAAAAGGAAGCAATCAGTCCCTGGAATCGGCAGCTTTGACCTTGTCGCAGTAATTCCGGCATATCTCCATCTTCGGAGCTCCGATTGATGCGATTCCAAGTCTCACGTAAACTAGACACATATGGCCATCTCCCCATAAAATATCTCGGCCAAATTCCTTGCAAGTCGTCGGGAATGATTTTTCGAAGTTGGGACAAAGTCCCAGGAAAATCCTGTAAGCCCCTGGATTGGAATGTTCGGACTGCCGTTTTGCAGCCAACTTTTGGGTGACTTCACGAACTCCAATTGATCTGAAATTTTAACACAACATTCCTCAGTATATGGATATTAAGCACACCAAATTTCATAGAATTCGGACAAGGATAGATCGCACTTTTGCTCATCTCAAAATCACGAAAAAGACACATTTTGCACTATTTTCCAGATTTCTCAAACTTGGTCATTTTTCGGATTCTTAACCATTTTTCGCCAAACTCTACCAAATTAACACTAAACTATATTATGACTCTATCTTAGACAAATAAGGGTTAAACAAAGCATAAACGAGGGCATAAGCATATAATATCGTCGCACATTGTGCTCCTATCAACTTTCTAAAGTTTTCGTCGGCTATACTTTAAGAGAAAGGCCGACGAAAATCCAAATCGTCGGTCATTCTAGGGGTATAGCCGACGAAAAATATTTTTTAGTGACGAAGAAAAAATCGTCGGCCATTCTTGGGGAATAGCCGACGAATTTTTATTTTTAGCGACGAAATAAAAAATCGTCGGCCATTCTGGGGAATAGCCGACGAAAAAAGTATATCGTCGGCCTTTTTTTTTTTCGTCGGTAATAGTTTTTTTTTCTGGTAGTGACTGCATCTATATGCTCTTCACTGGGACAATGCATAAATTGGCTAACCACACTCACAGCATAAGCAATATCAGGTCTAGTATGAGAAAGATAAATAAGTCTCCCTACTAGACGTTGATACCTTCTTTTATCTGTTGGAACTTGATTCGGATATATGGCAAGGTTGTGATTCATCTCAATTGGTGTATCAGCTGGCTTGCAATCAAGCATCCCTGTTTCAGCTAACAGGTCAAGTACATACTTGCGTTGGGACAAAAAAATTCCTTTCTTGGACCTTGCCACTTCAATCCCAAGAAAATATTTCAGTTGTGCAAGATCTTTCATCTCAAACTCCTTCGAAAGATATTTCTGTAGGGCCTCCATCTCTTTCGGGTCATCTCCTGTGACAATCATATCATCAACATATACTATCAGGGCAGTAATCTTACCCTGACTATGCTTAATGAACAAAGTATGGTCTGAGTTGCTCTGTCTATAACCAAACGCCTTCATTGATTTTGAAAATCTTCCAAACCAAGCTCTGGGTGATTGTTTTAAGCCATATAATGACTTCTTCAATTTGCAAACTTTGCCTGTATCGCAAGGCTTATTTTTGACTCCTGGTGGTACATCCATATAAACCTCTTCTTCTAAATCTCCATTGAGGAATGCATTCTTCACATCAAACTGGCGAAGAGGCCAATCTCTAGTTGCTGCTAGTGAGATCAATATTCTGACAGTGTTGATCTTTGCTACAGGTGCAAATGTCTCTTCATAATCAATTCCATAGCGTTGGGTGTACCCTTTGGCAACCAATCTGGCTTTATATCTGTCAATACTCCCATCTGCTTTGAGTTTCACTGTATACACCCAACGACATCCAACAGTCTTCTTTCCAAGTGGCATTGTCACAATATCCCAAGTTGAATTTTTCTGCAAGGCTTCAAGTTCTTCATTCATCGCTTGTTTCCACTTGGGATCTGCCAATGCATCTTGTACACTACTTGGAATAGATACAGAAGATAATTGATTGACAACAAATGCATGTGACCCAGACAACCTATGATTAGACATAAAATTGACTATAGGGTATTTTGCTTTGGCTGTGATGTCTGGCTCATAATGTTTTGGAGGAATACCCTTAGTAGCTCTATGTGATTTTCTAGGTTCATTGGAAAATAATGGTACCTGATGAGGAATGTTGGTAGCAGATGTAATCGGTGGATTAGTAATAATAGGGTCACAATCATCAGAAAAATCAGCAGGAAAAGGACCTGCACCATCTGCACGACTTGTCGGCTCAGCAGAAAGGGGACCTGCACCATCTGCACGACTTGCCGGCACAGCAGGAAGGGGACCTGCACAATCTGCACCACGTGTCGGCTCAGCAGCAGATTTGGCAGACACAGCAGCGCGGCTCGGCTCGGCTCGGCTCGGCTTGAAGACTGGGCTCGGTAGAAACGACATGTCGTTTTTGTTGTGTCTGTTCAGCAGGACAACTTGGTGGCTTGACGGCTTTGCTTGATGGCTCGACGGCTTCATTCAGCTGCTCAAGGCAGCTGGGCCCTACCTCTGTGTGTTTGTCTTCTTCAGCTTGTTGTGTCGGCTCAGCGGCTCCATTCAGCTGCTCAAGGCAGCTAGGCCCTACCTCTGTGTGTTTGTCTGCCTCCCTATGTTGATTTTCAACTTCTCCGACGCCAAACCTCAATTCTAATGCCTCTAATTCTTCAAATTCCTCGAATAAATTCAGCGGATTTTCTTCATTAGCTTTCTCGCCCTGAAGGAAAGACGCTGAAACTCCGCTTGAGAAATAAGGCTCAGATTCACGAAATGAAACGTCAAGTGATGTATGTATTGTGTCAGTGTGGGGTTCATAACATCTGTAACCTTTCTGAAACTCTGTGTAACCCACAAATATACACTTTCTTGCACGATGATCGAGTTCACTCCGTTGTGGCTTGGGAATATGAACATATACTGTGCAGTCAAATACACGCGGCTCTAAGTTAGGCATTGATGGAATTGAAAGAAGCTTGTAAAGTTGTTGCTGAGGGTTTTCAAACTCAATTACTCGAGAAGGAGTGCGATTGATGAGATATGCAGCAGACTTCACAGCTTCTCCCCAATATTCACGAGACACATTCATGCCAAACAGCGAGGCACGAACAACTTCAAGTAACTGTCGATTCTTCCGTTCTGCCAATCCATTTTGTTGAGGAGTATAAGAATTTGAAGTTTGATGTCGAATTCCATGAAACTGTGTGAATTCTTGCATAAGGCCATTAACATATTCTCCACCATTGTCAGACTGGAAAACACGGATGGTCTGTTGATATTGTGTAGACACCATTTTGTGAAACTTTTTGAACCTAGAACAAACATCACTTTTGTTCTTCAAGAGGGACACCCAAGTCATTCGGGTGCAATCATCAATAAAGGTGACGAAATAACGAGCGCCACATAGTGAAAGGATTTTCGCAGGGCCCCATACATCAGAGTGGATCTTCATGAAAGGGACCGGACTTTTGTGAAGACTTGGTGAAAATGACACACGGTGACTCTTGGCCAGTTCACAAGTGTCACAATGGAAATCTGAAGCGTTGACACCCGAAAATAACTGAGGTTGCAGCTTCTTGAGATAATGGAAGTTGAGGTGACCTAGGCGACGATGCCAAAGCCACACAGCTTCTCGACCACTCACGACTCCATGAACCTGATTAGCTTGCCCCAAAAAATGTTTATGTTTTTCTCCAGTCTCTGTTAAATCCAGATAATATAATTTTCCTCTTCGTACACCATAACCAAGGATCTGCCGGGTCAGAATGTCTTGAAACACACAGAATGATGGATAAAAGGTAACAATACATGCAAGGGCTAGAATGATCTGACCAACAGACAGAAGATTATGTGCTAGTGATGGAACAACTAAGACAGATTCAAGAGTTAAGGTATCAGATAAGGCAACAAAACCTTCTCCAGTAACTGGAGTTGGTGTACCATCAGCAGTAGACACAACATTTTGAGAGGAAGGTTCAACTGTGGTCAAGAGACTAGGGTCATTTGTCATGTGGTCTGATGCCCCTGTATCAATTATCCAAGTATTATGTAAAGTAGTCTTACCATTCATACTTGACTGTGCTACATTAGCGGAGACATTAGATAAAAGCTCGCCCTTCGTAGTAGGTATGACAACTTCTACTTGATTTTTGCGAGGTCTCTTTGTGAAGTCCCACCAGTCCGGGTATCCAATTACTTCAAAACACCGTTGCTTGCTATGACCGAAATATCCACAGAGCGGACACATTGTGTTGACATATGAGTTGGGTTTGTCTGGATAAGTGCCTGCTGCTATGGTACGGTACATATTGATTTCGTTTTCCATGGAAAATTTTGGTGTGCTGCAGGAACAAATTTGATGAGATGATGCTTTGTGTGCTACGTACCTGTGACAAGAAGCACGTGGGCTTGTTTTGTGTTTGTGGAGATGAGGAAGTCTGCTTTGTATGTGAAGGAAAAACTTGCTGCAGTGGGGGGTCCACCGTCAGAGAGATAAAATTGGTGGAGAAAGAAAATTGGCGGGAAGAACAGGAAAGGGACAAGCTCTGCTTTGAAGCAGGAAAGGACAGTAGCTCGGCTGGTGACCCGGTTCTCGGCTCGGCGCGGCTGGCTTCTGCGCACCCGCTTGCTGCACGTGGTGGGGTCCTGTCGGCAGGACTTTTGCTCTTCTCTGCTCCTCTTTATTTTGTTGTGTTTGCTTTTGTTGTGGCTAAGAATATGTTTTTAGGTATAATGGTTTTTTATATTTATTCTTCTCCATAGAGGAGGTATATATAGTGATACAAACTTATATGTACAAGGAAATATATCCTAAAGATTACATAGAACAATCTACCTATACATACAAAGAAAGTAAATATCCTAGAATATTATACATTTTACCCATTGCAATCCATTTAGCTAGGGGGACTCAATTCGCGCTTACACAGCCTGTTCTTGCTTCCATTTATAATGATATGAGTTTGTTGAAAAAGGCAATTGTAGCTTCAAATGAATTGAAGCGTGGAGATGGTGTCCTAAACCTCAACCTCAAGTCACCATTGCAGTTAGTTCAGGTTTGGGCTTGGGAGAGATTTCTGGAACTTAGGCCAAGGCCAACTAGTATCAGAAATTCTGAGCCGAGATTGACTCGATGGAATAAAGTACATGGTCTAAAAGTTGAAAACATGAAGAGGGTTCTAAACTCAGCCGGAGAAGCTTTCATGTGGCGCCCTTATGCCATGGCTGTTGAGAATTGGAGGTTTCCGGAATACTATATGGAAACCAGAAAGAGAGTACTAGTTGGTGATGGTTTGAAGCATGATGAGGATTTACTATCGTTTTCCATATGCTTGAGGGTAACTGAGGTAGTTGGATTTGATACTAGAAAGCTATTCCTTCCGCATCGAGTAGCTATGCAGTTTGGTTGTGATCAAGACATTCCAGGTACTTTTGCTCGGTCCAATCTTTCCAGGAAGCATTGCATAATTGAAACTGAGGTTGTAAGATTGTATGTTCCTTCCAAGCTTGCTGAGCCGGATTTTAGCGCAAGATACATGAAGTGGTGGAAAGAATCACTTCCAAGGGCTGAACAACCCAATGTACCTTCTCGATTTTCTTCAAAGAAAGATTTACAGCCTTCAAAAGAAAGAAAGAGAACGAGGAGCTCATGGTTGTTGCAGAGTCCACCAGACACCATAGTTGAAGAGAAAGAAGAGCTTATGGTTTCACCAACTGGTGGACACCCATTTCACAAAATATCTCACTTTCTCAAACCCATTTTGCCTTCCTCCATTGATAAACCTTATTTAACTGAGTACCCTACTGAATCTTTCCCCTCTCCCCCTACTCATTTTGAGCCAACAAAATGCCCTTTGGAGATAGCATTCTGTGGGTGGTGCACTCAGGTTCAAGAAGACTGGAAAGCTTGGGTTGACGGATTGGCTTCACTTCACCAATCCATATGGAAGAAAGCTGGCATATATGAAGCAATCTTTAATTCAGTTTATGAAATTAGAAGGAAAAATGAATTGGTGTATGCGGTTGCAGAGAAATGGTGTTCTCAGACCAATACATTCATTTTTCCATGGGGTGAAGCAACAATCACATTAGAGGATGTCATGATTTTAGGAGGTTATTCTGTTCTTGGAGACCCTGTTTTCAGCCCTGTTGAAAGTACTGAAATGAAAGAAATAGAGCTGAAGCTAAATGTAAAGCGATCAGAAATCCTCAGGAGTGTGTCTAGGAATGCTTACACAGGTTTATGGTTGAAGAAGTTCATGAACAGTGGCTGTGAATTGGAGCATGAAGCATTTCTTGTGATGTGGCTGTCCAAGTTTGTTTTTCCTGATACTTATAGAACAATACAAAAGCGTGTCTTTTCCATTGCAATTCATTTAGCTAGGGGAACCCAAATCGCACTCGCACCCGCTGTTCTTTCTAGTATCTACAAAGACTTGAGTTCGTTGAAATGTGCCATCGTGGATTCAAGCAAATTAAATGCAGGTTGTGATGGTGCTATAAAAGTGAGCATCAAGTCACCATTTCAATTTGTTCAGCTGTGGGCGTGGGAGAGATTTGGGGAGCTGAGTCCTAACCCTGGAGTGATCAATTTTGGGCAGCCAAGATCGGCTCGATGGGACAAAGTAAATGGTGTGGAAGTTGAAAACTTGAGGAGGGTTTTAGACTCTGCCGGAGATGATTTCAAGTGGCGTCGTTATACCTTGACCATTCAAAACTGGCAGTTGCCTAAATACTATCCTGAAGTTGATGAAATGCATGTACCAGATTGTTATGGTCTAGATAATGAGTTGCATTCATTTTTCAGATGCTTGAGGGCTACTGAGCTGTCTGGATTTGGTACTATTGAGCAGTACCTTCCCCATGGAGTATCAATGCAGTTTGGATTTGATCAAGATATTCCATGTGTTGTCGCTCGATCCAATCAGAGTTCTGATATAGCTTGGAATCATTACATCAAGGAAATTGGGAATGCAAGTTTGTATATTCCATCCAGGCTTTCTGAGGCAGATGTCAGTACAAAATACATGGAGTGGTTTAAGGAATCAGTATCAGTTCTTCAAGAAGAAAGTAAGGCTCCTATGCCACCAAAAGCGAAAGCAGAGAAATCTGTAATGGGTTCAAAAAGAAGAAAGAAAATAGATGGCTCAAAGGACTCAATGAAGTTAGTCCAGAGTTCCGAAGGAAGAGATGATGGTAATGACTCCCATTTTCTTCCAGAACTTCCTCCTGAATATGATAGGATGGAAGCGGGTGATCATACTGACGAAGATAACCTAACCATAACTGAAATTTCGAAAAGAAGTAGAAAGGATGCAAATCTTGGGAAGATTGTTGGAGGTAATCACAGTGAGGAATTGTCTGGCCAAGTTGAAAATACAGCATCTTTGAGAAACTCAGATGATGATATGTTAAGCATCATGGATCATCAATGTGATAGCAGCAGTTTTTTGTCTGAGAAAAGGGTTTACATTCTTGAAATGGTTGTTGGCAAGATAAAAGCAATATCTTCGATCTTGAAATATGATTTGGGAAGTAAAGCTCTCCTGAGGAAATCTGGGGAATAATTGATAGGTTTGTCCTTCAACTTGGATGTTAATTACCTTCTACTGCTACCTGAAGTACTTATATTTGCAAAGTTCTTAAATATTTTATTATCAATCTGATGTCTCCGCTCGTGTTAACTATAGTAGAAACTTGAATTTAATTTTCTTTCTATTTTTGAGTTACTTTTCAGAAGTGAACAGGCAAGCGATTATGGACTCCTTTTCTACTATAGTTAAAACGTTTCTTCTAAGCATGCAGTTTCAAGGATGAAAGCATCAACCTAAACATAGTGTATATCCACAAAAGCAACCAACATTCTTCTTGGCATGTTAATTTGGTTCTTTGTTATGAGACTCCCTAGTATTGGTTACAAATGAAAAATTTACTATCCCGGTGTTTTAAATCCGAATTATACTTATGTTATTCCTATCAGTATTTGTTATAAATTAAATTGTATATATATATATATATATATCAACATACTGTACCTTGTTTGATTTTGATCCTGTTTCCTTTTTGTTTCATATTGAACTTGTTCATGCCATTCATCATGGTGTACATATTTTGATGCAGGGAAGAGAAGACCAAGAGTCGAATTCTGCAGATGTTAGAAACTTTGTCTTTTGTAGACACAGTATGGATCGATTACAATGCAGCCAGAACTAATACCTTAATTTCTCTTGGATCTTTTTTCTTGTGACTACAATCTCACTGTAAACTTGCAAAAAATGTGGTATGATATAGACCTACAACCTACTTTTGTGTTTTCCAATTCTCTGTAGTGTCCATGATGCACCTTCATTTGCTGGCAATGAAAACAAAATTCTTGTTTTAATTGGTATTGAAAATTCAGAACAATTGTATCAGCTTGTAAAGTGGTTTGACATGGCAACTCTTGAATCCAATGGGACACCATGGGTTGGACTTTAAGTGCATTCTTTATGAGGAAAATGCTTTTCTTTAAACTCTTGATACTATATAGCTTGATGCAGTCTTTAATGTCAAAGGAAAATCTCTCTACACACGCAAAGAAAAGGAAAAAAAATAAAAAAATTACAGAACGGCTCTTTCCTTGGATATTGTACTAGTTTTCATTTTTTGTTTTTGTTTTTCTCTTTGTTTCTAATCGAAGTCACTATCTATCGTTGTAACTTGTAAGACAGTGTGGCACAGATCCAGACCCAAAAAGCCAAGCTTAGAACCCTGGAGGTTTTTGTAGGATAGTTTGTCTATTACATCTTACACATACCACTACCAGAGTCATTTGTACTACGAACACAAAATACTTTCTCAATCTTTGTTTATGAACCCCGTCAGTTCAAAATGAATACCTTCAGCTTAACACCCCTCACCCTCTGCGTATCACCGCCATTACCGGAAATGAAACACTCATTCAGGTGATGGCCGTGGTGCGTAGAGCTCAAGGGCTGTTAGAGCAAAATATCCATGTTGAACTGGCGGTGTTCACTGGCTTGCCATGGGTTCGGACTGTTTCTCAACTTCAGGTGTATCAGAGTCTTGCAGACAGCGGATCATCAAAGAAGCAGCAGAATTCTCTGCATGTTTCAGTCTCGACTTTGCGTCTCCTGTAACACATAGCACACCATCTATAGTTACCTTGGAAACAAACTTCTTCACATGTGGAGGACCTTTTTCATGCTCGATGCTGTAATTGAAAAATTAGAATGGATTTACTTCACAAAACATCTGAAAATCAGGGAACTAATTTCTTAACATGGAATATTTTATAAGCAGTAATCATGTACCAACAAGCATTACAGTAGCCCTACTAGAAAAACGTGATACAACTCATACAAGGACATTGAAAGAAAGTCCTCTACTACAAAGGATTATGTGAAAAAAAAAATCCCTCCATTCGGGAGTCATCATAAGTCTCATATATGCAGCCACAATTTGTATCCAAGACGTGGTGTCCTTATATCCATAAGAGGACACCTAAACTGCATTCTCATATTATTTACTAAAATTGTCCTCTTTTCTATACTAGAACACACAAACTGTGTTTTAAAATATCTTGAATTCAAATGCTACAATATATAGACCCAAAAACAGAACTACAAGGTAGAGCATCAAATAGAAATGCATAAATGAATTAGAGGTCACAGAGAAAAGAAAAAAAAAAAAATCAGAGTCATCAGACAGTATCATCGATCGACTTACCAAAAGTGAAGTAATGGCAACATTTTAATAGTCGTCACTCTACTTTTACTAGAATTTTTCATGGCATATGAAGAAGTGGAGAACAATGCCCCTGCAAACTACTAATCCTACTGTTCAACTCCAACCCTCGTAAGTCACAATAACTAAGCAGATGGATAAATGACCAAGCCACACCCAAAGAAAGCAAAAACCAACTTTACAAGCATATGAGTACTAAATCAAACATTCATCTTTAAAAAAAAATATTCATAAAAAAACAATCTCCTACTCCCTTCGAATTCTTAACATGACAGGGCTGAAACCTTTTGCATCTTGCTGTCTGAAACAATAGTCATACAAAGTACCAACGTGCAATTTATAGAACGTATTCAATATGGTTCTAGTGTGCATCAGCTAGCTAAACCACATATCTTTGAGTCTAAGCTAAAACTGATAGCAGATGCAACAAAAGAAAGTAATAAACAACTAAGCATGCATATCATAAACTCAAAGTCGTTCAAGTAAAGATTCATACTTGTAAATTGGTTTAGGCCAGTTCTTCTTGGCACAAAGCTGATACAACTCATCTTTTGGAAATGACCCATCGATTCCAACTGACGGATCATTTACGCACTCCATTTGCATCAACTTATACAGAGCCATCTCTGCAGCATTGACCCTAGCAATTTCTCTCTGTTCAGCCGAACCCAAGGCAATACATTTGCCATCAACATACACACTTGCAGTACCTTTCAATCCATCCCTCTGGTACTCGATATCGAAAAGCTTCTCGTCCTTCTGGCAAAGTTGGGTCAACTTTGTCACAGGATGAGGTTGATGCTGCAACTCTTCAAGAGTAACCATAGGCTCCAAAACATGCTTAAATTTCTGCAAGTGCACACAAACAACAAAAACTAGAAGGTTGTTCTACACAAACACTCTCATTCACAAACCAATTTCCAAGGCTTTGAGATTATTTTTTGAGTATATAAAAGAGTCGAAGCTCAAGCTCAAGTACGTAAATACCATCCAAAGTTGTTCCACATCAAAATTCAAGTCACAGTAAATAGCACCAGCCACAGACTCCACTATATCTGCAAGAACTTTAGGAGCTTCTACAGACCCTCCATATACAGGCCTCTTCTCTTCTCGGCTTACAAGTTTAGTAAACTCCCTAACCTAATAAAAGTTGAACAAAAATGTTATTGAGGAAAAAAAAATACCAATTCGGAATTAGATTTATACTGAATACTCAACCTTGTCTTTTCAAAATGACCAAACAGAAACCAAAAGCGAAGTAAATAGACAACACATATATACCAGATCATCGAGAACAGGAGTTGCATGATGGAGATGTTATCCAAGCACAAAGTACCTGTAAAACAACTTCATACACATAATACCCTTCTTTTGTCAATTGTAGTTAGGACAAGTAGGGATCGTTCTATCCGGGGAAATCAAGGGCTTTCAATCACACAAAGTGTTGCACATAAGGGGGTTTGTCGAATTTTAATCTAATTACCTACTGATTTTTACAAATTTAAATCCTAAATTATTATTTACAATTGATCAACATCTTCTACACAATCACAAAACACAAAACTCATTACACATGCAACGAAATTAAAACAAGTAATAGGGGCAGCAAGCAAATATCGAATTCAAGATCAACTAAGTTCCAATTTAATTAGAGCCTTCGCGGTATATCTAATTATTCAAAACATCACAAGTATTTAGAATTAACTTCGCGTATAATCCTAAACATGGTACTAATCGGTTTAACAACACTTCGCGTAGAAATTAAACACAAATAGCACATAAGCACAATATGTCGAATTGGAACATGTTAGCAGGTATGGCGTCACTCATCCCACATCGACATGTAAATTTCCAGAATTACTCTAGCCCTTAGATAAATACACATTAAAACCAACTTCGCGTATGATCCAACATGTATTAAATCGGCAAGTGAATTCAACATTTAGACAACACTCATGGCCTTTCGAATGCATCTAGACATCTCCTTCGGTTGCACACGAATTAAGGAAATAAACCTAATTAAATCAAGAAAACATGCAAAAACCTACTGCCCATCATACCATATTCAATTAAATCACAAGCATAATTCGGTAATTAAACACAAGAAAACCAAACAATATAACAAGAATTCGGAAATCCCATGAATAATTAACAAAACCAAAATACAAACCAAGAATCCATACATAATTCATAGACAAATTAATGTATAAATACAAAGAAACTAAAGCCATCGAAAATTACAATCCAAGTGACAACCTTGTTGAAGAATTCGGCAAGTGGATTGGTGTTGATGATTGGAATGATTTTATGAAAGGTGGTGAAAGATGGTTCGGCTATGTTCTTGGTGAGGATTCTTGGAGAGAATTCGACAGAGTTTCAGTAAGTTTAAGTGAGGAAGAGAAGATGATTATTCTGAAATTATGTTGTGGTATTTATAGAGGCAAGGGAGGCAGCTAGAGTTTACAAAACCTAGTTTTTCTCAAACTTATCCTGCTGGCAGATTTGACCTTCGAGTGAAGATTATGGAATATCTTTCTCTAGAAAATAGATATTGAGGTGATTCCAGTTGGGTTGGAAACTAGACTCCCGTAGCTTTCTATCCATATAAGGCTCGAATTCTGATTCATTGTGAGCTGTTCGGGAGAGTCCGTGAAAGTTGAGAGACGTGCACAGGAATTTTCCCGAAATTAATCAGGATTCTTTTTCTTTCTCTTATTATCTGAATTCTTTTCTTCTAGACTCTTCTTGGCCTTATCTTGGACTTGAATCTTCTCATTAAGTTAGTATGGACATATCTTTAGGTCCATAATATCCGATCCATGCTTCAAAAGTCCAAAGGAAAGCTTTCCTTGTGCAACCGGGATAGTTGTTGTTTTCCCGGCAGAATGACCTTACTCCAGTAAATCTGGCATAACTTCCTTCTCAGAGCTCCGATTGATGCGATTCCAAGTCCCAGAGAAACTAGACACACATAGCTACCTCATATAAATTTTGATCAAATTCCTTATGAGTCGTCGGGAATGATTTTTCGAAGTTGGGACACAGTCTCAGGAAAATCCTGGAAGTCCCTGGATTGGTTTGCTCGGACTGCCAAGTTGCAGCCATCTTTTGGGTGACTTTCCGAACTCCGATTAATCTGAAATTTTAACACAACATTCCTCAGTATATGAATAATAAGCACACCAAATTTCATTAAATTCGGACAAGGATAGATCGCATTTTTACTCATCTCAGAATCACGAAAAAGACAACTTGCATTATTTTCCAGATTCCTCAAACTTAGTCATTTTTTCGGATTCTTAACCAACTTTTCGCCAAACTCTACCAAATTAACACTAAACTATATTATGACTCTATTTTAGACAAATAAGGGTTAAACAAAGCATAAATGAGGGTAAAAACATATAATATCGTCGCACATTGTGCTCCTATCATTGCAGTTCTGCGAAGGTAGGTAAAAAAACCATGTCGCACAGCCACACGTGCGAACCTCTTGGTGCTGACGTTAGCGTCTCGTAGCAGACTGAGATCACCTTGGTTTATTCCAGGATAAGCATGAAAGAGGTAATTACTTACAGCGAGGCCAAGAACGGCGTCGCCGAGGAACGCCAGCCGATTATAAGAAACCGCGTCGTTAGTGCAGGAGGGGTGGGTTAGAGCTTCTTCTAGAAGCTTCTTGTTGCTTTTGAAGTTGTAGTCAACGATCCGCTCCACGGCTGCGACCGACTCTTTCATTTCCAGTGACGGCGCGTGCAGGTCGAGTGGTGTCACGGTGGGGTTTTTCGTGTTCGATCGGGGGTTCATATTGCAAACTTTTTCGGTGGTTGAGGACCCGAGGTTTACAAAAACAAAAGCAAAGAGTGATGTCGATCATATTTTATCCAATAGTGAAGGTCTTCATGCCCCACTCTTTTGTTTCTCAAAGTTGTTTGGGATTCTTGTTCCATTCCTTCATGCTGTTTCGTGGAAGAGGTGACAGCGAGAAAGTCCTAGGTCGGTGCGGGGTGCCTACTCTACGACTACACTTATCGAGGGCAGTTTGGGAGCCGTTCCTCCACCAAGTTCTGTTCTTTTCTTTTTCCTCTGAAGTAGTGGTGAAACCTTTTTTTTGTTTTTTTTTCCTTTTCCTTCTTTTTTTTTTTTTCTGAGAAAATGATCTGCATATATTGAGTAACTTTTTCAAAAAGAAAAGACCGGTGATAAGTTACAACCAAGTAGTTCATCCTAAAGTCTAACAAATACAGATGTCCTAAGATGTAACAAATTATAGGAATAAGTGTTGGGAAATTAATCCCCGCCAAGCAAGTACTAGAAAATTGATGGAAAAAAGAAATAAACAAGTCAAGAAAACAACAAGATTTAACGAGGTTCGGCCAATAACTTTACCTACGTCCTCGGAGAGTTTCACCTTCACTATGAGAGAAATAATACAAGTACAAGATTACACCGCTCAAGTTTATATCCAACCCGAGCCCTTGTACCCAAAAGGATACCCTTTGGACACCCTCTCTCAATCTAGAAGATCACTCCACCCCAAAAGCTATACAGGCCTTTGAACACACAACATAAAAGATCACTCTACCCCAAGAGCTATACACGCCCTTGAACACACAACTCCCTTTATCTTCTACATCTTGAAGATCCTTAGAGTTCCTCCTAACTCTCTCATTTCTTGTTGTGATTTTCCTCTCTTACTCTTTGCTTATTTCCACACAAGCTTAACTTATAGCAATTGATAGAAGTCTCTAGACTTACTCCATCAATGCCCATTCATGAACCAACCTTTCATTTCCCTTCTTAACTCCCTAAGAAGACTAAGAGGCATTTCATGAATTTAACCATGTATCTATGCCCAATACATGCACTTAACTATGCATCAATTACCATGCATAAATTGTCACCATGAATGCATAAACTAATAACACCATACATTCATGACATGCAAAGATATCTACACCAAAGAGGGATCACCAAACCTAACAATCTCCCCCTCCCGACTTTGGTAGAGAGCTTCGCACCATCACTTCAATCCTTGAAGTCCATGTCATTTTTAGACACCGCTTGTTATGCCCACAAGCAATCCATTGACCTTGTACTTGCGCCAGTTACACATTATCAGAGTCAATTTAAATGGTCCAAGCTCCCTCTGATTGGCCAATACCCACTACCAGAAAAGGGGTTATAGACGACGATATGGGAAAAAACGGCCGACGAAATAGTATCTCGTCGGCTATAACCCCTTATAGCCGACGAATTACTACTTCGTCGGCCACATCGTCGGCTATAATATTATAGCCGACGACTGCCGACAACTCGTCGGCTATAACTATAGCCGACGAAACGTTTTTGGTTATAGCCGACGAGAATGGTATTCGTCGGCTATAATAGTTATAGCCGACGAAAAGTTTTTGGTTATAGCCGACGAGGAGGGTATTCGTCGGCTATAACTCTTATATCAGATCGACCTTCTGCATCAGGGAGCTCATTCGTCGATGAAATCGTCCAAAACGCTCTGAAATCGTCCAAAACATCGGCCATAAGCTTGAAAGGTACGTATATTGCTGTGTGTGTTGATTTAGTTGGTTATATGCAGAGGTGTGTTAATTTAGAGTTTAATTAGAATAAATGTGTGATTAATTTGATATATATATATATATATATATATATGTGTTGAGATGAGATTATTAATGGGTTGATATATATATATGTTGTATTGGTTAGATAGAATTGAAGTTTTGTTGAAGATTAGTGATTGATTGTTGATTTATAGGTGATTTTAGATGAATTTGATGAAAAAATGTATATATATATTAATTAATTTAATTGTAATTAAAAATATATTGTTGGTATATATAAAAAATACATTGTGTTTAATTAATTAGGGAGATTGACGATGTTTTAATTAATGTAGGGATGCATGTGTATATATATATATATGTGTGTGTGTGTAATGATGAATTTTTTAATTAATTAGTACGTGCGTACGTACGTAGTACGTGCATATATACATATCTATATATAGCTATATTTATTTCTTGAATTTACAGGATGGACAAGAGTTGGATTACCCTTGGAAGATGGGATGAGGCGTATCATGATGGAGTTAGGAGTTTCCTGGATTTTGTGATGGCTAACTGTGGAGACACTACACTTCATTATTGTCCGTGTAAAAAGTGCAAGTGTGCCACCCCACGACACCGGTTTTCCATAGAGACAGTGGAGCAACACCTGGCTAGATATGGATTTTGGGTCTTATACACTAATTGGATTTATCACGGTGAACCAGAGTTTGCGGGTCGTCATGATCATGGACAATTTGCCGAGAGAGGGAGTTCCTCCAATGATCCGACAACGAACTGGATCAACGATATGTTTCCTCGTGAGAGCGGTGTCTTTGAGGAAGCACCAGATGTGCAACTCCCACCTCCGGAGATGGAGTGTTTCCCTGATATTGAGCCACTCGAGCCATTACCCCGATCTCCGATCAACACAAGTGGTATGGAAAAGTACAACAACCTGATCGCATTGCAACAGACTCCGTTGTACCCCGGATGCAGTAAGACTGTCCTTGAATCTGTCATGGGAGTGATGAAGATCAAAACGGAGAACAAAGGCACTGTCAAATCGGTTGATGATTGGCTTCGGCTATGGGGTGGGGCGATGCCCCCCGGACATCGGCTTCCTACCAGTCATCATAAGGTGCGACATATCCTTAAAGATCTCGGCCTTTCCTACATCAAGATTCATGCATGCAGATACGATTGCGTTCTGTTTTACGGGGAAGGACTTGCAGATCTTGAATACTGCCCATTATGCAATACAGAGCGGTATAAGTTCACTCCTAAAGGGAACAAGAAAGCTGTGAAGATACTTCGGTACTTCCCGCTGATTGATAGGCTTGAGCGGTTGTTCATGTGTGCTTTCACGGCCGAAGCTATGAGATGGTGGGCTGAGAGGAATGTGCCTGACGATGACACCCTTAGACATCCCGCCGACGGAGAGGCTTGGAAGAAGAACGTGTTGGAGTTTCCTGAATTTGCATCAGAGGTTCGAAATGTTTGGCTAGGGCTATCATCCGACGGTTTCAACCCTTTTGGCAAGAAAGAGCTTCAGTACAGTGTGTGGCCAGTTATTTTGATTCCGTACAACTTTCCACCGTGGATGTGCATGAAGAAGGAATATAACATGCTCACATTGTTGATTCCAGGCCCAGGTTATCCGGGAAAGTGTCTCGATGTGTATTTGAGACCCGTAATTGAGGAGCTTCGGTACTTGAGTCTGAACGGCCACCTGGTCTACGACCGGTTCAAAAATGAGATGTTCCGGATGCATGCCATGCTTGTTGGCACCATCAGTGACTTTCCTGGGAGGGGTATGTTGTCGGGCAGCGTCACCAGGGGTTACAGGGCTTGTTCAGAGTGCATGACTGTTGATTGCTCCAGTCCTCATTGCAGCAAGATTGTCCAGATGCGTCACCGTCGTTGGCTTCCGCATGACCATCCATTTAGGGACGATGCACAGGCTTTTGATGGGACTGAAGAAAGGGGCTGGACACCCGAGCAATGGACAGGGGAGGAAATATTGGCAGTGTTGAATGAGTATGACTTTGGTCCGCTTAGCAATCATCCCGATGTGTTGCGCACGATTCCAGAGAGGCCGGATCGGTATAGGTTCTGGTCACACAAGAGCATCTTATGGGAACTTCCTTATTGGGCCAGGTTGGCTACCAGATACTACCTGGATGTCATGCATATAGAGAAGAACGTGGGTGAAGCCGTGGTTGGCACAGTTTTGAATTGGGAGAAGAAAACAAAAGACACCCCCAAGGCACGCGTTGATCTGAGAAATATGGGACTGCGGGACCATTTGTGGTTGAGAGAGGGCATGAGCAAAATGCCCCAAGCTCCTTACACCGTCACCAAGGACCAGAAACATGAAATCTTTGGATGGCTGAGTAATGTCAGGTAACTTTTTATTAGGCATGTATTCCCTAAAGAATCCATCTGTTGTTGGACGACTATATATGCATGAAATCTAATTGTTGTTAATGGCTATGCAGGTATCCTTATGGCTATGCGGGTAACATAAGCAAGTGTGTTAACTACCGAGACAACAAGATGTACGGATTGAAGAGTCACGACTGCCATGTACTGCTTCAACGCCTCTTCCCTATTTTCATTCGAGCGTACTTGGAGGATGAAGTGGTTGAGCCGTTGGTGGCGTTGTCAAGATTCTTCCAGAAGTTATGCGCTAGAGAAGTTAGAAAATCAGACCTCATGAGAATGCATGAGGAAATCGTTTTTATCTTGTGCAAGTTCGAGAGGATATTTCCCCCAAACTTCTTTGACATCATGCCTCACCTGATGATCCATCTTCCCCAACAATTGTTGCTTACCGGTCCCGTACACTACACTTGGATGTATCCCATCGAAAGGTACATGTTATTCATAAATTTGATTTATACATGTTTTTAAATAAAAGTTGCATGCTCTTAACATGCACTTGTTAACCTTGCAGACAACTTGGAGACTACAAGAAATATGTGCACAATAAATCTGCGCCTGAGGGGTGTATTGCTGAAGCTTACATTGCGCATGAGTGTGTAACGTACGCCAAGTTGTACTTGGGAGCGATGGAGGACCCCCCACAACATCCAAGTCGAGATGACCCCGAGTTCAACCTATCTATCGTCGCCAACTCTGTTGTACCATACGGAAGCTTCAAGAAAAAGGGTGTGGACAAGTTGCCTGACCATGAGGTAGGGATTGCCCACTGGTGGGTTCTAATAAACTGTCCGGAGGTACAATATTGGAAACGTCACCATCTTCACTGCAAGGAAGTTCGCGGTGATGTCGACTACCACAACACGACGTTTGCAGACTATTTTCCACAATGGGTAAGTGTATAAATATATATATTAGATGGCTTTCTTTTACAGTTCCCTATTCTTTAATCATAAACACACCGAGTGATTTGAGTTATATTTTTCAGCTGATGCAAGTGGCTGCGAGTGGTGGTCATACAAATTACTCAGAGGAATTGAGGCTGTTGTCGATGAAGCCGATATCTTCCACAGTCCGCCCAATGTGTGATGTCAACGGCGTTAAGTATATATGTGAAGCTAGAGACGGGGAACGCAAAACACAGAATTGTGGGGTGATGGTCGATGGTGCAGAGGGGGGCGTGGATTTTTACGGTGTCCTACAGTCAGTTGTTGAACTCATTTATGGGAACCGCATGAAAGTCCACTTGTTCAAGTGTCGATGGTTTGATACTAGGCCGCACCGCATACGGATCGATCAGTACGGCATACTTTCGGTGAATACCGCCACTAGTGTGTATGAAGACGACCCCTTTGTTTTCGCCACAGCGGCCAAAAAGGTCTTTTATGTTGACGATCCTTTGAACAAAGGCACGTGGAAGGTAGTTAACCATGTGTCTCAGCGAGACATATACAGTGCTACCACACTTGGTCTGAGCACAGAGTGTCAAGAAGCGACCGCATACCAAGAGCCGGACGCCGGCGACATTCCAGAATCCTCCACCATCCGCGATAATAATGTGACACCGGGCAGAGTGGTTCGACTTCCTAGGGGTCAGGTGCCCATGTATGATGTTAATCCGAATCGTCTATATCAGGCAGACGATGACTCAGACGACGAGTACGAGCACCGGTTGCCAGATATTAACTACTATACTACGTCTGACTCAAGTGATGAGGATGATTCTGATTATCATCCTTAGTATACTATTTATGTATGTATTTGTGTACAAAGGTGCATGCATGTATGAAAAAAAATTTTGTCCTTAATTACCGTTTTCCGAATTTTTGGGAAATTGTATTGAATTGTTTGTGCGATATTCAGGATTTTATCAGGTGAAATAGGCAATTTTCAGGCCCTAAATGGCAAATTTGCAGAAACATCAGCATTATAGCCGACGAAATGGACCATAATTCGTCGGCTATAATGCCCATACTGTAGCCGACGACTTACAATTCGTCGGCTATACTGTAGCCGACGACTTGCAAGTCGTCGGCTAAAGTATATTGACCGAAACCATACGTAGACCGTTCAAATGCAAAAGTGTCGTGAAATAAGATACGACCGAAATATTGAAATACGTCTACGGTTGAAAAATGGGAAGATTCCGACAAAATCTGTGTCCCGAATGTTGCGGTTAGCTGTTTTTTACTTCCGTTTTCCTATGGGTAGCCTGACGTGCGGTAAATATTTTGAGGAAAATTTTTATACGATTAGTTGCGTCTCATCGATCTGAAACTATTCTCTGTTGAAGGTCAGGCCAAAAAACGTCATTTAGACGGGCCAATTTCCGTTTTAAAGCGTTTAGAGGTTTGACTTTGCAGTTTGACCGTACCGATCGAGCCTTTAACGTTGTCAGCTGTAGTTGGATTTTTTTTCATACATGTATTTCATCTTAACGGTGATATCTGACGGTTGGAATAGATTTTCCAAACTTTTAGATTCGAAATCGGAACATATGCACTAATGTTCCTTAACTTGTTTACTAAGTATTTAAGTGAATGTATAGTTTCAAATAGTTGCTATACGTAGACGCTTCAAATGCAAAAGTGTCGTGAAATAAGATATTACCGAAATATTGAAATACGTCTACGGTTGAAAAATGGGAAGATTCCGACAAAATCTGTGTCCCGAATGTTGCGGTTAGCTGTTTTTTACTTCCGTTTTCCTATGGGTAGCCTGACGTTCGGTAAATATTCTGAGGAAAATTTTTATACGATTAGTTGCGTCTCATCGATCTGAAACAATTCTCTGTTGAAGGTCAGGCCAAAAAACGTCATTTAGACGGGCCAATTTCCGTTTTAATGCGTTTAGAGGTTTGACTTTGCAGTTTGACCGTACCGATCGAGCCTTTAACGTTGTCAGATGTAGTTGGATTTTTTTTCATACATGTATTTCATCTTAACGGTGATATCTGACGGTTGGAATAGATTTTCCAAACTTTTAGATTCGAAATCGGAACATATGCACTAATGTTCCTTAACTTATTTACTAAGTGTTTAAGTGAATGTATAGTTTCAAATAGTTACCATACGTAGACCGTTCAAATGCAAAAGTGTCGTGAAATAAGATACGACCGAAATATTGAAATACGACTACGGTTGAAAAATGGGAAGATTCCGACAAAATCTGTGTGCCGAATGTTGCGGTTAGGTGTTTTTTACTTCCGTTTTCCTATGGGTAGCCTGACGGTCGGTAAATATTTGGAGGAAAATTTTTATACGGTTAGTTGCGTCGCATCGATTTGAAACTATTCTCTGTTGAAGGTCAGGCCAAAAAACGTCATTTAGATGGGTCAATTGCCGTTTTAAAGCGTTTAGAGGTTTGACCAAAAGTTGACCAGGGAATAGCCGACGAAATACTTAACCTCGTCGGCTAAACTCTTGCGATCCGCGCCGTTTCATTGTCCGCCGTTGGATGGGCGAGATCTGACGGCTGCTGAGAGCGTAAAGTATAGCCGACGAGATTCATATTATAGCCGACGATATGCCTAACTTCGTCGGCTATAACCGGCCCGCGAAGCCCAACTTCGGCCCGGCCCGGATTTTTGCCCGGCCCGTAAGAGTATAGCCGACGAATTTCGTCGGCTATGACTATAGCCGACGAATTAAAATTACATCGTCGGCTATAGTCCTTCGATTTAAACCGAAACAGAGCGCGCCTCCCTCATTTTCTGCTAACCCTAAATCCCTAAATCCCCACCTGCTGCAGCCGCCCGCCCCTCCCCGACGCCGACCGACCACCACCGCCCCTCCCCGACGCCGACCGACCCTCCCCCTCCCTACCCTCCCCCTCCCCGCCCCCTCCCCGTCCTGCCCGACCCCTCCCCGACCCGAAACCCCCTGCCGCCGCCGCCCCGAGCCGCCCCTGCCGCAGCCGCCCCTACCCGCCCCTGCCGCAGCCGCCTCTGCCGCCCCTAGCCGCAGCCGCCCCTAGCCGACCCGAAACCCGCTGCCGCCGCCGCCCCTGCCGCCGTCGCCGCCGCACCGCACCACCGGTCCTCGTCCAGACTGCACCACCATGTCAGGTAGTCCCGATCGAGCCTCATTTAGGGTTTTTATTAATTTTGTCGAATTTTGTGAATTTTAGGGTTTTTGTGAATTTTTTGTGGAATTTAGGGTTTTTGTGAAATTTATGGAATTGTGTGGATTTTTTGTTAAATTTGTTAATTTTGTGGAATTTATATACTAATTTTGTGGATTTTTTGTTAAATTTACGGTTTTTATATACTAATTGTGGAATTTTGTTGAATTTATATACTAGTATACTAATTTATATACTAATTTATATATAATTAGGTATAAATATTTTTTTTAATTTGTAGGACGATATATATATATATATATATATATATATATATATTTTTCGGAATATATATATATATATATAATTAGGTATAAATATAGTTATGTATATATATAATTAGGTGTATATATATATAATTAGGTATAAATATATTTAGGTACGTATATATATAATTAGGTATATATACATTGAATGAAGTTTTTAATTTTTTTGTGGAATTTTTGTGCAATTTATGGAATTTATATACTAATTGTGCAGGAAACCGGCGCTTTGTAGACCGATGGCTTGGCAGACGGACCGAGAGCGACCCCGACGCTCAGGCAGGATCCAGTCGTGGGGGGAGCGGATCCAGCGGTCGTCGGGGCCTAGGCCGGCCTATGAGTCGACGAGAGGAGACGTTGATGGGATTGACTCCGAGCGATCCACGTGGGGGCTCCTCGTATGAGTCGACGGGAGCGGGCCCTGACTCGAGTGTCGGAGGAGGACGCAGAGCCACCAGACCCCAGTGCACTTCAGCACTGTTCCAGGATCGGCAGCCGACCCCACCGCGCGCCGATCTGGACCCTCCAGAGATGCTCCCTGTCCCCCCACAGCGACAGCGTCCACAGCTACGGGGCCCACCGTCAGAGGGAGCAGGCCCCTCAGGGTCCACGCCCCGTATGTCTCCGCCATCGGGGATGTACATGGTCCAGTTCCTCCCTGCCATCCCTGAGTACGACGCCAGGGGGAGGCAGATTTGGAGGCACGACCGGCCCCACGAGATTCCCTGGGAGGAGGCCTACTTCTACAGTCCTTTCGACTCAGAGGACTGCCGCGGCCTGTGGGCCGTTCGTGAGAAGGACAAGCAGTACAACGACGCAGGTAATTGGTTAGTTTAATTAATTATTTAGATTGTTTAATTAATTATTTAATTAGTTAGTTTAAATAATTATTTAACTATGTATTCATTTTAATTATGAAACAGGCGTCCTCGTCAATAAACCCGCGGGGACGAGACAGACTAGAGGGCCAGCGAACATGTCGACCCTGGAGAGGGAGCTGGCCGGTGGGATCAGAGAGATCCTGCCCGGTCCCGGTGAGGATGGACGCCCGATTGAGCGGAGAGACACCACCACCAAGTACATCAACGCGACGGGCATGCTCGTGCGGGACAGGGTCCCACTGTTGTGGCCCGACTGGGGCTCTGTGCCCGATGAGATCAAGGCGCGAGTGTACAATGCACTGTCGGTGAGTTAAATATGATTTTTATTATAGAAAATAAATATTTATGAATTCAGTCCTTATAACTATATAAAAATATTTTCTAATTAATTTATAATATTGCAGCAATGGTTTAGAGTCCATCCTACCTTGGACTGGTGGAGAGACGAGCAGCTGAAGAACAAGTTATGTGATTTGCTTTTTTTTGTATAAATATATTTATTGGCAGTGTACGAATATATCTAACAGTTGTGTTTTATTAATATAGGTACTCCGAGTGGAAGAACGAGCTGTCCACGCACTACAGGACGTACCATGTGGAGCAGCGCTTGGGGCGAGGTGCAACCCCCCACGAGTTCCGGTACAGGGAGTACGAGTGGCTATGGCTGGTAGCCTACTTCGGGAGCGACAGGGTCTCGGTAAGAAAATTTAGCCTGCTAGTATATAACTTTTTAATGTTATTTAATAATTAAATTATGTAGTTACTTAATTAAATTAATTAGTTAGTTAGTTAGTTATTAGTTATTAAATTAAGTTAGTTGGTTAGTTACGTAGTTAGTTAGTTCGTTACTAAATTAAATTAAATTAAATTAAATTAAATTAGGTAGTTAGTAAGTTAGTTAGTTACTAAATTAAATTAGTTAGTTAAGTAGTTACTAATTAAATTAAATTAGTTAGTAACTAAATTAGTTAATAATTTTTTTTTGGTTAGTTCGTAATATTTTAATTTAGTTACTAATTTATATTTGCGTTTATATGTTCGTTCTTATAATACAGAAAATCTCGCGGACGAACAGCGACAACCGCAGGAGGAACGAGCACCCCCACCACGGCGGCGCCCGCTCCTGGAGGCAGTGGGCAGAGATGGCGAGGAGGGACCGACCGCTGAGGCCGTTGTCGTGGATTCATGCGCAGATGTATCCGGGGCGTCCCGACCAAGTGGTAAGTATTCGCCCATCTTCAATAAAAGTGTTTCATTAAATTAATTTATATATATATATTTTTTAATTCGTTTATTATATTTTCTTGTCAATTAGGCGGAAATCGATGCGGAGACCGACGCGATCACCTTCGGGATCGCGCGAGACACCCTGGGAGACGGGGCGTCCGACGAGGCGATCGCGGAGTTTGCCTCCACGATCGACACCCTTGAGCCGCGCTTGGCCTCTCAGATCATGCACGCGGCGGTAGGGACGGGGAACAACTACTTCTACCAGAGAGGCCTAGGCGCGGCGGGAGATGGGGTTCTCAAGTACACGCCGGCCAATCCCAGCACGCAGCGTGCGGCTTCGACGAGAGGAGACTTGCAGACGCAGCTGCAGAGGACTCAGGCGGAGTTGGCGAGGGCGGTGGAGGCGCTCCAGCAGGCGGAGTTGGCGAGGGCCGTGGAGGCTTCAGCGCAGCAGGCCAGAGACGCATCTGTGGCGGAGATGTACCGATGGATGCAGCAGTCTTGGGAGGCCCAGCAGGCTGGACTCCAGCCCCCGCCTCCGCCACAGATGCCCCAGTTCGTCGTCCCCACTCCCCCCCCACATCGGAGTACGCCAGCCGATCAGGACAGCCATAGCCACCGGAACTCGAACGATCCGGTCGATGACGCTACGCGTTTAGGGGGTGATGATGAGTAGATAGTGGGTTAATTTGTACAGTATGTAGGATATTAGGGATGGATTGATGTGGATATTTGTTGGATATTTGGATGTTTGTTTGTGCATTTTCTGCAGCCAAACCGAAGACGAAGTGAAATTGGGCCCGAGTTAAATTTTTAAATTTTTTTAAATATTTAGGGGTTATAGCCGACGATATTGTCATTATTTCGTCGGCTATAAGGGCTATAGCCGACGATATTGGCAATCTTTCGTCGGCTATAAGGGCTATAGCCGACGATGTTTGCCATATGTCGTCGGCTATACCCTCCCGGCTTCAGGCAAAAAAAAAGCCGTTCCTGGTACCGGCGATTGTTATGGCCGACGATAGTGTCGTCGGCTATATTGGACGTATAGCCGACGATAGTGTCGTCGGCTATACTTCGGTTTAGGGGCAATTACGTAATTGTTGAAGCCGACGATCTTGTCGTCGGCAATGTTGGAAGTATAGCCGACGACGCTTTATTCGTCGGCTATACCCCGCGGTTTATAAGCCGACGACTTACGCCTCGTGTCGTCGGCTATAGTATAGCCGACGGAGCTATCCCGACGAGACTATAGCCGACGATACTTCGTCGGCTATGACTATAGCCGACGAATTAATGGTAACGGCCGACGAGATGGCCTCGTCGGCTATAAGGCCTTTTCTGGTAGTGACCATGTGTAACTCAACCGAGACAACGATCACTTGTTGACTCCGAAGAAGGACCTCGATTTGACATCTTCCCCAGCAGGATTTACCTTCTCACCATCGTCTGAAACTCAGAAACATGCGCATGCCGTCTCTGCTATGCCCGCAACTGAGACCTGCTTCAGGCACCTACATCCTTGCGCACACCGTTTCCCAATAGCCTTCGAGGTCAGAGTTTTTCCTATCAGACGGAATATTCTTCCGCACTTTTCTCCCTTCATTAGGACCATGCAACCATGTGATACTTTCATAACTCCCCCTGCTGAAAAAATCTTGCAACCCTTGGAGTCTAACTGGCACAAAGATATTAGGTTTCTTCGGAACTTTGGGACATACACAACATCACCCAAAGTGCGAATTTCTCCATCAAACATCTTGATTTTCACCGTTCCAACACCCATGACAAGATGCCTAGTGCCATCACCCCAAGTCCCAAATCCTTGAACTTCTTGGAACGTATCAAAATATTCTCTCCTGGAGCAAAGATGATGAGCAGAACCAGTATCTATAATCCAGTTGAGAATAAGTGTAATTACCTTTGGAGAATGTGAGTATTTCTCCAAAATCATCATACATTTGTGCTACACCAGCCATGGAGCAATCTGAGCCCTTATCATCCTTCTCTTTTAACAATGGACAATCCGACTTTATGTGTCCCCACTCCTTGCACTTGTAGCACTGCTTGCCCTTTCCACTGCCCTTCGATTTAGACCTGCTATGACCACTAAATCCTTTGGCAGTCGACCTTCCCCTTTGATTTTGACCATGAGCAACAAAGACGGAACCTTGGGAAGCATAAACTTTATTCCGCTTCTCGTGAGACAAGAGAGTCGATTCCACCTCATCCATCTTCAATGTATCCTTACCATACAAGATTGTAGTGATGATATTCTCATATGAATCGGGAAGTGAGATAAGAAGTAGAAGGGCTTGATCTTCTTCCTCAATCTTTACATCTGATATCTTGTCCGACTTTACATCCTCTCCCTTCAACGGTTTTGCAAGACCTTGTTGAACTAGGATGTCCTTCACCCTTCTTTACCATAGAGTGAAATTTCATTTTCCATCAAACTACTCCACCTTGAAATGTGAAATGCGTACACTAGCACTTGCCATGACCAACAACCCATGACCGAAGAGCCGAGGCTCTGATACCACTTGTTGGGAAATTAATCCCACGCCAAGCAAGTACTAGAAAATTTATGGAAAGAAGAAATAAACAAGTCAAGAAGACAACAAGATTTAACGAGGTTCGGCCAATAACTTTGCCTACGTCCTCGGAGAGTTTCACATTCACTATGAGATAAATAATACAAGTACAAGATTACACCGCTCAAGTTTATACCCAACCCGAGCCCTTGTACCCAAAAGGATAACCTTTGTACACCCTCTCTCAACCTAGAAGATCACTCCACCCCAAAAGCTATACACGCCTTTGAACACACAACATAAAATATCACTCTACCCCAAGAGCTATACACGCCCTTGAACTCACAACTCCCCCCATTTTCTACATCTTGAAGATCCATAGATTTGCTCCTAACTCTCTCCTTTCTTGTTGTGATTTTTCTCTCTTGCTCTTTGCTTATTTCCACACAAGCTTAACTTATAGCATTTGATAGAAGTCTCTAGACTTACTCTATCAATGCCCATTAATGAACCAACCTTTCATTTCCCTCCTTAACTCCTTAAGAAGACTAAGAGACATTTCATGAATTTAACCATGTATTTATGCCCAATACATGCACTTAACTATGCATCAATTACCATACATAAATTGTCACCATGAATGCATAAACCAATAACACCATGCATTCATGCCATGCAAAGATATCTCCACCAAGGAGGGATCACCAAACCTAACAATCTCCCCCTCCCGACTTTGGTAGAGAGCTTCGCACCATCACTTCAATCCTTGAAATCCATGTCGTTTTTAGACACCGCTTGTTATGCCCACAAGCATTCCATTGGCCTTATACTTGCGCCAGTTACACATTATCAGAGTCAATTTAAATGGTCCAAGCTCCCCCCTGATTGGCCAATATATTGTGTAACTCAACCGAGACAACGACCACTTGTTGACTCCGAAGAAGGACCTCGATATGACATATTCCCCAGCAGGATTTACCTTCTCACCATCGTCTAAAACTCGGAAACTTGCGCATGCCGTCTCTGCTTTGCCCGCAAATGAGACCCGCTTCAGGCACCTACATCCTTGTGCACTCCATTTCCCAATAGCCTTCGAGGTCAGAGTTTTTCCTATCAGACGGAATATTCTTCCACACTTTTCTCCCTTCATTAGAACCATTTAACCACGTGATACTTTCATAACTCCCTCTGCTGAAAAAATATTGCAACCCTTGGAGTCTAACTGGCTCAAAGATATTAGGTTTCTTCGGAACTTTAGGACATAAACAACATCACCCAAAGTGCGAATTTCTCCATCAAACATCTTGATTATCACCGTTCCAACACCCATGACACGATGCCTAGTGCCATCACCCCACGTCACAAATCCTTGAACTTCTTGGAACGTATCAAAATATTCTCTCCTGGAGCAAAGGATGAGCAGAACTAGTATCCATAATCCAGTTGAGAATAAGTGTAATTATCTTTGGAGACTGTGAGTATTTCTCCAAAATCACTAGACATTTGTGCTATACCAGCCATGGAGAAATCTGAGCCCTTATCATCCTTCTCTTTTAACAATGGACAATCCGACTTTATGTGTCCCCACTCCTTGCACTTGTAGCACTGCTTTTCCTTTCCACTACCCTTCGATTTAGACCTGCTATGACCACTAAATCCTCTTGCAGTCGACCTTCCCCTTTGATTCTAACCATGAGCAACAAAGACGGAACCTTGGGAATCATCAACTTTCTTCCACTTCTCGTGAGACAAGAGAGTTGATTCCACCTCATCCATCTTCAATGTATCCTTACCATACAAGATTGTATCCTTACCATACAAGATTGTATCCTTACCATACAAGATTGTAGTGATGATATTCTCATACAAATCGGGAAGTGAGGTAAGAAGTAGAAGGGCTTGATCTTCTTCCTCATTCTTTACATCTGATATCTTGTCTGAATTTACATCCTCTCCCTTCAACGGTTTTGCAAGACCTTGTTGAACTAGGATGTCCTTCACCCTTTTTTTCCATATTGTGAAATTTCATTTTCCATCAAACTGCTCCACCTTGAAATGTGAAATGCGTACACTGGCACTTGCCATGACCAACAGCCCACGACCGAAGAGTCGAGGCTCTGATACCACTTTTTGGGAAATTAATCCCACGCCAAGAAAGTACTGATGTGAGCCGCGACCCTCACACAAATAATACCCTACAAAATAGACTCTAGTAGCACATGATAAATAGGGATCGTTCAGTCCGGGGATTAAGGGTACCTGAAATATAAGAATGTTTGACAAAACACATAAACATATATGAGAAAAGGGGGGATTCAGATTGATATTTATAACCTACGAAATTAAAAACGAAATAACAAAATAAAACCTAAATTACTATTTACAAGTGATCGACAATTCTACACAAAACATAGCACGAAAAACACTCAAGAACATGCTTCGAACGACATCAAAGATTTCATACAGCAAACAAGGTATTCATGTATTTCCTATGACTTATCTCAACTCGCGGTTCATCTAATCGTTAAGACTTCTCAAATACTTAGAGCTAACTTCGCGTATCACCCTAAGTTGTATGCTAATCGGTTCAAAGACACTTCGCGTAGAAATCAAACATGAAAAGCATATAAGCACAATAAGCCAAATCGGAAACAAATAAACAAGTAAGTCGTCACACATCTTATTTAATATGCAGATTTCCAGAATTATGTTAACCCTATTAAGCAACCTAGATCGACAACCTTCGCGTCTAAAATCAACCTAAAATCACTTTGGCAAGTAGAATGACAACCCTAGGAACTTCCATGACAAAGGAGGCCCTAACGTCACAACTCTTTGTGCACGAATTCATGAAAACCAATCAAGTAAATCAAAGATAAACACACAATATACATACTACCCTCAATCAATGAAAACGAAAATCAACATGCTATTGTTCATAAGAATCGTTACATAAATTTCAATAAGAAACCGAAATTATGTTCATCATATAAAACCAAAATAAAACCAAGTATTTTTATAACAAATATTGTGACTAAACAGAAAATAATACAAGCCATAAGGGATGGATCACACTTTAAAGACCTTGAAGAGCTTCAATCGGTGTGGTGGAATGCACGGCTGAAGGTTGGAGAGAATTCGGTTTATGGTGGTGGAATGAATGGTGTTTCGGCTTGTGCTTTTCTGTCTAGAACTTGAGAGAACTTTTGGTAAATTTTCAGTCTATACTTGTGCAAGAATTGTGATGATTTTTCAGAAGAATTTGATGGCTATATATAGGGAAAAAGCTGGGGTTTTGCCGGCTCAAAGAGGAGTGACAAATCTTAAACCGATTTGGCTTAGGTTTACTTTTACTTGTCGGCCAAGTCTTCCTCTTCTTCTTGAATCTTCTGCCGAATTTCTTCATTGGATCGGGCTGTGATGCTTCATGGACTTGTCTCGTGGACTTGGTAACTCATCATGATAGATTTTGGTCTAAAGAACACGCAGCAAATGCTTCAAGAATACAACCGGCAGAATAAGCTCCGGAACCGGCTGTTTTCCTAGCCGAACTAGGAAAACTCTCCTCTTGATATTTTTCGATTCTCGTTAGCTTGTTGGCTTCCTCTAACCTCAATTAGGCTTGGATAATCTTCAATGGTGCAATCGGATGCCATCTTGATAATTAAAAACACAAAAGAGGGAAAACTGGCAGTAGGTTTCTCTGTTTCGGCAGACTGGACCTTGTTGTCTTGCAACTTTCATAACTCTCTCCTCATGAAAGCTTTTATTGCGATTCTAAGTGTTCTAGAAACTAGACTTTCAGAGCTTTCTTTGAATATAAGGCTTGCCTTCTGGTTCCTTGTGAATCATCCGGAATAAATTGTGGAATTTAGTTCAGGTTTCCAGGAAAATACTGAAGTTCCTGGATCCGATTTTAGCTTGCAATTCTTGATACCTTTTTTTTTGCTCTGATTTCTCTAACTCTTTTCATTTCTCAATCCTTATCATGTCTACTGTATATAAGAAAAAAAAAATCCATCAAAAGTAAAGTTGAGGCTTTACAGAACCAACGATTTATCACAAGTACTCAGAAATCGGCTAATAGCAAATTTCTGCCTTTTCCTCTATTCTTAGCACATTTTCAATATAACTCTACCAAAGTCTCATAACTTGATTAAATGACTCGATTCTACGAAAATAAGGGTTAAGCATAGTATAAATGAGGGTAAAAAATATTATAAACGTCGCATTATATGCTCCTATCAAGTACTAGAAAATTGCTGGAAAGAAGAAATAAACAAGTCAAGAAGACAACAAGATTTAACGAGGTTCGGCCAATAACTTTGCTTACGTCTTAAGAGAGTTTCACCTTCACTATGAGAGAAATAATACAAGTACAAGATTACACCGCTCAAGTTTATACCCAACCCGAGCCCTTGTACCCAAAAGGATACCCTTTGTACCCAAAAAGATACCCTTTGTACACCATCTCTCAACCTAGAAGATCACCCCACCCCAAAAGCTATACACGCCTTTCAACACACAACATAAAAGATCACTCTACCTTAAGAGCTATACACGCCCTTGAACACACAACTCCCCCCATTTTCTACATCTTGAAGATCCTTAGAGTTGCTCCTAACTCTCTCCTTTCATGTTGTGATTTTCCTCTCTTGCTCTTTGCTTATTTCCACACAAGCTTAACTTATAGCATTTGATAGAAGTCTCTAGACTTACTCCATCAATGCCCATTTATGAACCAAACTTTCATTTCTCTCTTTAACTCCCTAAGAAGACTAAGAGGCATTTCATGAATTTAACCATGTATTTATGCCCAATACATGCACTTAACTATGCATCAATTACCAAGCATAAATTGTCACCACGAATGCATAAACCAATAACACCATGCATTGATGTCATGCAATGATATCTCCACCAAGTAGGGATCACAAAACCTAACAATAAGCTCTCAAATGATTAAGGACTCGACCAGACCGGAACCAAGTCTATCTCAATCTTATTCTCAAAAATTAAGAAAAAAAACTTACTCTTGTGCTTGAGAGAGCACATCGCTCATACTCCGCTCTATAGCAAGATCAACTTCTGCAGCTTCATCTGAAGAATTTGCAGCCTCACTCGATGCCATTGCTGTAACTTGACCACCCTCATTAACACCTTCTGCCTCCATGGGAAGCTTACTTGCAGCTCTGCGACGACGCACACAAGCCTCAATCCCGACTGTGCCCTCCTTCGGCTTGTTCTTACTGCCTTGAGGGCGATCTCGTTTAGCTTTAAGTGCCGGAGACCAAAAATGACATGGCGTGATTTTGTTTTAAAAAGTGATGTGTCTATGTGACAATGCATGACACATAAAATTGAGGTCTTTGAGGCTTAAATTTTTTAGACCAACAATCATTTTCCATAACTAAGAGCCTAGTGACTTCTATTAACAATGAGGTAGACATTGTCATCGAAGATTGCAAGTTCAATTTATAGAAACTAAATTGCAAGAAGTGGAACGAAAACATTGACAGAAGAATTAATTAATGGCAGCTGTATCTTAATTTAGGACAAAATACTTAAAGCTCATGGTGCTAGCCTTACAAATGCAGTAGTGTTCTTGCCAACCAAAGCAGTGGCATTGCAAGTGGTACCTTTGGGGTTAGATTGGGCTTTGCCGCTTCGGCTGCCTATTATGGTGAATCGTTAGCAGGTGGAATGGGGTTGGAATACTTGGAGTACAAGATTAGAGCAGAGGAAAGTTCACTCATTGATGTCTATGTACCCAGTCATTACTGATCCCATGTCTAAACTCGCGAAGGGCTATGAGGCTGCGAGGGTTGTTTATGTTGATGGACAGAATTTCAAGATTAACTTGGTCAGGTTTAGGAAAACCCTTGTTGAAGCCATGACACTTTTCGAAATTTCAAGAATCTTGTAGGATATGTAAGATTGTAATTATGCCTGTGTCAAATATTTCTTGAACACCGGCACAGCGGCACCAATAACTAGGGCTGGGCGTTTGGGCCCGAAGGACCGAAAGCCAGGCCCGAAAACTCGAAAAAATATCGGTCCGAGCCTAGCTCAATTTTTTTTAGGACCGGCCCGAAAACATGAAACTCGGTCCGAGCTCGGGCCCTGTGTTTTTTTGGGACCAAGAGCTCGGCGCGGCCCGAAACCCCCCTTACCCAATACCCAATAACCCAATATCCATTATCCAATACCCACTCACCCTAACAGCTCCCCCCACCCCCCGCAGTCACAACCCCACCCCCCCAGCCGCCCCCCTCCCGCGCCGCCCCACCACAGTCGGCCTCCTCCCGCTGGCAGCCCCTCCGCTCCAACCTCGTCGTTCTCCGGCGGCAAGCTCCACATGCAGAGCGACCTCGACCTCCTCCTCAGATCCGGCGTCCTCCAAATCTCTCAGCCCACGACCTCACTCCTCCCCCCTCAAGCCACGACCTCCATCTGGTTTATTTCACAGTCGGCCTAGTCGCGCATAGTCACAGTCGCCTCCCCAGCCCGTGGGCATAGTCGCGCCCCCCTCCCCACACCGCTCCAGTCGCCCTCCTCCCCGCGCAGTCGCCCCTCGTCACAACCGCTCCACGTCTGATCCTCTCTTCAGTCTACCTCCTCACCCTTCAGTCCTTCACTCTCCCTTCCTCGCCTCTCCTCTGGTCTGACAGCCCTCCGGCGCCTTGGCTTGGAGTCGCCGTCAGATCTACACCGGTGACTCACATCGGCTCTCAGATCCAGTCAGGTATTTTTGGGCCCGAAAGCCCAGCTCGGCCCGACTTCGTCGGGCTCGGGTCGGTCCTCATTTCTGAAAAAGCTCGACTCTGCTCGGACCGAGGGTGTCGGGCTTTGCACATTTTGGGCTCGGCCCGGCCCGCTCTCAGCCCTACCAACAACGTTGAACAAACATACCCAAATATAGAATGTCATGGCTTCCAATGAGGGACAACATGTCAAACAGGTCCAGAACATCCATGAATAAGAAGCACAGGCCAAATGTGTCAAACTTAAAAGCACCTACAACAATTTACCTCTCTAACCCTGGAGGTTTATTAGTCTGTCCGTTAAATCTGAAGTAACACACACGACTAGCCATTTGTATAAGATTACTGAAAAGATCTTTAAACTGAAAAAGAAAAAAAATTACTAAAATGTTCTAGGAGAAATATATTGATAGTAAACTCTGTCTTTATTGATTGATAAGGAGGCCTTTATATAGGCATTACATCAAGTATTCCTGGTGATCAGAGATTCCCTATCTAATAAAGAATCTAGACTACTAGCCTTATTAGGACAAGACACACCACGGAAGTTACGGAATTAACCTTCCTTGAACACTCCCCCTTGTGTCGCGTCCTCAATGGTGCATGAACTGTTGCCTCGTTAAAACCTTTGCCAGCAAACAAAAACCTCTTGGGCAAAAATAAAAGCATGGTCTAAGGGAAAAGAGTACAACGCACCAACTACAAGTATGTGAGACATGCATAACTAGACTCCCCCTGAAGTCTAGACGAGAACTCCCCCTGATAGTCAATCAGTCATTGAGTTCGGATAAGCGACACATACCAATGCGCTTTACATGCTTCACAAATGTAGATTTGGGTAGAGACTTGGTGAACAGATCAGCTGCATTTTCTTCTGAGCTGACTTGCTTCACTTGGATATTCAAAGTCTCTTGCTATTGCTAATTGTAGAAGAACTTACGCGAAATGTGTTTAGTATTGTCACCCTTGATGTATCCCAACTTCATCTGCTCAATGCATGCTGCATTATCTTCAAATATGCAAGTTGGTCCCATCGTAGTAAACTCAAGTCCACTAGACTCTCGAATGTGAGATATAACTGAGCGAAGCCAAACACATTCTTTGACTGCTTCATGTAGTGCAATAATCTCAGCATGGTTCGAGGAGGTAGCAACAAGGGTTTGCTTGGTTGATCTCCAAGATATCGTCGTATTCCCAATGGTAAAAACATAACCGGTTTGGGAACGTCCTTTGTGTGGATTTGACAAATATCCAGCATCAGCAAATCCTACCATCACATCATTTGGTGTATCTGAGTAGGAGGGGGTATCGCCAAAGCCGTATCGGGACCACGACTTAGCATCCTCGGGTCCGGATATGTTGGCGGATATGGCTGCAGGATGGCGGATGGCTGAGCCAAAGCCAGTCTTGGCGGATATGACTGCAGGATGGCGGATGGCTGAGCCAAGGCCAGTCTTGGCGGATGACCGGTGGCGATCCAAGCCACGGTTTGTGCTGTTGGATGCAAGAGATCGACTAGGTGTCGAATCCTGATGAGTGTATCGATAGTACAAGCCCATGTCAAGGGTTCCTTTAAGGTATCGAAAGATGTTCTTGATTCCAACCCAATGACGTTGTGTTGGCACAGAGCTAAATCTAGCTACCAAGTTCACTGAGAAAGCAATGTCTGGTCTAGTACACTGAGCTAGGTATAACAAAGCTCCAATTGCACTAAGATATGGATATTCAGCTCCCAAGACCTCTTCGTCATCTTCTTTCGGACGAAAGGGATCTTGTTGATATCCAGACTTCTAACGACCATGGGAGTGCCTGTAGGATGCATAACTTTGTCCATGTTAAATCGCCTGAGCATCTTTCAGACATATGTAGATTGGTGTATAAAGATTCCACCACTTCGGTGCTCTAGTTCTAAGCCTAGGCAAAACCGAGTCCTTCCCAGATCTTTCATCTCGAATTCGGATTTCAAGTAGCTAGCGGTCTCATTGATCTCATTTAGAGTTCCAATGATGTTCATATCATCAACATAGACGGCTATAATGGCAAATCCTGAACTTGTTCTCTTTATAAACACACAAGGGTAGAACTCATCATTTTTGTATCCTTTCCCAATCAAGTAATTACTTAACCGTGTGTACCACATCCTACCAGATTGTCGGAGTCCATATAGAGATCGTCTCAACCTGATAGCAAATGAACTTCGTGGTTTTTGTTCACTTGACTTGGGTAACGAAAGTCCTTCTGGCACTGTCATGTACATCTCTGTATCTAGATCGCCATAAAGATACGCTGTTACAACATCCATAAGCTGCATATTGAGTCTCTCTGAGACTACCAAACTGATTAAGTATCGGAAGGTAATAGTATCCATGACAGGAGAATACGTCTCCTCATAATCAATTCCAGGGCGTTGAGAAAAACCTTGCGCCACGAGTTGAGCTTTATATCACTGGACTTCACCATTCTCATTGCGCTTTCTGACAAAGACCCATTTATGTTCAACAGGCTTCCCGTTCGGCGGTGTAGGCACAACCGGTCCGAATACTTGCCTTTTCTTTAGAGAGTCTAGTTCAGCCTGGATTGCTTCTTCCCACTTCGGCCAATCCGCCCTACGTTGACACTCATCAACAGTGCGGGGTTCCATATCGTCGTCGTCAATGACTTCTTGAGCAACGGCGTAGGCGAATGCATCATCGATATACATGGAATTCCTTTCCATAAGATTGTGCATGCATAAGTAGTTTAGTGAGATTTCTTTGTTCTCCAACATCAACGGTGAGTCTGAGGCGTCCCCCAGATGATTCAGAGTTGATTCTTGGACATAGGTATAGTCGGAGACCGGCGGGTCCGAGACCGGCGGCGCGTGCTCGCGCGTGGCGAGGAATGTTGAGCCTTGCAGGTATATTCGCAGCAGGTATGGTTGATCTTGTCACTTTCGCAATATCAGTAAAGGAGTCGGGCATCGAATCCGCCACCTTTTGTAGTTCCAATATGCGTTGTATTTCGGTCTCACACTGAGACGTACGGGGATCATAATGAGACATAGTGGGAGAGAACCACGTCAATTCCTGACGTTCATTAGGGACGGATGCGGCCCCATCTCCCCCTAACGGCGGGAAGGATGTCTCATTAAAGTGACAATCTGCAAATCCTGCAGTAAACAGATCACCTGTCATAGGCTCTATGTAGCGGACAATTGTTGGTGCTTCATATCCAACATAAATAGCTAATCGTCGTTGTGGACCCGTCTTGGTACGCAGTGGAGGCGTGATAGGCACATATACGGCACAACCAAAAGTATGCAGATGCGAAATATCAGGCTCGTAATCAGTTACCAACTGGTACGCACTAAATGGTTGGCTATCTGTGGGTCGTAGACGAATAAGCATAGCTGCATGTAATATTGCATATCCCCATGCCGAAACCGGCAAGTTAGTGGCCATGACAAGGGACCTAGCAACAAGCTGTAGTCTCTTAATAGCGGCTTCTGCAAGACCGTTCTGAGAATGAACGTGGGGTACGGGATGTTCAACTTCAATCCCAACTGACATGCAATAGTCATCAAAACACTTTGACGTAAACTCTCCAGCATTATCCAGTCTGATTGACTTAATCGGATTGTCCGGGTGGTGAGCCCGAAGCTTAATGATCTGAGCTAGGAGTTTAGCAAATGCAGCATTCCTCATGGACAACAACGCTACGTGTGACCAACGCGTTGACGCATCAACCAGAACCATGAAATATCTAAATGGTCCGCATTCTGGTGTTATAGGTCCACAAATATCACCTTGTATTCGTTGTAGGAATGGAATATTCTGTTTATTATCAATAGCAAAAGATGGTCCTGCTTGAAGTTTTGCTAGTGAACAAGCTTTCCAAAACGAACGATGAGCATTAGACATCGCTACAGAAGCATGAGAAGCAGGAGGAGGCCGAACTTCTCCATGGAGCCGAGAGGCTGCCTGCAGCGGCATTGAGGCCGAACCAAGACCGGAACGCCTAGATATGGCGTTGGCTTGGGTTTGTCCAGTTTTCTGGTTTCCTGTTTGCTTCTGTGATCTGAAAAATAGATGACCGTGGGAGCATTTCAAAATACGGATCATCAGATCACGACCCGGATGACCGAGTCTATCATGCCAAATCTTATAAGCATCAGAATCACATAATATAACAACATGAGGTTCGTTGGCTCGAATGGTTGTGAATACATGCCATTTCGAACTCGCTTACACTTCTCCACAATGCGAGTGCGCATAGATTGAGTGGAGGTGATCAACAGATATTCAGTTCCATCTTCAACATAAGTGTTGAGGTGATAGTCGTTGTCACGTACATCCTTGAAAGCTAGCAAGGTTCTTGGCGCCTTAGGCACATATAGGGCGTCCTCCACCCGAATTTCAGTGCCATTTGGCAATAAGAATTGAGCAGTGCCACGACCCTTAATGACGGGTCCGGTCCCTGTCATCGTAGATAACGACGATTCTTTTGGCGAAAAATCCGAAAACAATTGCCGATTCCTCAGAATCGTGTGAGTTGTTGCACAATCCAACAAACACTCAATCTCGCCTTGATACATCTACAAAAACAATGTAAATTGAATCAATAGTCTACTTTAGACTGTGGCGAACACTTTAAAGTAAGTGTACTGAAGCAATATATCATCACAAAATGAAGTGCATTAAGGCCAATAACATAGCCATGACATCGACATAACTTGAGAGAAAGAGATAAGCCTTATTTTAATCACCGAATACCAACATTGAGAATTAACATAGCCTAGGTCAGAGGTTGAGACCGGACACCGTCGTAGGTGGCGTGGCCGAGCCAAGGCCGAGGCCAAGGCAAAGGCCGGGGCCAAGCCAAAGCTGAAGCTGTGGTAAGGCCGAAGCTACCCTGAGGCCGAGCCGAAGCAAGGCGAGTGGTGAAGGCCGGTCGAGCATTGAGGCAATACGATGCGACGGTTGAGCTAAATCCGAAGCATGGTGAGTCCGAAGACACGTCGTTGCCGAGCCATTGATGCAAAAGTTGTATTTGTTCGATAGGCTATCGATGTTGGTTACAAAAACCGGATTCGGTGTTGAGCCAAGCTGGCGAGTGGCTATGGCGAGTGAGGCCTAGCGAGTCGTGGCCAAGCGCTGAGTGGCATTGGCGAGCGAGGCCTGGCGGATCGTAGCCAAGTTGGCGAGTAGCCCTGGCGAGCGAGGCCTGGCAAATCGCAGCCAAGTTGGCGAGTAGCCATGGCGAGCGAGGCCTGGCGAATCGCAGCCAAGTTGGCGAGTAGCCATGGCGATCGAGACCTAGCGGATCATAGCCAAGTTGGCGATAGGCTGGCCTAATGTGCAACGCGATTTCTTGCGAGTCTCTCATTTGTCTTTGTGATTTTTTTTCGGATTTGAGTTAACATCACCAGTATTGTGGTGAACTCAAAATAATTATGCCATTGAGAATTGGACGCATTGAACCATTTATGCTTTCATAGGGATGTAAAAATCTCAAATCATTCATTGAATAAGAGAATTTTTATTGATGACAACTTAAAAGTACATCAAGGATGTTCTAAATAGAATGACTTATCGAACAAAGTCGTGATTTATTTACTATATTATGTCAAAATAACAATCAAAACCAAACTTGAACATGTATCTCATGACCTAAGTCAAATACTTATTCATAATCCGGAGTATCATACTCCTGAGTCCTACGCTTCTTGGTAGGTTGGAAGTCATCAACGGTGAAGTTGGTATCTTCTTCACCGTACTCTTCTTCCTCAAAGTCTCCTACATAGTTTGTTTCTTGTTCTATGTATTGTTTGTGTTTCTTGTAAGCGACTTGAATCTCTCTACTTGCTGTGCAATTACGTTGAAGATGATTCATGGAGCCACATTTAAAGCAAGGCGCTGAAGCAGAGCTTGAGGCGTGGCCACCACGTCGAGGGCCGGCACCGGGCCGGTTCCCTCCTCTAGGAGCGGCGGCGCCGCCACCATCCCTTGTCTAAGAAAGCTGTCGGCCACGGCCGACGCCTCTTCTCCCTCCTCGTCCGCCACGTGTTGCTCTTGGCGTACGTGGTGGTGGTGCTTGACGTTCATGAGGTTGATGCTTTTGCTTAGAAGCTTTACCACGGGCTTGATGAGATTCCGCAATGAATTTCGGTCCTCGAGGCCTCTTATTGGTGGTAAGAATCAACTCATGGTACCTCTCCTTTCTTTGAAGCACATTCATCAAATCACTGAAGGTTTTGATAGTGCCTTTCTAACGGAGATCGCGGTACTGATGCGACAACATGGACGCAGATTCTGGGAACGTCGTGAAAGTCTTCTCCATCATATCATCATCGGTCTTTTCGACCCCACAAAAGCTCAAATCAGATTGCAAGTTTAGCATACTCTGATGATATTCCTGGACGGAATCAAAATCCAATAAGCGGATTTGCTCCCAATCGGACATGAGGTCTGGGAGTTGTGCGTCATGCACATTGTCGAAGCGGTCCTTGAGGATATCCCATAGCTTTTTGGGATCAGTTTTCCTCAGGTATTGCTTCTTGAGCGTTGGATGGATATGGCCTGAGAAACATCAGGGCTTGTGCTTTCTGTTCAGGAGAAGCTTGTAAGCTTGCATCCTCAAGAGGGTTGATAGTGGCGGTAAATCTTTTACCAATGAAGGTGTTCTCAACATCTGAGATCCACCTCTTGTATTCCTTGCCTTGGACATCCAAGATGTCAAATTCTGGACGCTGAGTGTCAGCCATCTACAGAACACAAACAGGGAGACGTTAGTATATTTGAATACTAATCAAGTTTGATTGTTCTTTTAGAACAGTGCCAAGATATATCATGGTCACATAAATCGATGCTTAACGTGACTTCAAGTCACAATCGATATCTTCCCTTTGTTTTCTTTTAAAAAGAATACGTTATGGTTCACAGTGACATCACAGTCACAAGCATAACGGTGGCCGGTAACATCACAGTTATCCCAATAAACGTTGGCACCGGGGTGACTAAATCCCCGTATGCCGTCCCGAGAAGCGATAGAATCGGGATGAGGTAGCAGGGACACGAAAAGGTCCCGGAAGAAAAACAAAACCCAACTATTGAAAATTCAGAAGCGGGAACGTTTATAAAATATTTACCTCTTCAAGTGAAGCTTGATCAAACGAAACTTGACTTCTGGGGAAGCATGTTTTCTTCGATTTTTCTTGATGTCTTCTCAGCAACGAAGAAGGCTTCGAGGGCCGCTTGCTTGGCTTGCGAGCAATTTTGGTCTTCGAGGGATGCGTGCAAAGAATAGCACGCAAGGGAGGGCTACTGGCGAGCCGGTCTGCCGAGAGGCAGAGGAGGAGCAGCTCGTGAAGGTACGGCGCGGCAGGGAGGCAGGTCGGCAGCGCAGGTACTGCCGAGAATGGACTGACGGTGCCGGAGGGTGGTAGGAGCACAATGTGCGACGATATTATATGCTTATGCCCTCGTTTATGCTTTGTTTAACCCTTATTTGTCTAAGATAGAGTCATAATATAGTTAGTGTCAATTTTGGTAGAGTTTTGGTGAAATGTGCTTAATTGTCCGAAAAATGACTAAGTATGAGAAATCTGGAAAATAGTGCAAAATATGTCTTTTTCGCGATTTTGTGACGAGTACAAATATGATCTATCCTTGTCCTAATTCTATGAATTTTGGTGTGCTTAATATTCATATGCTGAGGAATGTTGTGTTAAAATTTCAGATCAATTGGAGTTCGGGAAGTCACCCAAACGTAGGCTGCAAAAAGGCAGTCCGTGCATTCCAATCCAGGGACTTCCAGGATTTTCCTGGGACTTTGTCCCAAATTCGAAAAATCATTCCCGACAACTCACAAGGAATTTGATCGAGCCCTTTTATGGGGAGATGGCTATATGTGTCTAGTTTATCTGAGACACTGAATCGCATCAATTGGAGCTCCGAGAAGGGAGATATGTCGGATTTACTGGAGAAAGGTCATTCCAGCCGAGTTGCTGCCGGTCTTGTGTTCTTGCGGGTTTGGGGCATTTGTCCATGGATCAAGCTCACCAAATGGAGTTTTCAAGCCTACACAAGAAGTCCATGAAGATATGCAGCCTAATCCAAGGAAGAAAATCAGCAAAAGAAATTTCCTAGAAGAACCAAGAAAGGAAGGAACCAAAACCTTGTTGCACAAGGATTACCTTTGCTGATTCGGACTAGGTTTGCTACCTAGGGTTTCTGCCGAATTTTCCTCTATATATAGCCATGTTTTCCTACAGAAAAACTTGTCACATTCCAAAGCAAAAATCTAGCCAAAGCTCTACCGAAATTTCCCAAGAATCCTACATAGAACCCTAACCGAAAATCACCCCCATCTCACCTTTAATTTCTGCCGACACCTAACCATTGCCGAGCAGCCATCTCCTTCATCCTCCGCCGGATCCACACGAGTCGAAGTCATCAAGGTGTCTACAAAAGTGTGATCCACTCCCTACTCTCGGTTTTGTAATTTTTATGTAGTTATGTTAAACTTTGTCTATGAAGTTAGCATGAATTCTTGGTTTCAAATTCTATGTCTATGTATTGTTTGGATTGAAGTTTGGTTTTATGATTTGCATATTCAATTCATCTTCTTTATTTTTAAGTGGTTTTTGAGAGTAAAGAATCGGATTGTTTGTTAAAGTGTAAGGGAAATATGTAATGAATTAGTAAGTAGGATAATCGGCAAGAATATGTGTTAACTTGGTTTTAGGGTTTTCTTGACTTGATCTTTAAATTCGTGTGCTTAAATATTGGTAGTCTATATAATTTCAATATGTGGAGTATTAATCTCATTAGCCGAAAATAATATAGGTTAAGCAATCTTTAGGGTTGTCTTAATTTGTGTTGTTTTCACAAGGGCTAGAGTAATTTAAATGAACATGCTTGTTAATAAGATGATTGACAACCTTGCTTATTTAACTTGTTTCCAACTAAAGAAAAAGACTTTGTGCTTAATTACTTGTCATGTTTGTTTACGTCGATTAGAATATTCAAAGATGACTAGTATAATTTTAAGGTTAGGCGATTAGTCACTTAAAATACATAAGGAGTCTTAATCAATTAGTAGTGCCGATTAGGAGCTAATTGGGTTGGAGTTAAGTTGAGTCTAGAACATGTTAACATCTTGTTGTGAGTCATGTTTGCTTGTTTGTTATGTGTTTTGATTGCTTTTGTGTTAGTGCTTTGTGGAAGAATGTCGACCAACCTTGTATATAGTAACTTAGGATTTAATTTCATGTCTTAAATTCATGTCTAGGAATTTAGAGGCAGCTTTGCTGCCGATCCTATCTCAATCCCCCATAATTTCGTGTGTAAATATGTATATATGTATATAAGTGTGACAATTATGTGCATATATGTTTGTGAATATTTGTGTTAACATTCTCATGTTTCAGGTACCCTTAATCCCCGGCTAGAACGATCCCTACTTATTCTATACTACTAACGATTGTAGGGTTATTATTGCTTGATGCTCGCTTCGGCGACTCGTCAATTTTTGGCGCCGTTGCCGGGGATTATAAAATCTTGTTATATTTGAATGTTAACTTTGTATATTTGTGCAAATTTCGTATAGATTTATTTTCGGTTTTGTATAGATCTTCTCTAACTTTGCTAATTCATGTATGTATTGTAGAAAATTTTCGATGCTGACTTTAACGTGTAACTTGATTCTAACTTGTAATTGTTGTTAACCTTTACTAACTTTAACATATTAACTCTGATTTTCTAACTCATTCTTTTCTAACTCAACTTTTTCTTCTTATATTTATTTTTGGTTTAGTTCGTTTTGAAGTGTCTTGTGCGTGTGCAGATTGAATTGAAAAGAAAAAAAGTGCAGGAAATACCAAGTTCTGCCCAAAGCAGAATTCCGGCAGTACTGTATGTCAATTTTGAATGGCTGCCGTTTTCCGCTCACAAAACCTGGGATACTGAGCCATACACCGTTGGAAAGATCTATAAGTCTACTTTCCGTAGAATTTTACAGAAGTAGATTTGGAGTTTCGAGCAGTTCCCAGTTTCAATTTGAAGGTAGCAAGGTCAATCTGGTGGAACAGAGAACTGGGCAGCACGATAGGTCCGATTAAAGACCCAACAAGGAGTACTTCCACTGGTCCGATTGAGGTGAATTTTATACCGATGGAAAGCTCTGTGTGTCCACTACAACATTTATTCAGAACACTTTTGTATTAGTATAGTGGAACACACCCAAAATCAGGCCTCAAGAGAAGCAGACAAGTCTGCCGAGAGAAGCTTGCCTGCCAAGAAAATCCTACTGCCGAGAGGGGCTGCTTCCCCAACTGCGGAGCTGCACATGGCATGATGAACACACAACACACATGGTGAGAAGTCTAGGCTACGGACTATAAACCTTAAGCGCTACTTGGGAGGCAACCCAAGTCAACCAAAGAAAAGTGAAGGAGCCATCACCGAGAGTTTGCAATTTCTTAACCCTTCTCTTTGTCTTTGGTTTGTGATGATATGTTGGAATGTGTTAGACGATTGCATGCTTAGGAAATTTGTTGATATAAACTTGTGCTTACATTGAGGACAATGTAATTTTCTAAGTGTGGGGTGGGATAACGTATTCCGTTTATGTTTTTGTGTGCTTAGTTAGAAAAGAAAATTTCAGAAAATTGTTCCACAAAAATAGTGTTTAAATTTGTTTGTTTCGAGTCTTAGGATGCCCCTAATATGTCAATGATGTTTTTCTCCTCTTTGCATACATAGATGATGGTTGTGCATACAATTAAAATTGTGAGTTTCATGGATTATGTGCATTGGTAGGAGCATGTAGGACTTGTTGATTAATGAAGCATGCATGTTTTAGCTAGTTTGTTTCCATAATAACCTATGTGAGCTTTAGAGCCAACTTGCTTTCTTCATGAGTGCTAAAATTCTGAAAATTTTGAGCATGATATTATATGAACCTCATTATTCTTTGATTATTCGATGACTATGTGCCATAGCTTTTTAATGAACTCTAGTATGCTAGAACTTACTCTTGTTGATTTTCGAAACGTTTATATCATAAAATACCTTGATTTTGAAAGTGATTGAAAAGATCTTTTAGGTTTACCACCATTGCCAAATAAAGCATGTGCCTATTTGTGCCCGTCGTGGGACACCTTAGTTAAACACCTTTGAGCCTACGTTTAACCTTTTCTTTCATCACCCTTAAACACTTTCCATGAGCTTAGTATAGTTGTGCCTTTACCCTTGATCAAAGTTTTGGCAAATCTTGATTTTTGAAGGAGTTTTCGCGTGAAGTGATGAAGAAGAACAAGTGTGGGGTAGACTTAGCTAGAAAATTGTGAAAAATTGTATGTGAGCCGTGCCTATGAGAAAACAAAAGAAGAAAAATTGAAATCGGACAGAAAAGAAGAAAAAGAAAACTCAAGTCCGAAATAAAAGAAAAAGTGTAGGCACGGTTTCAAAAGAAAATTGCTAAGTCTAGTCTTGAAAAAGTGTTGTGAATTTGGAGTTTTGTTTACATGTGAAGGTCTAGCATTGTTATATTTTGACCTTTGTTCATATTCACTATGTTTTGGGGAAGAAAAGAATGAAGGAAGGGTCCAACAAAGATGAAAGTTGGCCCTTGGTGAGAAGTCATAAGGAGAATCAAGCTTTGCTAAAGGCCTTAGTGACGTTTTTTTTAGCCTCCTTATCTAAATTTCGAATACCTCTTAGCCAAGCCCCATTACATGCCTTTTATTGATCTTTTTCATGATTCTTAAGATGGTTAAAATTTGATTTGTGGAGATTATCTCAAGAGTAAGCATATGGTTTTGGTTCATTGGTGCATATAGTTATCATATGAGGTTTTTCCATCAAAATTCACAAAGTGCTTTTCGTTTCTTTGATATATGCAAGTCACTCTTTGTAATTCATGATCTTTCGCTTGCATATACTTATGAGTGAATGCCATGTTTCGAGTGAAAAGAAGAGAGTATGCCTAGTGAGGAGGATTGGATTAGCTTTAACATGTTTACATGCTTACCTTTTGCTCTTATATGTTCTTATTGATGCCACATGTTCATGAAGCTTGGAATTTTCGTGCTTAGCATTCTCGTGCATTAACTTGAAAGCTATGTGTACATACGAGCCTGAGACAAAATTGTTAGGGGCAATAGTTTGTTTTGAGTCTTAGTTTTATTTAGTTTGCTAAGGGACTAGCAAAGGATAAGTGTGGGGTAGTTGATAGGAGCACAATGTGCGACGATATTATATGCGTATGCCCTCGTTTATACTTTGTTTAACCCTTATTTGTCTAAGATAGAGTCATAATATAGTTAGTGTCAATTTTGGTAGAGTTTTGGTGAAATGTGCTTAATTGTCCGAAAAATGACTAAGTATGAGAAATCTGGAAAATAGTGCAAAATATGTCTTTTTCGCGATTTTGTGACGAGTACAAATATGATTTATCCTTGTCCGAATTCTATGAATTTTGGTATGCTTAATATTCATATGCTGAGGAATGTTGTGGTAAAATTTCAGATCAATTGGAGTTCGGGAAGTCACCCAAACGTTGGCTGTAAAACGGCAGTCCGTGCATTCCAATCCAGGGACTTCCAGGATTTTCCTGGGACTTTGTCCCAACTTCGAAAAATCATTCCCGTCAACTCACAACGAATTTGATCGAGTCCTTTTATGGGGAGATGGCTATATTTGTCTAGTTTATCTGAGACTTGGAATCGCATCAATTGGAGCTCCGAGAAGGGAGATATGTCGGATTTACTGGAGAAAGGTCATTCCAGCCGAGTTGCTGCCGGTCTTGTGTTCTTGCGGGTTTGGGGCATTTTTCCATGGATCAAGCTCACCAAATGGAGTTGTCAAGCCTACACAAGAAGTCCATGAAGATATGCAGCCTAATCCAAGGAAGAAAATCAGCAAAAGAAGTTTCCTAGAAGAACCAAGAAAGGAAGGAACCAAAACCTTGTTGCACAAGGATTACCTTTGCTGATTCGGACTAGGTTTGCTACCTAGGGTTTCTGCCGAATTTGCCTCTATATATAGCCATGTTTTCCTACAGAAAAACTTGTCACATTCCAAAGCAAAAATCTAGCCAAAGCTCTACCGAAATTTCCCAAGAATCCTACATAGAACCCTAACCGAAAATCACCCCCATATCACCTTCAATTTCTGCCGACACCTAACCATTGCCGAGCAGCCATCTTCTTCATCCTCCGCCGGATCCACACGAGTCGAAGTCATCAAGGTGTCTACAAAAGTGTGATCCACTCCCTACTCTCGGTTTTGTAATTTTTATGTAGTTATGTTAAACTTTGTCTATGAAGTTAGCATGAATTATTGGTTTCAAATTCTATGTCTATGTATTGTTTGGATTGAAGTTTGGTTTTATGATTTGCATATTCAATTCATCTTCTTTATTTTTAAGTGGTTTTTGAGAGTAAAGAATCGGATTGTTTGTTAAAGAGTAAGGGAAATATGTAATGAATTAGTAAGTAGGATAATCGGCAAGAATATGTGTTAACTTGGTTTTAGGGTTTTCTTGACTTGATCTTTAAATTCGTGTGCTTAATGATTGGTAGTCTATATAATTGCAATATGTGGAGTATTAATCTCATTAGCCGAAAATAATATAGGTTAAGCAATCTTTAGGGTTGTCTTAATTTGTGTAGTTTTCACAAGGGCTAGAGTAATTTAAATGAACATGCTTGTTAATAAGATGATTGACAACCTTGCTTATTTAACTTGTTTCCAACTAAAGAAAAAGACTTTGTGCTTAATTACTTGTCATGTTTGTTTACGTCGATTAGAATATTCAAAGATGACTAGTATAATTTTAAGGTTAGGCGATTAGTCACTTAAAATACATAAGGAGTCTTAATCAATTAGTAGTGTCGATTAGGAGCTAATTGGGTTGGAGTTAAGTTGAGTCTAGAACATGTTAACATCTTGCTGTGAGTCCTGTTTGCTTGTTTGTTATGTGTTTTGATTGCTTTTGTGTTAGTGCTTTGTGAAAGAATGTCGACCAACCTTGTATATAGTAACTTAGGATTTAATTTCATGTCTTAAATTCATGTCTAGGAATTTAGAGGCAGCTTTGCTGCCGATCCTATCTCAATCCCCCATAATTTCGTGTGTAAATATGTATATATGTATATAAGTGTGACAATTATGTGCATATATGTTTGTGAATATTTGTGTTAACATTCTCATGTTTCAGGTACCCTTAATCCCCGGCTAGAACGATCCCTACTTATTCTATACTACTAACGATTGTAGGGTTATTATTGCTTGATGCTCGCTTCGGCGACTCGTCAGAGGGAAGAATCGGCGGCCGACGGTAGGTTAGGGTTTCGAAGAAAAATTTCGGAATTAGGGTTTTTTAGGGTTTTAGGGCTATTAGACGGGAGGCTAGAGCAACGTGCTGATAACGTGTTCTAGGAGAAATAGATTGATAGTAAACTCTGTCTTTATTGATTGATAAGGAGGCCTTTATATAGGCATTACATCAAGTATATATCCCTGGTGATTAGGGATTCCCTATCTAATAAAGAATCTAGACTACTAGCCTTATTAGGACAAGACACACCACGGAAGTTACGGAATTAACTTTCCTCTAACATAAAATGAACTCCAAACACACTTCTGAAATTTCAGTTTATTTATAAATAAAAAAATGAAATAGTTTGCACATTTAACCAGAGAAAAACCACACACATGCAACATTTGAAACTCCTCACACAGTCGACTACTGGAAATCAAAGAAACAATATAGAAAATGCTAAGAGTAACGAAAAATTTAATCTAGCTCCCTTCTTGGCATTCTAGCTTCCTCCTTACTCTCTCGTTTCATTCCCTCAAGAGCTATCATGCTTGAAAGACACCAAAAGTCCAAAATTCAGGTTCCTCTACTTCTGACCTTTTATAAAAGCTAGAAGACTTGCCCTCAAAATCACAGTAAATGACTTCAGTACCAGTAGCCAACCTCAGGTCGTCACCAAGAATTTCGACACTAACAATATCTTATCCTTCAAATTCAAGTGCTCCTTTACACCCCCCCAAAGGTATATATAACCCACTTTCTTTGATCCCATATCTGCGTTGAGTAATCCAAATCCAATATAGCCAGAAAACTCCTCGGAGCAAAGTGGCAGTGGTGAAACTTTCCCTATATATATCAAGAGTGTGTACTTGTACCTCTATGTCCTCTCCATCTTTGATAAACTCGGCGCAATGGCCAATCCCATTTTCTACTCCTAACTGATAAATTCCTTCCCTGTCAAACAGCTTCCCTTGCTTCAAAACATCATGGTTTGGGTGCTTCAACGGCCTCCATTGCTGATCCACTCCAACAGTGAAGATTTCACAGTCTACTTCATCACTTTCGCCTCCGCGGTAGAAACTCACCACTTTACATATATTATTGGAGATGTCATAAGCATAGTCTACCATCCAAAGTTTTATCACTTGACGGGTTGCCGGGTTTCTGATGCAGCAGAGTTGAGAATTTGTAAGACACATGTCCAAAAACAAGCCATCAGAAATTCTCAAGAGCTTGAAAGTTTTGACAATAATAATGTCGGGTTCCCTTTCAATATGTTTTTTGTATGTAAAAGGAACATCTATAGGTTTGGCCTCCCGATCCCTTTGCTTCACAACGAACCGGTGTTCTTTGGTGATGGAGTACCACTGCTTGCACACGCACCTGCATCGGAGCACATCCTCTACGGCCAACCAGGTCAAGATGTCCAAAATGAGGTCGAAGGGAAGGGAATTCAACCTCCTCTTTTGATTTGCACGCACCATCTGTTGGGTCTACCATAAAATTCAAAAAATCATTGTTATGAGATGTACATTGTTTCTGTATGTACAATTATACATGACAATTGGAAAGATTGCTTACATCACTGAAATACGAATTTGATGTCTTGTGGCGTTTTGCCTCAATATCAGTATTCCAATTCAGTACAGTATCTCCATTTTTCAAACATAATTAATTTTAGTGACAAATTCAGAGTTTCAAGACACATGTTCAAGGAATATTCGATAACGTGTTGATGCATAAACATTCATCAACTTTATCATAAAAGTTGTAAAATTAGTCATCAATGTAGTATATCAGCCCTTAAGAAAAACTCCAACAATAGGTCTTATTTGAGGGTGCTATTCTCACTTTAGAACACTATTCATAAGTCCTATAAATCTCATCTCCAACAATAAGGTATTATATGGGGTGTTAAATTCAATATATTTTATTAATATATGATATGAGTATAATGTTTATCAATTTTGTATTGATTCACTAGCACACTGACCCAATCAAACTGATGCGGGACATAGGACATCAAATAAGACCGGAATTGGCTTAGACATAGGACTTCAAATAAGACCGAGTCTTATATTTTTAGGACTAGCACCCGCCTTCGCCTCTTGGAGATGAATTTCTCAATTATAGCACCAATCTTGGTATATAGAACCACCGTTGGAGTTGCCCTAAAGTTACTACTGAGTTCTTAAAGTTGTAATTTTTATTTATTACATGAATCGTTAAAGTTGTAATATTAGTATTGAGAGTGATAATTGAGACCTCAAAGTCGGAATTTTAAGGACTCAATTACCACTTTGAGTACTAATATTACAACTTTAATTGGATTCGATCATGTGATAATTAGATTTTACAACTTTGAGAACTAATCAGCTACAACTTTGAGGACAAAGTTTTACTACTTTAACGACTCATTTTACAACTTTCAGATAAAGTTGATACATGCTATGCATCAACATACCCTATACTTACCTGTTCAAATTCAAATGTCAAAGTAAAAGTGTAAATTTTAAAAGATTTCGTGATTAAATTCAAACAAATAACTCAAATATAACAACTAGTCGATTAACTCGAACTTACGACCCCCCACTTATAATAGAAAACTGATATTGTACCACTATTTTTTTTTTAAATGGAAATCACCACTTTTTTTTTTTTGAAAAATAGACTAAACAGTGTCTCACATTTTCCGTATTTTAACTTTTAGTATCTCACATTTCAATAACTTCAAAATGGTGTCTTACGTTTTTATCGGTATACAAGATTAGTGTCGCGAGTCGTTAACTCCGTTAAAAAAACAGTCATGTGCCATATTTTTGCAGGGTACTTTGGTCTCTTCATGTTTTAACATGTTTTTCTTTTTCTTTTTCTCTAAGTTTTTTTTTTCCTCTATTCGTTTATGATGATAACGAAGGAAATCTGGGAAACCCTCTTCATGTAAAATGTCAGAATCACGCATCACATATCAACAGAACAATTGAAAAATTTATTGGGTTGTCCTAATCAGATGGACTTAGTCATTTGCTTGTGATGAGGCATCGTTATTCGGGTATGGAACTGTAATAAGAATCCATCTTATGCAATATGACGAGCCGATGTCCAAGAAAACTGAAATTAAACGAAAGGTGAAGCGGTTGAGAAGCGGAGGTAACCAAGAACCCGAAATCGAACTTGTTCCTTCACTAATCTCTCTTTCTTCATCTGACATGTTTTTTCATATTTGGGTGGGTTGGTTTCTGGAAGCATGAGGTCTTGAGATTGTTAAGTGAGTTGGCGAGTCTACAAGTCTTCATGAAAGATGGGATTGATGGTTAACATTGGAATCACAAGGAATAGTAGTATGGTCTCATGAAAGATGGGATAAATGGTGAGGCAGAAGGGAGGAGATCGAAGAAGCCACTGGAGTGTTCAAGGAGATTAAGGATTTGGTTGGAATATTTTTTATTAATTTTTTTTATTGTGTGAATGGATTGGAAACTATTAAAAATAAAGAAAATATAAATTAATGTTGTAGGAGAATGAGAATTGGTCTACTCATTTCATTAGAGAATCCCTTTATATAGGGTGACGATTACAATGGAAACATCAATTACAATAATGGTAATAAACACTGATTGAAACGTTACATCAGATTGATACTAATTTCCTAATTCGTCATTGTCAGTTACTTTGACGAAGGCACATTTATGGTATTTTCCTTCAACACTCACCCTTGTGTCAAGTCAAAGACGAAATGGTGCATATGGTGTTGCCTCATTAAAAACCTTGCCAAGTAACAAAACCCAGTGGGACAAAATAAAACTTGGACGAAGGGAAAAAGAGCACAACGCACCTATTACATTTGAAAACAACATGTATGTGCTAGACTCCCCCTGATGTTTGCATCTCCCCCTGATTTCTACATTAATCATGGGTTTCCCCCTGATTCTTTCATTTGATCAAGGGAGCTTCAGTCTTATTAGCATACTTATGCATTTTCACATGTTTTTCCAAATGTGACTTTGAGCAATGATTTAGTAACTAAATCTTGCCACATCGTCCTCAGATCCAACTTGATTTACTTTGATCTTGAGGATAAGGTTGTTCATGAACTGAATACATAGGTTCATATTGAACATCAGGTTCACTCGTGATATGACCTTCATATAACAAAATAGTCGTAACTTCGTCTAGAGTATGAGTGAACCATTAAGAAATTTGAAATTGATCTGTAATAACAGATTTTCTTATCTCACCTTTAATGCGGTTTTCTTTACGCATAGTTAGCTATGACGTGGATAATTTCTTTATCATGTCAAATTCTATGTAGAGATTGAATAAGTCCAAATCTTTCATATCTTTAATGAAAGAACGATTTGCGCTGTGTAGGCGCAGAGCTAAACATAGCTTTACAAATTTACATCGAATGAGAGGTCGAGTCTTACATATTATGTTTAAGTACAATCATGCGTTATTGCACATGTATAGGAATTTCATTTCCCAATACTTCTTCGTCATCTTCCTTTAGATGAAAACGGATCTATAGTAAAGACTTCGACTGATCATGGGAGTATATGTAGGCCTCACTTTATTCTTTAGAGTGCCTAAGCCGATTGATGTATGGTCACCATCATTACAGTCCTTGAGTTCCATTTCAAGACTGTGTATTTCCAAAATCTTTTTCATTCTCAACTTAGGATAATACACTGAGTTTCTCTTATTTCATTTAGAGTTCATATATATCCATAATGAGCACGCAAGGGCATAATTCACCAATCTCTATCCAATCAAGTAGTCACTTTAGTGAACGTTTCAATTTCTTTTGCAAACGTACTCATGTGATCTAGAGTCACTTGATTTGGGTGGATGAAGTCCGTTTAGGATCCTCATGTATATCTCTTAATTTAGATCCCCATAGAGATATATGTTTTGATCACTTTTCATAAGCTGCATGTTCAGTTTTTCGGAAACTACCAAACTGACAAGGTAGTGGAGTGCAATGACATCCATTACGAGAGATTGTCTCATCGTAGTCCATTACGAGAGAATATCTCCTCGTAGTCGATTCCAGTGCGTTTTTGAGAGACCTTGCGCCATAAGGTGAGTCTGCATACTCTTATTCTCATTACGCATTCTAACAAAGATATATTTGATAGGGTTTACATTTGCGGTGTCGGCGTCACCTGCCCAAATACCTATCTCTTTGTTTATACTGGATCGCTTCTTTCCATTAGGCCAGTTTACTAAGTTGACATTTTTCAACGAAGTATGGTTCGATAGTAGACTCATTATTCCACGTCCTCATGTACACTAGTGTAATGTGTTTGTAGAGATCTCTATGCTTTAAGGATTGGTTCTAACATTTGAGGCGTCCCCCAATGATAACCACAATCCATAAATATTCTCATGAGACGGATTTGAGTATCACTGATCAATAGATCAAGTCGTGCCAAACTTGTTTTCTTCATTTACACAAGTATGTATCGAACTTAAGGTGGCCTCCCCCTCTTCCTTGGAAATCCACGGCCTGTGACACCATTTATGCCACTTATGGCGTCACCATGCCACCATTCATGGTGGCATTGCAATACCCAATTCCTCTTGGGTGGTACCATGTCCTTTTGATAAAACACAATCCTTGCAGGTATATTTGCAGCAGGTTTATATGATCTCGTCACTTTAATGTATAAGATATCTACACACTTTGCTTTGTGTGATTTTAGGGATCGAGATGAGACACAGTGGGGACAAACCACGACAATTCCTGTCGTTCCACTTGAACATGCTTGTTCTTATCTCCCCCTAACGACGGGAAGACTGTCTCATCAAAGTGACACTCCGCAAATCTAGCGTTGAAGAGATCGCCTGTCAAGGTTTCGACATAGCGGACTATAGCTGGAAGTTCATATCCAACATAAATATTTATTCATCTCAATGGACCCATCATTGTGCGCTGTGGCGGCGCAATTTTGGCACATAAAAACATTTAATGGAGCTCAAGGATTGTAGATCCGTGTCAATCCAAAAGAGCTCAAGGATTACAAGTTCGTTTGAAATCCTTTAAAATCCTCACACATAGTCACTAGTTATGGTGTAAATTGGTTCAATGATGTGGTCATAGATGAATAAGTAACGCTGTATGCAAAAATTGCATAACCCAAAACGGAAGTATTGGTGTGCTTTACCAATATTAAGACTATTACTGTAGTCGTTTTCCGTGAGACCAATTGGGTTTTTATATAGGAATATGATGTCCATTACAAATCCCATATAATAAGCCATAAAATCATCACACCTACGGAAATTAACCCGGCCTAGGTGCTTTGACTTTCTAGCATAAGCAACATAAATTTTAATTGTGGATGATGTCATGACACGTGACCAGCGTGTCGACACAACAACCAACACCCTAAAATATCTAAGGTGTCCGCAAGTTGGTTGAATCAGTCCACTGAATCCTCTTTTGATTCAATATAACAACATAATGAGAAACTCATGTGTCCTTTGCATATGATGATCTCAATCATAATTGCTTTAACGAATAGGCTTTGAATGATGTACTTTTATCCATAAAATCACGACGGATAGGAGAAGCATAATAAGGTATAAATGCATATGCTTGTGCATCAAATATATTATAATGCCACATTGGGGGAGCGGCGGAATTTAGGAATTGAACATACGTCTTCAACCCTATATGATAATATTTGAGGATAAAATGTTCATTGATCGTCCTCAGATTCATGTGTGAACCATATTCTTCTGGTGTTTGCTTCTATTTATCCAAAAATATGGGTGTTCATAGTAGTTTCTTTAATGTACGGATCACCATATCAAAGCCAATCTATGTCAGAATTCCAAAAGATCATTTTCTTATGACGTTGGATTTAATTAGCGGTTACTTAGAACCTACTAAGTTGACATATAATCTTCTCTAATACATTCGCAGTCATTTAGAGGTAATGCAAAGGAGCTCAAATGAATTCTCACTTGTGTCTTTTTCACATGAAAATCGTGGAGTAAATTTCTTTATAAAGTGGAAAACAAAATTCAATTTTCTCTGATCGCATAAATTGTCAATTTGACATATGCTCAATATATACATCAAAACGTAACTCAAGTTCTTTAGAGTAAATCGATGGGGATTGTAATAAAAAGGTATTGTAATCCCAGTTAGGCAAGTGCATTATGAATCCCAAAGGGAAAAGATATACTGATCCTTATCACTTTCTTTGATATACTAATCATTATCATATACTATTGATATAGTACTACTATTCTTCAGTACTATTATTTTAGGGATTACATTGTGCGTTTCTTTGCACACGGTTCTTTATTTCATGCCTATATTATGATATGTTGCTTTACTTTATGCAATACTTTGCAAAGTTAGATGTAGAAAATTGAATCATGTGTATTATGAATAAAATTTGAATAATCTCAATTCCTTTAGAGAAGATTCAAAAAATTAACATGCCAACGATTACATTTAGTCTTGTCCAATTTAGAGAGAGAAATTTTAAGACCAAAAGTCTAATTTAGGACCAAAAGTCGTATTTAGGCGTAATAGCCTTTATAAGGATATCTTAAAATTTTTAAAGTAGACTAATCAAAGTCTATCTTGGATTGAGCCAGATCCTTTTTGCTCTTTTAATAGCTGCAATGATGAGATTTGTCATTTAACATATTCTTCCCAGATATTATGTTTTCAGTTGTAAATTCATTTTCGATGTTCTTGTTGTATATTGAAGATACTTTTCCAAAAAAATCCACGTACTCATATGATTCTTCATACTTATTGAAAGTCGTAGCTAATTCTTTGCTAGCGTATGATGTACGTATCAATAATTCATTGAATTACAACAATGGCAGAGTGTTTCACTGCACATGACATGTCCCCTATGTCATCTTTCAAATATTACATTGTTTCCACTTACTTTTGGATGATTATATGAATTTTACGTCCATGGTAATTACCCTTTGTTTTAGGGTCGTTGCATTATTTTGCCCAATTTGTTCAAGAATATATATTTTTCTAAGACATTACATCGTCATTGCCTTTTGATTTAGGGTTGTTTTATTTTTCAAAATGTGTTCCCGGAAATTTCTTTTTCTCATACCTTACATTGTCATTGTCATTGTCCTTTGGTGTAGGGTTGTTGCATTACTTTGCATAATTTGTTCCAGGGAATTTTTTTTTTCTTAGACCTTACATTGTCATTCAAGATATTGAAATTATTTATTTTGCTATTTACATAAAGCAATTTGCATAAATATACCATGCTCAAGCCTTAGTCGGCTTAATAGGGGAATTTGGTACTCAAATTCTTGAGAGTCCAATATGTCAAAACTAAAATGTGATGGTTAGACCTATCTATAAAATAGAGGAAGAATATAATGGATTAATCTCGTGGTCTAAATGACATGCACGACGACTAATATAAACCAATATACATTATGGTAAATCCGTGAAATTTCGTTATCACAATAAAATTTTGGTTTCTTCATTTTCATTGCATGTGAAGCTAATGAAATTCCATTATCGTTTTCTTCTACACAATAAATAAGATATCCATGTTGAAAAATTTTCAATAAATAAAAATTGGATTTCAAGACCAAAATTTGTAATGGTCATATTTTTCTTACTTCGTGAAAATACTTTTCCACAGTATAGGTTTGTCACTTTTTCTTTATATTACAATGCTCATGAAATTAAATTATCAGGGCAATGCTTAAACTAAATAACATGTTAAATAAAATAATTATCTAACAACAAAAATGAACATATAATGCTCTATATTTAACATTTAAATAAATATTAATGCGATTTAGTAAAAGCATTATATGATAGAGATTTAACGAAAGCAGCGAAATTCATACTGTCAGTTTGCCAAATAAACTGCATATGAAGCGATTGCTTGATCTCAGTTCCATTTTGATCGTCGCATCGTAGTTAATACGTCACATGTAAAAACAACAATATTCATATGATTTGTCACTTTAATCATACAGTTACCATATAAATTAAATAATTTCATATTTACCATTAAATTCGTAAAACAGTAAATAGTCACAGTAAATATAAATTACTATGCGGTAGTAATTTTAAATTTACCTTTAAATTTTATTTCCCCAAAAAAAAATTCTGATTTTTTTCGTGGGTCGGATCAGGGAGATCCGGGTCAGGCCCAATTAAAACCGGGTTGGGTCAAGCTTCTGCCGACGAAGCTTTGTCGGTAGAACTTCTGGGAGGCAGCCTTTCCCGACGAGTTGTCGTCGGTAGAAGCGGGATCGGATCTTGGCTGTGCTGGCGATCGGATCGGGGCTGCTGGACGAAGGGGGGACCGGATCGGGGCAGGGGTCGCCACAGGGGGTTGACGATCGGCTGGGCTCGCGTCGTTGGAGCTGGTCCGGCGCAGGAGGAGGCCGGATCGGAGGGGGGTCGATGCAGGTGGTCGACTGGATCGATGGGGGGGGGACGATCCGGGTGGCGTCGGTGCCGGTCTGGGGCAGAGGAGCGGCGGGCCGAGCTGGGGCAGTTTGATCTGTACGGCGGCGAGGCGAGGTGGTGGTGCCGTTCGGAGTGGGTGCCCAAGGTGGTGCCGTTCGGAGTGGGTGCCCAAAGAAGAAACAAAAAAAGGGTTTTTTTCTTTTGTTCTCCGGCAGTCTTCCTGCAGAAAAAAAAATTTAGGGTTTTTTTTCAGTTTTTCTCTTTTCTTTGGCTATTGCCGCTAGGGTTTTTTTTTCTTTCTCAGCGAGTAAAGCTACGTGCTGATAACGTGTTGTAGGAGAATGAGAATTGGTCTACTCATTTCATTAGAGAATCCCTTTATATAGGGTGACGATTACAATGGAAACATCAATTACAATAATGGTAATAAACACTGATTGAAACGTTACATCAGATTGATACTAATTTCCTAATTCGTCATTGTCAGTTACTTTGACGAAGGCACATTTATGGTATTTTCCTTCAACAATTAAAAGGTTAAATTGGTTATTTAACCATCAAAATAATTTTGCCGTCAGTCTTTATAGCGGAACTAACATCCCATACACCAATCTTCGTTGAGGTTAAGAACGTGAGACACTATTTTGAAGTTATTGAAACGTGAGATACCAAAAGTTAGAATACGAAAAAAGTGAGACACACTACCAGATCGGACAGAATAGCCGACGAAAAAAATTTCGTCGACTATGCCGAATTTTCGTCGGCTAGTGCCTCTACCGACGAAACTTTCATCGGCTATAATTCGCCGGTAAAAGGGCGTCGGTAAAACTAATGGCCGACGAAAATAATAAAATCGTCGGCTATTCTCGAGTATGGCCGACGATATTACTGACGAAAATTAATTTTGTCGACCAAACCTTGGCAAAATATCCGACGAAATTCGCCGGCTATTCTCGAGTATGGCCAACGATATCGTAAACTATAGCCGATGATATCTTCTTTTTCGTCGGCTATTTGTTCTGAAATATAGCTGACGATTTTATCTATTTCGTCGGTTATTTCGTCGGAATATATTAATATTTTAATAGGCGTTAATTAGTTATAGCCGACGAAATAATGTCATTTTCGTCGGCTATAACGGTTACACCCGACGAAATTTGGTAAAAATCGTCGGCTACAGCAATTATAGCCAACGAAATAATGCCAATATCATCGGCTATTGTTACATTTTGGGGAAAAAAAATTAAATTAATTTCTAAATTACCATTCCAAGCAACCTGCAATTCACAATGACAATCCATGCATTTACACCAACAAGAAACACGTCTAAATGACTTATAATTTAATTTGTTCCAATATACATAAAATATAACCCTAATCAATAATCATCATCTAAAGCACTAAAATCCACCACGTCATCCCCAGCATCCTGCTGTCCATCATGCTCGTCATCCTGCTAAACGAACTCGGGAGGTTGAGGCATTGGAGGTTCAACTAACGGCTGAAACGGGGGCGGGGGTTCAAGGCCTTGTTGTTGTGCCGCGAACATAGCATACCACCAGTTTTGTTGGCCGGCGTAGTTGTGTCGCCGAATTCTCTCGCATTCAGCATGCCAACTGGACATATCCAAATGATACTGCTGTGTTCTGCGTTGTTGCTCCTGTGATCTGCGGTGTCACTCCTGTGATCTCTGGAACTCGGCCGCCAATCTTGCATTTTCTTCTGTCAATCTCTGCATTTCCCCCCTCATATGTTGGCTGTCCCCGCCTCCCTTCTTTTGAGCTATATCCCTTAGTGGTCTTCAGGAGCCATATTCCAAAACTTCCCAAACCCCGGCAGTAGTATTTGTTTGACCGGTCTGGGAAGAATGCGTCGAACATCCTCGCTGCCGTTTGAACATTCGATCTGTCGACCTGGCGCAGGGCTTCTTGCAGATCTGCCTCTGAAATGTTCGGTTGTGTCTCCCGAACTACTTCCTGCAACACTTCTTCTTCGGCCCGGTTCACCCTCTCCTAATTAAACGGGGAAAAAAAAAATTAATATTCTAACAAATATATAATTAAGTAAAATTAATAATTAAAATTTTAAAATCGTAATCAACGACTTACGAGCTGTTCTGTCGCTTGTGGATAAGCCTTCTTGAACGTCTCCATGTACGGGTTGCTATCAGGATGATCTCTAAGCGCCTCCTCCAGATATTGTGAAATGCGAGACCGTTCCTTCAAACAAATAATAAAATATTAGAAAAATGCATAAAAAAATATTAGTGTAATAATTATAAAATAATTAAACTAATAATTAAAATATTAACAAAATAAACATTTATAGTTAAGTTTAGTATTTACCTGCATAAGTGGGTTGTTGAAGTCTACTGTCTTCAACCAAAGCCACTCGTACTCCCTGAACATGAACTCTCTTGGAGTACCCATACGACCATGTCTGTCGTATTCGGTAAAGTGGGTACGGAGCTCGTTCTTCCACTCTTTGAACCTACGGAAAAAACAAAAGTGCATTAGAAATATTATTAATATCATAAAATATTTCAAATTATAAGATGAGGAATTCCCAACGTACCTCGAGTTCTGCATCGCGTCCGCCCAATCCTGCTTGTGTTCGGCAATCTCGAAGTATGTCTGAAAGATAATATTTTATTAGTTTTACAATTACAACAATACCGAAAGTTATTAAATATTACGATAAATAAATTAAGTTTTTTAAATTACTCACCGACGCCACATTGTTAACCTCCCTCTTAATTTCTTCCGGCACATCAGCCCACCGGGTTCACAACATAGGGACTCTATCCCTAATTATTGCCCCCACGCAACCCGCGTAATCGCGGCGTTTTTTCCCCTGAACCTCCTGATTAGGGGGTTCGTTGATCTGGATCCTCCCCATGCTCTGAACAGTTCTCCTGAGCGTGTCAAAACATATGACACCTCTCGTATTCGGCCTTGAACTCCTAGCGGATGTCCCTATCACATAAACGACGATTGGTTAATAAAATTAAATATTAGTGCGTTAATTTTAATAAAACATTTAATTAATAAAATCAAATGTTACCTGAAGTCGATGACCCGTCTGTCGACTTTCCTTTTCTCCTCGCCGAAATCAGGAGCTCAGGTCTCTCAAATGGCTGCTGATGGTATGCCTCCGCAACACTCACGTACTGAGGCATATCAGGCCATATGGGCACACCACGAAAGTCGACCTCGGGTATCGCAGGAATGTTGTACGGGAGGTAGAGCTGATTTGGGAGAGTAGGCCCCTCAGTCGAGTCAGCAGCAGACGGCGTCAGACTCGTCATCGGCTCCCGATGAACCTCAGGCATACGGACCTCAGGAACGTCTGCAGCTATCTCGTTCTGAAATAGCTGCCTACTGGACCTTGGAGCATCTGGCCCGAGAGGGGGACGTGAACTGCTCGACTGCCTCCCCGCCTGGAGAAGGGTCTGGTGCCGAGAACTCACACTCCTCCGCGGCTGGGATGAATCCACACTCCTCCGCGGATGGCTGGTGGTCCTCTCAGGCTGGCTAAGGGTCCTCTCGGAGTCTCCGGAACCGGCAGAACTTCCAGAACCCCTAGATCTGGAAGAACGACGGCCTCCGAATAACTGTCTGAGTGCATCGGCCATCTGGAACTTGAGGCATTAATACATTAATTAATATTAAATTATATTACATTAAATAACAAATTCTAATTAATATAATAACCAATAATACTAACATATTTTAAAACATACTAACAAATTAATATTTAAATTTTAACTAATTTTAAATAATACTAACCATTAACATAAATATAACCATTTATATACAAATATAACTATATTTCATCATTAACATATATATACATACAAATAACCATTTGTTGTAGGAAAATGGGAATTGGTCTACTCATTTCATTGATAATCCCCTTTATATAGGGTGAGTATTACAACGGTAATAGGAAATACATTAATGACAATAATGACTATATAATTATCTATCGTCAGTTACATTGACGAAGGCACATAATACGTTTTTCCTTCAACACTCCCCCTTGTGCCGAGTCAGAGATAGAATGGTGCATGTGGTGTTGCCTCATTAAAAACCTTGCCAAGTAACAAAAACCCAATGGGAGAAAATAAAACTTTGGTCGAAGGACAAAAAGAGCGCAACGCACCTATTACATTTGAAAACAACATGTATGTGCTAGACTCCCCCTGATGTCTGCACCTCCCCCTGATTTTTACATTAATCATGGGATTCTCCCTGATTCTTTCATTTGATCAAGGGAGCTTCAGTAACATTAGCATAGTTATGCATTTTCACATGTTTTTCCAAATATGACTTTGAGCAATGATTTAGTAACTAAATCTTGCCACATCGTCCTCAGATCCAACTTGATTTACTTTGATCTTGAGGATAAGGTTGTTCATGAACTGAATACATAGGTTCATATTGAAAATCAGGTTCACTCGTGGTATGACCTTCATATAACAAAATAGTCATAACTTCGTCTAGAGTATGAGTGAACCATTAAGAGATTTGAAATTGATCTGTGATAACAGATTTTCTTATCTCACCTTTAATGCGTTTTTCTTTACGCATAGTTAGCTATGACGTAGATAATTCCTTTATCATGTCACATTCTATGTAGAGATTGAATAAGCCCAAATCTTTCATATCTTTAATGAAAGAACGATTTGCGTTGCGTAGGCGCATAGCTAGACATAGCTTTACAAATTTACATCGAATGAGAGGTCGAGTCTTACATATTATGTTTAAGTACAATCATGCGTCATTGCACTTGTATAGGAATTTCATTTCCCAATACTTCTTCGTCATCTTCCTTTAGATGAAAAACGGATATATTGTTAGAGTAAAGACTTCGACTGATCATGGGAATATCTGTAGGCCTCACTTTATTCTTTAGAGTGCCTAAGCCGATTGATGGATGATCACCATCATTACAGTCCTTGAGTTCCATTTCAAGACTGTGTAGTCCCAAAATCTTTTTCATTCTCAACTTAGGATTTACAATACACTGAGTTTCTCTTATTTCATTTAGAGTTCATATATATCCATAATGAAAACGCAAGGGCATAATTCATCAATCCCTTTCCAATCAAGTAGTCACTTTAGTGAACGTTTCAATTTCTTTTGCAAACGTACTCATGTGATCTAGAGTCACTTGATTTGGGTGGATGAAGTCCGTTTAGGATCCTCATGTATATCTCTTAATTTAGATCCCCATAGAGATATATGTTTTGATCACTTTTCATAAGCTGCATGTTCAGTTTTTCGGAAACTACCAAACTGACAAGGTAGTGGAGTGCAATGACATCCATTACGAGAGATTGTCTCATCGTAGTCCATTACGAGAGAATATCTCCTCGTAGTCAATTCCAGTGCGTTTTTGAGAGACCTTGCGCCATAAGGGGAGTTTGCATACTCTTATTCTCATTACGCATTCTAACAAAGATATATTTGCGGTGTCGGCGTCACCTGCCCAAAAGACCTATCTCTTTGTTTATACTGGATCGCTTCTTTCCATTAGGCCAGTTTACTAAGTTGACATTTTTCAACGAAGTATGGTTCGATAGTAGACTCATTATTCCACGTCCTCATGTACACTAGTGTAATGTGTTTGTAGAGATCTCTATACTTTAAGGATTGGTTCTAACATTTGAGGCGTCCCCCAATGATAACCACAATCCATAAATATTCTCATGAGACGGATTTGAGTATCACTGATCAATAGATTAGGTTGTGCCAAACTTGTTTTCTTCCTTTACACAAGTATGTATCGAACTTAAGGTGGCCTCCCCCTCTTCCTTGGAGAGCCACAGCCTGTGACGCCATTTATGCCACTTATGGCGTCACCATGCCACCATCCATGGTGGCAGTGCAATAACCAATTCCTCTTGGGTGGTACCATGTCCTTTTGATAAAACACAATCCTTGCAGGTATATTTGCAGCAGGTTTATATGATCTCGTCACTTTAATGTATAAGATATCTACACACTTTGCTTTGTCTGATTTTGGGGATCGAGATGAGACACAGTGGGGACAAACCACGACAATTCCTGTCGTTCCACTTGAACATACTTGTTCTTATCTCCCCCTAACGACGGGAAGACTGTCTCATCAAAGTGACACACCGCAAATCTAGCGGTGAGGAGATCGCCTGTCAAGGTTTCGACATAGCGGACTATAGCTGGAAGTTCATATCCAGCATAAATATTTATTCATCTCAAGTAACCCATCATTGTGCGCTGTGGCGGCGCAATTTTGGCACATAAAACATTTAATAGAGCTCAAGGATTGTAGATCCGTGTCAATCCAAAAGAGCTCAAGGATTACAAGTTCGTTTGAAATCCTTAAAAATCCTCACACATAGTCACTAGCTATGGTGTAAATTGGTTCAATGATATGGTTATAGATGAATAAGTAACGCTGCATGCAAAAATTGCATAACCCAAAACGGAAGTATTGGTGTGCTTTACCAATATTAAGACCATTACTGTAGTCGTTTTCCGTGAGACCAATTGGGTTTTTGTATATAGGAATATGATGTCCATTACAAATCCCATATAATAAGCCATAAAATCATCACACCTACGGAAATTAACCCGGCCTAAGTGCTTTGACTTTCTAGCATAAGCAGCATAAATTTTAATTGTGGATGGTGTCATGACACGTGACCAGTGTGTCGACACAACAACCAACACCATAAAATATCTATGGTGTCCGCAAGTTGGTTGAATCGATCCACTGAATCCTCTTTTGATTCAATATAACAACATAATGAGAAACTCATGTGTCCTTTGCATATGATGATCTCAATCATAATTTCTTTAACGAATAGGCTTTGAATGATGTACTTTTATCCATAAAATCATGACGGATATGAGAAGCATAATAAGGTATAAATGCATATGCTTGTGCATCAAATATATTATAATGCCACATTGGGGGAGCGGCGGAATTTAGGAATTGAACATACGTCTTCAACCCTATATGACAATATTTGAGGATAAAATGTTCATTGATCGTCCTCAGATTCGTGTGTGAACCATATTCTTCTGGTGTTTGCTTCTATTTATCCAAAAATATGGGTGTCCATAGTAGTTTCGTTAATGTACGGATCACCATATCAAAGCCAATCTATGTCAGAATTCCAAAAGATCATTTTCTTATGACGTTGGATTTAATTAACGGTTACTTAGAACCTACTAAGTTGACATATAATCTTCTCTAATACATTCGCAGTCATTTAGAGGTAATGCAAAGGAGCTCAAATGAATTCTCACTTGTGTCTTTTTCACATGAAAAATCGTGGCGTAAATTTCTTTATAATGTGGAAAACATAATTCAATTTTCTTTTATCGCATAAATTGTCAATTTGACATATGCTCAATATATACATCGAAACGTAACTCAAGTTCTTTAGAGTAAATCGATGGGGATTGTAATAAAAAGGTATTGTAATCCCAATTAGGCAGGTGTATTACGAATCCCAAAGGAAAAGATATACTGATCCTTATCACTTTCTTTGATATACTAATCATTATCATATACTATTGATATAGTACTAGTGTTCTTCAGTACTATTATTGTAGGGATTTACATTGTGCGTTTCTTTGCACACGGTTCTTTGTTTCATGCCTATATTATGATATGTTGTTTTACTTTATGCAATACTTTGTAAAGTTAGATGTAGAAAATTGAATCATGTATATTATGAATAAAATTTGAATAATCTCAATTCCTTTAGAGAAAATTCAAAAAATTAACATGCCAACGATTACATTTAGTCTTGTCCAATTTAGAGAGAGAAACTTTAAGACCAAAAGTCTAATTTAGGACCAAAAGTCGTATTTAGGCGTAATAGCCTTTATAAGGATATCTTAAAATTTTTAAAGTAGACTAATCAAAGTCTATCTTGGATTGAGCCAAATCCTTTTTGCTCTTTTAATAGCTGCAATGATGAGATTTGTCATTTAACATATTCTTCCCAGATGTTATGTTTTTAGTTGTAAACTCATTTTCAATGTTATTGTTGGATATTGAAGATACTTTTCCAAAATCCGCGTACTTATATGATTCTTCATATTTATTGAAAGTCGTAGCTAATTCTTTGCTAGCTTATAATGTAGGTATCAATAGTTCATTGAATTACAACAATGGCAGAGTGCTTCACTGCACATGACATGTCCCCTATGTCATCTTTTAAATGTTACATTGTTTCCACTTACTTTTGGATGATTATATGAATTTTACGTCCATAGTCATTACCCCTTGTTTTAGGGTCGTTGCATTACTTTGCCCAATTTGTTCAAGAATATATATATATTTTTCTAAGACCTTACACTACCAGATACGGAGGAATAGCCGACGAAAAAATTTTCGTCGGCCATTTTTTTTTTTCGTCGGCTATACCCTCTGCCGACGAAAATTTCGTCGGCCATAAGTCGTCGGTAATACGCCGTCGGTAATACCAATGGCCGACGAAAAAAAAAATTTCGTCGGCTATAGTTAAGTATGGCCGACGAGTCAAAAAATTCGTCGGGCAAAGGTGGGTGAAATAGCCGACGACTTTCGTCGGGTATTTTTGAGTATGGCCGACGAAATCCATTAAGTATGGCCGACGATTTACTAAAATTTCGTCGGCTATGGTGTTTTAACTATACCCGACGATTTCCCAAAATTTCGTCGGCTATGATGTTTTAACTATAGCCGACGATTTACTAAAATTTCGTCGGCTATGATGTTTTAACTATAGCCGACGATTTCATAACATTTCGTCGGCTATGGTGTTTTAACTATAGCCGACGATTTAATAAAAGTTCGTCGGCTATGCTATTTTAACTATAGCCGACGATTTAATAAAATTTCGTCGGCTATTTCCTCGAAATATATTACTATTTTATAGGTATTAATTAGTTATAGCCGACGAAATAAGGCACTTTTCGTCGGCTATACAAGTTATAGCCGACGAAAATTGGTAAAATTCGTCGGCTATACTTGTTATAGCCGACGAAATAATGCAAAAATCGTCGGCTATTCTTGCATTTGGAAAAAAAAAATTAAATTATTTTCTAAATTACCATTCCAAGCAAGCTGCAAATCACAAAAACAATTCATGCATTTGCACCAACAAGAAACACGTCTAAACACCATTTTTATTAAATTCGTTCCAATATACATAAAATATAATCCTAATTATCCCCTAAACTACTAAAGTCTAGGATATCATCTACAGCATCAGGCGCATCATCCTGCTGACCGAACTCGGGAGGTTGAGGCATTGGAGGCTCCACTAACTGCTGAAACGGGAGCGGGGGTGGACGGCCTTCTTGTTGTGCCGCGAACATCTCATAAATCCACTGTTGCTGGCCGTCGTTGTTGTATTGCCGAATTCTGGCGCACTCAGCATTCCAACGGACCATATCCAACTGATACTGCTGGGACTGATATTGTCTGCGGCGCAGCTCCTCTACTGTCTGGGACGAGGTCGCCAATTCTGCGGCCAATCGCTGCACTTCTCCCCTCATATGTTGGGTCTGGCCGCCTCCCTTCTTTTCACCTCCCTCAGTGGTCTTCAGGAGCCCTTGTCCAGAACCTCCTAAACCCCGGCAGTAGTACTCGTTGGACTGGTGTGGGAAGGCTGCGTTGAACATCCTCGCCGCCGTTTGGATATTGGTGCGGTCGACCTGGCGCACGGCTTCCTCCAAATCTGCCTCTGAGATGTCCGGTTGTGTCTCCCAAACTATTTGCTGGAGCACCTCTTGTTCGGCCTGGGTCACCCGCTCCTAATTGGACGGGGAAAAAAAATTAATATTCTAACAAATGGATAGTTAAGTAAAATTAATAATTTAAATTTTAAAATCATAATGAACGACTTACGAGATCGTCTGTCGCTTGTGGATAAGCGATCTTGAACGTCTCCACGTAGGGGTTGCAATCAGGATGATCTCTTAGCGCCTCCTCCTGATATTGTGCAAACGGCCTTGAACCGCCGTGATGGAGGATTGTGTTACGGCGGCGGTTCTCCGAGTTTATCCGAGACCGTTCCTTCAAACAAATAATAAAATATTAGAAAAATGCATCAAAAAATATAACTGAAATAATTATAAAATATTTAAACTAATAATTAAAATTTTAATAAAATAAACATTTATAATGAAGTTTAATATTTACCATCATAGCCGGGTTGTCGAAGACTACGGTCCTCAACCAACGCCACTCGTACTCCCTGAACATGAACTCTCTGGGAGTACCCATACGACCACGGTTGCCGTACTCGTTATAGTGGGAACGGAGCTCGTTCTTCCACTCTTTGAACCTACGAAGAAAACAAAAGTGCATTAGAAATATTATTAATATCATAAAATATTTCTAATTATCAAATAAGACATTCCCAACGTACCTCGAGCTCTGTTGGGAGTCTGCCCAACCCCGCTTGTGTTCCGCAACCACAAAGTATGTCTGAAAGATAATATTTTATTAGTTTTATAATTATAAAAATACCGAAAATTATTAAATATTACGATAACTAAATTAAATTTTTTTATTTACTCACCGACGCGGCGTTGTTCAACTCCATCTTGATTTCTTCGGGCACATCAGCCCACCGAGCCCACAACATAGGGACTCTGTCCCTAATGAGTGCACCCACGCAACCCGAGTAGTCGCGTTTCTTTTTCGCCCCAACCTCCTGATCAGGAGCTTCGTCAATCTGGATCCTCCCGCTCCGTTCAACCGTTCTCCTGAGCGTCTCAAAACTGATGACACCTCTGGTATTCCTCTGGGTTGAACTGCTAGCGCCTGTCCATATCACATAAACGACGATTGGTTAATAAAATTAAATATTAGTGCGTTAATTTTAATAAAATATTTAATTAATAAAATCGAATGTTACCTGAACCCGATGATTCGGTTGCCGTCGACTTTCCTTTTCTCCTCGCCGAAATCAGGAGGTCAGGGCTCTCCCATGGCTGCTGCTAGTATGCCTCCGCAGCACTCACGAACTGAGGCATATCAGGCCACTGGGGCCGACCCTGATAGTCGACCTCGGGTATCGCAGGAATGTTGTATGGGAGGAAGAGCTGGTTTGGGAGAGTAGGCCCCTCAGTCGAGTCACCAGCAGACTGAGTCGGACTCGGCATCGGCATCGGCTCCCGATGAACCTCAGGCATACGAACCTGAGGAACGTCGGCAGCTATCTCCTCGTGAAACAGCTGCCGACTAAACCTCGGCGCCACAGAGGGACCGACATTCGGAAGTGAAGTGCTCGACGGCCGCCCCGCCTGGAGAAGGGTCTGGTGCCGAGCACTCACACTCCGCCGCGGCTGGGCTGCATCCACACTCCTCCGCGGCTGGCTGGTGGTCCTCTCAGGCTGGCTAGCCGTCCTCTCGGAGTCTGGGGAACCGGCGGCATTTCCAGAACCTCTAGATCTAGAACGACGACCTCCGAACAACTGCCTAAATGCATCGGCCATCTAAAGCCAGACGCATTAATACATTAATTAATATTAAATTATATTATATTAAATAACAAATTCTAATTAATATAATACCCAATAATACTAACATATTTTAATATTTACCGATTTATATAATAACCAATTTATACATATAAATTATACAATTACACCTAAATTATATACAATTAAAATAAATTTTACAAAAATTACCTAAATTAACATAAAAACCTAAAAACTACATACATTAACATAAAAACCTAAATTATAACTAAATTAACATAAATACATAAATTATACCTAAATTAACATAAATACATAAATTCTACCTAAATTAACATAAATACATAAATTATAACTAAATTAACATAAATACATAAATTATATCTAAATTAATATAAAAACATAAATTATACCTAAATTAACATAAATACATAAATTAACATAAATACATAAATTATACCTAAATTAACATAAATACATAAATTAACATAAATACATAAATTATACACAAATTAACATATAAATACATAAATTATACCTAAATTAACAATTATATCTAAATTAACAATTATATATAATTTATTAACCATAATTTAATTTATTAATAATTAAATAACAAAAAAAAAAAAAAAAAAGGGGGCCGGCCGGTACCGAATCGGGGAGGAGGAGGAGGGGGAGGCGGCCGGAACAGAGAGGAGGAGGAGGAGGGTCGGCCGGGGCTGCCGGAACAGGGAGGAGGAGGAGGAGGAGGGGCGGCGGATCGAACCAAGGAGGAGGAGGAGGAGGCGCCGGGCTGCCGGAATAGGGAGGAGGATCGACGGATGAAGGAGGGCCGGATTCGAGGAGGATAGGGAAAATCGGGCAAATGGAGGCTAGGGTTCGGCTGCATTTTACTTATACCCGATAGTATAGCCGACGAAATCAAGCAATTTCGTCGGCCATGATATAGTATAGCCGACGAATACAGTGATTTCGTCGGGCATACTATGTCATAGCCGACGAAATGATTTTCGTCGGCCATGGTATGGCATAGCCGACGAAATTCCATAATTCGTCGGCTATAGTCTTCGTCCCTCAGAATCTGTCCGATCTCCCCCATCCAACGGTGGATAATGGGAAGGCGCGGATCACCAGACTTTAGCCGACGAAATATAACTTCGTCGGCTATACTTTTGGTCAAACTACAAAGTCAAACCTCTAAACGCTGTAAAACGGAAATTGGGCCGTCTAAATGACGTTTTTTGGCCTGACCTTCAACAGAGAATAGTTTCAGATCGATGCGACGCATCTAATCGTATAAAAATTTCCCCCAAAATATTTACCGACCGTCAGGCTACCCATAGGAAAACGGGAGTGAAAAACAGCAAACCGCAACATTCGGGACACAGATTTTGTCGGAATCTTCCCATTTTTCAACCGTAGCCGTATTTCAATATTTCGGTCATGTCTTATTTCACGACACATTTGCATTTGAAGGGTCTACGTATAGTAGGTATTTGAAACTGTACATTCAATTAAACACTTAGTAAACAAGTTAAGGAACATTAGTGCATATATTCCGATTTTGAATCTCAAAGTTTGGAAAATCTATTCCAACCGTCAGATATCACCGTTAAGGTTAAATACATGTATGAAAAAAAATCCAACTACATCTGACAAAGTTGAAGGCTCGATCGGGACGGTCAAACCGCAAAGTCAAACCTCTAAACGCTTTAAAACGGAAATTGGGCCGTCTAAATGACGTTTTTTGGCCTGACCTTCAACAGAGAATAGTTTCGGATCGATGCGACGCATCTAATCGTATAAAAATTTCCCCCAAAATATTTACCGACCGTCAGGCTACCCATAGGAAAACGGGAGTGAAAAACAGCAAACCGCAACATTCGGGACACAGATTTTGTCGGAATCTTCCCATTTTTCAACCGTAGCCGTATTTCAATATTTCGGTCATGTCTTATTTCACGACACATTTGCATGTGAAGGGTCTACGTATAGTTTGTCGATAGTGATAGAAAATGGAAACAGCTCTGTTTTTGTTTTTTTTTTAATCATAGCCGACGAAATCAAACCTAGTATTCGTCGGCTATTGTTTTGTCGTTTTCTGTTAAAAAATTATGGCCGACGAAATATATAATGTTCGTCGGCCATTGTTCGTAATATTATTATTTTTTTAAAAACTTATGGCCGACGAAATCGTTAGTTTTCGTCGGCCATTGTTCGTAAAATATTTTTTTTTAATAAATTATGGCCGACGAAATAATTAGTTATCGTCGGCCATTGGTCGTAAAATATTTTTTTTAATACATTATGGCCGACGAAATAATTAGTTTTCGTCGGCCATTGGTCGTAAAATATTTTTTTAATACATTATGGCCGACGAAATAATGCATTTTTCGTCGGCCATTTTCCGTTTAGCCGACGAAATAATGCATTTTTCGTCGGCCATTCTCTGAAAAAAAAAACCTAAAAATCAGTGGTTTTACACCTCTCCTATTTCGATGTCCTGCTCACATATAACCAAAATTGAACATAAAAAATCAGAAACCCAACAGTCAACATATTTCAAATTTTTATTTAAGGGGTTTGGAACCCAGCCTAGCTGGGAGGCTCATCTCCACGCCCGGTCATTAGAAATGAGTTGATTACAAGTGAAAGGATTACATCATTTAAATTACTTAATCCGCCGGATTGTAATCGGAATCATCGGATGAGTCTTCTTCGGTTTCTGAATTGCTCGATAGGGGTAATCTATGTCTTTCCTCACCACTAGAGTCCTCGTTAGTTTCTTCAATTGGATCAACATCAACAAGCAGTGGCTCTTCACGTCGAATTCGCACCGGCGTGTCTAGACGAATAAAAGAGGAGTCAGGAATACCGTTTGAGTTGGGCTCTTGATACGCGGTGCCCCCTTCCTCGTTCTCTTCGGCCACTCCAAGTGTAGACGCCCGGTAAATGTTGCGATGGTGGATAGTGTTGACTACTTTCCACGGGTCACCCTTGGCGAGATTATCAAGATAAAACACTTGTTTCACCCATGTGGCTAAAACGAACGGGTCGTCCTCATACCATGATGTACTAGTGTTCACAGAACTTACGCCGTATTGATCGGTTTTCATGCTCTGCGGCCGTGTGTCAAACCATCTACACTTGAAAAGGTGCACTTTCATGCCTTCCCCGTAATGCAGTTCCACAACCGAATGGAGAACACCGTAATAGTCAACTCCACCATCCCCACCATGTGCCATAACCCCTGAATTTTGTGTTTTCAGTCTGAGGTCTCTGTCTTCACATCGAAATAACACACCATTCACCTTGCACGTCGCATAAACTTTTGAATAGACCGGCCTCCTCGCTAAAAGTCTGAGTTCGTGCGACCAATTTGGGTGATTATCATTTGCAATAAGGTCCATCTGCAACCATCAGAATCAACTATAAATATGAATAAATATACACAATAATATATGAACACGTATAGAATAGTGTTAAAGGTACGTACCCAGCGGCCGAAATACTCTGCGAATGTCTGGTTGTGGTAATCGCGATCACCTGCTACTCCTTCACAGCGTAGATGTATGTCCTTCCAAAACTGAACTTCTGGACAGTTGATTAGTACCCACCAATGTGCAATGGCTACCTCATAATCTTTCAACTTATAGGAAACTGGCATGTTTCCACCGAGTACAACATCGTCGGAGAGTATGGAAAGATTGAACTGTGAAGGTACATCTTCCGGTATGCTTTCCTGTAACGCTCCGAAATACAGCTTCATGTAGGTAACGCACTCGTGCGCAATATATGCTTCAGCTATACATCCTTCAGGTGCGGATCTGTTTTGGACAAAACCACCGTATTGTCCAAGTTGCCTATAAATCAAGTTTTTAAAGTGTTATGATAATACATTAACACTATATCACATATATTGATGAGGAAATTAACATAAGGTGTAAAATACGTACCTTTCCATCGGATACATCCAAGTGAAGTGCACAGGACCGGTAAGCAACAACTGCCGAGGAAGATGGATCATGAGGTGAGGCATGATGTCGAAAAAATTTGGAGGAAATATCATCTCAAATTTACACATGATATGAACGATGTCTTGTTGCATTTCCCGGAGGTCAGATTTTCTCACTTCCCGTGTGCATACCTTCTGGAAAAATCTTGCCAACGCTACTAACGGCTCCACAACGTGACGGGGAAGGAACGGTCGAATGAAAACAGGGAAGAGACGTTGTAGCAGGATATGATTCTCATGACTTTTCAACCCGTACAGATTGTTGCATTGTCTGTTGACACACTTGGCTATATTTCCAGCAAAGCCTGAAGGATACTTGGCCCGACTTATCCAATGCAAAATTTCTGATTTATGCTCAGGCTTGACGGTGTAAGGAGCTTGAGGCATTTTTCTCTTCCCTTGTTTCAACCATAGTGGTTTTCTGATATTCATGTTTTGCATATCAGTGCGAGCCTTAGGACCGTCTTTCGTCTTCCCCTCCAAGTTCAGCGTTGTGCCCACCACACTTTCAGAAACATTTTTTTCTATGTGCATAACGTCTAGGAAGTGTCGGATCAACAACTCACACCAGTACGGGAGTTCCCACAATATGCTCCTATGTGTCCAGAATTTGTACTCCTCAGGCCTTTCAGGTATTTCCGCTACAATATCGGGATGATTGCTGAGGGGCCCAAAATCGTACTCATTAAGTCTTGCTAAAATTTCTCTTCCTGTCCATCTTCTGGGAGCACGGCCGTGTTCTTCGGTTCCATCAAATGCGGCGGACTCGTAACGCCAGTGGTGATCCGCCGGAAGGAACACACGATGACCCATTCGGCATATCTTGTTGCAATGAGGGGTGCTCCCATAATCGGTGAGGCACTCTGGACAAGCCTTGTATCCCCTGACAACGCTGCCCGACAACATCCCATAAGCAGGAAAATCACTGATGGTACCAATAACCATGGCATGCATCTGGAACGTCTCCTGCTTGTACTTGTCAAAAGTGGGATGACCAACGTCCCACAATACCTTAAGCTCTTCAATCAATGGTCTCATATACACATCGAGACATTTCCCTGGGTAACCAGGCCCCGGAATCAACAACGTCAACATATTATATTCCTTCTTCATGCACATCCACGGAGGAAGGTTGTAAGGTACCAAAACCACCGGCCATATACTGTATGAAAGACTCATGGTGCCGAAAGGGTTGAACCCGTCAGTTGAGAGCCCGAGCCTGACGTTTCTGACATCTGACGCAAAATAAGGAAACTCATTGTTTATATGCTTCCAAGCCGCTCCGTCAGAGATGTGTGTCATGATATCTGCGTCTCCCGCGTCCCGCTCACCGTGCCACCTCATAGCTTTTGCGGTGGTTGCTGACATGTACAACCGCTCAAGCCTATCTCTCAACGGAAAATACCGAAGCACTTTCACAGGTTTCCTATTGCCTGCTCCCGTCAACTTATATCGGTCAGACTGACATATCGGACATGCGTCAAGGCTAGCAAGGTCATTCCCTTCTGCATCTTTACCCCAGAAGAGAACGCAGTCAAATGCGCATGCATGGATCTTAATGTAGGAAAGCCCTAGATCTTTGAGGATACTTCGGACCTGACGGTGATTGGTAGGATTACGATGACCCTCCTCCAACAACGAAGAAGTGTACTGTAGATATTCATCTACTTGCCTGATAGTCGATTTTGTCTCGACTTTAATCCTCATTACCTCCATCACACTTTCAAGAACTGTCTTCTCAGAACTTGAACACACAGGGGTCTGTTGCAATGCAATCAGTTTGTTGTACTTGTCAAAGGCAGCAGTGTTGACAACTTGTGGGAACGGCTGCACCGGGTCCTGCATATATTGTTCCCCATGTACACCGCTTTCAAAAGGAAACACGTCGTTGACGAATGTCATTGTTGGATCGTTGGATGTACTACTACTGCCCGCCTCAAAATACTGCCCATGATCATGCGATCCATCTAATGATGGCTCACCGTGATATATCCAACGTGTGTACTTCGGCCAAAACCCATTGCTCTTTAGGTGCTCCCATACTGTCCTAATCGGAAATCGACACATATCACTGCGACACTTACATTTCTTGCACGGGCAATAATGGTACGGTCCTTTTGCATTTTCTTCGACGAACTGCATAAAATCCACAACTCCTGTAGTGTATCGTCGGTCATGCCTTGGAAGCGAAATCCAACTCTTATCTCGATCCATATATAGCCTGATAATAATATATATGTATAACTTTAATTAATAATAAATTAATTAACACATATATATTACAATATATATTATTATCAACATCAACTCATATATATATATACCATTAATTAACAACCATTATTTAAGTTCATTACACTATCAACAACCATTAATTAACATATTTATATATATTTTAACACTAATTAAAATAACATTATTAAATTAAAACACATAATTATACTCTAACTGAAAATCAACTCAACTACAACTCAAAATCAACATATATACATACATTCTAACACTAAAATACAACAACAAAACAAAAAATCACTTACTATATCAAAATCACTAAAACTCAAAATCAACATATATATATACACATATATATATATACATACCTATATATAGCTCCACAATGTAAGAGAGGACGGATTTCAATAATACCCACAGATTTTTCACTCTTTCTCCCATTTTTTTTTGAAATGAGCAGCTTCTGTCCAGATCTGAAAATATAAAGACTTATAGCCGACGAAATTTCCCACTTCGTCGGCCATTCTTCCCAAAGTTATATAGCCGACGAAAACTTTAAATCGTCGGCCATTATAGAATTATAGCCGACGAATAACGCTATTTCGTCGGCCATGATATAGTAAAGCCGACGAAATAAAGCAATTTCGTCGGCCATACTCCAAAAGTTTTATAGCCGACGAAAATATTAATTCGTCGGCCATTATTGGAGTATAGCCGACGAAAAAAAAAATCGTCGGCCATTATTGGAGTATAGCCGACGAATTTTACTTTGTACCGACGAAATAAAAATCGTCGGCCATTCTATAGGAATGGCCGACGATTTTTTTTTTTTACCGACGAAAAAAAATTTTCGTCGGCCATTCCTGGGAATAGCCGACGAAAAATCATTTCGTCGGCCGTTGTTTTTTTTTTTCGTCGGCACAACTTATTTTTCTGGTAGTGTTACATCGTCATTGCCTTTTGATTTAGGGTTGTTGCATTACTTTACAAAATGTGTTCCAGGAAATTTCTTTTTCTCATACCTTACATTGTCATTGCCCTTTGGTTTAGGGTTGTTGCATTACTTTGCACAATTTGTTCCAAGAAATAATTTTTCTCTCAGACTTTACATCGTCATTACCCTTTGTTTTCTCAGACCTTATATTGTCATTGAATATATTATAATTATTTCTTAGCTATTTACATAAAGCAATTTACATAAATATACCATGCTCAAGCCTTAGTTGGCTTAATAGGGGAATTTGGTACTCAAATTCTTCAGAGTCCAATATGTCAAAACTAAACTGTGATGGTTAGACCTATCTATAAAATAGAGGAAGAATAGAATGGATTAATCTCGTGGTCTAAATGACATGCACGACAACTAATATAAACCAATATACATTATGGTAAATCCGTGAAATTTCGTTATTACAATAAAATTTAGGTTTCTCCATTTTCATTGCATGTGAAGCTAATGAAATTTCATTATCATTGCTTTTTATATAATCAAGAAGATATCCATGATGAAAATTTTTTCAAGAAATTAAAATTGGATCTCAAGACCAAAATTTGTAATGGTCATATTTTTCTTATTTCGTGAATATGCTTTATCACAATAATTGGTTTGTCCATTTTTATATTGTATTGCTCATGAGATTTGCATTATCATGGCAATGCTCAAATTAAATAACATGTTAAATAAAAAACAATTATTTAACATAATAAAATAGACATATAATGATGCTCAAATTTCATAAATATATGTCATAATATAATAAGATAAGTTTGAGCATTATATCATTAACGATCTAATGAAAATGATAACGTTAATTAGATCTTACTTGTTAGTTTGCCAAATAAACTGCATATTAAGCGATTGCTCGATCTCCGACTCCAAATAGTCGTCACATATTAATCGCCGCATCGTAATTGATAAGTCACATAAAAACAAACAATATTCATATGATTAGTCACTTCAATCATATATATTTCACATTTACCATATAAATTAAAAAAAATTCATATTTACTATTAAATTCGAAAAACAGTAAATAGTTATATAGTAAATAGTTATACAGTAAATATAAATTACTGTACGGTAATTTCAAAAATTACCTTTGTATTTTACCCCAAAAAAAATCCTTTTTTTTCTTCTTTTTTTCGGGTTGGGTCAGGCCCAAAGGGCTGGGCCGGGTCAGATCAGGCCCAAATCCGGATCGAGATCAAGCTTCTGCCGACGAAGCTTTGTCGGCAAAGGTCGGGTCCGATCTGAAGGCAGGAGCGGCGGAGGCGCGGAGCGGAGGGCAAGCCGGAGTCGGCTCTACAGAGCAGGGGTGCGATCGGGGGTCGTCCGAGCAGTGGACGATCGTGGCGAGGCGATCGGGGCGAGGCGATCCGATCCGGGGCGAGGTCGAGCGGAGGTGGTGAGGCGATGCGTCGACGGATTCGTCTGGGTTGACCGGCGACGGCGTCGGGGCTACGGGGTCGTGGCTTCATCGGCGAGCGGTGATGGGATGTCGTCGTGGGCGACTGGATCTGGGACGAACATGGGTGCCCAGAGCAGATTGCGTCGAAGTTGGAGAGGATCGATGGTGTCGATCTGGGTTTGGAACCAGATATGATGGGCGGCGCGAGGTCGTCGACCGAACTAGGTCGACGGCTTAGGGGGGGGGGGCGGTGGTTCTGGGTGGTCGATCTCGTCGGACGTGGGCTGGCATAGGAGCAGGGTGCTGCTACGGCGGCGAAGAGAAGAAAACATTTCTAGGGTTTTTTTTTCTTCTATTTTTTTCGGCAGATTTTTTTCTGTTTTTTTTCATTTTTTTTTCTTGGCTAAAAAAATCTCAGCGAGTAAAGCTACGTGCTAATAACGTGTTGTAGGAAAATGGGAATTGGTCTACTCATTTCATTGATAATCCCCTTTATATAGGGTGAGTATTACAACGGTAATAGGAAATACATTAATGACAATAATGACTACATAATTATCTATCGTCAGTTACATTGACGAAGGCACATAATACGTTTTTCCTTCAACACCATTTATATATTAACATAAATATAACCATTTATATAATTAGGCTACCAATTTATATATATATTTAATTTAACAATTTATATATATGCAATGGCTACCTCATAATCTTTCAACTTGTAGGAAACTGGCATTTTTCCACCGAATACAACATCGTCGGAGAGTATGGAAAGATTGAACTGTAAAGGTACATCTTTCGGTATGCTTTCCTGTAACGCTCCTAAATACAGCTTCATGTAGGTGACGCACTCGTGCGCAATATATGCTTCAGCTATACATCCTTCAGGTGCGGATCTGTTTTGGACAAAATCACCGTATTGTCCAAGTTGCCTATAAATCAAGTTTTTAAAGTGTTATGATAATACATTAATACTAAATCACATATATTGATGAGAAAATTAACATAAGGTGTAAAATACGTACATTTCCATCGGATACATCCAAGTGAAGTGCACAAGACCGGTAAGCAACAACTGCCGAGGAAGATGGATCATGAGGTGAGGCATGATGTCGAAAAAATTTGGAGGAAATATCATCTCAAATTTACACATGATATGAACGATGTCTTGTTGCATTTCCCGGAGGTCAGATTTTCTCACTTCCCGTGTGCATACCTTCGGGAAAAATCTTGCCAACGCTACTAACGGCTCCACAACGTGACGGGGAAGGAACGGTCGAATGAAAACAGGGAAGAGACGTTGTAGCAGGATATGATTGTCATGACTTTTCAACCCGTAAAGATTGTTGAATTGTCTGTTCACACACTTGGCTATATTTCCAGCAAAGCCTGAAGGATACTTGGCCCGACTTATCTAATGGAAAATTTCTGGTTTATGCTCAGGCTTGACGGTGTAAGGAGCTTGAGGCATTTTTCTCTTCCCTTGTTTCAACCATAGTTGTTTTCTGATATTCATGTTTTGCAGATCAGTGCGAGCCTTAGGACCGTCTTTCGTCTTCCCCTCCAAGTTTAGCGTTGTGCCCACCACACTTTCAGAAACATTTTTTTCTATGTGCATAACGTCTAGGAAGTGACGGATCAACAACTCACACCAGTACGGGAGTTCCCACAATATGCTCTTATGTGTCCAGAATTTGTACTCCTCAGGTCTTTCAGGTATTTCCGCTACAATATCGGGATGATTGCTGAGGGGCCTAAAATCGTACTCATTAAGCACTGCTAAAATTTCTCTTCCCGTCCATCTTCTGGGAGGACCACCGTGTTCTTCGGTTCCATCAAATGCGGCGGACTCATAACGCCAGTGGTGATCCGCCGGAAGGAACACACGATGACCCATTCTGCATATCTTGTTGCAATGAGGGGTGCTCCCATAATCGCTGAGGCACTCTAGACAAGCCTTGTATCCCCTAACAACGCTGCCCGACAACATCCCATATGCAGGAAAATCACTGATGGTACCAATAACCTTGGCATGCATCTGGAACGTCTCCTGCTTGTACTTGTCAAAAGTGGGATGACCAACGTCCCACAATACCGTAAGCTCTTCAATCAATGGTCTCATATACACATCGAGACATTTCCATGGGTAACCAGGCCTCGGAATCAACAACGTCAACATATTATATTCCTTCTTCATGCACATCCACGGAGGAAGGTTGTAAGGTACCAAAACCACCGGCCATATATTGTATGAAAGACTCATGGTGCCGAAAGGGTTGAACCCGTCGGTTGAGAGCCCGAGCCTGACGTTTCTGACATCTGACGCAAAATGAGGAAACTCATTATTTATATGCTTCCAAGCCGCTCCGTCAGAGATGTGTGTCATGATATCTGCGTCTCCCACGTCCCGCTCACCGTGTCATCTCATAGCTTCTGCGGTGGTTTCTGACATGTACAACCGCTCAAGCCTATCTCTCAACGGAAAATACCGAAGCACTTTCACAGGTTTCCTATTGCCTGCTCCCGTCAACTCATATCGGTCAGAATGACATATCGGACATGCGTCAAGGCTAGTAAGGTCATTCCCTTCTGCGTCTTTACCCCAGAAGAGAACACAGTCAAATGCGCATGCATGGATCTTAATGTAGGAAAACCCTAGATCTTTGAGGATACTTCGGACCTTACGGTGATTGGTAGGATTACGATGACCCTCCTCCAACAACGAAGAAGTGTACTGTAGATATTCATCCACTTGCCTGATAGTCGATTTTGTCTCCACTTTAATCCTCATTACCTCCATCACACTTTCAAGAACTGTCTTCTCAGAACTTGAACACACAGGGGTCTGTTGCAATGCAATCAGTTTGTTGTACTTGTCAAAGGCAGCAGTGTTGACAACTTGTGGGAAGGGCTGCACCGGGTCATGCATATATTGTTCCCCACGTACACCGCTTTCAAAAGGAAACACGTCGTTGACGAATGCCATTGTTGGATCGTTGGATGTACTACTACTGCCTGCCTCAAAAAACTGCCCATGATCATGCGATCCATCTAATGACGGCTCACCGTGATATATCCAACATGTGTACTTCGGCCAAAACCCATTACTCTTTAGGTGCTCCCATACTGTCCTAATCGGAAATCGACACATATCACTGCGACACCTACATTTATTGCACGGACAAGAATGGTATTCATTCCCGTTTGCATTTTCCTCGACGAACTGCAAAAAATTCACAACTCCTGTAGTGTATCGTCGGTCATGCCTTGGAAGCGAAATCCAACTCTTATCCGGATCCATATATAGCCTGAAAATAATATATATATATATATATATATATATATGACTTTAATTAATAAGAAATTAATTAACACACATATATATATATATATATATATATAAATCCTTAATAATTAATTACATTACAATATATATTATTATCAACATCAACTCATATATATATATACCATTAACAACCATTATTTAAGTTACACTATATATCAACCATTATTTAACTTAAGTACACTATCAACAACCATTAATTAACATATATATATATATATATATATATATATATAATTAAACTCCACACACACATGCACACACACACACACACACACATATATATATATATATATATATATATATATATATATTTTATCTCCTAATTAAAATAACATCAAATTAAAACACATAATTAAACTCTAACTTAAAATCAACTCAACTACAACTCAAAATCAACATATATACATACATTCTAACACTAAAACAACAACAAAACAAAAAATCACTTACTAAATCAAAATCACTAAAACTCAAAATCAACATATATACACATATACGTACCTATATATAGCTCCACAATGTAGAGAGGACGGATTTCAACAATACCCACAGATTTTTCACTCTTTCTCCCTTTTTTTTCCGTTTTTTTTTTTAAATGAGCAGCTGTTGTCTAGATCTGAAAATATATAGACTTATGGCCGACGAAAATGTCAATTTCGTCGGCCAAAATTTCAAAAAAATTTCGTCGGCTAATGTTTCAGAGAAAGGCCGACGAAAATCTAAATCGTCGCCTGAAATCTGAATATAGCCGACGATTTTTGTTTATACCAACGAAAAAAAAGGATCGTCGGCTATTCTATGGAATTACCGACAAAATTTTTAGTCGTCGGCCGTGTTTTTTTTTTTTCGTCGGAAAAAGCTTTTTTTCTGGTAGTGACATTGTTTAGAGCATTTTCCCTTCTTTTTTTTTCAAACAATGGAGGCAGAAGACCAACAAGAATGGCTAGTAGCTACTGATCACTACCTTGTAATGATATCATCAATCAACTACCTTGTAATAATATCATCAATAAAAGTTTCAGTAACTATAACTATAATGGGGCTCTTGAAAGGTACAAATATTTTAAAATAAATACAAAATTACCAATAACTATAATTTTGTAGTGATATTTACCAATAGCAAGACCTAATTTTTTTATACCATCAGCAGAGAATTAACAGTAACGGGCTGTTAATCTGTGCACGATTTAATGACATAATTAACCCTGAAAATCCATAAATTACAACTCATGTCATCCATATAATTGGAAGGGGCATACTTTCCCCCAACTCATGTTAGTTTTCTTATTATTCTCATGGTCCCCAGTCCCGAAACCCGAAATAGATCATTTTATCAACTTCTGGCGTCGAAGGGGCATACTTTCCCCCAACTCGTGCACATGTGGGCTGATCATAGCTACTGGATGTCCCCATGAGTTAACTCAACTACACGAATGGTTTTCACAATAATAATCTCATTTCCCAAACACTCATGTTCCCTTCAACTTCCAAATATCTCACCATTTTCCCATCATGAAATGCATGATCAAGTAATATAATCGAAAGCAAAAACACATGCTTTCCAACTTTGTAGATACTTAATAACCAATCAAGAAATTAAATATAACCAACATTCATAATAGACAATGTCAAACAATTACAAACAATGTCAAACAATGCCAATCAATTCCAAACAATGTCAAACAATGCCAAATAATGCCAACATTTCATACATTAACATAATGAAATACACCCTATCAAACATACCTCGAATTGCCCAGCAGAAACTCGAGACCAAACCTTGCTCTTAAACTTGTGAACTACCACGAATGTCTCCCAAAGCTTAGCGATCATATAAGTACATACATAAACAAATACTGAAATTAGAATCATATTACTAGTTTATCATACCAAAATGTATACAACACGTACATTAGTTAAAACAAAGTACTTGAGAAAGTCATTGAACTGTACAAGTTTCAGATTACACAAAAGAATGATTTAAAACAGTTCACTTTAACTATGTCCAAAACAGTGAGTAACTAACAGCATTTGACTTTAATTTTTCACCATCATAAAATTAATAAAAGTTGATGATTTGAAGCCTACTATAAAGTTGGGATTAAAAGCTTCAAATTCATAGTTTCGGTTTTTTAAATGAAGCTCTGAGTAAAATGTTATGCACACTCAAAGTTGGGTAAAAAGTAAAGTTTACTAAGAAAATTCTGGTTTTGCTGCATAATGGGCTGTTTTGGACAAGCTATTTGACAAACCAAAAGTTACTCAAAATCAATGATTCTTGAACGTACAGAAAGCTTGGTAAATGAGGTTTTCAGTCATGCTTTCCAGTTTCTAAACTAACAATTGAACTGAGAGATAACATGTCACAAAATAGACCAAAAAATACACATTTCTGGAAAATTTCCAGAATTTTCGGAATTGTTGAACTCACTTGAAGTCCAAATTTTGGTTAACAATTGAAGCTATACAACTTCTAAAAGATTATAAGAACCTTGTAACTTCAATTCCAGAACTCTAAAACCATTAAACAACATAACCCAAGGAGCATACAAATCAAAAGAATTGATTTGGACACCAAAACTTATGAATTATGTTCTTAGAGTTCTTCCCAACATGAAAGTAAAACCCAATTGAAAACAATCATAAATTTAACAAGTTCTAACAGAAATTTAACAACTAATTCATTCTCAATCATAGTAAGCATAATGATAGAAACAAGAATCAAACATAAGAGCAAAAGAAAAACATTACCCATAACAACACAAATTGAATTGGGTTTGAAACAACAAAGAAAAACATATTATACCTCAGATTAGAATGATGAGAAAAAGGAACTTTTTTTTTTCTGCTCTCTCTCTCTCTCTCAATCTTCACTCTATTTCTTCTGCCTAGTTTTCCTCTTCTCCTCACCAAGCTCATTCCTCTACCTATAGGAGATTAACCGACTCTTTCTCTCAAACCGACTCTTGAACTCTCCTCCTATTGGTTCAAACTAAAACATCTGAAGTCTCAATCTCCAGCTACTATCGTGTTCTTGAAACAACCCCTAGCAGGGCACCTCCTGCTTGTTGGGTTTTAAAACGTTGGTTTCCCTTTTTTTTTATTTAAGAAAAGAAAAGAATATAACAGTAATTAAAATTAAAATTTTGTAAAACCCAAATGACACTAAAAATAAACCCGAATTTAGGATCTTACAACCTACCCTCCTAAAAGAATTTCGTGCTCGAAATTCAAACCAGGATTGACGAACATCTCTGGATATTTTTTGCGCATCTCAGATTCTAATTCCCATGTTTCCTCTTGAACATTTCCGTTTTGCCAAAGAATTCTGACTAGAGGAATACTTTTGGTTCGTAGGACTTGCTCCTTACGATCTAGAATCTGTATTGGCATTGCTTCAAAAGATAACTGTTCATCAACTTTAAATTTTCCCCAATCAATGACATGAGAAGGATTTGGTTGATACTTTCGTAACATTGAAACATGGAACACATCATGAATATTCGAAAGTTGGGGTGGTAATGCTACCTTGTAAGCAACTTCTCCAATTCGCTCTAGAATCTCAAAAGGTCCAACAAAACGTGGAGCTAATTTCCCTGTCTTTCCAAACCTCTGAACTCCTTTACGCGGTGACACATTTAAGAAAACATGATCACCAACCATGTACTCTAAAGGCCTATTTCTCCGATCCGCATAATTTTTTTTGTCGACTCTGATGAGCAGTTAGTAGACGCTGCTTGATAAGTTTAATCTTCTCAGTAGTTTCTTGTACAAAGTCAGGTCCAATTAAAATTGTTTCACCCACTTCAGTCCAACACATAGGAGATCTACAAGGTCTACCATACAGAGCTTCATATGGTGCCATCTTGATACTGGATTGGAAGCTATTATTGTATGCAAATTCTGCTAAGGCCAAGTAATCCTCCCAACTTCCATGAAAATCTAGTACACAAGCTCTCAACATATCTTCTAAAATTTGAATGGTCCTCTCAGATTGTCCGTTAGTTTGTGGATGAAATGCACTACTGAAATTCAACTTTGTTCCCATTGCTCGCTGTAGACTTTCCCATAACTTCGAAGTAAATTTCGAATCCCTATCAGACACAATTGATATAGGAACCCCATGAAGTTTAACTATTTCATGAACATATAATTTTCCAAGTGCTTCTGTTGAATCTGTGGTCTTGACCGGAAGAAAATATGCAGACTTGGTTAAACGATCAACAATTACCCATACTGAATCCTTTCCTTTAGGTGAACGGGGCAGTCCAGTCACAAAATCCATAGTTATATGTTCCCATTTCCATCCACCAATATGAAGTGGCTGAAGTGTTCCTCCAGGTTTTTGATGTTCTGCTTTTACTTGTTGACAAATAAGACACTTTGATACGAAAATTGCTATATCCTTCTTCATACCATCCCACCAAAATTGACGACGAAGGTCATGGTACAACTTTGTTCCACCTGGATGTATAATATACGATGAATAATGTGCTTGGCGAAGGACTTTATTCCTCAAATCTGAGACTTTTGGAACATACAGTCTTCCTATGTATCTTAAAGCATTTTTTTCCTGAAAGGTCCATCCTTCTACTTTCTCTCCCTACTTATTTTCTCTCGTAGTGACCTGGAAGTCTCATATTCTTGTTGCCTCTCAATAATTTCCCCCACTAACATTGGTTGTGTCACCATATTGTAAAGATAGGCACCATCTTCATGCATATCTACATACAATTGATAATCACAAAGGGATTCTGCCATTTTCCACTTATGGAGTTGCATACTTGCAAGACAACCACCTGTTTTTCTGCTTAGAGCATTGACTACTACATTTGCCTTTCCAGGATGATAATGCAACCCAAAATCATAATCTTCTAAATACTCCATCCAACGTCGCTGCCTCAGGTTGAGTTCTTTCTGAGTAAATAAATACTTCAGGCTCTTATGATCAGAGTAGAGCTCAAATCGTTCGCCATATAAGTAATGTCTCCATGTCTTTAAAGCATGAACAATTGCTGCTAATTCCAAGTCATGAGTTGGATAATTCTTCTCATGAGGTTTCAACTGACGAGAAGCATAGGTCACAACTTTCTTACCCTGCATCAGTACACATCCTAACCCACGTAGTGATGCATCTGTGTACACTGTATACCCAACGCCTTGCTCAGGAATTACTAAAATTGGAGCAGTTGTCAGACAAAGCTTCAATTCTTTAAATGATTCTTCACATTCAGTGGTCCAAGTGAATGTAACTCCTTTTTGGGTTAATCTAGTCAGAGGAGCAGATTTTCGAGAAAGGTCTTTAATAAATCTTCTATAGTAACCCACCAAACCCAAAAAGCTACGTATATCAGTAACAGTCCTTGATTGACTCCAGTTCAGTATTGCTTCAACTTTAGAAAAATCTACTGCTATACCTTCTTTTGTGATAACCTGAACGTAGATCAATCTTTAAAAAGAACTCACAGTCTCGTAATTGATCAAACAAATCATCAATTCTCGAAAGCGGATACTTGTTCTTCACTGTAACTCTATTTAATTGGCGATAATCGACACACATACGAAGTGATCCATCTTTCTTCTTCACAAATAGAGCTGGTGCACCCCAAGGTGATACACTAGGATGAATAAATCCCTTGCTTCTTAGTTCATCAAGTTGAACTCTAAGTTCCTTCAACTCTTTTGGGGCCATACGATATGGAGGTATTGAAATTGGTGCCGTTCTAGGGTAAACTTCAATAACAAACTCAATTTCACGTTCTGGAGGTAATTACTTGAACAGATCTTCAGAAAACACATCTCTGAATTGATTAACAACTGGGACAAACTCAATCTTTATTTCATTCGTATCACTCATGGCTAGATTGACATTCATCAAAGAGTAATTAATGCCTTTCCTATCAAAATTCAACTGAGGATTCGTCACTCCACGATCCCCAGTAAAGGTAATAACTTCTCATTCTCTTGTTCTTAACGTCGCTATCTTTTTTTCACAATGGGAAAGCCAATCTATCCCAAAAATGACGTCATAATCTAATAAATCCATTATTATCAAATCGAAGAAAAGCCTTCGATCCGATATTTCTATCATACAGGATCTACATATCCTATCAACTCTCACACAACCACCAATAGGAGATTTAATAAATAATGGGCGTTGTGCAAACTCATACACTAATTCCAAGGCGGATGCATAAGATGTAGATATAAAAGAATGTGAAGCACCAGGGTCAAACAAAGTTCTACCCCAAGTATTAAAAATTGGAAGCGTACCTTCAACCACATTATGATCATATGGATCCTCCATGTTATTCAGGTTTGCAAATTCCATTTGATTTTCTCCTAGAAGTTGGTTGACTACCTCAGCTTCATTGATAGCCTCAACTTCATTCTTGCCATACCCCATAGCATACATTCGACCTTGAGCTACATGACCCTGCCTTTTATTTCCAACTGGAAGTCTAGTTGCAACTGGTTGTCCGGTAGGACGTGGTGCAGGTTGTTTAGCTTGTGGTCTAGTCCAATTATGTTGTGCTAGAACAGGAGCACGATAAGGCTGTTGTTGTGGCGCTCGAGGTACCTGATATGTTTGCATCCCTAAGCAACTTCTTGCAATATGTCCGTCTTGCCCACAACATAACAAGTCAGAAGTTCTCTAGGATAATATCGGGGATTATTTGGTCGTTGGTGTTTACTAATTGGTTCGGCTCCACTTTTGTTAGCTTCCCAAATTGTTTTGGTTTCTTGCATCATCTGTTCAGCCATAAGAGCACATTCCACTACATCAATGTACCTCTCAAGCTTAAACATTACCACTTTCTCTTTAATCGCGGGTTTCAGACCTTCCTCAAAACGCCTTGCTTTAGCATAATCGTCAGCCACAAGTTCAGGAGCAAAACGCATTAGTTCTTCAAACTTAGCTTGATAATCTGCCACAAACATGTTCATTTGTAGTAGATTTGAGAACTCCTTAGACTTCAGACGACGCTAGGTAGAAGGAAAGTACTTCTCAAGAAAGACCTTCTCAAATTCAGCCCATGTTGGAATTTCAGTATTGGGAATACAAAGAATTGATTCCCACCAGCGGTATGCCTGACCTTCCAAATAAGTACAGGCAATGGTCACTTGTAAATCGTCAGGAATTCTCTTGTTCGTCAAGCTTCTTTTCATCGGACGTAACCATTCCTCAACAACCATTGGATCTGTGCTTCCTTTAAACACTGGTGGTTTCAACTTACGAAACTCACCTTGAATCCTCAAGACTCTATCTTCAGCATTCTCAATTTGGTTTCCTTTATAATTCTCCTTAATTGCACAGACCATATCTTGCAGGGCAGCAATTACTCTAGAGTTAATGCCAACCCCCCCATTACTTTGGGTTTCAGATCCCGACATCTCGAATGAAATAAAATATATAAAAAAAAAAAAACTAAGTCGAAATTCTACCTAGTACTTAAAGATAACTAAATGTTGAAATCAAAATCTCAACATATCTTAGCAAGTAAAACAATAATAAAAAAAAATGACATAAGAATTTAAAATAAACAAAATTAAATAGATAAAACAAAACAGTATAAGTAAACACACTTATCATACCTATATATATATACATCACAAAAATGGTTACATATCCACATAATAGCTGTTCACTGCAAAACAAACAAAACAACACACCAACACAACAAAAAGATAACAGTCAGATCTAGGATTCACAAACATAGATTGTTGTTATCAGCCCTATACACTAATAACCGACTACTTAAAAAGAACCTACATTCTACTCGTCGTCATCTGACAAATCGATAACAGAAGTGTCAGAAGAGATATAAGTGACCGAATGTACTGATCCAACATCTTCATCATCAGAGTGCTCTTGATAAACTGGTGGGGCTGGGGGTGGATGAGGAGAAGAATTGACACTATCTTCTGGAGGATCATAATTTGGATCTTCTTCATTAGGTTCATCAAGTGGTACTTGGTTATTTTCCACTTCCACACCTCCTGGAGGCCATTGATTTCCACCATGTTCATCAATATCCTCTTCCAGCATGTGGTAATAATTATTTGAGCTCTCTAGAGTCCTTTCACGATTTGTGATATCCTGATCGCGCATTATTTGATGTCGTACAACTTATCTCTGCATGTGGGGAGTGTAGAATATCCAACGTTGTCCAACATCTCTTATACGATCTCGTAACCTCAGTGTAGCTGTATAGTGGATACGTAAATTATATTCAACATTATCAACAGGCTTTGGTCCATTTGGTCCTATCTCGAATTCACCATAAGTGTCTTCACTTTGGACCGGCTCCATACCTATATATCAAAATGTAAGGATACTGAAATCTAATACATATAGATGAATAAATATAATCAACAAATCCTATAGGTTTGACTTTCTAGTTTACTTAGGATCTATACTTAATGCTCTGATACCAACTTGTCACACCCCAATTCGAGTAAAGTTGTAACCTCGTCTCAAGGCGTGAATCGCATTTTAATTACAGACAACTTAATATCTATAATTGAAATAAGATAGATATCATAACATGACATAAGAAAACAAAACTCTCGTACCTTTATTTATTACAAGTCTTTACAAAGGCGCTAAAAAAATGTACATGCTTAAAGCATTTACTTACACACACAAACTAGAATAGCGTTTCTTTCCAAAACGATTATTCATTATTCAAGCCTTAATTTACAAAGGAAAACTAAAACTTGAAAACCTTAGTTCACAAAATTAGATACGCCTAAGACTTGTTCTACACGTCTGGTACCACACCTGCAATGGGTTTGAAAAAGGGGTGAGCTAATGTAACACCCTGACCCAGATTAAGAGAGATTAATCCAGAATTAAGGTGTTATGAAAATAAATTTGTAATCGAGTCTCATATGAGAACGTCAAAAATCAATTAAACTTAAAAATCAATCTAAACCCAATTAGAAGATACTGGAATGGTGCCCTATTGTATATCAGATAATCATTCTTTATCAAATGGAGGCCTAGTTCTTCCAATTCACAACACCAAATAAGCAACTCAAGATTAGAAATTGAATCATGGCAATAACCCAGATAAGCAATAGCAACAATTGATTCTACAAGAGTCTCAAACATTAGTTCTTCATCTTTAAACTACTACGCCAAAAACCCAATATCCCAAATCCACCAAACTTATGCCATCACGTAATCTCAAACTCACAATTAGTTAATTAATCATAGCAAAAGTGATATAAGAAATCGAAGAAGATTGTAACTAAGCCAAGAGAAACCAGAAACTCCATCAACCAGGAAGAAACCAAATAGTAACTGGAGACGCCATGGAGCAGCTATAAGCTAGTCGATGAAACCAGAACAGTAAGAGCTTTCGGCCTTCGATTCCTCCTACTCTGGTGACAATAGGACGAACCAAAGCTACAAGCTGGTCAGCGACGTCGAGGTAGTCCAGACAGAGGTAGCCCGGCACCAGGAGGTGGCCGGAAGGAGAGGTTCTGCTTGATCTTCCTCTGTGCTTCAGCCGAGTCAGTGAGGCAGCACATCGGCCTACGACTCGATGGTTCTCGGCTCTTCCCCTCTGTCACGTACTATACATATACAGGTATCACCAGCCTAAATCCAATGGCTACGTTTTAACGGTGAGATTAGACGGCTCAGATCACTCAAATACAAATTCTGATTTTTTTATAATTTCTTAATAATTCGACTTTGGAAAATCATATAAAAATAGATTGGGTATCCGACAAATTCACTGAAAATTCTCACGAACTCATCGTGACGTGCAATTTAATACCAAAGTCTTAAATTAAGGATTTCCCCTTGTGTAAAATCCTGAAAAATAGTTCCGATGACTCTCATTTAATTACCGAGATCATAAAATAATTCTAACACGATCTCAACTTAGCTTGTCAATATTTCCGGACATCACAGTTCTAGTTTCCCGCTTCTCCCCTTTTTTATTTTTTTTTTATTTTTTTATTTTAATCACTAGTCCTGGGATATAATTATTTAATAAGAAATATCTGTGAAAATTTTGCAATTAGAGCAATATCATCTCAGATCTTTACATTTTCAATTTTCGTGCATTCTCAGTACTCACCGGGTTCAGTTAGATTTCTCTGCAAACACCAGCTAGCTCGTCTCAATACAAATATAAATAATGAGTCATTTGCATTTTGCAAATATAATTAATTTGCTTTTTAAAATGCATGGGGTATTACAGCTAAGCTCAGTTGGGCTAGTTATATACTAACAACAATATATAAGCATAACACAAGCGAAGCACAACATACAACATAATAACAATGTATGCATGTAATATTCCTCCTCAAACTATCAACCATATATAAATATATATATATATATATATATATATATATATTTTCTCCCTTTGTTAATTTTCTTGTTATACTCATGGTCCCCAGTCCCGAAACCCGAAATAGATCATTTTATCGCTTATGGCGTCAAAGGGGCATACTTTCCCCCAACTCGTGCACATGTGGGCTGATCATAGCTACTGGATGTCCCCATGAGTTAACTCAACTACACGAAAGGTTTTCACAATAATAATCTCATTTCCCAAACATTACTCATGTTCCCTTCAACTTCCAAATATCTCACCATTTTCTCATCATGAAATGTATGATCAAGTAATATAATCGAAAGCAAAAACACATGCTTTCCAACATTGTAGATACTTAATAACCAATCAAGAAATTAAATATCACCAACATTCATAATAGACAATGCCAAACAATTACAAACAATGTCAAACAATGCCAATCAATTCCAAACAATGTCAAACAATGCCAAATAATGCCAACATTTCATACATTAACATAATGAAATACACCCCATCAAACCCTACCTCGAATTGCCCAGCAGAAACTCGAGATCAAACCTTGCTCTTAAACTTGTGAACTACCACGAATGTCTCCCAAAGCTTAGCGATCATATAAGTACATACATAAACAAATTCTGAAATTAGAATCATATTACTAGTTTATCATACTAAAATGTATACAACAAGTACATTAGTTAAAATAAAGTTCTTGAGAAAGTCATTGAACTGTACAAGTTTCAGATTACACAAAAGAATGATTTAAAACAGTTCACTTTAACTATGTCCAAAATAGTGAGTAACTAGCAGCATTTGACTTTAATTTTTCACCATCATAAAATTAATAAAAGTTGATGATTTGAAGCCTACTATAAAGTTGGGATTACAAGCTTCAAATTCATAGTTTCGGTTTTTTAAATGAAGCTCTGAGTAAAATGTTATGCACACTCAAAGTTGGGTAAAAAGTAAAGTTTACCCAGAAAATTCTGGTTTTGCTACATAATGGGCTGTTTTGGACAAGCTATTTGACAAACCAAAAGTTACTCAAAATCAATGATTCTTGAACGTACAGAAAGCTTGGTAAATGAGGTTTTCAGTCATGATTTCCAGTTTCTAAACTAACAATTGAACTGAGAGATAACATGTCACAAAGTAGACCAAAAAATACAAGTTTCTGGAAATTTTTCAGAATTTTCAGAATTGTTGAACTCACTTGAAATCCAAATTTGGGTTAACAATTGAAGCTATACAACTTCGAAAAGATTATAAGAACCTTGTAACTTCAATTCCAGAACTCTAAAACCATTAAACAACATAACCCAAGGAGCATACAGATCAAAAGAATTGATTTGGACACCAAAACTTATGAATTATGTTCTTAGAGTTTTTCCCAACATGAAAGTAAAACCCAATTGAAAACAATCATAAATTTAAAAAAGTTCTAACAGAAATTTAACAACCAATTCGTTCTCAATCATAGTAAGCATAATGATAGAAACAAGAATCAAACGTAAGAGCAAAAGAAAAATATTACCCATAACAACACAATCGAATTAGGTTTGAAACAACAAAGAAAAACATATTATACCTCAGATTAGAATGATGAGAAAAAATAATTTTTTTTTTCTGCTCTCTCTCTCTCTCTCTCTCAATCTTCACTCTATTTCTTCTGCCTAGTTTTCCCCTTCTCCTCACTAAGCTCCTTCCTCTACCTATAGGAGATTAACCGACACTCTCTCTCAAACCGACTCTTGAACTCTCTTCCTATTGGTTCTAACTAAAACATTTGAAGTCTCAATCTCCAGCTACTATCGTGTTATTGAAACAACCCCTAGCAGCACACCTCCTGCTTGTTGGGTTTTAAAACGTTGGTTTCCTTTTCTTTTTTTTTTTATTTAAGAAAACAAAAGAATATAACAGTAATTAAAATTAAAATTTTGTAAAACCCAAATGACACAAAAAAAAAATAATAAACCCGAATTTAGGATCTTACAGTTTGGATCCGAAGTGGCCGGTCATGGAGGGACCCAATCCGGCAGCCGAAGCCGAAGCCCGGCGACAAGTTTTTGGTGCCTGGCGAAGACAGGCCTTCATGGTGGTTGTCGAGCAGGCCTTCATGGTGGAGATCAGATCTGGATTTTCTGAGGGTAAATTTACGGCGGAGAAAAATTTTCTGAGGGTCAATAACATTGGAATCGCGGCGGAGGACGGTGGAGGTAAAGTTTTTGATGGTCAGTAACATTGGAATCATGGCGGAGGTAAATTTTCTGAGGGTCAGTAACATTGGAATTCCGGCGGAGGACGGCGGAGGTAAAGTTTCTGAGGATTAGTAGCATTGAAAACGCGGCGGAGGACGGCAGAGGTAAATTTTCTGAGGGTCAGTAGCATTAGAGTTACATATTTCTGAAGGGAGTATTGTTGAGGGTAATTTTGTAATTTATAAGTTAACAGATTCTGTTAATTTTGGATGGAAACCTGCTGGTGGTAATTTTAAAAGGAAATTTTGCTATTGTTAAATATGAATACAAAATTATAGCTATGGGTAAAAAATCCTAAAATCAATGGGGGATCATGGAAATCATCACCTTTTTAATTTGTGCTGAAAATATAATCATTCTTTTCTTCGTCATCACTTATTAGTAATTAAAAATATATTTCACTTAAAATTATATTACTGTAGCAAAAATATGTCTCCCAGTTTTTTAAAAAACATTTAATCGGGGAGGGGCCATACATAAATTGCTCCCGACCCCGAAGTTCTAGCTCACCCGGCCACCATTTTAATAACTAGAAAAAAAAAATTCTCAAGTTTAGAATGGAGCGGACGACTCAAATCGATTATATTATGGATCAATCCAAACAGTCCTACTCTAAACGGGTTGGGTCAATCAAGTGATAAAAGTCCAAGATAAACAAACAAAATGATACAAAATACTATTCTCAACCAAATAAAATTTGAAATCTTTAGGTTCTAAACAATGAACGTAACTACTGGAATAATTAACCATGTCTTAATTTACACAAAAGAAAACTACAATTATGTATGTGGATAATTATAAGAGAAAATGTCCATTTAGTACTAATTTAGCTCCCTCATTGACAATTCCAATGAGTACCTTAGTTTCTTCCCCAATTAAACATAAGGTAACAACTCTTATTGCCCATTTTAACAAATCTAGGGTTTAGGGATCTTTTCAACCCTAGTACAATTTTAATATTTTTCTTCCCTTTTTGCCTTCACCTCTTATACACTCATATGAAGAGAAAGTGGAAGATAGAGAAAACTTTGCCGGAAGGTCACCAAACTCTGCCGGCGTCCAATGGTCGGTCTCCGGATTCCAGTCACCGGACTCCGGTTGCCCAATTTTTTTTCGCCGCAATATTATTTTTCCAATATTAAATTACTGACTCTGACTTAAGCCGGTTACTGACCACCAGTAATCAGGTTACAAATTTCAGATTTCCAGTTAAGCATGTTACTGACTCTCAGTAATCAGGTTACTGACCCTCAGTAATCAGGTTACTGACACCCAGTACGCAACTTACAGATTTCAAAAGTCTGGGTTCTTTGTTTTTCATCTTTCTGTTTCAGGGAATCAGTTCCCACTATCAGAAAAGGCATCATAGCCGACGAATTTAAGTCGTCGGCTATAATGGTTATAGCCGACGATATTGTCGGCTATAATTATTATAGCCGGCGATTTCGTCGGCTATAGTTATACCCGACGACATATCGTCGGTTATAACATCGTCGGAAATACGCCGTCGGCAAAACTATACCCGACGACGATATCGTCGGCTATAACCATTTTAGCCGACGAAATACCACTACAGACGATGAATTTCGTCAGCTATAATGGTTATAGCCGACGAATAAAGAGTTCGTCGGCCGTTATTTGCAATTTTGTCGGCTATAATGCCTTTTCTGGTAGTGTCCCCATCTGGGTTCTTTGTTTTTCTTCTGTTTAGTGGCCTATTGTTGTTTTCTGTTCGATTTGGGTTTTTGGGTTCCTGGGTTTTGTCGCCGTTTCGCCGCCGTTAGGGTTTCGTGGTGCCACGCAGCCGAGACTCCCAATCGGACTCGAAATCCAAAAATTGCTATCGAAGAAGGTTTGGATGCCGTAGACTCCCAATCGGACTCGAGATCCGGAAATTGTTGTCAAAGGATCTCCCAGGCAGGGAGGAGCACGGCGACGAAGGAGATGGAGTCGCTGACGTCAGTGACGTGGCTGAGAGGCGAGGTGGACGGCGGAGATTGAAGAAGCTGGAGGTTGAGGTGGTGATGATCGGCACCGGGCGGGGGGAGGGGTGGGTGGTAGCGGGAGACGAGGTCGGAGCGAGAGATGGAGGAGCGGGAGTGGTGGAGGGAGAAGGAGGCGAAGAGGAAGAGGGCGGCGATGGAGAAGAGGACGGCGGCGGAGAGCCTGCGGCGCATGGCGGTGAGGGTTTGAAGGGAGAAGAAGAAGAAGGAGTAGGAGTTGAGACATAAAGATAGAGAAAGTGAGAGAGATAAGTGGTTTTAATATAGGGTTGTTAGGTAATTTTACCAGGATTCATTGATCTGGGCTATAAACATTGAAATGGGCAATTTTTCCCCTATTTTTGTGCAAATGGTCATTTTCCCTAATTATAATCAACAAATCTAATGCAATCTTTTGGCTATTTATATGTAAATTAAAATAAGATTTTTACCTATGAATTTTAGATAATAAGGTTCTGAAAGTGATAATAGTCGCGGAATACTAATTGAGAGATCAAGCCACAACTATGAAATGAGAGAGAGAAACGATTGATCAGAGAGATGGGGCAGGAGAGTGCTGATAAATTGTAAAAGCAGGATCTAAAAGTGAGAACACAATAGATGAAAAACAAAATTTAAAGAAATTATTAGGGTTTAAGGGTAAATTTGTAATCTTCTTTAATTAAATTGTGTTGGTAAAAGGAAAAGATATTGCTCACTTTCTTTGAAATAATTAATTACTTCAGTTTTATACTTATTAGGCACCATGGCACTAACTCTTCCACTAGATACATATTTTACCAATCCCCTCATGTAGGGGTGGACATTCGAAACCGAAAACCGAAAAAAAACCGAGCCGAAATCCGAACCGAACCGGAAAAAAACCGAACCGAAAGGAAAAAACCGAACCGAACCGAATCAATTCGGTTTGGTTTTTGGTTTTACCTTGTGAAAAACCGAACCGAACCAAAAAACCGAATTCTCATTAAAAAGATGTCGTTTTGTATTTTATTATTAAATATTTAATTTGATTAATGTGATTTTAGGTTTTATGATTATATATTTTACTTTTTTATTAATATTTTATATTTTATTTTGTTTTTGTGTGAGGTTGTGTGCATGTCAAAATATTCAAAATGTCCGTGTAGGACTCTAGGTAAAATATTAAGAGTGTTGTGTTGCCTAAAAAATCCAAGGCCATATTTTTTTAATTTAAAAATATTAAATTATGATGTCATAGTTTGAATTTTTAAGAGTTAAGACTTTGGTGGTTACAATTTTTGTAGATTGATGATTTGTTGTCATAAATATTACCAATAGATTGTATGCGTATGCTTATAAAAATAAAGAACTATCAGGAACAAAAAAAAAACTCAACTACTTGAATTGTCGAATTAGCGAATTTTGAATTTTTCACAAAGTTTTTTTTAAATACAAATATTTAATATTACATTTTTTGCAAAAAAAAAAAAACCGAAAAAAAATCAAACCAAACCGAACCGTTCGATTTGGTTCGGTTTTCGGTTCACTCCCTCTAAAAATAAAAAACCGAACCGAACCGAACTGAATTTTTAGTTCGGTTTGGTTCTCGGTTTTGGTCAAAAACCGAACCGAATCCACCCCTACCCTCATGTAGGGGTCATCAGGCTGACTTGCTTTAGGCTTCGATTCGGGCGTATAGGCTTGGATTTAGGCTTAAGTTCAATGTAAATCGGCTCATGTTGGGGTTGATGTGCTGATGTCTATTACTTACGGGGTTTTCCCCCCAGAAGTACCAAGAGCGTCGGGTCAGCTCTTACACCGCCGCTTGCCCAAAAAAAGAAGAAGTATAAATCTAAGTAGGATTTGGTTGGGTTGGGCGTCAATCTTGGTAGTATCGATTGGTTACGTTGGAGTTACTTTTTGAAGCTTCGTTACTTTAGATGATACTAGCTAGGCTTGCTTTGGTTGCTTAGAGTTGCCTATCTGGCTCACCATTGACAAAACCAAGTATTCTGGAGTCATGTTTGTTATGTAACTTTCAACTACATTAATGGTATGATAAGATTTAGTTAAAAAAAAAAAAAAATTAGTGCAGTGTTTAATTCAATTAACAAAGAAAATAAAAAACACAAAATATTGGTCACGTTTAATACTTTAGGAGTATCGACAGTTTAATCCTTAAACTCTCAATTTCGACTCATCACTCCTTTTACTATCAATTTCCGACAAATTGGTCAATTCTGTTATAAAAACAAAATAAAAAAATTAAATAAAAAAAAACTATTAACTTGCTGACATGAAAATGACGAGATGTCAATGGAAAAAGGTCTTACCTAGTTTCAAAGAAGGTTGAAGTAGGAGTTTAAGATAAATGTAAAGAAGTCGAGACCTTTACAATGATGTTGATAGATATATTAGTGATTCAATGGAAGAAGATGATGGGGATTTAACTTGTTGACTTGGTGGAAAGTGAATGGAATGTTCGAATACCCTATATTGGCCCGCATTGCATGTAAGAGACATATTAGTTGTTTCAGTGTCAACTATATCTATCTTCATAGTCTTCTTTTAGCACTAGTGGGAGAGTCTACATTAATCTACATCTTACCTCTCTAAGTCCTAAAATGGTGGAAGCATTGATATGTGCTCAAAGTTAGCTTACGGGTTGTACTATGTGCGTATTATTAAGAAGGTAGAAATTTTTGAAAATGTGGAGAGATGTAATAATTTTGTTTTTCTTAATGAATTTTTGAATTGGTTAATGCGATTTCTAGTTTTCTGTTATCACTGCTATGTATGATTATATTTTGCTCTCTTTTTTTTCTTCCTAAATGTATGCAACTATTTATGTAGATGAATTGTTGAAGGGCTTGAGGATGCAATGTAGAGGAAGTGTCGAGAGTGGACCATGTGTTATGTTACCTGCAAAATTGAACTTTATCATGCGAGCTTGAGAGTTGAGAATTGTGATGATGCCAATGACTATTCACTCTAAAGTTAATCTATTGTTTTTATAGGGAAACCGAAAATTAAAAGGAAATGAAGCATTTCATTACATTCAAAAAAAAGTTAACACACAGTTCTCGGTAAAGGTTATCTCATATTTATTTGCAAAATCATCAATGCAACTAATTCAATGCCGTAACGAGTTCTTACTTTAACCATTGAGGACACTCATATTGTCTCTCACGACCGGGTGGTGGGGTAGTTTCCGACAAAGGGGAATAGTATCCCAAACAAGTAAACAATATAGTCAAAAGCATGGCAAAATAGCAGCAGACTCATCCAAGAAAAGTAGAAGGACGCGAAGGAACATAAGGCGCCGGCATAGCATAATCCTCATAAGGGAATGGAGAAGGTGGAGGGAGAAAGTGGGTTTGCGGGGTGGGAGGGGGAGAGTTTCCGACAAAGAGGAATAATATCCCAAACAAGTCATCAATATAGTCAAAAGCATGGCAGAATAGCAGTAGACTCTTCGGAGAAAAGTAGGAGGAGGCGGAGGAACATCAGGCGCCGGCATAGCATAATCCTCATGAGGGAATAGAGCGGGTGGAGGGAAAAGGTGGGCTTGCGGGATGAGGCGCAAGCCTCTCTCCTCACTCGAAAACACCGAGTATCCTCTGTCAGCAACAAGGTCGTTGCCCACGAAGCATCCATAATCGAAATGATCGGCACACCTCATTCTCTCATAAGAGTATGTGAAGCATTGGGCATGGACGTGGTGGTTCTTCACGCAAATGAATGCCACCATGTCGCCCGTTGGACAAACCTAACGGAAACGCAAACCCTAAAGTTTGAAATTAATATAGTTTTTTCTTCCTTAATTAATTATGTTTAAACTCTAAAGTTTGGAGTTTGAACTTTATTTTGATTGATTTTAAAGTTTAAACTATGTACTGTTTATTTTTCACGTTGAAGTTGAACTATGTATTTTAAAATTTTTGTATTATGGACTATGGACTATGGACTCTATATTTTTCATGTTGAAGTGGAACTATGGACTTCATATTTCTTTTTGAAATTTTTGAATTATATTTTTTTAATGGTTTTTGATTGTATGTTTGTAAATACAAGTATACAACCAAACAAAGAATTATGATATGCTTTTTTTTTTTTTAAGAAATATTTTTTATAATAAAAAATACAAACCTAACCATGCAGGTTGGTTAATTTGGTTTTTGGGGCACTGTTGCAGCAACAAAAAAACGAACGAATTTTAAGTTCGAATTAATTATCGGTTTTGGTCTAAAACCGAACAGAAGTACGTGACCCCGTGTCAACTCTTACTAATGGCAATCAAACTAAAGTGTTGAGTGGCATTAGATAAAAAAAAAATGATTGTATTTGTAATTGGCACACCATTAGGGTTTAGGGTGTTGAGTTGATAATAACATCGTGAATTGATGTTTGCTAGTCTATATATGTCAACTCGTTGTTATTCAATGGCCAGTTGGCCACTTTCGGGTTTCCATTTCAGCTAAAGAACCCAATACATAAAGCCCCTACATAAAAGAAAACGTACTCTTTCGAATCCTATCATGCAAACATATTTGTTATTCACCCCATCATTTCACGATGTTACCAACTCGACACCCCTCAATCTCTGCATTTTTAAACTTAACACACACAAAGTTCATAACATTGCATGAATAATAAACACAAGATAATATATATATATATATATATATATATATATATATATATAAGCATGAGTTCATACCAGAGGCAGAGGAAAAAGCCATTGGCAAACAAAACAAAAGTCTTCTGTGATCCTCTCACTATATCAGCAACTATCTATGGGGCTAGATCAATATGCTTGTATGTCAAAGAGGTCACAGGGACCTTGTTATTTATATGGTGCAAATGAATCAAACCTTCCCATAATAAGTTTCTCAAGTCATCAATTACAATCCCTTAATGTATGCTGATTATTCTTGCTTGATTATCAAGCCTTTTAGATCTTCTAATTTGTGCTCATTCTTGATTCACATAATAATCACAATTTACAAGGGTTAGGAATTCCTGAATCATCTCTATTACATTCTCATTTAGTAACAATATCAAATCACACTTAATATACATTCCTTTCATGTTCACATTTAGTCTTACAATCTCCCACTTGAACATCTCAGAAATACATGCAATAAGAATACTGTTGATTTGAGTTAAAGTAATAATCTGAAATGTGCACTGAGATAACTCAAGTTCCATCATCTAACCAAATCTCTGTCAATATGCAAACATGAAGAAAATTCACATAAAAGACTTGAGTTTGAAAAACTCAGTCCCTCTGCCAATACAAAATTCAAGTATGTATACCACATGAGACACTAGAATATCACTTAATATGTACAAAACAATGAAAGTGAATTTATTATGAATGCAATTGTACATGGTCCTCTTAATGGTTCAATGTGCAAGAACCTCAACACTCAGTTACTAACAAAACAACTGATCATAATGTGTTAACAAAATTCTGATCCACAATAATTAAGTACAGAAAGTATACATATATATGGTGAATGTCGAAATGGATCAAAACATAAATTGAGACAAAATGCTGCAACAAACAATTAAAAACAAAATCCATGGATAGTACTGAATTTTATTACTTGGTAAAATTCATGTGAAAAATACAACTCAATAAGTTCTCAGAAAACAAAAAATGGAAACTGAAAACGGAAGATTCAACTAATGTAAAACAATGGCTCCCACTGCAAATAGCAGCACTCCCACTAAACCTCAGTTTCTAGATTGGGCAGAACACCAATACTCTTAGTATGAGCTACAAAAACTTTAACAGTCAAAGGTTTGGTAAATGGGTCAGCTAATTGGTTCAAGGTATTGATCTTAATGACTCCAAGCTCTTTGTGTTTTACCCTCTCTCTGACACTATAGTACCAGATATGGGAGAATAGCCGACGAAAAAAATTTCGTCGGCTATATCCTCTACCGACGAAATTTTCGTCGGCTATAAGTCGTCGGGAAAACCCCGTCGGTAATACAATGGCCGACGAAAAAATCAAATTCGTCGGCTATAGTAGAGTATGGCCGACGAATTTACCGACGAAAATATTTTTCGTCGGCCAAACCTGGGAGAAATTGCCGACGAATTTCGTCAGGTATTTTCGAGTATGGCCGACGAAATTCAGTAACTATAGCCGACGAAATTCGTCGGCTATTGTGTTTTAACTATAGCCGACGATTTATTAAACTTTCGTCGGCTATTTCCTCGAAATATATTAATATTTTAATAGGCATTAATTAGTTATAGCCGGCGAAATACTAGAATTTTCGTCGGCTATACAACTTATAGCCGACGAAAATTGGTAAAATTCGTCGGCTATTCTTAAATTTTAGGGAAAAAATAAATAAATTATGCTTTGGATGGAGGAGGGGAAGGAGGAGGGGAAGGAGGAGGAGGAGGGGAAGGAGGAGGAGGAGGCCGGAGGAGGGGAAGGAGGAGGCCGGAGGAGGAGGAGGAGGGGAAGGAGGAGGAGGCCGGAGGAGGGGAAGGAGGAGGAGGCCGGAGGAGGGGAAGGAGGAGGAGGAGGAGGAGGCCGGAGGAGGAGGAGGAGGAGGGGAAGGAGGAGGAGGAGGCCGGAGGAGGGGAAGGAGGAGGAGGGGAAGGAGGAGGAGGAGGAGGAGGAGGAGGGGGAGGAGGGGGAGGAGGAGGAGGCCGGAGGAGGGGGGGGAAGGAGGAGAGAAAAAAGGCGGGAGGAAGCGATTTAAAAGATTTAGAAGGAGAATAGCCGACGAAAATAAAAAATTTCGTCGGCTATACTTAGAGAATAGCCGACGAAAATAAAAAATTTAGTCGGCTATACTTAGAGAATAGCCGACGATTTAAAAGATTTCGTAGGCTATACTTTGAAAGATCAACAGCCGTCAGATTTGAGCCATCCAACGGCGGACAATAAAAAGGCGCGGATCAAGAGTTTAGCCGACGAAATACAATGTTTCGTCGGCTATTCTATGAAAACATACTAAACTGCCGTTTTGAGGCCCTAAACGAACTCGAAAACCCGAAAAAGCCCACACGTCGTGGCAAAGCGACGAGTTTGATTCCTGGCGTCGTTCCCTTTCCGGAATGGTATCACAATCATCATTCGGACGCCGGACGCCAAATCTACAGTAAACCGGGTTTTGACTTATTTCATTATTTCAGCACACGGATTTTATCGGAATCTTGTCATTTTTCAACCGTAGACGTATTTCATTATTTCGGTCATATCTTATTTGACGACATATTTGCATTTGAAGAGTGTACGTATAATAACTATTTGAAACTATACATTCACTTAAACACTTAGTAAACAAGTTAAGGAACATTAGTGCGTATGTTCCGATTTTGAATCTAAAAGTTTGGAAAATCTATTCCAACCGTCAGATATCACCGTTAAGATTAAATACATGTATGAAAAAAAAATCCAACTACATCTGACAACGTTAAAGGCTCGATCGGGACGGTCAACCGGGTGAGTCAACCCTTTAAACGCTTAGAAATGGTAATTGGCCTGTCTAAATGACGTTTTTTGGCCTGACCTTCAACAGATAATAGTTTCAAATCGATGAGACGCAACTAATCGTATAAAAATTTTCCTCAAAATATTTACCGACCGTCAGGCTACCCATAGGAAAACGGAAGTAAAAAACAGTTAACCGCAACATTCGGCACACAGATTTTGTCGGAATCTTGTCATTTTTCAACCGTAGACGTATTTCATTATTTCGGTCATATCTTATTTCACGACACATTTGCATTTGAAGGACGAAGCAATGGTTTGTCGATAGTGATAGAAAATGGAAGCTGTTCTTTTTTTTTTTTTTTTTTTTAATCATAGCCGACGAAATCAAACCTAGTACTCGTCGGCCATACTTCCAAAAATTTTCGTCGGCTAAAGTTTCAGAGAAAGGCCGACGAAAATTCAAATCGTCAGCCATTCTAGGGGAATAGCCGACGATTTTTTTTTTTAGCGACGAAAAAAAAAAATCGTCGGCCATTCTAGGGGAATAGCCGACGAATTTTTTTTTTGCCGACTAAAATTTTATTTCGTCGGCCGTTTTTTTTTTATTTCGTCGGGAAAAGCCTTTTTTCTGGTAGTGTCAAGTCGATGTGCTTGGAATTGGTTGACCTTTTATTGTTCTTGGTGAAGTAAACTGCAGTTGAGTTGTCACAATATATTTTCAAAGGCCTGGAAACAATTGAACTCACCAACTTGATTTGTTGCAAGAAATTCCTCATCCACAATCTTTGGCAAGTTGCTTCATAGACTGCAATGTACTCTGCCATCAAAGTAGATGTTGTTGTTTGAGTTTACTTCACTGTTTTCCAAGCAACAGCGCCACCAGCAAGCATGAATACATACCCTGAAATTGATTTTCCAGAATTTGGATATTGCCCAGCAAAATCAGCATCTGAATAACCTTCTACCTCAAGCTCATTCACTCTTCTATACACTAGCTGATAATCTTTTATCTTTTGCAAGTATCGTAATACTTTCTTTCTAGCAATCCAGTGCTCATGACCTGGATTAGACTGAAACCTAGCCAACATACCTATTGCATAAGTCAAATCAGGTCTGGTACAAACCTGAGCATACATCAAGCTTCCCACTAGCCTTGAGTACGGCTTGGTCTTCATTTCTTCCTTCTCAATATCATTATTGGGGCATTGACTCTTATTCAACTTATCACCCTTAGATATAGGTGCATGCCCTAGTGAACAATTATGCATTTCAAATCTCTTCTACACTTTGGAAATATAATTATGTTGAGACAATCCTAATAAGTGCTTGGATCTATCTCTGCTAATTTCTAATCCCAACAAGTATGAGGCCTCCCCCAAGTCTTTCATGTCAAAGTTACTAGAAAGAAAAGACTTGGTTTCATGCAGCAGTCCCTTATCTGTGCTTGCTAACAATATGTCATCAACATAAAGCACCAGAAAAATCAAATGTCGACCACTGGTTTTCATATGCACACACTCATCAACCAAGTTTTCAGAAAAACCAAAAGAAGACACAACTGCATCGAATTTAAGATACCACTGCCTTGAGGCTTGTTTCAACCCGTAAATGGATTTATTGAGTTTGCAAACTAAGTGTTCAATTCAAAAACGCCGTCTTCACATCCATTTGGTGCAATTCCATATCAAAATGTGCCACCAAAGCCATAATAATTCTAAAAGCATCTTTTGTGGAGACCGGTGAGAAGGTCTCATTGAAGTCTATCCCTTCTTGTCGTGTAAACCCCTTAGCCACAAGTCTAGCCTTATACCTCTCAATTGAGCCATCTGCACACCTTTTGGTTTTATAAACCCATTTGCAGCCAATTGCTCTATGGTTCTCAGCAGGTTCAACTAACTCCCAAACTTGGTTATCAAACATCGACTTAATCTCATATTTCATTGCCTCTTCCCAGTGCAAACATTGATCACTCTCAACAGCCTGCCTATAATTTAAAGGGTCATTATCATCACAAAATTCAAAATCTGCCTCCTGCAAATACACCTCATATTCAGCCCTACTAATGGCTGGTTTTCTAACTCTCGTAGATCTCCTTAAAACTTGTTCTTCAACAACATGCTCATTAATTCTGAGCTCTATTTTGAGCTTCCTCTATAATTTCAGGTTGGGGTTCTACTTCAGTTTGTACAGGATTTGGCATCTCATTATTCTGAGCTTGTGGCTGAACATGTTCCACAACTTCAAGTTGAGGTCGCAAAACAGGTTCAGCAGCGATATTGATGTCAAGTGGTGCACTTAACTTCTCATTTTCTCCTTCAGCCAGCTCCAAGAACTCAAGTTCAAGGTTTTCATAAGCATGAGAATGACTAATTTCGTCAAGAAAAACAGCTCTATTTGTCTCGATGATTCTAGTGGTGTGATTAGGGCAATAAAACCTGTAACCAAAAGATCTTTCTGGATATCCAACAAAATGGGCAGAAATGGTTTTGGAATCTAGCTTTCCAGCTTGAGGGTTATAGGGTCTAGCTTCTACTCTACATCCCCAAACATGTATGTGATTGACACTAGGCTTCTTATTCTTCCACAACTCATAAGGAGGCTTGGTGACAACTTTACTTGGTGTTCTATTGATCAAATAATTGGCTGTTTTTAACGCTTCACCCCAAAGAAATCTAGGCACCCCCGAGGTACACATCATTCTCCTCACCATATTCAAGAGAGACCTGTTCCTTCTCTCTGAAATGCCATTGGATTCGGGTGTTCCAGGTGTAGTATATTGGGCTTGAAATCCATGTTCCTCTAAATACAATGCAAAAGGTCCTTTCTTTTGACCAGCCTCAGTGTATCTGCCATAGTATTCTCCCCCTCTATCAGATTTAACTGATTTAATCTCTTTTCCCAATTCTTTTTCAGCTGTAGCTCTAAAGATAATGAATTTCTCTAAAGCTTGGGATTTTGCAGATAACAAGAAAACATGGCAGAATCTGGTGCAATCATCGATAAATGTAATGAAATATATGTTCCCACAGATAGTAGTGTTGGCAAAAGGTCCACAAATATCAGTATGGATCAATTGTAATGGTTCAGTGTTTCTATTTGAGGTTTTATTCCTGGATTTAGTGAATTTTCCCTTGACACATTCTATGCAGGTATCAAAATCAGACCAATCAAGCTCCGGCAATAAATTTTCCCTTTCCATTCTCTTTAATCTTTCTTTGGAAATATGAGCAAGACGCATATGCCACAAATATGCCGAATTTTCACTAAATTTTCTCTTCTTACTCAACACAAATTCAACATTTTCAATCAACAAAACATCTTTAGGCAGAGAGCAATCAAGCAACCAGTAATCATTGATGAAAGGAGCAAAGGCAAGAGAATTCGAACCAAAATAAATTTTTATTCCCGTTAAATCAATGTAAAAAGTACATCTGTTCTTGACTAAACACGAAACTGAAATAAGATTCCTTTTCATAGAAGAAGTATAGTAAACATTCTCCAAATCAAAAGTAGCTCCAGAGTCTAATACTAGCCTAACAGTTCTTATAGGTTTAATTGCTACGCCGACTCCATTTCCCACAGACACATTCACTTCATTTCTCCTTGGTGCTCTCCTTGTTATGAAGCCCTGCAATGTATTGGTAATGTGTATGGGTGAGCCCGTGTCGAGGAACCAGGAATTAGGAGAAAAATTCACTAAATTTACCTCAATAGAAAACACTGAAACACAAGACTTACCCTTTTTCACCAGCCAATTCTTAAACCCTGGACAATTCTTCTTAACATGGCTATCTTTCTTACAGAAAAAACATTTGAAAGTCCCAGGTTTCTTTCCCTTACCAATGCCCTTTTTGGGACCAAGCTGTAATGGCTTTGTCCTTGTTTCTGCACAAACCCGTAGGCCTGGTAGAAACTGGTGGATCTTGATGTGATTTCCTCCTGCGAACCCTGCTAACTAAGGGGAATACCGAGCGGGCCAGTCTTCTCCTCTCCGATGCCTAAGTTAGTACCGTTGGAGCAAATAGATAACTTAAGCGGGAATGATAAGTAGTGGGAGAGTTGAGTTACCTATTAATGAGGGTAGTTGAGCCATTATATAGGTGGTCGATCGTGAGGTCTGGTCTTACTCTTCGATATGGGACTGGTTCCCTTCTGTTCGTACGCAAAGGGGCAGCTAAGGTGACCTGTTCGGCAGGCTGGTGTCCCCGGCTCCCGGGCCCCCAGTCATAAGTTAGACTGCTGGGCCTCGGGTCCGAGTGCTGGGGATCCTGCTCCGGGCCTCGGTCCGGCCCCAGGCATGCTAGCTGCGGGTTTGTGGGCCTGTGTAGCCCCTCTATGGCTACTGTCAAAAAATCCCCCAAGTTCCCGGTCAATTGCAATCTTGAATGGGGACTTAATATGTCTTGTTCCTGTCCCGCAGACCCGCAGGGTTACCTGACCCAACGGTGCCCAGTCCCCCAAGTCCGTATTGAAGATTGGGCTTGGCCGGGCGTTCGAGCAGACGGGCTGTTATGATGGTGCGTGGTGATATGAGTATGTGTTTTTAATAATGATGGTGTTGTGCTGAAGTCTTGCCATGCCATGAGTATGGAACGGGGTGAAACTCGGACGAGTGCATGGGATGATGATGTGGCGTTGAAATCCGCCATGCGATGAATATGGAGCGTAACGACTCGACCGGTGGAGTGCCATGTTGGGACGAGTCCCCCAGTGAAAAATTGCTGCCAACGGTGGAACAGGCCGGGGAGTAGCCCGGTGGGGGTGTTTAGGCCATGTCATGGCACCAATCCACACCCGTTGATTCGTCCTAGCTTGTGTTGGAGTAAGCGTGGGGTATTGTGCAGGGTTGCGAGCCTGCGAGAAGGCCTAATGGGTGCAAGCCAACAGGTCCACCGATGGGGTGTTGCGGCCATGTTTAAGCACCGGTCAACATCTGCTAGTTCTTCTCAGCTTATGTTGGAATAAGCGTGAGGCTGTGCAGGGTTTCTAGCCTGCGGGGAGACTTGTTCTGTGTTAGAGAAACAATCTGCCTGGTGGGGTGGCGTGGAGATAACAAGTCTCACCATGGATACCCATGTTTTTCACAGCTTAGTGTGATGCAGGGTTTCTAGCCTGCTGGAAGAGTTTGCATGTGTTAAAGGTAAACTCTCCCGGGTTTATAAAGCCCATGTGTTTGAAACCTTGAGTTGTTGCTGGCTTGTTCGTGCCCGTAGGCGTGAAGGAAAGTGACTAGACCGATGGAGTGTCTTGGATCTAGTGGAATGCTACATAACCGATGGAATGCCTGTGAACCGCTGGAATGCCTGTGAACCGGTGGAATGTCTGTGAACCGGTGGAATGCCTTTCTTTGGTTTGAGGTTGGCTCTTGGGGAAGTGGGGGATGGTTCGTGACCCCTCGGTTCTCTCCCCTATCTCCCTTAACTGCTGCTTGTAGGCGGGGCAGGTGGCTGACATGCATTGAAGGAGAAAGCCCATCAGTCCCATCAGCTATGATGGCGTGGGGATTTTATCGATGTTGGGACACGTGTCAGTAGGGAGCGTTGGACTTGCCCCGATTGAATATTTTTGGGGGATTACAGGGGTGCCTAGGGCATCGGACCCGTCTATAAAAAGGCCTCCTTTGTCTTCATTGTTTGCTGTTTTTGCTCTTGGCTCAGAGAGAAGAAGAGAAGGTTGGAGAGGAATCCGGCGAAAGTTCTGTGAAGGTACCCTCGCGCTATCCATGCTTCAGGCGTTCTGGTTCTTACCCACGATTGTTCGGTGTTTTCCCAGGACTGACTTTCCTCGGTTGTGCATGAGCCCCGCCGAGGTTGCCGTCTTCCGGGAGACGTGGAGCATCCCGGATGAGGTGAAATTATGGCCACTGAATTCCGGGGAATCGGCCTGTAACCCGGAGGAGGGTTGGGTTGCTGTTCATGGAGACCAATTCCATCATGGGTTCTCCCTTCCGCTACCAGACTTTGTGCAGTACATGCTCGGTGCTCTGCACGTGTCTCCTGCGCAGCTTTCCGGAAACCAGTGGAGGCAGCTGTTGAGCCTTGGTTGTCTGTACGAGCTGTCCGAGATGAGCATGCCGACGGTGAACGAGTTCCGGGCGTTGTACATATTGTCTTTCTCAAAAAAGAAAGGGTGTCAGGGTTGTCTCACCTTTAGCGCCCGACACTTTCAGCCTATCATTACCCACCTGGCTTCCTGGGTGGACAATAACTGGAGGAAGAAGGTGGTGATGGCAGGTGGGAAGTGGCAGAAAAGGAGGAGGATCTACCGGGTTCCTGGTGCCTTCCAGCCCCTTGGTGACCAATCGTCCGTACTGTCCGAGTTGGAGCGGGATAGGATTGCCACGATATTCGGGTGCTGGGATGGTCTTGAGCGAAGCTCCTACAACTTCATACGGCGGGAGGTGTTGGAGTACTGCTGTCTCGGGCGGGATCCTGGTGCGTAGCAGGGTTTTAGTAGTGACGTTCCCGTTGACTGAGTTGATATTAACCCTTTGTTTGTTTTGTATGTGCATCTTCCCGGACGGTCGTCAAGCCCGGTAACACACTATCCATAGAAGGTGAGGACCTTGTCTTGAGGTTGACGGAGAAGGGGGAGGCCGTTTTGTGGACCTCGATGGATCGGGAGTCTGGCCGGCTTACCGTCCATGCCGAACCGATGGCCTTGGATCTTGCGGATGATGCCTATACCTTGAGGCATGTGAAGACTCGTGCCGCAGCACCCTCTGCGGGACTCGGAAAGGGTAAGACCATTGGAGGGCCACCAAAGGTTCCTGGTGGGACGGATAGGATTCTGTATCAACCGGGATCGGTCCCGCTTGTCACCAGGGTCTCCTTGACTGGCGCACAATCTTCTTCACCGGGTGACCTGGGTGAGAAGAGGCGGAGGATCATGGACGTCCCGCCCTCCGCGCTGGTGATGCTGACCGGCCGGTCGTCTGGTGAGAACTTGGTGAAACGGCTCAAGTTGACCAGTGGTGCGACGAGTCCTGCTAGGGACAGAGCCGCTGCTGCTTCAAGTTTTTCCGGTCAGCAGAGTAGCCCCGCTCCGGTGGAGGAACAGAGGAGGGGAGGTCCGGAGAGTCCCTTCGTCCGGAACCTGGTGGAGGATGTGGCTGGCCTTCGTCTGGATAGGCCTGGGGCCGCTAGAGCCCTGTCAGGGGAGAATCGCCAGAAGAGCAAGGAGTTGGTCCTCCGGGTAAGAATTGTTTGGTGTTACGGTACCGCTCATAAAACTTCTGCAGGGTTTCGTTATTTTTTGTTGTTGTTTAATCGGCTCCCTGTCGTTCCGTAGCTGTTGTACAATCTGTACCAGCCGGACCCGAGTGAGGAGCTGCCGGAACTGAAGAGGCAGGTGGCCGTTCTGACCGGAACCCGTGAGCGCCTGGAGGCTGAGAAGTTCAGGCTTGAGCGGGAGAAGGTCAGACTGGAGGAGAGGGCCAAGAGGCAGGTGGCCAAGCTAGAGGGCCAGGTCCGGAGCCTCGAGGAGGAGAAGGAGCGGGCTGAGGAGGAGAGGGCCGAGCTAGAGGCTAAAGTGGATGAGCTCTAGGTGGAAGCTGCCGCTGTGAATGCTGCCACCGCCGTTGCGACTGGAGAAGACCCAGAGCTTTTCCAGCGGGTTATCCAAAAATATCACAATAGTGATCAGTTTCTTGAGCTCCTGGAGAAGGCTAGGGAGTCGGGTATCGCTGATGCCTACGTGGAGTGGGAAGAGAAGGGATACCTGATGACCTCGCAAATGCCGAAGGCGTGGGCCGATGATGATGCTGATGGGCAGCCGGCAGAGGAGGAGCAGCCAGAAGGGGAAGGCGGACTTCAGCCATCTGAACCCATTAGGGGGGATGCGGCGGTTCCATCTGAGGAAGCCGGTGGACAGGCTAGGCCCGCTGGGGAGGAAGACGTGGCTCCTTAGGACTTTTGTTTGACGTCTCTTTCTTTTTCTTTTTCTTTTGTAAATCTGCTTGAACGGGTTTTTTTTTGTTGCCTGCCTTTGGACATATATTTTAGTACCGGTGGTTTGCCTTGGATTTCGTTCAAAATAGTTGGCGTACATATTTCGCAATGTTACATCGGCTGAACCGTTGGAATGCCAGGCTAATTGTATTTGAAAATTTAGCACTTAACCCTTCACTGGGGTTTCTGCTGCGGTTGGTTCCCCCAATTTCTGTTGGGTCTGTTTGGTTGGGTGCCTCGGTTCTCGCCCCGCTGGCTGGCCTTGTTTTCTCGGGGGGCCGGAAGGTACTCCTCCCGCTTCCTCTTCAGCAGGTGATGCCCGTATGTTTCGTGGTCAGCCTGAGCGTGCCTGATGGCCATCGCCATTAGCTCATCATACCCCTGCGGGAGTTCTACCCGTACGGCATAGGAAAATTTCCCTGGCCGGAGTCCCTGTTTGAACGCCATCTCGGCGATGCCCTTGTCTAGGTTCCGAACCCCGGCCGTCGCCGTTTGCCAGCGGTTAACGAACGTCCTTAGCTCCTCACCGTGTGCCTGCCTGCAATTGAAGAGGACCGTCGATGTCCGGGCTCCTTCGACCCGGAGGATGAAGCGGCCGACAAACCGATCGGCCAGTTGCTCAAATGCCTAGATGGAGTTTGCCGGGAGCTCATAGAACCAGCTAAGCGCCTCTCCGAACAGGGTTTCCTGGAAGATGTTGCAACACACAGCATCGGAGTATCCCTTGGCGCATGTTTGGGACCGGAAGCTATCCAAGTGTTGGTAGGGGCAGCCGGCTCCTGAGTATGTCAGCTTCAGAGATTTTTGGTTATTGAATCTCCCGGATTCCAGGACCCTGTGCGAAAAGGGGCCCGTGCGTTCGTTGAAGCGCGCGCCTTCCAACGGCCGCGCTGCCCTTCTCTCGCTGGCCTCCATTTGGGCCTTTAGATCTGACACGGAGTCGGTGAGTACTTGTAGTGCCCGTGCGTTCGGGGTCATGACTTCATCCTCGAATGAAGCGTGTGATTGCCGGGGTGCCGGCGTGCTCCTTGGCAGGGCCATGCCGCCCGGGGCCTCCGCGCTCTTGGGGTCGCTGGGCCTTCCGCCCGATGACTGTCCCGCCTCAGGGGGCTGAGACCGGCCTGGTGGGGGTACATGTGCCCTCGCCAAAGCGGCGTTGTGCTGCTGTCCTCTTTCCAGGGCAGCCACCAGGGCGGCGTTTACTGTCTCCATTTCCTGATACCGGGCATTGGAATCTGCTCTATCCCGGTCGTTCTCCGCGTGCAGGCGATCGACTTCTGCTCTCATTACCTTTACCTCCCCCACCATATCGTGTCGGTCGGGGCTATATGCGGTGTCCCGGTCGTTGTCACCGATCAGACTCTCCTCCTCGTCGCTCGGGTCGTCCGAGAATATCAGCGAAGGGCCCTGGTGTGTTGGTTGGTTGCCTTTCGCCGGGCCTTTCCCGCGCGTACTACCGTTGCATGCCCCCGGCGTGCCGCTTGGCCCCCGATAGCTGCCGTCGTTCTGGTTGTCTTGGCAGGGGTGCTGCTCCTGTACAGCGACCGGAGTAGTGATGAGCACCTGCTCCTGTATGATCCGCTGATCTTCTTGTGCATTCCTTTCCCGCCCCGCTTCCGAACTTTCTGCCATTTTTTTTTTGTTTCAGATAATGCCTACGTGACTTTTATCTCTTCCCACAGATGGCGCCAATTGTTTCTGCACAAACCCTTAAGCCTGGTAGAAACCGGTGGTTCTTGATGTGATTTCCTCCTGCGAACCCTGCTAACTAAGGGGAATACTGGGCGGGCCGGTCTTCTCCTCTCCAATGCCTAAGTTAGTACCGTTGGAGTAAATAGATAACTTAAGCTGGAATGATAAGTAGTGGGAGAGTTGAGTTACCTATTAATGAGGGTAGTTGAGGCCCTTATATAGGTGGTCGATCGTGAGGTCTGGTCTTACTCTTCGATATAGGACTGGTTCCCTTCTATTCGTACGTAAAGGGGCAGCTAAGGTGACCTGTTCGGCAGGCTGCTGTCCCCGGCTCCCGGGCCCCCAGTCATAAGTTAGACTGCTGGGCCTCGGGTCCGGGTGCTGGGGATCCTGCTCCGGGCCTCGGTCCGGCCCCGGGCGTGCTAGTTGTGGGTCTGTGGGCCTGTGTAGCCCCTCTGTGGCTACTGTCAACAGTCCCACTGGTACCCTCACCAGAATTTGCAGCACTAGATGCTGCAGGTTTTCCTTTACCCTTCCATTTCTGCTTATTAACCAGGTTCACAGAGACAGTCCCTTGGTTCTTAATTAACTCCTCTTCCTGCACACATATAGCTATCAACTCATTCAGATCCCACTTCTCTTTCTGAGAGAAATAGGCAGTTTTCAGTGGTCCAAAACTAGAAAGAAGGCGGTTCAGTGCTAAGTGGACTATGAAGGAATCGGGAAACACAATCTCCAACTCCCCAAGTCTGGTAATTATGTTGATCATCTTCATGATATGTTCTCTAACACCCCCAGAGTTGTCATATTGCATGCCCAAAAGCTGGTCCAGTAAGGCTGAGATCTTTGCTTTCTCATTTTCCCTAAACTTCAGGCCAATCGCAGTCATATACTCTAAAGCAGTGTCAGGTTCAGTAATACTACCTCTGACCACAGGTGACATGGTTTGTTTCATGATCAACTTGGCCATCCTATTAGCCCTATGCCACTCCTCATGTTTAGCAATCAGAGCAGCATCATTGTTCTCAACCAAAACAGGTACAGGTTTCCTAAGACACACATCATTCCCTTGAAGACCAAGGTAAAGTTCTACACGGTCTTTCCACGTCTTAAAATTTGAGTCATTAAGAAGCTCAATGTTGCCTAGGGAATAGCCAGAATTCATAGCTTGGAAACAAAGAAAAGAAAAATAATTTAGTTTTCTGTTTAAAACTTGAAGAATTTGTTTGAGAACTCTAATGTAACAAGCAAAGCAGTACTCATAAGAATCAAACAAAATCCATGCAAAGTGATAACACTTAAGACAGAAAACAATAAGTCCCCTAAACGCACATTCATGAAAACTTTACCTGTTGGCACAAAGACAGTTCATTTACTGTAGGTTATCTTAATTGTAAAACTGAAACAATAGAAACTAAGATATCCCTGAAACTTCAACACATATTAGCAAGAAGAAAGCCTCAGTTCATTAAATTTAGCTTCTAAGATCCCATATTACACTGTTTCAATTTTAAGAACATAAAAGTCTGATCCTTCTGTTGAAGATACAATTATATTCCAAAAATTAAAGACACAAGTTATAGTTCTACAACCAAATGATCATCAAAAACAATATAAGTGATAGATTGATGTTACAACACATATCACAGTATCATACTGATATTTAGAACTATAAAACATTAAAAAAAAAACGTCCAACACACACATATAATCATAGTCCTTAATCAGACCATTAATCAACAAAATTGTGATATTGACGTTCTTGTCAAGATGATTAATCAAACATATCCATTAATCATGAAAGCACAAATCGTGCTTGATTCCCAGAAGAAATAAAAACAAAACAAAACACACCAAGGTTTTACTTTTCATAATCAAAACAATGAAAACATAAGTTCCATCTGGTCACCATCTACCCTAGCTTATGCGCATGCCAGGAATGCATCTAGGGTTCTCATATAACATCCAAAATCAAAAACCCAGAAGATAGTAATCAATTTAATGAAAGAGAACTAACCCGGACGCTCCTGCGCTGAATACAAGGGTTAATTGATGCATATATATATATATATATATATATATATATATATATATGAAAACACAAGAATACATACAGGTCTCACAAGCTTTCAATCCAAAAACGCAGCGGAATTGATGGAATTTAAGTTTCCTCACAGAACCCTAAAGCCCCAATTCCAAAACTGAAGATACGAACGTTTTTTCGGTAGAGTTTTGGGGTTGTTCTATATATGCAGATACATATTTGGGCTATAAGCAAATTAAGCCAAATCTTGATCAGTGACAGAAACCCATTAACATTTTAAGTCATGTGCCTAATGCAAAAAAAAAATCTGGTTTTGTTTATATAGAATACAATTTGCAACAACAAACACATCCCAGTTTATTAACATGCAATATTGGCTCTGATACCAATTGTTAAACTTAACATACACAAAGTTCATAACATTGCATGAATAATAAACACAAGATAAATATATATATATAAGCAGGAGTTCATACCAGATGCAGAGGAAAAAGCCATTGGCAAACAAAACAAAAGTCTTATGTGATCCTCTCACTATATCAGCAACTATCTATGGGGCTAGATCAATATGCTTGTATGTCAAAGAGGTCACAGGGACCTTGTTATTTATATGATGCAAATGAATCAAACCTTCCCATAATAAGTTTCTCAAGTCATCAATTGCAATCCCTTAATGTATGTTGATTATTCTTGCTTGATTATCAAGCCTTTTAGATCTCCTAATTTGTGTTCATTCTTGATTCACATAATAATCACAATTTACAAGGGTTAGGAATTCTTGAATCATCTCTATTACATTCTCATTTAGTAACAATATCAAATCACACTTAATACACCTTCCTTTCATGTTCACATTTAGTCTCGATGCATGTCAGAGCCATCACTATAATCAAACACCAATTTAGGTGATGGCCATGGTGAGTAGAGCTCAAGGGTTGTGATGTCAAATCTTTTATGGGATTGAACTGTAAAACGCGATGAACTATGGGAAATGGTTGTGTTTCATCCACATGGGTGTATGTGTATCATACATAATCAGACTCTTGCAAAGCACGGATCATCAAAGAAGCTGCAGAATTGTCTGCATCTTTTACTCTCAACATTTCATCTCCCGTCATACAAAGCACACCATCAATAGTTGCAATTTGAACCGTCGATACAAACTTCTTCTCATGTGAAGAGCCTTCATCTTGCTTGATGCTACAATAGAAATTAGACGAGGGTTTATACCTATATCAGCAAAGTAAGGTCTCTACTTAAGCAAAGCAATGCAGGAAGATCTAAGCAGGTTGGCATGATGAAACACATCCAATCCAAGTCGTCAAGTACACAGAAGAATCACAATAGCTCCAACCCAAACACAAACTGGAAAGACCTTTTTTCGTACCTAGAATATCAACATCTGTATAAGAGGCGCGCAGAGGAATAGAACCAGGAATTGATTGAAGGTTTTTTGAAACCAGACAAGAACACAATACTCCAGCCACCAACCTACTACTCTCATATATATGTTTACTCCAACCCTCTTAAATAACCAACAAATCCTAGTGTGCATCTGCTAAAGTGCTACACCACATATCTTCATTTTTCAAGACTAATCTAGGCAATATTAGTGTCAAAATGATGTTCGCAAATAATATCAGGAGAAAGAGCAAAACAAAGAATGCATATAGCAAAATTAAATTCATCCAAAAAGTGAGGATTCATACTCGTAGACTGGTTTAGGCCACTTCTTCTTGCCACACAGCTCATGCAACTTATGTTTTGCTCCTTCAATATGAAATGACCCATCAATTCCAACAATAACTCCAATCGACACATCATCTATGCGCATCAATTTTGACAACTTATATAGTGCGATCTCAGCAGCATTAACCTTGGCAACTTCTTTCTGTTCAGAAGAACCTGAGGCAACAAACTTGCCATCAACATACACACTAGCAATACTTTTCATCTCGTCCCTCCAGTACTTGATGTCCACATGCTTCCCATGCTTTTGGCAAACCTCAAACAACTTTGTCACAGGTTGAGGTTGTTGATGCAAGTCTTTGAGAGTAACTATAGGCTCCAAAACATGCCTAAAAATCTGCTATGTACAATAACTAGAGCTAACAAGTTATAATCGAAAATACTTTGAAACTCAAATTCTCAAAACTCTTATATATTTCAAGTTGAAGAAGCACAAGTACATTACATACCATCCAAAGTTTTTCTAGATCAAAGTTCAAGTCAACATAAATAGCAGCAGCCACAGACTCCACAATATCTGCAAGAACTTTAGGGGCTTTTACAGACCCTCTATATACAAGTGGTGTCTCCTCTTCTCCACTAACCACTTGAGTGAACTCCCTAACCTGAAGAGACATTGAACAAAGACATTTGCTAAACACTTTGATCCTTTCAAATAAAGAAAAACTAGCAAAAACAAAAACAGAGAGAATATGAATCAAATTGCAAGACTGACCTTATCACTGAGAACAGGTGCTGAGTGGCGAAGAAAGCGAAAGAGCCTGTGTCGCACGGCGACACGAGCGAGCTTCTCCGTGCTAACGTTAGCAGACCGTAGCATAGAGAGGTTGCCTTGGTCTATTCTGGGGTAAGCAAGAAAGAGGTAGTTGCTTACAGCGAGGCTAAGAACGGCGTCCCCGACGAACTCGAGCCGCTGATACGACACGGCGTCAGGGTGGGAGGGGTGAGTGAGAGCCTCCTCTAGAAGCCTCTTGTTCTTGAATGCATAGCCTACAATCATCTCCACGGCTACCACTGCTTGTTTCATTTCTGGCGAGGGTGGTGGTGGTGCGTGTAGGTCGCATGGTGTTGGGGTGAACATTTTCATGCTCAAATGGGGGTTCATGTTGGAAAGAGGACTCGTGGGTTTGATGAGCTCGGAGGTTTTGAATCTGAGAAGACTGGGTGAGGCTTGTGCTTTGGACGTGGAACTACTACAAGGTTGTGGGAAGTGGGAGAATATCTTGTTTTTGTTAACAAAAGGAAAACCGAAAAAGGGAAGTGAAAGAAGTGATATAACCAACATTGGCATTCCACTGGTTTGTTGATCATATCAAGAAATGAACGTTGGTCTTCATCACCCGCCTTTTTTTGGCTCATGAACTCATGATGTTCTTTTTGGTCCCGGATTCCATTGTTTTTGAGTTGGATGACGAGTACTGCTAGTCTAAAAGCACGTCAAGTCAAGTTTTTTATTAATTAATTTTTTTTTTTTAAGTATAACAATTTCAATTTTGAATAACGTTTTCTTTTTTCTTTTTTTAAGAATGAATTTGAATACAAAAAAAAAATTGAACCATTTCATAACGCATAACTCTCATTCATTATTCTACGCTATAACTGATTTGTTAAAACGCCTATACTTTGATGGCTAGACGTAAAATACGTCGTTTTAAGCCCATATAGAGTAGATAAAAAATAAAAATGTCCCAGTACTACTTAGTGAGGTGAGAACATGATGTCTTCTTTTTGTTCTCTTTATGTAATCACCACAAAGAAAAAGTTTTCGACTGGAATGAACTCATCCACCATTACCTAATAATCAAGACGACTTTCCAGTCCATGCAATGTCCAAACTTTCTCTAATGATTAATCAGGACTCGTTATCCAACTTGTAAATTGAATTGAGAATATTCAAACTAGGCAGCACACATGGACCAGAAGCACAATAAAGTCTTTTGCCATAAGGAATTTCTATGCTCGACATCTTGATTCTTCATATTCCAGCTCTTTCTCCATGTAACTGATGAACTTATACTTGAAGGCCAATTTCCAGAAAGAAGTAGCGCCACGATTTCCATGACTAATCCTTTGGAGATGTAATGGGGAACTTAGGAACTTAATTGGTCAGAAGACATTTATAACCTCCATCGGAAATGCTTCTCAATTTGAAGAAAGGGTAAAAAAAAACATCAGGCATTGAATATCTTTCAATTGGTTTACATGTCCTCATAACAATACTGTACATGGTAATTATTACGACAAGTAAGTAACATCTACCGACACGAAGACAAGTAAATAACTAAACAAATATTACCAGGCTTAAGGTACCAAGAAAGTCCAGTACTCCAGTGTCCCTCACAGACTTCAAAATGACAAATTGACAAGGAGGCTGGCCATTTATCTGGTTACTGTAGATATACCGCGAGACTTTCACCTCAAAATTGGCTTCAGGTAAAACTTGCACGAACAGTACAATTTTATAAATGATATTTTGAGCTAATTCAACTTATAAACATGGTTGTTAAGAAATAAATTCCATAATTTGCCAATTCGGTACTGGTACCGTACGTATACCATTATAGGTGGCCTTTTGTAGGAATTATGTGATGAACTTATCAATGACTATATTAGACACAAAACCTCAATGCATGGAGCTCAAGCTAGAAGCACTCATTTCAGGAATAGTAACTGATGGAATATATCAACTATCTATTAACCAGAGAAAAGTCACAGAAAGGACCCAAAGAGTTGGAGACTCCTCAAAGTCTTTACTGCTTGCACTACCAATCTAGAACACAAATCATAAGGTCATACCAATCTTTCTCAGCTAATTAAAGAGTGAGGACTTGTGAGCCAAGTAGTATAATGGGTTGAGAATGATAGAGGACTTCAAGTCTCACCACGAGGTTGTAACTTAATTAGCAGTCTCGCTATAAATTCACTAGCCTGCCCAAGCATCCTTTTCCATGCATCTACCGCAAACAAAGCCTCAAATATGTTCATGGATATCCATGTTTACTTCAACCCTATCTCTCGACTCATTCTTCATTTCCTGCTCTTGTTATTTTTGGGGTCTTTGTGCCTAAACACTAGTAGGGCTGTAGAGTTATGCATGGAGAAAGAGAGACAGGCGCTTCTCAGCTTTAAACAAGACCTTACTGATTTTTCTGGTAGGCTTTCTTCTTGGGTGGGTTTCAGATGCTGTCAATGGAGAGGGATTTCATGCAACAACAACCGCACTGGTCATGTTACCAAGCTTGACCTCCGTATTCCATATCCATACACCTATCATGAAGATTGAATCCTTCTTTGCTTAGTTTGAAGCAACTGAGTTACTTGGACCTTAGCTCCAATTTTTTGGATACAATTCACATTCCCAATTTCATTGGGGAGCTTACAAGTTTGAGGTATCTCAATCTTTCAAGTTCGTTGGCTCCTTCATTTGTTGGAGAGAATCCGCCTTCTCTTGGTAACCTCTCAAACTTGAACTATCTTGATCTTGCCCTAAATTCCAAAAATTTGAATTGGCTTTCTCATCTCTCTTCTTTAAAGTACCTCAATCTTGGAGGTGTGAAGGTGTGGACCTTAGCAGCACAGGGTTGAGTTGGCTACATGATGTCAACATGCTTCCTTCACTCTTAGAGTTACATTTGTCTAGTTGCCAAATTCAAAACCCTCCATCCTCCCTCCAATCGATTAACTTTACATCACTTTTGGTTCTGGACATGTCATACAATTTTAATGATAACGTCAAAACTTCCAACTGTCTTTCTAATCTTACAACCCTCAAATCTCTAGAACACCTTGATTTATCTCATTGTGGACTCAAAGGTCATGTAAACAAACTTCTTAAAAGTTTGTGCCAGTTAAAATCCTTGAGTCTTAGAAGCAACTACTTTGATGCCACCATGAGTGCAGAACTTTGGAGTGGTTTCTCAAATTGTTCATCTATTAAAATGGAGTCACTAGATTTGTCTTACTGTGGGCTAGTGAGTGAATTACCCGCTTCCGTAGGAAGATTAAAAGGCCTGCAACATCTTGACCTCAGCTTCATTTCTCTTAGTGGCTCAATTCCAGAATCCATTGGACAATTGTCATCTTTGAAAACCCTGGATCTCTCTAAAAACCGTATGAGCGGTTCCATTCCGAAAAGTATAGGGCAACTGTCACAGCTAACTGACCTTCATTTGTCTGACGAATCACTTCCCGAAGAACATAACCAATTGCAAGGAATTTTATCAGAAGCACATTTCAAAAATCTCACGAGTTTACAGTCCTTCAAAGTAAGCACAGAACGACCTATGTCTCTCATTTTCAACATGTCTTACGACTGGGTTCCTCCTTTCAAGCTCCACACAGTTTACATAAAAGATTGTCGAGTTGGCCCTGCCTTCCCCGTATGGCTTCAATCTCAAACTCAACTGGTCCATGTCGCCCTTCAAAATACTGGAATCTTGAGCACAATATCAGAGGATTGGTTCATGAAGATATCTTTCCGAGTCCAGGATTTAGATTTATCTTACAACCAAATCCGGGGAAAGCTTCCATTCCAATTCATGTTTCCACTTCTAACTTCCCTAGATTTTAGTCACAATCATTTCGAGGGCACACTTGAGCTCTTGGCTAGTAACGCACCTAAATTAGAAGACTTGCTTCTTTCTGATAATAACGTGGAAGGTACCATTCCACCTTCTATTTGTGATATATGGAGAATTGCCTCCAGGGTGGAGTTCATGGAAAAAGGTAGAGGTTGTAGATGTCTCACACAACAATCTCTCTGGTCATGTACCGAGCTCCATGCATGGGCATCCCAAGATCTCTTTATATATTGAAGATGAACAACAACAAATTTGGCGGTGAAATTCCTTTATCCTTGCAAGAATGCTCTAATTTGACGGACATTGATCTTGGAGGCAACAAACTCACTGGAAAGCTGCCTGTATGGATAGGATCAAAGCTACTGAATTTGAAAATTCTGAAATTGCCATCCAACTTTTTAAGCGGACATATCCCCAGACAATTGTGCAATCTTCAGATGCTTAAGATTCTAGACATTGGTCATAACAACTTTTCAGGGACTATTCCTACATGTTTGAATAATCTGACTTCGATTCTCTAGTCATTAGTTCGGGAAGTTGGTCGGCATATCCTAATTACTAGGAGGAGACAACAATTATGTCAAAAGGAAGAGAACTTGAGTATGGTGTTACTAATGATCAGTTGATTCTAGCGCAGGTGAAGTACCCAAGGAATTATGCAGTCTCATTGCATTGGGTAGCTTGAACCTCTCAAGGAATCAATTAACTGGAAAGATTCCATCACAAGTCGGAAGCTTAACCCACTTGGAAACTCTTGATCTCTCACACAACCATCTTTCAGGTGCAATTCCGCAGAGCATATCTTCATTAAACTTCCTGTCTCACTTGAATTTGTCATGCAACAACTTGAGCGGGAGAATTCCATCGGGCAACCAACTCCAGACACTCGATAATCCATCTATTTATGAGGACAATCCCTCACTATGCGGGTTTCCTCTGAATAAGTGCCCTCAAGATGACATGCATCATGCAGAAGACAACAAAGATCATGAAGATGATGACGAAAAGTTTGGTTTGTATACCAGCACTGTGCTCGGCTTTATCATATAGGCTTTTGGGGCGTTTGCGGCACATTGATTCTGAACAGGTCATGGAGGTTCGTGTATTTTCAATTCTTTGACAAAATTAAAGCTAAGGTAGCACTAGTCATTGCATCGAAAGCAGCTTATTTGTAAAGAACTGAAAGAAGATCTTGATTGGGAATGGTAGTCGTATGATATTGCAATATATATGTGTGTGTGTGTGTTGTTCTCTATCTATGTTGTATACTTTTATGAATGAAAAATAGATTATGATAGTTATACAATAGCAAGAATAAAATAAATCATAACACTAGCATGATGCTAACATATGATGTTTTTCTTTTTCTGTGCATTCATATTTCATGAACGAGCAGTGATAGAGAATTTTCAAAGCAGCACGTGGATGTCGATGGTGAACAACATTTTGCATATTTATTAGTTTGTTTCGTCTCAAAACAATGGAGTGAGAGTTAAAACTTTGGCGAGACAGAGCAATGCAATTCGCCTGCCCTTGATTGCAATTCTAGCAGTGATCTAGTAATTAAATTGGTAAAACACTAAAACGTGAAGATTTGCAGGGCCAAACCCTCATTTGCATATGAACCCTTAAATTTAGGTTTTCAACTTGACAGCAAATTGCCACATACAAGACCCACCTGATGTTGTGCAATATGTACATTAATACATTATACAGCAATGTCAATAAAAATGTGTTCCAATCTTGCAAATTAAAGATAGCTAACCTTAGTTAGATGAGACAGAGCCATTGAATCGTCTCCTGGTCGACTCATTAATAGAACCTGTCATTCTGTCGAAGCCCAAGCTCAGATGCATATGCATCGGGCTGAGAAACCTATGGGATCTCTTCTATGGAAATCATAATGCTGGCCGGAACACCTATTTGAAAGAAGAGATATGAAAGTTGCTAGTAGTTTGAGATCGATCCGGGGCTTTTTTCTGGGTTCTTCAAAACTTCATGCTAACGTCTGCACATTTGGGACTTTATATTTTTTATTTTTTGGCTTAAAAGTCGTGAGCAGATGATGTTGTGTTTTTTCTTCTCAAAAAAATATGGTGTTTTCAACAAAAAAAAATGATGTGGCGTGTTCGATGCTTAAACTCTTATCAAATAAGTGGTTAGCAAATCATGTAGTAACTAGTAAGTAGAGCATCTTCCACTGTCAAGAATGACCACCAGCAGCTCCAGACATCTCATCCAGGATTGACCTCTGCATTCTGCATTCTGCATTTCCAATCTCATAATCAAGGTTGGGGTTCACGGACTCCTAAGTCCAAAGTAATTAAGGTCCCAAGGATCCAAACGCAAAATACTGGTTTCTCCAAGGCTTCCATTTTCTCAATAAAATTTTCACCTCTCAATAAAATTTTCTCATCTTTAGCTCCCTGGCCGTCTTTCATATAACCAGTACAAGTACTTGTACATTTGCTTTTTCAAATCTAGACTGAGAAACTGAAAAATGCAAAAACTAAATACATGATAGATTTAGAATGGTGAGGACTGATTTCTTCTAGGAGCAAACTGACTTCCAGATGTCATACATGGGCAGAGCAAACCTTACAAGCCCAAGTTACAAAAGTAACGTTTTGTAATTAGTTAATTACAATGACAGAACTTACCAATTAGCTAGATAAATAAGACCTATGCAGCCACTCTGATGCATAAGCACCAGATGACACTTCGAATATAACATTGATTTAATTATGCTATTGATTAACCATCATATGATCAAACCCTGCTCCAGCCTGAAGCCCAGGAACCCGACTAACTCCAACATTGTGAAGCAACTGCTGAAGCCACCTCCTTGTAGTTTGATCTTCCTGAAATCATTAGACGAACCATCCAGTCAAAAAATGGGCCCAAGTGAATTAGAAGATATAGACAGCAAAGAGTTGCATGTAACTGAAGAAAGTACAGTTTCATCTTGTCCATCAAAACAGAAATAGAAATAGGACCGGAATAATCCAACTAGAACTTGTTTAGTAAAAGATTTTGGTGCATGACTGTCACCAATGAGAAAACTTCAAGATTGAAAACCAAATGGGACATTGTTCCTATATATCACAATATACATTTCGTCCATGGAAAACAGATAGATAATAGACCCTCATTTTTGTTGAATCCAACAACTAAACTGGAACCCATATAATAAGTAAGCCAAAGGTCATTGGCATGTAGCCATTTGACAATCACCTAGTTGAAAACTATAACACTGGAAATTAAGTTTAAGGTCTCACATTTGCACAAAAACAAGGATTTTTAAGAGTTATCACATTCCAGTTGCTTATTAAATATAATTAAATATGACTTGGGAAATACAAACACAGTAGTACAAGAGAACATGTGCAAACCAAAAAGGCTCATCTGAGTATGACACAGTCTAATTTTATTCACATCTCCAAGATTAAGTACGATATTAACAGAATAGGTACGGAAGAAGTGCTTACCCGAAGGCAAACACTGAAGGTAGCATCTCTTAACATGTCAGGAAGACAACTTCTTAAAGCATCACAAGCCCTGCAAGATAACAAAGCAAGAAAAACTCTAATAAGATCATTAACAAGAGAGATTTCAGGAAAGAAAAAGATGAACTCTTCAATCAAGTAACCTTGGATTTTCAGATAATCGAAGGTAACAACGGATAATATGTTTCAGTAAGCGCGATGAATGTTGTTCAGCGAGTGATGCAACCATATTCCCCAACACTCGACCTACTGCGAAAAACCGCTCTGCTGTAGTACAAATATAATCCAAACCCACATCATCTAGCAAAATCTTTTGAACAATAAATGTGGCGACCTGCCGGACGAAAATCTTTTGTCAGTAATTATATATGTAATTTCAAAAGTGGGGCAAACGGAAAACCCCTGTATACATTAAGATGTAAAAATAAACAGCAGAAAGAATGAAAAGTTAAAAGATAGAAGAGCGCACTCAACCGTTTTGGACAGCTCACTTCCCATTTCCATGGTGCGCAGGCACAGGGGAATAATTTCTGTAGAGAGGAGGAAGCTAATCACTTCTGTGTCATCAACCTGGCCAAGAAGAGGAAGGAACCAACATCATTTAATATCTAGAGAAATAGAATACTAAAGTTCTAGAAAAAGTTTCTGCTGTGAAGTGAGCTAAGTAACAGTATCAGTATTATCCTCTTCACGTATCAGATGTGCATGTGTACAAAGAGTGAGAGGAAGAGTGGCACAACCATGGTGTATGGAGCAAAAAACTCTTACAAGCAGGTCGATATGTGATAAAAAAAATAATAATAATAATAAATGAAAAATAGGAAAAGCATGCGATGCAAGGAAAATACAGATCCACTAGAGAATCAAATGTCCGTACTTGGGTGTTAACACTCACTTGGAACTGTCACAAGAACTAGAAAGCATTTCTGATTAGGTGGCTACACTATAGTTAAATGGGTGGTGCACTATTTTTTAATCACTGATGGATATAGTGAAAAAAAAAATCCGGTAAAGATGTAAACCTAAAAAAATAGATGAACAGTTGTCTTTCTATCCACCCTTTTTACCCCCCTGCATTTGATTAAATTAAATAACAGACTAGAACAGATATTCTTAGATCTAATTATGCTAGCAAAAACACCAGAAGAGCATTTACCCTAGGGCACGCATCAGCTTCTTCTGTTTGGACTTATATTAAATACAAGTCTCAAATTCTATGCCTCAGCCTATCAATTATAACTTTACATCAGCTCATCAATCAATGACATTACATGCATCATATCTCACTTTTAAGAAGAAAAAACACAGATATGTTCAGTTCGGTCAACAAGAACAGCATACCTTCACCAAAGCGCCAATGACACCTAAGCTGGTAAGCCTCAAGTACTCAAAAGGTCTTGACTTGCTTGTCGTATTAAGAAAAGGGTACAAATATAAAGGTATATGAGCTGCAAAAGAAAGGTAAAATCTCAGACGAAAGAACGCTTTCTTGGATGTTTAATAAACCATAATCAAATAAGCTTCAGTGAGCTGCTTGTAAAAGTGTATCTATATACAAGCACACTAGGAAAGCAATTTGAGCCATTTGAATGTACAAAAGATGAAGGTTATTTACCATTAAGGAAATACATCCTTGTGTCTGGGTGAGACGCAACACACTACAGGAAGAAGAAAAAATTAATCTGATGCATAAATTAGAATACATGTATGAAATATAGGACAAAATTCCATTGAATGGAAGATAACTTGTACTTCATGATACAAGTGCATAAATAATGAGAAGAGGTATTAATTGAAGAGGTGACAGCAGTGGACCTGGAGAAGAGCAAGAGCATTGCAAACACGATTTGATTGGGCAGGAGTTAGATTTGGTGGGGACAAAACAGGGTATATTGAAACTATTTCCTGCACCAGAGATCCAGTGTGAGAACCCATCATAAAGGATCAAAACAAAAAAGAGTCACTCATACTGATTTTCAAACAGGAGAAGTCTACATGATGATGCAAATGCCCATGTTTGACGCATAAGGTAAATTCCACACACAAGAAACTAATTGAAAACATGGTTAAAGCACGTGCCAAATGTCAACCGAGTGGATAAACAAATTTGTAAAACAAGTAAATGGCAACACGCATAGCCAAAGTACTACCAACATACCTGCAACAGCGCAGCAACAGTACCGAAAGAATTCCACAACAATGGAGCCAAATCTTGAAACAGTTCTCTCTTCTGAAAATTGAAATCAAAGTGGCAACAGAAGGTTAACTAGGAATACCTGTACAGAAGATCCATATGACGATCATATTTATGAAAGACATAGGTTTTCTTGCAGCACAAAAACAATTAAAAGTTACAGCTTAAGATTTATCCAATGACAATCAAAATGAAACCAATGATAGCACAAGTCTTCTTGCAGCACAAAAGGAATTAACAGTTGCAGCTTAAGATTTACCCAATGACAATCAAATTGAAACCAATGACAGACACAAGTCTTCTTGCAGCACAAAAAGAACTAACAGTTAGAATTAACAGCCCAAGTCTTTCACACCTTTTAGATATCTTGGTTTTACAACTATAACAACCGCTCTAAGACATTGTTCAAACAATAAAAAAGAAATTATAAAAAAAAAATTTAAAAAAAACTAGAAACATGCACTTGAGAAATGGAGGATAGAAAATAAAGTAGAGGGAGTTACCTATGAATTACTTCAACAGCCTTATACAATAAATTGTCGAAATTAAAGAAAGCAGAAAAAAAATTTACAAGAAAGGTGGACAAAGAATATGGCTTATCTCCTATATGAAGTACTGGGAAGATCTCTTATTTCTATACATAGTGAAGTACTGGGAATTTCCCCCTTAAAATTATAACAAGTTAAGAAACTAGGTCAAATATCTGGGATAAATGCCCCAAGGCACCATCTGTCTGTTCCACAATAGGTGAGCATGATAACATCAGTCTGTTCCCAAGGTATGGCTCTACTTAACATTGTCCGGGAAGTATTCCACTTTCATTTCAGGCAAACCTTTATCGGTCAATTTGTCCAAAACAGAAAAGCCCTTATCGGACAAGGCAAGCACTTCCAGAAAAGGTGTTACTGAGGCCATGCGAAAAAGAGCGAGGGGTTAGCCTCCCTCAGGCTGTAATTTTCTTCACACAACACACACCATTCGTCTGTCTTAAAAAAAAAAAAAAAAAATTTAAGTCAACTGATGAAACATCAGTTTTCTGTACCAATAGATTTTTGTGAAACTAAAAAGTTGTACAAACCCTCTGTCTCCTCCTTCACCTGACCAAATTAAATCCCTCCACATAGACAGTACTTCCCACCCTTAAACCTGCAGCTTAATCCCACCTTGATACTCTGTCCCTCTCCTTCTGTATCAGTTCAAAGAGAGACAGCATCCTAAACCTCTCAAGGTTCTAAGTAGCTGCGACCTGTAATTTTCTCTATGTTTTTTCTATGTTACCTATTTAGTATTTTCCTAACCTCCAATACATTGAATACTGACAAAAATAGCTGTAATTGCAATCATATATGTCAAATATCCCAAAACACAAAACAGCTTTTCCAGCTTTCCACTTTCAAATAAACGCACTCCTTATAAAAACAAATAGCAACAAAATATAAGTAACGGTCTTAATTTAATAATCCATTATTGGAGGCTAGTAACAATTCTAACAGTCACATTTGAAGGAAATAAAATCAAAGAACCATACTTTACAGCTAGTTTTTATAAGCACAATCAATAATTCTATAACAAAATTAAAGACTCAGTAGAATCCAATTATTCCCAAAACCCTAATTTATTTGCTCTGTATTAAACCCTCAAAGCACAAAACCCTAACTTGAACCAATCAAATGTAAGCAAAGAAACTATACCTTGGAGAGTTCAAGGAGAGCATTCTCGCGAAGCTCAGGGTTGCTGAGCTCGAGAACCAAGTGCTCGGCTGAGGCCATTTCCGGGTCGGGTTGGACTGCGGCGGCGCCACTAGGTTTGGAACCAATCGGACCTCCAAACGGTGCGTACATGCAGAGAGAGACTAGGGCAGAAGAAGACTCGCCATTTTGAAATTTTGAAGAGAGAGAGAGTCTTCTGGGTTTTGAGGTTTTACCAGGTTTGCTTCCTTCGCTGAGTTTTCAGAGAAATAGAGAGAGAGACGATGAGTAGGACTGTTTGTGGAGCCACGTATTTAAACATGCGCGTGGCGATGGTTCAGTTAGGACACGTCATCTCCGCTAGAGGAAGTGTGTCCACGCGCCAGTGAGAGCGATTGGATTTTTTTTTAGTTTGCCACGGATCGGAAAAAGACTGCGATTTCCGAGGACGGTGAACCGGTGGTCTACAGCATTGACCATCTGAGCGAAAAGTGCAATAACGAAATCCAACCCGGTTGAAGAAAAAGGTCAAAACAACATTGCACTTCCTAATGTGAGACTGCTTTTTCTTAGAGTAAGCCCGGCAATTAAACCCGTAAACCCGAGAACCGTAAGAAACCGGCACGAGAAAAACCCGCACGTTTAGTAAACGTGCCTAGCAAAACCCGGTGCAGGCAGTGGTCACAATCTTGATTTGAGCCTTGGGATTTCTCAACCTTCTACTTGGCAAAGAGAGGCCAATGGTAAGAACTTATGCATTCATGTTATGTTCATTTGTCAAGGATTTCTTTCCTTGTGTTCAGATTGTTATTATATCATTGCTGATGAGTAATGTCTAATTTTACAGGTTAATCACTCTGCTTCTGCAGCAGGAGGACAACCACTTCATGCTCTAGCAATGCTATCTAAGCATCCTGCCTTGTATTCTGAGATATATCCGGGTTTCTTACAAAAAACCGAGGTACTACTCGAAATTCCATTGTATTAGGTATATGTGAACAGGCATGAATGCTGCTATTGCTTTAAGCCTTTATCTGCAAAGAATTAAAGACCATGTAGAGGGGAGAGTTTGAAGACTTGCCTTTTATGCATCCACTAAATATACATGTAATGCCTAAGATTGAAATTATAACCATTACGCAGTCTTCCAACTCTCTCCTACTCTAGTGTGTAAACCTCAATCAAGTAGTGCTTAAACCTCAGCAAGTAAGTGCTTGAATCCAAATGAGTCATTTTCATGCCTTTTGCAGGATCCGAACCCCTAATCTGGTCAGATTCTGAAGGTAGGAACAAAAAGTCGAAACATTTGCTTGAATAGTGCAGGATTAGGCTACTTTTAATAATTTAATCCCACTTATCATAGTCCTCAATGTAGCAGTAAATTATGAGTAGTGCTTCTGATATCAATCAGCCTCCGATCATGTTATAGTTCATCTATAATGCCATGATTTCATAGAACATGAAATTAAGGTCGATAAAATTGACATGCAAAAAGTCATGATGGGATTTCTTAACCAAATATATGTGAAATAATCCAGTTGGCCATCTTGTTGTGTAAAACAGATTTTAAGTTAGGCAGCCATATTGAATACGCTGATCAAAATTTTTTTGATGGCAGGAAATGGCAACAGATCATCATAAGAGAATCCAAGCGGTTTCTTCACCGAGGTTTTCAAACTGGGCATGGCAAATGAATGGAAACAACAACAATGTTACTCCAGTGCCAGTGTTCTCTATTGCAGCATCATCAGGATTCTCATCTTCCATAGCTACCGTACCTCCATCAGCCACTAACCAGCTTCCAATTCTCCAAGACAGTTCTACTTACAATCCGTGCCACCCATTTCCCACCAGTCTGTAAATGTGCTTTACAGAAAAGGCAGAACCTGACTAAACACTAGTCTGTAATGTGCAGAAGTGCTTTTGCTTTGTATGTGTATCATATTATCAAACATATATATAGATTGCTGTTCTCTAACTATTCCTTTGTAAACTGTTGTATATGAGCTTCAGTACAATCAAGGCTTTGTCAATCAAAATAAAGAGTGTTGCTATCCTTGCCAAACTAGGGTTAACCGTAATGATTGATACCAGTTAGATGCTGGGAGAAAATCAGAACATAAAACACATGTGTTCATCTTGCGAGTTTGCATAACTTTCTGATACTCATATACTAAGCTCTAGGCACAAATTGCTGGCCTCCAAACTCAAAATGGCAACGATTTCGACATAAGCACAAGATCAACATGAACATATCCGCAGATAATTCTAGTTTGGTTGGGTGTACACTAGTCTTTCTATGCTGGACTTCTTTAACTTGTGATTAAGGAAGTAAATTTTTCTGAAAGTCAGCTATGTCAAAGCCAGACCTTGTGACAGAAAGCCTTCATATTAATGTTGCTAAATAATAATCTGTCATGTTGGGTCAACTTCAACCTATTCAAGTTGCAAGCTGGACACAGAAGTAGTAGTTGGATTCTGATGCTCAACCTTTTTAAACCCATACCAGAATCAATGGAACATTTATTAAATCATATCATTTCTGCATCATAAATAAAATCTCTAGTCCCAGTTATTGTGATTTTGATGGCTAGAGATCTGTCATTTAGTTGCTCTAGCAACTAGCACAATGTGCACATGAGGTCTATTGATGATAGGAACAAAATCCAAAACCAACCCCTCCACTCATTTGGGAATATGGATTTGCAAAGCTTAGATAAGCCGATCATAGGTGAAGTATGCTCATTCTTTGCTTAATCTTTTTCTAACTAGATCATAAGTTCATCACAAGAGTTGGATTATGGTCATTCTTTCATTTCATTTGTGTTCATATTGGAAAATTTGATGGGAGAAACCACACCTAAGCTAGTTAGGAAAGAAAAGTACCACCACAGAAGGAGAAACAGACACCAATCAATGAGTGCCAGCTACCAAACAATTGGACAGAAGAATACGGCAATCATGTGGATGCACTTATTTGATTGGACATCTAGATAATAGAGGAATGAAATATCACAAGTAGATCTCTCTGTTGTGTGTATAATTGAATCTGAAATCTGACATTATGTATGCTCATTTTTAGCTTAATCATCTTCATCTATTCTCCATCATCCGGTTAATTTGGTTCAGCTTAATTTGTGTCATGGTGTTCATAATCGAAAGTTGCTAGTTAAAAAAACAGAAAGCTTCTTATATCACAGAAATGAAACACTCACCATCATTCAATCCATTCAATCTCAGTAAAAAATGCAGCTTAATTTCATGAAGTGGATGCACTTGGTCACTTGGGATTTATGTAATGTCAATCAAGTTGTTCTGTGTGTGTCTGTAGCTATTATAAGTCTCTTGTAATTAGACAACATTATAAGTCGGAGCTAGGCGCATAATATGCAGATTAGGCCGGGGCGAGGAGGACATTAGGGAATTAGGCGGATACTAAAAGGGGCAAGGAGGGAGCTAGGCGGACACTAGGCGGACACTAGGCGGATACTAAGAGGGGCTAGGTGAACTCTAGGCGGGAGCTAGACGGGAGCTAGGCGAACACTAGGCGGATACTTAGGCGGAAAATACGCGTGTTAAGCGGGAGCTAGGCGGACACTAGACAGATAATAAGAGGGGCTAGGCAGGAGTTCATGTCTCACTATAAATCGGCACAAGAGTGATATTGTTCTCAACTTGATGACTTTTAAGGTGCAAATGCGTACCGGGTTTAAAATTAAAATGCTAGATAAAGGACTACATTGATAGCTAGCTATAGCCTATAGAGACCTCGGCCACATCCCAATACAGATATTAGCCAACATCAACCACATCCTTCATCTGTATGACCATATCCAATCTCTGGCAGCCATTCCTAGTCAATGCTGGCCATCTAAGGCAGCCAACGCCGGTCAAAGGTGGCTATCTACAACAAAACACACACATCTCCGACCAAGTATGAAGATAGTTTCCTCTTCTCACATCTTAAGTTACTAACTGTTTCCAAAACGTCACCCTGTATTCATAATACAATCTCATGCATTTAAATGCCTCAGTACTTGCAGTTAGTAATCAATTCAACCACCTACTTATAAACTTCAGTTTCTTTCGTCACTACTGTTCATCTGGAAGACTGGAATTTTCCAATCTGCAACAAGTGCAACCTTGTCACATAGAAAACCAGCTTTATTATTTATACGTAATAAACTTTGTATGTATATGAGTCTGAAATTTCAATATATCAAGTGTCGGAGGACATGCCCACTAACTGAAACTTGTGACCCTGATACCAGATTACCAGAGCAAACTTAGCTACCTTATGAGCTAGTGTTTTATCTGATTCCCTGTAAACATGAGAAAAGGAAGAAACTCACTAGAGAAGAGAATAACTTAATAAGATGTATCATCAATATTAATCCTATCAAACTGTGAAGTATTCATCACCCTCAGCCTAAATAGCTTGCAAAACCATTAGGCAATTCTGAATCAAACATCACCGATTCCATATTATTATCCACCACCACTATTTGGCATGCCAACCTACAAGCCATGGCCTCAACCATTGCAGCCTCGGCAGGGCAACAACAATGCATCCTCTAGCACACCATCCACCACTGCCCCATTGCAATCACACCCAACCGAGTGGCTAGATCAAATGTGCACCATCAATATCGACATCAAGCCAACAATGGATTCTTACTTTTCTAAGTTTTACAACTCGTGCAAGACGATGATATCCTACTCATCAATTTATCAACAAACCACTATCAAAATCCAAATTATGTCGCATTTCTAAATCAGCTATGAATCAAGCCGAAAATGAACCTAGTTAAAGCGTTTCATTTCTTCCCAAAACAAGACTACAAATCAAAACTGATCAATCCATTAAATATTAAATTCTTGCTGCACAAGTTAGAACCCAAAAATCAAACCACTTCAAAAACCCATATAACAAAAAAAAACACATAAAGAAAACAAAACCTATATAATAAGAACACAGCTCACTCTTTTTCTCTCTCTATTCCCAAAACCCAAAACCCCAAAAACCCAAAATGCGGCGCGCCATAGACGCCATGCGTCTCCTTCCTCCTTCTGTCTTCTCCGTCCGTACATTTCTAACCCTAACAAACCCTCGCGCCCTTTCCAATTCCGTCTCCAAAACCCTAATCTTCCACTCAATTTCCACTCCTTCTCACTCGCCGATTCCGAGCCTCCGTAGCCGTGAAATTGGGCCGACTAGTAGTATTGGGCTTTTTGTAATACGGTGCGTTTCGACGACGGCCACGCCGGAGGGCGTTTTGGACTGGAACGAGCCGGTGTCGTGCTCGGAGGTCGGCGAAGGGAGTAAGGGAGGTGTTGTTGATAAAGATGACAAGCCCAGTATTCCGGTCAGAGCTTACTTCTTCTCCACTAGGTTTGTGACTTTTAGGTTTTTCAAAGTTGGTAGCTTTTTTGGGGTTTATGGTTTGGAATTGAAAATGTGCTTAATTTTAGTAGTTGGGTAGTTGAATTGATTGGTTGAGAGTTTGTATGTGTATGGTGAAATGCAGTGTGGATTTGAGAAGCTTGGTGGAGTCTCCATAGTGCTAGTGATTCTCAAGAGATATCACACAGAGGACGTAAGCAAAGTTTTGCTGAACCTCTATAAAATTCGGTGTTCGTGTGTGTGCTGTGTTTCTGTTCTCAAGTTCATCTATTAACTTTTGGCTCTATCGTTAAGTATCAAGTATAAGATCCTGAGGTGCCAACACTATAGCATCATAGAGCATAGAGTTGTATAGGCCAAATTATTGACTTCTGGAGAAAGATGAGGTAGATTTCATGCAATTATATATGTAAACTCGTCTTTGCCAACGAATCGATGTCAGTGGGCTATGCGTAATGTATCCCCATGACTTGACACAATGACCAAAACAAAGGTAAAGGATTCCTAAGCACTTCTATCCCTAAATGGTGTACCACAAATGACACAGCCGAGGATGTCAATCATCATAACAGTCACAGTCCAAATCAACAGGGATAATGTCACATAGAGGGCGAATGTGCAGAGATGAACAGCCTAAATGGTGTAACACAATTTCAAGACGAAACCTCCCGAAGTTTTTGGTATTGTTCCATTCAAGTTCCAAATTTGCAGCTGTTTCCTAAGAAGTTGGGACCAAGAAAGTAAACAACATGTGAACTATGAACTGCCTATTAAACACATTGAGCTGCACAGTGAGCTATTGGAATCCAACTATTTTTCCTGAACTATTGGAATCCAAAACACAGTTCCTTCAGGACAGAGTTTAAACAAAAACCACACAAACTTTCACACACAACACACAGAACCCCAACTTCTCTATCCACTACCACAAGTCCACAACCCAAACAAGAAGCAATTCAAAACCAAAAACAACGTCAAGAAGACAATAATCCATCTTTCACAGTAACCAAAATTGGGGAATTGGGTGAATACCTGCAGCTGCGAAGACTCGAATTGAAGTGGCGTGCTTTCTTTCAGTGCCTTGGATCAAGCCGCATTCCTCCCGTCTGGGTTCACGAATGCGTTGGGTCTTTTTTTAGGGCAGAACCCGAGTTAATTTGACAACATTGCTAATGAACTTTTGGAGCTAAATTGAAGAACAACATTGCTAATGAACTTTTTACCCATCAACCCAAATTCAACAGAGAAAGGAAGGGAAGAGGAGGAGGATGAGACGAGAAGCGAAGAGGAGGATTTTACCAGAAACGGAGGAGACGAAGGAACCCGTCATCGCGGTCTTTGAGGTCGCACACTGCAACGGAGAGTAAGAGGGAAATTTTGTGCAAGGTTGTGAAATTTTGTTTGAAGTGTTAGACCGTTTCGAAGTGTTAGACCGTCGCAGTCCAGGTCTTTAGGGAAATAATTTTATTTGTCCCCACTCATATTAGTCTTTGAAAATTCAGACAGCATAGTTATATCTAGAAAGAGATTCACGAAGTGAAGTTTTGGAATACAAGTTCTGAGATCAAGTTAGCTGCGTATGCTAGTAAAGAGATATTGTTATAATCTTTACTTGTTGAAATGTATTGTAAACATCATTCATAGTGAAAGATTTGTGTGGAGTACGATAAATTAGGATCCCAACTCGTCGCTAGGCCTTTAAATTAAACGAAGTACGTACTTCCTAATCTTAGGACTTTGACAACTACTCTATTACCTAAAAGCAATAAATCCCACAAAATCAATCAATCTTTGCATTTGTATAATTACGCCGCAATTATAAACTTATTTACAATTATAAGTTCTGTAAGGTTAATGGATGAAGTAAGAGATTGTTTGGATTTGAAGTTAGATAACCATGCTGCATCCCTAAATAGATGAGTATGGAATGAGATTCCGATTTTAAGTAGGGTGAATCACTTGGTAATATTTACTCTTTTTATAGTAGTAATTCTCTTATCACATTCGGAAAGATATCATCTCATAATTATCTATGGTTGTTTATGTCTCTAGTATGACCACTTGAAAAATGTGGAGGAAAGTCGGGCAAATGGCCGATACTACTGGAAGGATTCCTCTTTGGATAATACGTACTGTAGCCGGTATTGTTGTAATTGGTTTACTTGGTATTTTCTTTTATGGTTCATATTCCGGATTAGGTTCATCTCTGTAATAACCGTATGAACAGGTTTATAGACATCAAAGCATGAGAACTCAACGGGACCTACCCCCTTTTTCCTCGTCTGATTCGAGGGGGATCCCGTTGAGTTCTTAATAATCATAAATAATCATAATATTTTTTTTACATAAGTGGTTCAAAAAAATACACATTTTCTTATGATTGATGTTTTTTCCACTTATAGTACTAGAAATTGCTGATCTCAGACAACACCCACATCCATTTCCTCCATCTAACTCTAAATTTTCACCATACTAAATTTCCCAACTATATTTCCAACAAGCTTGAATATGATTAGAGCAGATTCATTGATTCAATAAAGTTGGGAATTGACAAGCAGTGAATCTTTAAATCTTTCAACAGGTTTAGGATCAGAATTTGAATAACTGTCTCAAAAGTCAAAACCATAGGAGCTAGTTTGGGATAAGAGGAAGAAGATCATGATAGTTTGGGATCACCATTATGTAGCTAACTGAGCGTTCCTACTTGAAAGAGCAAACCACTAAACTAAAAGCACATGAAAAAGGAGAAAGCTTGTTGGAGAAGTTCATGAAGATTCACAGCAAAACCAAAATGGGGTGCAAAGAGATCTAAATGCACCTAGATTTTTTCTGAAGTACATTTTTCACGTGAGGCGCCCAGGTCAAGCCCAAGGGGAACTCAACAGGTAGACGATTCGTCTCAGAAAAAATCAAACCCCCATTCTCATCTTTAAAGAATGCATCTCTAAGACCAGGAAGATGCTCAAAAAAGAAGACCATACATAGGTATGTGCATGCATTACTAGTAACCTGATCATTCTTCTCTCCAAAATAATGATGCATGTTGGATAACAATGCTAATCCCCAAGCATGGTTCCTAAACATCCCATTCTTAATGCAATCTAAATATCTCAAGGACACTTTACGTGCACTAGTAGCAAATATGGATGTACCCAAAGTAAACAAAATGAAGGCATTCACACAATGCTCTAACCTTATATCATAAAACTTATGCCCATTAAGCTTCTGACACTCCACCAATTTGCTCAATGTTCAGATATTAACACAAAACAAACTTATGTCCCTGTATCCAACATCTCCCCACAAAAAGTTTATAACACAAAACAAACTTATGTCCCTGCATCCATGGATCATAAACCTAGTATAAGATTAGTGATCTACATCAAAACACAATGCCTCAGAAATAAAAACCATGTCGATCACTTTCATCAGAACTAGTACACATATGTGCATCAAACAACAATAAAAAGCACACCAGTCAGAATCTAATGCATTTAGGGGAAACTTGAAGGAAGGGTTTCTAAACCCTTGAAAGGCTTCAAATAGAATCGAAACTTCCAAACATCAAAAACACACCCAAATTACTATTAGGTTCAAAGATAACCCACGATTGATGATCATATAATTTGTTTATCGTATTGATAGTCTCCCTATTGTATCAAAAAAATTGTATCTTTATTGATTGGAGTTATATAACTAATCGGTTCTCAATTTGGCTCCTCTTTTACTTGAATTTGCTCTAAAGGGTCTCAAACCACATTGCTGGGCAAGACTTTATCTAAAATCAAAAGCGTTTGTCTTCAAAGTTTCCCATGCTTTTAACACAGAGTAACATTCTTCTAAAAAATAAAAGAAAACATAGAGAGTAACAGAGAGTGAAGAAGAAGATGATAACTGACCTGGGTCAACAAGGGTGTGTTAAGATTCCTAGGCTTTCGGTTTCGTCTTCGTCTTCTTCTTCTCGTGGTGACTCAACAGTCCGAACTCTTAAAGTAATGCTTCAGTTTGGTGAATCACGTCTTCGCTTCTTCTCTTCTCGGATCTTTTATGTAAATTACCTTTTGGTCCTCGTATTTTACCATATACATACAATTTTTACTTTTGGTTAATATTTTCTTACCATATAGCCCATGCATCATTTTGTAGGCGAAACATGAGAAGTTTTAACTTTTAAGATCGATTTATGTAACCAGCTGAACTTGAAGAAGATCAAAACAACTTTTTATTTTGGTAATAAAGCATCATAACAACAAAATGTCCCTTCAAATCCACAACACAAAAATGTCCATTCAAATCCAACACCAGCATTCACCAAATGTCCAACAGTCCGAAATTTCAAATCATATAGTGATATAGGTGCAGTAATCCAATTAGAATAGATATCATATAGGTGCAGTCGTGTAGACGTGCAGTACAAGTCTGAATAATATGGTTAATTCAAAATAAAGCATTTCTGAAAGGATTTCTTTTATACTTTATACGTATACCTCGTTAGCTAAGAAGGCAGGGAAAACATATGAGTACCAAATAGATTAGAACCCCTTGTTGATTTGGTCTAACTATCTTATTTGTTATTTTTGCAACTAAATTGAAAACCCACGTCGCATGTAAAAACAAACCTCAAAACCACAATCCATAGTAGGTATGAAACAACTTGGCTGGCTAAACCCAAATTGTTCTGCCCTCTGAAAAGTCAAGTCAAATACGCTAAATAAGTTTGTATAACAAATATTAAAAAACACTCAAAATGGCATTTGTCTCCTAGGCCTGGTCACTGGAGGGGTGCAACAGTATCTTTCAGGAGCCCTCAATCTCGATCGAAGAACTCGCTGGTTAGGGGGCGGTTGATCATTATCATAAATATTGATGATAATGATGAGCCAAAGCACATATAGAGCCCCGCTCTGGATAGAGACTGTATATATATATAGAGGGCCCCTTTTATTAAGGGATCTTTTATTTTGGTTTATATGAGAGATCGATCATTAGACCTATTTTTTAATCTCCACTGTTCAATTACTGTGTAGATCGTTCATGTAAAATTTTGGCAAAAATGATGATTGTTAAGGCTTCTAACTAGATTAAATCAATAGACGGATGAAATTTGTCAAACCTGAACCGTTCAAGTTTTTAGATGTAAATCACAATTTTGAATACTCTAACGATTATCAAATTGAATGAAAATTCTCAGATATGATCTACCCATATAAATATGAATGTTGAACGGTGAAAATGTTAATATGTTATCGAAAAACCCTAAACCCATTGCAAAAAGATTGGTTACAGGTTTTCTTTGGATTAAAGTAATCAAAATCTAGTTGGGAACTAGTACATGGTGGGTGAGACCCGACCATTCACCCTATTCAATCTTTCACTTCACTTCTCCGTCTTCTCCCAAAAAAACCTTCTTTTTTTTTCCTTCTTGTGGTCGGTCAGAGTCGTCAGACAGCATCCGTCTGCTCTCAGCCTCTCAGCCTCTCGTCCTCTCCCATCAGTCTCATTTACTCCCTCAGCTTTTTAGTCTTCACCAACTAAAGGGGTCCATCCTCTCACCATATCGTCAGCCTCTGGGTCTTCAATCTTTTCAATTTAAACAAGATGCTCACCTTCTTCGATGTCATGACTACTGTTGAAGAAATTATTGGATCAGTAATGATGATGTTTTATAAGGTATCGTTGTTCAGCTTCTTTATGTTCATTCTGTTTTCTTCTTCTTTCTGTTCTTTGCTCCATGGACATTTCCGGCGATTACGAAGCCGGAGGCGTCCGAATCTCTTCTTCAGTTTCGGTCGATAGAATACTGAGTACTATATCTACTTTTTTCCTGTCTGAACCGGAAGTACCTCCCTCCGCCAAGTTCGTTAACCGGTTGATATGCATTGAGCAGGAGGTGACTACCCTTAGCATTGAGCAGGACGCACACCATTGTCGGCTAGTACAAATTGAACGAGAGGTGCAGTCGTCCATCCCAACGCTTTTCACTGAGCAAATTCAACATATCCGTGACATAAACCGGGAAAACCAGGATTTGAAGGTAAAACAACGTACGACAGTTCTTCTTTCTGTTCTTTCCGTTTTCTTCTTCTTTCTGTTCTTTCCGGGATATCCAGTCTGAACCCGAAGTACCTGTACCTGTACCTGCTGAGTTCATGAATCGCCTTATATGCCTGCAGGAAGAATTTCGTAATCATAATGATCGAGTGGAAGCACACCACCGAGAGGTCCAGACGTCCGTCCCGGTGTTATTCAATGAGATAATTCAAGCTATGCGTATCTTAAACCAGGATCTGAATAAAGTAAGTTCTTTGATTGAAAATGGTGATGATGATTTGTTTTGGGGAAAATTGTCTAAAGAGTGTCCGAATTTTTCCAATCTAGTAGTTTTGGTGTCTCAACTTTCAAAAATATCAAAACGGTACCTAACATTTCCAGCTCGACCCAATTTTGGTATCTGGTACCGTTTAGGACGTTACCTTTGTTAAAAATTCAGGGACAAAGTGGTCTATTCATCTATTCCCTCTCCTCCAACCAATCCCCTCCCACCTCTTCCACCTCCGCCTCCGCCTCCACCGTGACTCCCTCCGCTTCCACTACCTCTCCTCCAACCGAACTCAGCCACGTCATCGCTCCTCCGGGTTCTCCTTCTCCATCGGCCCCGATTAACACAGTACACAATAACAACACAGCTATCCAAAAACTCCATTAGAGTGGAGTGCCTTGGTAAACAGAATCCTTTAGCTTCTGATAAAGATATTATTTTTGGGGTTGTGGAGTGCTAGCAGTAGGTTGGGTGGTGTGGATGGAAAAAAAAAATTGATTATTTGAGATCTATGGCAAGAAGAGAAGGAAGACCTGCAGGAGAGAGTTAAGTTCTGGGCATCGTTATGGGCTTCTACTTCTAAGGATTTTGATCCTCAAAATCTTTCTTCCATTATTCTTAATCAGCAAGCAGCTGTAGTGTAAGGCCCTAAGCATTCAAGTGCACTGGAAATGCAGCACCACTGTCGGAACCTTCACCTCAGTCTTCCCGGAGAGGCCTTCGTTGTCGTGGCCGCAGCCGACGGCGACTTTGGGGACTTTGGTGAGGCGGAAGGTGAGTGTTTCGGTGAAGAAGTCGCCGAAGGTGAAGGAGCCGTCGCCGTAGGAGACTTGGTAGAGGCAGGTGTGGGACTTGGAGGAGCAGCCGGGGGAGTCGAGGTGGCAGCAGAGCGGGGAGGAGCAAGGGAGTGTGGAGAAGGAGGAGGATTTTCTCGGGTCGAAGATCGGGTCAGATTGTGAGTAGCAACGTTTGCAGGTGTCACACGTTGGACCCGGTGTCGAGGACCATGTAAAGGTATTTCGGGGGAGTGCCGACGCCGATGTGGGTGAAGTACTCACAACTGCCTTGGGAGAGGCCGGAGACGATGGAGGAGGAGAACCCGGAGGAGCCATGACGTGGCTGAGTTCAGTTGGAGGAGGCGAGGGAGGAGAGGTAGTGGAAGCGGAGGGAGTCACGGCGGAGGCGGAGGCGGAGGCAGAGGTGGAAGAGGTGGGAGGGTGTTTAGTTGGAGGAGAGGGAATAGATGAATAGACCACTTTGTCCCTAAATTTTTTGACGGAGGTAACGTCCTAACGGTACGATATACCAAAATTGGGTCGAACTCAAAATGTCAGGTACCTTTTTGATATTTTTGAAACTTGAGACACCAAAACTACTAGATTGGAAAAATTCGAACACTCTTTAGACGATTTTCTCTTTGTTTTGTGTGTTTATCTTGGCTTGACATATGACTTTTTTTTATTTCTGGCAGAGAAGTTCCCGCAGCGGTCGTGTGCGAGTACAGCGAAGGACATGATTCTTTGTTTTATTATGCATTTAAATTTCTTTGTTTTATTTGTTAAAACAATGTATTTGTGATCCCCACTTTTATTTGTTAGAACAATGCATTTGAATTTCTTTGTTTTATTTGTTAGAACAATGTATTTGTGAAAGTTCAGAACGAAAGTGGACAAATTCATTTGAACTTCGTACGTTAATTTCAGAACGAAAATTCGCTCTGGATAGGAATTGTATATATATATATATATATATATATATATATATATATATATATAATCAACAACGGTATCTTTAAATGTTTTCTACACTCAGAGACTAATCCGCACCGGGAGATCTTGTCAGAACACTTCCTCCCCCAGACCACTAAGAATAAATTAGGATCTAACTCCAATTGACGTCGACAGAATTCAAACCTAGGTATGAGTGATTCCCACATCAAGGCTCTTACTAACTAGACCACCTGTGGTGGTTAAAAAAAAGATCTAACTAGTGTGTTGTTATCCCCAAAAATGGCCCCAAAAATGGATCCCTCATTTTTAAAAGCACACTTGAATTTCGTTATTGTAAACGAAGTTGATTGCTGTCTATAGATGCTTCTGTACAGTTTCCAATTTCATACAAAAAGGGGGAAGGGCATAACGATTAACAGCTATATTCTCTCCCTACTTTCATGCCTTGTCTAACATAAGACCACCTGCCTAATATCTACATTTTGCATACTATTTCCTTTCCTTTTACTGGCTGAAACTATACATTCCCCAGTTCAATAGAGGGCTATTAAGGCATGAATATCTCATCTATTTGCCCATCCCTGCTGAGATTCCTACTTTGAACATCCTGCAGATGATAATATCTCGGTTCCTTGAGTGCAGTTTGGACGAAATCAGATCATCTCAAACGCTTCTAAAAGAACAACCATAACAATTGCAGAGTTTAGATAGACCAAGCAACCACCTTTCCATTTGAACTCTGAATCTCCTTATTAAATTATGAGCGTTCCCATCAATGCACCACTTGGGAATAACCTACTCACACAGACCATGTAGCTTCATGAGGTATTAGCTCTCATTCTTTAAAGTCCTCATGCAAGTAATTTCAGAGTGCAACTATATTCTCAGAATCCGACTTAATTTGTAAACCTGCAACAGAGATCAAGAAAATATATGTCATAAGTGTATTACTCCATCATCACAAACGTTGTCAATTTGGTCCCTTTTGATTACAGACGGTATTAGTGATACTAGAAACAACAGAGTAAAAAGAAAGACTAGTTGGGACTGAGAATTCAAGAGCACAAAGCTCAAGATGCATCAGGACCCAAAGTCTATGCAAAGATTTGAACTTTATTTCTCAAGGTCACAGAACACATCATTTAATATGCATCTATAGACTACAGAAGACCAAATAGAGTAACAGTTTATGAGGTTATTTACACTTTAAAACAATTCAAGGTTCTTAAGAAGTCACCTCTTGTGGTCGAACTATTTAAGTGGTTAAGAATAGTTCTTCTATCCTCTAGTCATCTTAAGTACAAAAATATAATACCCAACTAAACCACTTAGCCAAAAAAGAAGAGAAAGATACTGATAAACAAAAACTCAAGAAATCTACAAACCTGTGCAGTTCTACTAAGCAGAGGAACTTCTAAGCAGTTTCGAAGGCCATCACTTCTGCAAAAACCAGACACAGAGATCTTAGATTGACAGTTGAAAACAAAAAAAATTGTTCAACGGAACCAATAATCAATGCTAACACGTTTACAAATGTAAAACAGAAGCAAAGTTTGAAAAGGTAGTGGAAGAGTATACAAAGTTGGTAATTACCTTTGGCTAGTAGTTGTCCGAGAATATTGGTCATCCTTCATAAGCCCCTGACCTCCGTACTTCCTTTCATCCGTGTTGAGTACAAGCTGTGGTCACAAAAGTCCAAACACATTCCTTTTCTTTAAGCATTGGAGTGATATACAACAAATGTCCATAAAGGCGTACAGACCAAAAACTGTTTCTTGGTTCATAACCATGAATCCATGCAATAATGGCAGCATGGCAACATAAGAGAAAACATGCAAAAAAAAAAATTGGAACTGCATTTCTGGCATAAAAGTACTGAATAGTGTTTGCCATAACGTACTTGATACTCTCCAGCTTCTTCTACACCTATACGGTATCCTTCATAAGAATCTGTTGGATGGAAGTTAAATACGAAGAGAAGAGGTCCTCTCATGTAAGCAATTACCTGTAATTAGCAAAAGTGTATCTTGATCAGTAGACGAAAAAAGTTCTTTCTCCAATGCATGGAAGCACATAAAAGTAAGTGAACGGAAGAGTCATCATACCATGCTATTGTCATTCACATGGTGAATGCTGGGTAATACTCTTGCAAGTATTCTTTCACTTTCATCCAACTTCATCAAGTCCTAGGACAAAGGAAACATGGAAATCATTTTGCTTTTATGTCGAGAAATATTTTCCTCACTCAAAAAAACAAAAGAATATTTTGAAGTCCCGGATAATAGGAACTTGAAGTAATATCTTAATATTTTTTTTATCAAGAGTGGACAGAGTAATTAGAAATACTCCATTTCTAGAAAATCCTAAGGTCCTAAGCAATTACAGAGCAGATGCCACAGAAAGCTAGCCGGAACTACAAGATGTAGCATGTAAGGTAGTAAGATGAAAACAAAGTGTTAGTAGTTGATACCTTATCAAAGGTAAACAAGTTGCGATGCAATCCCTCATTGGCAAGAAGATCCCACCTTCTGTTGGCAAGTGAAAATGAGAAATTGTTGCTTGGCATTGGGAACTCAACCCTCTGAAACATGAGAGAATCATTAGTCATATGACTACAACTATTGAACTTAGAGGGACCAGTAACCTCACCTCTGGATGGCCAAATTCATTGCCCATGAAGTTAAGATAAGCACGGCCGCCAATTGTCATGCTAATTAATCTGATTATCTGTTTCAATGCCCAAAAATGACAATATATATGACAAGAATGCATAGCGCGAACTGCCTAAAAACTGCACCTATTTCAGACAGATGCAGACTTACGTATACTTGCAGATATATTTCTAATTCCTCAATCATTTTGAGGAAAGCTGATAACAACGCTATCAGAAGCGGTGACACAATATTTATGTGTAAGCATATACATTTGTGAGAGGTATACAGAAGTACAACAATGGAGAAAATATGGAATTAGAATTTGCTTAGCAAGATAATAGAAATAGAAATACATTGCATACCTTGTGCAAGGAACAACCTCTGAGCAATAATTTCTCCTTGTCTGGAGAGGCCTCCTTGATTTCACCAAACAGTATCTCAGCAAAGGATCTCCCTCCAGAGATTGACTGATTGTCAGATCGTAGGGTAAAGTGTCACATCAAATACAAATATTTTAAACCAAATTAACAAATGATACATGTAAGCCTAGAGTATTTTAATAGAATTCTAGATGGGTGAGACTCTGAAAGGCTGATACCTGGTTATGATTTTCAGCATACATGAGCATCTTATCCGCATAGTTTCTGTTGCCCACTAATGTACTAACTATCTGCAGAGTGGGTTAAACATAATGAATGACCACTTAGTGGAATGGAAAAGGTCTAAATCAAGGAAAAAAGACATCAACAATTCAACATTATGAATGTCCACTCAATATATGACAATCAAACAATACTACCTTACTCATGCTCCAATCATGGTCTGGAACATTCTCAAGGAAAGATGACCACATCTCTGAGACAGAAAGATTGACACAATAATCAAAGCCCAATCCGCCTTGAGTGATTGGTTCACATAGACCTGGATAGAAGGTTGCCTGGAAAATAAATCAAATTTTAAATCACTGTAGAAAACAACAAAAAAATACAATACACAACGCTAAATAAAACTCTGCGAATTATGAACACCATGATATAATAACAATATACATGTATTAAAAAAAAAAAAAAAACATTATACATCGTATGGAGGGGGACTGTATGTGTATATATGTATACAAAGTTCCATTGTGTTTCTGCGGGGCAGAACCTCCTCGTCGCGTCTATGAGTCGGTTTCAACATTTATGTCATGTTACTGGTATCAATACATCTGCGCAGCTCATGGTCCACCCCATGGCTTGCTCCCATGTTGTCTGGGGTTCAAAACCCCCCACTGAACCACCTAGCTAGCGTTTCCTGAATTAAAGATACTAAGGTTTGGAAAGGTGGCGCTATTTTTAGCCCAAGTTCAAAGCAGGTTCAGGGGATATATGGGTATCAAAATACCTCCCCCTTATTTAAAGATACAAACTAAAAGAATGTTAATTTTTAGAGCTAACATAATATATAGGAACTGAAATCTGAAAAGCCCATAATAGCATTTATGATGCTGCCTCACAATCAGAAATGATGCGATTTTCCATTACTAAACAAACATAAAAAGATCAAATGCTTACATCTTCAGCAATTGTTATTATATCTGGGTGGAGAGCATGAAGTATCTCATTTGCCAACATGAGGTATAACAATGCATCCCTATCAACATATTGATTGCAGTACCTGGCAAAAGAGCAGATAAGTCTTACTACCATTAGCTTATAGTTAGCCTAATCATGAGGTATGGTGCTAAAGACTCAAACAGTCAAACCAGTTGATATAGAATAGAGTTTATGACGATGACAATGAAATAGTCATAAAACACCAGAGTTTCTCTTTCCTAAGAATCTATCTAGTTTCAAATCAATTATGCTCTGTCATCATTTCAAACCCCCTTTTCGCTGTCAATGAAATACAGCCCCATATAAACCATAAAAACAAAAACTGAAAATAAGATGATTTAATTATATAAAACCGCATGCTATATACTAGCTTGTTATAGAGTACGGATGTTTGTATTGTCGACTTAATATTAGAAAAGGATATAAGCCACTTTTGGAACCCAAGATGCTTCTGTTAAGCCCAAGACATTGTGAATGTGGTTTTATGTATGAGATTATTGAAGTTTTGATTGAAGATTTAAATGATGGCTTAATTCCTTACTCCTCCAAGTCACCAGTAAATGAAGCAAAGCCATTATGCGTATACATCATTGATGAGAGTGAATGGAACTGAAAACCATCAACTTGGTACTCCGTAATCCACCTGTGCAAAAATTGTACGTAATAAGCCAAAGATAGCATCCTCAATTCAATAAGTTTAACTTCAAAATAGCAAAGAATAGCGTACAATATGGTACTAGTTTACTGCATTAGGCAGGTAAGTAATTGGGAAGCCACTCCACTAATGTCAGAACTTGACACATTTTATAAGCTCCAAACTTACCAGTTCAAATTCGAGAGAAGAAAATGCAAAACATCAAGATCACCATATTTAAACATTCTGGTACCCCAGTGCTTGTGATGTCCCCTTTTGCCTATTTAAGAATATATAATGTAAATATCATGAGACGGAGGGTCCAACATGACATATTACACGTTGATTAGCAACTGCCACTAATACCAGTGCAACCATCAAATGAACATAACAACTAATAATATAAGCTTGCCGATTGGATGTTTCTGAGCTGGTGTTAGATTTAATCATAGAGATGAATGCAAGCTGCGTTGTTCCCAGGGGGCAGGGGGTGCTTTTCTCTATTTACTACAAAGCACAAGATTTTAGGGGGCGAAAAGAAGACCAATGTTTTGGGGTAATGCTTGGCGCTTGCTTATTTGGGTAATTTGACTAGAAAAGCATAATATATATTTTTTTAGAAGAAGCAACTGAAATTTATTACAAACATAAATATTAAATACATAGTAGAGGATAAGCCATCTTCAAAAGAGTTTTGGCAAAGAAAAGCTCTATCAACCCTAAGAGAGAAATTACTATCAAGGAAACACACACTCCTACTGGGAGCGTTTGGGATGGAAGTTCAGTTGTAACAGATGTAAATATAGAGCCAGTTTTCAAGTTATTGCTCGCGTGATGATGAAGGTGGTTAGCCACTAAGTTGATTAAATATGGGGATACAAATTCCAAAGCCATATAAGTTTTAATTTGGAAGATAGGTGATCTGTTTTTCGCTTAGACTACTGGTAGTCTTTTCTATTGTTAATCTTTTCTTATAGCTACTTTTCTGTTATTTGTGGGTCTACTATTATTTTCTGAACTAGTCTCAAAAATAAAAGTAATTATCTGGTCTTAGTCCCCAGCAGAGAACATGATCAGATCCAACCCACTATCTATCATGTAATCTCACTGCAGTCAGTCTTGGTGTGGAGTAATAGACTATATGGGTTCCATATCATATATCAGTATGGCACTATATCCAACCTGACCAATGCCCACTTCTAGTATTGCTATTTTGCTAATAAAGTTGAGGCATTAGTAATGTAAAGAATACCAGTGTGGAAGTAGCAGTCATTTGTTCCATCAAAAAGCGCTAATCCAACCATCTCATCTGCAGCTGAGTAGGAATGGACAATCTCCAAGAAGACCAGCAGTCCTTGTCCTGTAAAGTGAAAAAAAAAAAAAAAAAAAAAAAAAGGTAGGTCCAGTGGGTAAGCTTTACTAAAGCAATGGGTATGGAGGAGAAAAATGTTGAAGAAACATATCATTGATGCCAAACTAGTCAGGAGAGAGCACTTACTCATGAATCTTGGTTATTACAAGAGTATGGATGCATTTTAATTATTGTTATCTAGAGGCTTATATCAACCTGTCATCAAGGTGTTTCATCTGTCTGTTTTCCTTTTTCTACAAAACTATAGACTCAAAACGTGCTATGGATTGACGTACAACTCCACATTACTGCACTCATTGATGAACCATTTGGAATTCACAAACAAAGCATGAATCCATGTATTATGCAACGAGCGCTGTACAACATTGAGTGATCATGTTTTTTACTTTTTTAAATCAACTTTGGTATGTGATGCAACACAAAAAGAATGTTTCAGCAGTAAAATAGCTCTGCGTAATGCACAAGCCAAATAGACATGATAAAGAATGAATAAGAAATTTGATGTTTACTGAATGAAATAAATGGAATCAAATGAAAAGTGATTACCATGCGCTTCATCAACCAACCGCTTAAAATCATCAGGAGTGCCAAATCGGCTGCTAACAGCATATAAATTAGTGGCCTGAAATTCCAAAATATCGCTTCATCACATTCATGGAACCATCATATGGATCAGGATCATAAATATTATTCAGCGTAATGCCATAAAACAGTGATCAACCTGCAGAAGTTTTAGAAAGATAGAACTTTATCAATATATGTAATCTGGGAAGAAGTGGAAGCACTCACTCTATAACCAACAGTGAAATAATCTTTGTGCTCAATAACTCCAATCAGCTGAATTGCATTATAGCCAGCCTCCTTTACATGAGGAAGAACCTATAAGAAGAAATATGAAGTGCAAAATGAGAAATTTGTCTGCCATATAAGAATAAGATATAAGTCTCAAGTTACACAATCCACGAAAAGGAGTTGCCTTCTCTGTGAAGTCACTGAAAGAAGATACTTTAGGCTCTGATCCACTTATGCCAACATGGCATTCATAAATGCGCAGGGACTTTGGCACTTTAGGGCGTTCATTCTTCCATTTGTATGCAAGTTCTGGGGGTGGTTCCCAGTGGATTGCATAAGCTTGTCCCACATCTGCGTCTGATGGTATTAAACAAGGTCAGATGAAGAAATACACCAATATACCAATATAATATACATAATATAATCGACAAGATATTATGAATAGAATGTTGATAAGACCTAGGCCAGGATTCTGCAAAAACTGTCTGTAAATAAATATACTATATAACTGATGCAGAATTGATGATATTCTTACACATTTCTATGAAAACAATTAGAAAGCAAAAAAATTCTACATAAGAACTCATAAGAACTTTCAAAAATTCCATAATGCTGGAGGAAACAATGACTACCTGGTTCCACATAAGTTGCCCAAGCAGGTACTCGTTCCAGTGGCCCACTAGGAGTGTTAAAATAGACCCTGTACTTGCTCCCATGAGGAATGCACGGCCTATACTTTTTCAACCATGCCTTCCTTCCTTTACGAGTCTCGAACCAATATGGCAAGGGAGGCTTCTTTGCTTTAAATTTCTCTTGCGATACTGGATCAAGCACAACATTGTAAATGTCATACTCTTTTCCATTGTCAATCACATCATACGAAGGTAAGTTACTAGGTGGGTCATCTTTATGCTGTTCCTTCCACGCTTTATATCTTGTTTCTGCATCTGGTATTTCTTCAAGTTCCTCTAACATTTGAGGTCCATTAGGACCAAAAATCTGCTCATACAACTTTGCTGGTACTTCTAAGCGGTTTTTTAGAAACCGATCTTCTCCAGGTTCCCAATACTCATCATTTGCTTTCTTAAAAACTTCTTCAATGGTAACACCACTGTCACCTTTATCATAATCATCAACATAATTATACTGTTGAAAGTACACCTCATCTGGTTTCTCTCCATTCCTCAACTTATCTTCAAGAATGATGAACCAGTATCCATAGTCATCATGTCCAAAATGACCCTCTTTTGCACAGTTCTCTGTGGGAGACCATCCATTGAAATCACCAACCAATGCGCAGTAGCGAGCACCTGCATTTCACAAGCTTAACTTAGACATATGATCTGCTCAATATGGAGTCCAGAAAACAAAGGTATGCGGTAGAAACATTATTAAATTTCAACAAAGACCAAAAGAGAGATATATCTTTCTTCATGGTTTCAAATAATAGGTGACTAGTCAAAGACAAGAAGGCCAGAATAAAACTCACAGGAAAATAGACACACGCACACGCACACGCACAAAGATACACAAATTTACAGATTATAACAGCAGAGTAGGTAGAAGGAAAAAAATATAAAGAAAAGCTAGGCATCTTGATTTTATCAAAGAAATATTTGGCTTGGGGATCAACATTTAGATTCACACAGACCATGAATTAGAAGCAAGAAAAAGGGTTTAGGTTTATATCAAACCTGGAGCCCACTCCATATAATCCTCCCTATGTTCTGGGTGTCGATGCAAACCCAATATCTCATATCTATAGGAAAAAAAATAACAATAGCAATTACAAACCAGAACTCTTAAATTCATGTCTCAACTAGCAGTAAATGTCAGCTATTATTAATGCTTTATTCTTTCTTTTCAGTAACCAAATGCTATTCAGACAAGATAACTGAGTCCATCAGATTGACAGTCTTACAATGATATATGGTACTAATCATTTTGGTCATTCAAAATGTGAATTCTACTTACTTAAGACTTAATAAAAATTAAAAAAAACTACAAGACACAGAGAAATGTAATAACTAAACATCAAAACTAGAGCTTAATGAAAACAACCACAGATGAGTTGTATCAAAATGACAAAAATCAAAGTTAAAAGGAATAAAAGGGAAATTGGGTTTGGAAGAACAAACCCAGAAGACATATCCCTGAGGTTGATATGACGATTGAGTATTTCATCTGTCAAGTCCTTCATCGCTTTATGTCTGCAATAGAAACCAAAGGAATAAACTTCAAACCAACAGCTCACAGTAATTCTTACTAGCACAAGATAAAAACCCTCCACAATGCACTTCATTTACTACAGTAATTTCACTCAAATCTATCAAAGTTTCAAACTTTACTAGTTTTGCATTAGTATGATCAATGAAGTGAGAAAAGGGTCTACCTTTCACGGAGGAACTGGGCGAATTGCTTGTGGGAAATGTCGAATTTGGAGAGGAAGCCAACTGGGTCGACGCCTTTTTCGTCGGGAAGGGGCTTCTTCTTCTTGGGAGGTCTCTGTTGTTGTTGGGGTTGACCTGTGGCGGAGCAGCCTATCTGGGTTGTCTTCTTCTTTATAGTAAAGGTGATTCTTTGAGGTCTGTTTGGGTAGTGGAATTGGAGAAATGTGAGATTGGGGTATAGAGTGAAGTTAGTTGAGAGTGAAAGTGAAGCCATGGTGAAGATTTGAAGAGTTGAAGTTGATGCAGAGAAAAAGAGACAAGGGTTGGGATAAGAAGGCGGGTACTCAACTGGGAGTTGCACAAGGGTATTAGAGAGGTTTATGATTTATGCGGCCACCCAGAAATTCTATTTGGACACCCAAGCCACAGAAATGCATTGACAAATGACAACATTACCCTCTACAAAATGATAGAAGCCTTAGATATTGTTTTTTTTTTCTTTTCTTTCTGAAAAATCAAAATAGCCAGAACTGCAGCTAACCTTTGGCATGTCTGTCAATTAATAATGGCTTTTTTAGATAGAATTTACTGCATTGGTTGTCAAAGTAATTTTATCAATAATTTTCTATTAGAGTGTTAAGCACGGAAGAGTATACAGTATTTGTAGTTCCCCTCACGTTACTTAAAAATGTTTTGAAAATATACTTTATTTTTTGGTGGACTTCAACATTCTACTTCACCCATATTTAAGTTTAGCTTTGAGTTCGATCAAAAAAAAAAAGTTTTAGCTTTGCACTTTTGGAGCAAGGGAGGACGGTTTATTCAACAAGCTTAACGGCTTAACCTGCTCCATGAAGTAAACATAGAATAATTTATGTACCTGCTTATTGTTTTAAACACAATCTGAAACCACAGTTTGTGGATGAAAAGCATACTCCTAAAATTTTTAAATGATTTAGTATTGAATATTGGCAAGATTCTGTGGTACATGATTTGACCACATGTATATGAGCATTATCAATTTCAATTGAACATATGAATATTATATGTAGTTTTGTATGCTATACAACTGAAAGGCCATTTCTGCAGCAAGCTTTGCCAGGATCTAACAAAGAAACGCACGGCATCAACGGTAGCGGATGCTCTGCAACTTACTAATTTGGTTGTTTCTTTGGATACTCCCTTGGCCCAAATATGGTCGAACCAACTCTGACATTGGTGCTGCCCATTTCAATCTGAAGGGATCAAGTTGAACATTAGGTGTCTAATCTCTATCAAGCACATTTAAAGGATAAAAATTGCAGATAAATGTATGAAGGAGTACAAGAACTTGAGGCATTCCATACCGCTTGCTCAAAATCACCAGACATGTCCATTGACAGTTCAAAGTTCTCCTCTGTCATACCAAGCTCCTTGCATACCTCAGTTCTACACTTTGCTAGCATCTGTGGAATTAGAATATATAAAATAGGGTCAATTTTGGAAAAATGGCAACTAAAACTCTGAAAGGGCATGGAAAGAACAAATAAAATGCCCAATGAAATTACACAACTACAGTTATACGAACTTCCATCATTAAATGGATATAACACCAAGCCTTGTTGCAAAGGAGGTAATATTAACCCCTCCCCTTTTACAAGGAAAGGATCTGGGAGGAGTCCCCTCAAAACAACTCAGTCAATTCAACACGACATTGAATTGAGATGATTTTGACCTCCTAACTAAACCAGATACAGAATCAAAAGTAATTCATATGGTAGGAGTCCCCTCAAAACATCTCAGTCAACTCAACACGACATTGAAATGAGATGATATTTGACTCCTAACTAAGCAAGATACAGAACCAAAATCAATTCATATGGCCACTCAAAGAGGCACTAATAATCTGCCCAAAAAAAAAAGAGGCACTAATAATAATAAAAAACAAAATAGGCTTTGAATGTCTTGGTTACAAGAGACAAATACTGTCTCTTTCCCTGTACCAGCACTCCCTTGTCACCTAATGCAAGTATAAAGTTTACCCTGAAATTTACTGGAGTTGATGTATAGTCACGCATCCCTATTGTCATTAAACCAGAAAGCACTAGATTTGGGCACTGCAATTTGACATGTCTTGCAAGTTCAACACAACGAGAAGGATCTACACCGGATTTAGCTGCAAATATGACAGAAAATACATGAAGTTGGTAACTTGGCAATGCAAAGCAATTAAAATTTAAACCAGAACTATGGGAAAGTATATTCAATTCAGTGGTAAGAAAGCCAATAACATCCTTTCCACATGTGACATTATATATCTAATTTCTTAGCTGCAGACAGCTTTGGCTGCTGCTGTAAGCAGCTGAGTTAATTTCAAATGTCGAGGCCATGCAAAATGTACTTAGATTAGTCTATGGACACATTAAGATAAGATGATATGACACATGAGATGATTTAGTAACTAAATATAGATTTGTTTTAAGTAAAATTTTTGTTGGTCCCAAGAAAAACCACACAAAGATTACTGAGGGGAAAGATCAATGTACATACAGCTAAAAGGTGAAGTAGGGAACAAAAAGACTCAATCAGATTGAATCCCTCCGAGACCATGTAAATGCTGACCACTAATTGCAGGAAGGAGTGGTGAATTTAAAATTACTTACATTCTTCTCCACTGGTATTAACTTGGACCAAAACTTTTAAAGGATTTCTTCCGAGGTTGGAAACTGCCCGATCAAGATGATTTGCTAGCTGTGATCATAAAAACGAAGTAACGAATGAACTTGGAGATTGTTAACACAAGCACAACTTCCATTCAATGACTGTAACTGAAAGCCTTTAAGTATTTCATTCCATGATACCGGTAATTTTGAAAAACTGATACATCTGAATTTCCTTCTGGTAAATTCTTAAGAACTAATGACCAAGTCTAACAAAATAAAACAGATATTGAACTTGTTTGTACCTTTTCATTGTCTACGCCCTCAACCAATGCCAGATTCGGCACACCAGCTGCATAGAATAACTAAATAAAAAAACGAATCCAAACACAAGCCTCAAACTGAAACATACTAATTGTCTCAGAGCTCATAATATGACAATGAAGCTAACAATCCGCACACTGCTTCCATTAGGGTGCACAACACAAGACACCAAATCACATTATGAAACACAAAAACATAAACTATCATTTTTAAGATGAACTCGAAACAATATCTCATGAAAACTAAACAGAAGAACCAGACAGAATTGTTGCAGCTGAAGACTCTTAAAACTAAAGAGAATAATACCGAGAAGCGATTTGACTTTGTTGCTCTGCAAATGCCCAATAAAATGCCACTCTATATCTTCAGGAAGCTGAAGGAGACACACAGCCCAATTAAAACGCTGCGTTTCGATCCCATACACCTAGACACAGAGAAAGAGATAAGACCTGAGGAGCTTTCTCGAGGATTTCCTGGACGTAATTATCGCCGAAACGCCGGTGGCCGGCGTCGTAGACATGCCGGATGAGAGAAATGGGCTTGGTCTTCGACACCGCTACCAGCCTCACCTGGCTCGGATTCATGCCCGACCGCTCCGCAGCCTGGCGGACTCGGAGAAGGACAGACCGGAGCGCTGATACGGCGACGTTTTCAACCGCTGCAGCAGCCATGCAGTGGAAATTTGGGGAATGTGGACCGTTGGTTTTTTGAGTCTCTAGCCTTCCTTGTGTTGTGGTCTCTGTTGCAGTTTGCAATTTGCACCAATTCACCATCACTCCAAAATTTTCATTTTTATCCTTATTTTTATGAGAATAAAAAAAATAGTTCCTCATTTCTATGAGGAAAAAAATCTATATATTCATTTCTATGAGGAAAAAAATCTATATATTCTTGTAGGAAGGTTATTTTCGTAACTTTCTAGATGTGTCTTGACCTAATTAGACTAGTATAGTTGATTCTGTAATAGATAGGGAATCCTTTATTTATCGGGATACTTGTTGTAATGCCTATATAAAGGCCCCTCTATCAATCAATAAAGTAGAAGTTCTCTCTATTATAATTTCTCCTTGAACACGTTATCAGCACGTGGCTCTAGCCTTTCATCTAATAGCCATGAAAAATTCATAAACCCTAGGTCTCCAATCTGAAAAAAAAAAAAAAAAAAAATTCAGAAACCCTAGCTTTTTCTTCTGCCGGCAACTGCTTGTCGGCAAAGAAGGCCCTCCCCAGAAATCACCTTCTGCCGGCAACCCCTTCGTTGGAAGAAAGAAAATTCTCAGGGCACCAAGCTCTGCCGACACCCATTTTGTCAGCAAAGAAAAGCAATTCCTCCAATGCACTTCTGCCGACGACATCCTTGTCGGCAAAGGATGAAAAATCTCAGGGCACCCAGAAATCTATTCTGGGCACCCACCCGCTGCATCCTCCTCTTCCGATCTCAGTTCGGACCCAAAGCTAGCGCCGCCGCGGTGACCTTGGGCCGATCCTCAATCCAGCGACGACGCCTGCCCCGTCTAGCGCCGCTAGCCCCGTGCGGCACCCCTCGAGTGCATGTTCGAAGAAGCCCAGATCGAGTGCGCGATCGGCGCCGCCCCAGTCCATCGTTGACGAAGCCTAACGCCACCTCGCTGCGCACTCCCTAGAGCCCAGGCCAACCTGGATTCGTCGAACCCGACCCGGTCCCTGGAGTCAGACCCGACTCGATTCAATGGGAAGAGGGAGGGGCATAACATTAATTGTACTTACCTCAGATAAAAAAAATTTACCCTACGGGTTAAAAAAGTTACTGCAGTATTTCTTTATTAGTTTTACTGCCTTGTATATGGTGAATATGACTAACCATATGCGTTTTCTTTTCTATGAAATTTATTGCACGACGCATCGCTTTGGAATTGCGAGAATTATTCGTTGCACGTACATGGAAGAGCAAGTCAAATTTGCACAAGGATTAGAACCGAGTTCTCAAGCGCATTTTATATTACAACGCAGTTCATTGGCGAACTAGCAAGTAAGATTTTATAAAAGTTCCAGCTTTTGAACATATACGACATATATATCGGGCGCTATTAGCCTTCTTCTACTCCGATCCCGGCCATTCTTATATCGCCGATGAGACCTAAGATGGGGATGTAATTACCCCTACGGTCGAAGTTTTAAGTGATAGTCCTGGGGGAATCACGTTTCAAAGGAAAATTAAAAGAAAAAAAAAATGCTTATGTGGATGTCTGAGTACGCCACTGTTTGAAGGTGCGATATGATATCGCCGGTTTTATGCATCGAAAAGATAAATTTATGACCATATACGTCATAGCCCTTCTAATTCTGTTCTACATACTTGAATGGTATATGTCATATTCATACCAATCCAACGTATCTCTTTTCTTGTAGATGTCGTCGTAGTCACGACCTAATTTTAAGATTCTTAATCTCGAGGGCAAAGAATATCATCGATGTGTTTCCGATGTATAGCTTACTTTTCAAAGCAAAGGTTTTTTAGTCATCTGAATGAAGCAGTAGCCACTACCCCATTTGGGGATTATGTCAAGGCCTAGGCACTCATTTTTGAGAACGCCATATTCATCCAACTCTGAAGCGACAACATCTGTCGATAAAAGATCCCTAAAGAAAAAAAAAATAAAGGGACACGCTCCAGTAGCGATTAAATAATGTCAATGACATACTTATCCCAGAGATTTCATTGAAATGGGAAACCATTCGGTTCTTTGGATTATGACCTTGACATTGTTGGCATAACAAAAATGATAGAGATCTTATCAATAAGACTCTTGATAAATTCCCCATAGCCTATGATGTCTTATGACACCCATACCGAAATTCGGTTGATTAGGCTGAATAAATAACAAAAAAATTTGAGACCTGTTAGAATTAAAAAGATTCATGAACCACAGGCTCACTATGGGAAGGCTTCAAAATAAAAGAAATAAGAATCAGAATGCCCCATATCAACAAGTTTCTAAACCGATACGTGGAGGAAATCAAAATGGTAGAAACCGTGTGACACGACGCTCCAACACTTGGAGACGAGATGGCGGCAATGCCGCACCTTCAGGGGGAGGCCGATTCGGCCATAGAACCCGTCCAGGTGGCCACGCGCCACCTCCTCTCTCGTCTCACAACAACAACAAAAGCACTAGTTTTTCTCCTTGTTACAAGTGTGGTTCCTCTAAACATATGCACCACGTGTATAATTCTAGCAAAGAGACGATTAATGTCTACAAGAGATAATTCTAGCAAAGAGAATTATCATGTTGAGTGAGAACTAGTGATGACAACCTCACGTTAATCTAGTGCCTAAGCACTTCATTCCTGAAGTTAAGACTCAAGAGCCTATTCAAGCATTAGATGTCCCAGATTTTGACTAGTCTTTATGTTTGACTTTTCATTAAGAATTTTTCAAGTATTGTAATGGCTTTGCCATATCTTATAGACTTTAATCTCTTAGTCGTTTTCTTTGGAATTAGAAGCTTGCTTTTGATGTATTAAAAGTTGGCAAGTTAATAAAATTTCTCTGTTTTCCCATATTGTGAGAAATTTTATGTTTTTAAGCAATCCAGATTCGTGTTTTAACGACTTACGTGGTTCTTCTGAAACACTATTGGGTCACATTGGCTTAGTATATTGGACTTATAATTCCACCTCATCTCAAAATCAAAATCAAAATCAAAGAATAATTAGAGCTAGGCTCGACGTCACAAGCCTAGTGGCCGACGTCGGCCTCATGGTGATGATACCTCAGCTTCGGCAGCACAAAGGTGTCACGGCACCGTGCTTTCAAGGAGGCTTCGGCCTCGGTTCCATAGCTGCCCGAGAAGGTGCTTGGCACCGATCCTAGGAGGCTAAGCCTCCATTCTTCCGGTCACCAAAGGTGTTCAACACCACAACATGCGAAGCCTCGGCTTCGTTTTGGTTTCTGATGATGATTGCTCGGTTATGTAACATTCAACCTTGCACTTTCCGACTTTACTCGAAGTTATAAAGTCCAAATGCCATGTGATACACTCGATGGGATTTCATCCCCTTTTCTTTCTCTATCCTACGGGGTAGTGATTAGACTGTGTCCCGCGAGAAAATCACCCATAGTTTTTCATCTATTTAGATGTCTCGCGGTGAAGTTGAGTGTCAAGCTGATAGTAGGACAACCCACACTATCCTAAGGGAGAGAGAGTCGTTTAAGTATTATGTGCAATATAGATCTTCAATGACTATATCGATTAGAACCTCGCCGGTTGTTAGAGAGCGTGGATTCATTAACTTTACGTTACCTAATGGTACAGTTATCGATGTCATTGAACGTATTCTATGCACCAAGAAAAAATCGAATCTTGCTGTGTTTTCCAAAACCTAATTGCCATATCTTATCACTTGGATATATGAGAATGGTAACAATTACTTGTGTATTTCCTCTAATGAATCATTCTAAAGAAGAAGTTGAGTCAGATTCATTGAGAATACCTCATTCCAATTCTTATTATTGGATCTTATGACTCATACAAGCTTTGATATTGCATGACCTATAAATCATAGCTCACTCATTCAAAAATGGTATATTTTATACCAATGGAAAGGTCTATGTGTCTAATTTCTAGAGACACTGACCGTTTGATCATAGCTATCATATTGAGTGAGTTATGGCCGTTTCGGCAACGTAGGACGAATCTGTCCGGAAATCTGCAGATCCATCAACTTCGACAGATCTTTGTGATCAGCTCGGTTCGAACTACGTTGTGTACTTAATATCAATGGAAAGCTACCGATATCTAGTTTCCAAAACATTTTACGGTTTGTCAATACCTTCAGTAATGAAGAAGTTATAACCGTTTTAGTATACAAAAGTCATGCTGCGCGTGAATCTGATTTTCAGCGCGAATTTGTATTTTAAGATGCATAATGCTCTTATTGCAAAGCTTGTATACTAGCAAAGATGAATCCATTGTTTTCTTTTGTTATAGACGCAAAAGAAACCATTCTTACAACAAATCCAAGATGATATGTGTGGACCTATCAACCAGAATGCAGACCCTTTGTGTATTCTAAGGTGCTGGTTGATGCATCGACGCGTTGGTCACGTCAATTTGCTGTCCACAAGCTGTATTTGCCAAGCTTTTAGCTTAAATCATCAAGTTAAGAGTTCACCACCATGACCATCATATTAAATCTATTAGGTTGGATAATGTTAGAGAGTTTAATTCCAAGACATTCGATGATTATTGCATATCCATAGGGATTGAAGTTGAACATCTCGTTTCTTATGTTCTTTCTCAGAACTGCCTTGCAGAAGCCACTCTTCAGCAACTCCGGCTATTAGCTAGGGCTTTTGGTTATGGAAACCAATTGCCAGTTTCTGCATGGGGATATGTAATACTGCATGCAGCTAAGCTTATTCGTTTCAGACCCAATGTCAACCAGACGTTTAGTGCATACCAGCTGGTTACTGGTTATAAACCCAATATTACGTACTTACGTACTTTCGGTTGTGCTGTTTATGTGCCTAATACGCCTCTTTTGCGTACACAGATGGGTCTACAAAGACGTTTAAGTATATATTGGATGTGAATCCCCAACAATAATCCGCTACCAACCACCGTAGATCTCTTTACTGCGCGTTTCGCAGCTTGTCACTTTGATGAGACACACTTCCCGCCGTTAGGGGGAGATAGGAATGCTCACATTCCGAATGAACGTCAGGAATTGACATGGTGTGCCCTCAACAATTTGTCTCATCATGATCCCCGCACTACTCAAAGTGAGTTAGAAAGTGACGAGATCGTACATACATACTGCAAATGTGCCGGTAAGGTTGAAGATCTGATCATATGGGATCGGTTTGGTTGCCCTAAGACCTAGTGTTGTCGGCATATCCTCAGGAGAGGGTAACGCCGGCGGCGGCGCCGCCCTACGGGACGTCGTCGCTGTTGTTGAATCGGATCGCAACGGGGCCACTGATGGACTTTGAAGGGGCAGCAGCTTCGGCCTCGGCTCCCACCAAGAAGAGGGGGAGACCGTTTAATTCTCGAGATTTAAAACCTCGAAAGAAGCGAGTTGCGATGGCACAAATTAATCCGCTCATCATCAATGAGATTGTCTCTGACTATAATTATGTCCATGATCAACTATGTGTTTTCTGTGGGACGCCACAGAACCTTTGTTGATTTCAGAGTACACATAAATCTCAATTACACAAGTGCGCACGTGTATTCTATAGATAAAATTCCACGTATGTTGATGATGTAATCGCTTATTCCGTTGCAGAGTGTCAACGAAGAATGTATTGGCCGAAGTGGAAAAAAGCAATACAGGCAGAACTAGACTCGTTAAATAAAATGCAAGTCTTGGAATCTATTAAGTTGATCCGGAAATGACAGGACCCGAACCAGATTTCACCCTGAAACCCGGATAAGGCCCTGCGGGGACCACCTTAAGACTAACTTTATCGATAAATCGATAAGTCAATCTTAAGATGGACAACCCTAAAACCTACAACAACCAAAACACTTCTAAATTCCAATTCCATCCGTAACACCTGGAGCCACCTGCTCCCCAAATCACAACAACCGCCACAAATAAATACAAAATCTAATTCAACTGGCTCACAGGTAATCAGAGCAATCTAACAAAATGAACTGGAATCACAAAAGAAAATATAACAAGAAATGTAATATGAAAATAAAAGAATAAGGGATCACAGATCCCACCTAACGGAAGCGACAATGATGATGACTATGCCTCGACTCTGAGTACTCTTGACCTCTGATCACTACTCTGTACACTGGGCGATTTTAAAACGAAAGGCCCAGGGGAAAGTAAATTAAAAACGTTAGAGTGAGTGAATAAAAATAAAACAATTTAATATAATACTTTAATTGAAAGTATCATATTACTTTCCCAATATTTTAGAAATAAAATCACATTGCATGCCTTTAATAAAACGTCCCACGTTTTAAGAAAATCGTATTTAAAAATCAGCCCCGCTGATATATCAAATAAACAAATAATACTTTTGTTTATATATGTATTTCAAAACGAAATATTTTTGAAAATCAATTAATAATATTTCACGACCAATCCCATTGGTCATATAAAAACTCAGCCCCGCTGGTTCAGGAATTTATTAAATTATAGAAAGTCTCATAGAGAAAATATTCCCGAAAACTAAATAATATAAAATCATGATCAATCCCATTGGTCATATAATAGATTAGGGGAACGTCATTACCACCATTTAATAGTAGCCTCCAAGACTAATGGTCGAGCCTCCAAGACTCTCTATAGCGTCCCATGCTATGCCCGTACACGTCGACCACCGAGAGTGAATCTGACCTATGTGGTCAAGTCGTCACCTCGCATGGGCTCAGGCGACTAAGCTAGCTAGCATCAATATATATCTGGACCCTAATATGGTGAAAATCCGAAAACAAAACCGAAAGTACGCTTCCCCTTATATATCATAAATCCGTACAGTCCCCTACCGTACATCTGAGGCTTATAATAATCATTAGTATAATAGCCTCGAAATATACTCATACATATCCGACATATCCAACATGCCGTAAAATAATATCGAAAATTATATTTATAACGTCGACATATCTCACATGTCGAAAATCATAAATAACGAAAATATAAAATTCCGGAAAATCTCATTTCCGGTCACTACCTTTAATTAAAACTTATTCAACATAATCAATTATAAATAATTAAAACATACCATTTCCGGAAACCTTATTTCCGGATAAAATCACATACTACCAAAATAGTAGTAAAAGCAAAACCCTAAAACCATATTTCTTTAAATATGAAATCAACAATTATAACAGAAGTATATGAATTATCGACTTTCGATAATTCATATCATGCTTACGAACTCATTTAATTAAATAAATTGTATTTTAATAAAACGTAATTGCATGCATTTATTTTAAAATAAAATCCACTCACAGTACGGCCGAGCGTGCCGCTATTCCTTGCTCTCATTACGTCGAGTAATTTATCGACCTGTAACAGAGATGTAATTAAAAGATATCTCAGAACTCGAAATTTGATTATAAAGTGAAATTTACGACGTCCTCACTCGTCCGAATAACCTCATTTAAATTATCGTTATCGGTATTGGAGTTACGTCTTAAATACCGAAACCATTTACGTCTCAAAATTACTCAGGACACCCATCCCGAGTCCGATCAATCCCTTTTCTGATTATTTCGTCGTAAAACCATTTTAATTTGGTTTCAACCTTTTTACGGTAAGTCAACAGTCGTATTTATCGGTCAAACAATAATAGTCAAAGTCAAACAGTAAATTTGGAAAGTCAAACAGTAAATGGTCAAAGTCAGAATTACTATTTATCATTTACTTTTACTGTTTACCATTTATTGAATTACCGTTTACTATTCACTTTTTACCGTTTTACTTTTCACTATTTACCCATCTTCAACCTCCGGCCGCCGGCAGCAGCAGCGCCGCCGCCAGCAAGGCTAAAAACACCACCAGATCAACCCAAATTCACCCAACATCATCGCCATCACCTCAGGAACTCATTCCCGTCGTCCCCGCCGCTAAAAACAGGCCCAGCCGCCGCAAACGGCGGCTGATACGGCGGCCCGAAACTCCACCATATTCAATTTTCATCAATTTCGATCAATTAAACATCAAATCACTCCCAATCTACTCTAAACAACGTCGTAAACTTGAATTCAACCTCCAAATCCACTAAAAACACCAAAATCACAACCTCTACCGATTTGACCAAAAACCCTAGAAATTTCAAATTTCAATTTCTTCTCACCTGGTTCAAACTGGATTAATTCCTTCCATGGAAAGGTTGCACCAGCCGAGCCCTTTAATTGCTCTCCAATTTCGGGTCGAACCGTGGCCGGAGGAGGGAGAACAAGGTTCGACACAGTCGAACCTTACTCGGCTTCGCAAGGCCAATCGGCGGTTTTCCACGCTACGCCGCTGCCACAAACTTGACGAGGAGGAGGAGACGAAGTGGACGAGACCAGCGGCGGGCCGAGCGGTGGCCGGACGGCGGAGATGGGTGGAGGTCGGTGGGGCTCGGGGTCGCGCGCGGGGAGAGAGGAGAAGAAAAGGGAAAGAAAAAGAAAAGGAAAATAAATTTTTTCGGTTTGGGAAATTTCCTTCCCGACTATTTATACTCATCCAAAAAAGGCAAGTTTCGGGTTTTTACGTCATAACTTTTTCATACGAATTCCAAATTGAACGTGCCATATGTCCACGAGCTCGTTTCAACGTCTTCTATCTCGACGAGAAATAAAATTCTCGGTCGGGTCAACTTAATAAAAAGTTAACTTTTAGAATTTTTGAATTGTAAAAACAAGTACCGGAACGTAAAAATAAAACATAAAACAGTAAAAAATTAACTCGAGATTCGGGTCGTATCAAACAAAACCAAAAGTACGCTTCCCCTTATATATCATAAATCTGTACCGTCCCCGACCACACATCTGAGGCTTATAATAATAATTAGTATAATAGCCTCGAAATATACTCATATATATCCGACATATCTAACATGCCGTAAAATAATATCAAAAATTATATTTATAACGTCGACATGTCTCACATGTCGAAAATCATAAATAACGAAAATATAAAATCCCTGGAAATCTCATTTCCGGTCACTACCTTTAATTAAAACTTATTTAATATAATCAAGTTATGAATAATTAAAATATACTATTTCCGGAAACCTCATTTCCGGATAAAATCACATAGTAAAAGCATAACCCCAAAACCATATATTTCTTTAAATATCATTTCATTTTAATTATATAAATTCTCATGCTTCTCAAATCATTTATTTAAAATAACTGCATTTCATTAAAACAATTATGCATGCATTTATTTAAAATAAAATCCACTCACAGTACGGCCGAGCGTGCCGCTATTCCTCGCTCTCATTACGTCGAGTAATTTATCGACCTGTAACAGAGACGTAATTAAAAGATATCTCAGAACTCGAAATTTGATTATAAAGTGAAATTTACGACGTCCTCACTCGTCTGAATAACCCCATTTAAATTATCGTTATCGGTATTGGAGTTACGTCTTAAATACTGAAACCATTTACGTCTCAAAATTACTCAGGACACCCATCCCGAGTCCGATCAATCCCTTTTCTGATTATTTTGTCGTAAAACCATTTTAATTAGCTTTTAACCTTTTTACGGTAAGTCAACAGTAATAATCCAAGGTCAGACAGTAATTATTCTAGGTCAAACAGTAAATGGTTAAAATCTAATTACTATTTACCATTTACTGTTTACTATTTACTATTTTCTTTTACTGTTTTACCATTTACTGATTTACCGTTTACTGTTTTATCGTTTACTATTCACTTTTTACCGTTTTACTGTTTTCACTGTTCATCTTCTTCCTCAGCCGCGGCAGCCGCAGCGCCGCCGGCAGCTCAGCCACAAGAGGCCAGAAACGCCTCCAATCAACTCCAAAATCTCCCAACATAGTCGCCACTCCCTCACGACCTCGTCCCCGTCGTCTCCGCAGCCAAACACCCACGCAGCCGCCGCATACGGCGGCCTAAAACCCCCAAACTCCAATTTCTCCAAAAATCAACCAATTCAACACCAAATTACACTCAATCGACTCCAAACAATGTTCTAAACTCAATTCTAGCCTCCAATTACAACAAAAACATCAAAATCACCACCTCCACCAAAAATCACAAAAACCCTAAAAATTTCAAATTATAATTTCTCCTTACCTGGGCTGAACTGGATCAATTCCTTCCATGGGATTGTTGCACACGTCGAGACATTCGATTCCCGACCGGAATCGGGCCGAGCCGTGGCCGGAGGAGAGAGCTCCAGTTCGACTGTGTCGAACCAGCTCAGGCGGCGCACGGCCAAACGGCGGCGTTTCACGCCGTGCCGCTGCCACCGACGTGAAGAGGAGGCCGAGCCGGTCCGAACGTGACCGATGCGCCGGCCCAGTTCGGCCGGACGACGTAGACTCGGCCGGAGGTCGGACCGAGTCGGGGGAGAGGAGAGAGAAAGGAGAGAGAAGAAAAAGAAAAAGAAAAGAAAAATTACCGTTTCGGGAAATTTCCTTCCGGCTATTTATACTTGTCCAAAAATCGGACAATTTCCGATTTACATCGTAACTTTTTCGTACGAACTCCAAATTGAGCATGCTACGTGTAACATTTCAACGTCTTCTACCTCGTCATGAAATAAAATCATCGGTCGAGTCAACTTATTTAAAAGTCAACCTTTAGAACTTTCAAATCTTAAAAACAATTCCCGAGGAGAAATAATAAAAGTAAAACAGTTAAACGGTAATTCTAGGTTTGGGTCGTATCAATTATCCCCTCCTTATAAAAATTTCGTCCTTGAAATTTACGTACCTGCCAAAACAGAAGGATGAGCACTGACATCTCACTGCTTCTCTATTTTCTCAAGTAGTTCCCTTTATCTCATAAATTACCTCAAACAATTTAGTCCTCCCGATCAAGACTTTCAACTAACTGCTCCTTGACATTCAAATCTTTCTACAGTTTGATAAGTTGGGTTTTCAAGATATGCGAAAGATCGGCAATTACTCATGGAGTATAGACACATGGAAAAACGTCATGTATCTTTTTTTTTTTTTTTGAAAAATAAGTAAAATTAAATAAAGAAGGTTTTAGTGCATCCAGAGTTTACAATGTCAAAGAAATTAGTCCACCCAACCAATTGGCATGGGATTAATTAGCTATCCCCTTGATTATCAGGGTATCAACTTTTATCATGTATTAAACTCTATATTCTATAATGGACTTAGGCCTCATCATTAAACCCGCGGATCAAGTGGGCCGATGGAGGGCTTCAGACCCGGCCCGGCCCGTCTAAAAGGCCGCTTAAGTCCGGCCTGGTGGGTAGAGGGTCGGGCTTAGCTTAGGGGTTAGAAACTCGGCTCGGCCCATAGGCCCGGCCCGTTAAGAGCCCGTCAAGCCCGCTCCATCAAAAGCCCGTAAAGCCTGGCCCGTAAAACCCGTTAAAATTCCTACCCCGGGTCTCTACGGGTTATCACACGAAAACGCTATTACGTACCTTTAGATGACTTTGTTTCATCGACTCTTTCAAACATTAAACTCTCAAATAGATGAGACGTAATCAACAATGTAAAAATTTGGGAACGTTTACCTCCCGATACTATGGCTCCCCATAGAGAGAGATAAGTTTAAATAAGGTCAACCGCATCGATCGGGGCTCTAATTTTGTCGGATTTAAGTGATTTTTTTACCATCATCGTATTTCATCATAAAGATAAAATTCGATTTCATAGCGTTTTTCAAAATTTGACTTCTTTTATATAGTTGTTTCGAAAAGTTGTACACTTGAGTATAGTCTTCTAATCAAGTTATATTGCATTAGTAAGCATGTTGTCATTATAATGGCTATATTCACAAAATGTAAATTTTCACCGTCTGATGTGATCATTATAGTTAAATATGAGTATAGTAGAAAAATCAACTCGTTTCGTGAACTTTCGATGCTCGATCGAAACGGTCAACCATATTTTCATAAAACTTATCACACGAAAACGCTATTACGTACCTTTAGACCTTGTTTCATCGACTCTTCCAAACATTAAACTCTCAAATAAATGAGACATAATCAGCCATGTAAACATTTGGGAATGTTTATCTCCCGATACTATGACTCCCCATAGAGAGAGATAAATTTAAATAAGGTTGACCGCATCGATTTGGGCTTTAACTTTGTCGGATTTAGGTGATTTTTGTACCATCACCTTATGTCATCATAACGATCAAATGCTATCCCATAGAATTTTTCAAAACTTGACTTCTTTTATATAGTTGTTTTAAAAAGTTGTACAATTGAGTATAATCTATTAATCAAGTTATACCGCATTAGTAAGCATGTTGTCATTATAATGGCTAAATTCACAAAATGAAAATTTTGACCGTCTTATGTGATCGTTATAGTTAAATATGAGTAGAGGAGAAAAATCAACTCGTTTCGTGAACGTTCGATGCTCGATCGAAACAGTCAACCATATTTTCATAAAACTTATCACACGAAAACGCTATTACGTAGCTTTAAATGACCTTGTTTCGTCGACTCTTCCAAACATTAAACTCTCAAATAAATGAGACATAATCAGCCATGTAAAAATTTGGGAACGTTTATCTCCCGGTACTTTGGCTCTCCATAGAGAGAGATAAGTTTAAATAAGGTTGACCGCATCGATCGGGGTTCTAAGTTTGTTGGATTTAAGTGATTTTTTTACCAACACCGTATTTCATCATACCGATCAAATTCTATTTCATAGCATTTTTCTAAATTTGACTTCTTTTATATAGTTGTTTTAAAAAGTTGTACACTTGAGTATAATCTTCTAATCAAGTTATACCGCATTAGTATGCATATTGTCATTATAATGGCTAAATTCATAAAATGAAAATTTCATAAGCCACATATTTATAGGGTATATTTATAATAGAAAATCCATTTGAATTTAGAGTTTAGGGTTTAGAGTTCTCGGTGATGATGCCGGGTTTCAAACCCTTTTTGAAAAATAATCTCTGATATTTATTTATTTTAATTAAAGCCCGGCCCGGCCTCAAACCGCCGAGGGCTATTCGGCCCGGCCCGCAAAAGCCCCTCAAGCCCGCCTTATATGGATGAGCTTGGATCCTAGAATTTTTAAAGAAACCCGGCCCGCTATTTCTAAAATACATTGTAAAGCCCGGTCCGGCCCGCTCCAAGCCCGTTATAAATTAGCCGGGCTAGGCCCGGCCCGGCCCGTTGACGAGGACTAAAGGGACTTACGGGTGACTCATATCTATGTTACCGTAGTGAACCCCCCATAGTCCCATACTTAATTCGCACATGAGTAAACAAACGAATTCGCAGTTCTTAAAGTGAGCATCCGTTGCATATGTACGCACTTAATACCATCACTCGCCCTAACTAGTATTAGTGCAAACTGTTTGGACCTAAATTAACATTTACCCGAGACTATGGGCCGAAGCCCAAGGGGTTATCCATTAAAGGATAATCCGATATATTTTGGATCATATAACTTCTAGGAGTAGATTTGGAGTCCTTCTAGGAATCCGAATTGGAGGTGGTTTAAGGTAATACAATGCTATTCGATATCAGAATCCATTATGCTTGATACACAAGTATTTGGGGGTTTTGAGATCACTATATAAAGAACTCTAGGACAACGTAGAAAGGGTTCACAACCATCTAACAACAAGCTTTTGCCTCGCAAATCTTGCAAGCCTCTCCGGAGCAATCTCTCGCGAACTGCCTTCCACCAACTGCAAACGACCACTCTTCCAACCCAGCCGCAATTCTACCCCCACCATCGGTCGCCGTACACGTGCCGCTATTGTCGAAAGTGCCTTGCGTTCGTGTCGAAGCGTCGCTGAGACATATCGAGTCTAGTCGTCACGTCTTATGACAAATCGAGTCGTTACCCAAGTAACAGTCTTTCCCAATCTGCAAGAGGTTGGACGAAACATATTCCGCGGTCTTGGCTAATAGCTCTGCTTTGCATCTCAGGATCGAAGTAAGATTATCTCAATCTGCAATAGGTTGAGTAGAAAATCCTAGTAATCGTTTACTTAGGTCTTGTTCGAGCCCTTTACGCCGGTCTGTCAACGCCCGCGTAACAGTCGCTTGATCGAAAAGTCAAGTAGAAGGGAGCAGACGAGTACGTTCGCCAGAGTCATCCGCTCGCCAAGGGTGATTCGCTCGCCAGACGTCGTCCGCCACCAAGGTTGTACCTAACCCAAAGGTACTGGCACGCTCGCCCCAGGACTGAAATAGACGTCCGCCACCCCCCACGTGTTGACAGTTCGACAGGTGTCAAAACCGACGCGAATATTTTGGCACGCCCAGTGGGACCAGTGTCAAGATTGCGGAAGCCAATATCTACAAACGACCGATGTCGTCGTGCAAGAAACCAGAACATCAGCTGCTGAAACAGCACAACTCAGCTGCATGTAGAGGTCTGTCTGAATCTCATTTACAAGCCAAGTTTGGAGACGGCAGACCTGAGATTGAGGATCTGAATTAGGTCCTTGAGGGAGATAACCATACTTCCGATAACTCGGAGGGTATCGCTGATCGCCAGGAGGTAGTCGATATCCCAAATACCGCGATAGCTCTATCAGTTTCTGAAACCAATGATGGAGATGGAATTCTCCAAACTCGGACACAATCTCCTGTGGAGATAGTAGAATCTTTTGGCCATGTAATATCTAAGTCTCGGGCCATTGATGTTATTCTAGAAAAGATAGAGGCTACTCTGAAGGAGTTGAAGACTGAACAGATAGGTCATATGACAAACATTAATGCTTTGGCAAAGCAACAATAGGCGAATGCTGGACATATTACTTCTCTCACTAAAAGTCTTGATAGATTAGTGAGGGGGCATCAAGCTGAGTTTAGTGAGCAACTCCAACAACAGCAGGCGGAGTTCAGAGCACAGATGCTGCAACAGCAAGATCAGCTGGAAAAGACCAATGCCGCTGTCGAGCGATTGGCGCATATGGTGCAATTAGGGTTCGATGCTGAGATTTCTGAACAAAGAGAGCTAACCCCTCCAGTAAAGCCTGTGAGGACAGTGGAGAAAGGTCCAGCTAAAGCAGTTAAGCCTCGTAATAAGGGGTTTGAAACTGCTGCTCCGCCAAGACAACAGAAGAAAGGTGGATGGATGATAGATCCACCATCTGACGAAGAAGGAGAAGATCAAGAGGAAGACGTACTCGTAACGAAATACAGAAGGTGTTTTTAGAACAATTAAGGATCATGCAAGGATTGCCGGATCCTAGTACAACCTATACCAATCCATTGACACGAACTGTGAACCCAACGCCATGGCCCGCGAATTTTAAGCATATAAGGTTTACCCCTTTCTCGGGTGAATCTTCTGAAGATGCGGAGACCCACATAACCCGTTTTCACAACGAATGTGGCCCCTATGCCCAGGACCCTGTTCTCAAGTTGAAATTGTTTGGAACTTCCCTAACAGGATCAACTTTAGCTTGGTACAGAGATCTAACACCAGGCTCTATTCCGGATTGATAATCCATGGAAGGTCTCTTTAGGACCATGTTTGGGGTTGTTGAGGCTAAGGTAACTATCAAGATTCTGGCGGATACTAACCAGGAGCCTGATGAATCCGCCATCGACTATTTGAAGCGCTTTAAACTCCTGCGAGCTAAATGCAGAGATAGGCTAGCAGAAGATACCATTGTCGAGTTGACGATTGCAGGGCTCGAGCCGGAGATACAAGCTCACTTCCAGCAAGTGCACGTGACGAATATGGTAGACTTAACCAATAGGTTAGCCAAGCATCAACATTTCCTCGACCAAAAGAGGGTTCAGGCCAGCAAGAAGAAAGGCGTCCCACTATCGTACTATCCGGGTACTCTGAAGCCTAAGACAAGTGTCCCTCCTATTTCTAAGATGGTGGCGACTATAGAAGCTGATCCTTCGCCAACGGTCATTTGGGTTGAAGATGCTAAAAACGAAGACAACGTAGCGGTTGTAGAGGTGGTGGGTCACCAGCCACTACAACCGAAGAACGTAAGGTTCGCCAAGGAACCTGTTAAGATTATGACTTCTTTGCCTCTGAAGTCCGCCTTTGAGAAGTATACGTATAATGCTCATTAAGCTCCGGAGATCCTCGCCGAATTATTCAAGCAAGGGCGGCTCCAACACGAAGGTGGTTTCGTTCCTAAGTTAGACCATATGGCGGGCAAGAAGTATTGCAGTTTTCATAACATGAATAACCATTATACTAAGGACTGCGTCAAGCTCAAAGACCAGATCCAAACGTGGATCAATGAGGGGGTCATGGAGATGGAGACTGCTAAGGAATCTACTTGGATGGAGACTAGACCCTTTCCAGGGGTGAACATGATTACTCTGGTTCCCAACAAATGCCATGGACTAGAGCCTCGTCAACAGGGTTCTAGGTTCCAAACCTATACCTACAATGCGCACAAGGAGCAGGAGATTTGGCGACTCCTGATCCAGAAGGGAATGACTGCTCCTGAATACATGCTAGAGCAGCACCAAAGCATTGGGTTAGACGGATCCTATTGTTCTTTCCACTGTTCAACTAATCATTGCACATTTGCATGCATAGAATTGAAAGATCAAATCCAAGAGTGGTTGAATGAGGGAATCCTGCAATTTGATGATGACACGGTGGCATCCACTCAACACTTTTGGGTGAATGCCATCGGCCAAGATGGACCCAATGACGCCTCGCGAACAGACAAGACAGTGAATCCGCCAGTCAGGGAAGAGATGGTGACGGTGCCCAGGGCTCAGTTATGTCTTAACTGTAAGATAGATTGTCGTGTACCTCTTACACACGAAGAGCTAATGAGGGCTCTTCAGAAGGCGACAGAGAAGGCTCTTGAGACGGCCAAACGGACCCATCCGTGGCCGGAACGCTCTAGGTCTGGTGACCCCAAGCGGGCGAAGTATCATCACCAGGAGAAAGCAGCTTATGCTACTCCAGCAAGGTCTCGGCAAGACCCTGGACCTTCAGGAACCAAACCAGTAGTAGAGGCACCCGTCCCTCCAACTAGGAATATCCAAAAGCGATACGGCAAGGCTAGAAGAACTTTAGACACTTTGGACCAGGGGAAGGTGACTCCTGATGAGCTCTCCATGCCCGTGGAGCACATACGTGACGCCTATAAGCGTTACATATCCAAAACTTATATAGACTCTTGTCGGGTACGAAAGGAGGAAAAATCACCACCTCGAAGAAGGAATGTCCATGAAAGGATTTCACATCCCACAACAGCAGATGGTGCACCTCAAAGAGCTCCGCGGAGGAGATTAGTATACTCTCCAGAAAAAACACCCCTCCGCTCAGTTGTTGCGATCCCACCAAAGCCCAAGTCTATCCATATAACCTCTGACAAAACAGATAGGGTAGATTCTGTCGTTTTGAAATGGCAGCCTAAGGGGATGACGGTGGTTTCCGCACCAACAACTACTAAGGTCCCTGAGATACAGTCAGATACTCAGGAATCTGCTCCGGTCATCCGGTTAGCAGATCATCGGCTCAGCCGGTTTCAGTTCTCACTAGTCAGGAGTCTATAGGTCAACAATGTGATCAGCCTTTTCCTCAGTTCGTAGCGCAGCAGTTGAAGACTGATTTTTCTGTGAAGCAAGCAGAAGATGCTCTTATACCTTCACAACCTAGGGCGAGTACGAACTTATCACGGGTAGATAGGGACATGCCGGATGCAGACGATGAGATGCTGGAGGATGAAGAAGGCTATACGGACGATGATGAGCCAATTCTAGAATGTAATATGGCTTTCATATTATCCTCTAGTTATGCTTTGTCTGTGCCGATCCCAACTGCTTATTTCATACAAGAGGAGGCGGCAGACAAACCAGTATGTCTTATCCAATCGTCAGACAATGAAGATCTTCCCGCCAATGAGGATTTGCTTTCCTCACCAGGACACAATGACCATTATGAGGATACTGATCTTCACAGCTCACACATGGTTTTCCCTAAGCCTACGTTTACGATGACTCAACATCTCAAACCTCTCTACGTTACAACAGAGGTGGAGGGTGTCCAAGTGAACAGGATACTCATCGATACAGGCACGGCGGTGAGTGTTATAACACTTAGTACTATGGAACGGCTTCAGATTCCAAGAGAGAAGATCCAAAACTCTACTATAAAGGTTAGAGGGTTTGCTGGTGCTGTTGCTCAAACGGCTGGCTTCCTAGTGCTCAAGGTTAAACTTGGACCCTCTAACGCTTGTCACGGTCTTTTCATCACGGAGACTACAGTCCCGTACACGATGATCTTGGGACGTGATTGGATCCACAAAACATACTCAGTACCATCTTCGCTACATCAGGAGATGCTCATGTGGGATCCAGCTTCTGATAAACCAGTTTTGATCAAGGCGGACGAGCGCCCTTTTTCTGTAGCGGCTTGCTCGCTGGAAGCTGATTATTATTACAGCTCTATGCGTCCTCTTATGATCGACGGGGTTGATAGTAAGGGTCATCCGCTAGGGGTGACCTCTACTGATATCACACGGTGGGGATTGACTCAAGCTCAGGCAGATTGTTCTCAGCCTGTCTCCATCGATTTTCAACCAGTCGTCAACGTGATTGACGATTTCAAGGCTGAGGAGGCAGAGGCTATGGCCTCTCTGCTACAGCGGCTAGCGGTGTTTAGAGCTGACCAGTTAGCCTCGGATACGGTCGCTCTAGTAGAGTGTATCGACAAAGACGACGTCATCACCACGGAAGAAGTGGAGACCATTCAGCCTGCACCGGCAGCCTTAGACGATACTCCGCCTAAAGTCCGTGACCCAGTGGAGAAAATCAACCTTGGTACATCCGACAAACCTATGGAAGTCGGGATTAGTCAGCAACTGGAGCCAGAACTGAGACAGCAGTTAGTAAATTTGCTGCAGGAATTCAAGGATTGCTTTGCGGAAAAGTACCAGGATATGCCTGGATTGTCCAAAGAATTGGTCTGCCATCGTTTACCTATCAAGGAGGGAGCCAGGCCTATTAGGCAGGAGCAGAGGCGAATGAATACTGAAACCGCTATAGCAGTCAAGAAGGAAGTTCAAAGCATGGTTGATGCAGGAATCATCCGGCCAGCCCAATATACACAGTGGCTGGCGAATGTGGTTCATGTCAAGAAAAAGAACGGTAAAATTAGGGTCTGTGTCGATTACAGAGACCTCAATGCTGCTTCACCAAAGGATATATACCCTATGCCTATTACAGATCTTTTGGTGGATGCAGTAGCAGGGCACGAGATGTTATCATTCATGGACGACACAGCAGGATATCATCAGATACCAATTTACTAGCCGGATATTCACAAGACTGCCTTCCGTTGCCCAGGCTTTGCCGGAGCCTTTGAGTATCTTAGCATGCCATTCGGCCTGACCAATGCAGGGGCCACATATCAGCGTGCTATGAACGTGATCTTCCATGACATCCTCGGAGACATTTTGGAAGTTTACATCGACGACGTGGTGGTTAAGTCTCAATCCAGGTCAGACCATATTAGCCATCTACGTGATGTCTTTACACGAATGAGGAAGCACCAGCTCAAAATGAATCCAGCCAAGTGCATTTTCGGGGTTCGTGTTGGTGATTTCCTTGGTTTCGTGGTACATGAAAGGGGCATTGAAGTGGCAGGGGATAAGGCACAGGCTGTTCTAGACGCCCCAGCACCTCGGAACAAGAGGGAACTTCAAAATTTGCTGGGAAAAATCAATTTTCTCCGACGCTTTATATCTATCTCAGCTGGAAAGATTGCTCATTTCTCTCCTTTATTGAAACTCAAGAAGGATGAACACTTTGTTTGGGGTCCTGAACATCAAGCGGCTTTTGATAAAATTAAGGAATATTTGGCCAGTCTGCCAGTATTACGACCGCCTAAACCAGGGATCCCACTCAAGTTATACATTTCTGCTTCTAACAGTTCTATGACTGGGCTTTTGGCTCAGGATGAAACCACTACAGAGGGTAAGAAAGTCGAATATGCGGTTTCTTACCTCAACAGGACCCTTTTGGACGCAGAAACAAGATACTCCCCTATCGAGCGGCTATGTTTGGCATTATATTTTGCCGCTACCAAGCTCCGTCACTACATGCTTTCCTTTACCACCATTGTGGTAGCTCAAACGGACTTGGTCAAGTACATGCTTACTCGGCCTATCTTACGTGGTAGGATCGGCAAGTGGATCTTAGTTCTCTCTGAGTTTTCTTTACAGTATGCACCGCTCAAGGCGATGACGGGACAAGCAGTAACTGATTTCCTACTTCATCATCCTTTGGAAGAATCGGTTGAAGATCATATCCCCTTCGTCAACATGATTGGAACGGTGCCTTGGATTCTTTACTTTGATGGTAGTAGTACAGACTCCTTGGCGGATGCAGGCATTTGCATCCAGAGCCCATCAGGGACCAGCCACTCTTATTCTTTCCAGCTAGAGTGGACGTGCACAAACAACCAGGCTGAATACAAGGCCCTCATCATTAGTCTGGAACTACTATTGGATATGGATGCCAGAGAAATCGAAGTGTATGGTGATTCTCTACTAATCATCAAGCAGCTTACAGGCGAATACAAGTGCTTGTCTTTTCACCTAATACATTACTGGGAACGAGCATCAGAGTTGTTAGATCAATTTGCTGACGTGGTGCTCGATTACGTCCCTCGTGAACAGAACTTTGCAGCCAACGAATTAGCACAGCTCACCACGAGCATTCCTCTTGCCAATGGCGTCAAGGAACGCATCCTGAAAGTAGAACGCAGGACGTTGCCATCTTTTGCTGCAAGAAGGGAACAACGAGGCGATTGGTTGGTTGCTACCCTAGACATTATTGATAACGATTGGCGGCAACCAATCATTAACTACTTATAAGACCCTTCTGCCCCATCTGAAAGGAGAATCAGGTACGTACTTAGCTACTAATTATTTACTCAAAGGCGACGAGCTGCTTCGTCGGGGCGAGGAAGGCGTGGACCTCAGGTGTGTCTTTGGAGTAGAAGCCAAGAGGCTAATGCGTGAAGTTCATCTGGGTGTATGTGGTTCACATCAGAGTGGATCAAAGATGAGGTGGTTGATCCGCCGATATGGTTATTTTTGGCCATCTATCCTCAAAGACTGCATCACCTTTGCCCAAGGTTGTATTGAGTGCCAGATTCATGGACCAGTTCAACGGATTCCTAATATTCCCATGCAGCCTATCATCAAACCTTGGCCCACCAGGGGTTGGGCACTTGACTTTGTTGGGGAAATCCATCCAAATTCTTCTCTCCAACATAAATACCTGCTGATTGGCACAGACTTCTTCACCAAGTGGGTTGAAGCCATCCCTGTTCGAAATTGTGATGCAGCAACGGTCATCCGTTTCATATTTCAGAATATCATCTGCCGCTATGGCATTCCTGAGTGTATTGTAGCGGACAGGGGGGGGGGCAGCGTTTATGGTGGAGAGTACACAGACGTTCATTCAGGATTATGGCATCCAATTTTTACACTCTTCCCCATATTACGCTCAATCAAATGGCCAGGCTGAAGCTAGTAACAAGGTTATTATTTCTATCATCAAAAAGATGCTGGAGGATAATCTCAGAACTTGGCATACTGAGCTAGACAATACTTTGTGGGCGTATCGTACCTCTAAACGAACTCCTACAGGAACTACCCCCTACGCCTTAATGTTTGGCCATGATGCTGTTCTTCCTTTGGAGATCAATGTTCGATCTCTCCGGGTTCGTGAGCAGCATCAGTTAATTGGAGATGATTACGTTCAGGCTATGTTCCAGGAGCATGAAGATCTCGATGAGCGGCGACTAGACGCTTTGCAGAACATAGTCCTGGAAAAGAAAAAGGTCGCCAGAGCTTATGACAAAAGAACCAAGGGTAAGTCCTATGGTGAGGGCGATCTGGTTTGGAAGGCTATGCTTCCCTTTGGCGAACGAGATACTGGACGTGGTAAATGGTCTCCCAAGTGGGAGGGCCCCTTTGTCATTGATCGGATTGTTGGCAAGGGTGCTTATCAACTTAGAGATTTGGAGGGTGACGTCCATCGAAACCCTATCAATGGGCGCCATCTCAAGAGGTACTTCCCTAGTGTTTGGGAATATGAAGCGCCACTCGCTATGGTTGAGACCGGGGGGCAAGCTTCGGCCTAAGGCCACCTACCAACACAATAACGCTTTGCCTTAGTTCCCTTGGCTTTGGCAGCGTACTTTGCCTCAGTCTAAGGATACTAGGGGGCAATACAAGGGATACTCCTCATAGAAGACCCGACGGTTGAGGATAGAAGACCTGGCGGTTGAGTCCGCCAGTGATAAATAGAATGTAGAGGATGAATCTGCTTGAGGTTCATTAGTCTTTTTCGTTTTCTTTTATTATGAATCTGTTCGAGGTTCATTTACTTAGTCTGGTTGAGAATCAATGTTTATGGTTCTCAACAATTTATGGTTGTAATAAATACATTCAACACGGAAAACAACAATATTTCTGTTTTTCGGCAAGATCAATTGAAGGGTTTATTTTAATTTACATTTCAAGAATGACTTTGCGGTCAAGAGCTTTACAAATTGTCATCCATCTCACTGACCCGTAGGTTGCTTCAGCCGTTGGAAGCAATCAGGCTCACTGATGAGGAAGCGGGAGCTTGAACGGTTAGTAGAAGACCAGAAGAAAAGAAATTTACACCCGCCGTTCATAAACAGCTTGTAGATACTGTTTTTCGCTCCTAAACTCAACCAGGATGGCGCCCAAGCCACTATCCGCTATTATACCCAGAGACAACGTGAAAGAAGTTCGTTCTTTTGGGATTCTACCCATGATCCACGTTATCCAAACGGGAATAATACCAGATTATGCGACTTAGACGATATCTAATACCAGATTATACAACTTAAGGTGTTTGAATAAACATCTCTGTATAATCCGGGGGAAAGGACTCAGGAAGCCATAGTGGCTTGGTGGAGAATCTAGAGAATGGGATAGACATGCTGAATTCAAAAGGCAATGAGAGATATGTTTTCGTTGCATACTAAGGGTTTCATTATATAGCGAATGGCGAGTGAAATCCAATGGCTGAGATAAATTAGGGTTTCCCACCTTCGGTCAAATCGGAGTTATGAAGGTTTTTATGGTCCCCAACCGTTTGGTGGTACGGAGGATCACGAGGTTTGAATTTCAAACTGACCACATCTGGGAAATTGACATTTGCAGTTAGGGATCATTAAATGCTACGTTGCTGCTTGAAGATGGGCCGGATAAGTCTGGGCTTCGTATCAGGGTTGGACTTTTGATTCTAATCCAATATTATATGAAGGATAAATGTTACATAAAGGCCCAATTCACTCGGGGGGCATGGCCTGGAGTTCAAACAACTCAAATCCTAACCTTCCTATCCTAGCCTTCAGATTTCGATTTCACCCTGGAGTTTCACTTCTTCTGCTTGGCTTTCTTCTGTCTCGGCCCGAAGCTTCATCAAGTGAACCCTTTGCTCGTGGGCTGCGTCAAGTCGAGCATTTTGCCTCTCTCGCACCATTGCTATTTTCCGATCGAGAAGCTCTTTTTCTCGCTCCAGGCGTTTGATTTCCTCCTCGTCTTCTTGTTCGACAGCAAGCACAAGGGAGGAGTAGGATTTCATGGCCTTGGACAGAACCGAAGTCTTCTTGCTGGTTTTGGCTTCTTATTTTGGAGACTCGCCCACCTTGTTTTGGAGGGTTTCAAGAAGCTCGGGGAAGGTGATCAGAATCTCTTTCACTCTGGCTTGAGCTGTGGCGGGCAGACGGTGAACTTGATTCTCCAGGGTCTGCAGTGCGCCTTGGATCCTCTCACGAACCTTCTCATCCGTGAGATCTTCCTGGTATACTTGGCTTATGAAGCTCCAGGCTTCCTTGATTTCAGCTTTGACCCTCCTTGGGGTTGGCAGCTTCATTAGAGGATCGTCACTAAGCTGAGGGATGGATTTGGAGCCGGTGGTGGCGGTTTGTGGGGAGATTGACGCGAATGGACCCTTGTTCTGGATGTTGGGCTGAGGAAGAAACGGGACTAAGCTCCGTTCGCCAATATTCTCAGCACTCCTAGACTGGATAGGAGTTTCTATCACCTGAAAAGAACATGAGTGTGATGAGAATTAATACTTAAACAATCTAAACCTAAAATGAATTAAGGTTGCTAGAAGGGTACCTCTGGTTCAGGAGGGGTATCCGCCGGGACTTCTACCCATGGAGTTACTAGCTCCACAGGTTCACCCGAAAGGAAGGCTGGGGGCACTTCCGGGTAGGATCCGGCCTCTATGTCGACGTCCGCATTTGACTGCAGGAACTCTTCAATGGTCACCCCTGGTACTTCTGGTTCTTGATCTGACTTCAGAAGTATCACCCTCGGCGGTTCTCCCACGTTCGCCAGTGCTGTCGGAACTCGGGCGGATGATGTCTCTCCCACGGTTTCCTCTGCGGCCAAAGGATTAGTCTGGGCTGGAGTTGGAGCATTGACCAAAGGAGTGCAGGTGGTACCTGTATCAGCAGAAAGCCAGTTTAGGAGCGTCGCATCTATAGGAGGTTTTCTCTGGCATCGATCAAGAAAATTTTCAAACTTTCGCCAGGCGGCTTGGATTTCGTCCCAGGTCTCTGGAATTCTATGTCCAGGTTCAGGACCACCTGGTGGTGAACTAATAGAGCCGGAAGACTCACCTGAGGAAATCTCAATTGGTTTGGGTGCAGTGGGAGCAGTACTGGGAGCTGGTTTCCTACTTCGTCTGAGAGCTAGCCCCTGAGGAAGAAAGTTCGCCAACTACATCAGACTTATAAGTTGGTCTAAAGGAAAATATCAGTTAATGATTTGCGGATAATGGCGGATTAATGTAAACACTTACTGACACGTTGTCCTCCTCATCTTCTTCCTCTTCAATCGCTGGGGGAGGAGGCTTCACTTTCTTCTGACTTTGAGCCGCCGCAGGGGGAGTTTGAGGAGCCTTCCTTTTCTTCATGGCGGGAAGGGATTTCTTGGAGACCTGTGGCATGAAAAATCAGTTAGTGGTTTTTCTAAATACAACATAACTAAGGTGAATAGTAGCTTAGCGAATGTTTACCTGTACAATATCAGCTTCTAGCTCAGGGTACAAAGGGCCCCCATCGAGTACCTTGGCGTCCTCAGAGGTGAGAGACTTCCGATGGCTCCGAAATAAGGACAGGAACCAATGCATAAAATCCTTCTTGAAAAAGTGGCATCGGAGGTTTTCCCACCAAACTTGATATTCGTCTGAGGAAATGCTGGAAATTGTCAACTCTGGGCATTCCTCTAGCGAGGGAAGGATTACAGGACGCAAGGTAGAAGTTGAAGGAGCATCTTCATCCGCCGGATTGTCCTTGCTTGGCCGCCAGGCGGAGAATAGGTTGATGCTCTGGACTGGCGGATAAGGGAGAAGTTGTGTAAGTCCGAATTGGCAAGCGAATAGCTGGGGTGCATAGACTTCGACGCCTTGTCCACCTTTGTCTGAAGAGAAGAGGGGGAGGTCCGCCATGGATATGCATTGCAGAAATAATCTTTGCCCCTCCTCGCATTGATCGACGGAAGGCAGGAAGCCAGTCCTCAGAGCTGAAGGGTGCTGCCGGTTTAGGAGCATCTGGGCCTCCGAGTAGAAGCCTGGTGCATCCGTCTGGTAAATGACATCAAAGCAAGGCGCGTAGCCTTGACCATAGCGAGGTGGCTGGCCAGCGTAGGCTGCTCCCACGATCATCTTGTCCCCTAGCTCCTTTGGCTCCGAAGCCAATCCGGGGAAGTACATGTTAGCCCATATCTCTAGAATCCACAGCGGTCCAGGGACTTTGCAGGTCAAGGGATTCATCGAAAGGGTATGGAGCCCCCGGTAGAGGTGGGCCAAGACTATTAGGGCGAGGCTGATTTCGTTGCGGGCATAGAGGATTTCCGCCATTCGTTTGTAAGTCTTGGTCATCTTGGAGGCAGATGGGCAAAATACGAACTTGTTTAGCCAGAAGTCGAGGAAGGCTATTCCTCCGATATCATCCATCATCGGGCTAAATTCATCAATCCACGTTTGATAGCTCATGTTGTGGAGAGTAGGCAGAGGGGTGGATGGCACATCACTTTGCGGGTAGTCATCTTGATCAAAGGGTTTTCTGCCCATAGGGAATCCTAGCCCGGCGTATAGGTCTAGAAGGGTGACACTGGCTTGCCCAAACTTGAAGCCGAAGGTGTTCGCGGATGGATTCCAGAAACATGCCAAGGACATAAACACGCAGTGATTTCCTCCCTTTGGATTGAGGCTGAAGCAAAGGTCGATGACCTCTTCTATCCCGGCATACCGCCACCTTCGGGCGTCTATCTTCTGCCTCTTGACATACCATTCCACCATGGTCCGAGTTGGTAGAGGTCAGCAGCCAGGGGTGATGGGAACCTCAAAATGGTTAGTGGATTTCCATTCTCCACAGTTGATGCTATGACCGCGAAACGCCACCGGTGGCGGACGGCACTGATCCACAATGGAGGATAGGGCTTGGGTGTTGAACTCTTGTTGCTTGGGACCTAGCCCGACACGGCCATAGTCATCAGGTGGGGTAAGGGAGGTCTGAAATGGGCTTCCGATCTCGAAGACGGAATCAATGATTCTTTTCTTTCCGCGGAGAGCTTCTGGGTAGTAAATTTCTGAGGCCATGGTTGAGAGGTGAAGAAAAGTTTGAAATTTCATAATGGAATTGGCGTTTCTTGATTAGGGCTTTATAGAATCTGAAAAGAGGTTCTGTGAATTTCTAAGGCGATGTGTTTGGAAACGATTGAGGGTTTCGTGAACAGTCTTCTGAGCTCGAATTGGTAAAGTTGCATTGGTTAGAGGGAACGACGCATTCTTTCAGGTTTTTAAATGGGTCCGGATCGGGCTTTCTCAACCTTCTTCAATTTCAATGGGCTTTTCATTTCGAAGGCTGGGGGGCAATGTTTGGGCCTACATTAACATTTACCCGAGACTATGGGCCGAAGCCCAAGGGGTTATCCATTAAAGGATAATCCGATATATTTTAGATCATATTCCTTCTAGAAGTAGATTTGGAGTCCTTCTAGGAATCCGAATTGGAGGTGGTTTAAGGTAATACAATCCTATTCGATATCAGAATCCATTATGCTTAATACACAAGTATTTGGGGGTTTTGAGATCACTATATAAAGAACTCTAGGACAACGTAGAAAGGGTTCACAACCATCTAACAACAAGCTTTTGCCTCGTAAATCTTGCAAGCCTCTCCGGAGCAATCTCTCGCGAACTGCCTTCCACCAACTGCAAACGACCACTCTTCCAACCCAGCTGCAATCCTACGCCCACCATCGGTCGCCGTACACGTGCCGCTGTTTTCGAAAGTGCCTTGCGTTCGTGTCGAAGCATCGCTGAGACATATCGAGTCTAGTCGTCACGTCTTGTGACAAATCGAGTCGTTACCCCGGTAACAGTCTTTCCCAATCTGCAAGAGGTTGGACGAAACATATTCCGCGGTCTTGGCTAATAGCTATGCTTTGCATCTCAGGATCGAAGTAAGATTATCTCAATCTGCAATAGGTTGAGTAGAAAATCCTAGTAATCTTTTACTTAGGTCTTGTTCGAGCCCTTTACGCCGGCCTGTCAACGCCCGCGTAACAGTCGCTTGATCGAAAAGTCAGGTAGAAGGGAGTAGACGAGTACGTTCGCCAGAGTCATCCGCTCGCCAAGGGTGATTCGCTCGCCAGACGTCGTCCGCCACCAAGGTTGTACCTAACCCAAAGGTACTGGCACGCTCGCACTAGGACTGAAATCTACGTCCGCCACCCCCACGTGTTGACAGTTCGACATGTGTCAAAACCGACGCGAACACAAACAACATATGAAGAAAGTAAGAATTGTTAATTAATATCAGCAATGCTCTTTGAAATTAAATAGAAACTTCAGAGCAGAAAAAATACTATGATCAATGAGGACGCCAGTCTTTTGCCTAACTATGTAACCCCAAAGGCTTCCAAGTTATATATGATTATTAATAACATATAAATAAACTATACTTGAACTAATTTTGAAGATGACGTTTCTTAAATTTCATCGCGTTTAAATTTTTTATTTTTTTTGAGAATGATGGATAGATTCCAGTGGCAAATGTCATACGACCGATTTATGCCTGGTCAAGCAGGAGTTGAAACTCTACTACAAACTAAAAATTCCAAAAAAAAAAAAAAACACTACGTCCAAAAAAGTAGACATCGAAACTCTAAAACCAAAAGAAAATGCGGAAATATAACAATTCAACCCTAATTCTCCACATCCGCCTTGAGTTGCTTGGGGCCTAAAGACCCATTGGTGTACCCCTCCACGTGTCAAGGTAGTAGGCAGCTTCGAATTAACGTCAACTTGCATCCAAAACATAATTTATGGACCAAATCAGAATAAGTACATAATAGGAGAAAGTGGAGATGGGCCCAAGCCCAAATCAATCAAGGACAAAGTCCAGAAAGATACGGGCCCAATGCTCACCACCTCCCCTCCTTCCCCTCGTGTACAACCCGATCTGGTCCCGGCGACGACCACCGCCGATCCCATCATTCCAGCGGGCGAACACGAGATTTCGCCATCAGAGCCGTCGGAAACTCAAGTACCTCGAACGCCGCTGCCTAATCCTCCAAAGCAAGCACCGACACCAAGCTGGGAGAGACCGCCACTCCTAAACTCCTAAAACACCACCAAACGCGCGTCGATTTGTAAACGTTAGCCTTCTCAGCCAACACAACAATTTGGACTTCCGGCCAAACACTGAGCAAGAAGCACAGTTGTTCAAAACTAAGATCCGCCTGACTACCGCCTCGCAATCGTGACGAGACCGGAGCTTGAACCCCACAGAATTCCAACGAGGCCAACATTAGATCTCGCTGACCTTGAGGGAATCCAGACACCAATAGAACCCAGAGGCCGATGGAGGGGTCGCTGCCACCGTCTCCCTGCTACTGAAACCCTAGAGCTTCGGTTATGCGCAGCTCTGGTTTTGGTGGAGCTGTATTGCTTTTATTGCGTTAAAATGATACAAATGTTAAGTTATTTTTTTGTTTCGTGTTTAAATAATTGAGCTGAAAGAACTAGGAAATATTTGTTTTATTGAAATAGTTTTCAAGAAGCCAATCTTGACTTCAAACACCAAGCTAAGAGTGAAAAATAGTCCGTAAAAAAAAAACAAACGATTTAGTATAGAGTAATATGTAGAATTGAGAGTCGAAAATTTCATGAATTTCCTGACCGGCCAACAAATACACTTAAGAGGCGGTATGAGGTTGAGTACTTGTAGTTTGAACATCTCCATGAGTAGTGTTTGCCTCTTTAAGTTTCTTCGCTTTGGCTTTGAGTTTCATGAATTTGCACCAAGTATAAATCTCCAATCCCAATGCGATGGAAGCAAGCACTACAAGGATTCCAATGTAACCCCATTGCCAGGTTCCGTGATTTGGCTTCAAAATGGCAATGCCATTGAATATATTGACAATGATCCCAGCCAGAATTGCATACCCCAGAAAATGATGGTACATGTCCCAGTATTTCCGGTAATCATCCGTTGGCGTGGGCCTTAAACGCAGAGCGATCATCTAGACGACAAAGTAAAACAATGACACCCTTCAACAATTTCAAACAAATTGAAAACTTCATGATCGAAAGAGAGTTGATCGAGCAAATTACTTGTAACGTGGTGAATGCAAATATGTTCATGGCGAGAATATTGTGAGTGTGGAAGTGATATTCTTTGGAAGCATGTCCGAGCCATATTCCGACTGCCCAACCAGCTGTGCCGAGAATGTAGCCAACTATCTGACAGGAGACGTGACAAGCATACCATTTTGAACTAGGAAAGGGAAATTTTCTGAAGTATCTCGCTATTATCACTCCAAAGGGCAGCAGTGTTCCCCATCCTCCAATGTTCAGAATCCCATGGACCTGTTGGAAAAACAAAGATATTTGATAAGAAAAGCGAAGTTAGCAATAGTATCTATGGTGGTTCTAAATTAGAATTACCAGCAACGTTTCACCAATATTGGGGTTCTTTACAAGCTGTGAAAGTAGAAATTCTAATTAGTTTACCAAAAAGAAAGATGCATCAACAAGTGTCATTCTTTTGACCTTTTTGTAGCTTTTGAAATAGAGAATATATAATTTCACCGATACTTCGTTGGAGAGAAATGTTTCTAGTCTTTCTACTAAGCTTTGTTGACAATAAATTACGTCACTTTAGTTCAGATAACTTAGAATTTGCCAGATTCAATTCGTAACTTCGTTATTTGCCACATAAAGAAGCTTTCCTGATGATAAGCTAATATTCATATAGGGAAATTACTTGCACCGTATTCACTGATATTAAAGCAGCTTACAGTTCTAAGATGATGCCGACGATGTCCAACGCTGATACCTTTCCGAATCCACAAGTTTGTAGTCTCTGTGCTATCCACGTTCTGGAGAGCCGTCGGGTGCATCTTAGGCTCCAGAAGAACCTCATCAGCTTCATACCCAACTTGCCACACATGGTTCAACCTTGAAATATTGTACACAGCTAAATCTGTACTCAAAATTAGGGTAGCAAAAATCGACATGTAACTGTTAGGTTTCACGTAACCTGTCATGTTCTGGACGACGACATCCTCGAAATCTTCGGAAGGCTGCAGAGGCTGCAGACGACATCCCAGCTTGGTGTCACTGGTGATGTTGTATTTGCTGACCTTCAAAGTCCCGTTGGACAGTGAAATGGCGATAATGGCCCTGGTTCCGATCATCTGAGGCCTTTTCCGACCTGGTTGCACACCCCAGGCGACCCATTTTGGTGCGTTGTCTGTAGATATTGGAATGGTGAATAAGATGTCAATAATGTTGTTGGTTTTGTTGTGGATGTTCCAGCCGAGTTCAGCTCCCAAAGTGATTAGTTTCTTGCATTTGGTGATGTTCATGGGGTTGATGGGAGTACAAGCATTGCTCTTATGAGCAGTGGTGGGGAGAAAGGAGGAGGAGAATGTCAATATAAGAACTAACGCACACCACATGTTGAGGGAATTCACTGCAAAAACCAAAGCTGTTTGCTATGTATGGTATGTACTTGTGTTTGATGACAGTAGATTTGTTCCTTTTGGTATTTAAATTGGGTAAGCTTGAGTAACAAGTTAGCAGAAAGAGCTGTTTTTGATTTATCACTCTCTTTTTACAGCATGCTGGGTCACAATCGGAGGTGCTTTTATCGATATACTTGGAATATTTGCTAGCTTCACCAATTGCCCCAAGCACTTTTGTTTTGCTAGCTGTAAAAAGTCGAACTGTCCGTACGTATTGTGTGAAAATCAGATTCGTTGTGCTTCCGATGAACGTGGAAATGGCAATATATATATATATATATATATGCTTCCCTCTCAGGTTGTTGTTGCTTGTTAAACGCTTCAAGAAATGTGCCTACGATTTGTCCTGAAGGTGAACTGGTTTCCGGGCACTAGTGGTGTAAATACCATCTTGTTTGTCAGTTGACGTTATTGTTGGTTTGGTGCAGTGGATGGGTCCTTTAAGATTTTCCTAGGGTCCTCTGTTCGAATCCTGGTGCCAGCAGAAACTTTCTTATTCTTTTCTTTTATTTTCATGTGTCTTTTGAATAAGTATTTTTGTTTTTTTTTTTCAATATTGAAGAGTTCTTCATAGATTTAATTTTTTTTTTAAGAGAAACAATTCATTCATTTAATCCCGCATGCCAAGATGGCTATTACATATCCACCCGCTGTCACCTATTTTCAGGATAGAACAAAACTTCATAGTATACATGACACCAACGTGATACATAGGCTAGACCACCTATTCGGAAACTTTCGCACATCAGAGGAAAAGAAGAAAAACCTAACTCCATGATCATCATGGATAATAGGTATAAAGTTCAAACATACCTAGAACAAAATAAAGCAAAATAAAAAACTCCTTACCCATACACAGGGCGTGGAGGTGCAAAGCTAGAGGAGAAAAACATTAAACTTTTTCCTTGCCCTTAGAGGAAGGGCTAGGAGGTGCGCCATCATAGAGGTAAGACAAAACATCAGCAACAAGGATTTTCTTCGACAGGGAAGGGTTCTTGTTTCGAGAACCCTGCGGGCGACCTGGTTTTCTTTTTTTGTTAATTGGTTCAGCAGTGCTTAGCTCTGTAGTAGCTTCCTTTCGGATTAGAGTTCCACCTTGTAACTCTATCAGGCCAAGCGATTTAGCAGTAAATTGCGCAGAAAACATTGGCATTTTTAGCCTCTTTGTAGGAGCATCAGTTTGTGTACCTACGTTGAGATCCTAAAGCGATCATTAAAGTTTCTTTGGGGAATGAGTAAAAGCCCGAACACGCTTGGTTAAGGTATCCTCCAAAGATGTTGCTTCATTGAATTCTGTATCAGCAGAAGATGCCTCCACTGGAACCAAAGCAAGATTGTTATCAACAACTTGCGATAACATCGTTTTGTTTATCAGAATAGGCCTCCGAGGCTTACTGCATGCCTCCCTCCCCAAATAGTGGTTTGGCAATAGATGGTCGAAAAAGAGATCCCTTAAAACGTAATAAACCATATGAGGTAGGAGGAAGATCAACATGTAGTTTATGTACTATTGGGTGGCTTTAAGTGTTAGGGGGTACCTCCTCTGCTGCGCGACAAGCTTCCCCTTCATGCCATATGAGGTTACAAGTTTTGCAGCGTCCATTGAGATTTTCATAATAAAATGAAACTTCTTGTTCAACAGAGGCAGAAAACTTGATTATCTTTTGGAGAAAGAAGAGTCTGTCCAGGGCATGAGAAACCCTAACCCTAATGTTTCGAGTTGCTTTCCAAGCTTTGTCGTCCATGCTAATGAAATTTCCTGCTACCATAGCCACGTTCCTAATCCATTTTGGACGCTCAAATTTTGGAGGCATGTTGGAGAGTTGAACCCATAAATAAAGCTCATCCATTTCCACTTTGTGGATGTCTTGAATACCATCATATTCGCGAAATACGACCGGAGCTCTTCCATAGTACCACGGTCCACCAAGCAGAATTTTTTTGGCATCCCTTAACATATTGAAAGCGAACAGGAACGTCGCCTTCATACGATCTTGAACCTGAAAGGAGTCTTCAAGTTTCCAGATGCGCTTGAAGTGGGATCTAAGGTCAGATGCAATGAAAGGCTTGCGGGTTAGGGGACGCACAAGGAGGAAGAATTGTCCTCCTTCCTCCACAGCGTTGTCTTCCTCATCGTGAAAGATAGACATGTCCACTACTTCGTTGCCTGCAATGGCTAGGGATTGTGCAAAGCTACGGGTGACAGCATCAAGATTTGCCATCTGAAGGATGATGGGATTGGAGATCAGACGAGAATACTCAAGAACCACCAGGTGGTCGAGATAGACTAGAAAACTTCTAGTTGGAGAGTGCACGGCGGAGGCTCTAAGGTTTTTTGAAATTGGCGAAGATTTCATATAATCGACCTCGAATCCTTCTTAAATTGCCAATTTTTGAAAGTCTATTTATATCCTTTGACTTATAATATAAAAATTAAATTTTATCACCATTTATAGGAAAAATTGTGCTCCAATAAACTCAAATTTCTGGCTTCGTCACTGCTCGCCGGGGTCACAACTAGGAACAGTTCGAAACGAGAGAAGTAATTCTTAATTTTTGTATGAGATGAAAAAAAAACTTAAAAGTCATCGGAGGCATTTAAATATTTAATGAGCAGCTAGCCTAGCTCTGATCTTCAACTAAAGAAAGAGAAAGAGATCGAATCCAAAGGAAACAATATATGAGCTAGCTACTTATTAAGCAGTGGAATCGGCAGACCGCCGACATGAATTTGCATGCTAGGTACTATTGGACTTCTTGATTAATTTCACATTCTGCTAAATCTTGTATAATTCTTGCTACACTACTAGAGGCATCGACGAGATAGATCATAATTTACAATATTCCAATACATCATTGACGTTCTTCAATGGATCGATGGGTGTCTTCCCGTTCTTCTTTCCTTGCCAGGGTGATCGATGGATCTCATAGTTTCTGTACTTTCTAATTAAATAGTTAGGTGACAGGGGCGGAGCTAGATTATACCATGCACTAAAATGATGAGTATGAAAGAGTGGATTTAACAAGAAAAAGTCATTGTTTCTATATCTTCGCCCCCCTTGTGTAATTGTTTAATGTCTTGTGTTTAGTGAGTGGGCTTAATATGTGGTAAATTTTGTCATGTGATAACAAATTATCAAGGCCAGCCCGAGAAAACAAGGCCAGCCAGCGGGGCGAGAACCGAGGCACCCAACCAAACAGACTCAACAGAAATAGGGGGAACCAACCGCAGTAGAAACCATATCCTGACAAACCCCAGGGCGAGCACAGGCCCACGCAGTACCGACAAGAACGCCCCCTAGCGATCATGCCAGCGGAACGTCAAGAAGTCTTCACCACTCTAACCTCTTCGTATGAGGACATCCTGCACGAGAACAGGAACATCATTCTCCCACCGCTAAAGAGGAAGCACCCAAAAGGGAACCTCACCCCGGCGCGAACAGGTAAATACTGCTCCTACCACGACGAAGCTACCCATAGGACAAACAATTGCATCTCCCTCAAGACAGCAGTGGAGCTATTAGTTAGCAGCGGTCAACTTCAACGGTACCTAGGAGAAAGAAGAGCAGATCCCGCCCGGGATCAGGACCAGGGCTGGTAAGCACGCCCAGACCCAGTGAAGGGTTAAGAGATAAATTTTCAAATACAATTAGCCTGGCATTCCAACGGTTCAGCAGATGTAACATTGCAAAATATGTACGCCAACTATTTTGAACGAAATCCAAGGCAAACCACCGGTACTAAAATATATGTCCAAAGCCAGGCAACAACAAAAAACCCGTTCCAGCAGATTTACAAAAAAGAAAGAGACGGCAAACAAAAATCCTAAGGAGCCACATCTTCCTCCCCAGCGGGCCTAGCTTGTCCACCGGCTTCCTCAGATCGAACCGCCGCATCCCCCCTAATGGGTTCAGATGGCCGAAGTCCGTCTTCCCATTCCGGCTGCTCCTCCTCTGCCGGCTGCCCATCAACATCATCATCGGCCCGCGCCTTCGGCATTTGCGAGGTGATCAAGTATCCTTCTCTTCCCACTCCACGTAGGCATCAGCGATACCCGACTCCCTAGCCTTCTCCAGGAGCTCAAGAAACTGATCACTATCGTGATATTTCTGGTTAACCCGCTGGAAAAGCTCTGGGTCTTCTTCTCCAGACGCAGCGGCGGTGGTGGCATGCACAGCGGCAGCTTCCACCTGGAGCTCATCCACTTTGGCCTCTAGCTCGGCCCTCTCCTCCTCAGCCCGCTCCTTCTCCTCCTCGAGGCTCCAGACCTAGCCCTCTAGCTTGGCCACCTGCCTCTTGGCCCTCTCCTCCAGTCTGACCTTCTCCCGCTCAAGCCTGGACTTCTCAGCCTCCAGGCGCTCACTGGTTCCGGTTAGAACGGCCACCTGCCTCTTCAGTTCCGGCAGCTCCTCACTCGGGTCCGGCTACAGAACGACAGGGAGCCGATTAAACAACAACAAAAAATAACGAAACCCTGCAGAAGTTTTATGAGCGGTACCGTAGCACCAAACAATTCTTACCCGGAGGACCAACTCCTTGCTCTTCTGGCGATTCTCCCCTGACACGGCTCCAGCGGCCCCAGGCCTATCCAGACCAAGGCCAGCCACATCCTCCACCAGGTTCAGGACGAAAGGACTCTCTGAACCTCCCCTCCTCTGTTCCTCCACCGGAGCGGGGCTACTCTGCTCACCAGTGCGGAGGGCGGGACGTCCATGATCCTCTGCCTCTTCTCACCCAGGTCACCCGGTGAAGAAGATTGTGCTCTAGTCAAGAAGACCCTGGTGATGAGCGGGACCGATCCCGGTCGATACGGAATCCTATCCGTCCCACCAGGAACCTTTGGTGGCCCTCCAATGGTCTTACCATTTCCGGGGCCCGCAGAGGGTGCTGCGGCACGAGTCTTCACACGCCTCGAGATGTAGGCGTCATCCGCAAGATCCAAGACCATCGGTTCAGCATGGACGGTAAGCCGGCCAGACTCCCGATCCACCGAGGTCCGCGAAACGGCCTCCACCTTCTCCTTCAACTTCAAGACAAGGTCCTCACCGTCCATGGATAGTGTGTTACCGGGCTTGACGACCGTCCGGGAAGATACACCTACAGAACAAACAAAGGGTTAGTATCAACTCAGTCAGCGGGAACGTTACTATTAAAACCCTGCTACGCACCAGGATCCCGCCCGAGACTGCAGTACTCCAACACCTCCCGTCATATGAAGTTGTAGGAGCTTCGCTCAAGACCGTCTCAGCACCCGAATATCGTGGCAATCCTATCCCGCTCCAACTCGGACAGTACGTACGATTAGTCACCAAGGGGTTGGAAGGCACCAGGAACCCGGTACATCCTCCTCCTTTTCTGCCACTTCCCACCTGTCATCACCACCTTCTTCCTCCAGTTATTCTCCACCCAGGAAGGCAGGTGGGTGATGATAGACTGAAAGTGTGGGGCGCTAAAGGTGAGACAACCCCGACACCCTTTCTTTTTCGAGAAAGACAATCTGTACAAAGCCCGGAACTCGTTCACCGTCGGCATGCTCATCCCGGACAGCTCGTACAGACAACCAAGGCTCAGCAGCTGCCTCCACTGGTTTCCGGGAAGCTGCGCAGGAGACACGTGCACATCGCTGAGCATGTACTGCACAAAGTCTGGCAGCGGAAGGGAGAACCCATGACGGAATTGGTCTCCATGAACAGCAACCCAACCCTCCTCCGGGTTACAGGCCGATTCCCCGGGATTCAGTGGCCGTAATTTTACCTCATATGGGATGCTCCACGTCTCCCGGAAGGCGGAAACCTCCGCGGGACTCATGGTACCCTCCGGTTCATCACACACAACAGCCTCTTCCCCATTCTCGATAGTGTAACTCACGGGCGAAGTACCAGGAAAGGGTACCCCGTGCGGGATGCTCTCATGCCCCAGAGACCCGGACGAGGAGACCTCGCCCCGGGAGCGGGCAGCGGCTTCGGACTCTGGGGAAACCGAAGTAAGCCAATCTTCCAACCTTTCCTCATTGTCCACCGCAGGACGTCTGTCGGCCGATTCGGAAGTCCCAGCAGAGCTCCCAGAAGCCATTTAACCTAGGAGGAGGAAAACAAAACCCCACCGCTGGTCAGCGCCGCAGATTCCCCGCTCAAAACAACTCACCCGTTGCGACAAAGCCCCCCCCCCCCCCCCCCCCCCCGGCAAAACACCAACCAACAAAGAAAAAAAAAACACGAAGCAAAGAAGGCGAAACTTACCGATTACTATGCACAACTGAGGAAAGTCAGTCCTGGGAAAACACCGAGCAATCGTGGGTAAGAACCAGAATGTCTGAAGCACGGATAGCGCGAGGGTACCTTCACAGAACTTTCGCCGGATTCCTCTCCAACCTTCTCTTCTTCTCTCTGAGCCAAGAGCAAAAATAGCAAACAATGAAGACAAATGAGGCCTTTTTATAGACGGGTCTGATGCCCTAGGCACCCCTGTAATCCCTCCAAAATACTCAATCGGGGCAAGTCAAACGCCTGCGAATCCAGGCCCTCCATCTCAGATCGCTCCATACTAACACGTGTCCCAGCATCGATAAAATCCCCACGCCATCATAGCTGATGGGACTGATGGGCTTCCCCCTTCCGCTGCCAGACTCTGTGCAGTATATGCTCAGCGCTCTGCACGTGTCTCCTGCGCAGCTTCCCAGAAACCAGTGGAGGCAGCTGCTGAGCCTTGGTTGTCTGTACGAGCTGTCCGGGATGAGCATGCCGACGGTGAATGAGTTACGGGCTTTGTACAGATTGTCTTTTCGAAAAAGAAAGGGTGTCGGGGTTGTCTCACCTTTAGCGCCCGACACTTTCAGCCTATCATCACCCACCTACCTTCCTGGGTGGAGAATAACTGGAGGAAGAAGGTGGTGATGGCAGGTGGGAAGTGGCAGAAAATGAGGAGGATGTACCGGGTTCCTGGTGCCTTCCAGCCCCTTGGTGACCAATTGTACGTAGTGTCCGAGTTGGAGCGGGATAGGATTGCCACGATATTCGAGTGCTGGGACGGTCTTGAGCCATGGACGGTGAGGACCTTGTCTTGAGGTTGAAGGAGAAGGGGGAGGCCGTTTCGCGGACCTCGGTGGATCGGGAGTCTGGTCAGCTTACCGTCCATGCCGAACCGATGGCCTTGGATCTTGCGGATGATGCCTACATCTTGAGGCGTGTGAAGACTCGTGCCGCAGCACCCTCTGCGGGACCCGGAAAGGGTAAGACCATTGGAGGGCCACCGAAGGTTCCTGGTGGGACGGATAGAATTCCGTATCGACCGGGATCGGTCCCGCTCATCACCAGGGTCTCCTTGACTGGAGCACAATCTTCTTCACCGGGTGACCTGGGTGAGAGGAGGCGGAGGATCATGGGCGTCCCGCCCTCCGCGCTGGTGACTCTGACCGGCTGGTTGGCTGGTGAGAACTTGGCGAAACGGCTCAAATTGACCAGTGGTGCGACGAGTCCTGCTAGGGACAGAGCCGCTGCTGCTTCAAGTTCTACCGGTCAGCAGAGTAGCCCCGCTCCAGTGGAGGAACAGAAGAGGGGAGGTCCGGAGAGTCCCTTCGTTCGGAACCTGGTGGAGGATGTGGCTAGCCTTGGCCTGAATAGGCTTGAGGCCGCTAGAGCCCTGTCAGGGGAGAATCGCCAGAAGAGCAGGGAGTTGGTCCTCCGGGTAAGAATTGTTTGGTGCTACGGTACCGCTCTTAAAACTTCTGCAGGGTTTCGTTATTTTTTGTTATTGTTTAATAGGCTCCCTGTGGTTCTGTAGCTGTTGTACAATCTGTACCAGCCGGACCTGAGTGAGGAGCTGCCGGAACTGAAGAGGCAGGTGGCCGTTCTGACCGGAACCCGTGAGTGCCTGGAGGCTAAGAAGTCCAGACTTGAGCGGGAGAAGGTCAGACTGGAGGAGAGGGCCAAGAGGCAGGTGGCCAAGCTTGAGGGACAGGTCCGAAGCCCCGAGGAGGAGAAGGAGCGGGCTGAGGAGGAGAGGGCCGAGCTAGAGGCCAAAGTGGATGAGCTCCAGGTGGAAGCTACCGCTGTGCGTGCCGCCACCGCCGCTGCGGCTGGAGAAGAAGACCCAGAGCTTTTCCAGCGGGTTATCCAGAAATATCACAATAGTGATCAGTTTCTTGAGCTCCTGGAGAAGGCTAGGGAGTCGGGTATCGCTGATGCCTACGTGGAGTGAGAGGAGAAGGGATACCTGATGACCTCGCAAATGCCGAAGCCGCGGGCCGATGATGATGCTGATGGGCAGCCGGCAGAGGAGGAGCAGCCGGAAGGGAAAGGCGGACTTCCGCCATCTGAACTCATTAGGGGGGATGCGGCGGTTCCAGCTGAGTAAGCCGGTGAACAGGCTAGGCCCGCTGGGGAGGAAGACGTGGCTCCTTAGGATTTTTGTTTGCCGTTTTTTTTTTTTTTTTGTAAATCTGCTGGAACGGGGTGTATATATATATATATATATATATATTTTGTTGCCTGTCTTTGGACATATATTTTAGTACTGGTGGTTTGCCTTGGATTTCGTTCAAAATATATAGTTGGCGTACATATTTCCCAATGTTACATCGGTTGAACCGTTGGAATGCCAGGCTAATTGTATTTGAAAATTTAGCACTTAACCCTTCACTGGGTCCGGGCGTGCTTACCAGCCCTGATCTTGATCCCGAGCGGGATCTGTCCTTCTTTCTCCTAGGTACCGTTGAAGTTTACCGCTGCTAACTAATCCCTCCACCGCTGTCTTGAGGGCGATGCAATTTTTTGTCATATGAGTAGCTTCGTCGTGGTAGGAGCAGTATTTGCCTGTTCGCGCTGGGGTGAGGTTCCCTTTTGGGGGCTTCCTCTTTAGCGGTGGGGGAATGATGTTCCTGTTCTCGTGCAGGATGTCCTCGTACGAAGAGGTTAGAGTGGTGAAGACTTATTGACGTTCCGCTGGCATGATCGCCAGGGGCGTTCCTATCGGTACTGCGCGGGCCTGTGCTCGCCCTGGGGTTTGTCACGATAGGGTTTCTGCTGCGGTTGGTTCCCCTAATTTATGTTGAGTCTGTTTGGTTGGGTGCCTCGGTTCTCGCCCCGCTGGCTGGCCTTGATTTCTCGAGGGGCCGGAAGGTACTCCTCCCGCTTTCTCTTCAGCAGGTGATGCCCATATGTTTCGTGGTCTGCCTGAGCGTGCCTGATGGCCATCGCCATTACCTCATCATACCCCTGCGGGAGTTCTACCCGTACGGCATAGGAAAATTTCCCTGGCCGGAGTCCCTGTTTGAACGCCATCTCGGCGATGCCCTTGTCTAGGTTTCGAACCCCGGCCGTCGCCGTTTGCCAGCGGTTAACGAACGTCCTTAGTTCCTCGCCGTGTGCCTGCCTGCAATTGAAGAGGACCGTCGATGTCCGGGCTCCTTCGACCCGGAGGATGAAGCGCCCGACAAATCGATCAGCCAGTTGCTCAAATGCCTCGATGGAGTTTGCCGGGAGCTCATAGAACCAGCTAAGCGCCTCTCCGGACAGGGTTTCCTGGAAGATATTGCAACACACAGCATCGGAGTAGCCCTTAGCGCATGTTTGGGACCGGAAGCTATCCAAGTGTTGGTAGGGGCAGCCGGCTCCTGTGTATGTCACCTTCAGAGATTTTTGATTACCGGATCTCCCGGATTCCAGGACCCTGTACGAAAAGGGGCCTGTGCGTTCGTTGAAGCGCGCGTCTTCCAACGGCCGCGTTGGCCTTCTCTCGCTGGCCTCCATTTGGGCCTTTAGGTCTGACACGGAGTCGGTGAGTACTTGTAGTGCCCGTGCGGTCGGGGTCATGACTTCATCCTCGAATGAAGCGTGTGATTGCCGAGGTGCCGGCGTGCTCCTTGGCAGGGCCATGCCTCCCGGGGCCTCCGCGCTCTTGGGGTCGCCGGGCCTTCCGCCCGATGACTGTCCCGCCTCGGGGGGCTGTGACCGGCCTGGTGGGGGTACATGTGCCCTCGCCAAAGCGGCGTTGCGCTGCTGTCCTCTTTCCAGGGCAGCCACCAGGGAGGCGTTTACTGTCTCCATTTCCTGATATCGGGCATTGGAATCTGCTCTATCATGGTCGCTCTCCGCTCGCAGGCGATCGACTTCTGCTCTCATTACTTCTACCTCTCCCGCCACATCGTGCCGGTCGGGGCTATATGCGGTGTCCCGGTCGCTGTCACCGATCAGACTCTCCTCTTCGTCGCTCGGGTCGTCCGAGAATGTCAGCGAAGGGCCCTAGTGTGTTGGTTGGTGGCCTTTCGCTGGGCCTTTCCAGCGCGTGCAACCGTTGCATGCCCCCGGCGTGTCGTTTGGCCCCCGAGAGCTGCCGTCGTTCTGGTTGTCTTGACCGGGGTAGTGATGAGCACCTGCTCCTGTGTGATCCTCTGATCCTCTTGTGCATTCCTTTCCCGCCCCGTTTCCGAACTTTCTGCCATTTTTTTTTTTTTTTCAGATAATGCCTATGTGACCTTTATCTCTTCCCACAGACGGCACCAATTGTTTCTGCACAAACCCGTAGGCTTGGTAGAAACCGGTGGATCTTGATGTGATTTCCTCCTGCGAACCCTGCTAACTAAGGGGAATACCGGGCGGGCCGGTCTTCTCCTCTCCGATGCCTAAATTAGTACCGTTGGAGCAAATAGATAACTTAAGCGGGAATGACAAGTAGTGGGAGAGTTGAGTTACCTATTAATGAGGGTAGTTGAGGCCCTTATATAGGTGGTCGATCGTGAGGTCTGGTCTTACTCTTCGATGTGGGACTGGTTCCCTTCCGTTTGTACGCAAAAGGGGCAGCTAAGGTGACCTGTTCGGCAGGCTGGTGTCCCCAGCTCCCGGGCCCCCAGTCATAAGTTAGACTGCCGGGCCTCGAGTCCGGGTGCTGGGGATCCTGCTTCGGGCCTCGGTCCAGCCCCGGGCATGCTAGCTGCGGGTCTGTGGGCCTGTGTAGCCCCTCTGTGGCAACTGTCAACAACAGACTTGGGGGACTAGGCACCGTTGGGTCAGTAACCCTGCGGGTCTGCGGGACAGGAGCGAGATATATTAAGTCCCCATTCAAGATTGCACTTGACCGGGAACTTGGGGGACTTGTTGACAGTAGCCACAGAGGGGCTACATAGGCCCACAGACCCGCAGCTAGCATGCCCGGGGCCGGACCGAGGCCCGGAGCAGGATCCCCAGCACCCGGACCCGAGGCCCAGCAGTCTAACTTATGACTGGGGGCCCGGGAGCTGGGGACACCAGCCTGCCGAACAGGTCACCTTAGCTGCCCCTTTGCGTACGACCAAAAGGGAACCAGTCCCACATCGAAGAGTAAGACCAGACCACACGATCGACCACCTATATAAGGGCATCAACTACCCTCATTAATAGGTAACTCAACTCTCCCACTACTTGTCATTCCCGCTTAAGTTATCTATTTGCTCCAACGGTACTAACTTAGGCATCGGAGAGGAGAAGACCGGCCCGCCCGGTATTCCCCTTACTTAGCAGGGTTCGCAGGAGGAAATCACATCAAGATCCACCGGTTTCTACCAGGCCTACGGGTTTGTACAGAAACAAAAGGGAATGAGAATAACATGCCAGGCAGCTATTCCTACTGATAATGTCCCTGACATGGGTAAGAGGAATCGAAGCTTATGAATCTGCTTCTTCTGGGTGCTATCTCACTTCCCTCTGGTTTCATGTTGGTTCCTCTTTGATTGGCGTCGTCGATCTTCGTTGCACGATGCCGGAAGAGATTGAAGAAGGAGATGGGTGTCCAGATCAATTTTTTGGGTGCACAGATCAAATCTTTTATATATATATTTATATATATATATAATATTATTTAATTAACGTGTCCACCGCGTGTCCGTGTCCGACTAAAAATTGATTTTGACGTGTCCACGTATCGAATCGTGTCCGTATTGGACACTCGAACTCGTGTCCGTGCTGCATAGGTAACTAGTAAGAGGCACCTAGCTAGCGACTAAGTGGCTAACCAGTAACACAACTAGCTAGCTTGTTTCCTAGTTTTAACATGAGATTAAGTCCCCGCGTTTCGCTGCGGTGACAATTTTTGAAACAACAATGCAAAATAAGATTTAAAAATGGATTAGGAAACCGATTTAAACCCATATCAAACTACCAACACAATACCCATAGGTGCACGTTTGAATCAACATAATACATTTTTTCTGTATGTGGCTATCGATCAAATTTTACAAACCAAAACCTTAATTTACCATTCTCAGAACTCAATCCACCTCCATTATTAATTTAATGAATCAATTGAAACAAATTAAATAAATCAATTGAAGAGAAATCCCCGAATTTACATACCGAAAACGGCATAAACCCAATCTATCTCAGTATTACACAGAAGCCAAAGACAAACAAAACCAAATCTACCCGGAAGATAGCCTTCGTAGATATAGATGTGAATATGAGTTTTTTTTTTTATTTTGATACGTTAATGAAAAAAAAAACTACAAAACAAACTCTCAAGTTGGTTTAGTGGTATCGAGCAGTTTTCTTTTCTTCCAAAGAAATCGAGCAATCGTAGAGGAAGAGGACAATGAAATGCACTATTATTGAGTCTGGGGCAGTGGAATGAATAAAGGCTAAAACATATTCTCGTACATGGCATAACCGTAATAAAACAGGACATAGGGACAAACAAAGTAATTTAGGGATTAGATAAAACAGTAATTTTGTAGGCATTATAGTATATTGTAAATTTGCCAAAAGTTGGATATCCAAGTGCATGTAACCATGTGACTGAAGCAAGAAGAGTTCCTAGCTAGTTTTCTTAGGGAAGACACGAAAACGAGCTCGTGTTTCATGCGAGGTTCGTCTTCCCAGGATATTCTTAACCCAGTTAACTCTCTTTGCCCTAGCCTCCCAACACGTAGAGATTCCCGCACTACGTCCAGAACTTTTCTTTTTCTTGTTTTACGTCTCTTTTCTAACACTTCTCTTCGGTGCCTCTTTATCCCGAACATGTTCTCACAAAAGTTGAAAACCCTGAATCTGCAAAAGAGTACTATGAGACTCGATCTCTCCCACATGCAAATGTAAACTGGGTGGGTTTGGTAGGGGCAGATTAGGCAAACTGGGTTCGGACTTGGGGCGCCACAAATCTTGATCGATGAGGACGATATGTCAAAGCTTTCATTCTGATTGACGCGGAAAATCCACATCGTCTGAAGTTCTAGACGTTGATTGAACATAGTGGATTACTCTATTTGGTGTGGAATGTGACCAAGCTTTACCAGAAAGTCTATTCAATATCCGAAATCCTTCATTGTTCACATCAATCTATCCCAAATTAAATCCTAGTTTTAGTACTATCTCGTACGAAATTAGACTTCAAGGAATCCTAGCTAGTTTTATCCCAATTGATGTGACTATGGGATGTCAAAGATGGAGGAATATGATGTAATAATTCTTCTAATTTTCTTTCTGTCTTCATTCCAGTTTTTCTGAATCTATAACATCCATTCTAAAAGATATATAAAGAATATCCAAAACATCGTGGAGGCCTTGCAACATCACTTTCTGAACTAGCTAGGGTCTCTGCTACTTAGTAAAGTCGCGCATAATGTTGAATCAGATAAACTCTTCATGAATCACATAACGTACGCTTAATATCGTACGAGTAATGTTACAAGCCCTTAAAAGAATCTCAAGAGTAATGTAATCTTTTTATATGTTCAAAGTGTCATTTTTAATTGGCAAGAATTACTACTGATCATTAATTTACAGCCTTGTGTAGGCACGTAATAATAGATGTAACTGGGGCGATTCATTTCAATCGCACTTATAAAAACTCAGCCTAGCTAGTCATACCAGCAGTATTCCTTTCGAAATATCGTTTGACATGTTCTTCGTTAGGATACATATTATATTCAAACATGATTGACATTAGAGAATTGACTAATGAGGACCTAACTTAGCTGCACATTTCATAATTCAAAGTTGGTTATCTATCTATTGATTGGTATGTAGACCACTCCACTAAGCTCAGAAAGGGAAAATCTGCATGTAAACTTTATTATAAAAACCTCCATTGTCACCCTGAATCAAACCAATAATTCTCATCTCTTCCCTCCCAACACAGCATACACAAAACCTCGTTCTTTCCAGCAGCAACCCTCTCGTTCTTTACCCATGAAGCTCATAATTACTCATTGTTTCCTCATTTCTATACTCCTGTTTAGTCCTTTCCTAATCAACATTGAAGCAAATCCCACTGAAGACAAAGAAACAGATGATCATCAAGAACTCGCCATTGATGACGCTCTGAACTCTTCGGACAATGAAACTGAATCAAACTCCTCGTTCTTGCGCAGAAATGACCGCTCTCTCAGGCAAAAGATGAGAGCGCCGCATAGGGTGCGGTTGACCTGTAACAAGTTCCCCAGGATATGTTATACTAAGGGAAGCCCAGGACCTCATTGCTGCAAGAAGAAGTGTGTTAATGTTTTAACAGACAAGCTTAACTGTGGGAAATGTGGGAAGAAATGCAAGTACAGTGAGGTTTGTTGCAAAGGGAAATGTGTTAATCCATCTTTCAACAGGAGTCACTGTGGCGGATGCAACAATAGGTGCAAAGTTGGTGGCTTTTGTGCATTCGGCCTCTGCAACTATGCATAAACCCTTTTCATTTTCTTTTCTATTCGTTTCGTTCAAATTCTTGAATTCTTTTGGCAATTGAACCAAGAATGATGAGAATATATGTAATTTCTAGATTAATTTTGAAGTTATTTTATCCTCAGTTTATGTTCTTTCATTAATTAAAGCACAGTTACATGCATCAATTAACATTAATTGATTTAACTATTCCTTGTTTAATTAAGTAAATTAAGGATCAGGCAAGATCAATCGAACAACTGGATGACCTAATTGAATCTCGTTTTCACTAATCTCTACTACTAGAAAGTAAGACTCTCAAAAGTTGAACAAAAATGTGTTATAACCATATTACTCGTCGTATTCATAAAAAAAAATATTTTATTAAAAAACAAAACATTAAATAAAATAAAAGAAAGTAGCGACAAGTTATTATTTTATTCATTAATAACTCGTACATATGAGGCTAGTAGAAAGAAAATAGAGAGCAAATTACACAACCTGAATCCCATGGAGATAAAAATAACTATCTTTGAAAATTACATCCTCCAAGGTAATTATAGTACTAATTAATTCACACCCTCTATATGTCGTTGGAGTTTGTTGTTGTTATATTATCACTAACACTACTGCAGCGCGCGATCGAAGCGACGACTTTTTCGCGTCGCTTGGAGCTAAAGGTCGTCGCCTCGCATCTGTGCCGACGAAAAGTCGTCGCTTCACGGTCGTCGCTTCACAGTCGTCGTTTCGAGTTCGAGGCGACGAATAATGTGCAACATATCGTCGCATCAGAAGATCAAGCGACGACATCAAACTTCGTCGCTCCTCTGTAAGCGACGCCATCAAAGTTCGTCGCTCCTCTCGAAGCGACGACTTTCAAACTTCGTCGTTCCGATCGAAGCGACGACTTAAAAAACTTCGTCGTACATTTTGAAGCGACGAATATTGTTGTGTCGCTTGACATTTTAAGGCGACGAATTTTGATTCAGTATTCGTCGCTTAGTCTGACGTTCCACAGAAGGAAACGGTGGAATACAATATGGAAGCGACGAAGATTGCTCGTCGCATCATATCTGAAGCGACGAATATAGATCAATATTCGTCGCTTCGTTATGAGTTACAGATTGGAAACAAATGTTTCTGGTCAGTTTTTGCACTCATTTCAGGATCGATCAAATATCAAAAAACCTGCATTCAAATCACATACACCACACATCCAACATTACACACACACATTACATTAGCAAACGTTTAAAATTGTATTTAAATGTAGAATATGTTACATAATTACGATGCCGATAATCCTCGGGATTGTTCTATAATATCCATCAAGCTACAAAGCTATTCTAGACTGAAAAAAAATTGTCCTACTCAATGTGTTCACCGGAGATACCTAAACAACCACTAGCGCATGAGGATTTGTCAGGGACTGGAGTTGTTGGTACCGCAACGGCTTGGGCTTGGGCTTGGGCCGCCATCAAAATCTGGAGGTGACCCTCCATCTCTCTCATGCGTTGTTGCATCTCGGTGTTCTGTTGGATGGCGGTTGCTAGTTGGGTCCTCAACTCCTCATCGTTTTTGGACACGCGTGCACCGCCTCTTTCTTTTGGCGGGCGTCTTAAGGCACCCCCTAACCCTGCAACAATGGTAAAAGAGAAGTCAAACCAAAAACCATTTCGCTTCTAAACACTGAAACTTGCAAAAGATTTGGGTGAAAAAATAAAGTACCTCGGACCCTCGTCCCCGGCTTCCCACCCAACTCCTTCTCCACTATCGCCATCTGGTCAGCCACGCTAACGCCGCCCGTCACCTGACTGCCGCCCGCTTCATCACTGACTCGGCTCGCACATAGCTCGTCCATCCTCCTCTTCACCGCTGCCTGCATGTAAAAACAATTTGAGACTCCGGTTATGATACTTTGTAATTCAAAAAAAACCGAAATAACAAGCCGATGGAGAAGTGACTCACCACTTTCTCTTGCGCATTCTGCGACTTCTGATACACATCGCATACCGTCTGCAGTATAGGCGCAGGATGCCCTTTCTCCTCGTTCGCAGCGACCCGGTAGCTGTACGGAGTGGTGCCGGAGTGGTGGTTGATTGCATACCCCTTCTCCTTGCCCTTGTTCCGGTTAGCCGCGTTCCGGGCACACATCCTCTGCAAAACACAGTTGATCATATAATTAACATATCAGATTAGGGAGAACTAATTAACTAAGCGTGTAGCTATAAATAAATATTCTTTACCTTGTAAGCGTCGTCCTCAAAGTGGGCTTTGAGGTACTCCCACTGCTCCGGTCGGTGGATGAACTCCCAAGGCGTCGCCTTTGATACTTCGACGTAGTGCGTGTGGCAGTCGTACTTCCAGTCCTTGTAGATCTTGGCAGCGGTCTCGTCGATGTATCTCCACATGCCTGTCTCGGTGGCAGGGAGGTCATACCACATCTAGTAGACAACAATTGTTCAAAAATGCATTAGAAATTGAACATCATATTTCAACTTTAGAAATAATGAGAAAAAAATCCGAAATTATTCTAAAATAGAAATTTTACCTCCATATAATGGGTAAGTGCATCTCTGTGCTCGTCAGCCAGCTCTGCATATGACGGCGCCAGCATTGGCACTTTGGTCCGGACGGCGCAGCCGATGTCTCGAGACATCAATGTCCTCCACTTCAACTCTGCAGGACCCTTATGCTCTTCCGCGTACACAACCTTCAGAGGTTTCCCGCCGTTTAGCCCCTTCAAGTATGCCGTCTTTGTCCCCGTGATGATGCCAAGCTTCTCATTCTCCACTTCAACTCTTTCCCCCGTTGACATATTAACAATCTCTGCCAATATAATGCACAAGGGTACCAATATGCAATAGTAAGCAGCAACACAGCAACACAGCAACACAGCAGCATAAAAAAGAACAGGAAAAATAACTAATGCAGGAAAAATAACTAACTTAGCAACACAGCAACTAAGATGAAAAGAGAGATATGACACTGCCCTAATATGAAAAGAATCAATGAAACATATTCCAATCCATGCCCATGTTATTTTTTCTTCAAATTTCATCACATAAGATAATGTACAGAAATCCCTATCCAAATCAATGAAATCAGTTCCCCTCATGCTTGTACACAAATATGATACAATAATCCAACAGATATCATAGTTTAATCCATATAATGAACACATACAGCAGTGTGCTTCTCAAACCCCTAATGCAGCAGCCTGGCAAAACATTTCGAATCTTAAAGCGTGCTAGTTTCCCACTTAGCCAGCAAGTTATATACCTTAAATTAGTGGGTGTCAAAATCACACATAAATCACAGGGTATTCCAACAAAGTAGGAGACTAGCTTTCTTAAATGGCTAATGCAGCTTTCTTATCGATGCAGCTTTTTGGCTACCATTAATACCCTCAATATTTCACTACATGTAAAAAACCAAAATTCTGCAACTCCATGATCAGAACTCAGAAATGGAGAAATTCAAAGAAACATTTGAACCAAAAATACGAAGATTAATATTTGGGAAACAAGAAAGAAATGAATAAAAAATAAGAAATCCTTGACAGAATTGCTCAGGTACCACACATGGAAATATATATTATAACAAAGCAATAAGGCAGCTTCTAAGACCCAAATATCCAAAATGAGATACTAGGGGATTTTGTGTTATGCAACCAGGAATCACACTATATATGTTTGGAGCATATCAAATCTGTGTTAGCTTATAGTCCAATCTTGGGTTTGCAGCTTATAGTCTAATCTTGTCGTTCATTAGTTTCTTTTCTGATTAATGTGTTGCGAAAAGGGCAATTAAGGCCAGCTAACCCAGCTTTCTGTAATGTTAAAGAATGATTTGATTGATTATAGCCTAATCCAGTCGCTTCATTATTTGGTGTAAATTACAGTAGTAGTGTTGTTTTATGGTTGTCTTGTTTTTGAGTTAGCATATAATCCACTTTTACAGACTAAGGAAGAAGAGGCATTAGGCATGAGAGAAATGGTCCAGAAGTTTCTTATTTCTCCATTCTTAGATAGACCAGAAATATGATCATGAAAAACCTTGTGTGTTGCTGATGTGGGACTATCAGAAAATAGCTATACAACTACCATAAGAAAGTAAAGAAACAAAACAATTGTTTGGCAGATAAAGAATGAAAATTGTCTGGATTATAAGGAAAATCCGAAAAACAAGTGAAGAAGATGAATTAGCTGGAGGGAAAAACAATGTGTAAATGCACTTAGAGCTGAAGAAGGCACTTGATCTCAGATATGTGAATAAAATTAGAAAGTATAAACCAATTCTAACAAAAGCGTATGGTTGTATACACAATATAAATGATCAAAAGAGCTACATATATAGTGTGCTTTCACACTCTCTTGTACTGCTAGGCCCTGTACATTATCTGGGTAACAAATAACATACATTATACTGAACATTATATTCATGATGTATCATCACCACAATCAAACACATGCATGCAGCAATTAACAGGATTAACATGCTAGCTAGGTAGGTCGCAAAGGCATTGAAATTCAAAAGGGTTATTCCAATCAACAACAATAATCCTGACATCCACATAAGCATGACAAGCAAAGACACCCAATTTACCAAACAGAGAGATAAAGTTTACATATGAGATCAAAAAAAGTACCCGGCTGCTTAGGACCCCTTTTGGTCCGAATGCGTAACGGAGGACCGGCCTCGGTGTGCCCTTCCACGGCGGCAGCCCCGGCTCCAGCGGTGGCGCCAGCGCCAGCTCCGCTTCCGCCAGCTCCGGCTCCGCCAGCGCCGCTTCCAATAGGGCCCGACCCCAACGCGTCTGTCTCGTCCAAAGACGGGGCCGGTACCAAGGTCCCCACCGCCGCTCCCGTCATGGCGGCATTTGCCGTATCCGACCCCGTCGCCGCCGCCAGCTTCGCCGCCGCGGCCGCCGCTCTGGCCAGAGCTTCTGCCGCCATCCTCTCCCTCCTCGCCTCGAGCTCCTTCTTCCTCTTCTGGGCACTACAACCAGGTGCCATTGATGATTTGGGAATTGGGGTTAGGGTTTGCAGGTCCGGATTTGGGGGTTAGGGTTTGAAGGACAGGATTTGGGGGTTTGAAGGTCCGGATTTGGGGGTTTGAAGGTCCGGATTTGGGGGATTGGGGATTGGGGTTAGGGTTTCGGGTTAGGGGAAATTAGAGAGAGAGAGCGGGAAAAATTGGGAATTTTTGGTTGAAATCGGGCTAATGAGGAAGAAGAGACTGAAACTGAATATATCAGATATGAAGCGACGACTTTTGCCATAACTCGTCGCTTCAATTTAAATGAGCAAAATTCGTCGCTTCAAGTGTTTAATGCGACGAAGATGTATTCAATATTGGTCGCTTCATTTATTTCATGCGACGAATTTTTCTTCAATATTCGTCGCTTCATATCTTTTGAGCCTTTCCCGTCCTCTTTTGAGCTTCCGAACACCACTGCCTTTTGCGGATTTTCCTTTTCGCCAACGCTTCGCGGGCCCTTGGACCATCCTTAGTCTTTCCTTCAATTGCAAGAATGGTGGCAACGATATTATCACCCACGTTCTTTTCAATGTGCATGACATCTAAACAGTACCTGTGTAACAAAGATGACCAATAAGGAAGGATCCAGAAAACGCTCTCGTGGGTGAAACATTGTCTGTTGTTTGGATTATAAGGGCCATGAAAATCCGGATGCTGGCTAAGAGTGGCGTAACGGTGTGACCTAATTTCCTCCAAGATTTCATCCCCGTCCATATGAGCTGGTCTTTTTCGCCACTCTGGCTTTCCGTTAAATGCCAAACTGGATCGCATTGGTGAATTCTCGTCAAGCCATTTTCGATGCCCTTCATAAACGATTCTCCCACAAATATGCTCCGCCGTAAGCTCATGTAGACAAATTGGACATGCCTTGTACCCTTTCACTGTTGAGCCTGCAAGCATCCCTAAACCAGGAAAGTCACTTATCGTACACATCAGCGCTACCTTCATCATGAATACATCATTGTCGACTCTGTCAAAAGTAGGGACTCCATTTTCCCACAAATTTTTGAGCTCGTCGATCAGTGGACGAATGAGTACACTAAGGCACTTTCCTGGAGATTTAGGGCCAGGAATCAAGACGGCAAGCATATTATATTCCTTCCTCATACACATATTAGGGGGTAGATTAAATGGCATCACAACCACCGGCCATGTACTATGCTGGGTTGTCATTGTTCCAAATGGACTAAAACCATCAGTTGCCAGTCCAAGCCGCACATTTCTTCCCTTAATGTCGTCGAAACCAGGAAATGTCCTGTTAAAATGTTGCCATGATTCTCCATCAGATGGGTGCCGGAGGGTACTTTCATCTACTCCCCTCTCCTTGTGCCATCGCATATGCTTTGCTGTGTGTGGAGACATAAATAGGCGTTTCAACCTTGGAGTGACAGGGAAATACCAGATTACCTTTTTTGGAATGGCATCCGTATCTGGCTTATATCTTTCAGCACCACATACTGGACAAGTCCGACGGTACTTATCTTCATCCCCTCTGAATAGGTAACAGTTGAACTCACAAACATGAATTTTTTCATATCCAAGGGAAAGATCCTTTAGGATTTTTGTAATTCTCGAATAACTGACAGGGAAATTTTGCTTTTTAAAAAACTTATGCAACCATCTGCACAATTTATCAAGACTTGTATCCGACCATCCGTGTTCAACTTTAATTTCCATTGCATGTAATATGGCATTTAATACAGTTTCTTCACTCCCTTCATATAATGGGGTTTGAGACTCCTTTAGAAGTCTTTCATACTTAGCATAATCATCATCTACCATGTCATTAAACTGAACTTCAGCGTTTTCTTCAACGACATTGTGCGGTGCATCTGCATGGTATCCAGGATAGTATGGAAATACATCTTGTATAATCTCCACAGGCGGGATTGCTGAAGGACCGACAACACTGGAAGCCTGGGCTCTGTCTTGAAGCCACTGTCTCCGTTTACTGATCATTGCCGGTTGAGCAGAAACTTCCCCGTGTAGGTGCCAAACTGTGTAAGTCGGATCCAAACCATGGTGCAAGCAATCATGGTAAATCTCTATCAGTCTCTTATAATAAGGACCATTTCTACAAACTGCGCACGGACAAGGGAGAAATTCGATTCCAACAGTGCGAGCGGAAACAAAATTGATGAAGTTAACTAAGCCTGTGCTGTAATCAGGGTGTGTAAAGTGAAGATTCATCCAAGATTTGTCGGGGACATCATCCATGTTTCCTGTCAGAACATAAACAGACAATATGCATAAGGTTAGCACACAACATTTATGATACAATCAAAACCTGTCCCAACACTTCTTCTCCTTATGCCTCCGGGTTGGGTCCTATCCCCTTCAGGCGAACACGAGTTTGTTGATCCTTTTGTTATTCATGTGGTTTCAGCTACAATTTCGGAAAATTTCGGCAGCATCTCCCTACAGTTCCTCAAGTGCACAAAAATCTAAACAACCTAATTTGCACTCGAGGAACATTGTAGAGAGACAATGTCGAAACTATGTCCCAAAACGTAAACTGAAACCACATGAATAACAAAAGGATCAACAAACTCGTGTTCGCCTAAAGTGTCCAAAAATGGGACAATTCGAGAATCAACAACCCATCTCGATCAACTAGATGCGTTGTTGATTCTCAAACGGGAGTTCTAAGCTGATAAACACCACAATTATATATAACACGAAACAATAAATTTACACACGGCACCACACTCCCTCACTAAGCCACTCGCATGTTTCAGAAACCCTAACTACCACAATCCACACACAACACAAACAAATTACATCGTAAAATTCAAATTTCACTACATTTCACTCTTTCACAAAATGTCATTTTCACTATATTTGGATTTAACTAAATTTTACGGTTTCACTAAATTAAGCTGAAATTCAATTTCATTAACTTTCCCAATTTCACTAAATTTCCCAATTTCACCCAATTTCTCTAAAATTCAATTTCACTAAATATAACAATTTCACAAATTAACTAACATAATCTCAATTTCACCAAAATCAACCCCAACTCCAACTCCAATTCAAACACCCAACACTAAAAACAACACAAAACACATTATAAACCAAATCCAACTTAAGAAATCAAACACTAAATTCAACCAATCAAACCAAAATATGGTGATTCCAATGAAGAGGATATATTATACTAACCTACAAAGCAATTGGAAGAGAACACCCAAGCTTCCGGACCCCGAAATTGACGAAATCAGCAGTTTTGGAGATTTTTCGCAGCTGCTACAGTGTTTTGCCCAATTTTTTCGACCTCCTGTGTTCTGTCTAAGCTGAGGGCTTTATAGCAGATTTCAAAAGTTGAAGCGACGAAGATTGTACAAAATCCGTCGCTTCGTTTAATATTATGCGACGAAGTTTCGAAACTCGTCGCAATTTTTCGTATATGAGCGACGAATATTGACGAAGTTCTTCAACTTTGTCGCTTGAATTTTGAGTCGGCGACAAAGGTTAAATTTTCGTCGCTTCAGTTTACACAACACTGTTCTTTTGCGACAAAATATTAAAAGTCGTCGCTTCAATAATTGTGAGCGACGACTATAGATCAAAATGCGTCGCTCACAATTTCTGAAGCGACAAATACAATATTGGTCGCTTCAATGTGTTGAGGCGACGAAGATTGATATTCGCTTTTCAATATTCGTCGCTTCATACTTGATTTCCAGTGGTGTAAGTATTTTGAATCAAACTAATTTCAATTTGCATCTAAAAAGCTAGTGGTATTGTTAATTAAGGTCAATTGCTGCTCATATGGTTGATATATCAAAAAATCACCTATAGGGTTTAGGGTGATCAGAGACGCACCAAAAGAGTTAAAAATATGATAGATAAATGTATATCCAAAACCAAAGTGGAAGGTTGTGGGTTTTGTGATTAGAGACGCAGAGGAAAATGTGCTAATTGCGCGCTGGTGCCAAACCTATTTGTTATAGTAATGTTCAGCAAGCTGAAGCATCACGACTAGAAGCAGGCTTAAGAGCAGCTTTTCAAGCAGGTTACAAGCAAATTCTCATTGAAGGTGACTCCAAGACCCTATCGACGTCTGCATCAACAACATTTCACTCCTTCCCTGGAGAATCAGGACTAGTCTACATAGCAGAATATCAAGTTACTAGCTAGTAGCTTTGATCGACGTTATCTCTTTCAAACTTGTATTCAGAGAAGACAATATATAGCGTGGCTGATGCTCTAGCTAACTTAAGACATGAGTTCCTTGATAGAAGGATTTGATTTGATCGATATGATCCCTCCCTGCAGGGCCTCCTCTGCCTATAACCTTGATTAGTACGTTACAGATCGGCTGTTGCAGAGGTTCTTCAATGTAATTTAGGTTTTCTAATAGTAAAAGAAAAAAGACCAAAGTGATGGCCAGTCGAGTATACGTACTCGAATACATATTTTGAACACTCGATCAAGCATTCCAGGTAGTTACCCCTAGCTTATTAAATAGAAAAACACTCGGACACAGTGAAAGGAAGGAGGACTTGTTAGTCATTATAACTTTGCCGAAACTAGCTGATCGATGATAGTCTCAGCCCGATAGTCTCACAGGTCGTTTACACTAAACTCATCAACGGCAAGGAAAAATTGTTAATTAACGGCTGGGAACACCTTATGGCGCCAACATAAATTTTGACCTAACATCGTTGCTTGTATAACTACGGATTATTTTCTGGACATACATATGGAATATATGAGCAGGGGCGGATCCAGCCCGTTGGCTATATGGGCTTTAGCCCAAGGAATTTTTTGGGAGGAAAAAAAAAAATTAAAAATTTAGAAGACAGAAATTGCGACTCCCTCAGTCCCTCACCCTGGCCCCTGCGTCTTCTCAGTTCTCACTTCTCACTCTTCTGTTTGCCACTTTGCCAAAAAAAAACAACACCGGCACTCCAGCAAGCCCTGCGTCTGCCGCCCCTGCCGCTCCTGCGTGGCTGCGTGGTTCAGCACTTCATCCCCTCCCTTTCTGTTAGGGTTCAAACTTCAAACTGTTCAATTCAACTCCAAAGGCAAAAGGTAAACTATTTTCCCCTTCCTTTCTGTCTTTCTTCTTTGATCAATTAAACGCCCAAAAAGCTAGGGTTTCTGTAAACAATTTGATTACTTGATTATTTGAAATTTTGAATATTGATTATTTGATTCTTTCTTTCTTTTGAATCTTTTCAATATTGATTATTTGATTCTAGGATCAGTAGGAATCACGCTTCGCCATAAATGGGAAACCCATATATCATTATTGTGCAGTTTCGAGTTTCAGTGAGTATATTGTCGTGCACTCTAGATGTGCTTTCAAAATAAACCCAATTGTGCCTCTGGACAAAGTATGCCTTCTCAGTTGTGGAGTAGCTGCAGGTAGAGTTTCACATTATCAACATTCTCATGACCTTTTGTTCTTTCAATATGTACACACACGCACACAGACAATAGAGTAGAAGTTTCTATCCGATGTCCAAACTAAATAGGCTGGCATTAACATTTCAAATACTAGAATGTGAATGAGAATAACCTGACATTGTGCATATAATTGTAGGCTTGGGTGCAGCTTGGAATGTTGCTGATATATCTGAAGGATCAAGTGTGGTGATATTTGGTCTTCGAACCGTTGGCCTCTCTGTATGTGCATACTTGTTAACAGTTTTGCCACATTTTTCTTTCACGAGGAACAGTAAAAGACCACCATAGTTAAGTATAACGATTTCTTGAATGATAGGTTGCACAGGGTGCTAAGCTTAGGAGCGCATCAGCAATAATTGGTGTTGACACTAATCCTGAAAAAAGAGAAAAAGGTATTTAGCTATTTTCTTCTTCTCCTCACACGAGTTCTCTGGTATGAGTCGCCATGTACCTTTCAGTAGATAATGATGTTCTTATTGGTGCAGCAAAAGCTTTTGGAATTACTGAATCTATTAACCCAAATAACAGTAAAGAACCTGTTCAACAGGTAATTGTTGAACCCAGAGAAAGATCAGATCCCTCACATTGTATATTTATCATGAAAGAAACAAGAATTTAAGCTTCCAGCCTGCCTTAAGTTTATTGGGTTCCAAACCTCAAAAAAAAAAAAATCAATTTTTATTGTTCTGAAATCTAGCCCTAGGTATATCTAAATCCTGGTTCCGCCCCTGTATATGAGGAGAACATTGTTCAGACAAAAACTTCAATAGATCTATTTCTGACAATATCCTTTCAGGCTTGGCCTATCTCTTATATCAATTCTTGTTTGGATTTTGTATATTAATTTTTAAAATTTGCAGAGTTCGATCCGAGTGTGTCTTCTCTGCACAGGAGATCGAGATGGAGTTTCATAGAATTTGATCCAGTAATCCAGTTTCTGACAGAAGAATGGAGAATATTTATGTTTTTGCATCTCTACGTTAAATATGCTGGCACTTGGAAACATGACCATTATGGTTTAGTGAAAAAACAAATAAAACGAAGCTATATATGCAAGTGAACGGCATGTTTAAGGAGAAGTCATGTGCTTATCAGCGAGTTTTCTGGGAAATGCTATGGCCGACGCTTTGCTTATTTATTGATGAATACATTCATATAATTAATTGCTATTTTGTAATAAAAGTGTTGTGGAATTCAAAATTGACGGATTCAAGGATGGATCACCCAAAGTTTAAAGCTGGCTCTTGCTTCTTTGATTTTTGTTTGCTTATCAAGCTATCGCTTATCAATTATATGAAACTATGTAGGAGCGTGCGTAGGGTCTTGACTTGCAGCAATTCCTAAACTTGCTTCGATCTTAACAAATGCATCTACATATGCTACGTACGTACTTATGGCCATGTTAGAAAACATATAGAAAAGATAAATATTGTTTATAAACCTTGAGATGGGGTTTAGATCGAACTCGACAGAATATATTTAACAAGAAAAACTTAAGGGATTAAATGATCATATATCGGTTGTTGCATAATGAATTTTATAGACAGACTGAAAGGAAGAATTGCAAATCGATCAATAGAAGATGTCTTGGAATGGGGGTTTCCACTACGTATACCCCCGTTTATAAAAGTCTTAGCTTGATGAACAAACTTTAGAGTTTAGAATGATTTTCATGAATATGAAGTTATGAATATACTGTGTATTATATATGAACAAGAGTTTTATATCGATTGACCAAAATTGTGTTAAGTATATATTGGTAATAATAAGTAATTGATTAATACAATTAGGTACCAATTACCATAAGTTCTTAAACAGAAATAAGATCATTACATTAGGAAAAGCACTTGAGGACTGTATAATCGAAGTAAATTAACTATAAATTGAGAACCACCAAGTTTCTTATTGTGGTTTTTTATTGCAATATGAATAAAATTACGTACAAACCTCATGAGTACTCACAATCCGTTAACGGACCGCCCTTAATGAACTGAATCAGGCATAGTTACAGAGGCCATACACACAATACTGGCCTTTCGCACACCGGTTGTTGCAGCCTCCACAGTGCCTCTTATCGAAATTCATGTCGATGCAGCCTCCTCTGCAGCACGTCTGAGTGTACTTGCATTTCTTCTTGCAGGCGCCGCAGTTGTGCTTGTCCTCCGACAAGTCCATGCACTTGTTGTTGCAGCAAGTTGAGTTCGTGTTGCTTCCTTCCAAGTAGGCGCAGATCTCATTGTCCTTTTTGCAATGGTCTGCTGCTCTAGGATTTTTAGTCTCAGCCAGGAAACGACTCACCCTTTTCGAGGGCAGAAGCAGATTCGTATCGCCGTAGAGGGGGTGCTCTTCCGACGCAAACGAGGGTTTCTGTTCTTCTTCACGACCGACCCTGTTCACGGTCATGAGAGTGATGGACAAAGCCATGGTTGTTGCTATGATCAGCATAATCTTGATGAGTGCCATGGCTTTGTCCCTTGATGTGTTTGCTGTGATGAAATCAAGGTTGTTGTTGTGGCGTGTGTAGAGAGAGATAAGAGGAAGAGGGGACGAGAGAGGGGGAGAGAGGTGATTGGGGTGGGAGTTCAGGAGGTGTTTGATTTGGTGGTGAATGGAGGGAAGACTTAGGGTTTATAGTAGGTCGGGGGTGTTGACGCGGGAAAAGTGGTAAAAGCAGTGGTTTCTTTGGGATGTGCTACGAAGAGTGTGGTCGAATTCTAGTCTCAGAAAATCTTTAACAAAGAAACTTCGTTGATTTGGACACTCAAACATTTCAGATTCAAAGAGCACCCTCCTTCGAAATTGACAGTATACTCCTTCTGAAGCTGGAGTGCTCCAAAATGCATACTAGCTACGGTTTCAGTTAAACGTATAGTACTTGGTATGCATGCATGCTATACAAGAAGAATACGAGAGTTGATGCTAATGTGTTGGGAAATAGACCAACGTAGAGGGGTATAATTGTGCATTATTTTTACATAATTTACTAGTAAAAATAATTAATGTAACTAGTATTTTTTTTTACTTTATGTAAAAATAATTTGACAGTAGTGTGCATTTTCTCAAAAAAAAAAAAAATTAAATTGACAGTGTGCATGCACCTTATAATTTGATAGTGGAACTCAACGGTTTCTAGCGGAGATGCCACAACGATATCCAAAATATAGAAAATTATTTTAATTACGCACTAACGTGCAAGTGTTTATGTAATTTCAATTATTCATTTAATCACCAACTATACATACATTTTTTACACTAATATTCGAGGAGTGAGTGAAAATAAAGTTATAATATACTATAATCAAAGAGAAAAATAGTAGACTGAAAAGAAGCCACAATCTGAGCATAATAAACACTATTAAAAATCACAAAAATAAGGCTAAGAAGAACAGTCCCACAAGACCACAACCACGTGCTGAGGTGTCAAAAAACTCTAACGAAGTTGAAAAACTAACAACGTACATGATTTGTACACTATTAGTGCAACTACACCTGAGTGCGAGAAATCCGCTCTCCTCCAAATTCATAAATTTTTTTCTTTCTTCAAGTTCTAACCTCTTTAATTTACCTTGGTGATCGTCAAAGGTTTTATTTCATTGTTTTGTATCATTGACCCCCTTTGACCATAGAGTGGCCGATAGATCAATGTGAATCCAATGTGCTGGAAGAGCCGACCTGAAGATATTTAGGCATGCTCTTAGGGAAGCAAAGGGACTGGCATTAATGAAATATTGTCACACAATGAAGCAAGCACACTATACACATTATGCATACGTGACGTGTTCTCTTTATTAATTCTAGCTTTAGCTCCAAGTAGCTAGGGTGTGTACGTATACAACTTATAACTCAAAACTTGTAAATGCAATTCTGGAGTTAACTAGCGACTAGCCCTCAAGGCTTGATTAGCTAGAACGCGTTTATTGTATAACAAGTAATTATGCCACACATCTCGGTGGCTTGGCAATGAATTGCTAGGACGTCGACGTACCCTTTCTTGTATAAACATTTGACACAATTTTTCTACTACTTTTTCACGTATCAAGAAACATCTAGGACTCAACAAAGAAGAATCTTAATTATATAGGTATATCAAAAAAATTAACTACTTGAAGAATATTCTTATAGCTAGCTCTAGTAGTAAATGGCACACTTAAGTTATAACTACGTATTTGCACTTATATATATATATATATATATATATATATATATATATATATATATATATTCCTTTGCCACGGTGTTTAAATCTTTTGGCATCAAAATTCTAAATAAAAAAAATTTCCAAAGCCAATTTACAGATGGCTTTTCTGGGCGACGATCTCTTTATCAAGGAAATCAGTGTCTCCATGGAGTCATTCAGATACATGTAACTTGGAATGGTACATAACTTAAGTAGAACATATTACCATATGCACGTTATTATATTCTATTAATGTTACATGTATCTACATATTAAAGGCTCCTCCCGAATGGCTATTGCTTGCATTGTAGAACAACAGAGCTTAAATTAAGCCAAACAAAAAATGCATGAAGGCCATATATACCTCATTGCTAATTAAATTACGAAGTCCTATATCGGGAAAAGCATGAATAATCTAGTGAAATAAGAATATTCCGGTCAACTCTATGTGCACATTCACCATAATAATTTTATGGGTTATGACGCCTGGGAGGTCAAGATCTCTCTTCTTCTATAGACAAGTAGGATTTAATAGACCATATATATTATTAGCATTCAATAATGCACATCCAACAAGGATTAATCACCTGATTGATGTGTGTTAGAATTAATTAGCTTCATGATCTGTGATCGAGCTGGGATTGGAACAGATCCCGGCGTCCATGTGTGCGTGCTGCTGCTTATCACAAAGTTGGCTAAGCACAATACCATTTGCTAGATATCAAATAGCCTTAGCTAGGATCTGATCGGTCCTCAAAAAGACAAAAACAAAATTTGAAACGAAATCGAACTTATTGGATTTGAGGTAGACTCCCCCTGATGTCTCCACTTGGGTAAAAAATAAAAAGCTTGGTCGAAAAAAAAAGAGCACAACGCACCAATTACAATTGAAGATTACATGTGAGGTAGACTCCCCCTGATGTCTACAAGACAATTCCCCCTGATTGGTAACTCAATTTAGGAGTGTAGATTAATGGCGTATACAAACGCTCCTCACAAGCATCAAAAATAGGCGTGGCCAATGATAGAGTCATTGAATACGGTCACATTATCCTTGTATTAGACCAGCTATACTTAGGTTTACTTGGTCTTAAGGAAGAAGGTTGTTTAACAACTCAAAATTAGAGTTTGCGTTGAAAATCAGATTCGCGCGCAGCATGACCTTTGTATACTTAAATAGTCATAACTTCTTCGATACAGTAGGTATAAACGAACCGTAAAGAGTTCTGGAAACTAAACACCCATATCTTTCCATTGATATAAAGTACACAACGTGATTCGTCCTGAGCTGATCACAAAGCTCTGTCGAAGGTGGCTGATCTGCAAGTTACCGGACAGATTCGTCCTACTTTGCTAAAACAGTCATAACTCACTCAATATGATATCTATGATCAAATAGTTGGTGTCCCTGGAAAGTAAACACATAGAAATTTACAATGGTTCCAATTTCACTATTTTCCAGTGAGTGAGCTATCATGTAGGTCTTAGAGAAGTTGACGTACAGAACCAGGCAGATTTTAGAATTACCTATTGATGTGTCTTTCATGATGAGATCGAATGAGCCTAAACATTTCTCTCTTGAAAGAAAGTATCACCATATACCATAGCATTGCGTGGGTGCGTCTAGCCATTACCTTGGATTTATAAGTTTATAGCGAATGAGATGTCGTGTCGAGTATATTATGACAAGTACATGATTGCGCACATGGTACTTAGATGGATAGTTTCATCTCCCAAGACTTCTCGTCACATAGACGAAACGAGTCTTCTCAAGACATCGACTAATCATGGGATACATATAGACTTTGGTTTAACGTCCTTTAGATAGCCATAAGTCGATTGATGAATAAGTTCATCACTAACGGTTCTCACTCCCGAGACCAAGTATTCCCAAGATCTTTTCATTCTTAACGTCGGATTAGTGATATCTCAATCACAATTCATCCGGAGTTCACACGCAAGTAGGCATGATTCTTTACATTTCATCTCCAATCAAGAAGTCGCTCAACCGCGTTGTACAATATCCAACCAGAATATTTGAACCCATATAGAGAACATCCTAGTCTGATAGCATACGCACTTCGAGGTTTTTGCTCACTTGACTTGGGGTGAAAACTGATCTGTTCATGATATTTATGTACATCTCTTTACTTAGTCCCAATAGAGATGATTCATAGGCTGCATGTTCAGTTTTTCGAAACTACCTAACTGACAAGGTAGTGGAGTGTGATATGACTCCATTCGGAACTACCTAATTGGATCGCATATCTTTCCGTGTAGGCCAAATCACAACGTTGGTATTTGCTTCAACGAAGTGAGTGTTCGATATCTAACTCATAGACCACGTACTCATGTACACTAGTGTAATTCACATTTGTAGAGATCTCTATATGGATTGGCTTCTCATTGAGGCGTCCCCCAATGATGACCATAATCCAGAAAATCTATGAGACGAATGAGTTGTCATTGATCCAAGGATCAAGTTGTGCCATACTCGCATTCGGCGAGTGTATATCGAACTAAGTGCCCTCTCTACACTTCTTGTGAGAGTCACGGCCTAGTGAAACCATCTACCACTATTGTGGAGTCACCATGTCACCATTTATGGATGACAATATGTCCATTGATTTGGACATCAATCCTTACAGGCATGTTGATACAAGAGTACTATTCCGATATTTTCCTTGAAAGACCAATAGTTTACTTTTTGCAGCATGTATATTAAATCTCGTCACTTTGATTTATGGGACTTTGGGAACATGATGAGGCACAGTGGGGACAAACCACGGCAATGTCAAGTCGTTCTACTTAAACATACTTGTTCTTATCTCCCCCTAACGACGGGAAGACTGACTCATCAAAAAGTGACATAAACGAGATCGCTTGTTAAGGTTTTCGTATAGCAAACTATAGGTGGAAGTTTATGTCTTATTCAAAGACAAATATTCATCATTAAGCGCTTGTGGTAGCGCAATATGGCACATAAATTATGTGAACGGTAAATGGTATTTATCGTTAACACTTATACGTTAACAAGATGCATGCCGTTACAAAATGAAACATGCATGTATGCTTTCTGAAACGTTTCACTAAGTTGCGGGATACTAAAGGCCACCAAATTTTAAAATTAGGTAGGCACATGTGTTAGTATTCCAATGCCACCGGCCTCATTGTCGGAACTAGCCGGAAACATACCGAACCGGTCAGAACAGTCTCCGAAGGTCAGTGAACGTTTGTGTCGAGCGGTTCAGCACCTTCCAGGTGTCCAATGGCTCTGAAATTTTATGAGCAGGTAGCCACGGATGTTAGGAATCGGTGGACCAAATTTCACCTCAAGAACCGGCCTAAAAATAGGTGAACCGGTCCTCAAAATGATGAGTCTGCGAGCTGGAAAACCGGAAATTTTAGGTTTTTGCTACTTTTCAATCATTGTGAAGGTGCTTCATAACATCTAAGTGTTATGGCTTGAGTTTTAACCATTAGGTATATCACCATAGTATCATTGTGTCTCATATTGAACCATGAGAATGCATCAAATTCATCATCTTATGTATCATTGGCTTTAGCGTAGGAGGGCGTTACTCCAAAACTTTGCTAAAGATTAGGCTTCTATATCATGAACATAGCTAATGAAAGATCATGAGAGGAGGATCATATGCAGTATTAAATGCATAGATGGTGCTTCCATTGAGTTGGAGGAAGACTTGGGTGACGTTAATGTCATCCTTAATCCTTGAGCATTGCTCATGACACTACCAAATATTATTTTGATAATCTGTGATCCCAATAGCTTCTTTGCTCAAAAGAAACGATGTCCATGGCTTTCTAGCATATATGGATCATCAAAACATGTCCAAAAATTTCGGACTATGTATATTAGAGTCTATATGAGTCGCCGATTCAAAGAATCCGAATCATAGTATACGTGAAATACATTCACAATATTGACTCATAAGTTGTGCGCATTCATTAGAAGCGATACATAAGAAATCTTTTCAATTTTCACAATGAGGTTCAAGGTGATAAACGTTGGCACCAATATCTTTAAGTAGTGAGCAAGGTTCGATTGCTTCTTTATGCATAGATAGCATATATGACTTTGCATCATAATGTCATAACTCATAAGACATTGAAACTTTTGAGCATGGGAATGCTCTATGATTATGTGTGATGATCTAGTCATCATAGTCACAATGGATTTTATAAAATCCATGAAGATTAGCTACACACTCAATGTCACTATGATACATTCGTATATAAGAGTGTAGAGACAAGGTTTTATGCCAAGTCATATAAACCAGAATATATACTCAATTCCGATAGAGTGTGTTACATGGCGTGTAGTATCACAAGATAAAACATAGGCATGCTTAAATGCGTACTAAACACATCCGTTAACGCTCAAAAATAGAGTCGGAAAACAACCAAATGAGCCAACATCGATACTTTATAGACATAAATGTCTAAACCAAGTATCCAAGACCGAGGCCATGAACTAGCTATGCGAGGCCGAAGCCAAGCTAGAGTGGAAGCCAAGCCGAGGCAAGGCAAGGGAGGGCCGGGGTCAGGCATAGGCGCGTGCAAGGCTAGCCAAGATCGAAGCCGTGGTAGTGCACGGGCGGGGCCGAGGCCGAGAAAATGTCAAGGCACGCCAAGGTCGAAACCAAGGCCTGTCGAGGCAAAAGCAAAGGCTTATGGGGCCGAGGCTTGATGTTGGAGTTGAGGTCATGCGAGTTGCCGACGGCTAGCTGAGGCCGAAGCTAAGGCTTACCGAGACATAAAGCAAGGACCTGACAAGGCCGATGCCATGCTAAAGAGCCAAAGGCATGCCGAGGCCGTAGCCAAGACGTGTCGGGGCGAGTGCATGGGCTTATAGGGCCGAGATGGGCAGCGGGCCGGGCCTTGTGCAGGCCGACGCCAGGGCCGAGGCCGGGGCGGGGCTAGGCGGGCGCGTGTGTGCCTCATTGTTTGGTTGTGGCGGAGCTGTTGTCCAAGTAGCGCGCAAGCCAAGCCAAGGCCGAAACCGAGGCTAGACAAGGCAGGCTTTGGTGTGCGCAAGAGTACCGAAGCCGAGGCCAGGCAATGCGCATGCATCCGCGCATGTACGCAAGCATGTCTATTTGTTTCTTGACGAGCATAGGCTCGTTTATCTTTGTGATTTTCAGAATTAACATCACAAATTAGATTGGTGAACTCAAATCAACATGCCATGTAAATGTGTAATGCGATTCATTGCATTCACATATAGCTTTTTAGGGAATCGAACCATGTATGCATCAAAATGCCAACGGTTATATCGAGGTCTGGACCATAAAGAATGTATCGACTAAGTAGCATTAGTCACACATGTGAGGTCTATGCCTTCACAAAATAAACGGATTTGTAGTCACTTTGACTATGAAATCGAAAAATCCGTAATCATGAGGATATACTCTCATCTTCTTCCATGTATCTCTTGTATACATTGACCATATGATTGCATTATTTGCAATTAGTGAAACGATGTAGAACCATATCAATGACATGATTCTCTCTTTCTTTTTCAATGACCCTTTTTTTTTTTTTTTTTTTTCTGGGCGCATTTTGCGGTCAATGTTTCTTTTTCTCAAAAGAAAAAGAGGGAATGTATTGAATTTAGGTCGAGACCAAGATTATGGTAACTCAATTCAATATTTGTTGTGACAATTTCCGTCACATATCGATGTTACAGCGACAATTTCTGTCGCACATCATGAGTTTGTCCCCTTTGTGACTCCCTTAGGATCGTCACAAGCATCGACAATATTATGTCTGAATCGTGATAAAATAGTCACGAAGAATTGTGGTGCACAGTGACATCACAGCCACAAGCACAACTTTGGACTGTAACATCACAGTTACCCCTTAAATACTGTGATACGCTGGGGTGGGTGGGACCCCTTTGTATAGTCCTGAAAAACACACAAGTTCCAACATACAAATTCAAATAATTGAAATTGCGAAAAACGAGAACTTTTATTAAATCATATTTGCTAGTTCGCCAAATGAACTGCGTAGAAATATAAATTGCGCTTGAGGACTCGGTTCTGATCCTTGTGCAAATTTGAGATACTCTTTCATGTACGTGCAACGAATAATTCGACAATTCCATCGCGATGCGTCGTGCAATAAATTTCATGAAAAAAAAACATATGGTTAGTCATATTCACCATATATAGAGCAGTAAAACTAATAAGAGAATTACTGCTGTAACTGTTTTAACCCGTACGGTAAAAACTTTTTATCTCAGGTAAATACTATTTACCGTTTTGTCTGGGTCGGATCGAAAGATCCAGTTTGAGCCGAACCGGGTCGGGTCTGCAAACCGGGTCGAGCAGATCCGGGTCGAATCGCAGGGCTAGAGCTACTGCCGTGAGGATGGAACGGGGGAGGACGACAGTGGGGCGTCGTCGAGCGGGCAGACGTCGTCATCGCGGAGCAGGACGACTGCCTCCATGGGTCGTCGGGGTCGCCTCCAGAGTGGGCATGGCTCGATGGGCTTGGGGCGGCCGAATTTAGGGCGGCGCTGGCTTGCTTCGCGGCGGGGTGGCGTCAAGCATCGGAGGCGACACCGGCCTGGGCGCCGTGGATGGGGAACGGAGGAGCATGGGTGCCCAGAGAAAATTTCTGGGTGCCTTAGGATTTCTTCAGTCTCTTCCGACAAAGATGTCGTCGGCAGGATGAGTTTTCTGAAATTCTTGTCTTTGCCGACAAAGAGTTGCCTGCAGAACTTGGAGCCTCTGAATTTTTTTTCTTTTTTCCGACGAAGGAGTTGCTGGCAGAAGGTGATTTCTGGGGAGGGCCTTCTTTGCCGACAAGCAGTTGCCGGCAGAAGAAAAAGTTAGGGTTTCTGAATTTTTTTAAATTTTTTTATATTTTTTTTTCCAGATTGGAACCCTAGGGTTTATGAACTTTTCATGGCTATTAGACGAAGGCTAGAGCCACGTGCTGATAACGTGTCTAGGAGAAAATGAATAAATACAAAGCGTAGTTTTATTGATATATAAGGAGACCTTTATATAGACATTACATCAAGTATCCCGAATAATCAGAGATTCCCTATCTACTAAAGATACTACATATCTAGTCTAATTAGGTCAAGACACACATAGGAAGTTATAGAATTATCCTTCCTTGAACATATATATATAGGGAGCTGAAATCCCCACCCCCTAAAAGTGAAATCCCCACCCCCTCTCATTTTTTATTAATATTCTTCCTCATTAATATTGATTTTCTGAAATTACCCTTTATCTTTCTTTTACTATTGACTCTATTCCTGTTTTTTTTCTTTTTACTTTTCTTTCTGGTGGAATTCACATTCTCACTCTTTCGACCAACTCTTTCGACTCGCTCCCACGCCAAACACAATAGCCTATGCCTAACTCCGACGCCTGAAATCCTCCCAGAACTGAGCCGCTCCGCGCCCGATGGAGGAAACGCTTGAACTCGCACGTGCCATCGATTCCAATTTTATTGTATGTTCTTTTCATGGATTATCATATCTGTTTTCGGTTTTGATCTCTGTTGCCTTAATCGTTGATTTCCTTATATGGGTTCTTGTGGGTTTGTGTTTGATTTTAATGGGTTCTGATCGATTGCTTTGAATCTGGTGGATTGGTCTTTGCATAATGTATTGGCTCTGGGGTTGGGGAACTGTGTTTAATTATGGAATGCTTGTAAACCGAACCATTTCTGTGTTTTTTCAAGGAAACCAGGCAAAAGCCACCTAGCTTCCTTATTTTGACCGCCCAACCCTTCCTCTTCTTCTTTCTCTCCCAAATTTCCAATCTTTTGTGGAAAACCTTTATAACCCACCTGTTCACACTCCTCATACTCCAAGCCAAAAGCTATTTCTCCAGCTTTGAATTACTCAAACCTCTCGTGCCCTTTGAACCAAAGAAAACTCAAACGTTGAAACCACCACCAATCTCTCATCTATTTCCAAAGCAACACATATCTGTCTATTTTCCTTTTTCCAATTCTTTACACGTATTTGAACTTTGAAGGACTAGTTGGGGTTGCTGTTTGTTTTTGAGGTATATATATATAACTATATAAGTAAGGAGATTAGAGCAAGTCAGAGTCATAACAATCACACTTGTGAAAGATTTGATCTTCAAGTTAAGTTTCCCAAAACCCTTCATCCCTTCTTTGTTTGATACCCATCAATCGGTCTAGGCGAAAACATAAAATCCGGTTGAGACACAGCAAGTGCAGGCATCGGTTTATGCTTCAACTCATTTTTGCCTTTACAAACTTCTGTCCCCAACATTTCCTTAAACGAGAGACTTCTATCCAAGATCACATTTTCAGGCTTACAATCCTTCAACCGGCTCGAATTGTTAAGGCCACTCAACTTGTTAGCCTCAGGAGAGCTTCCTTAGCTTTGTAACTGAATTGGGTTCTGTTTATTAGTTTCGACATTGTTCCGAATTCGACAAGTCATTGTTTTGATCATCTGGATGGTTGCTTGTGGTGGTGGATGTGTGAAAGTTTGGAACTTTTTAGTCTTATGATCTTCATATTATGTGCTACTTGCAGGTAACTAAGTTATGCGACTTGGGGAACGATGATAGTGTTTGTTCAGTGGGCTGGGAGCAACGGGAATCTCATCTTGCTGTGGGAACTGGCAATGGAAAAGTCCAGGTAAGATATAGTTGTACTTAATTGCATCTAATATATATACTGCATGCTTAAAAGGCTTGAACTTGAGACGTGGCTTTTCTTCTTTTGGTATTGCTATGATTATAAGTGATAAAACAAAGCTATTAAACTGTTGTTTTAATTGAATTTTGATATCTGAAGTTTGGTACTTTAGGGATTTTGAGGGTTTTATTGTACCCTGTATTCCAATATATTGGTTTTTGCTACATGTATAATGGAAAACTAGCCTTAATTTAAGGTAGTATTGATGATCAAGAAGGTAATGTCCTTTTCAAAGCTGAGCTGTTTTGGTTCTTTTCAGGAAGACCCTTTGGATGCTGAGTTACAAAAGATTGTTGATATGGTGACCTCAGACAATATGGAAGAGGAGCTGCAGTTTACCCATTCGTCTAAAACCATTGAAGACCTGACTAGTGTTGGTAAGTTTTTCTTGCATTTTCTTTTTACAATGTCTTACATCATATCAATATATATTTTTGTACCTAATCTTAATAGCAATTTCATTTTGTTCTTTACTGTAATAACCCTTAACTGAATGAAGAGGTCTAGTAAAATTATAAGTTACAGCCATCATTGAACCTTGTTAGCTATAGCTCTAATTATAAATTATTCTGTTTATTTATGACTTAGGAGATGGAGACATGTTTGATGCTTCTGATGAATTTCTCTCACTAACGACTAAAGTTTATGAAAATCGAGAAGACCTTATTAGTGATGTTCGTAGAATTGGATTGGTGCAAGGATTTGTTGTGGTAATTAAAAGGTCGAGGCCTAATAAAGGGAATGTTACTTTGGGTTGTGATAGAGGGGGTTCCTATAATACTAGAGTTGCTGATGGAAACAAGAAAAATAATTCATCTTCGCGTCTAATTAATTGTCCTTTTGAAATAATGGGAAGGAAGAAAGCTAAAGGGGTGTGGAAGGTAGAGATAATTACATTGTTACATAATCATGTGCATTCCACTAACATGTCTGGGCATCCATATAGTCGTCGATTTTCTAAAGAGGAAGCCAAGCAACTTAAGCAAATGGATAGGGCTGGCATAAAACCACGCCAAATTCTCTCCTCACTTCGGCAAAATAATCCTAATCTTCTAGCTGTTTCTAGAGATGTCTACAGCAAGACCGCTCAGTTTAGGAAGGAGAGTCTAGGTGGGCGTTCAGTAATTCGAGCATTATTGGATGAGCTTGGGGAGGCTGGTTTTACTCATAATGTCAAGCATGATCACAATGGTAATTTGACTCATTTATTTTTTGCTCATCCCACTTCTATTGTGCTGACTAAAAGCTACCCTAATGTCTTTGTGATGGATTGTACTTATAAGACAAATAAGTACAAGATGCCATTACTTGAGATTATAGGAGTTTCGAGCTTCAACAAATCATTCTACTCTTGCTTTGTTTTCTTGCAAAAAGAAGAACAAGAGGATTATGAGTGGGCTATGGAGATGTTTAGCAAGTTGTTGGGTGTTGGTGATCATCCGTTGACCATTGTTACCGATAGAGAATTAGCACTAATGAATGCTGTAGAAGTTGTGTTTCCGCGGAGTTCTAATCTCTTGTGCATATGGCATATTAATAAAAATATTACTGCCCATTGTAAGAGTCATTTCAAGGATGATGCAGATTGGGTTGTTTTTATGTCTTCATGGGCTGCCTTAGTGAAATCATGGAATGTGTCATTGTTTACTGAAGCTTGGAATAATTTACAAATTGAGTACAAAGATTATCCTAAAGTTCTTACTTATATAGAAAATACTTGGCTTCCATGGAAAGAAAAATTTGTATTTGCATGGACAGGGCAGATTTCCCATTTCGGTAATAGTGTTACTTCTAGGACAGAAGGTGCACATGCAACCTTAAAGAGGTATCTTGAAGTTTCAAGAGGTGGAGTTCGTGAAGTGAAGGAAAAAGCGTGCCTTGCTATTGAAAACCAGTTTCAGGAATTTAAAACTCAACTTGAGAATGAGAAGATTCGTATTCCTCGAAAGCTTTACATCCCTTTCTTCAAAGAGACGCTCAATAAGGTATCTTTTCATGCTTTGTTAGAGGTGCATAAGCAGTATGTATTGGCAAATACCAAGGACTATTCAACACTATGCAAGGGGCAATTCTACAAAACCATGGGTCTTCCATGTGTGCACATGATCAAAGAGAAGAATTATGAAGTGTTACCTCTAAATCAGATTCATGAGCAATGGAGAATAGACACAAGATCTTTTGATAATGATCACTGTGCAAGTTTGGTTCAAGAAGATCCACTTACTAGTCTCTTGACTGATATTAAACAGAAGTATGAAAAACAACCACTTGTGGAGAAAGAAAATACCATTAGACAACTTTCTCAGATTTTTGGTGCATCTTCTCCTTTGATATTTGAACCTACTATTCAACCTCACAAAGGTCGTCCGGTAGGTGCTGCAAATAAAAGAAAGGAAACTAGCTCTACAAGGCGGGAACCTTCATTGTTTGAGATAGTGGAGAAGACACCTCGAAAGTGTAGTAGATGTGGTAATATCGGCCATTACAAAAACAAATGTCAATCTATTGATAACTCTTTTTATCTTGGAACACAATGAGGTAAAGCGTCATTCTATTAGTGTAGCTAATATCTATTTTCAATGTTTCTTTTTATGTTGGTTCCATTATGTTTTTGCTTGTTCTTATTACTCTTTTTCTATGTTTTTGCTTGTTCTTATTACTGCTTCTTACGCTTTCAACAACTATTGGCAGAAGAACAAGAGGAATGGAGGCACTTGCAGCTTTGGTGGCACTGCTATGCTGATCAACAGTGACCCAAGTAAGTCTTCTTTCCATGTTCATTTTGTGAGTATGATTCATTGCTATGTTAATGGCTAAGACCAAGTAAGCCTGTTGCTTGTTGATCATTGGGTTTGTACCAGGAAATTTCTTACTTGTGTTTTGAATAATTATATACATAGGGAGCTGAAATTCCCACCCCCTAAAAGTGAAATCCCCACCCCCTCTCATTTTTTTAGTTGTTTAAAAGGTCTACACCCAGTTATTGAAAGATTAGCAATTCCTATTTCTGTGAGTTGAGAATTGAGATGGATGAGGTTGGCTCTTAATCCGACTTCAACTCATATTAAAGCTTCATTTGATTTTGACTGTCATTGTAGAACACAATTAATTTTTGTAAGGATTTTCAGCTAGATGTTAGTTGTTTAAAAGGTCTGGAAATTTTTGAAGATATATGTGATTCTTTTGCTATAATTTGTTAGCTTTTGTTGGTTCATATTGGATAATCTTTTTTTGCATCAGTCTCTATATAGTTGGTGGTCTTGCTTTTTCAATGGCAATTTTACTTATATGATGATGTTTCTTTTGCAGGGTATCAATTATGTCGTTTTATCATCACCTAAATGCATCAAGATTGGTAGCTGATGCTAATCACCTAGGATAGGACTGAGTTAGGGGAAACTAAACTCTAAGATGGTCTGTAATTTTGCGTGGCATCTATGCTCAACTGACAAGTACTCTTTTGAATTGTAATCCTTTTAATTATGATACCATCTTTCCTATGAGTAGAGAGATTTAACAGCTTATTTGGGAGCTTCCTTTATGTAGATACTTAGAAAGATGTGTGTAGCTCATCTCTGCTACAAATTTCATTGCCTACTTTAATGGAGTATTGCCAGTCAATCCCATCATAGATTAGCACCACCTAGTCTCTCACACACTTCCGTTCATATTTGCTCTCAAATGCATTAAATCAGAAAAAAAAAATCTTTAAAAAAAAAAAAATCTTTAAAAATGAGTGAATGTGAATTTTCAGAAACAAAAGTAAAAAAGAAAAGAGATAGAGTCAACAGTAAAAACAAAAGGTTAAGGGTAATTCTGGAAAACAAAAGTTAGTAAGAAAAAATATTAATAAAAAAATGAGAGGGGGTGTGGATTTCACTTTTAGGGGGTGGGGATTTCAGCTCCCTATATATATATATATCTATATATATTTTTTTTTCTTAAATAAAAAAGTGGGACAATTTCTGGTTATAAATGGGCCTTAAAACAGTAATCCAGTTTTCCAACAAAACCAAACCCAGGAGAGAGGGCTCAATGTCCAATTTTCGAAGAAAACGACATCCAGTCTTAACCGTAAAATCGGGCGTCGCAGTCCCATTTTCCCCGAACAAAAAAAGAAGCGGGGACGGACGGTTTTACCAATGGAGTTCAGACCTCGCAATTACGTTGCCGAGAAAATATCCCACGCGCTTCCTCGCTCACGCGCCGACGATCACCCTCTCTCCGCGCCGTCGTCTCTAGCTCATCCCCAGGTACATAACCTCAGTCTTCGTATTTTCAATTAAAAAGTAATAATAGTTCATGATCAGAGAGCAACTCCATTACTAACCTCGCTGTGCTCAATTGAGCTATCGTATATGATTCTACACCATAACAACAATGCACTTCGTTCAGTTTGAATTCTGTTTTAAGGATTCGTCATAGGTGTTTGATCATTTTGATTTGAAATTATAGTGATTCGGAATACTTGTTTGAATTTTATAATTTGTATGATATATGAAGTATCAAAAATATTAATCAATTGATTGGACTCAAGATAAGTACCTCTTTACTGTACTGAGGTGCTTGAGTTCGATATAGGATTTTTTTTATTTGGTGAAATATGTTGCACATTACTTTTTTTGTTTCCGAGAATTGCACATTAGACCAGTACCATCTGATTACTTAATTCTAGACTATTCACAATGTGATGTATCTTGATGAAGGTTGAGGTGGTTGATGATGGGGACGCAGACTATCTTGATCCGCTCAGGAGGTCAGATAACAATGCAGCAGTTTGTAGAGAGGATGCGGAAGGCGTTGAAGATAGTTCTGCTTCGGGACTGTCCGCTGAAGCGTCGATTCAAAATTCATCAAAAGAATGGGTCTCATTTAAGAGATCACTGATGCAGCGGTTTCCGGTGTCTAAAACTGTGTTGACTTCTTCAGTAAGTAGGTCACGTTTCTTGATTGAATTGTATTTGGATTTCTGGAATGTGGTGTTGGTGGCTAGCTTCTACAACCAATTTCATCGCACCTTTTGTATAGTAAACTCAATAATCGTATTTTAAATTATGCCAGCTAATATATTACTTATTGGAAACTGTAACTTTTTAACCTTTTTTCTTGTCTAAAATAATTACAGATGTCTGATGTGATGGTGAAAGGCAGAAAAAGTATGTCAGACACCTTTCTTTTCTTCTGTAATTTTTTTTATAATCAAATCAATGTTGTAGTATTGCACAGTGCAAGTACTATGCCCCTAGCTTTTTGTTTCCAAATACTTGTATCTTGACCAGCATTTCGTATTCTAATGATGCGAATGTGCAGCATATGATAAATCTTCAACAAATATGCATTTGGAGGAACTGGAAGATCCAGAAAAATTTGCAGAAGAGGGTGGCAAAGTCCTCACAGGACAGGAATATGTTTCCCGGTTACATGAGCTCAAAGCTGAAATAAATCAGAGTTGGCATGCCGATGATCGTGTGACATCACTGAAATTATCAATAAAAGTAATTCTACTACTTCTGCTGAAAAATTGATTTATGTTCTTACCTGGGTAACAGTTTTGGTTTAAGAGAAGATTAAGCAGCTGAACTTTTTAAATAGTGTTACTTTTCAGAACATGTTGAATACATTGGGTGGCATTATCTTATTCATCCATTACCATGCTATTGGTTCTAAAGTTTGTACTGTAGCTTGAAGATCTAACTTGATCTGGCATAAAAAACTAGATTTTCTTTGGTCCCTCTTACGCTAGGATGTTAGCAATTTATGAGTTTGAAAAGTCATCAGGTTAGATAACGGATGATGATAAACCATGTCGCGTGCGAATCAAGCTGGCTAGAGTAAATTGAGCTCTACATGCTTGCAACTCTAGCATTTTGCCATTTATATTGCATAGAGAATACCATATAAGTTTCTTTTTTACTTTTTCGTCTTTTTACTCTTTTTCTTTCTCTAGTGGTTTGATCGGTTCCGTTTATGACTTCTAGTTTGTCAATCTGTGTTGTGCGGGAATTATGTTTAGGATTATATGTTATCAGATTCTCAAAGATATTTCTGATGGCAGGTAGCTAAGCTTTTGATGGATACATCTATTTTACAATGTTATCCTACACTTTTTGCTCATGCTACGGATATTATGGATATGCTCGGGGAAATGGTATGGGAACGCATCAAGTTGAAAGCTGAATTAGCTGAAGATGAAACCAAACTCTGCTTGTTACCAGGTACTGCTTTTACATTGCTCTCTCAATGTCAGGCTATTCACATATAGCAATGCTGTTGAATTCTTTTCTTGACAAGATATTATTAGCACTTGTCAGTTGCTATATAATCATATGCTCACTTAGAATGAGTTCTTCTAAATGCTAGTTTTCTAAATTTACCCAAAATGAAAAAAGATGGAGTGGGCAGTTTTATGTAAAAGTAGGAAACGATGCATTTTCATGCCCTTTGATAATAAGCAATTTTAAGATACATCATACTCGTCTCGATTACAGGTTCTTATTTTTCTCTACTTTCTGATCAAATACTAACTAATGTAAATAGGTTTGTTGATTATTGGACTCATTTTATTGACTCAATTTGACGTTTTTCATTCTGATTCAATTATATTTATCACAGCGAACTTCGTGGCTGGTGATATTTGCTCCGATGCCAAAGAAACTTGCAATAATTGGTTCAGCAAAATTGGTGCAATCCGAGAGCTTCTTCCACGTATGTGAGTTTTCTGTTCATTACTCCTATGGTTTTTTTTTTCTTTTCATCCATAAGTATGTATTAGAGAGTGACAAATGAAGATGGAAGTATCTTCCAGAGGAGACAAAAATGAGAGAAAGATGTTCAGCAATATTATGAGCTTAAATTCAAGAATCCAAATTGAAAATAGCATTTTGTTAGCATTTTGTTATATCTGATCCTTCCAATGTTGTTTGATAAAACTATTTCTGTGGTCCTTTACTTGTATGTTCATGTGTGAGAGTTGCTTCTCTCCTCTTCTCTCTCTCTCTCTCTCTCTCTCTCTATATATATATATATATATATATATATATATATGGTTGATAATTTGATTTCGTTTCAGTTATTTGGAGCTCGCATTATTGCCCTGCTGGCGTTTCTTACATGATCGACCGCTAGACTGTCTTCAGCGCTTGGTGACGATGATAAGAGGGTTAGCAGATCCATTGGCATCCGCCTACTGTCGCCTGTATATGGCCCATTGTCTTAGAAAGTTGCACTCCCATGATATAGGTCATCATCTTTTCTTCTTCATTTGTAGTCACACCAATCCGTATTCAAACAACTTTTGAGAGTTCATAGACGCCGTTATACATATTTTTGGGAATAGTTGCAAAACTGAGTTATTCACTGGTGCTTGGTGATGGATTATTTGATTCAATTTCAAAATAGAAAAGAGAAACCAATAGGAGAATAATTTGGGTGGGATTGTGAGGAAGGACATTGTTGTTTGAGACCTGCTTTTCCAGTTGCACTAACTGGCAGAGGAGAACACAGATAAATGAACCAATTTGATGGGTTTAGCAATTTGAAAAGATATACACATATGAGAACTCATCAAGACATGTGGCTTTATTATACTTGTTGTCGTCCGTGCCAATAGTGATATATACATTTGAATACTCTATTTGTTGATAGACTTTACACTTCACTTCTCATGCTTCGTTGATACATACATTTGAATACTCTATTTGTACCTTTTCCACTTATACTTGTTGTCGTCCATGCCAATAGTGATATATACATTTGAATACTCTATTTGTTGATAGACTTTACAATTCACTTCTCATGCTTCGTTGATACATACATTTGAATACTCTATTTGTACCTTTTCCACTGTTAAGCAACATGCTTTGTATTTCTCATGTAGCAATAGAAAACTTACACCATCTCATGTTTTGACAATATGCTACAGGATGTGTGCTCACCTGTGTTAATGACTTCAAAATTTTGTTGGTGCGGTTGATATCAGCAAAGGAAACAGTTCACGGAAATTTGACTGAAAACAAAAGATTGCTAATCAATCTTATGGAACCAACAATTGATTATATCATGAAATGCATATTTGAAAATGTGTCTGAGGTAGGTTCTGGCATTTAATCTTGCTCATCGTCAGAAATCAAATCTCTATATGGCTGATATGTTCTACATTATCTTTGGTAGTGAAAGTGCAGATTCACTACCATCTATAGAGAGTATTTTTAGTTATGTGTGTTTGTAATGAACAGAAATACCTCTAGAAGAATTAGTACTTTGGTTAATGAACTGATATAGTAGTTTTAGAGTAAACCATAATACACTACCATTTGAACTTTGTTGACTTTTTCTCCTTCATCTATTAATAGTTTTAAACTATGTAGTTGAACTATCAATTAATGAAGGTTTGGCATGAATTCTAGCCTTAAAGTATGATGGTAATTAATACTTTCTGAATCTGTTGATAGAGACAAGTAAATGATGTACTAGTGGAGCTTGGGCTTGGATCTAATCAAGTGGAGCTGCGTAGAAGGTTCCCATGCACCTCAATTATCCTCCATCATCTAGTCAAGAAACTTCCATCGCAAGTGGTTAGCTCGAGTGCTATGGAGATCCTTCAGCTCATTGAGTCCAGCAATGACGACTCCTATGCTCAGGTACTATTCAATGATGGTGGTGAGTCATAACTCATAATAATTGTTACATCCAAGTGCATAGAATATATGCAGGCATCCTTTCCTTACGTGTGGGCTTTATCTTGTTAGGTCCAATTTTAGGGGTTGAATTAGTTGTGAGGTCTGTTTTCATCATATGAAAAACAGCTAACATGCACAGTTCTTGATCTCTTCATTCTCTCTTTTTTTTTTTTGGTTCTGGAAGTGCTTGAATTACAGGTTACTTGGATTTAGGCTTTGTGAAAGAAAATCTGAAATGGGCACTGTCAATGCTGTGGTGGACAAAGTCATTCAGGTCTGTAGAAAGAAACCTACCTATTTCGTTGCTCAACTTTCATTTTCCAGTGGTTATTTTCTTCTTCTTTCTTTCCAAAAAAATAAAAGAAAACATTCATAGTGATTTATTTCCGAGGGATATAGTTGATAACTTTCGTTATAGAAACTAATATTTTTGTTTTTGTTTTTATAATTAATCAGGTTATTACTCAATATGAAGGCCTTGATGAGTACTTGAAGGTTGTGGATGCTTATGTGGATATTTTCCTTCAAAATCATATGGTGCGTTTTAATAGGATTCATATTTTTATAGTTGAAAAATGTTCTCGTTTATTTGTGAATTGTGACACCATTCTGGTTGGCTTGGCTTTGCTTGGCTTGGCTTGTTTATTGGTTCTATTTGTTCTTTGTTGAGTTTGATTTCATTGTGTGTATTATATAAGGGCAACACTTGTTGCTACTTATTGTTACTGGTGAATAGTCCTACCTCATTTAGTAAGAGGATTCGGGAATATTGCTACTTATTATACTCTCTCGGATGTTTGAGGGACTTTTCTCTAACGCTTACTTTTGTAAACCGGAATGAGTGCTCTTTGTTATTTTACAGTGATTCATGTAAGCAAACTTGTGTATAATCATGTTTGAGCACAAACAAATCATATGCATCCGTATGCTATTTCAATTATTTCTTCCTCTAGCTCTGATTATCCATGTCAGGATGATCACCTGAAATCCATTTTGGAAGCTATTTCAAACCGAGCACGCAGTCAAGGGATTGGTGAAGATGAACTGACAACCGTGCAGTCCATCTTGGTGAAGCTTCTTTCTTATTACAAGGATTTAGAAGACATAATTGCTATGGTGTGCTTCTTCCTACACTTCTTGATTATTGTTTATTCACACTTGTACTATTTTGTCCTATGAAGATGGCATGGAATCTTAAATTATTATGTCTCTGTAGTCTTATGAGCTTTAGAATTTTAGCTAATTACATAGGGAAATTAATTATATTTTTCTTTTTGTAGACCCCTTTTCTGAAGATCTTGGATTTGATGTATGGAAGTTCACAGAGCATTGTCAATATGCAGATCCTTGACATGGGGATAAGGTACCTTTTTGGTGATTTTCATTCATTCTCTACCTTTTCTTGCTAAGGCCTCATTTTGGTGTATCTTGCCTTCTGAAAGACCAACATTCGGAAGTCCCAACTTAAGAACTATCAGGAACTACTCAACTTTACCCTTAGTGTACATTTTCATCAACTTTATGACTTTGTCACACCTATGCAGCCATATGCTTTAATTCATAACCTGAATGCAAAAGGAACTTGCAATCTGAGGTGGTTTACATGTGTTGGAATAATGATAAAAAATTGAAGCATCATGATCTGATTTCACACTCAACAAGTGAGAATGCCAAGATATTTCTATGTTTCTCACTGTCAAAATTCTGTGATTTATTTTACCTTTTGTAATTAAATGCTGAATGGGTGAATCAATCCTTCCATTTCCTGGGATTATTTAAATTTTGGCTTGTTCTCATTTGGCAGGAATGGTTGTATACGTGACCCAACAACTATACAGTTTCTTTTTGAAATTTCTCAGGCTGTACATGATGATGAAATATTTGTGAATGTAAAAGATGATTCTAACCAACCAGCACGTTTGATTTCGTCCTTTGTCTCCCTGGTAAGTAATTTGGATTAAATATTTCCATGGTGCGAATCTTTTTTCTTGTGATTGTGATGCATCTGTTTGACATTTTGTTGCTCTTTATTGTCAGGTTGATTATGGGGCGGAGATGGAAAGTCATTTAACCTTCCTAATTGAATGCCGTGCAGCTTTTGGTAGCATACATTGGCTTAAGGTTTACGTTGTTTATTTATTGTTGTTTAGCTACTTGAAAAGAAAAATTTATGTTATGGTGTGATTTGTAGTTGGTCCATTCAGAATCAATTGCATCAAAAAATTCTGATAAACATTATCTTGAAAACACAATGACCAGAGAAGGGACCTTGCTTAGAAAAAAAATTTATTTAACCCAAAGGATTCTCCATATTATGACTATGTATTCCTTTAGATAATTAATTCAGTGCTCCAATTTACTTTCAGGAAACTCTTGTTCACACGAGTAATTGTTTAGCAATTAAGGCTTTGAAAGATGGGAACAGACATATCAGTTTTATCAAATCCTGCGTAGCATTTTCCGAAGTCACATTACCTTCTATTTCAGCTCAGACTAGGCAGTTAAATCTGTATCTGGAGACTGCTGAGGTTATTTTCTTCTTCTTTTGGTATAAAGATGTTTCATACTATTACTCATTCCTGTACAAATGTTTCAGGTAGCCTTGCTTGGTGGTCTAGTATCTCATTCGGACGGACTGATTGAGTCAGCAATCAACTCTTTGCAAATATTAGAAGCAATGGATGGTTAGTGTACCTTGCCTACAACTCCAAGTGAAACTCTCATGCCATATTTATTTTGTCACCATCAGAATCATACTTCAGATATTGTTTATGTATTGTGAATGGAACATGAAATTAAACAAGCACTGTCTTCTTCCCTGGGGAGCTACAGAAAGAACGTGCTTTCCAGTATATAAATCTTAATGATTTGAGGTGCTAGGAGTTCTTTCATTACAACCTGCTCTGACTGGGTTGAGACTATTATTTAAACATTCAGAGCATAGCTTAAAAGAAACATTAGTACATCCTTGCATAAAATATGATATCTGTTAATCTTTTAACACGCACCCACACACACATTATTTGAGACAACTTTAGCTAATCATCTTTGATTTTCAATACTGTAACTGTCCTTATCCCTGTACATTATGCCTTTCTTTAGTTATTCCAATTTCTTACGACTCTAATTTGTTCAGCTTTGCAGTGCATAAGTCAGCTCTTTCATTTATTTACTGCCCCTGGAATAAGAATGATAAGCAAAATTCTCACACTTTTCAATAAAGTCCTTCAGGTGTCAAAACATTAGGGTGTAGAACCCTGTTTTAGACAAACTTTGAGGCAAGCATTATCCGAACGATGCACGATCCTGTTGAGCAGGATGTGTGACTCACCAGGGATTTGCTTATTATATGCATATGTGGTTTATGTGACTCTTTCGCTGTACACAGTATGGTGCATGTTTTATTCTGTAGATAATCAGGATTGTACTTTCTTACATCAGTGACATGTTTCTACTTGATACGAAGTAAATATGGCATACTGTCTGGTCTGGCAAGATAACATTATCTACTATAAGTTAATGTTTACTGAGTTGGATAATATTGATTGATATACAGAACTATTTGATAGAGCTAAGTATTTGCCGTGGTTGGCAATAAAATTTGATAAGAGAAATGACTCATTTTGGTCATTCTTTCTCCTGGTTGATAATGTTGATGGATATGTCAACTATTTGATAAGTGAAACTTACTCATTTTTTTCGTTCATAAAGTCTACCTGCCTACCTTTTTCGGTGCCTGCATATGTATACTATGCCGCTAATTTTATCATCTTCTTTAAGCTTGGTGAAGGGGTAATGTTCAATTTTGATTGATGCAAGCTATACACATGCAAAGACAAGGCCTTATACATTGGCACTGTAACATTAAAATTAAAAAAAGTTGCTTTCTGTATAGGGTCCAGAACTCCAATTGATGCTGATGGAATACTCTCCTCAATTCAAAAATTATTCAGCCTCTTGCTTATGGTTCCAGGTAGTCAAAATGATCTTTTTTATTCATATCCGTCATGATTGTAGTTTGTAATTACATCAACATGGTATTCTTGCATCTTTATTCCTCCAAACAATCTGTTCTGTTTATTTTATATTATTAATACAGTAATATATTTGTTTATGGGGTAGTCCTTTGAGAGAAAGGCATTGGAAGAAAAACCTGTTAAGATTCTCTATAGATGATAGAATATGTGGAAAATATGGACAGATAATACTGGAAATCACACTATAAGTCCATAACCAATATATGTTTCGTTCTTGTATTATAGATTTCAAAACAATTATGACAAAAAGAAAACATGCTTATGATTGCATCTTTTGTATCATTGCCGCCATTTGCATTTCAAGTTCTGAGTGGCCATCGTAAATCATAATTAGTATTGTGTTTGTCATTTATTTTGTCTAACAAGTCTTTCCCATGTGTAGGTAATCCCGAGTATGGAGTTACTTTCTATCCAAAGAACTTGGTATCACTTGTAAATTCTCAGCCATGGTGAGCATTTTTACAACATCCTTCATGTTGAGAACCTTGCATCTAGCATTTTCATAATGAACGTAAATTTACTTAGTCTTGTGATGTTTTCATTAGGGTGACACCAAGAATGAGGGTGAAGATTTTTTGCGCAGTTGTTTCTATGTTAGCTGCACTATCTCAACGAGATCTGCCTTATCATGCAGATAAGGGAAAGGTACATAGCTTATGCCTTGGAACATGTTTAGCATTCTGAAATTAAGAGAACAGTACTGTTACGATTCCAGAAATGCCTTATAAGTTTGGAAAAGATAAAACTGCAACTGTGTATCAGTACTATCTAGTGCTTTCTTTAGGAAAACTATTTTCATTAAACTTCCTAAATCTTTCCGCTAATATTTCATTTGTTATTTCTTCAGCATCTAGGAAACGACATACTGCTCTTTGGTCATTCATTGTATTTACGTGAGCTTGCGTTGATGTGCAAGTTTGTTCTTCAGAACCTGGTTGATATTATTCAACAAGAACCTTCCAAGGTAATGACTTCCAATAATTTGGATCACTTTTTTGCCCTTTCATATTGGTGGAACTGATATATGACATTTCATTGAGTGATACTTAGGCTGCTCGTGGAAGTATGGCGCTTGAAGCTTGCAACTGCATTGCATCATCCTTCATTGTAAGTTCTCAAATCTTGTGCCATCTGAAATTTGTGAGTGGAGGTTGATATATTCTTGTCATAGAAACTTCTTACTGTTAGATGTTACACATACCGCGGCAGTGTTAAAAGCTTAAATATAAAACGGGATAAATTCTTAGAACTGTGTTATTCACATTGATGTGGTTTTGTAGTCATACCATAGGTTTGTCATTGCTGCCTAAAGTTGTGTTCCAAGTGCCTTTAAACATATGGCTCCTGGGCTTTAACTGTTATTTATAAGTTATTATCCATTTCCATCTTGAATGGAGGTATGGTGTCTACTAGTTTAAATTCCTTGGAAAACTGGAATTTCATTTTGGAACCCGAAACAGGCTTCAGGTTAGCAGTTACTAGGCTATTAGTCATTTCCCAAAAAAAAAAAAAAAAAAAAGGCAATTGGTCATAAACTTTAACTCTCTTTGGAAGCATTCTTTGTGATATGTTTTATGCGTTTCACGGGATGAGATGCTGTAGCATACATTCTAGGCCAAAGAAAACAACCTTTCGAACCAATTATACTACTTTTGTTACCAAAGACAAAAGTCTCCTACACTCATCATCTTATTTGTATTTCTGTTGTCAATTTGGCAGCCAAGTCAGGAAATATCCTCAATTTGCTCCAGTCTGATAGAAACTGGGAAGTCGTGTATGGGAACCAGCCACCCGTATCTGCTCTCAACGATCAAATTTATGGATCACTTACTGCTTTCATCTGTTGCAGTATGATAACATGTGAATATCTTCAATTTGTTTTGGATTACAAGTGGCTTAGGGAATAGTTACTGTATTTTCATTAGGCAGTAACACTGTATAGTTCGAGTTAGGAACCACATAATTTTCTGTTTTCGCTTCCTCATACACGTGAGCTCCTGCGCTTGTAACATGGCAACATACTAGTAGTACTGGACACAAACCAGTTTTCCAATATGAGCTTGATAAGATGAAGGGGTAAAAATTTTGTAACCGTATGACCGTTCACTAGCAAAATCCACATTCAAGTGAAATTGTAGACACAGTTTAACAGGCGGGAAGCATATTCAGTGAGGTTTGAACCCATCAGCTCAACATTGTCGGTTAAACTAACTAACCAATTAGGTTACATCTTACCAGTAAAGAATGGTTGTGAGTTAAAATGTTTTTGGATGAAGAGCATCCCGAGTTTCATTTCTAATTCTAATTTCATATGATAAGTTAACGGCTCAATAAAAATAAATATCACTATATGAATTCCATATTGATAATGTAATGATTCTTATCTCATTCATGAACAATTTATTCAAGTATTTCCAAGTAACTAAAGGTTACATAGTTGTTGGAGCATGAGCCGGAACCCATTGCGTCATCTTGACACAAGGCGCGAACCGGGGCCAGTACCTACTAAAAGACCGAGCCAAAATGGGACCGGCTGGCCCGATCCGCAAAACCAAATATATTGGCCTAAAATATCCCCAAAACCTCTACAACCTCCGTCTTCCTGCCCCAGATGGATTTAGAGGTGGTTGGCCGTCACGCGCTGCTTTTCGACGACGACAACAGCGCGTCGTTCGTCAACTCACCCGATGCGCTCGTCGAGTGGAACTCCCTCTTCATCGACCGCTACGACGTTCGTCACCTCCTCTCAATTCCTCTCCCTCCTCGCACGCGCCGCCGTCACCCTCACCCCGACGCGTCGCTCGAGTCCGAGCTAGATCTCGAGCGCTACCGCGATTTGCCGCCGCCGTCGGAGCAAGAAGAACAAGAACAACAACAAGGTAAATCAATTGAACGCAATTTGAGTTTCATAAATTATTTATGGATTTTCATCTCCTGTTTTATTCAATTGCTTGGCGTTTGAATTGTTTAATTAATTTTGTAAAGCTATAGGGATGATTTTACTTGCTTATAAATTGATTGATATGATATAGTTTTTCGAATGATTTACTAATTAGCTCAAGTGAAGTAGTCATATGTGTTTTAGGTACAAATGAAGCTCTGTTGCTTTGGCTTATTGTTAATAAGAATTTGCAAGAGGAACACTGTTTTTCGTTTGAGATCGTTTAGGCCGATTGTAATTGGGAGAGAATCCAGCAATTTTGTGAAGCGAGTTTGTTTTGTGTATACAGAGAGAGTGAATACACGACCACTGGTTCGGTCTAGAACTGTTGAAAGCTAGTTGAATTAGTTGTGGACTTTGTTTTTGGATGAAGCAAAGTTAAAGGAAGGAATTTTTCGTTTAAATGTAGGAAATCTTAGTTCACTGTAATATTTCCCTTTGGGCGGTGATTGTGCATATATTTGCGGTTTAGTTTGAGTTTGTTTATGTAACGTACAAATTCTTTAAAAAAAAATTTTTTTTAAAAATAATTATGTAACGTACAACACCTGGTAGTTGCTTGGATCAACACGATTAAATAAGGCAGTCTCTTCAAGAATATTAGGTACAAAATAGAGAGGGCTGGTTCTTTACTTCAAACCATGTAAAACATAGAACTCCCCATAATTAGTAGTATTCCCCATGTGGACTTTCAATGGTCCTTTTGTTTTGTACAAAGTTGGAGATGATGGAGGGATCACGCCTGTGATTGGCTGTGAGATGCAAGTTTTCTTTCTTGTTTCTGTTAGTGTTATTCTTTTTGCGATATTTTTCCAGTTTGCAGGATGGAATGTAATTTGCAACAGTTTCATATCCCAGCTACGCAAGTAAGAGTATCGTACCTAACTTTAGCCTTTTTCTTTTGCCTCCACTTTTTATGCCGAATGGCTTATGTGTATCAACGGCTTTGCTCTTATATGACAGTAAGAATTTGATTTTGATTGTTTTAATTTCAAGATGCAGGTAACGAGGCAGATCTGCCGAACACTGATGGCTATCACTCTGTAGCATTTGCATATGGAAACCCGAATGATTCAACAGAGCAAAAGACTAATGACGCTGAGCCTGTTTTTCGTCCAGCCTTTCCAGTGCCAGAAAGTTTGATTCAAAACCTTGTAAGTATAGTCATTCCCGTTTCTTAATTGCCTATGTGCGATTTTCATATGACTGGGAAATACTGTTTGTCTGATTGTTAACAAATATGGCCAGATGATAATTGCTAAGGTGCATGTCTTGTTCTAAGGCTTACCATGTCTAAGTTTCAGATGATCGGAGCAGGCATGCAGTTCTTGTTACCAAGGGTCTGTGCAGGTGGGATTAGGATGGTAGAAACTTATTGAATCTATCTGCTTGTGAGCAAATCGGAAGAAACATGTCTCTGTAGAGTTAAATTCTTTATTATTCATGGTTTTTGGGGTTTATCTTGAGGTTCAGAGTGTTGAACTTGGGGTTTCTATTCATTATTATGATACTTCTTTTGCGATGAAACTGCATTTACTGGAAATTGTCAGTTTTCTGAAGGAATTCTTTTTCCTTTTCTGTTTTTCTTTTCCCAGCCTCCAACAGAAAAGATACATCAGATCATTGCAAGAACGGCTATGTTTGTCGCCAAGCATGGTGGGCAGTCAGAAATTGTATTGAGGGTGAAACAGGGAGACAATCCAATGTTTGGGTTCTTGATGCCTGACCATCACCTTCATGCGTACTTTAGGTTTCTTGTCGATCACCAAGAACTACTCGAGCTCGGAGTTTCTTTACAGGAAGAGAAGAAAAACAATGGTGGTCTTGATCAGACAGGTGGAGCATTGTCTTTGCTTGGTTCTGTATATGAGTCTGGAGAGGATGACGACGACATGGCTGAGGATGCATCTGACTTGCAAAATCTGAACCCTCACGAAGCTACTGAAGCAATTAGTGCAACTGTGCATGGATCAGAGCAGAAAGAATTTACTGCGAATGTAACTGGGGAAAATGATGCTGTTTCCAAGTTTCCGTGTCTTCCTTTGAAGGAAAAAGTTAATCTCATTAAACATAATCGTATCGTTAGCACAGTTAAAGGTGGAGGTACAAGTGGGATGAGGAAAGAAAGTGATGCCTCACGATTGCTTTCCACTGCTTCCAATAAGTCTCAGGCTCCCACTATGCCTGGCGCATCGAAGGTTGAACTACCCATTTTGGAGCCACCATCTGATCAAAGGACAGTTGTTGAGAAAATTGTTGAGTTCATATTGAAGAATGGCAGAGAGTTTGAAGCTATTCTGGCTGAACAGAACTGTAAACAGGGAAGATTTTTGTTCCTTCTTCCATCTAATCAATATCATCCTTACTACTTGAAAGTTCTCCGAGATGGTCAAGAGGTGCGTATTTGCAGAACCTTGATGTTTGTGCTTTTTGCATGGTATCTTTTTTTGTTGTGGCATATTAGTTTTGTGATTTACTCCAAAGTCAATTGTTCAGTGCACAATTGTGTCTCCATAAATTGATTATTTATGTATTGTGCCATGATTCATGCTGTGTAAAATCGTGATGAATAGCTGGAATTTTTTTTTTATACTTTATTTTTATTTTTTATCAGTTTATTTTTCATTATTATTTCCTTAAGTTTATGGAAATGAGCTCCCAAACACAAAAAAAATGCACATGCACGCTGTAAAAACTGTTGGATTGGCAACCGTCTTATTAGTTAGCAGCTACTCAACAGTGCTCAAGTAGATTTGTATATATGTAGATGGTTTTTATGTGCATGGGATAATTGCTTCCTAACAATACATGTATTTAGATGTTATAAGTTGCTAATAAAAGTTTGATTAATGTTAATTTTGAAGTTCTATTTTTATTGGTGTCAACATTTCTTCCAGTCCTTGGATTTGATCTGTCTTTTTAATGTTCTGATTGTCCCCTGCGTTACTGATGTTCATGTCCTGCCCATTTTTACAGTCCAAGTTGCACAGCAAGCACTTAGTTTCTGAAAAGCAAGAATTGACTGCGCGAGTGGTGGACAAGAAAGCTGCCAAGGGCAGTGATGCTCTCTCCTCAGGATCTACTGGTGGTCATGAAATACCTTTTGACTATGACAGGAAAGAAAAATTTAAGATGGTAATCGGCAAGTCAAAGAAGGATGGACATGATCTGCCTTCCAAATCAAACCAGCAAGAAGTTGGATTCAGTGTGGATGCAGTTGCAGCTATTCTTCAGGCTGCCACAAGAGGCAAAAAGAATCCGGGTTTAGACATATTCCCAAAATCGTCTTCTAGTGGTGTTGGTCAGATTTCTAGCAATGATGGTGGCCGAGATTTGAGCTCAGGAAGTCAGAAGGCATATTGTTCTAGTGCTGTTGGTCAAGTTTCCAACGTTCCTGTTCCTGTTGCCAAGGCTATTGCAGAGACCGCTGCTCTTGCAGCTGCAAGTGAGGCCGACTCCTCTGAAGCATCATTGACTAGAGAGCAGAAGTTAAAGGCTGAAAGATTGAAACGAGCAAAGATGTTTGCTGCTATGTTAAAAGGTGGATCTGCACCGTTGAAAACTGAATCATTACGTGGTGTATCTGTTGAGCCACCAGAATCAGGGGTTTCTTCATCAGAAATTGAGGTTTTAAATCTTGCAAGCAAAGAAAGAGAAGGGAGTTCAGCTCCATTGGAAGTTGATGTTTCAGATAAGGTCCATTATGACAAGAAAGTTTATGTTGATGAATGTAATGAGCGACGAGCAAAGAAGGCCTACCGTACTCTGTCTAAAAGGGTTGAAGAAGCAGAAGAAGGAGGAGAAGAAGAAGAAGATGGTGAAGGTGACAATGAAGAAGAAGAAGAGAATAAGGAAGAAGATAAAAAGAGTCACAAGCACTCTAAGAAGCGTCGGTCTCATCATTCTTCAGACAATGGTAGGGACAGGCATAAGCACAAAAGGCATTCCTCTTCCAAGGACAGAGATTCTAGGCACCGTCGTAAGCATGAGAGTTCTGATGAGAAGCATCGTCACTCTCGGAGTAAGCACAAGAACATTAGCTCTGACGATGAACATAAGCCTTCTACAAGGCATCGGCATCATAGCTCATCTGATGATGATCATTGGCGCTCTGAACGCCAGCAAACTTATAGTGAACATCAGACTTCTCGAAGTAGGCGCAAGCGCAGTGACTCTTCTGATGATGAGCGCCGGCATTCTCGGCGACGGCAACGGCATAATCGTAGTAGTTCGTCTGAGGATGAGCACCGGCATCGAAGGACAGCTGTAAAGCATAGGGAACGTGATTCTGGACAAAGCATGGAATTAGAGGAGGGAGAGATCATTTTAAAGCCGGATCAATCAATAGCTAGTGGCGGTGGTAATGCTAGTAGAGAAGCTTCTGTGGATATTTCGAAATCAGATGAGATTGGTAGAGCTCCATCTCAGCCTTTGGGTGCCACTGTGGTTTCAGATGATCTTAGGGCCAAAATTCGAGCGATGTTGATAGCAACATTGTAACAGACTTGATGATGGCAACATTGTAACAGACTTGATTTTTTTTTTCTTTTCTTTATTTGGTGTCAAAACAGTGAAGATAGAATCATGTACACACTAGTGTAGTTCTGATTCCCTTTTGATTTAGGATTTCACTTCAGTATCTGTTTGTAGCTTCAAACTGCGGGCTTTTGAATCAAAGTTACTTGCATATTGTGAGAAATATATTCAGCCTTCTGCCTCATGATACAGGTACCCCTAGCTTGAGGGATTTTGTAGAGATTGTAGAAAGAATCTACATTGTATATTGCTAAGTTAGATCAAATGGCAATAGGGTGCCCTTTCTTTTTCTGCTACCTATCAAATGATCTTCTGGATCAACTTTTCACCATCGATCTTTGGGCTTTCCGAAATTTGATTTTGAGATCAACTAGGATAAGCGCAAAGATGTCATCCCCGTTTAATTTTACTATAAGCAGCAAGCAAACTCGAAGAAAACCAAGTAGGTAAGATCGAGCAAGGCTGGATACTCGAGCTGCTTCCAGTGTAAATGTGGAGTATCCTATCAAGCACGTAGTTTAAGTTCAATTAATTTCACGGATAGCTGGAAACAGAATTTAGGTCTAGTATCTAACTATGAAAGAAAGTGCGCAGAATAATTATGGACTATGTATAGTTGAGTTTCATTCTCTTTCCTGTGCGAAAAGGTACGTGATGGTAATCTTAGCCGTGTGGACACCATGCTAGCTAGCTCGCTCGCTCGCTCTAGGACTATTAATACAGCTGGAAATTTATGTTGCTTGATCGATCAATTCGTAGGTAGGTTTCGGGACTCGACGGCCGGACGAGAGTGTTAACAGTATGAAAAGGCTGTGGGGCTCGAAGGCTGGTTAGCTAGCTACTTCATCAATAGAACCACCGGGATACGAAATTCAATCCGGAAAATTCGACAAGTACGAAACAGTAGGGTTAAGGTTCGCCGGAAATGATGCTCTCTTGTTATACCAAGTCAAAATAGACAAGTTAGTACTTCCCTTCCGAGGCAAATGTTCCCGGTTAATCAACGTAGACTGCTCGAGGTTCTTGACAAACAGATCTAGATGTACTAACTGCGCGCTTTAGATTATTAGATATATGTGCTTCTAGCAGTATTTCGTCCCTGCGCAGCAATAATAGAGGTTATGGTTTAGGATCTTTGACTAATTAGTTGGTCAAGGACAAAAACTTTGAACTATATATATACATAGGGTTTGGTCACACACACATATATATATATAGTTCCTATTCAGAGCAAACCTTCGGTTTAAACTTATCGTGCGAAGTTCAGTTTTTACCACACTTTTCCGTCATATTTTAACATCTACATCGTTAAGATGTTAGAACCTAATGTATAGATCGTCTCTGCCAAATTTCATTCAATTTAGTGTTAAAATATGACCGAAAAGTGTGGTAAAAACTGAACTTCATACGGTAAGTTCAAAACGAAAGTTTGCTCTAGATAGGAACTATATATATATATATATATATATATATACAGGCCTTCTCAACTGCGGACGTCCGCACCATGAACAGTAGGTGCGGATGCGGCGTTTCCGGCGAGGCGGCGACGCCGTATCCGGCGACTGGGCCGTGCTCCCCACACGCCGGCGACCCCGTCTGTGCCGGCCCGAGCTCTATCGCCGGCCGGCAGCCGGTCGGAAATGGCAAAAATACAGAAAAAGGACATTTTACTGTTCATTTTCTGCATTTTGCCATTTCCGGCCGGCTGCCGGCCGGCGATGGAGCTCGGGCCGGCACAGACGGGGTCGCCGGCGTGTGGGGAGCACGGCACAGTCGCCGGATACGGCGTCGCCGCCTCGCCGGTCGCCGGAAACGCGGCATCCGCACGGTGCGGACGTCCGCATCTGAAAAAATCTCTATATATATATATATATATATATATATATATATTTCCCCAAGCATCAAAGACTACCTGCCCTTGAATATGTATAATAGCTTACACTTGGTTTCCAAGGACTTAATAGACCTCGATGGGTACTCTGAACATATATAGTCTTTGGACCTAGTTCACTAATCTTAACAATTAAAATCTAGTAATTGGTTCAAATTAAGATTGAAAATTAGAAGAAAATTTCCCAGTGGGATTCTAATTCCTTGGCCACGTCCTACATTCTTCTCCCTGGCCACACCATTACAATAGTTGCTATTTCTTTGATTGAATTGTTTCCATATGGTTGCATTGTGGCTTTCAATTTATGGATGAATATTTGGATGCCATCTACACGTTAGGGTTTAGAATCTTTAGACTTTAATTAGAATGAGCTCGATCTTAGCTTGGATTTAGAGATTAGGGTTTCAGATTTTGATTTTATATCAGGAAATGGCAAGACACACCATCATCAATGATTCGTCTCCTTCGGTCCTTCCTCCTGCGTCTCTATGACCCTAATTTTCTCAAATAATTAATTACAATAGATGCTCTACTTGAAATGGAATTGAGCCCGACTAATTCATCCATAATAGAGTTGAAATATGGCTTCTTGATCTAGATAGCCATCTCCTTGGTCTAAATAGGCTAGCTCCCCCAACCTGTAAATATTTTTCTTTCAATTCCATGGTGGTATCATATGTACATTTTGCTCTTTTCTTCAATGTTTTCCGGCTCCCTCCATGCTGTCTTATTAAATTCCACCGTCGTCGCTACATTTCTATTTCAAACTCTATAAACTCTCATTCTTTAATATCCGACCTAACCTTGAACCCCCCTTTTCCACTTTGACACTTTTATTTCTGTTGCTATGGAAGTAATAATATGCTTATGACACTTCCAAGATATCTTATGTCATCTACTCGGTCATGTCACTATATCATATATTTTTGTTCAATATAATCAAGATTCTTGTTTATAAAATAGGGTTCAACACCAAAGCTCAACATCTAGCAAAAAAAAAAAAAACACCAAAGCTGATCAACATATATAACTAATTGTTAAGCTGGCCGTCAAGTTTCAACACTTACACAAATTTTTTGCCATTAAAGTTTAGGCTTGATTGGGATTATGCAGTTGACGTTTGAGGTGTCTTCTGGTTGTGGTTCCTGTTATGAAAATAATAAACACATTAAGTGATCGACTTTTTCAAAGTCATCACATATAACTTGGATATATATGTTTGCCTAATTTTAGTCATCACATATAACTCGGATGCCTAATTTTAAATAAATTTTCTGACCTCCTTCACCTCAAAAAAATAAAATTTGAGATGGAGGAACAAATGGAACTACTATGTGTAATTACTCATTGAGCATGTTCATGTAATTCTTTATTTACAACAGTATACACACTGAATAATCATTTTATTATATCGAATTACCACAAATTCAGACTTATGATCAGAAAAGTGTAACTTTTCATGAAGATATATAGATCAAGAAGTCATCCAGATCTCAAAGTTCGGATACAGATTTGACCTAGATCCCAAAGTTGTGGAAACCGGTCCGATAAAGAAAGCACAAGGCAAGATCCCCCCGGCAGCTAGTCCGTCAACAACCAGTGCAAACTAGATGCCCTGATTGCCATCAACCAGCATGTCCGATCATAATTAACACTCATTCTCGCTGGAGGAAAGCAGCCAAAATTAACATATATAGGCCGCAATCTAATCGGAAAAAAAATGCATGATCTGATCAAAACATATCAACTAGCTAGCAACAACACCAAGACTTGAAGCTCATCTTCACAGCCAAGTGAGCCAACACCCAAATAAAGGAGCAAAACCCTTAAGATTTTAACAATTTTTTTTTTATATTTACTTATTTACTAAAGGAACTTATATATTAACCGCTCAAGAATTCAAAACTGGCCGTTTGGAACTGAGCATGAAGGCTTAACATTACTGAAGGTCCTATATATATTACCTTTGACCACCTACAGGATTATCAAAATGATTTGTCAATACTATTGCAGAAACAACCTAGGTATACATATGAATTGCCTAAAATGAAAACAAGCACTCATCGATCAAAAGCCAAACGATTTAGGAGCTATGCATGCATGAAGATATTGTCGGGCACAAATTGGAAACAAAAATGAAGGCTGTTATTGGTGCCCGTGCGTTTGCCCGAATTTTCAAGTCTAAGTCTTGCTGTGTGTCTGCTGCAGTCTCAGATTTCAAAAAATAACTTCTACGACAATTTTTCCGTGATATTTGAACATTCATCATTACAAGTATATATATAAGGGCAAGAAGACGAATCAATATGGAAAATAAGTGACAACTGACGAGAAGGTCGTGACTACAGATGATAAGATAAGAATATCAGATTAAATTACGTCCCTGACGTCGTTTTGACTTCAATCCTTTGCATGATCAAATGCAGTTTTGTTATACAGTATACTCGGTCAATATATATATAAGACGTGACGATCTATTCATACATAGTCTCAAGTTTTGGAGTTATCCTTGGTGTAAAGTATATTACGTACTAAATGAAGACTAAATTCATCCCTGGAGTTATCCTTGGTGGATAATATTACCAAACGAACACTATTTTTATCCGCATATAGCTAGGCTCGATCAGTTACGTACAAAACAAGTGTATATAATAGAATAGAAAGTTTTAAGTTGAATATAGTTTCGTTTTCACTTCATGACTTTACACTTCACTGTGCTTAATCAAATCAAAAGGAAATTATTAGAATTTCACGATAGGAGATTAGGAGGCCCCATTTGCATATATGTTCAAGCTAAGTTCATTTAACTTCATGTCGACCTTCCTAATTAATCAAGTAATCATTAAGTGACATTAGTAATACTATTGGAAATTTTAATGGAACGGGTCTCATTGTTTAGATTCAGCATTAGGATATGAAAATAACCTATATCAATCACCATACATTCATACCTTCATCATATAATTATCTAAAGGAGGACAAGATTAAACATAATTGAATTAGTACAGTTCTTATATAATTTTATCTCTTTAATTAATGTAACTGAATAATTCAGCAATACTGACTCAGCTGTGATACTCTAAAGTTATCAGTACTTCTCCCCGTAATTATAGTTTCCATCTGAGAAAAACAGAAATTTACAAACATATTTTAATTTGTGATACTCTGAAGTTATCAGTTCTCCCGTAATTATAGTTCCCAAATGAGAAAATTAAACAGAAATTTACAAACATGTTTAATTTTATAGAAAATGTCAATTTAGTACTAATTTGGCCCCTTCATTACTCATTTCAATGATCATCTCATTTTCTTCCCCTATTAATCATAAGGTAACAACTCTTATGAATGTCCATTTGAACAAATCTTTTCAACTCTAGTACAATTTTTTTTTCTTCATTTTTTGTCTTTCTGACTTATTTAACAGATTTTTGAATTATAACGTGCTGAGAAAGTGGAAGATAGAGAAACTTTGCCGAAAGGTCACCCAACTCCGCCGGCGTCCCATGGCCGGTCGCCGAAGTTCGGCCGTCGGAGTCGCCGGATTCCGGTCACCAAAATTTTTTTGCCAGATTTTTTTTTTCAATATTAAATTATTGACTCTGACTTTCATCAATTTTTTTTTCCGCCGTATTTTAGTCACCGGACTCAGGTTACTGACCCCCAGTAAGTTACTTACAGATTCCAGATTTTCAGTAATCAAGTTACTGATCCCCAGTAATCAGGTTACTGACCCCAATAAGTAACTTACAAATTCCAGATTTTCAGTAATCAAGTTACTGACCCTCAGTAATCAGGTTACTGACCCCCAGTAAGATGATTACTGATCTCCAGTAATACTTTCAATTCTTATGGTAACTTGCTGACCCAAGCCGAGGTCCAAGCCCAGAACCTTATCTCATGAGGCCATTTTGATGCAGTCGACGTAGAAGGCGTGGAGGCAGAGCGGGAGGAGGCGGAGGTGGTGGTAGACCGTGCAGCGGACGTTGTCGTCGGAGTCAAGGCAGAGGAGCGGCGCAGCGGCGGAGGAGGAGGCCGATCTGGAGATGACGGGGAGCTGGTACTTAACGACAAAGGAACCATTGGCGAGGGAGAGGTCGACGATCTTGGAGCCGAGCTTGGAGAGGTCGAAGTTGCGGTCGACTATCCGAGTCTTGTCGCCAAGGTGTCGTCGGCGTAGGTCAGCGTGGAGAGAGAGAGAGAGAGAGAGAGAGAGGTCTGTTGGTTAGTGTTTCTGCCTAAACCCGGGGGTCTTGGTAGATACTTGATGAATCCAACTCGATCTCCTGCAATCCTGCTTACTAAGGGGAATACCGGGCGGGCCGGCCTTCACCTCTCCGATGCCTAAGTTAGTATAGTTGGAATATATATATAACTTGGGCACGTATGTAAGCAGGGAGAGAGACAAGTTACCTATTTATGGTGGTAGTCGAGGCCCATATATAGGTGGTCGAGGGTGAGGGCTGGCCTTACCCTTCGATGTGGGACTGGTTCCCTTCTGTTTGGATATTCTGGTGCCCTCTTTGGCAGGCGGGCGCCCCTGGTCCCAGGATCCCTGGAGGCAGGATAGACCGCTGGGGCCCGAGGCCTGGTGCTGGTGGTCCGATCCTGGGTCCTGGTCCGGGCTCTGGTGCGCTTGCTGCGGGTCTGTGGGCCCTGGTGTAGCCTCTCTGGCTACTGTCAACAAGTCCCCCAAGTTCCCGGTCAAGTGCAATCTTGAATGGGGACTTAAGATCTGTCTTGCTCTTGGCCTGCAGACCCGCAGGGTTACCAACCTACCGGTGCTCAGTCCCCCAAGTCCGCGTTAAAGATTGGGCGTGACCGAGGTGAGTATCTGGATCTTGAATGGGCGTTCCTAAAGTATCGAAACGAGTCCCGGATGAACCATATTGGTGCGGGGCGGAGTTCACGGGAGCTCGACGGGCGTCCTGCCGTATCGGAACGAGTCCCGGATAGACTTGCAGACTAGCCTTCGGGGAGGCCTGTTGGTGCGTGGAATAGGCCAACAGGTGCCCGAAGGGTGTTATGGCCGCGCTGAGGCGTTGTTTTAACACTTGCTAGCCTTCTCAGCTTTTGTTGTTTAAGCGTTGAGGTAATGTGCAGGTTTGTTAGCCTGCGGGGAGACTTGCTCTGTTTTAGAGAGACAATCTGCCCAGTGGAGTGGCGTTGAGATAACGAGTCTCGCCATGTATCCCCAAGGGTATCACAGTTCAGTGTGATGCAGGGTTTTTATCCTGCTGGACAAGAGTACATTGGTTAGATGTAAGCTCGCCCGGGTTTATAAAGCCCATGCGTTTTGAAGCCTCGCGTTGTTGCTGGCTCGTCCCTGCCCGTAGGCGTAGGGAATGACATCCGGTAGAATATTTTGGAGCTGGTTGAATGTCACATGCCCGGTGGAATGCCATAGTGCTGGGCGGATCTCGACCGGGCGGGCTGCCGTATCGGGGTAAGTCCTCCAGTGAACTGGCATTCAGCCGGTGTAAATAACCGTGACACGTCATGGTGTCGGGTTGATTCGAAGGTTGACCTTTGTGAAGCGAGGAGAGGGGACGCCTCGTTGCGTGCTCCTTGCTTACTAACTGTTGCTTGCGGGTGGGACATGTGGCTGACATGCAATGAAGGGGGAGCCCATCAGTTCCATCAGTTATGATGGCATGGGGTCCTTTTATTGATGCCGTGGACACGTGTCGGCAGGGGGCGGACTGAGATGGAGGGGATCGACGGCTGGGGTTGCCTGACCTTTGTTGTTGCCCTATTTATCGTCTCATCTGCTTTCCTCCTGCCGCACTTTGCTTTCTGCTCTCCTCTTCCCTCTTTCGGCAGAACTGAATTTTTGTTTTGAGGTTTAATGGCGTCTGGGAGATCTGCGCATTATGCCAGTGGCGGTCGTGGGCCTAGGAGGCACGAGCTGCGGGATGGTGATGGGACGATTGTCTGCGACGAAGCAATCAGAAGTATGGACGAGAGGGAGATTAGGGAGTTTCGGTCGAGGTGGGATATCAACTCTTCCGTTAAACTTCGAGGCTTGCATCCCGGCGAGCTGGCCTGTAATCCGGAGCCGGGCTGGGTCGCCGTTTTTGATGACCAGTTCCGCAACGGACTATCGCTGCCGTTGCCGGGATTTGTCCAGTACATGCTGAGCTCACTGAATCTTTCCCCAGCCCAGCTTCCGAGCAATCAGTGGAGGCAGTTGCTTGGGCTTGGGTGCCTGTTCTGTTTGAGTTATATGGACTGGCCCACGGTTAATGAATTTCGGGCGCTGTACAGGATTTCTTACTGCAGAAAGGGCCAGTGCCGTGGTTGCGTGAATTTTGCCACGCGGGAGCATGGTGCTGCCATTACGCATCTGCCGGCGACGGTTTTGGATGGCTGGAGGAGGTCGGTGGTGCTGGCCGGTGGTAAGTGGCAGCGTACCTGGAGGGGTTATCAAGTGCCCGGGGCATATCAACCGATCGGGGACCAGACCTATGAATTGGAGAACCTGGAGAAGCAACGGTTATTCCGTTTGTTTTATGGCTGGGACCATAATAGCCGGAGCACCTACAATTTCACTCGGTGGAACGTGCTGGAGGTGCTGGGGATGGGGAGAAAACCTACTAATGGTCCTCGGCCCGCGCTTAAAGTTGAGGAGACTATCGAGCCGGATGAGGAGCTTATAGCAGCGCGGTTGATGGAGATAGGGGAGGAGGCCGCAAAAGTCGTTCTTGACGTGGCTACCCAGAAGCGTACGGAGCATGCAAGGCCGGTGCCGCTAGTGTTCTCGGACGCTCATTATGGGAGGCGGCCGGGCGGTGAGAACAATTCCCCACTCCGCATTTGGGAAGTGCGGGCGGAGGGCCTCCCGGGGCCAGACCCTGTGGCGCGGCAAATGGCAGTGCGTACCTCGCGGGAGAGGGAATCGGTGGTTTTGCCCGAGCACCGTCGAAGCAGCCACAGTGAAAGTCCGGCAAAGAGAGCGAGGGTATTTGATGCGGGGGCGTCAAGCTCAGCCGGGCCGATGGAGCGAGCCATAGTCCCGACTGTGGAGGCGGGTGGTCGAAGGACTCAGGAACCGGAAACCGTTCGTAGCTCTGGTGGTGGATTTAGCAGGCTTGTGGCTGGTATAATCGAAACCTTGGGGCTCGACCGGGAGGGATCCTGGACCGAAAATCCGGGTGAGAGTATGGCGGAGCCCGTGGGACTGGCTCTACAGGTAAATGTTTTTTCTGTGAGTCCTCTTCCGTGATGTGACATGAGCTGATGCTCCTTTTGCTTTCTTTTGGCAGCTGGCTCAGAGGTTTTATGTCGCCGGCCCCAGAATGGAGGCTGCCGCTGTCCTGGAGAAGCGGGTGGAGGAGCTGGGTGTTAAGGTGGGTGTGGCGGAAGCCGAGCTTGCGAAGGAAAGGGAGGAAGGCGGCCGGCTGAGCGCGGAACTCGTGCGGGAGAGAGAGGAAGCCAGCCGACAGCTTGCCGCCCGTGATGGGAGGATTGTCGAGTTGGAGGCAAAAGTTTTGGAGCTGCAGGCCCAAATGACGGCGGTCGTTCGGGGACGGGAGAGGCTGGTGGAATCCGAACTTGCTGAAGTGGCCGACAAGGCCGTTGACGAGTTTCGGGAGTCGTCAGATTTTGAGGAGATGCTGGAGAAGGCTCGCACGGAGGGTATAAGTGACGCCTATCTGGAGTGGCGGGAGAAAGGGTGGCTCGACGCCGAGCGGATGGAGGCTGACATAGCCCTGACCGTGATGAGGGAGCAGGAGCGGGAGCTAAAAGGTGGCGGGTCGGGGGTTGTGGGTTCCGGGAGCGCTAGCTAGGTGTTTGCTCTGTACATATATCCTGTAATTGGTGGTCTCTTTAATGTCATAACTGCACATTGCAATGCTTGCCAATTACACTTTCGTTCCTTTATGATTGCTACTATCTAGGGTAAAAGCGTAGGTGTTCGATATTCCACGGCCTGGTAGAATAGATGCCCGTAGCGTCTATGATGTGGAATGTTGCCGGGCCTACGGCCGCGGTGATCTGGTAGGGTCCCTCCCATGTTGGCTGCAAGGCCAATGGCTTTTTCTGGACCTTCCTCATGACCCAGTCGCCGACTTGCAGCTTTCTTTCCCGGACCCTTCTATCGTAGTACCGGGCGACCCGCTGCTTGTAGGTTTGGTTTCGCATGTGCGCTCGGTCGCGCCGCTCCTCGATGAGGTCCAGGTTGAGTAGTAAGCCGTCGGCATTTGTGTCGGCGTCGTAATTCTCGACCCTGCCGCTGGGTATCTCAGTCTCCACAGGGAGCACTGCTTCACTCCCGAATGCCAAGCAGAACGGGGTCTCTCCTGTTGCCTCTGCTGCTGTTGTCCGGATGGCCCATAATACCGCGGGGAGTTCCTCGGCCCAGCATCCCTTCTTGGCATCCAGTTTCTTTTTAAGAAGAGTTTTGATAATCTTATTGACCGCTTCTGCCTGGCCGTTGGTCTGCGGGTGTGCTACCGAGGCAAACAGCATCCGGGTCCCCAGGGAGGCTGTGTACTGGATGAGATCCGCGTTGTTGAATTGCGTCCCATTATCCGTGATAATAGTCTGCGGCACCCCAAACCTACAGTAGATGTTTTTCCACAGGAATTTCTTAACCCGTTCCTCAGTGATCTTTATCAACGGTTCTGCCTCGACCCATTTAGTTTGGTAATCTACTGCCACAATGGCGTACTTGTATTGTCCTACTGCCACGGGGAAAGGGCCGATGATGTCTAATCCCCATTGTGCGAAAGGCCAAGGTGCCAACAGGATTGATAATGCGATTGCCGGGGCACGAGGTACCGAGGCATACATGTGGCATTTGTGGCAGCCGCGTGATATTTTCCTCGATGCTGCCGCCATATCGGGCCAGAAATAGCCCGCTCGGAGTGATTTGTGGGATAATGACCTTGCGCCGGAGTGATTACCGCATACCCCCTCGTGGATCTCTCGCATGATTGCTTCTCCTGCCTCCTTAGTCACACACCTCAGCTGGGGGAAGCTGTGGCCCCTTCGGTATAATTGGCCGTTAATGAGGCCATACCGGGCACACCGGAGGTGCAGCCTCCTGGCTTCCACCGCATCCTGGGGGCTGGTTTTGTCGGTCAGATACTTGACTATTGGGTCCATCCAGCTCGGTGGTACCTGTTCTACCGCGAATATTTCGGAGATGGTCTTGCTTATACTTGGCTTTTGGAGGGTCTCGATTTTAGCTCTCCGGTACTCTGAGGGGTAGTTTCCGGTTGCTAGCCTCGCAAGGGCGTCTGCATGCCTATTTGCATCCCGGGGAATATGTTGGATCTTGGTGCCGCGGAAGAACCCGATCAGTGTTTTGGCCAAAGCCTGGTAGGAGGATAGCTGAGGATCTTTAACCTCGAACACCCCGTTCATCTGGTTGACTACCAAGCTGGAGTCGCTGTATATGTCCATGGATGAGATTCCCAGCTCCTTGGCCAGTTGCAGACCGGCTATGAGGGCCTCGTACTCGGCAGCGTTATTGGAGGTGGTAAAAAGGAACCGTAGTGCATACTCGTACGATTGGCCGTCGGGTGAGATTATCAGGACCCCGGCCCCACTCCGTTTGGCGGTTACGGAGCCATCCACGTAAAGTTTCCAGCCGGTTGGCAGGTCTGGTTCGATCTTGGCGGTTTGTTCTGCCCGTGCGTCCTCGAGCCGGGCGGGATGGACTTCTACCGCCATTGGGGTGAGCTCACATATGAAGTCGGCAGCAGCTTGTCCCTTGATGGCTGTTCGTGGGGCATAGGTGATGTCGAATTCCCCTAATTCGACTGCCCATCGTACGAGCCTCCCGCTGGTGTCTGGCTTTTGCAGGATCTGCCGCAGGGGGTGGTTGGTATATAAGGTGATGGAATGAGCCTGGAAATAGTGCCGGAGCTTCCTGGCGCTAACAATCAAGGCTAGAGCCAATCTCTCTATATCGGGGTACCGGCCCTCGGCTCCTGTAAGTCCCTTTCCCGCGTAGTATACCGGAAGTTCGAGCGTGCCCTCCTTTCTGACGAGAGCGGCGGAGACGGCGGCTGCGGATGCGGCTATGTAAAGGTACAACATTTCTCCCGGCAGTGGTTTGGATAGGAGAGGAACTGCAGCCAGGTATGCTTTGATGGACTGGAACGCTGCCTCATGCTCCGCAGCCCAGAGTATCTTCCTGGTTTGCTGTGCCTTGAGCAGTTTAAAGAACGGGACGCACTTATCGGTTAAACGGGAGATGAATCTGGCCAGGGCGGCCAACCGGCCGGTCAAGATCTGGACCTGGTTTCTCTCTCCTGGTGTTTCCATATCAAGGATTGCCTGGACCTTCAGCGGGTTGGCTTCTATCCCTCGCTGGCTGATGATGTGCCCTAGAAAAAGACCCTCTGAAATCCCGAAAAGACACTTCTTCGGGTTCAAGCGCATTCCGAATTTGAGCATTTTACCGATGACCACGGCCAAATCCCGGACGTGGGCCCCCGCAGTTAAGCTTTTGACCAACATGTCATCAACGTAAACTTCCACGGTTTTGCCCATCTCTTGTTCCAGCATTTGGTTCACCATCCGTTGGTAGGTGGCGCCGGCGTTCTTTAGACCGTACGGCATCCTCTTATAGCAGTAGGTGCCTCGGTCGGTTGTGAATGACGTGTGTTCTTCATCATCCGGGTGCATCCGTATCTGGTTGTACCCGGCGTAGGCGTCCATGAAGCTGAGCAGCTTGAAGCCGGATGTGGAGTCAATGAGCTGATCAATCCGAGGGAGCGGGAAGCTGTCCTTTGGGCACGCCCGGTTTAGATTAGTGAAGTCCACGCACATACGCCACTGACCGGCCGCCTTCTTCGGTACCATGACCACGTTGGCGAGCCAGCGCGGGTACTGGACTTCCCGGATGAAACCTATGCCCATGAGTTTCTGTACTTCTTCTCTAATCGCCTCATATTTTGCCGGGCTGAAAGACCTCCTCTTTTGCCTCGTCGGGGGGACGCTGGGTAATGAGTTTAGCCGGTGAACGGCTATCTCTGGGGATATGCCCGGCATGTCTTCGTAGGACCATGCGAAGACCGAACTGTGGGCCCGGAGAAAGGCGATGAGTTCTTCCCTGACGACCGGGTCGAGTTGTGTCCCTATCACTACGCTTCGGTCCGGGTGGTCTTTGGAAATACAGATGGCTTCGGTTTCCTCCACGGCCGAAGGTCGCTCTGGTTTCTCGGTGAACGTGAATCGCCTAACTCTACCTGGAGCGATGTCATCACGGGGGTCAAGACGCTGGTACTTGCTGAGCGGTTGTAAAGACCTCGGCCCGCTTCCTCCCGTGGGTCAGGGCTTCTGCGTAGTACTTACGGGCGATTCTCTGGTCCCCGCGTATAGTTATAACTCCGGCTGGTGAAGGCATCTTCAACATCAGCATATGGCCGGCAATGAACGTTTTGAGCCTCCATAACCCTGGCCGACCGATTATACCATTGTACGACGACAGGCAGTCGACGATGATGAATTCCAAATGCTCTGTTTTCGTTCTGTCTCCCTTGCCGAAAATGATTGGTAGGTAATCGGATCCTAGAGGCTGGACTACCTCACCGGAGAAGCTTATCAGCGGCTCGTTATCCTGGGATAACTTGTTCCTCCCTCTTTGCAGTCCTCGGTACGCGTCTCGGAACATTACGTTGACAGAGGCTCCGGTATCGATCAGCATACGACTGGTTATCCAGTGGTCTATTTGGACCGTGATAAGGAAGGGGTCGGTGTGCGGTTGGATCACATCCTCCGGCTCTTCATCCTCATAGAAAGTGACCGAGTTCCATCCGGTTTTAGCGGCTTGGACGCTTCGTTCTCTGAAGGCGTAAACCTCCCTCCCCCGGATTGATCTCAGGCACCGCTTCTTTGAGCTCCGGGTGAGCTGACCGATATGGTCCCCACCGTGGATCATGTTAATGCTCCCGTGTACCTCGATCCACCCGGGGGTTCGTGTGCATATAGTCCCTATCGGCCGAGCTCGCGGTCGGTCCGCCCTGGGGCTGCCGGGGCGGGCTTGGTCTTGTACGACCGCCTTCTGTGGTTTCCGATCTGGGACCCGAAGGTCCGGTTCATAGGGTTTTCTTGCTGGCGAAGGAACCGGGGCCCGTGGTGTCCGCTCCGCTGACACAGCTACCTGGATCCGAGCTGGGTGCCCAAAAGGTGGTCCTCTTCCTGGTCGGGGATCATTGTCACTGCTTCGCCGGGGTTGCCACTCCTTTCGCGCCTCTATCCCCCTGGCGGCTACAGATACCCGGCTGATACGTAGCCGCCCGGCTTTGCTTTCGTGAGGGGATGGCGGTATGCCATCTGAGATCCGCTTGGGCGCCTTGTTCCCATATGTCTCTTGTTCTGCCTGAGCATGCCTAACGGCCACGGTCATCAGCTCGTCGTACGCCAGCGACCCCTGCGCTTGTAAGTCGTATGAAAGTTCCCCTGCTCTTAATCCTTGCTTGAAGGCCATCCCCGCAATCCTCTTATCCAAGTTTCTTACCCCGGACGTGGCGACCTGCCACCGGTTAACGAAGGCGCGTAATGGTTCGTGGTTAGCCTGCATGCAATCGAAGAGGACCGTCGATGGCTGGGCTGCCGTGGCTTTAAGGACGAACCGGCCGACAAACCTATCGGCCAACTGTGCGAAAGTTTCGACCGAGTCCATTGGTAGCTCGTAGAACCAACCCAGTGCCTCCCCTGCGAGCGTTTCTCGGAACATGTTGCAGCTCACGGCATCCGAATAGCCCCTAGTGCTCGTCTTCGACTTGAAGCTATCCAAGTGCCGGTACGGGCAGCTTGTTCCCGAGTATGTCAACTTCAGAGGCCTTTGGTCGCCAGATCCCCCCGTTTCCCGGATCCGGCGTGGGGAGGGTCCAGTGCGCTCGGTAAACCGTGCGCCGTCCTGCGGTCGTCCCGCCTTCCGCTCGCTGGTCTCCATGCGGCTCTTTATGTCCGATACCGAAGCGGAAAGTGCCTCGATCGTTCGCGCGGTGGAGCTATCCCGCTCGTCTGATGCCTGATCTGCGCGGTACGGGAGCTTGACTGGGCCGGAATCTTTCAGAGCCTCTGAGAAGAGGGGTATGGGCATATGGACGGTCTTCCTCCTGCCCGTAGGCAGCCCTATCTCGAGATGCGGGAATTCGCTAGCCTTGCTCGCTGTGTGCGAGGCCGCCCGAGGAGTACCCAGCTGGCCTTCTCGCTCCAGGGTTGCTAACAGGGCGGTGGTTACTGCCTTCAGTTCCCGACTTCGGGCCTCTGCTCTTAACCGATCCTGATCGCCCTCCTTTCGCAATCGCTCAATTTCTGCCTTCATCTTTCTTATTTCCCCTGCTCCAACCGGGTCGGGATTCTCTGAGACTTGACGATCGTGGGCCTTGTTTTGAATAGGAGGAAGTGCGAACCTCGCACCGACCTCGGCCTTTATGCTACGGGCCGGGCCGGGGAACTGAATTCGCGCTTCCGGACTTCCTTTGCGGTCGGGGGAAAGAACGAACCTCGCACCGATCGCAGCCCCTGCGCGTGGGGCCCGGTCGGGGAACTGAATTCGTCCTTTCGATCCTTCCGTGCTTGTCTCTATCTTTCTTCCTTCCATGTCTTCCGGACTGCGGTTTTAGCGATCTTTTAAAGGGTCACCAGGGCCCTACTTTCCGGCACAGCGACACTGACTTTTTGAACGATGTTCCCACAGACGGCGCCAATTGTTTCTGCCTAAACCCGGGGGTCTTGGAAGATACTTGATGAATCCAACTCGATCTCCTGCAATCCTGCTTACTAAGGGGAATACCGGGCGGGCCGGCCTTCACCTCTCCGATGCCTAAGTTAGTATAGTTGGAATATATATATAACTTGGGCACGTATGTAAGCAGGGAGAGAGACAAGTTACCTATTTATGGTGGTAGTCGAGGCCCATATATAGGTGGTCGAGGGTGAGGGCTGGCCTTACTCTTCGATGTGGGACTGGTTCCCTTCTGTTTGGATATTCTGGTGCCCTCTTTGGCAGGCGGGCGCCCCTGGTCCCAGGATCCCTGGAGGCAGGATAGACCGCTGGGGCCCGAGGCCTGGTGCTGGTGGTCCGATCCTGGGTCCTGGTCCGGGCTCTGGTGCGCTTGCTGCGGGTCTGTGGGCCCTGGTGTAGCCTCTCTGGCTACTGTCAACAGTTAGAAAAGAGGAGGATAATGAGGATATTAGGGTTTAGTATATGGTAGTTCTGTATTTTTGTCAAAATTCATTAGAGTGGGTAGGTAACATTAGAATGGGCAAGTTTTACCCCATTTTTGTGCAAATTGGCATTTTTCCTTAATTTTAATTTGTCTGATGATCGATCTAAAACGTGGGCGGTCAAACAAAATATATATGTGGGAAGCCTGGCCGTCTTTATCGTTGACTCTGCTGCTGCCCAGCCTTTTCTATTTTTCTTTTCCTCCACATGAATTCCGCCGGACCAATAGGACATCTTGCATCTATGGAATCAGTCAAACTCACTTCTGGGCGTTTGATACACAAAAACACAGACAGATCTCTAACTAGCTGCAAGCTATGATCTCGATCTCTCATTACCTCAATTTCAACGAGTTTGATTTGCCATTTCTATTTGTCAAAGATAGAACTCAAATTTTCCACGAGTTTTAATTCTTTGAGACCGGATACAACTTGCAGATCGAAACCCTAATTAAAATTAACAAAGTTCATTATCAATGGAAACCTAATTATTAGACGATCGAATAACTATTTTTCTTTCAATTTCAGAAATGATCAGTATACATGTTGATCAAAGATATCCAAGTTATTACCAAACGGTCGTTCTGGTCACCAAAGAGAACAACAATTTTGGATCCAAGGCAATAACGATGGAGGAGTCAAAGTCTTGTGCATCTTATTAAAAATGGTCGTCCACAAAATTTGCTTATCGAATGATATATATGTGAAGTAGTTGCGGATCGGAAAGAGTCCAGTAAGTGTAGAATGTATCGGACTAGAGGAGCAGGTAGACCAAGGAAAATCCGACTTTGGATGAAGCTAAGACGTACGTGTATGTCGACTAGCTTGCCTATCATCTTCAACATAATTTACATTTTTTCCTTGTAGAAAATCACCTTCATTATCGTTGAGCTGTGCAATAAACAAAAACCAGTTTGTTAATTTATCAATTAATAATTAATGCAATAATTTTCTGCAACCTCGATCATTTTCTTTCTCTTCTCTGTGTGTAGCTAGCTAGCAGTCGAAAGCTTCTCTCTCTAATCTGGTGAGTACTGCTGGGAATGTTATGCCACGTGGTGGCTTGACGCACCAGCTGACCTCATGGCTACTCCATTCTCTCTAAGATCTCTCATCATAATGTGTTGGCCTTAGTCAAACCAAACCCTTTTAAAGCCGAGTCTGTTGCACCTCTTGAGACTTCAATCTTCTCACTCTCTCTCTCCCTTCCTTGAAATATTTAAGGACAGACGAGGACTGCTCTTCCGATCCCACACCTAAAATATATTCTTTCTTCTCCAATATATTCCTACCAAGGTCTCATCTTATCTCATCTTGATCATCTCTCTTTCACTCTCTCTTTGCCATTTTTACAGATCACAATATAGATTTGATTTGATTCAAGACACATAATTAACTTTACCAACCATATATATATAGACTGCAGATCTGAGATCGATCATGGACCCAGCTGCTAGTGAGCATTCGTTTCAAAGCCCCAGAATTGAGCATGTGTTATCTCCGGCGACCATGGACGGGAACCGGGTGGTTCATAATGAAGTGGACTTCTTTGCTGATCATCACAAGGGTTGTCTGAAAGAAACAGATCAAACCCTTGAAGATAAGGAGGACATGACTCAAGAAAAGCAACTAGATGTAAGTTTATGCAAACTAGCTAGTTCAATTTTCATCTGCTGTTTGTTTTGTTTAATTATTTCTTACTGTTATTATTGTGTGTTTGGTTTTGTGGTCCAGACTGGTTTAAATCTTTTAACATATACCAGCGATAAATCATCTACAGATGATGGATCAACATCCCATAGTATTGAAGATCACAAACAAACAATAAGTGAGGTAATTATTCATGAAATTCGAGTTTTTGTTTCAAGCTGATGATTATACTAGGGTTTTGAAAATAATATGGTGTGAAACTAATTTGGTGCAGCTAGAAGTTGTTCAAGCTAAATTGGGGCGTATGAACGTAGAGAATCAGCGGTTGAGAGTTATGATTACTCAGGTGAACAACAATTACAAGAGCTTACAGATTCATCTCGTTGAATTCATGCAACGCCAGCAAAATAAACCAGTTCAACAACACAAGGTAATAAATTGACCGATATAGTGATCGATCTGTACGTTTCAAAATCATTATTTTATGTAAATTAAAGTGGATAGTAATAAAGATCATAATTGTTTCACGGGTTTGTTTAGATGGTCATAAATGGATCAGCACCAGAAGAGAAGCAGATGATGAACAATATGGTTCCTAGACAATTTATGGATATGGGCAGGGCTGCAAATATCACTCATCATGAGAAAAATGAGCTTCTTTCACACTCTTCGTTGGACACGGCTAGATCTAATAACGAATATTGCTCTGGTTCTCCTCCCATCGTTGAGTCAATGGATCACTGCAAGAGTACAGTTCATAGGGGCAGTAAAAGAGCTTCTGGGGGTGCTGAAGATAGCCTAGAAGGACAAGAGTTTCCAGCTGGGAGTCCTGGTTGGGTTCCTAAGAAAATTCCCAAGTTGAGTTCTGGGGACGTCGACGTAGATCATCAGGCTTCTGAAGAAACCATGTCCATGATTAAGAAAGCTCGTGTTTCTGTTCGAGCACGATCTGAAGCTTCCATGGTGAGTTACACTGAGCCTAAATCACTGATTAGGCTGTAGTTTCATATCTAAGTCACCTATATCAGTAGTTCATTACTAGCTACTCTGCAACTTCGATAAATTTGATACCAAATGAAATCATGAATCTAGTTTCGTGGAGTATCGATCAAGGTGCACCGTCTTCCTTTCTAATGATTTCAAAAGAACACACTGGACTAAACCAAAAAACCCACGTGCTAAATACAACTACTGTATGAGATAACTTTTCAAACTTTATCTCTCTCTTGCTCCTATTGTTGATTTTGTATTTGCAGGAAGTCAAATATACAGGCTAAGCTTGTAGTATCATTTTAATTTGCTGACCACCAGTTTCTCTATTAAGGACTAAAACAGTAGAATTGATTCAGATATAATATTAAAAATCTTGCAGATATCTGATGGATGCCAATGGAGAAAGTATGGTCAGAAGATGGCTAAAGGGAACCCTTGCCCTAGGGCTTATTATCGTTGTACCATGGGAACTGGTTGCCCAGTTCGAAAACAGGTAATTACATATATGCTCCATTTCTTCTAAGACTTAAGCAGTTAATATTGATCTAGTGCGTTTGTTATATCGATAGATTATCACTCTGAACAGTATTTAAGTTTGATGTGAAAAACATTTATTTTTTACCTAAAATGCCTAACAATGTAGAACTAACCCAAGTAAAATTTGCGATCGTAATTAAACTAAGGGCTACGTATATGTCAAACTAATGTACCAAAGATTATAACGTACGAGTTTTACATTTTGGCTCCTAATTTTTCAGGTACAAAGATGTGCAGAAGACAAAACCATACTCATAACAACATATGAAGGGCAACACAACCACCCACTCCCACCTGCTGCAATGGCTATGGCATCTACTACATCAGCAGCAGCATCAATGCTACTCTCCGGCTCAATGCCCAGTGCTGATCAACATCCTCACCATGCACTAATGAACTCGTCATCAAACACTTTCTTACAGAGAACAGCTATTCATCATCCGCAGCTGCCAAACTGCCCACCAAGCTTTGCAACTCTTTCAGCTTCAGCCCCATTTCCGACGGTTACATTGGACCTCACTCGCTCTCCCTCTACTCCATCAGAGACTATGGCACTGAACCAATTACCAAATTTTTCTCAAAACATGCCTTTGCCGCATGTTTTAGGCCAAGTTCTTTGCAACAACGAATCAAAACTGTCCCTTTTAGATGGTTTTCGGGGACTGGAGACTGCTACAAATCACTCAATCCTGGCTGACAAAGTGAGTGCAGCTACGGCGGCCATCACAGCTGATCCAAGTTTCACAGCAGCTCTAGTGGCAGCCATTACCACTATCATGGGGAATAATGTTCATTCAAACAATAATACCAACAGTTCCAACAATACATAAACATCAATCATTTTATTTCACTTTTTCAGAGAAATAAAGTCTCATTATTTTAAGTATAAATGAAAAAGTTTCTTAATTTTCAATTTCAATTCAGTCTTGCGTTTTATAGTCCTTAACGCCTTACAAGATTAATGTCAAATATGTTTAACAAATAGTAATTTCATTAATGAAGACTTAAAGACAACCGCATCAGCCCTTTATACACAAAGAAAAAAAAAGGGGTTTTTACCCAAAACTACAATTTTGGGTACATAATTACCAATAGCAAGGTCTTCTTTTTAAATTACCATTAACAAGGTTCCATCCAAAACTAACAGAATCAGTTAAGTCTTAAATTACACAATTACCCTCACTAAGCCTAATGCTACTGATCCTCAGAATTCAACCTAATACTACTGACCCTCAGTGAGCCTAATGCTACTGATCCTCAGAACTCAACCTAATATACTGACCCTCAGTAGCTCCGCCGTCTTAATACTACTGACCCTCAGTAGCTCCGCCGTCCTCCGCCGCGCTTCAATACTACTGACCCTCAGTAGCTCCGCCGTCTTAATACTACTGACCCTCAGTAGCTCCGCCGTCTTAATACTATTGACCCTCAGTAGCTCCGCCGCACTTCAATAATATTGACCCTCAGTATCTCAACCATAACCAACACAAGCAAAAATCCCACAACAATCAATTCCAACACACAACAATCAAATCAACACACAACAATCAACACACAACAATCAATCAAGAGAGAGAGAACACACAACAATCAATCAAGAGAGAGAGAGAGAGAGGGAGGCAGAGAGGGAGAGACAGAGACAGAGACAGAGGGAGGCAGAGAGGGAGAGACAGAGACAGAGACAGAGGGAGGCAGAGAGGGAGAGACAGAGAGAGAGACAGAGAGGGAGAGGCAGAGAGGGAGAGGAGTCCGCCGTCGCGCCTCGGTCCCCCTCCTGGCTCCGCCGTCGCGCCTCGGTCCCCCTGGCTCGGCCTCCGCTGCCTCGCTCGTCGTCGACGTCGTCCGCCTCCGTGCCTCGCTCGTCGTCGTCGTCGTCCGCCTCCGCCTAGCACCTCGTCGTCGTCGTCCGCCTCTGCCTCAATCCTCGTCGTCGTTGTCGTCGTCCGCCTCCGCCTCGCTCCTCGTCGTCGTCGTCCACCTCGCGCCTCCACCTCGCTCCTCGTCGTCGTCGTCCACCTCGCGCCTCCGCCTCTGCCCTCGCGCCGCCTTCACTGCCTTGCTCGCTGCCTTAGGCCTCCGGCCTCGCTCCTCCGCCTCGCGCCTCGCCCCTCCGCCGTCGCGATCGAGAAGGAGAAGAGCTCCAGATCGGGAAGGAGAAGAGGAGAGGAGAGATCTGACTTGTTTTTTTTTTTTTTTTTTAATATATATAGATGGCATATGTTGTAATTTTTAGATTGTCAGGGTTAATTATGTCATTTAACATTGGACGGATTAAAAGTCTGTTAGTGTTAAATCCTGCTAGTGGTATAAAAAAATCAGACCTTGTAATTGGTAATTATGAGTACAAAATTGTAGTTATTGGTAATTATCTTAAAAAAGAAAAAAAGAGTAGTTTGGTCCAATACATATATTTTCATATGCGAAGACATTAGGCGAGGCATTTTGTATTTGACTGGTGACGCATATGGTTAAGGCGTTGAGGCAAGGTATCACTTTGCCAGAATTACCGCAAAGTGATACCTAGCAAATGACATTTTTTTCCGTCTTTCTTAACTGGCAACAAAGTAGAAATGACATTTTTTGTTTCATTAAATTGTTTCACTAACCAAAACAAAATAGCACAACCATTAGTTCGATCCAAAAAAATAAAAAATATATCTTCTACATACCAGTACCTCGCAACAGTTCTGCCATGCCTCACCATTAGTGTCAGAGGCATACATTTCTCGTAGATGATCTTTTCCGCCAAACTTTAATTTGAAGCAATATGGGAACTTCTCATACAAAGACACGCCTCCAGTTTGCATCTAATACTGGTGGGACAATTGTGAATTGCTAGTACGTTTTAGTACCCATATGTGGGTGTTTTGAGAAAGAAACTTCATGTCGCTTAAGTCTTCTAATTTTCCTATAACTGTAACTTTTGTCGCGGTCCTTTTTGTTTGTTTATAATCTTTTAGATCGACTAACACATGAGAATGAGATGGTAATTACTGTAAAATTAAAGAGATCAATTTTCTAACCAGCTCACTTTTAGCGATTCTAAAATAGATAATTACTCAAAACTACAATTTTATGGTGATATTTACCAATATTAATTAAGACCTAATTTTTTTAGGGAAAATGACAATTTTCACATAAATGGGTTAAAAATTGACTATTCTAATGTTTATTGCCCAGATCAATGAATCTTGACAAAAATACCTAATTACCCTATTATAAACCCTAATATCCTCACCTCTCTCTCTCTCTCTCTCTCTCTCTCTCTCTCCCTCCAAGTGCTGCTACAATTCCGAGCTCTGCGATTGATGTAGGATCTCAACCCCTCCCCCACCTCCGATCTCAGTTACCCCCCAAATTCCCATGAAGAATCCGAACCCGAACCCGAATCCAAACCCGAACCCTTCTCTGACTTCTCCTCCTTCCGCCTCCCCAACTTCGACGACCTCCTCCTCTTCGACCCCTCCGACTCGACCTCTCCTCCTTCCCCTCTCCCCTCCCGCCGCGTGGCACCACCACCGCCACCCTCGCCGACTCTAACAACTCCAACTCCGGCGCCGTCTATTTGATATTGTGATGAGGGAGGAGTCTGTGACACGTGGACAGAGGGTGAGATCGAGGCGGGTAGCGGGTGAGGATTGTGGGGAGGTGATCGGAGTAGAGAGGGGTGAGGGTGCGGCGGTGTTTGGATTCTAGGGAGTAGAAGGACTTGCAGACTAGAGAGAAGCAAGTCATTGGTACGCTGTATTTGGTGGAAAACTTCTCGAGCTGGTGCAGCCAATTTTAGAAGGGAAGGTGGCTACTGCCTGAGATGGTTGATTACTAGTACTTGTTTGGTGGCTGATCTGACCCCAGTGATCAGACTACTAAACCCCAGTAATCAGATTACTGTAACATGATGATTACTGGGTGTCAGTAATCAGATTACTGGGGGTCTGTAACCTGATTACTGGGGGTCAGTAACGTGAATACTGGGGGTCAGTAAATTGATTACTGGGGGTCAGTAACTTGATTACTGGAAATCTGTAATCTGTAATCTGTAAATTGCTTACTGGGGGTCAGTAACCATCATCCAATAACCTGATTATAAAAAAATAAAAATAAAAATCCGGCGAAAAAAAATTTAGTGACCGAAATCCGGTTATTCCAGTGACCAGGCTCCGGCGACCGGCCATGGGAGGCCAGCGGAGTTGGGTGACATTTCGGCAAAGTTTCTTTATCTTCCACTTTCTCAGCACATTATAATTCAAAAATCTGTTAGATAAGACAGAAGGACAAAAAAGGAAGAAAAAAAATTAAAATTGTACTAGGGTTGAAAAAGATTTGTTCAAATAGGCAATAGAGTTGTTACCTTATGTTGAATAGGGGAAGAAAATAAGATGATAATTGGAATGAGTAATGAGGCACTAAATGGACATTTTCTATTTTTTTTATACCATCAGTAGGGAATTAACAGTTAAAGGCTCTTAACCCATCCACTATTTAATGACATAATTAACCCTGAAAATCCATAAATTACAACCCATATCATCCATATAAATATATACATATTCCTCTCTCCTCTGTCTCTGTCTCTGCCAAGAGACCGAGGTTTCCTCTCTCTCTCTCTCTCTCTCTCTCTCTCTCTCTCTCTCTCTCTCTCTTATACCAACACCACTAACACCACCGGACTCCGAAGACGCCGTTCTCCCCGAGCCCGACTCCGACTCTGATGTCGAGCCCAACTCCGACTTCGTTCTCCTGGCTCGAGCTCGTCGACCGCACCCTAGGAAGGTGAGATAGGCGACGGCGAAGATGGAGAAGAGCGACGTGAGGTGAGTGAGGTCGACGGAGAGGTAGTCACGTGCGCCGTCGGGGTCGAGGTTGTAGACCTCTATTTGCACACCACATTCTCAAACCCGATCCGGACGTCGAAGCCTGGCGGAGACATGCCTTCATGGTGGAGATCTGATCAGATCTGAATTTTCTGAGGGTAAATTTACGACAGAGGTAAATGTTCTGAGGGTCAGTAACATTGGAATCACGGCGGAGGACGACAGAGGTAAAGTTTCTGAGGGTCAGTAGTATTGGAATCGCGGCGGAGGTAAAGTTTTTGAGGGTCAGTAGCATTAGAATCGCGGCGGAAGTAAATTTTCTGAGGGTCAGTAGCATTAGAATATTTTGGTTTCTGAGGCTTAGTGGTATTGATTTCTAAGGGTAATTTTGTAATTTATGAGTAAACGGATTCTGTTAGTTTTGGATGGAAACTTGTTAGTGATAATTTTAAAAATCAATTTTGCTACTGATAAATATCACCATAAAATTGTAGTTTTGAGTAAAAACCTCATTCTAAAATTGGTTTTGCTAATTCGCTAAACTCGATTGTAGTGATTTATTTAATTTTTTTATATTTAAGTAAACAACTTAGAAATTGTAACTTCCCAGTTCCCACTTACACAGGGAAAAGAATACGCCGCTGGACCAAATAGTACTAGCTAGAACGATTGTAGTGTTAAGTGATTAACGAAATTGTAGCTCAACTAGAGCTAATTCTTCGCCAGGATCAGATTGTTGGGCCGCCAAGGTCTGAATCGGGTTGAAGGTGAACAATACGCCAAAGAAGGCCCATATTTGACCAGTCCGTAACTCCCTTTTTAAAATAGATAATTACCCAAAACTACAATTTTGTACTCATAATTACCAATTGCAAGATCTGTTTTTTTTATACCACTAGCAGGATTTAACACTAACAGACTTTTAATCCGTCCAATATTAAATGACATAATTGACCCTCAAAATGTAAAAATTACAATATATGCCATCTATATATATTTAAAAAAAAAAAAAAAAACTCACAGATCTCTCTCTCGTCCTCAAACCGACAAACCCACCCAGACCCAAACCCTAGATCTGAGATTGGAGGCGCCGAGGGGAGGTGGGCGGTGGAGCAGATCGAGGCGCGAGGCCGGAGAGACGCGAGGCGGAATGGCACGAGGCAGAAGCGAGGCCGGAGAGGCGCGAGGCAGAAGCGAGGTCGGAGAGGCGCGAGGCCGGAGAGACGCGAGGCCGGAGAGACGCGAGGCCGGAGAGGCGCGAGGCAGAAGCGAGGCCGGAGAGGTGCGAGGCAGAAGCGAGGCCGGAGCGAGGCGAGGCGCAAGCTGCGAGCTCGGAGACGTGACGACGACGACGACGAGGAGCGAACGCGAGGCCGGAACCGGAGCAAATCGAGGTAGCGGAGGCGGAGCCAGGGAACCGAGCACGACGGCGGAGACAGGGGGACTGAGGAGCGGCGGAGCCGGGGGGACCGAGGGTGACGACACTCTCTCTCTCGTCTCTCCCTCTCTACCTCTCCCTCTCTTGCTCTCTCTCTGTCTCTCCCTCTCTACCTCTCCCTCTCTGGCTCTCTCTCGTCTCTCCCTCTCTACCTCTCCCTCTCTCTGTCTCTCCCTCTCTGCCTCCCTCTTTGGCTCTCTCGCGTTTCTCCCTCTCTACCTCTCCCTCTCTTTGTCCTTGGTGTGGTGTTTGTTGTTTGATTTGGTGTGGTGTGGTGGGATTGGGATTTGGTGGTTGGAATTGGATCGGTGGAGGCCGGTTTGTGGAGGAGTGAGGGATCTGGATTTTTTTTGGGAGAATTAGGGTTTTGAGTAGGAGATACTGAGGCTCAGTATTATTGAAGTGCGGCGGAGGACGGCGGAGTGCGGCGGAGGACGGCGGAGCTACTGAGCCTCAGTATTATTGAAGTGCGGCGGAGGACGGCGGAGATACTGAGGGTCAGTATTTTTGAAGTACGGCGGAGGACGGCGGAGATACTGAGGGTCAGTAGTATTAAAGCACGGCGGAGGACGGCGGAGCTACTGAGGGTCAGTAGTATTAAGTTGAGTTCTGAGGATCAGTAGCATTAGGCTTAATGAGGGTAATTATGTAATTTAAGACTTAACTGATTTTGTTAGTTTTGGATGGAACCTTGCTAATGGTAATTTAAAAAGAGGACCTTGCTATTGGTAATTATGTACCCAAAATTGTAGTTTTGGGTAAAAACCCCTTTTTAAAATTATCCAGTTCTTCTCAGATAAGCAAAGAATATGCTTATTTTTGGACTCGTACCCAATGGCTCATCATCACGTACACGTGTACGGCACACAGGCGTCGAGTTGTCCGCTTCTAGAATTAAACGCTATACAAGTATCTAACCTCCCACAACGCTCTCCACCTATCTCATCGTCTCTCTCTTTCCCCCAACTGTGAGTAGTTCATCTCAATTTTTTCCATTTTTAGTTTCTGTTTTCCATTTCTACTTGATATATAGCTTCTTTAGCTTTGCATGCTTATGATCGCCAGGTATTTTATTTTTTTCATTTTTTTTTAGTTTTCTCAAATTTGTTATTCTTGTTTATAGAGAGCTTGAGCTTTGTTCTTCCTGTGTAATTTGATCTTCGAAATTGTTTAAGCGATCGTGTGAGTTTCAGAGCGAATTGAAACCTTGCATGATTTGAGTGTGATCGATCGCTTTACATAGCTTTATGTACTGATTTTATTTTTAGGAAAAATCGGATTAAATTTGAGCTTGTGCTGAATTTACCTACTGTGATTTTTTTATCTCTGTTTGGCAATTTTAATTTTACTGGGAAATTAGATGAAGAAAACTGTTGAATTACTCAGTGTTGACCTGTTTATGCTTCTGAAATTATATCTGATCATATTAGTCAAGGTTATGTAGTCCTAAGAAAGTTGACTACTCTGTGCTGGAGTATCTGTTATGCTTTTGGTTAGTGATTTTTGCGATTTAGTAATCGGATTCTTCTGCATGCAGATAACATGGAAGCCAAACTTAAGTCTGTTACTGCGACACTTTTTCTTTGTTTTCTCCTGTTTCCCTTGGTTTTCTGTGCATCCAATGATGGATTGCTCCGTGTTGGACTGAAAAAGAGGAAGTTTGATCAGAATGACCGGGTTGCTGCTAACCTTCAGTCCAAGAATGGAGATGCTGTGAGAGCTGTTATCCGCAAATATAATCTTCGTGGAGCCTTGGGAGATGACCAGGACATTGATATTGTGTCTCTCAAGAATTACATGGATGCTCAGTACTTTGGGGAGATTGGTATTGGTACTCCTCCTCAGAAGTTTACTGTGATCTTTGACACTGGTAGCTCAAATTTGTGGGTGCCTTCTTCTAAGTGTTATTTCTCTGTAAGTTTCTATTCTTAAAGTTTGTTTATAAGTGATTTTCCTCATTATTGTGAATTAGGAGACAATCAGACATCTTATGCATGTTTGGTATGTGTGCAGATTGCCTGCTATCTACATCCAAAGTACAAATCAAGCAGTTCAAGCACCTACAGCAAAAATGGTATGTTTCTGCCATCACTTTTTTCTTTCTATCGTTAGTAATTTACTTTCTTTTAGATCAGGTGTATAGGCATATATGTTTTGGAAGAAAATTTGCATTGGCGACGCAGTACATATTCTGGTTTTTTCTGTTGTGCAGGTAAACCTGCAGCAATCCAATATGGGACTGGCGCAATCTCTGGCTTCTTCAGTGAGGACCATGTTACAGTTGGTGATCTCGTGGTGGCAGATCAGGTAAATCGAAAATCATCGTCTTACATTTTTAACTTCTTTTTGAGTATACATTTAGTGATACAGATCAGGTAAATCGAAACTCATCCTCTTACACCTTGAACTTCTTGTTGAGTATACATTTAGTGATACATGTGGTATGTTTCAGGAATTCATTGAGGCAACCAAGGAGCCCGGAATCACATTCTTGGTAGCGAAATTCGATGGCATACTTGGCCTTGGATTTCAAGAAATTTCAGTTGGAAATGCTGTTCCTGTGTGGTATTTCCCATCTCCAATACTGTTAAACTTTAGTTGATGTCCTGTTTATTAATCTTGCTGGCTGTGTATTCCATCCATTCCACAGGAATGCACATGGTATATGAATTTCAGATAGTTCATTGTCCAAGAGTGACATTTGGAGTTCTACAGGTATAACATGGTCAAGCAGGGTCTTGTTAAGGAGTCTGTTTTCTCATTCTGGTTTAACCGCAATGCTGATGAAGAAGAAGGAGGTGAAATTGTTTTTGGTGGTGTGGATCCTAATCATTATGTCGGAGAGCACACATATGTTCCTGTAACACAGAAAGGCTATTGGCAGGTTGGTATTCCAAACTTACATTTGCTGTCAATATCAACATTATGTTACATAATTGTCAAAGCTTTCTAATTTTGCCGATTCTGATGCTGTTGTTTCAGTTTGACATGGGTGATGTTTTGATCGATGGTCAAACAACCGGTAAGGGAAACATTTTAATGGTTGTTTTTTTCACAGTATCTTGTTTCAAACACTTGTGTTAGTATCCCATCTGACTTGAGAGTTATTACAGGATTCTGTGCTGGCGGCTGTTCAGCAATTGCTGATTCTGGAACTTCTTTGTTGGTTGGCCCAACGGTATGTATTCATGTATCTGTGTGTCATTGTTTTTGAACCCAATGATAGTTTTGTCAATTTTCTTACTGTTTTCACGCATATACATCATTGGATAGTAATTTCACCCAGCAATTTGTCATCTGTTGTTTTCTACATTCATCATGCGCCATTAACTATGTCATGCTCTATCCTCAGGCCTCCCTGAAATTATCTTTGGTTTTCTTCTCCATTGTATTATGGTCTGTTGTTGTTGTTTTCTTCTAAAATTTTATTTTGGTAATCACTATGGCAACAAGTGGAATTCTCGACTTTGAGCTGGTGCTAGAGCAGTGGTTGCTCTCTTAATTATTATTCCTTCGATGGGAGGAATTCTTTTTTTTCTTTTACTGCTTTCCGGTTGTTTTGTGTGGTTTCTTGTTTTTGTGGCAGCATGATTTGTCTTTGTTGACCATCATTTTGGTTGTTAATGTTAAATTTGTCTTTGTTGTTTCTTTGTTCAACGCGCTGCATGTTTCTTATTTGCTTGTTAAGACTGTTATTTCTGAAGGCCATTGATATGGTCGAAATTGTAGATATTAGATGATATTAGCCTGATGTACATGGTTCTGTGGACTTTGATAAAAGTAATTTTTTATTTTCAATGTTTAGACTCTAGCGTGTGAGCCTACCATTAATTTTTGATTGATTGTGTTTTATTTGTTGTTAGACGATTATTACTGAACTCAACCACGCCATTGGAGCCACCGGGATCGTAAGTCAAGAATGCAAGACTGTGGTTGCCGAATATGGAGATACCATAATAAAGATGATCTTAGCAAAAGTAAACATTTTGACTTGCCATCTTAATAAGCAAAGCCAGTAAACCATTTTCGTTTTCACAACTCCTGAAGTGAGTTTAAAGTACTCGGGATTCTTATACATGTTTTTACTTTCAATTTTGGCAGGACCAACCACAGAAAATCTGTTCTCAGATTGGGTTATGTACATTTGATGGGACTCGCGGTGTAAGGTTGGACCCAATTTATTTCTTTGCTTCCCTGTTTGAAATAAGTCTTGTCAAGTCTCAGCAATAATTAGTTAGCCTTGTTATAAATGAGTTTTTGACTAATTTATGAATACCTGTTTGAAATAAGTTCCTGTCAAGTCTCAGCAATAACTAGTTAGCCTTGTTCTCAATGTGTGTGTGATTAATTTATGAGTCTATTCACTCAATATATATATTTTCTAATATGCACTCTAATCATGTGATCGGATCAGTGCTGGGATCGAGAGTGTTGTGGACGAGGAAAATCGCAAGTCATCTGCTGGCTTATCAGATGCAATGTGTTCTGCTTGTGAGATGACTGTTGTATGGATGCAAAATCAGCTGAAGCAGAATCAAACACAGGATCGCATACTTGATTATGTCAACCAGGTAAAGCAGCTCTAACATCTAGTGTTTCTCTTTAGATTGCAGTTTATTGGCTTCCTCATACTCAGGCTTATGAGGTTGTAATTGCAGCTCTGTGATCGGCTGCCCAGCCCAATGGGAGAATCTGCTGTTGATTGTGCCGGTTTGTCTTCCATGCCTAATGTCTCCTTCACCATTGGTGGCAAACAATTCGATCTTGCCCCTGAGCAGGTCAGTCATGATGGTTATATATGGATTACATTTTCGAGAGACCAACTTGTGTTTGGTGCCTCATGTTATAAAAGACTAAAAGCATACCTCTGTTGGCACTACTAACCATGGGATGTTTTGTTCCTTTTTTATGGTAAACAGTACGTGCTCAAAGTAGGCGAGGGAGAGGTAGCACAATGCATCAGTGGATTTACCGCTTTGGATGTCCCACCTCCTCGTGGACCACTCTGGTATAGTCCACCGTTCTTCAGTTTTCAGAATCTTTTTACTTGTGCTTTTAGAGCCTTGAATACCATCACCTTTGTTCCTTCGAACTTTGAGTGTGCATTACCAAAGTCGACTACTAATTAATCCCTCGTCTTGTTTGCAACAGGATCCTGGGAGATGTGTTCATGGGCCAGTATCACACTGTGTTTGACTACGGCAATGAGAGAATTGGATTTGCAGAAGCAGCATAGATAAAGCTTAGCTTCCATAGTTCAATTTGTTGTTCTCTGTTGTGCTGCTTTTATAATGGCCGGTCCTATGTTTTCAAGTTTGTGAAGGAAAAAAAAAACTTTTCTAGTACTGGAAGCAACAGTAGTGAATGGTTGTTATGTGTAAATATTAGTCCATCCGCCTGGCTGTTCAGTAATGTCTGAAGATTGCTCTTAAATTAAGAAAATGGATCCTTTGAGACTATTATGCTGTATAAACTTTGCTGCGTCTTGTTTAATGGCTTAGAGGTGGAAGGCATCTCCTTTGGTCTCTCTAGAGAAGAGTTGTGTTCTTGAATGTGTGACGAGTGGGGGTCTGTCATACCCAAAATATAATCCTGGTTTTTATTACCTCTCCAATTATCTAGTTTTTTAATGTTAGGATCTATACATACCTTTACACCATTAAGCCTTATAAAGTTTACCGCTTCTCGTTTATGGCTCAGAAGGGGAAGACGTGTTTTTTTTTTTGTCTCGTTGAAGTTAGACAATAGGTCTATCATCCCCATAAACTAGCCAAGTTACATAAGGTTGTTTAACTCTTCCTCTATAATGATGGTCTGTTTATGTTGAAACTACAAGTAGAAACTTACCTTACGCTCTTTATGCTGGTTTTGATGCCATCTCCAATTGCAGCTGTAGGCTCCCCTTTCTATGTCGCCTGCGTTTGACAGTTTATTTCCTAAAAATTGCAAAGGTTGGCCTAGAAGAGTAAAAGCTGGTTTGTCGGGCTGTTCCGATCGAAGCACGTTATGTTCTCTCTGGTGCCTCAGAACTGTGTTTCTTCTTGTTCATAATTTCCCTGCCTATGGTTGGTTTTATTGTCTACATGTCCATTTTGTTCAGAACACTTGCGGGGTGCACAAGCACAATATTAATCACATATCAGTGAAACTTGTATTCAAGTTCCTAAATATCGCGGTTGTATTTCACATGGCCTGTCTCAAATTCTCGGCAAATATAATGTATGTGGTTGCGATTGTGAACTCACAAGAGTCTTGGTACTTATGCTAGTACACACAGCTAGCTCAGGAGTCAGGACAACGAAATGTCACTGCCAAAGTGATGATCCGCTTGCTTCTACACCACGCAATGGTGTGATTAAGATTCAGTCCCTCATTTCATTATGACCCTAAAGAGTTTCTATGTGACGTGAAGCTTTTGAACTGAGCTGTACTCAGATCTCTTCCAAACTGGTTTGAGCGGTTGTTTGGTCGGTCTCTTTTACAGAGAAAAAACAAAAGGAAAGGTGGGGAAGGGTTGGGGTTGGTCTCTGGCTCAAGTCTAGTCTGTGTACTGCTGTACTATAGTAGCTGTAAAGCTTTGGGTACTTGGGGTTGTGTTCAATGCATGGCCTAAGCTGCACCACGCCACAAAGGCTTTGTCTTGCACCGACAGGTGAGGGGTGAACCACCCTTTGGAGCATATTCAATTCCTTCTTGATGGCCTTCCTTCGCATTGTGATTCCATTTTACCACTTGGGAAAGGTACTTGAATTCCACATTGACTACACTTTAGTCGTGGAAAAGTGATATTAGAATCTGATAGTTCAAATCTCCATGCAAAAGCTAGCCGCGTAGAGCTTTTGGAGGAAGGCTTAGCACTCTCTATCATGAAGAAAATCTTCCTGGGGTGGTGGTTCACAGCAAATAAATGAAACTCAACCTTTGTTTTTTATGCCGACTCCCACAATGTTCTATTTATTAATGTGATCGAAGACTATCCATCTCTGTTCATAAACAATTTTTTTTATCGAGATAACAGAATTTCTTCAGAATATGTTCTGGGCTGATAGCTTAATTCGTACTATTTCTTGTGCATAACCACTAAAAATAAATTACGATGTAATAGTAACATTAGTGAGACTTTAATAAGAATGACATACATAAATCGAGAAGTAACATTTGTTCGATTTGTAGTCACATAAAAAAGGGTTTCATCCTCCAAATTAAAGCAAAAGAGAACATAAAAATGGCTGCGCTAGATGGTTGTAAATTGGAACCAATGAACCCTACATTGGCTATGAGATTGGGTTCTTATTTAGCTTTGCTTCGGATTCCTTCCTTGAAAAGGTAACGTCCTGGTTTATTTATGAACTTTTCAACAATGGTCACAATGCGATACCTGCCTGATTAGATGCATATACCTAGTATAGTGGTTAGAACATGAATGTTCGATTCTCCCATTGACAAGTATTGTGCTAATTTTCCTCTTAAGTTTCCTAGGGTCCCCGGAAAAGATATTTGTTAGCTTTCAATCAAGACCAACCTGCAGCCCGCCGTATTATAATATAACACTCACTATTAACCCATCCTTTCCATCTTCCAGTCGGTGGTGCAGTACAACCGGCACTCCACTTGGTGAACAGTTATCGATTTCAGTTGCATTTACTAGCTTGTGACAGAAAAAAAAAAAAAAAGGTTATATTTACATGTTCGAAAAATCAAATATACTTTAGTGACATATCAACATTATCTCGAGTTTGGCTTTTAATAGTTGAAAATTTCTTATATACTCAAAATTTTGATACTCAGCCATGTTAGCATCAATTTCAACTATTTAATTCTAACTATTAGTCATAACAAACGGTCATTATATTACCATCCGAGTATTGATATTCTGACTCTCTGAGCATGTAAGACGTTGCTACACATTGTACGTGTTAGCATATGCAAGAGTAGTTAGTTGTTAGCTGACTGAGTACATTTCAAGTTTACATCATGAAATCGAAGAATCGCACAAACACATGAGGTCAAAAACTACTAGATCGTAGTTTACTAATCACAAAGTTCACAACCACCATTGTCAACGCGAAGAATGCTTCACCAATATATACTCTGTCCATGGTGAAGTGTGAACACAGTTCTCCTATTATTCAAAAAGGAAGAAAACGAATTCAAAAGAAGCGCGTTGAAAGAGGATTAGATTAAGTGCTTTTGGCGCCGCAAAAAATCACTTACCAAATAAGCAGCATAAACTGCTCTGTTTAATCTCTGTTAATCTTGGCATGTGCCACTTAAACACTTTCATGTGTCGCCATGTGGGTGGCTTTATTACAACCCCAAGTTAAGTTAACTGCGCTCCTAGACGGCCAGAGCTGTCAAGCTCCCCTCTCCTTTTGACACATGGCTCACTTCCAACCCCCTTAAAACAGTTTGACATTTTGGGCAGCAATTAACTTATAAAAAACACTAATTAACAATCTTGATTAGTTTATACTTTGGATTTTAACCTTTTGGACCTACCCAAATGACCCCAAATGTCACGTATAAAAGATGTTGCATAGTGGAACCATTTCATACCAATTTCAATTTTCAAAACCATAGAAAACCTCTCTATGCCATGGTGATGGAGTGGACAAGAGGACCAACCATCGGCCGCGGCTCAACCGCAACAGTCTCTCTGGCCACCGCGGCCGTCTCGGGAGAGGTCTTTGCGGTGAAGTCGGCCGAGCTTTCGCGGTCGTCTTTCTTGCGCAAGGAGCAATGTTTTCTATCCAAGCTGAGCTCCCCTCATGTGGTCAGGTACTTGGGTTGTGATGTTAGCTCTCACCACAATGAGCCTATGTACAATCTTTTCATGGAGTACGTACCCGGCGGCACGCTTTGCGATGCTATTCGAAGACATGGAAAGCAGCTTGAGGAGGGTGTGATCCGGTCATATACGCATCAGATTGTGCAGGGTTTGGAGTATCTTCATTCAAGTGGGTTGGCACATTGTGACATTAAGAGCCGGAATATTTTGGTGTCCGAAGAGAGTGGAAAGATCAAGATTGCTGATCTGGGTTGTGCTAAATTGGTGCATGAAGCACCCACGTCAGCATTTTCCGGCACGCCGGTGTTCATGGCGCCGGAGGTGGCAAGGGGAGAGGAGCAGGGGTTTGAAGCAGATATATGGGCACTTGGGTGTACATTGATTGAGATGGCCACAGGGGGCAGTAGCCCCTGGCCGGAGGTACGTGATCCTGTTTCTGCTCTCTACCGAATTGGATTCTCCGGTGACTTGCCGGAGTTTCCGAGGTGGCTTTCGAAAGAGGGTAAGGATTTCTTGAGCAAGTGCTTAACAAAATGCCCAAGAGAGAGGTGGACAGCTAAGGAGCTTCTTGAGCATCCATTTCTTAAAGACTACTCAATGGGAGCTATGAGTTGGAGCTCATCTCCTATTAGTGTGTTGGATCAAGGTCTTTGGGATTCATTCGAAGTCTTTGAAGAAACTCCTCGGAGAGAAATTTGTCAAAGCATTTGTTCCGGTTCTTCGCCACAAGATAGGATCAAGATGTTGATTGGAGGTACTTGTTTTTCAGAAACACCCAATTGGGAATTTGATGAGAATTGGTTCACTGTTAGAAGCAATGGCGCTGAGGATAGAGAAGCCTTATTGAAGAACAGCAATGTCACTGTCTCTATCTCAGAGCAGGAATCTATGGAGGCAACTGTTGCATTAGATATGGATATTAATATTGATGAGGAGCTTCACAGTTCAATGTGTGATGATGATGAGGAATTAGCTTTTGAATTTTTTGCTGAGTCTAACAGTAGAATTGGTAGTGACGGAGACTTTGTAATCTCATACATTGTTACAGACGATTCTTTTGTAAACAATCTTGATATTGAACAAAATACTCGGAATTATTCTTTTATTCATTCCCATTGTTTATCATTCGTGTTTTGAGTTTTCCGGCCAAACTTTGATGCTTAAATTTCTTTTGTCAATGTCTTCTCTGCATGTTTCACGTTAGTTTTGGTGCAACGCCACATGACAGATCAATTTCTCTACAGTGTAAATTCATGTGAAGGGTGAAATGCATTACCCCCAACTCTTATACATCATTAGTCGGTTAATGCTAAGGTATGTGTAACGCTTAAGCCAGTTTATAGCTCCATCGGACTAAATAGCGAACGTAAGTGTTAAATGAAATGTCTTAAAGAGACTAAATTCGAGAATAAAGTAACAAAAACGAAGAAAATTACTTTTACTTTCTCACTATTGTGATCGAGTTAAGTTACCAATATTACCCATAATTTGGATCTACGTAAACTTTCACCTCTCCACAGAATTGAGGAGCAATAGCTGTCTATTGAGTCCTGTCATAGGCAAAAGGAGAAACAAAACCAGCTGTCTCTCAACTCTCCTGCATCTGCATATTATCTAGCTAGTCTGTAAGCATATTCCTATCTTCTTGTTTATATCCCCCCTAATCTTGGAAAGATTCACATTAGTTTATATCAGATTACCAATCTGCACGTCAAAATTTCTCCAAGCCTAGGTGCCTAACCACCCTTTTTGTTTCCATCATTACCAATCTTTGTGCTCTGATGATATTAAACAAACTGTGTGGTTTACATAATTACAATCTCAGAAGCATGATGCATGCTCATCAAAAGAGACAGTATCATGTGGCTCATTAGGCTTTTACATGTGAAGGGTTAAATGCCATTAGCTGTATGTGAAGGCAGGGCCATTGCTCTCTGTAATTCCTTTCATTTTGCCAGTGAAGCAATAGCAGCCTCTCTGTGTGTGTGTGTTTTTTTTATATTGACCTTGTTCTTCTTCTCTAAGCTTCCATGATCGATGATGTGTGAACCAAATTAAGAGACTTTTGTTTTGGTTCTTTCTCCCTAACTATCACTACCAGAAAAGGCCTTATAGCCGACGAGGCCATCTCGTCGGCCGTTACCATTAATTCGTCGGCTATAGTCATAGCCGACGATACTTCGTCGGCTATAGTCTCGTCGGGAATGCTCCGTCGGCTATACTATAGCCGACGACACGAGGCGTAAGTCGTCGGCTTATAAACCGCGGGGTATAGCCGACGAATAAAGCGTCGTCGGCTATACTTCGAACATTGCCGACGACAAGATCGTCGGCTTCAACAATTACGTAATTGCCCCTAAACCGAAGTATAGCCGACGACACTATCGTCGGCTATACGTCCAATATAGCCGACGACACTGTCTTCGGCCATACCAATCGCCGGTACCAGGAACGGCTTTTTTTTTGCCTGAAGCCGGGAGGGTATAGCCGACGACATATGGTAAACATCGTCGGCTATAGCCCTTATAGCCGACGAAATAATGCCAATATCGTCGGCTATAGCACTTATAGCCGATGAAATAATGACAACATCGTCGGCTATAACCCCTAAATATTTAAAAAAATTTAAAAATTTAACTCGGGCCCAATTTCACTTCGTCTTCGGTTTGGCTGCAGAAAATGCACAAACAAACATCCAAATATCCAACAAATATCCACATCAATCCATCCCTAATATCCTACATACTGTACAAATTAACCCACTATCTACTCATCATCACCCCCTAAACGCGTAGCGTCGTCGACCGGATCGTTCGAGTTCCGGTGGCTATGGCTGTCCTGATCGGCTAGCGTACTCCGATGCGGGGGGGGGGGAGTGGGGACGACGAACTGGGGCATCTGTGGCGGAGGCGGGGGCTGGAGTCCAGCCTGCTGGGCCTCCCAAGACTGCTGCATCCATCGGTACATCTCCGCCACAGATGCGTCTCTGGCCTGCTGCGCCGAAGCCTCCGCGGCCCTCGCCAACTCCGCCTGCTGGAGCGCCTCCACCGCCCTCGCCAACTCCGCCTGAGTCCTCTGCAGCTGCGTCTGCAAGTCTCCTCTCGTCGAAGCCGCACGCTGCGTACTGGGATTGGCCGGCGTGTACTTGAGAACCCCATCTCCCGCCGCGCCTAGGCCTCTCTGGTAGAAGTAGTTGTTCCCCGTCCCTACCGCCGCGTGCATGATCTGAGAGGCCAAGCGCGGCTCAAGGGTGTCGATCGTGGAGGCAAACTCCGCGATCGCCTCGTCGGACGCCCCGTCTCCCAGGGTGTCTCGCGCGATCCCGAAGGTGATCGCGTCGGTCTCCGCATCGATTTCCGCCTAATTGACAAGAAAATATAATAAACAAATTAAAAAAAAATATATAAATTAATTTAATGAAACACTTTTATTGAAGATGGGCGAATACTTACCACTTGGTCGGGACGCCCCGGATACATCTGCGCATGAATCCACGACAACGGCCTCAGCGGTCGGTCCCTCCTCGCCATCTCTGCCCACTGCCTCCAGGAGCGGGCGCCGCCGTGGTGGGGGTGCTCGTTCCTCCTGCGGTTGTCGCTGTTCGTCCGCGAGATTTTCTGTATTATAAGAACGAACATATAAACGCAAATATAAATTAGTAACTAAATTAAAATATTACGAACTAACCAAAATAAAATTATTAACTAATTTAGTTACTAACTAATTTAATTTAATTAGTAACTACTTAACTAACTAATTTAATTTAGTAACTAACTAACTTACTAACTACCTAATTTAATTTAATTTAATTTAGTAACGAACTAACTAACTACGTAACTAACCAACTAACTTAATTTAATAACTAATAACTAACTAACTAACTAATTAATTTAATTAAGTAACTACGTAATTTAATTATTAAATAACATTAAAAAGTTATATACTAGCAGGCTAAATTTTCTTACCGAGACCCTGTCGCTCCCGAAGTAGGCTACCAGCCATAGCCACTCGTACTCCCTGTACCGGAACTCGTGGGGGGTTGCACCTCGCCCCAAGCGCTGCTCCACATGGTACGTCCTGTAGTGCGTGGACAGCTCGTTCTTCCACTCGGAGTACCTATATTAACAAAACACAACTGTTAGATATATCCGTACACTGCCAATAAATACATTTATACAAAAAAAAGCAAAACACATAACCTGTTCTTCAGCTGCTCGTCTCTCCACCAGTCCAAGGTAGGATGGACTCTAAACCATTGCTGCAATATTATAAATTAATTAGAAAATATTTTTATATAGTTATAAGGACTGAATTCATAAATATTTATTTTCTATAATAAAAATCATATTTAACTCACCGACAGTGCATTGTACACTCGCGTCTTGATCTCATCGGGCACAGAGCCCCAGTCGGGCCACAACAGTGGGACCCTGTCCCGCACGAGCATGCCCGTCGCGTTGATGTACTTGGTGGTGGTGTCTCTCCGCTCAATCGGGCGTCCATCCTCACCGGGACCGGGCAGGATCTCTCTGATCCCACCGGCCAGCTCCCTCTCCAGGGTCGACATGTTCGCTGGCCCTCTGGTCCGTCTCGTCCCCGCGGGTTTATTGACGAGGACGCCTGTTTCATAATTAAAATGAATTCATAGTTAAATAATTATTTAAACTAACTAATTAAATAATTAATTAAACAATCTAAATAATTAATTAAACTAATCAATTACCTGCGTCGTTGTACTGCTTGTCCTTCTCACGAACGGCCCACAGGCCGCGGCAGTCCTCTGAGTCGAAAGGACTGTAGAAGTAGGCCTCCTCCCAGGGAATCTCGTGGGGCCGGTCGTGCCTCCAAATCTGCCTCCCCCTGGCGTCGTACTCATGGATGGCAGGGAGGAACTGGACCATGTACATCCCCGATGGCGGAGACATACGGGGCGTGGACCCTGAGGGGCCTGCTCCCCCTGACGGTGGGCCCCGTATCTGTGGACGCTGTCGCTGTGGGGGGACAGGGAGCATCTCTGGAGGGTCCAGATCGGCGCGCGGTGGGGTCGGCTGCCGATCCTGGAACAGTGCTGAAGTGCACTGGGGTCTGGTGGCTCTGCGTCCTCCTCCGACACTCGAGTCAGGGCCCGCTCCCGTCGACTCATACGAGGAGCCCCCACGTGGATCGCTCGGGGTCAATCCCATCAACGTCTCCTCTCGTCGACTCATAGGCCGGCCTAGGCCCCGACGACCGCTGGATCCGCTCCCCCCACGGCTGGATCCTGCCTGAGCGTCGGGGTCGCTCTCGGTCCGTCTGCCAAGCCATCGGTCTACAAAGCGACGGTTTCCTGCACAATTAGTATATAAATTCCATAAATTGCACAAAAATTCCACAAAAAAATTAAAAACTTCATTCAATGTATATATACCTAAATATATTTATACCTAATTATATATATATATATTCTGAAATATAACACAAAATTCCTTAAATTTCACAAAAAAATAAAAAACTTTTTTAAATATATATATATACCTAATTATATATATACATAACTATATTTATACCTAAAGGTATATATATATACCGAAAAATTCTTGTTAATTCCTCAAAATTAAACAAAATTCCACACAATTCCATAAATTTCACACAAAAATAAAAAACTTCATTAAATGTATATATACCTAATTATATATATACCTAAATATATTTATACCTAATTATATATATATATATATATATATATATATATATATATATATATATATATCCTCCTAAAAATTCCACAAAATTCCACAAAATTAACAAAAATTTCACAACATTAAAAAAATTTCCACAAACTTCCATATACCTAATTATATATATATATATATCCTTCACAAAATTCCACATAATTCCAAAAAATTAACAACAATTCCACAACATTCCATAAATTGCACAACAACCCTAAATTCCACATAATTTCACAAAAACCATAAAATTTCACAAAAATACCTAAATTCCACAAAATCACAAAATTCCACAAAATTAACAAAAACCCTAAATGAGGGAGAGGGGGACTACCTGACATGGTGGTGCGGCTAGGGGACGAGGACGGCGGTGCGGTGCGGCGGCGACGGCGGCTAGGGAAGGACGGCGCCGATCGGTTCGAGTTCGGGTCGGGGAGGGCTCGGGAAGGCCGGGGACGGGGTGGGGAGGGGTGGGGGAGGGCCGGGGAGGCTTGGTCGGCGTCGGGGAGGCTCGGACGGCGTCGGGGAGGCTCGGGGAGGGGTGGGCGGCGATTTAGGGGTTTAGGTTTTCTGCAGAAATGGGGGAGAGGCGCCTCTGTTTCAGTTTAAATCGAGGGACTATAGCCGACGATTTCATTTTAATTCGTCGGCTATGACTATAGCCGACGATTTCGTCGGCTATAGTCTCTAACTAAATCCGGGCCGGGCCTAAGTTGGGCTTTGCGGGCCGGTTATAGCCGACGAAGTGTGCATATCGTCGCCTATAGTATGCATATCGTCGCCTATAGTATGAATCTCGTCGGCTATAGTCAAGGACCTCAGCAGCCGTCAGATCTCCCCCATCCAACGGCGGACAATGAAACGGCGCGGATCGCAACACTTTAGCCGACGAAGTTCTGTATGTCGTCGGCTATTCTTTGGTCAAACTTTTGGTCAAACTACATCTGAACGCTTTAAAACGGCAATTGGCCCGTCTAAATGATGTTTTTTGACCTGACCTTCAACAGAGAATAGTTTCAAATCGATGCGACGCAACTAACCGTATAAAAATTTTCCTCCAAATATTTACCGACCGTCAGGCTACCCATAGGAAAACGGAAGTAAAAAACACCTAACCGCAACATTCGGCACACAGATTTTGTCGGAATCTTCCCATTTTTCAACCGTAGTCGTATTTCAATATTTCGGTCGTCTCTTATTTCACGACACTTTTGCATTTGAACGGTCTACGTATGGTAACTATTTGAAACTATACATTCACTTAAACACTTAGTAAATAAGTTAAAGAACATTAGTGCATATGTTCCGATTTCGAATCTAAAAGTTTGGAAAATCTATTCCAACCGTCAGATATCACCGTTAAGATTAAATACATGTATGAAAAAAAATCCAACTACATCTGACAACGTTAAAGGCTCGATCGGGACGGTCAAACTTTTGGTCAAACCTCTAAACGCTTTAAAACGGCAATTGGCCCGTCTAAATGACGTGTTTTGGCCTGACCTTCAACAGAGAATAGTTTCAAATCGATGCGACGCAACTAACCGTATAAAAATTTTCCTCCAAATATTTACCGACCGTCAGGCTACCCATAGGAAAACGGAAGTAAACAACACCTAACCGCAACATTCGGCACACAGATTTTGTATACACATGCATCCCTAAATTAATTAAAACATCGTCAATCTCCCTAATTAATTAAACACAATGTATTTTGTATATATACCAACAATATATTTTTAATTACAATTAAATTAATTAATATATATATACATTTTTTCATCAAATTCATCTAAAATCACCTATAAATCAACAATCAATCACTAATCTTCAACAAAACTTCAATTCTATCTAACCAATACAACATATATATCAACCCATTAATAATCTCATCTCAACACATATATATATATATATATATATATATATATATATCAAATTAATCACACATTTATTCTAATTAAACTCTAAATTAACACACCTCTGCATATAACCAACTAAATCAACACACACAGCAATATACGTACCTTTCAAGCTTATGGCCGAGGTTTTGGACGATTTCAGAGCGTTTTGGATGATTTCATCGACGAATGAGCTCCCTGATGCAGAAGGTCGATCTGATATAAGAGTTATAGCCGACGAATACCCTCCTCGTCGGCTATAACCAAAAACTTTTCGTCGGCTATAACTATTATAGCCGACGAATACCATCCTCGTCGGCTATAACCAAAAACGTTTCGTCGGCTATAGTTATAGCCGACGAGTTGTCGGCAGTCGTCGGCTATAATATTATAGCCGACGATGTGGCCGACGAAATAGTAATTCGTCGGCTATAACGGGTTATAGCCGACGAGATACTATTTCGTCGGCCGTTTTTTCCCATATCGTCGGCTATAACCCCTTTTCTGGTAGTGTATTCCATTTCCATTGTTATGGTAGGTGATTACTGCAAGTTTGTTCCTCTGATTAATTGATTCTAAATTCATCAGGTACATGATCGAATCTCAAGAGAAAAATACTGTACGTGCTACCAGATTTTGATGGATTTTACTAATTAGATAGTGTAATGAATTACCAGCAGATTTTCTGACATTATTCTATCCAGCTAGCTAGATAGTATATTGTTGGATCTAAAGACATGCAGAGGCCACTGCTTTAAATTTGGGATTTTGAGTCCTAGAACTGGCTCTAAGTTTGAGTCGATTAAGCTAGCCACAAGGCAAAGACACAGCTAGGCTTGGTTTTGGTTTAATTAAGCTACATACATATTGTGAAGCAAGCAAGGTTTATTGACCTTAATTTCTTCAAAAACCAATTAAAGATATATATATTTCATGAAAACAAAACAACCAACGTAATCGGAAAAGTAGTTTTATTCTGAAATTAGTTCCAATTCGAGAAGAGAGTTTGAATAATTAAAACATGCAGACTATAAACAAAGTCAACTAATCTCGAAAGCTAGCGTCAACTAATTACCTCCACCACCGTACGTACACCCCATGCATGAATCGTCCTATTCTAAACCAATTAAGGAAATTAAAGTATATAAAGGAGCTCCTTATATAAATTAAACCAATTAAGGAAATTAAAGTATATAAAGGAGCGCCTTATATAAATTTTGACAGATACAGAAGAAGCTCAATATTACATGGACGCTCATTTGCAGCTGTATACGGTGAAATATGGTGACGATTACGGCCAGCGCCATCGAAGGAGGAGTTTCCATCCATGGTTCTTAAAATTTGTACAAAAACTAAATATATGGTTCTTAAAATTTGTACGAAAACTGAATAGTATAGAACTAACATAATCTATTTTTTAGGCCAAGAGAATATATGATGCTCAGGACCCTAATTTTAACAGGGCAATATGGTCATTGGCTCGAGGTCCGCAATTCATTCGGATTTATAAGGCGTGCTACGTGAACGGTATCAAGTATGTCTCATTCGATAGAGATCAAAGACTCGTGACTCAAAATAGCGGGGTGATGTTAAGCACGAAGCTTGGAAACCTATCTCAACACTTCTATGGCCATCTTGACTATGTAGTCGTGGTATGTTATCCAGACAATTTGTCGGTCGTATTGTTCAAAGTTATATGGCACAACACCACTGACGATCAGGATGACGAAGAAATTGACACCGTCAAGGTAGATCATGGTCTGATATCGGTGGATACTAACACTAGTTACTATGAGAGTTCACCATGTTGTCTTGCTGTGAAGACTAAACAAGTGTTCTACTTGGACGATCCTGCGGCGGGTGGTACTTGGAAGGTGGTGCAAGAAATGTCGCATCGAAATGTATACAGTGCCGAAGTACTTGTAACAGAAGACAACATGCCTCCTTCAGGGAATCAAATCACAGAGTCTTACCAAGAGGACACATTAGGTTCAATACAATTTTACCATATCGATGCATCTAATCTCCAACTCGATTTAGAAGTACACGAACAGAATGAAGAATCAAACGGTGAGGAAGATGACAGTGGCGATGAATTCGATGAGGAAGAAGAAGAGGAAGATGAAGACGATGATAGCGGAGACGACGAAGAGGAAGACTACTAGTTGATTATGGTACATGTTGTAATATGATAATGATGATATATATTTATTGTTGTAATTTTGAACAATATTTACAATATTCTAATTAAATAAAAACAAATGCATATAAACATAACTAATCTGTTCAGTCAACTTGAAGCGACGAATATTGCCCGCTTTAAAAAGTGACGCGACCATTTTTGTCAAACATCGTCGCTTCGAAAAACTGAAGCGACGAAGTTGGACCTCCCTACATTATCTAGTGGGTTAAAACTTCGTCGCTTCATATTATCTGAAACGACGAAGTTTTAAGCCACTAGGTAATGGAGGGAGGTCCAACTTCGTCGCTTCAGTTTTCCGAAGCGATGATGTTTGATATTCGTCGCAAACTTAAATGTGAAGCGACGATATTTGGCCATGTTTTGTCGGTTAATATTCGAAGCGACAACGTTTGTCTATATTCGTCGCTTCGTATCTGATTAAATGAACCGGGACTTTGCTCCTTCCTCAGTAGCGCGAAATTCTTCTTCTTCTTCCCCCAAATCCCAAATTCTTCTTCTTCTTCCCCCAAATTCTCTTTCTCCGGGTGCCGGACAAGCTAAGCCAAACCCCCTTCTCACCGAAATCCTCTGATCTCTCTCAAACCCCTAAAGCCTAAATTTACCCCTAACCCTTTGTTTCATCAATGGCACCCGGTTCTAGTGCCCAAAAGAGGAAGAAGGAGATGGAGGCGAGAAGAGAGAGGAAGGCGGCGGAAGTTGCCGCTTAAATGGCTGCAGCGGCGGCGCAGGCGACGGCGACAGTGGAGGCGGAATATGCGAGGACGGCGCCAGTGGCAGCGGAATCGGCCAGGACGGCGCCAGAGGCAGGGACGATGGTTCCCATCCCGTCTCTGGCCGAAACCGATCCTTCGGCGGGTGTGGGGGCTACTGGAGGTGGCGCTGACCTGGGGAGCGGCGGCCGCGATGACGGTAGCGGTGGCAGTGGTGGTGCCGTTGGAGGAGCAGCCGGTGTGGTAGGCGAGGATGCTCCTCCCCTCAGCATTAGGACCAAGAGGGGTCCTCAGGAGCCGGGTGAGTATTGGCTTGCTGTTTTACTCGCAGAAAATATTGGGAGCACATAGCATATAGCATATAGGTAAACTTGCCATTCAGCTGTGCTTTTTTCACGATCCCTCAATAGCTTCGTGCATAAATTTTTTGCTGTGATTAATTGTTGGATGTGTTTAGTTAATTAGTTACTTCTGTGAACTGTGTTTCTGCTTTGCTAATGTCTGTTTCTTATTTTGTCTTGGACTCTATCTGTAATGTTCTCTTGCTTGTCAGTTGTCACAATAAAAGATCGTCCTTCTATGACTGTTGCAGTTGTAATTCTGTTTCTATTATACTTTCTTTTTTCTTCAGTCACTTGAAATGATAGGCCTTCATTTACAATTTACAAACAAGTGTTGCAATTACCAAAATTAATGTGGAACTATATGCTGTAATTCTTGAATATGTTAGTCAATTCTGTTCTTGCTGAAAAGAACTAGTACACTACTATCTTCAAACACAAGCAGTTGCCCAAATGGCTACACGATCGAGCTATATCATTGATAGTGCCAGAACAAATATAAACTAATTATTACTAAACTCACAATTAGGCAAATGACTTATACAAAGGAATTGTTTTTGCTCTGTGTTAGTTGGCTTCAAGATCATGCTCGGATATGCTATACCCAGACCCTTCGAGGTGTCTGGTGTTTTAGGTCGCAATACACCTTTCTGGCTTCTGCTGCCATTAGCCTTTTCTGCCTAGCTAAGCTAGAAACATCAAGTAATATTGGTATCATTTTACCTCAAGGGGATGTTAGGATGTAGATCACTATATGTGTATATAAGGGGAAGAAATTATGTGCAGGGCGATGTCCAACTTCCCTTACATTGTGGTTGGCAAGTGTTGCAGATATTTGTCACATAGCTGACCCTGGTACTCCGAACCAACTTCATTACAGAGCATTATATGTATGATTAAGAAGAGATAATACCAATTAATCAACTAATCAAATAACATTTCTTTCTAAATTCTCATGTGTCTTTCTGTTTAATGCATGTGTTTTTGGTTGTTCTAATATGGCAGAGCTTGTTGATATGACAACGGGTCAGAAGGTGAATGGACGGAACCCAGACACGCCTGGCATCATAACCGGTACGAAGACCCTATATTTGGTGTTGCTGAACGGCGGGAAACCTCTGAAGGTTGACTACTCGGAACAGCACAGGGGTCCGAGCCTCTTGAAGTGGAGGACTTTGATGTCCCGAGACATCGAGAGCGCCATCCGGAGCAAAGTGCCCATGTTTGCGCCTTTATATGCTGAGGTGGCTGAGGAGCACCTAGATGCACTGACCACTTATATGGAGGTAAAACACAATTTCATAATAATTTCAAATTCTTATCTTTCAGTCATATATATTGAAATATGTTATTTCTAATGATTTCTTTGAAATGTTTTTTACTAGATGTTCTACGACCTCCCTCCCACCGAGATAGGCATGTGGAGATACATCGACGAGACCGCTGCCAAGATCTACAAGGACTAGAAGTACGACTGCCACACCCACTACTTCGAAGTGTCAAAGGCGACGCCTGCAGAGTTCATCCACCGACCCGAGCAGTGGGAGTACCTCAAAGTTTACTTTGAGGACGACGATTATAAGGTAACGGAAAGTAATTAGAGGTTTTTAAATTTCATATAATAGATTTTGATTCTAATAGATCGTGCATATTTTTACAGAGGATGTGTGCCCGGAACGCCGCAAACCGGAACAAAGCAAAGGAGAAGGGGTGTGCAGTCAACCACCACTCTGGCACGACTCCCTATAGCTACCGGGTCGTTGCGAATGAGGCGAAAGGCAGTTTGGCGCCTATACTTCAGACAGTTTGCGATGTTTATGCGCGATCGCAGAATGCGCAGGAGAAAGTGGTGAGTTTCCTGACGAGTTAGATGCAAGAATTCCTAGTTTTTAGTTTCTGATTTTATTTATTTACAATTTATAACTATACAAACACAAACTAACTTAATATGGTATTTTTTGCAGGCAGCGGTCAAGAGGAAGATGGATGAGCTCTGTGCTAGCCGAGCGGCTGATGTGGAGAGCGGCAGTCAAGTGACGGGCCCCGCTACCATCGAAGAACAGATAGCGGTAGTGGACGAGTGTCTGGGTGGGAAGCCGGGGACGAGAGTCCGAGGTATGTACAAATCATAAAATAACAGTTTCTATTTTAGATACGAAAGAGAATTTAATTTGAATAATTTTTTGTGTTTTACGATCTTTGCAGGGCTAGGAGGTGCATTAAGACGCCCGGCAAAACCAAGAGGCGGTGCACGCGTGTCCAGCAACGATTCGGATGTTGAGAAGTTGAGGGCAGAAGTAGCAGCCGCCAATGAACGTACCAGAATCAAAGAAGAACGTAGAAGAATCGAAAAAGAAGAAAACATAATCGAAAAAGAAGAGATGCTGCAACGTATTGCAAGGATGGAGGCTGCCCTCGGCATGTCGACCAATCCGGATGCCAATCCCGCCGCCGCCGCAAACCCTCCGACGATTGCCGATAAATCATCATGTGCTGAAGGTATGGGGGCAATGGACGTAGACTTAGATTAGGACCCTTCGTTACTTTGTACTTGGAACATATGTACATCATTGTTAGAACACATTATAGTTTTGAATGAAATCTATGTATTTATAGTGTTTGTGTTATGTTGGATATGTGATTTGAATGAAATGTTGGTTGGATATGTGATTTGAATGAAATGCAGGTTTCAGAAATGAATGAAATGCAGGTTTCAGAATACCAGAATGCTGGTATTCTGTCTCTGTAACAAATTTTGCAGCGACGAACATTGGTCATTGTTCGTCGCTTAGATTATAGTGAAGCGACGAAGATTGCACAAAATACGTCGCTCCCTGCCTATTCAAAATGAAATAAAGAGACCAATTCTGTTATTCTGTCTCTGTAACAAATATTTAAGCGACGAACATTGATCATTGTTCGTCGTTTAGATTATAATGAGGCGACGAAGATTCAACAAAATACGTCGCTCCATGCCTTTTAAAATGAATTTAAGAGACCAATTTTGACCCAAACTTTGTCGCCACAAGTAGGGGGCGACAACCCAAAATGCGTCGTATGGGTTTTGAAGAGACGAGTCAAACTTCATCGCAACAGAATGCAAGCGATGCGTCTAAAGTGGTCGCTAGAGATCTCTGCCGACGCGTCAAAAGTCGTCGCTCTCTTCTGAGCGACCACTTTTGGAGTCGTTGCATGGATATATGAGGCGACGACTTTTGAGTCATTATTGGTCGCTTGGAATTGAAACGACGAATGTGAGGGGACGACTTATTGCCGTCGGCAGGATGCTCAGGCGACGACTTCTGATGCGAAGCGACGACTTTAAGTCGTCGCTTCGATGCTTACCTGCAGTAGTGGAGACTTGGAGTTGGAGGGTCAACACCAATACGTACATGCATATATATAAACCCTAACTTAATTTTCCTCTTTCTCTCTTCATTAGCAAATGTCAACTGATATTAAACTTACAATTAAGAGTAATTATGAGACTAATTATGATTTGCTGTCATTATACGTAACCAATTCTATATATCAACCTCGCTCCTGCTTGATTCTCGATTAAGGCATGCAGCTCTTCGATATGTGGAAATCCATTTTTTTTTTGGCTAGAAAATCTTATTGCTTCTTCCCAATTTTACTGATATAGCTAGCTAGGGTAATTAAGCTTCCCATTTCTTGATGGGGAACCTTATATATAATTAGGATCGACTAAGTTTATAAGTTATAAAAAAGGAAGACAATAATAACATGTCCGTGAAAATATGATCATCAATCATTCAGTAGAAGGTATATGCTTATATATCCACATGTAAACGATGTAATGCGTAGACTATGAGATATATTTTTCGATTTTATTTAATAATCTCATCCAATTTAATTGTAGAAATGTATCGATGAGAAATAGAGTTCTTAGCTGATAGTGGGACTACCCACACTATCTTAAGGAATCGACAATTATTTGTTGTATTAATTCCTTATAACACATCTGTGACTATATTAGAGGGATCATCCCAAGTAATAAAAGGGCGAGGAAAGACCTCATTTTTAATGCCTAACGACACAATGATAAAAGTCACAAACGCCCTATATGCACCTAGAGACAATCGAACCTTGTTAAGTTTCAAAGATATTCGTGCCAACAATTATCATTTACAAACTTACTATGAGAATGGAATTGAATATTTGAATATTACTTCTTATGAATGTGGAAGGAAACGCATTCTAGAAAAACTAATACGTCAAGCTAATGGATTATATCTTACTACCATCCGGATTATTGAATCCTATGCTGTCACCAACAAAAAAATTTGGGACACTGACACATACAGGCTTTGGCATGACCGACTAGGACACCCTGGTCGTGACATGATGGTTCGTGTTTTAAAGAACTCATACGGACATCCCTTCTTTTGAGGAAGAAATAAAATGGGACAAAAATCCGACACAATGCAAAGTGCCGGTTGTAGTGTTGTTTCAACACATCCATTACCTTCTGAAGCACCAGATGCGTTATGTCCCTCTGCCTCATTGACTATTTCAAAGGCAAATCACTCGTTTTGCAAAGCCTACTCTTTAGCAAAAACAGGATCGAGACTTTCCTATGCTAAAGATATGAAACAAAACATTCCATTCTTACAAAGGATACAAGGTGATATATGTGGACCTATCCATCCAGAATGCAGGTCATTCAAGTACTTTATGGTTCTGGTAGATGCTTTGACACGCTGGTCACATATCGCATTATTGTCCACAAGAAATGCTGCATTTGCAAAACTCCTAGCACAGATTATACGTTTAAGGGCTCACCACCCTGATCACCCTATCAAGTCTATAAGGCTTGACAACGCTGGAGAGTTCACATCAAAAGCATTTGATGATTATTGCATGTCAATTGAGATCGATGTAGACCATCCTGTACCCCATGTGCATACACAAAATGGTCTCGCAGAGGCCACCATCAAAATGTTACAGATGGTGGCTAGGGCACTGGTTATGCGCACCAACATGCCTATATCTGCTTGGGGTTATGCAATATTGCACGCAACTTTAGTTGTTCGTTTCAGACTCACTACTAGCCAGGGACGGATCTTAGTGTAACACAACCTGGGCTGTAGCCCAGAAAACTTTTTGAGTAATGTCTATTTAAGTCTATTTAAATCACTTAATTATCTAAAATCTCATAAATCAATAGACTTAATTAATCAATAGATAATTAAGTCTATTAATTAATTAGTCAAGTAGCTTTAACCTGATCATAAAATCACAATCTATGTGGAATTAGCCTTGCTCGTAGTCAATGAAAAATTAAAATCACAATTCATAACTCTTAATTAAGATAATTCCTTTTTATCTTCTAGAGTTTAAGCTATTTAACTCAATTCTTGGTGTTCACCCAATCCTAAACCATTACTAAAATCTTCATATTTCGCTTCATGAAGCTCTTTAATTTTTTTTGTTTTCTCTTTGATCATGATCGAACTTGTGTTTGTTCTAATGAGTTGAACTCTTTTAGATTGTATAGAACAAATTTATTAATATTCACTTTGAAATTATTATCAAATGAGAAATTTAGCCCAGTCTACTTTGAAATCCTGGCTCCGTCCCTGCTACTAGCCAACCATTTTCTGCGTACCAGTTGGTCACTGGATATGAGCATGATATTTCACACTTACGCATATTTGGTTGCGCAGTATATGTGCCTATTGCGCCCCCATATCGCACTAAAATGGGTCCTCAGAGACGATTAGGTATTTATGTTGGATATGAATCCCCAACTATTATCCGCTACTTGGAACCTTTGACAGGCGATCTTTTTACCGCTAGATTTGCGGATTGTCACTTTGATGAGACAGTCTTCCCGTCGTTAGGGGGAGATAAGAAAAATGATTTTCTAAGGGAACGACATGAGTTGTCATAGTCTGTCCCCACTCAGTCTCATTTTGATCCCCGCACCTCACAATGTGAAAGTGAAGTGAAAAGAATAATCAATCTTCAGAACGTAGCAGATTCGATGCCTGATGCGTTTTCTGATATTGCTAAAGTGACAAGATCACATCTACCAGCTGCAAATGTGTCTGCAAGGTTAGAAGTCCCCAAAAAGGGGCACAATGCCGCAGATAGAAGCATTGCTACCACACTTAGTGGAGGTGTGGTTGAGGCCGTGGCTCCCCAAAGGAAGAGGGGAATGCCACTTGGTTCGACTGACACTCACCCAAGAAAAAAGAGAGTGAGTAAGGCACAACCCAATCCATTAATCATCAATGTAAAGAATCCCTCTCATGAGATTGTCTCTGACTATAGTTATGTCCATGAATCAATACGGGAGGACGCTCCGATGTTCGAAATGATTCCAGAGAACAAAGAAATCTCAATGGATTATGAGGATGCATACGAGTTGATAGAAAGATCTTCCATGTACATTGATGATGTATTTGCATACACTGTTGCTCAAGAAATCATAGAGCACGATGATGTCGAACCACGCTCTGTTGCAGAATGTCAACAAAGAGCAGATTGGCCTCAATGGAAAGAAGCAATCCAGGCAGAACTAGATTCTCTGACAAAGAGACAGGTATTTGGTCCGGTAGTGCTAACCCCACCAAGTGTAAAGCCTGTAGGACATAAATGGGTTTTTGTCAGATTGCGTAATGAGAAGAATGAAGTCCTAAGGTACAAGGCTCGCCTTGTGGCGCAAGGTTTCTCACAACGCCCTGGAATTGACTATGAGGAGACATACTCTCCCATAATGGACGTTATAACGTTCCGCTACTTAGTTAGCTTGGTAGTTTCCGAAGGATTGTAAATGCAGCTCATGAATGTGGTTACAACATATCTCTATGGGGATCTTGATTCAGAGATATATATGAAAGTGCCTGATGGCCTTCCATTACCCAAGTCAAGTGACTCTAAACCACAGAGTGCGTTTGCAATCAGATTGAAACGCTCACTTTACGAATTGAAACAATCCGGGCGGATGTAGTATACCCGTCTCAGTGACTACTTGATGGGGAAGGGATATAAGAATGATGAACTATGCCCCTGCGTATTCATAAAGAAAACGAGTTCCAGATTTGCGATCGTAGCTGTATATGTCGATGATATGAACATAATAGGTACTCTTAATGAAATAAGAGAAACCGCGAGCTACCTGAAATTCGAGTTTGAGATGAAAAATCTTGGGAAAACTCGGTTTTGTCTAGGTCTTGAACTAGAACACCGAGCTTGTGGAATACTCTTCCACCAGTCTGCGTATGTCCAAAAGATGATAAGGCAATTTAGCATGGACAAAGCGCATCCTGTTAGCACTCTCATGATCGGTCGAAGTTTGGATATAAAGAAATATCCATTTCGTCCAAAGGAAGATGATGAAGAGCTATTGGGAGCTGAAATTCCCTACTTAAGTGCAATAGGCGCATTATTGTACCTAGCTCAATGTACTCGACCTGATATTGCATTCTCAGTGAACTTGTTAGCTAGATTTAGCTCAGCGCCAACGCAGCGTCATTGGAATGGTATTAAGAAAATATTTTGATACCTAAAAGGAACCACTAAATTGGGCCTATTCTATCCCTACACAAAGACAAGAGAGACCACAAATGGAAATGCAACCCCTAAAGGAAATGTCGATAGAGAAAGTACAACCCCCTACACTGAAACCCCAAATAATATTTTGGTTGGGTTTGCTGATGATGGGTATCTCTCTGACCCACATAAATGTCATTCTCAAACTGGTTATGTATTTACCATTGGGAACACGGCGATATCTTGGAGATCAACCAAGCAAACCCTTGTGGCTACCTCCTCGAACCACTCATAGATCATTGCTCTACATGAGGCGGTTCGTGAGTGTATATGGTTAAGGTCCATCATTACACATGTTCGAGGGACCAGTGGTTTAAGTTCTACCACTGAAGAGCCTACTTGCATTTATGAAGATAATGCACCTTGCATCGAACAGATGAAGCTAGGTTATATCAAGGGTGATAATACAAAACACATATCGCCAAAGTTTTTCTATAATCATCAACAACAAGCTCTCCTCAAGATTCAAGTGAATCAAGTAAGATATGAGGAGAATGTGGCAGATTTGTTTACCAAATCATTATCCAAAGCAATATTTGAGGAACATGTGAAAAACATAGGAATGCGAAAGCTTTCATGATTAATGTAAGGATCAGGGGGAGGTGTAGACTTCAGGGGGAGCCTAATACACACATGTCATCCTCAAAAGTTAAAGGTGCGTTGTGCTCTTTTTCCCTTCGACCAAGTTTTATTTTGTCCCACTGGATTTTGTTACTTAGCAAGGTTTTTAATGAGACAACGATCTATGCACCATTTTGTCTTTGACTTGGCACAAGGGGGAGTGTTGAAGGAAAATACCATAAATGTGCCTTCATCAAAGTAACTGACGATAGCGAGTTAGGAAATTAGTATCAATCTGATGTAACATTTCAATCAGTCTTTATTACCATAATTGTAATTGATGTTTCCATTGTAATCGTCACCCTATATAAAGAGATTCTCTAATGAAATGAGTAGACTGATTGAGTTTTACTATTACACTATTTATGATTTAGTTAGTATCATATATTCAGAGGTTCAGCTAGCTAGGACTGCTTATTAATTAGGCTTCATGTCTTTCTGATCACCACTGGTGCTGATTTTCCTGATCCGGCTTTGATCTTCGCATTCCATTTTCAGTTCTTCTTCCCTGTATTTTCTAAGTCGATAGAGCTCTTTGATATAGTAGTGCAGCCTATCTATCATAACTGCCAAGAATAAGGAAATCCCTGGAGTACGAAGTCATCGAGAACAATTGAGAAAATGAAATTGTTAGTAGCTAGCAACAAAAAGTTACGTAATAAGACCGAGCGTACTATATATATATATATATATATTCATTCATAATGTTTAAGAATATCTATAGTTTTATACTCTGATCAATGACTGGAAGTTTCAATTCATATATGAAGAGTATGTCCAGTGCTATAATAATTGTAATTCATTTGATTCCATAGAAAATAAAATGCAATTAGTGGAAAGAAAAAATTATGAGCTAGAGATGATGAGCATTACCTATAAAAGATGCTTCTAATATGTGGTGTGACATAAGAACCTCATCAGTTGGATTGACAAAGCCTACATCAAATGAGCGTTTCTTATAAACATTGAACACACTGTATATGGTAGAGCTGAAGAAGACGAGAATGGTTCCTCCCACACTAGCTCTTCGCCACCAATGGCCCTCCTCCCTGCTTCGAACGACCCAATCCCATGATCACCAACTGCCTCAAAGGGCATCTAAACAGAAGGCTCAGAATCAATACCATTTCGGCAAACACAACTGTAAATAAAAGTTGAATCATCTCTTCAAATTGATCAAGTGCAACCGGAAGCAAAGATCGGTTATTTTGTTTGTTTGAAAGGTTATACAAACATGAAATGATGCAGATATATGGTGAAATGTAAGTTCTGAAATCCAATCTTGTGATTGGGGTAACCTTTGTTTCCACATCTAGATTGTTTTTTTTTTCAAACTTAAGGTTCAGTCGTCAAAGAATTATACTTTCTAACACCACATGAGGAAGGAATAGGAATGACTTCCTCAGGTTATTTTTATGTACGTTTACCACGGTTTGGAGACGCCTTACAACTTAGCAGCTTGTTCCTCAGGAATGAGTTACCACAAATATTATATAACACACTCAATTATGATAATGCATGTCAGAACAAGTACTCGTAATGAAAGGCCAAAAGAGAGCAGCATCTCATGTTTAGCATTGCACAAGATAAACAAAGTATTAACAGCTGGTCTTCTCATTGTTGATATTTTGTATTTCGTATACAACTGAGTGTATTTACTTGTTTCAGATTTTCGGTTGGGCGCCGATGCTGACTTGAGGCCGGGGAGTTACACAGAGGTTTGAGTTGTGAAAAAGCCAGGTGTGCTTCGCAGCAGCTGGGTAGTTGCAAACCAAGCTGCAACCCTACAATTCCCAGAAGGGATTGAACCTTCTCTGGTCTGATCCAAAAGCTTGTCCATGCCAGCATTCAAACTCCATTACAGATACCACCCACATATATATTTGGTCTATGGTCAAATAAAGTAGTGCAACTATGAACCACTTAATACTCACAAGACGTACGTACTCTCTTCTCAGTCCTTTCCCAGCAATCCATTCACTGCCTTTTTTCCAGCTGGAAGCTGAACAATGCTCCAAGTTCCTTGTTCATTAAGAGGTTTCAGCTCTTCCTGCATAGCCTGATTCCAAATTACACTTTCACTAGCTTCATTGAAATTTCTAGGCTCAATGACTTCATCAATAGCACTTAAGAAGGTTGCATGAGAAGTTGACAACCTTCGATATCCCAAAAAATCAGAAATTGGATATTTCACATGGAAGCCAACATAATCTTTAAATCTTACAGGAGGATTTCTTTCTCTTGCAGGATTCCTTCTGGGAATTTGAGGTCGCACAGGGTGAGGAGCAGCAGCTAAAACAGGTTCTTCCGGATGAGCAGGCTGAGCAGGGCTGTCAAAAACTGCATTATCATGCCTTTCTTCAATTTCCTGATTATTGGAAACTTCATGCTCATTAATTTCAACAGATGGTTTAGATAAATCTGCACTTGTCAAAGGTGCAGGAAATAAGTCACTAAATGACTCCCCCTGACCATCTGCATCAACAATTTTCTTAGGAAAAAACAGAACTTCTTTTTTGAATTCCACATCTCTAGAAACAACTATTTTCCGAGATTCATGATTATAGCACTTGTAACATTTCTGAGTAGTAGAGTATCCCAGAAACATGCACTTGACAGCTCTTGGCTCAAGCTTATCCCTGTGCTTATCTTGAACATGCACATAGCACACACAGCCAAAAACTTTTAGATGACTCAAATCAATCTTCCTGCCTTTTAAAACTTCCAGGGGAGACTTAGAGTTCAACACTCTACTTGGCAATCGATTAATAAGATAAGTTGCAGCAAGAATTGCATGAGACCAAAATTTCTTTGGAACATTAGCATGAAACGTCAAAGCTCTAGTTTTCTCAAGCAAGTCCCTATTCTTTCTTTCAGCAGTGTCATTTTACTGAGGTGTTCCAACACAGGTTGTCTGATGAATAATTCCATTTGAGTTTAAAAACTGTTGCATGTTGTTGGACATATACTCTGAGCCATTATCAGATCTAAGGATTTGAATTTTGGATGAATACTGAGTATTGACAAGATTGCAGAAAGTTTTGAACACATCAATAACTTCACTTTTCATTTTCAAAAGGTACAACCAAGTAATCATGGTGAAATCATCTACAAAGGTTACAAAATATCTAAAATCATCTATTGAGTTTAGAACAGAACCCCATACATCAGAATGGATGATTTCAAACGGATTACAAGCTCTAGAAGCAGACAATTGAAAAGGTAACCTAGTAAACTTTGACATGTGACACACTTCACAGTTATGATTTCCATGGATAAGATTTGGAAACAAAATAGATAACACTTTCTCTGAAGAATGAGCCAAGCGTTGATGCCACAGATGATACTCTGAAACCCTACTGGAACTGAATTGAAAAATTTGAGACTTTCGGGACAAGTAATACAGACCATTTTAAAAAACACCTTCACCAATAGTCTTCTTGGTGATCATATCCTGAAAGATAACATTGTAGGGAGAAAAGATGACCAAACAATGTAAGACTCTAGAGATTTTTCTAACTGAAAGAAGTTGAAAAGGAAATGAAGGAACAAATAACACATCAAATTCCAGCTGATTTTGGAAAAATTTAACTTTCCCTTTTCCTAACACTGAGGCTCCCTTCCCATTTGTAACAAACACAGATGAATAAAATTTTTCAAAGTCATGTAGATTGGATAGGTTGTTTGTCATATTATCTGTGGCACCAGAGTCTATAATCCAACAATCACTACCAGAAAAGGGGTTATAGCCGACGATATGGGAAAAAACGGCCGACGAAATAGTACCTCGTCGGCTATAACCCCTTATAGCCGACGAACTACTATTTCGTCGGCCACATCGTCGGCTATAATATTATAGCCGACGACTGCCGACAACTCGTCGGCTATAACTATAGCCGACGAAACGTTTTTGGTTATAGCCGACGAGGATGGTATTCGTCGGCTATAATAGTTATAGCCGACGAAAAGTTTTTGTTATAGCCGACGAGGGGGGTATTCGTCGGCTATAACTCTTATATCAGATCGACCTTCTGCATCAGGGAGCTCATTCGTCGATGAAATCGTCCAAAACGCTCTGAAATCGTCCAAAACCTCGGCCATAAGCTTGAAAGGTACGTATATTGCTGTGTGTGTTGATTTAGTTGGTTATATGCAGAGGTGTATTAATTTAGAGTTTAATTAGAATAAATGTGTGATTAATTTGATATATATATATATATATATATATGTGTTGAGATGAGATTATTAATGGGTTGATATATATGTTGTATTGGTTAGATAGAATTGAAGTTTTGTTGAAGATTAGTGATTGATTAATGTTGATTTATAGGTGATTTTAGATGAATTTGATGAAAAAATGTATATATATTAATTAATTTAATTGTAATTAAAAATATATTGTTGGTATATATAAAAAATACATTGTGTTTAATTAATTAGGGAGATTGACGATGTTTTAATTAATTTAGGGATGCATGTGTATATATATATATATATATGTGTGTGTGTAATGATGAATTTTTTAATTAATTAGTACGTACGTAGTACGTGCATATATACATATCTATATATAGCTATATTTATTTCTTGAATTTACAGGATGGACAAGAGTTGGATTACCCTTGGAAGATGGGATCAGGCGTATCATGATGGAGTTAGGAGTTTCCTGGATTTTGTGATGGCTAACTGTGGAGACACTACACTTCATTATTGTCCGTGTAAAAAGTGCAAGTGTGCCACCCCACGACACCGGTTTTCCATAGAGACAGTGGAGCAACACCTGGCTAGATATGGATTTTGGGTCCTATACACTAATTGGATTTATCACGGTGAACCAGAGTTTGCGGGTCGTCATGATCATGGACAATTTGCCGAGAGAGGGAGTTCCTCCAATGATCCGACAACGAACTGGATCAACGATATGTTTCCTCGTGAGAGCGGTGTCTTTGAGGAAGCACCAGATGTGCAACTCCCACCTCCGGAGATGGAGTGTTTCCCTGATATTGAGCCACTCGAGCCATTACCCCGATCTCCGGTCAACACAAGTGGTATGGAAAAGTACAACAACCTGATCGCATTGCAACAGACTCCGTTGTACCCCGGATGCAGTAAGACTGTCCTTGAATCTGTCATGGGAGTGATGAAGATCAAAACGGAGAACAAAGGCACTGTCAAATCGGTTGATGATTGGCTTCGGCTATGGGGTGGGGCGATGCCCCCCGGACATCGGCTTCCTACCAGTCATCATAAGGTGCGACATATCCTTAAAGATCTCGGGCTTTCCTACATCAAGATTCATGCATGCAGATACGATTGCGTTCTGTTTTACGGGGAAGGACTTGCAGATCTTGAATACTGCCCATTATGCAATACAGAGCGGTATAAGTTCACTCCTAAAGGGAACAAGAAAGCTGTGAAGATACTTCGGTACTTCCCGCTGATTGATAGGCTTGAGCGGTTGTTCATGTGTGCTTTCACGGCCGAAGCTATGAGATGGTGGGCTGAGAGGAATGTGCCTGACGATGACACCCTTAGACATCCCGCCGACGGAGAGGCTTGGAAGAAGAACGTGTTGGAGTTTCCCGAATTTGCATCAGAGGTTCGAAATGTTTGGCTAGGGCTATCATCCGACGGTTTCAACCCTTTTGGCAAGAAAGAGCTTCAGTACAGTGTGTGGCCAGTTATTTTGATTCCGTACAACTTTCCACCGTGGATGTGCATGAAGAAGGAATATAACATGCTCACATTGTTGATTCCAGGCCCAGGTTATCCGGGAAAGTGTCTCGATGTGTATTTGAGACCCGTAATTGAGGAGCTTCGGTACTTGAGTCTGAACGGCCACCTGGTCTACGACCGGTTCAAAAATGAGATGTTCCGGATGCATGCCATGCTTGTTGGCACGATCAGTGACTTTCCTGGGAGGGGTATGTTGTCGGGCAGCGTCACCAGGGGTTACAGGGCTTGTTCAGAGTGCATGACTGTTGATTGCTCCAGTCCTCATTGCAGCAAGATTGTCCAGATGCGTCACCGTCGTTGGCTTCCGCATGACCATCCATTTAGGGACGATGCACAGGCTTTTGATGGGACTGAAGAAAGGGGCTGGGCACCGGAGCAATGGACAGGGGAGGAAATATTGGCAGTGTTGAATGAGTATGACTTTGGTCCGCTTAGCAATCATCCCGATGTGTTGCGCACGATTCCAGAGAGGCCGGATCGGTATAGGTTCTGGTCACACAAGAGCATCTTATGGGAACTTCCTTATTGGGCCAGGTTGGCTACCAGATACTACCTGGATGTCATGCATATAGAGAAGAACGTGGGTGAAGCCGTGGTTGGCACAGTTTTGAATTGGGAGAAGAAAACAAAAGACACCCCCAAGGCACGCGTTGATCTGAGAAATATGGGACTGCGGGACCATTTGTGGTTGAGAGAGGGCAGGAGCAAAATGCCCCAAGCTCCTTACACCGTCACCAGGGACCAGAAACATGAAATCTTTGGATGGCTGAGTAATGTCAGGTAACTTTTTATTAATTAGGCATGTATTCCCTAAAGAATCCATCTGTTGTTGGACGACTATATATGCATGAAATCTAACTGTTGTTAATGGCTATGCAGGTATCCTTATGGCTATGCGGGTAACATAAGCAAGTGTGTTAACTACCGAGACAACAAGATGTACGGATTGAAGAGTCACGACTGCCATGTACTGCTTCAACGCCTCTTCCCTATTTTCATTCGAGCGTACTTGGAGGATGAAGTGGTTGAGCCGTTGGTGGCGTTGTCAAGATTCTTCCAGAAGTTATGCGCTAGAGAAGTTAGAAAATCAGACCTCATGAGAATGCATGAGGAAATCGTTTTTATCTTGTGCAAGTTCGAGAGGATATTTCCCCCAAACTTCTTTGACATCATGCCTCACCTGATGATCCATCTTCCCCAACAATTGTTGCTTACCGGTCCCGTACACTACACTTGGATGTATCCCATCGAAAGGTACATGTTATTCATAAATTTGATTTATACATGTTTTTAAATAAAAGTTGCATGCTCTTAACACGCACTTGTTAACCTTGCAGACAACTTGGAGACTACAAGAAATATGTGCACAATAAATCTGCGCCTGAGGGGTGTATTGCTGAAGCTTACATTGCGCATGAGTGTGTAACGTACGCCAAGTTGTACTTGGGAGCGATGGAGGACCCCCCACAACATCCAAGTCGAGATGACCCCGAGTTCAACCTATCTATCGTCGCCAACTCTGTTGTACCATACGGAAGCTTCAAGAAAAAGGGTGTGGACAAGTTGCCTGACCATGAGGTAGGGATTGCCCACTGGTGGGTTCTAATAAACTGTCCGGAGGTACAATATTGGAAACGTCACCATCTTCACAGCAAGGAAGTTCGCGGTGATGTCGAGTACCACAACACGACGTTTGCAGACTATTTTCCACAATGGGTAAGTGTATAAATATATATATTAGATGGCTTTCTTTTACAGTTCCCTATTCTTTAATCATAAACACACCGAGTGATTTGAGTTATATTTTTCAGCTGATGCAAGTGGCTGCGAGGGGTGGTCATACAAATTACTCAGAGGAATTGAGGCTGTTGTCGATGAAGCCGATATCTTCCACAGTCCGCCCAATGTGTGATGTCAACGGCGTTAAGTATATATGTGAAGCTAGAGACGGGGAACGCAAAACACAGAATTGTGGGGTGATGGTCGATGGTGCAGAGGGGGGCGTGGATTTTTACGGTGTCCTACAGTCAGTTGTTGAACTCATTTATGGGAACCGCATGAAAGTCCACTTGTTCAAGTGTCGATGGTTTGATACTAGGCCGCACCGCTTACGGATCGATCAGTACGGCATACTTTCGGTGAATACCGCCACTAGTGTGTATGAAGACGACCCCTTTGTTTTCGCCACAGCGGCCAAAAAGGTCTTTTATCTTGACGATCCTTTGAACAAAGGCACGTGGAAGGTAGTTAACCATGTGTCTCAGCGAGACATATACAGTGCTACCACACTTGGTGTGAGCACAGAGTGTCAAGAAGCGACCGCATACCAAGAGCCGGACGCCGGCGACATTCCGGAATCCTCCACCATCCGCGATAATAATGTGACGCCGGGCAGAGTGGTCCGACTTCCTAGGGGTCAGGTGCCCATGTATGATGTTAATCCGAATCGTCTATATCAGCCCGACGATGACTCAGACGACGAGTACGAGCACCGGTTGCCAGATATTAACTACTATACTACGTCTGACTCAAGTGATGAGGATGATTCTGATTATCATCCTTAGTATACTATTTATGTATGTATTTGTGTACGATGGTGCATGCATGCATGAATACATTTTTGTCCTTAATTAGCGTTTTCCGAGTTTATGGGAAATTGTATTGAATTGTTTGTGTTATGTTTAGGAATTTATCAGGTGAAATAGGCAATTTTCAGGCCCTAAATGGCAAATTTTCAGAAAGATCAGAATTATAGCCGACGAAATGGACCATAATTCGTCGGCTATAATGCCCATACTTTAGCCGACGACTTGCAATTCGTCGGCTATAATGCCCATACTGTAGCCGACGACTTGCAAGTCGTCGGCTAAAGTATATTGACCGAAACCATACGTAGACCGTTCAAATGCAAAAGTGTCGTGAAATAAGATACGACCGAAATATGGAAATACGACTACGGTTGAAAAATGGGAAGATTCCGACAAAATCTGTGTGCCGAATGTTGCGATTAGGTGTTTTTTACTTCCGTTTTCCTATGGGTAGCCTGACGGTCGGTAAATTTTTGGAGGAAAATTTTTATACGGTTAGTTGCGTCGCATCGATTTGAAACTATTCTCTGTTGAAGGTCAGGCCAAAAAACGTCATTTAGACGGGCCAATTTCCGTTTTAAAGCGTTAAGAGATTTGACCAAAAGTTGACCAGGGAATAGCCGACGAACTACTTAACTTCGTCGGCTAAACTCTTGCGATCCGCGCCGTTTCATTGTCCGCCGTTGGATGGGCGAGATCTGACGGCTGGTGAGAGCTTATAGTATAGCCGACGAGATTCATATTATAGCCGACGAGATTCATAGTATAGCCGACGACATTCATATTATAGCCGACGAGATACTTAACTTCGTCGGCTATAATCGGCCCGCAAAGCCCAACTCCGGCCCGGCCCGGATTTTGGCCCGGCCCGTAAGAGTATAGCCGACGAATTTCGTCGGCTATGACTATAGCCGACGAATTAAAATTAGATCGTCGGCTATAGTCCTTCGATTTAAACCGAAACAGAGCGCGCCTCCCTCATTTTCTGCTAACCCTAAATCCCTAAATCCCCACCTGCTGCAGCCGCCCGCCCCTCCCCGACGCCGACCGACCACGACGGAGCCTCCCCGACGCCGATCGACCCTCCCCGGCCCCACCCGATACCTCCCCGCCCCGGCCCCCTCCTTCCCGAGCCCTCCCCGACCCGAAAGCCGCTGCCGGAGCCGCCCCGAGCCGCCCTACCCGCCCCTGCCGCAGCCGCCCCTACCCGCCCCTGCCGCAGCCGCCCCTGCCCGCCCCTGCCGCCCCTGCTGCAGCCGCCCGTAGCCGCAGCTGCCCCTGCCCCTGCCGCCGTCGCCGCCGTCGCCGTCGCCGCCGCACCGCACCACCGGTCCTCGTCCAGACTGCACCACCATGTCAGGTAGTCCCGATCGAGCCTCATTTACGGTTTTTATTAATTTTGTCGAATTTTGTGAATTTTAGGGTTTTTGTGAATTTTTTGTGGAATTTAGGGTTTTTGTGAAATTTATGGAATTGTGTGGATTTTTTGTTAAATTTGTTAATTTTGTGGAATTTATATACTAATTTTGTGGATTTTTTGTTAAATTTACGGTTTTTATATACTAATTGTGGAATTTTGTTGAATTTATATACTAGTATGCCCATTATATACTAATTTATATATAATTAGGTATAAATATTTTTTTTCATTTTTATGACGATATATATATATATATATTTTTCGGAATATATATATATATATATAATTAGGTATAAATATAGTTATGTATATATATAATTAGGTGTATATATATTTAAAAAAGTTTTTTATTTTTTTGTGAAATTTAAGGAATTTTGTGTTATATTTCGGAATATATATATATATAATTAGGTATAAATATATTTAGGTACGTATATATATAATTAGGTATATATACATTGAATGATGTTTTTAATTTTGTTTTGTGGAATTTTTGTGCAATTTATGGAATTTATATACTAATTGTGCAGGAAACCGGCGCTTTGTAGACCGATGGCTTGGCAGACGGACCGAGAGCGACCCCGACGCTCAGGCAGGATCCAGCCGTGGGGGGAGCGGATCCAGCGGTCGTCGGGGCCTAGGCCGGCCTTTGAGTCGACGAGAGGAGACGTTGATGGGATTGACGCCGAGCGATCCACGTGGGGGCTCCTCGTATGAGTCGACGGGAGCGGGCCCTGACTCGAGTGTCGGAGGAGGACGCAGAGCCACCAGACCCCAGTGCACTTCAGCACTGTTCCAGGATCGGCAGCCGACCCCACCGCGCGCCGATCTGGACCCTCCAGAGATGCTCCCTGTCCCCCCACAGCGACAGCGTCCACAGCTACGGGGCCCACCGTCAGGGGGAGCAGGCCCCTCAGGGTCCACGCCCCGTATGTCTCCGCCATCGGGGATGTACATGGTCCAGTTCCTCCCTGCCATCCCTGAGTACGACGCCAGGGGGAGGCAGATTTGGAGGCACGACCGGCCCCTCGAGATTCCCTGGGAGGAGGCCTACTTCTACAGTCCTTTCGACTCAGAGGACTGCCGCGGCCTGTGGGCCGTTCGTGAGAAGGACAAGCAGTACAACGACGCAGGTAATTGGTTAGTTTAATTAATTATTTAGATTGTTTAATTAATTATTTAATTAGTTAGTTTAAATAATTATTTAACTATGTGTTCATTTTAACAGGCGTCCTCGTCAATAAACCCGCGGGGACGAGACGGACCAGAGGGCCAGCGAACATGTCCACCCTGGAGAGGGAGCTGGCCGGTGGGATCAGAGAGATCCTGCCCGGTCCCGGTGAGGATGGACGCCCGATTGAGCGGAGAGACACCACCACCAAGTACATCAACGCGACGGGCATGCTCGTGCGGGACAGGGTCCCACTGTTGTGGCCCGACTGGGGCTCTGTGCCCGATGAGATCAAGGCGCGAGTGTACAATGCACTGTCGGTGAGTTAAATATGATTTTTATTATAGAAAATAAACAATTATGAATTCAGTCCTTATAACTATATAAAAATATTTTCTAATTAATTTATAATGTTGCAGCAATGGTTTAGAGTCCATCCTACCTTGGACTGGTGGAGAGACGAGCAGCTGAAGAACAGGTTATGTGTTTTGCTTTTTTTTGTATAAATATATTTATTGGCAGTGTACGAATATATCTAACAGTTGTGTTCTGTTAATATAGGTACTCCGAGTGGAAGAACGAGCTGTCCACGCACTACAGGACGTACCATGTGGAGCAGCGCTTGGGGCGAGCTGCAACCCCCCACGAGTTCCGGTACAGGGAGTACGAGTGGCTATGGCTGGTAGCCTACTTCGGGAGCGACAGGGTCTCGGTAAGAAAGTTTAGCCTGGTAGTATATAACTTTTTAATGTTATTTAATAATTAAATTATGTAGTTACTTAATTCAATTAATTAGTTAGTTAGTTAGTTATTAGTTATTAAATTAAGTCAGTTGGTTAGTTACATAGTTAGTTAGTTCGTTACTAAATTAAATCAAATTAAATTAAATAAAATTAGGTAGTTAGTAAGTTAGTTAGTTACTAAATTAAATTAGTTAGTTAAGTAGTTACTAATTAAATTAGTTAGTTAAGTAGTTACTAATTAAATTAAATTAGTTAGTAACTAAATTAGTTATTAATTTTATTTTGGTTAGTTCCTAATATTTTAATTTAGTTACTAATTTATATTTGCGTTTATATGTTTGTTGTTATAATACAGAAAATCTCGCGGACGAACAGCGACAACCGCAGGAGGAACGAGCACCCCCACCACGGCGGCGCCCGCTCCTGGAGGCAGTGGGCAGAGATGGCGAGGAGGGACCGACCGCTGAGGCCGTTGTCGTGGATTCATGCGCAGATGTATCCGGGGCGTCCCGACCAAGTGGTAAGTATTCGTCCATCTTCAATAAAAGTGTTTCATGAAATTAATTTATATATATATATTTTTTAATTCGTTTATTATATTTTCTTGTCAATTAGGCGGAAATAGATGCGGAGACCGACGCGATCACCTTCGGGATCGCGCGAGACACTCTGGGAGACGGGGCGTCCGACGAGGCGATCGCGGAGTTTGCCTCCACGATCGACACCCTTGAGCCGCGCTTGGCCTCTCAGATCATGCACGCGGCGGTAGGGACGGGGAACAACTACTTCTACCAGAGAGGCCTAGGCGCGGCGGGAGATGGGGTTCTCAAGTTCACGCCGGCCAATCCCAGCACGCAGCGTGCGGCTTCGACGAGAGGAGACTTGCAGACGCAGCTGCAGAGGACTCAGGCGGAGTTGGCGAGGGCGGTGGAGGCGCTCCAGCAGGCGGAGTTGGCGAGGGCTGCGGAGGCTTCGGCGCAGCAGGCCAGAGACGCATCTGTGGCGGAGATGTACCGATGGATGCAGCAGTCTTGGGAGGCCCAGCAGGCTGGACTCCAGCCCCCGCCTCCGCCACAGATGCCCCAGTTCGTCGTCCCCACTCCCCCCCCGCATCGGAGTACGCCAGCCGATCAGGACAGCCATAGCCACCGGAACTCGAACGATCTGGTCGACGACGCTACGCGTTTAGGGGGTGATGATGAGTAGATATAGTGGGTTAATTTGTACAGTATGTAGGATATTAGGGATGGATTGATGTGGATATTTGTTGGATATTTGGATGTTTGTTTGTGCATTTTCTGCAGCCCCCGAAGACGAAGAGAAATTGGGCCCGAGTAAAATTTTTTAATTTTTTTAAATATTTAGGGGTTATAGCCGACGATATTGGCATTATTTCGTCGGCTATAAGTGCTATAGCCGACGATTTTTACCAAATTTCGTCGGCTATAAGGGCTATAGCCGACGAACATGACATATGTCGTCGGCTATACCCTCCCGGCTTCCGGCAAAAAAAAGCCGTTTCTGGTACCGGCGATTGTTATGGCCGACGATAGTGTCGTCGGCTATATTGGACGTATAGCCGACGATAGTGTCGTCGGCTATACTTCGGTTTAGGGGCAATAACGTAATTGTTGAAGCCGACGATCTTGTCGTCGGCAATGTTCGAAGTATAGCCGACGACACTTTATTCGTCGGCTATACCCCGCGGTTTATAAGCCGACGACTTACGCCTCGTGTCGTCGGCTATACTATAGCCGACGGAGCATTCCCGACGAGACTATAGCCGACGATACTTCGTCGGCTATGACTATAGCCGACGAATTAATGGAAACGGCCGACGAGATGGCGTCGTCGGCTATGACGCCTTTTCTGGTAGTGAATCATCATCTGCACTAATAGATAAGGCAGTTTCAAAAGCCTTTAAGATACCTGAGATATCAAGTTTGTTGACATGATTTGACTCAGCTAGAAAACCAGCAAACTGACTTAGAAGAGCAGTGTGACTTGAATCTTGATTTCCATACGTCTGCTTCTGTTGGAGAAATCCTGCAAATTCATTGATAAGAGTACATGGATTTGCAGTGAAGTCAACAGGAACAACTGGAGATGCAGAACTAGAAACAATATTTGCTCTGAGAGTGGTTGTGCTAGTATTCTTAGGGTTTCCCTTGCCCTCTTTTCTTACTTTCTCTTCAAGAAATTTTACTTTCAGCTCGGGGAACAAGATCCAGCACTTGTCTCTAAAGTGATTTCCTCCACAATGAGTACACTTGCCACCAGTGCGTTTCCATCTCTGATTCTTATCATCCAACTGCTTAGAGCTTGCAGCATAGGCACTAGACTCAGCATGGTTGGTCTTGATATCAATATTCATTACTTGCCTTCTGGTCTCTTCTCTTTGGACAGTGCTGCAGACAGTTCTAAAGGTGGGAAGCTCAGCATTCATGACTATGTGACTTCTCAAATCTTCATATTCAGAGCTTAGGTTAGCCAAGAGTTGAAAATTTTTGTCTTTCTCAGCCCTCTTCAGCAGGATAGCTGCATCAGTGGTATGTGGTATGTATAGTTCTAGTTCATTCCACATGCTTGTTAGACTGTCAAGGTATTGCACAAAGGAATTACCTTCTTGTTCAAGGCCAGCGATCTCCTTCTTCAGTTGGTAGACACGAGCTGAGTTATTTTTGTTCCCATAGAATTCTTCAATGTCTGTCCACATTTGACTTGCTGAAGTGGAGTAGCTGCAGATCTGAGCCAACTTAGGTTCCATTGAGTTAATAAGCCATGCTCGAACCAATTGATCTGTGCTTAGCCAGGCATTGAAGGTGTTGGAACCAACTTCAGGAGCTTGAGTAGTTCCTTAGATAAATTCAAGCTTGGACTTTCCTCCAAGAGCAAGAGCAACTGCTCTTGACCAATGAAGGTAATTGAAGGAATTAAGCAGGACTGAACATGTTTCTGCCTAAACCCGGAGGTCTGGTAGATACACGATGAATCCAACTTGATCTCCTGCAATCCTGCTCACTAAGGGGAATACCGGGCGGGCCGGTCTTCTCCTCTCCGATGCCTAAGTTAGTATAGTTAGAATATATATAACCAAGGCACGTATGTAAGCGGGGAGAGAGATAAGTTACCTATTAAATAGGGTAGTTTGGGCCCTTATATAGGTGGTTGGGGGTGAGGGCTGGCCTCACCTTTCGATGTGGGACTGGTTCCCTTCTGTTTGTACATTCTGGTGCCCTCTTTGGCAGGCTGGCGCCCCCGGCCCCAGGGTCCCTGGAGGCAGGATAGAGTGCTGGACCCCGAGGCCGGGTGCTAGTGATCCGGTTCTGGGCCTTGGGCCGGGCCCTGGTGCGCTTGCTGCGGGTCTGTGGGCCTGTTGTAGCCTCTCTGCGGCTACTGTCAACAAGTCCCCCAAGTTCCCGGTCAAGTGCAATCTTGAATGGGGACTTAATCTGTCTTGCTCTTGTCCCGCAGACCCGCAGGGTTACCAACCTACCGGTGCCCAGTCCCCCAAGTTCGCGTTAAAGATTGGGCGTGACCGAGGTGAGTACCTGTTACCGATGGGAAGCAATAGTTTATAAGTACGTTTGTAATATAAGTAGTACTGTGCTCAGGTGTTTGATAGGAGCACAATGTGCGACGATATTATATGCTTATGCCCTCGTTTATACTTTGTTTAACCTTTATTTGTTTAAGATAGAGTCGTAATATAGTTAGTGTCATTTTGGTAGAGTTTTGATGAAATGTGTTTAATTATCCGAAAAATGACTAAGTTTGAGAAATCTGGAAAATAATGCAAAATATGTCTTTTTCGTGATTTTGTGACGAGTACAAATATGATCTATCCTTGTCCGAATTCTATGAAATTTGGTGTGCTTAATATTCATATACTGAGGAATGTTGTGTTAAAATTTCAGATCAATCGGAGTTCGGGAAGCCACCCAAAAGTTGACTGCAAAACGGCAGTCCGAACATTTCAATCCAGGGGCTTCCAGGATTTTCCTGGGACTGTGTTCCAACTTCGAAAAATCATTCCCGTCGCCTCACAAGGAATTTGGTCGAACTGTTTTATAGGGAGATGGCCCTATGTGTCTAGTTTACGTGAGACTTGGAATCGCATCAATCGGAGCTCCGAGCGTGGAGATATGCCGGAATTACTGCAACAAGGTCAAATCTGCCGATTCCAGGAACCTACTGCCCCCTTTTCGTGTTTTCTGTTTTTGATGGACCTAATGGTGCACAAATGCATATGTGAAGATGGTTCAAGCCTTATTAAGGGAAGAGGAAGACACTAGGCCATGGCATTGAAGAAAAACTTGAAGAAAGACGTTCTCCTAGTCACACTAGGAGAAGCTGCCGAATAGAGGCAGATTGTATGCCTTTGTGTGCTGCCGGCAATTGGGGTATTTTTCGATGGACCAAGACATGTCAAATGAAGTCCAAGATCATACAAGAAGTCCATGAAGATGTGAAGCCCAAGCCTTGAAGAAAATTCAGAAAAACAAAACCTAATTGAAGTAGAAAAAGGAAGGTTTCAAACCTTATCCCATTAGGTTTTGTTTTTCCTTGTACAAGAGGGCTGCCGGCAACACCTAGCATTCTCCCTATAAGTACCCAACTTTTACACAGAAAAACTTGTCACATTCCAAAGCAAAAATCTAGCCAAAGCTCTGCCTAAATTTCCCAAGAATCCTACACAAAAACCCTAGCCAAAACCACCACCACCACACCAAAGTTTCCTGCCGAAATTTTGTCCCCTTGCTGCCGATACCTTCACTGCCGAGCAGCAGCCATCCGAACACCATCATCCACGGATCCATACACGACGAAGTCTTCAAGGTTTCTAATGTGTGATCCACTCCCTACTCTTGGCTTTGTAAATTTTTGTGTAGTTATGTTAAACTTTGTCTATAAAGTTAGCATGAATTCTTGGTTTCAATTTTTATGTCTATGTATGAATTGGATTGAAATTTGGTTTTATGATTTGCATGTCAATTTATTTTCTCTATCTTTAAGTGAGGTTTTAGATGTAAGAATTTGGATTGCATGCTAAAGAGTAAAGAAAATATATGATGAACTAGTAATTAGGATTTTCGGCAAAAATATGTGTTAAATTGATTTTAGGGTTTTCTTGACTTGTTCTTTAAATTCGTGCGCTTAAAGATTGGTAGCCTATGTAATTGCAATACTTAGACTATTAATCTCATTAGCCGAAAAATTAATATGGATTAGGTAATCAACGAGTTACTTAGTTTGTGTTGTTTTTCACGAGGGTTAGAGTAGTTTAAATGAACATGCTTGTTGAAGAGATGATTGACAACCTTACTCTATTGACTTGTTTCCAACTAAAGAAAAAGACTTTGTGCTTAATTACTTGTCATGTTTGTCTACGTCGATTAGAATATTCAAAGATGACTAGTATAGTTTTAAGGTTAGGCGATTAGTCACTTAAAATACATGAGGAGTCTTAATCAATTAGTCGCCGATTAGGAGCTAATTGGGTTGGAGTTAAGTTGAGTCTAGAACGCTTTAATACTTTGCCGTGAGTCTTGCTTGCTAGTTTGTTATGTGTTTTGATTGCTTGTGTGTTAGTGCTTTGTGGAAGAATGTCGACCAAACTTGTAAATAGTAATTTAGGATTTATTTTCAGCAATTTATTTTCGTGTCTTAGATTTAGAGGCAGCTTTGCTGCCAAGCTTTTTATCCCCCATAATTTCGTGTGTGAATATGTATATATGTATATAAGTGTGACAATTGTGTGCATATATGTTTGTGAATATTTGTGTTAACATTCCATATTTCAGGTACCCTTAATCCCCGGCTAGAACGATCCCTACTTATTCTATACTACTAACGATTGTAGGGTTATTATTGCTTGATGCTCGCTTCGGCGACACGTCAATTTTTGGCGCCGTTGCCGGGGATTATAAAAGCTTGTTTTATGTTATTGTTGTGTATATAATGTTGCTGGAAATTTTTGTTGTGAAGTTGTAAAGTTGTAAATTTTAAGCTTATTTTGGGATTTTGTAAAGTAGAAATATGCTTCGGCATGTAGAGTTTAAATTTTGGAAGTTGCATGATGTATAATGATGTATGTTGGTAATCACTTAGTTTAATTTCTAGGGAGTTGATAGTGTTGTGTATGTTTGAGTTTATTGTAGTTTCTAAAGTGTAACATGTAGGTGAAGCCACTTTTGTTGATCATAACCAAAACCCTTCATGTGAATGGTGCTATGTCGGAGGCCGTTTCTATGTAGATTGGGAAACGCGGGATACTTCCCCCCCACGCATATAAGCGTTCCTTCGGTAATAGTATTACTTCTATGAGGTTGAGGGCGGTTTTAATCAACACTTGTAGACTGCTAGGGATCCGTGTTTGTTTTACAAAGTATGGGGAAGTTATTATCATAGATATGGTTCTCAGGTTTGTTTAACTGGATCTCAAGGCCCATAGACTGATGTTCATTCTCGGTGAGTGAGTCGATAGGGGGTTCGCCCTCCGTGGTGTCCAACAACGAGTCCTTCCTGGTTCCTGTAGGGGGTTCGCCCTCCGTGATTTTAATGACCTTTGAAACGTAAAATCCGCACGACCTAGTCGACAGCTTGTGCCGAAGCATCACCTCACTTTAGACGCTAGAACATAACTTGACATATGTGGCCTATTTTCTTCAAAGATAAAACATGTTGTGTGGTTCAAACTCTTGAGGTATATCGGATTAAGCATGATACTACCGGGGGTTGTATCAGTCCATTGCACCGTTATCTCCTCTGCTCCACGTACTTCGAGAGTTAGAACAAATTTAAAAGAAATTAGACTTAGCAATTACATGCTCATGAACTTTTCAAATTTTCTTCTCTTGTGCCGATTGTATATGTATGCTTTGCCGAAATTTTTGTTGCCGTGTGTTGTATTGCCGTGTACCTTATATTGTTGCCGATTGTGTATATGTGTTATGGTTTGAAATTTGTTGTGTAATCGCCAATGCCGTGGCTTGTAATGATGTATATTCTTGTCTTCTATTTCTTTACGAGGTTCTAACTTGTTTAAATGTTGCAAATTTCAGAAATAATGCATGTCCGAATCTAGTATTTGGACAAGAGATCTTCAAGGCCGTTTGCAACGTTTAGACCAAGAACTCGCTATTGCTCGTTTTGTGCCATTACCACCATCGTCACCAACCAGTTCATCAGTGTCATCATCCTTGCCGTCCTCCCCTATATTTCCGTCCGTATCTGATTCAGGGCCGAGCTCACCATCAGTAGTGTCATCGTCTTGTGATCTTCAGAATCCTGAATTTGAAGCTTTTACCGAATTAGAAGAAGAAGAAGAGATCATGGCATCAATCAGATCACAGAATGGTCATGTTGCAGGAGCTGGAGTTGCTCCTTCTAATATTACTTATCCTCCCTTGGAAACTGACAAGACTGGAGAGATTGAATTGAAGAGTGGATTCCTCCATAAGCTGAAGTCATTTTATGGGATGCCGAGTGAGGACCCTAATAAGCATCTACAGTGGTTTAACTTCACCACGGAGTCCATGTGTCCAAGAGGGACCGACTTGCAACACTTCAAGATGAAGGCATTTCCGTTCTCTTTAGAAGATCAAGCAAAGGAGTGGTTGTTTGAGGTGCCTAGTGGTCGCATTGTTTCGTGGAGTACTATGATGGATGAGTTTTTGCTCAAGTACTTTCCTGCTTCACGTATCACTGATCTGAGGAAGCAAATAACTAGTGTGAAGCAAGCCGGAGATGAGACTTTCTTTGATTATTACAAGAGGTTCAAGTCCCTAGTTTCTTTGTGTCCATCGCATGGCATTAGCGATAGGCTCTTGCTACAATATTTCTATGAGGGATTGCGCGTCATGGAGAGAGAGTTTCTTGACTCGGCCGCGGGAGGTAGCTTTTTGGAGTTGAACGCCGGAGCGGCAAGAAGTTTGTTGGAAGTTCATGCCTTGAACAACCAACAATTTGGCATGGCACGAGGGAACGTGCAAAGGAGTGAGAAAGTGCATGAGACGTCTTCGAGCTCAAAGTTAGAGGAGAAAGTGGACAAGCTTACCGACTTGGTGAGTAATTTGATGAAGAAGCGTGCTAGTGTATGTGGAATTTGCACCGAGGGCCATGAGACCGAACAATGCCCTCAATTTGGAGTTAGTGAGGGAGTTGAGGAGTGCAATGCTATTGGTTTTCAAGAAGGCCAAAGATTTGGCAATTTCAATCCAAGGTTCAATGATCATCCGAACTTTCGATGGGCGAACAATGACAACGTGCTTAGGGCACCTATGCAACCAAGAGAGGGAGGAGCGCCATTTGCACCGAGGCCACCATTTGTGCCTCGGCAACCTTATATACCGAACCAAGGAAATTTTGGAGCCTTGCCGAACCAAGCACAAGCCGTGCCATACCAAAGCCAAGCATTGCCGAGCCAAGGCCAAGCCTCGTCAAGCAATCCGAACTATGATGCTTTGCTTCAATCTTTGTCAAGTGCTACTCAAGCATTACTCGCGGGGTAACAAAATCATCAAAAGGACATTGGTGAGCTTAAGACTCAAATGGGGCAAGTTGTGGATTTCATGGGAAGATTCAATGAGCAAGGGAAGTTGCCAAGCAATACTATTCCCAATCCGAGGAACGAGCAAGCCAAAGTGATTCAAACTCGAAGCGGAAGAGAGTTGTTTCCTCCAACAAGTCCAAAGAAGAAGCGAGTGACTTTCAAAGGCATTGGGGATGAAGAGAGGGTTGCCGGCCATGATAATGCCGGCAGCCACATGCATGAAGCCGAGAGGGGCACAACCGGCAGGGCTGCAGCCGACAACAACCATGGTGCCGAGAAGGATTTGAGTGCCGAGAAGGATAGTGATGCCGGCCATGATATACAAGACAAGGGGCTGCGTAACGAGCTTGAGTACGATCCCGCAACATCAAAGAATGAGGTATTGCCGAGCCAAGCAAGTAAGGGAGGAGTGCCATCATCTAGTGCCCCATTCCCTTCACGTTTTGCTAGAACAAAGAAAGATAAATCCGATGAAGAGGTATTGGAGATTTTCCGGAAAGTGCAAGTCAACATCCCTTTGTTGGAGTGCATTAAGCAAGTGCCGAAGTATGCTAAGTTTTTGAAGGAGCTTTGCACGGCAAGGAGGCATACTAGAGAGACTCGTGTGGTGACCATGAGCGAGACAGTGTCGGCCGTTATTCAAAGAAAGTTGCCACCAAAGATGAAGGATCCGGGAAGCTTCAATGTGCCTTGTGTCATAGGCAATACACGGTTTGATGATGTTATGTTGGATTTGGGAGCATCGATCAATGTCATGCCACTCAATGTGTATCAAACGTTGAGTATAGGGCCTCTCAAGAAGGATAATGTCATCATTCAACTTGCGGATCGCTCAAGCAAATATCCGGAAGGCTATGTAGAGGATGTGTTGGTGCAAGTCAACCGATTGATATTCCCCGCCGATTTCTATGTGGTTGAGATGGAGGATTCGCCGGTCAACAACACTCAATTGCTTCTAGGGCGACCATTCATGAGGACCGCGCGCACAAAGATAGATGTGGCCGAGGGCAACCTAACTATGGAGTTTGATGGTGAGGTGATAAAGTTCAATGTGTTTGATGCCATGAAATTCCCCAATGTTGATTTAAAGGAAGGTTGTGCCATTGATGTTTTGGAGGAGGTCGAGCAAGTTATGTCGACCTCGCTCGACGCATAGCAATTAGCGATTGAGCAAGGGGTCGGATTTGACAAGAGGGGAGAACGAGTGCATGATGAAGCCGAGCCAATCCATGCCGAGCAAGGGATTGCCGAGCCAAGCAACAATGCCGAGTCATTTACAATGTTGCCGAGCCTTAGAGAGGTGGCTGCCGAACTTGATGCCACACCATTGTATCCGAGGAACTCGTTCTTGTCAATTCCAAGTGCCACAACAAAATTTCGACCAAGTGTGGAAGAGGCCCCAAAGTTAGAACTTAAAGAACTCCCTAGTCACTTGAAGTATGTTTATCTTGGAGAAGAAGATACACTACCGGTTATTGTGTCTTCAATGCCTAGTGAGAAGCAAGAAGTGGATTTGATACGTGTGCTTAAGAAGTACAAGACCGCCATAGGTTGGACCTTAGCGGATATCAAGGGAATAAGCCCTACTACTTGTGTTCATCGTATTTTGTTAGAAGAAGGAGCTAAGCCGACAAAGGAAGCTCAACGTCGACTTCACCCTCCCATGATGAAAGTTGTTAAAGAAGAAATTATCAAGTTGCTTGATTGTGGGGTGATCTACCCAATTTCGGATAGTAAGTGGATATCTCCCGTGCAAGTAGTGCCGAAGAAGAGTGGTGTAACGGTTGTCAAGAATGAGAAGAATGAGCTTGTGCCACAAAGACTTGTAACCGGTCATCGGATGTGCATCGATTATAGGAAGCTCAACGCTACAACGAGGAAGGATCACATGCCTTTGCCGTTTATGGATCAAATGCTAGAGAGGTTAGCCGGTCATTCTTACTATTGCTTTCTTGGTGGATATAGTGGCTACAATCAAATCATGATACACCCGGACGATCAAGAGAAGACCACTTTTACTTGTCCATTTGGCACGTTTGCTTATCGGAGGATGCCATTCGGACTTTGCAACGCACCCGGCACTTTTCAAAGATGTATGTATGCTATCTTCTCGGATTTTATTGAAGACATTATCGAAGTATTTATGGATGATTTTAGTGTGTATGGAGGCACATTCGATGCATGTTTGGGGAACTTGGAGAAGATACTTGAGAGGTGTGTAGAGACAAATCTTGTGCTCAATTGGGAGAAGTGTCACTTCATGGTCACGCAAGGCATTGTTCTAGGGCACATAATTTCGGCAAGAGGCTTAGAAGTTGACAAAGCCAAGGTGGAGCTCATACAAGCATTGCCGAGCCCTAGATGTGTGAAAGATGTGAGAAGTTTTCTTGGCCATGCGGGGTTTTATCGACGATTCATCAAAGACTTCTCTTCAATTGCCAAGCCATTAAGCAACTTGTTACAAAAGGAGGTGACGTTTGAGTGGACAAAGGCATGCGAGGAGGCATTTTGCCGTTTGAAGATGCTACTATGCACGGCACCGATTCTAGTTTCCCCTAATTGGGATGAGCCGTTTGAGTTGATGTGTGATGCTAGTGATTATGCACTTGGAGCGGTACTTGGACAACGAATTGAGAAGAAGCCATGCGCCATTTACTATGCTTCAAGGACTCTTAACGATGCACAACTCAACTACACAACAACGGAGAAGGAGCTCTTAGCGGTAATTTTTGCTTTGGAAAAGTTTCGATCATATCTTTTGAATTCCAAAGTTATTGTTTATAGTGATCATGCCGCTTTGAGATATCTTATGACAAAGAAGGATGCTAAGCCAAGGCTCATTCGATGGATTCTTTTGCTTCAAGAGTTCGATATTGAGATTAAGGATAAGAAAGGAGTAGAGAATGTTGTGGCCGATCATTTGAGTCGCCTTGTTCATGAGGAGGATCGGCTGCCCTTATTAGAGACCTTTCCGGATGAGCAACTTTTTCGACTTGAAGTACATGAGCCTTGGTATGCCGACATTGCCAATTTTCTAGCCACAAACCGATTTCCTAAAGAATTGCCGAGCCACCAACAACAAAGAATAAGGAAGCAAGCTCGTCACTTCTTGTGGGACGATCCGTACCTTTGGAAGCAATGTGGTGATCAAGTTATTAGAAGATGTGTGCCGGAGAATGAGCATCGATCCATCCTTTCTTTTTGTCATAGTGAGGCGTGTGATGGGCATTTTGGAGCTAAGAAGACGGCATTGAAGGTACTTAATTGTGGTTTCTTTTGGCCTACAATTTTCAAAGATGCATTCATGTTTTGTAAGTCATGTGACCGATGCCAAAGGATGGGGAATATTGGACCACGAGATCAAATGCCGCTCACTTCTATCAACGCCATTGAGATTCATGATCTTTGGGGGATTGACTTCATGGGACCGTTTCCTTCGAGTAAGAGCTTTCTCTACATATTGCTTGCGGTGGATTATGTGTCAAAGTGGATTGAAGCCAAGGCCACACGCACCAACGATGCTAAGGTGGTAGCCGAGTTTCTCAAGACCAACATCTTTTCACGTTTTGGAGTTCCAAGAGTCTTGATTAGCGATGGAGGATCCCATTTTTGCAACCGCACCATTGAAGCCTTATTGAAGAAGTATGGAGTCACTCATAAGGTATCTACACCTTATCACCCCCAAACAAGTGGTATGGCCGAGGTAAGTAATCGAGAGATCAAGCAAATACTTGAGAAGACCGTTGGACCTTCAAGGAAGGATTGGAGTGATCGTCTCGATGATGCTTTGTGGGCTTATAGGACGGCATACAAGACACCGATAGGTATGTCACCTTTCCGGTTAACATATGGCAAAGCATGTCACTTACCGGTTGAACTTGAGCATAGAGCATGGTGGGCAATTAAGGCCTTTAACATGAGCATTGATGAGGCCGGCCTTCATAGAAAGCTTCAACTCAACGAACTAGAAGAAATACGGAATGAAGCTTATGAAGCCGCATGGATTTACAAGCAAAAGACTAAGGTTGCTCATGACAAGATGCTTCGGCGGAAGAAGTTTGAAGTTGGTCAAAAAGTTCTCTTATATCATTCACGGCTCAAACTTTTTCCGGGTAAGTTGCAATCTCGTTGGCTTGGACCATTCGTTGTTCTTCAAGTATTCCCTCATGGAGCCATAGAGATTCGGAGTGAAGTTTCGGGAAACATATTCAAGGTGAATGGACATAGACTCAAGCCGTACTACGAGCCATTTGAACCTCTTAATGATGAGAGATTGGTCCATGATCCTCCAAACCTAGGGGCTGCCGTAGCCACTGTCCTTGTCAAGCCATTGTGCACCATTTCCGGTCCGGTATCACCCTGCCGTACCTCCGCCACCGAGCCTTCACTCTTCCCGGCCACACACCTCCTTGCCGAACAACCGTTCCTTACCTTTGCTGCTGCCGATCACCCTGCCGAACCTGCTACTGCCGGCAAGTTTAATATGATGCTTCAAGACATAGAGAGCAGCCGAATTGCAACTCAGGATACGCAGGATACGCCTGCTACACAACCGGATACGGAGGCTACACAGTCGGACACACAGAACCGCACCGTATCGGACACGACGTGCAATGAGTTACTCCTCGATCTTCTTCTTGCCGATTTGAAATGTTTTGGAGCACGATGAACACATGCAACACGGTGAAAAGTCCAGGCTATGGACTATAAATATAAAGCGCTACTTGGGAGGCAACCCAATTCGATCAACGAAAAGTGAAGGAGCCATCACCGAGAGTTTGAATTTTCTTAACCCTTCTCTTTTTCTTTGATTTGTGATGAATTGTTGGAATATGTTAGTCGATTGCATGCTTAGGAAATTCATTGATATTGTTTTGTGCTTACATTGAGGGCAATGTAATTTTCTAAGTGTGGGGTGGGATAACGTATTCTGTTTTTGTTTTTGTTTTTGTGTGCTTAGTTTAGAAAAGAAAAATTCAGAAAAATTGTAACACAAAAATAGAATGTTTAAATTTGTTTGTTTCGAGTCTTAGGATGCCCCTAATATGTCAATGATGTTTTTCTCCTCTTTGCATACATAGATGATGGTTGTGCATACTTTTAAAATTGTAAGTTTCATGGATTATGTGCATTGGTAGGAGCATGTAGGACTTGTTGATTATGAAGCATGCATGTTTTAGCTAGTTTAGTTCGAAAATAACCTATGTGAGCTTTAGAGCCAATTTGCTTTCTTCTTGAGCGATAAAAAGATCAAATTCGATAGATTCGTAGGAAGCATGAAACCTCATAATTCTTTGATTATTCGATGACTATATGCCATAGCTTTTTAATGAACTCTAGTATGCTAGAACTTACTCTTGTTGATTTTCGAAACGTTTATATCATAAGATACCTTGATTTTGAATATGATTGAATAAAGATCAATTAGGTTTACCACCACTGCCAAATAAAGCATGTGCCTATTTGTGCCCGTCGTGGGACACCTTAGTAAACCCCATTTGAGCCTACGTTGAGCCTTTTCTTTCATCACCCTTAAACACTTTCCATGAACTTAGTATAGTGATGCCTTTACTGTGTGTTCCGGCAAAGCTTGATTTTTGAAAGCGTTTTCGCGTGTGTGATGAAGAAGAATAAGTGTGGGGTAGACTTAGCCATGAATTTGTATGTAAAATGTATGCATGCCGTACCTAGAAAAAGAAAAAAATAATTGGCTCGAATTAAAAAGAAAATAAAAGAGCCGTGAGAAAAAGAAGAAAAAGAAGGGTACGGCATAGGCATAGAAAAGATCAATTTTGTGCATGGCTATTGTCTAGATTATTGTTGTAATGTTATGGGAGGAAAAGAATGAAGTATGGGTCCAACAAGATGAAAATTGACCCTTTCGGCGAGAAGACATAAGGAGATTCGAGCTTTGCCAAATGCCACGGTGACGTTTTGAGCCTCCTTATCCAAATATCGAATACCTCTTAGCCTAGCCCCATTACAACCCTTTTATTGATCTTTTTCATGATTCTTAAGATGGTTAAAATTGATTATGGAGATTATCTCAAGAGTAAGCATATGGTTTTGGTTCATTGGTGCATATAGTTATCATATGAGGTTTTTCCATTAAATTTCACAAAGTGCTTTCGTTTCATGACATATGCAAGTTACTCTTTGTAATTCATTATCTTTCACTTGCATATACTAATGAGTGAATAACCATGCTTCGAGAGAAAAGAAGAGAGTATGCCTAGTGAGGCGATTTGGATTAGCTTTAACATGTTTACATGCTTACCTTTTGCTCTTATATGTTCTTATTGATGTCACATATTCATGAAACTTGGAATTTTCGTGCTTAGCATTCTCATGCATTTAACTTGAAAACTATGTGTACATACGAGCCTGAGACAAATTGTTAGGGGCAATAGTTTGTTTTGAGTCTAGTTTAATTTAGTTTGCTAAGGGACTAGCAAAGGATAAGTGTGGGGTAGTTGATAGGAGCACAATGTGCGACGATATTATATGCTTATGCCCTCGTTTATGCTTTGTTTAACCTTTATTTGTTTAAGATAGAGTCGTAATATAGTTAGTGTCATTTTGGTAGAGTTTTGATGAAATGTGTTTAATTATCCGAAAAATGACTAAGTTTGAGAAATCTGGAAAATAATGCAAAATATGTCTTTTTCGTGATTTTGTGACGAGTACAAATATGATCTATCCTTGTCCGAATTCTATGAAATTTGGTGTGCTTAATATTCATATACTGAGGAATGTTGTGTTAAAATTTCAGATCAATCGGAGTTCGGGAAGCCACCCAAAAGTTGACTGCAAAACGGCAGTCCGAACATTTCAATCCAGGGGCTTCCAGGATTTTCCTGGGACTGTGTTCCAACTTCGAAAAATCATTCCCGTCGACTCACAAGGAATTTGGTCGAACTGTTTTATGGGGAGATGGCCCTATGTGTCTAGTTTACGTGAGACTTGGAATCGCATCAATCGGAGCTCCGAGCGTGGAGATATGCCGGAATTACTGCAACAAGGTCAAATCTGCCGATTCCAGGAACCTACTGCCCCCTTTTCGTGTTTTCTGTTTTTGATGGACCTAATGGTGCACAAATGCATATGTGAAGATGGTTCAAGCCTTATTAAGGGAAGAGGAAGACACTAGGCCATGGCATTGAAGAAAAACTTGAAGAAAGACGTTCTCCTAGTCACACTAGGAGAAGCTGCCGAATAGAGGCAGATTGTATGCCTTTGTGTGCTGCCGGCAATTGGGGTATTTTTCGATGGACCAAGACATGTCAAATGAAGTCCAAGATCATACAAGAAGTCCATGAAGATGTGAAGCCCAAGCCTTGAAGAAAATTCAGAAAAACAAAACCTAATTGAAGTAGAAAAAGGAAGGTTTCAAACCTTATCCCATTAGGTTTTGTTTTTCCTTGTACAAGAGGGCTGCCGGCAACACCTAGCATTCTCCCTATAAGTACCCAACTTTTACACAGAAAAACTTGTCACATTCCAAAGCAAAAATCTAGCCAAAGCTCTGCCTAAATTTCCCAAGAATCCTACACAAAAACCCTAGCCAAAACCACCACCACCACACCAAAGTTTCCTGCCGAAATTTTGTCCCCTTGCTGCCGATACCTTCACTGCCGAGCAGCAGCCATCCGAACACCATCATCCACGGATCCATACACGACGAAGTCTTCAAGGTTTCTAATGTGTGATCCACTCCCTACTCTTGGCTTTGTAAATTTTTGTGTAGTTATGTTAAACTTTGTCTATAAAGTTAGCATGAATTCTTGGTTTCAATTTTTATGTCTATGTATGAATTGGATTGAAATTTGGTTTTATGATTTGCATGTCAATTTATTTTCTCTATCTTTAAGTGAGGTTTTAGATGTAAGAATTTGGATTGCATGCTAAAGAGTAAAGAAAATATATGATGAACTAGTAATTAGGATTTTCGGCAAAAATATGTGTTAAATTGATTTTAGGGTTTTCTTGACTTGTTCTTTAAATTCGTGCGCTTAAAGATTGGTAGCCTATGTAATTGCAATACTTAGACTATTAATCTCATTAGCCGAAAAATTAATATGGATTAGGTAATCAACGAGTTACTTAGTTTGTGTTGTTTTTCACGAGGGTTAGAGTAGTTTAAATGAACATGCTTGTTGAAGAGATGATTGACAACCTTACTCTATTGACTTGTTTCCAACTAAAGAAAAAGACTTTGTGCTTAATTACTTGTCATGTTTGTCTACGTCAATTAGAATATTCAAAGATGACTAGTATAGTTTTAAGGTTAGGCGATTAGTCACTTAAAATACATGAGGAGTCTTAATCAATTAGTCGCCGATTAGGAGCTAATTGGGTTGGAGTTAAGTTGAGTCTAGAACGCTTTAATACTTTGCCGTGAGTCTTGCTTGCTAGTTTGTTATGTGTTTTGATTGCTTGTGTGTTAGTGCTTTGTGGAAGAATGTCGACCAAACTTGTAAATAGTAATTTAGGATTTATTTTCAGCAATTTATTTTCGTGTCTTAGATTTAGAGGCAGCTTTGCTGCCAAGCCTTTTATCCCCCATAATTTCGTGTGTGAATATGTATATATGTATATAAGTGTGACAATTGTGTGCATATATGTTTGTGAATATTTGTGTTAACATTCCATATTTCAGGTACCCTTAATCCCCGGCTAGAACGATCCCTACTTATTCTATACTACTAACGATTGTAGGGTTATTATTGCTTGATGCTCGCTTCGGCGACACGTCAGTGTTGTGGTGCTATGAGCATGGAGTGGGGTGGAACCCGGAGAGTGTATGAGATGATGTCATGATGCCATGCAATAGATGTGTGCATGGAATGATAATGGGGCGTTGAAATCCGCCATGCAAGAGATGTACATGGAATTCCGGCCAGGCACTCTGCCCTATCGGTAAGAAGCGGAGCTTCACTGGGTCACAACTGGGCGATCTGCCAAATCGAAACGGAGCGGAGTTCACTGAGCCTCTACCGGGCGATCTGCCAAAGCGGAACGGGGTGAAGTTCATGGGACCTCGACCGGGCGTTCTGCCATATCGAGACGAGTCCCATATTGCTAGGCTGCGGGGAGATTACCTCGGTGTTGCGGGCTGTTTAAAGCACCGGTGAACACTTGCTAGTTCTTCTCAGCTTGTGTTGAATAAGCGTTGAGGTAGGGGGGGGGGGGTGGCGTTGAGGTGACAAGGCTCGCCGTGCAGCCCCACGTTGATCGCGGTTCAATGCGATGCAGGGTTTTTATCCTGCTGGACAAGAGTACATGGGTTAGATGTAAACTCACCCGGGTGTATAAAGCCCATGCCGGTCGAATGTTCTCATGACCGGGGTCAAGCCATGGTACCGGGCGGAACTCGACCGGGCGTCCTGCCATATCGAGACGAGTCCCCCAGTGAAATGCCATGGGACCGGGTGGATCCTGTTCCCGGTAGGGGGTGGCGTTGAGGTGACAAGGCTCGCCGTGCAGCCCCCGTTTGCCGCAGCTGGTGCGATGTAGGGTTTTTATCCTGCTGGACAAGCGTACATGGGTTAGATGTAAACTCACCCGGGTGTATAAATCCCTATGCTGGTCGAATGTTCTCATGACCGGGGTCAAGCCATGGTACCGGGCGGAACTCGACCGGGCGTCCTGCCATATCGAGACGAGTCCCCCGGTGAAATACCATGGGGCCGGGTGGATCCTGTTCCCGGAATATGCTCTCGAGCCGGTTGGATGCGTCGTAACCGGTGGGCGGATCTCGACCGGGCGTTCTGCCATATCGAGACGAGTCCCCCGAGATAGATGCAGCTGGGTGGACCTTGACCGGGCGACATGCCATATCGAGACGAGGTCTCCAGTAGGATGGCGTGCAGCCGGTTGAATGATACCTAACCGTGAACTGCTACGGACCGGGTGGATCTCGATCGGGCGACATGCCATATCGAGACGAGTCCCCCAGTGATATGCAACGAAGATGGTGCTAGGAGGGCTCATACCCGGATAGATGCTCTCGAAGCGGTTGGAAAATCACAACCGGTGAGAGGTCTTCAAGATATACAACGAAGAAGCCCGGATCTCGACCGGGCGACATGCCATATCGAGACGAGTCCCCCAGTGATATGCAACGAAGATGGTGCTAGGAGGGCTCATACCCGGATAGATGCTCTCGAAGCGGTTGGAAAATCACAACCGGTGAGAGGTCTTCAAGATATACAGCGAAGAAGCCATGCAGCCGGTTGAATGATCATAACCGCGAACTGCCATGGTGCCGGGCGGACCTCGACCGGGCGTCCTGCCATATCGAGACGGGTCCCATATTGCTCATACCCGGATGGATGCTCTCGAAGTGGTTGCTTGAAGCGCCACCGGTGAGAGGTCTTCGAGCCGGTTGAGAAATCATGACCGGTTGATTTGCAGCAAAGATGGCGTGCAACCGTGGAACCTGGGGAAGTGTGAGAGGGCCTGACTCCTCGGTTCCTGCTCCTACCTTCCTGTCGCCAGCGTGTGGGACAAGTGGCTGACATGCATTTAAGGAGGAAGTCCATCAGTCCCGTTAGTTATGATGGCATGGGCAGTTTACCAATGCTGGGACACGTGCCAGCAGGGGGCGGTCTTGAGATGAAGGGCCTGGATTCGCAGGCGTTTGAGTTGCTCTGATTACTTGTTTTTGGAGGGATTCCAATTGCCTAGGGCACCGGTCCCCCCTATAAAAAGGCCTCTTCTGCTCTTCTTTCTGCTATTGCTTCTTGCTTTGGAGAAACTAAGAGAAAGAGAGAAATCCGGCGAAAACTCTGAGCCCTTTTGCCCCACGAGATCCGTTTTCTCGAGCGCTCCCTACTCTCTTCCTACCATTGCTCGCTGCTTTCGCAGGGCGGATTATCCTCGGTTGAGCATACTAATCGGTAAGTTTGTTGATTTCTTTGCCCCGGTGTTGTTCTTGCTTTGGTTTTGTTGTTTTGCGGCGGGGGGGAGGGATCTCTGTCACTGACGGAACTGCTCTGCGGCAAACTTGGGGAGAGGCCGTAGAAGGCGCTGTTGTAGCCTGTTGCTGACGAGCGCTAGGGTTTTGTTTTCTTCCCCTAGGTTAAGATGTCTTCTTCAGGTTCTGACCGGGCTTCCGAATCGGCTGCCAGGGGTCCCCTCGTGGATGATGTGGAGAGGCTGGAGGACTGGCTCAGTTCAGAATCCCCGGAGACCGAAGTCGCTGACTGCTCCGGGAGCAGGGCTTCGTCTCCGTCCTCGTCTTCGTCTTCCGGGGCTGAATCCTCGGAGACTGAAATACCGCACGGGGTGAGCCTTGCAGATGCTCCGGCCGTGAGCTACACCATTGGCAGAGGGAAGGATGCTGTGGTGTGTGATGAACCGGAGGGTAGCATGACCCCTGGAGAGATTGCAGCGCTGCGGGAGACGTGGGGTATCCCGGATGAAGTTCTGCTGCGGCCCCTGAATCCTGGAGAGTCAGCCTGCAACCCGGAGGCAGGTTGGGTTGCCGTGCATCAGGACCAGTTCCGACATGGACTCTCGCTCCCGCTGCCAAATTTCGTGCAGTACATGCTCAGTGCGCTGCAAGTGTCACCCGCGCAGCTTCTTGGGCTCCAGTGGAGGCGATTATTGAGCCTCGGCTGCCTGTATGATCTGTCCGGAATGAGTATGCCAACGGTAAACGAATTCCGGTCCTTGTATAGGTTGTCCTACTCAAGGAAGCAAGGGTCCCGGGGTTGCCTGTCCTTCAACGCCCGGAAACCTCCACCGATCGTCACCAATATGCCTACATGGGTAGACAACAGTTGGAGGAAGAAGGTGGTGATGGTGGGCGGGAGGTGGCAGGCGAGGAGTAAAATGTACCGGGTTCCTGGCGCCTTCCAACCCATTGGCGACCAGTCGTTCGAGTTATCCGATCTGGAACATGAGAGGATCTCGACCATACTCGGATGTTGGGACGATCTGGAACGGAGTTCTTTCAACTTCATCCGGCAAGAAGTGCTGGAATACTGCCAACTCGGGCGGGGTCCCGGTGCGTAGGAAGCCCTTTAGCGGTGATACTTTGTGCTAGCTCTGGCAAAATGCTAACTGTTCGCTTTCCTTGCAGGTGCATCTTCCCGAGCGGTCATCAAGCCCGAAACCACTCTCTCAATGGACGGGGAAGACCTCCTTAACAAGCTGAAGGAGAAAGGCGAGACCGTCTCGCGGACGTCGGTGGACGAGGAGTCCGGTCGGCTCACGACTCATCCGGAGCCGAGGGCCATGGATGTTGATGATGGCGCCTATCTCCTGAGGCGGGTGAAGACCCATCATGCTGCGGGCCTTGCGGTGCCTGGAAGGGGCAAGAGTACCGGGGGGCCAGTGAGGATTCCCGGTGGAGTGAACAGGATCCCCAACCGGCCGGTGTCTGTGCCGCACGTGGCTCGCGTCGCCCGGGTAAGCGCACAATCTTCTTCTCTGGATGGCCGGGGAGAGAAACGGAAAGGCGGGGACATTCCTTCCTCTGCACTGGTGACGCTTACCGGCAGGTCGGCACGGAAGAACCTGGCCAAACGGTTCAGGATAACCAGCGGTGCGCAAACTAACGCTGCCGGGGAGAAGGCTGCTGCTGCTGCCCGGCAGAGTAGTCCCGTGCCTGCGGAGGCACTGAGGGGAAGCCCGGACAGTGCACTCGTCCGGCAAGTGGCGGCGGACTTGGACGGCCTTGGTCTGGACAGACCTGGGGTTGCAGGAGCCCTGGCGGGTGGGAACCAGTCAAAATGCAAGGAATCTGTCCTCCGGGTAAGCACTAACTGGTACCACTACACTGCCTGTAGCTTGTTTTCTTTTGCTGCTTGACTAACTGCCTTTGTTGTTGCGCAGCTGCTGTACAGTCTGTACCAACCGGACGCGAGCGAGGAACTGTCGGAGCTGAAGAGACAGATAGCTGCTCTATCGGAGGCCCGACAGTGCCTGGAGGTGGAGAAGTCTCGCTTGGACCGGGAGAAGGCCAAATCGGAGGAGAGGGCCAAGAAGTTGGAGGAGCAGAACCTGAGCCTGGAGAAGGAGAGGGCCGAACTGGAAGCCAAGGTGGACGAGCTCCAAGTGGGAGCTGCCGCTCTGCGTGCCCCCTCTGCTGCTGCGGCCGGGGAAGATGACCCGGAACTCTACGAGCGGGTCGTTCTCAAATACCGCGAGAGCGACCAGTTCCTGGAGTTCCTGGTGAAGGCCAGGGAAGAGGGCATCTCGGATGCGTACACGGAATGGGCGGGGAAGGGATGGTTAGACACTTCCCTGATGCCGATTACTGCTAAAGGAGATATCCATGAGCAGTCGGACATCCATCAGGAGGCGGTGGAGGGGCAGCCAGAAGAAGCGATTCGCTCGGATTTGGATTCTTTTACCAACGGTGCCGAGTCTCCCCGAGCCAGAGTCAACACCGGAACTGAGGTCGACGACGAGGGTACCGCAGGAGAGGCTGGCGGATTGCCTGCTGAAGGCGGAGTCGTGGCTCCTTAGGATTTTCCTTGTTCCTCTCCTTGTAATCTTTCCGGAACGGTTACTCACTACTACAAAAACACCTTCAGATGACGCCTTTTAGATGACGCAAAAAAAATAACCGTCATCTGATTGATTTTGAAATAATCAGACGTCGGTTCTAGTTTGTCTGTCATCTGAATAGCTTTTAGACATCACATTTCCTCAGTTTATGAGGAAAACATCCAGAATTTAGTATTGGCAAGGGTAGACAT